>JAUMJM010000016.1:2059375-3286250 GCA_033558235.1 Neomorphus geoffroyi | reverse complement strand
TTTTCTGCAGCCCCCTTGGGCACTGGCAAGCTTCTCTTGGGCAGCTTTCTCCAGGTAGGATGAGGCTTTGATCAGCCTGATCAGGTGTCCCTGCCTGTGCCGTGGGGGTTGGAACTGGATGAACTTTAAGGTCCCTTCCAACCCAAATCATTCTGTGATTACCAAGCCGGTCTACAGGGTTGTAGGCTGGCTGTCCAGGGAGCATATGGACTACCAGCACCCCAGGGACAGCACCCTCCAGCACGGGCAGATTTCTCCGAACACTGTGCAGTTCCAGTAATGGAAAAGATTCTTCAATCAGCTCTGTCAGAAATAGAATACACTTTTTCCAAATGGAGAGAGTCCAGGTTGGATGGGGTCTTGAGCAGCCTGGTCCAGTAGGAGGTGTCCCTGCAAATGGCAGGGGGGTTGGATCTAGATGATCTTTAAGATCCTTTCCAACATAAACCATTCTATGATTCTCTGAACATAGCCATTCCTAAACCATGTTCAGTCATACAATTACTGTCAAAAGGGACCTCTGGAGATCTCCAGGCTAAGTTCCTGCTCAAAGTAGGGTCAACACTAAAATCAGACCAAGTTGTTCAGGGCTTCATTCATTTGAGTCTTGAGGACCTCCAAGAATGGGGATCTCACACTCATTCTCACACCCCTACTGCCCCACCGCCCAATTAGTCCAGCACCTTTGAGCCATGGCTACCACCGTTCTCTAAAAGCAGCAGGCCAGATCCTGGCCCAGTTTTCAGGCTCTTATGTCCCAGTTTTTGGTTGCTTATTATTCTACAGCTGCTTGTTTTTGCAATCTTCTTTCCCAGCTTTTCCCAAAACCCTTATTGCTGCTGCTGCTTGCACGTAGCCCCTAGCTCACCCTCCAGAGCCCTGCAGAAGCCAAACGCTTCCTAAGTCAGAACTGCTGGCCCTTCCCTTTCCCACACCAGAGAGATCTTTCCTGGCGCGCCATCATACGGTTAACACATGCTGTGTCTACCCTGCCAGGAAGCTGTGATCCAGAGCCCTGCTCCCAGCTTGATCCCAGTGGTGGGGAAGTGGCTGGAGTACGTCTTGGGTCTCCACAGCCCACCTGCTGGGCTTCCTTCCCGCCCACAGCAGGGTGGGAAGGGGCAGAGGGTGCAGGCTTGAGCCTGGCCCTGGCACAAAGCAGGGTGTGATGGTGGTGCATACCCTGACCAAAGAGCAGGAAAGCTTTCCTACATCACACATTTTACTGCACTAAAAAGTGCCCAGAAACAGGACTGGGCTGGCACCAGATTAGTTGGAGAAGAAGGGAGGGAGGTCTGGCCTTCTGTCTTCTCACCAAATGTCTCGTGCTGCTCCTTCAGCACCCCCAATGTGGGGTTCCAGGCAATAGGGTTTTATGCCTTGCCTGGAAAGCAGTGTCTTTCACAAGGGGATATTTTCCTCTCAGCCCACAGCCCATGGTGAGCCAGGTCTTCTGGGCTTCGTGCACCCTTGTCCCACTGGAGCTTAACCCAGAGGACAGAAACCAGGACTTGCCAGCCTGGTTGAGCTCTCCAAAGGCTGTGCTCTGGCCTCCACTGTGGCAAGAGGGACCCCACGATGAGTATCCTTTCTCTGGGCCTTCTTCCACCAGGGGAAGAAAGAGAAATCTCTGTCCCACATTGTAGCAATGTCTTGAAAAAGTCCTTTCCCATATCCCCTCCTCCGAAGGGGGCAAGCAAGAGCCCGCTGTGAGGAGTCAGTGATAGCCTCTGCCAGGCTCGTGGGGGCTCTGCTGCAAATGAAAACACCTTTTCTCTGCAAGGAGGGGGGAGCCAGGGTGCAGAAAAGCATATTCCCAGTTGCTTGTCTGGAGAGACCAGCAGGGCTGTGAGGAGGAGGAGGGTGTGGGAGAGACAGAGGCCAACCTGTGATCTGGGTGTGAAAGAATCCACAGATGAGCAGGATCAATAAACCAGCACCGAGGCTTGCACTGAAGGGAGCAGAGAATAGGATGGGGGAGAGTAAAAGAGAAGCAGCCCCCCTACAGCTCCTGAGAAGAGAGGGGTAGGTAAAAAGGGAACTCCGATACCACCAGGCCCACGGGAGACTCAATGGGTTGTCTCATTATTATGGTGAACAGAGAGAGCTCATGAGCTGGGAAAGATAGGAAGCTTTTATTTATATTTTTTTTTAAAGAGCGCAGCCTCTAGGAGGGTTTTTGCAGCTCAAACGCTTTTATTTTGTGCCAATTACTTATACAGGGTCTGCATTATTCCCGTAATCAGTCTAAATGAAAGTCAAACATGAAAGATTCCTAACAATGAGCTAATTGGAATGCCATTACCATTTAGATTTAATAAGGTATTTGTAATAATAAACTTGCCTGAGTCTATAGAGCTGTCTTATTCCTGCTCGGATCTTGCAAGAGTGTAAGAGTTGACATTTGTCATTCGTTCTGCAGGACATTGGATATAACCTTCAAAATGTTTTCGTCTTACAGTGTTTAGTAAATGCCAGGGATGGAAACAAAATCTATAGCCTGCTATTATTCTGGCTGTGTCAAGCTCAGAGTTAACAGGAATTGCGTTAAAACTCAAGAGCAGATTATATCCCACCTATCTTTCTTTATTTGCAATCCAAACATCTTGCAGTTTAGAATGAGTCACTCAATGTCCTCTTATGTAGCTGCATTCATTATTTGCACTGAGGTCTTGCTGAGGAACTTCAGTCTGGTTCCAGCGCTGGTAGGTGCTGCACAAGCACACAGGGTCTTTGCCTTGCAGAGCTTAAGATCTAAGCAATTAAGTCAACGCAAGCGCTATCTCGAAGCCAAGATGTCCCATCTACAGAGGTAAAAGCTAATTAGAGCTCCATGCTTGCTTACTTTTGAGAACAGTTCACAAACAAAAAATTTCTTGTTTTACCTTTACGGGCGAGCTGTTTTCACATAAAGCATCCATGGGCTCAAAGCCCCAGTCTTACTGGGCAGCCAGGGAAGTTTTATTCAGCTGTTGTTCATACAACAAAAGCAAGGCGTAACCTTGGTGGGTATTTCTTCTATTATGAGGAAAAAGAGCTTGGTATGAGCACTTTGTGCAGTCTGAGGGAATTCCTCCTAGGAATAGACTGAAAAGGCAGAGGTAGGGGAGGGGGATGTGTGTACATGTAGGAAGCAGAAAATTAAAGCCAAATCCACCAAAAAGCCAACAAAGACTCATAGAATTGCTTGGTTGGAAAATGCCTTTGAGATCATCAAGTCCAACCGTACCTGTCCACTGCTAAATGATACCCTTGAGCACCTCATCTACCCATCTTTTAAACACCTCCAGGGATGGGGACTCAACCACCTCCCTGGGCAGCTGTGCCAGTGCTTAAGAACCCTGACTCAAGGCAGCACAGATGATACAGAAAACAGAGCGCTGAAGGCATCCTTTAAAATCAATATATTGTTTCTCCCTTCCTCTTCTCACCCCAAAAAGATGCTATAGTTATTTCTCCTCATAAAGAGAGCCAATAAGTGACCAAAGGGGCAACGGAATCCATAAATTCCCATTCTAATGGAATTAAAAATCTCCCAGATTTCCTAGTGGAGTATCTCTGGATGAAGAAGCATTACCTATCCGATAAATGGTGCTGTCGTTAGCTGCAGATGAATTATGTCCTGCTGACATTCTGTGGTCCCAGCAGCTAGTCCTGAATGATCTGACTCAACAGAAAACTTTGCACAATAGCTCAAATAAACGTCAAATCACTGGAAACTGGCAAAGAACATGGAAATTTGAAATGTTCCTATTTGAGGACAGTCTTTTCATACAATCTGACGCTGGGGATTCAGCTGAACGTTCTTAACGTCCAGGAAATTCTAGGCACGGTTGGTAAAATGACCAATGCTCTTATAAACCTACTGGGTTTTTTTCCTCAAAACTGTATGTATTTCACACCAAAAAGTTTTTCAGAAACACAAGCCAGAGATCAATGGCCTTAAGTTAACCATATGCCTAAGCACTGTGCTGGATTGCAGGAGAAGGACAAGGAAACATAAAAATCAATAGCTTCCCTAGATGTTTTCATAGAAGACAGTTTGTCTCAGAGTTAAAATGTGAGCCTAAAATTCAGACGTTCTTGCTCTTGATGGGCTGGTTAAACGACCTCATCTTTTTTCTGTTTCACTTTGCACATTAGAAAAAAAAATGATGCTTGTTTCTTAGATCACGGCAATGTTGTGAAGCTTAATTTCTGAAGACGTGTGTTGGGATCCTTGTATGAAAAGTGCTATAAATACACACATTCTTAGTAGTATTTAATTTACTTCCTTTACAATTTCTTTGAGCCAACGCATGTTGCCAAAAACGCAATATTCTCCAAGATGTCTTTTATTCTTATATCTGTCTGGAGTCCAGGACATATTCCAGCCTTACGAAGCATCCGATATTGATCTGTCCGCGTGCAGTGTATATATATAGCTAATACGATCGGATGCTTCTTTTCCCCCGCTGCAGGAACCCAGGCTTGCTCAATGTACAAGATGGACGTGCTGAGTGAATGAGGCAGCTGTTCAGTCTTTATTTTTATGCTCATTGTTTGCTGCGCAGCCACATGGCTCGTAGAGCGCATACCATCCAACCTTTGTAGTGAATCAGACGAGGCTCCACCGTAACTCACTCGCTTGGAGTATCCGACTCCGCCTTGCTCCCTGTTCGACATAGATGTGCAATCACGTAATTGGGGACTGGATCACAAGAAACTTTAACTTTGTCATTTCCAAACTTCATTCTCCAGCCGCAGATTTTCTTTGCGTGGAAGTTTTTATTGAGAATACCTAAGAACCTAAGGCTTTTTAATAACAAAATAATCCCCTGAAGTCTCACCTTGTGCAATTAAAGAGCACCACTGTCCTGCAGAAACCACAACATCCGTATCTGAGTGGTGGCCAGTCCCTTTTCCTGCATTACCGAAAGAACCACCGTATCTCCAGGGCTGCTCCTGTTTTTCCTTTCTGCATTGTGTCCTGGAACGCATGCCAAGTAAACTTTCATTAAGTCTCCTAAAGAAGTTTGCAGCACATCCACTTGTGCAACGAGAGATCGACTTTCCAGTGTTTGATAATAGCAAGATAAGCCTGTTATCACCTGTACTTCCCCCTGTTTGGGGGAATTCAGGGGAGATGGGTAAAACATCACTGGGGTTTTTAGAGTTTTTGAAATAATGGATTTTCACTCATTTTACAAAGGAACTTTGTTCCTTGCTGCTATCACTTGAACCAGTACAGACACCTCTGAAGTTGGTTAAGCTAGACTGTCTCACAAATATTAAATCTGTCCTACAGTCTCTAAACAGAATCATCCTGATAGCTTTTAGTGATAAACCAAGCAACGTGGGACTAGACGAGAAGAACAGAGAAATTTCACAGTATCACAAGGTTGGAAAAGACCTTTGAGATCATCGAGTCCAACCTATGACCCAACACCTACACCTACTCCTACTCGTCAACTACACCATGGCACTAAGAGCCTCATCCAATCTCTCCTTAAACACCTCCAGGGACGGTGACTCCACCACCTCCCCTGGCAGCACATTCCAATGGCCAATCACCCTCTCAGTAAAGAACTTCTTCCTTTCAGTTTAGGATCGACTGGAGGGGAACAGAAATTATAACACTGGATGCAAAGCTCTCTGTTTTTTGCATCTTCAAAGCCAAACAAGGAGGTGGCAAGGCAGCAGCAATTTACATATAGGCGGGACAAAAGGCCAACGGCTTAATCTTGCAAAGGCTTATGCACACTTATTTTCACACTTATGATTAGGCCCCGTAATTGTAGTAGTACCTTGGCTTCAGGAGGCTCCTGAGCATGCAATATTAGAGTGTTGCATTA
This sequence comes from Neomorphus geoffroyi, assembly GCA_033558235.1. NCBI lineage: Eukaryota > Metazoa > Chordata > Aves > Cuculiformes > Neomorphidae > Neomorphus > Neomorphus geoffroyi. Next base: position 3,280,416 of record JAUMJM010000016.1, on the reverse strand, counting down.
GCATGCGCTGTGTCAAACTGCTGCAGAGAGCAAACTCCAGGAGTGAACAAAGTGTGCTGCGGGGGGTCGCGGGCTCAGCAATTACTGCAGGCAGTGCTAGGCAGGCAAGATAGACTGTTGTCCCCTGCTTGGTAGAAGTTACGGTATAATATGATATAATGAACATCTACACGAGCATGGGTGATATTTTTATATCTCCAAGTCCCAAGTTTAAATCGTGTAGATGAGGGGACGGTGCTGGAGAAGAGAGGGGAGAAGGAGGTAAGTTCCTCACAAGTCAGAGCAGGAAAACACCTAGAGAACAGCACATTTACATGACCTGACTGGGCAAGAAGAGCCCGGTGAGTTGGAAACCCTTGGAATCAGGCAGTGCTTGTCACAGTATGCCATCTCACCCAAGCACAGGGTTGTCTCAAAGTGGAGCACCAGGAGGTGCAGACAGTATTTTTGCAAACAGTGCAGCTGCAGGTCCCTTCTCTAAGCTGTAACTGTCCCTTCGTGTTTCTCCTATCATTGTCCTGTTGCCATTCCCCAAGGTATCGTCTGTCTTTTAATGCACCGTTCCCGAGAGGACTGCACATCTCCACTCACCTCCTTCATGGTACCCCACCGCATTGCATCAAGCAGAGGCCGTGCTCTGATCTGAAGGCCCTTGGTCCTTGACCACAGTCTCCATGTCTTTTGGGTGCCCCTAATCACCTGTCCCTATCACACAGAGCACAATGGGCCCCACTGTTCTGACTGGGGCCTCTAGAATCTCTTCTAATACAAACAGTAATGACTATAATTATTAATCATTACTGTGATTATATGATTATAATTAAGAATCATAATAATGAATCTTTATAATTGCTCTACTAAATGATGAGCGCTGCTTCCGCCAGCAAGCTTCAGAAACACAAAGAATAAGCTGTTGTGTATATTTAGTGAATCTCAAACATTTCTGAACTCACAAGTCCAAGTGTCTCTGTTTGGTTTAAGGACTTCCATATTGTATTTAATTTAAAAATCCACAGCTGCCTTGAATTGTGACCAGTGAAGCGCTGCTACCATATGCAAGGCCTTTTGCTTAAACTCCAGTAGAATCATGAGCAAACAGAGATTGGCAAGGGGAAGGAATGTGCATACGGATATTACTTGAGGGACAGTGAGGTAAATATGTCTAATATTGCATTTTTCCATCTTAGATTTACAATCAAAGCAATTCAGTTCATTGAAGAGCATTTTCAGAAAGCCCAAGCAAAACTTCAAATGTAGGGGTTGGAGACACCTGAAAGAGAGATGGTTCCTCATGTCCCACCACTTGGCTCTTGGAGTCCTTGGACAAAACTGCTTTGGTTCTGATAGCTCAGGACAAGGGAGAGGAGTGTTTAAAAACATCAATCTAATTTTTAAATTGCACTTAAGGTGCGAGGATTTTCTTCCTTGGTGATGTGCATGCCCCAAGCCCAGGTGGCTCAGAAGCACTGACTGAGGCACGGTGTTTTATAAGGAATACCTGAAACCTGGTGAGCTGCTTTGTGACTCGTGGCAGAGGGTGTGGAAGAAGTGCCCTGGGGAACCTGCTGGAGTCACTGCATACATCTCGTAGTTACCTCCGGTTACTGGGCTGGTGTGAGTCACCAGACTCCTTCCCCGGCTTAAAACCACTGTTCCTGAAGAATGTAAAATCCACCTTTGTTTAGGATTAACATTTCATTCTGGCATGCTCAGAAGGGGGACCACACAAGCATCATGACAAAGTAGAGGAATCCTCTGATCAAGTTTTTGAGACAAAATGTTTGCTAGGAGTTAGTTGATATGATTAGATTAAGTTCTGGTGACTTTAAAATCTTATTAGCTATTGATATAGCTGGGTATATGTATTTTACAGTGTATTTCTGAGTTATTGAAACAATTACTCTAATAAGAAGGATGCAGTTAGCAAAAGAGCTGCTGTTGCCGTGTCCAAATTACTGAGTACAATGAAACTGAGTACAGGAAAACGTTTGCATTGTTTTCTAAGTTGTCAATCTCTTCGTATTTTTTATGTATTTTGCAAGGAAAAGAGTAGAAAAAGTGCCTGTCTCTGTTTCTGTATCGGGAAGGAGCCTGCACAGAGCTCGCCAAGTTTAGTTACAGAAGGTGAGAACGCACTCATCAGCAGCTCCTCTGTAAGAGAAGAAAGGAAACAAAATGAGTGACTGGTAGTTAAGAACATTAAAGAGTGATCGTTTGGGCCATTCATAATCGATGAAGTTTGCTTTAGGGGTGCACCGCTTGAAAATCAATGTGTGCGTCTAGAATGAGGTAAGCAGAAAGATAAGTATTGATTTTATTTATAATACCTTTGCTGTGTAATTACTGACAGGTTATTTTTTCCAGAGAGTGTACATGCAGGATATCACCGTGATTCTGAGCAGGCTGATGCTGACTGTAATCTCCTTCCAGTGGCAGGGAGACCCCTCAGGGTCAGAGCACAAGAGCATCCTAAGCCAGTTTTGTGCAGCAGAACCAGTCGTTGCCCCATATGAGCCAGGGTTGTCCGAGAAGACAAAAACTTGTGGCCTGAGAAAAAGAAACTGAAATAGAAGTAGCCAATAGGGCTTAATGATACCAGCTGCTCTTAGGTCTGAACTTGGAGCGGAATTTAACCTTTACTTACAATACTCCTATTTGCAGTGGTTGATAGGCACTACGTATTGTATGCAAGGAGTAACAAGAAGAAGGCATAAACCCTGAAGGTTTTTTAGTGTCTCTTCCCATCAATAGCTGGCTAGAGCCAGGCACCAAAGTAGCTGGTGGGGTCTGGGCTCAGGAGTCTCCACTGAGAAAGCAATATTCCTTCAGGGAGAGGTCCTGAGAAATCCCAAATGAGCAGCCAATAGCGGGACTGACACCTAATGTCTTCAGGCAGGGTGGCTTTTTTTATACCATGTGCTCTGAGGTGGGGAGAGCTCAGAGGAGATGGGGCCTAAGGCAGTCGGAGCTTCTTCAACCAAATATGTGGATGTATAGATGATTTAATTACCAGACTGTTTAGGAGAATCTCTAATCTCTCTTCAACCACTCATACTGACAACTCTGATGTGTGATACCATTTAGATTGAAAAGAGAATCCATTTAAAGCCTAAATACTCCAATTACTTTTTTAGATGCCTGGGAGCAGCTCAGAGTTCAAGCACATGATGCTCTTAAAACCCTCCTAAATTAGAGGCCACGGGGGGAGGGGGGGGGAGAGAAAGAATGTTAAAGTACATTATGTTTTGAAGGATGTGGGTTTCAAACTGACACAAATAATTTTTTAACTAGAAGTGTAACCTAATATGGGTCAAAGTTTCCAAACTAAGGTGTGTATTGTGCCAGATACGTGCAAGCCAAAAAAAAAAAAAGAAGAAAACTGGGGCAGTTCAACTCCTACCCTGACTGTGTGACAACCTCCTGTGAACATCTGGCAGTTCCTTGCAGGAACCAGGAACTCCCAAATGCTGCTCCCAGCCTCCCTTCAAAAAATCAGGCTTGTGGAGCACTGTGTGGGCTGTTAATCAACACGAAGCGATTTAGCCTGCAATTGCAGCTTGAATAGATTGGGGAGGGGGAGAAAGACTTTCAAAGTGATGCTTCCAAATCACTTGAAGCTGCCAGTAAGGTTTTGTGATTCACAAATTTGCTCTCTTGTTATAAATAAACATTTCTTTTCATGACAGTGTCACAGTGACTGGGCTGGAGAGCCTTGCTGGGGTTTTGGGGTTTTTTTGCTTTATTCTTGGCATATCAGCACAGTTGAAAGACACACACTCTTGCCTCCTTATACTTTTTGCCAAGCCACAACCACAAACCATCCTCACAACCCCAAAGCGCTTTTGGCAGTTGTGACACAGAACGTATGGCTCGTGGTAAAATGTGCTGGCAAGTTCCCTATGGGCCCTATCCAGCCATCACTTATGTGAAGGATCTGATGCCAGATAGCAGCTGCTGTGTGAGGCCACTCAGTATCACGCTGATCTGGCCTGTCTCATCCTTTCTTTTCACTTCCCTGTCTCCACCTGCTCTTTTCTTTTCCTTTTCATTTATTATTTCTTCCCCTCTCTTTTTTTTTTTTTGCATCTTAAATTAAGACTGGAATTGCTCTGGGGCAGGGACCATCCTGTTGTGCTGTGTTTCTGCAGAGTCTGCTTGCCTGGCACAACAGTAGTGCCAAATGATACAGCCGGCGCCTGATGATCTCTAGCAGGTTGTGTGGCGTGTGACGTGAAAACTGACTGCTGTGGGTAAAAAACACGGCTCTAGGGAATGTTTTAATGAACTTTTTGAAGGTAACGTAGTGCTGCTCTACCTAACTGAGAGTATTTGCATAGCAGAGGCCTGACTGGTTATATATTCTATTTTGGTTGTCTGCGTGTGTTGTGTGTTTTTGTTTGGTAGTTGCTAATGTATCCAATATAAATGGCCAAACACGTTTATGGTTCAGGAAAGCTGCCCAACAGACAGCCTTAAGGGAACAGTTTGCTCAGAAAAAATGACAAATCTGCATCTTCTCCAGATCACATCTGACAGCAAGAAACACGCTTGAAGCTGAAGGTGAAGTTCCTGGGTAGTTAAGGTATAGCCTCCAGTCTGATACAGCTGAAAAGGGAGCCTAGGTCCGAGCGGACAGGTATCTTCAAGCACTTTACCTTTCCCATTCATTCCAGAGAGCTTCCCTGGCTACTGGCAGGTTTTGATTAAGGTGAAGTAGGAGGCTGTGGCTGGAACTACATAGTTCCTTCCTCCTTGATTGAGACTCCCCAATCTCAGGACAACAGATAAGGAATCAGTGTCTATTGAAAAAGTTAGAATAATCAGAAAAAATACAAAACTAAATAAATCTGATGTGACTGATTTCCTCTGAAGTCTCAGTTTTCTTCCTTCATTTTCACCACTGATATGAGTTATTTAGTGTCATTGTTGGAGAGGGAATTTGGGAGTAATCTCCCTCCTCTGAGCTCACGTGGCCATTTTTTGCTGACTATTCGATTGTTCTAATTATGAAAGATTTTCTACAGGAAGTATTCATAATGACACAGTAGCTCAGAGAGTGAGTTTTGCAATGTAATTCCTAAATCACGTATGGGAAACACCTTCAACTGTGACTGCGTGTCCTGCTTGTCCTGTGATCCGCTTTTTGCCATTCTTGATGGCTCTGTCTCTACACCAAACAATGTATAGCGCTTCATGATGATGCACTGGTTTAAGACAGTAGGAAAAACAATGAGAAATACTATTTGAGAGCTAAATGCAAAGTTTAAATCATCATGCTATAAGATATAATCGTAAGCATCAGGAAGCATTTTACCACTGACTCCAGCCAGAGCAGAAAGCAGTTCATAATGAATGCACTGGAGTTAGGAGTGTCCTTTTGTCCTCAGCTCCCCCATTTCACACCTCTTGCTTACTGTAGTTTTGACACTTTCTCTTCTTGCTTTGTTCAAGACACTTTGCCCTCTTGCTTCGACTCCTACACCAGGGATTGTGATCAGTGCAGTTAAGAGGAGCCTGGCATAATTGAGCCCTAATCCTTGACAGAGTCTACTAAAAGTTATTGCAAGACAAATGAATAATCCATAACCAAACAGTCCTCCAGGAAGGCTTTTCGTTGCCAGAGTGTCAGAGTTCCGTTGAACTGTACGTGACTCCAGTGAACAGTGCAGTGATGAGATTCATGCTCCTGGGTCCTGGATATTCACATGCAGCAGAGTGGATGTGCAGGTGCTGTAACTCCCTCCTTCCTCCCTCCCTGTCCACTTTGGCGTGTCCAAAGTAAGCAAAAATCTGCTCTGGACAAGTGAAGCATTGCGTTTTCCGGGAGTTTTCTGGATGCCCCCCCTCCTACAGTGACTCTTTGCATCTTCTGCTTCAAACAAGGTCAACCACAAGTGGGCAGTGTCCAACTGCGGCAGCAGGGAGCTCAGGGATTTGCTCCCAGCCTCTGGAGCAGAGCTCGCCACAAGAAGTAAACTAAGGCTTTAGGGGTGATTCGAGGGTGGCCAGCTCAAATCATGCGTTACGAAGTATATTTTTATATTAAATAATCCGCAGTGACAAAGAAAACCTATTTAAAGATAAACGATGCTCACTTCTTTGTCGGAGTCGACTCAGAAAGCGGTTGTTTCTGGCTGTACTCTCAAGCACACACCCCATGTGCTGTGCTGGATGGCTCTGCTTTTATCCTGCCTTCCCTCCGAGCCCTCATTCCTCTGCGCTTCCGAGTGTGCCACTTGAAGCTAATGCTTTTCTTGGTTTCTGTCCATACAGGCTGCACCATTTACCACTCGTGGGAAGCCTCTCACTTACCAAAACTGCAATATTTTAGCCATTGCTAACATTTCTAGCAATTAAAGCTGCCACGTAGTTTAGTTAAAGACACGATTGTGCTGTTTGCTGCTGTCTCCCATTAGGAATTTTGTTGCCTAAAACTTTCCGTGCTGTCCAGCAGAGCGGAATGGGCTGTTGACGGCTCTGTGCTATTTTTTCAACTGCACTGGGATAGAAATGGGTTTGGTAGAATATTTTCTGAATTGCAAACAATCCCATGCAGCTATTCTTTTCTTCGTGGCAAGTATTTTCCATCTCTGGTCTCCAAACAGTTAAATGAAAGGCAGCCAGTAAAACGGAGATCTCTTTAATCCTGGGGTAGGTGATTGCAAACAGAAAAGAGGACACCAACCTCTTTTTATTTCCCATTTAGGACCTGGAGGTGAAAAGCCAATATTCCTTTGTGAGGCGCATCTAGCTGAACAGATGCTGAACCGCATGTGTTCATTTTAGTCCACTCTGCCAGTTTATGGACAGCAGAAATATTTACACACCAAAGTAAGACTCTCACCCCCTCCAAAAGCACAAACCTGACTTCTAAACCAGGCAGCTCCAGCACCAAGTCTCTTTACCATTGGTTTTAAAGTGAATTTATCTATCTGGCTGGAGGTCCCTGCACCTCTTGGTAAAGCAGAGTGTGACCCATGGCCCGTGGGCCCAAGCCCCAACGCTGAAAGGGACGTTGGCCCCCCTGCATGTGTCTGGGGACCCGTGTGGGGGAGCAGTGGCCCAATCTTGGGAGCAAGGGGGTGCAAGTCATGCTGCTGGGACAAGGGATTGGGGAGAGCCAGTGGGGTGCGGGTATGGGGCATGGGGAGGGCTGAGAGTAAAGGGAAGCAGGCATAATTTTACAAAATAGCTTCCTTGGATGCTGGGAAACTGCTGGGATGGGGATGAAAATCTCCAGTTGAAAGTATTTGCACATGGTCTCGGCCTAAAAAGAAAGTGGCAGTGGTGTTTCTATATAAGGAGCAGAATTGAGGGTGCTGGGGAGCTGGGGGGGGCACAGCACTGTGGAGAAGCAGAATCAGTCCCTCACATGAAGTTCGCTGGGACCCCCCACACATGAGCAATAAATCACGGCTGGGTCACTCACCTCCAGCCCCAGGGCTGAAGCCAGCAGGGGCTGAGGGACCCCGCAGCCACCCTGCCACCACATCCCTGCCACGTATGTTTCGGGGGGACGGGAGATGTCGCTGACCTCAAGGACCTCGTGAGGAAATGTGTAAATCACCGGCTACATCTAATACCGAAGGTTTTATTCATTATTACTAGTTCTTGTTCTTTAGTTTCTTTGCTCTATGGCTTTCCCCGACTGTATCAGGAAAAAAAGCTTCCCCTGCTCCCCGTTAAGGAGACGTTTTGTTACCGAGATCACGGTGTGGGTTCCGATCCAAGGGGCATCGCTATCGCTGCCCAATGAAGGACAATGTTGAACACTTCAACTCCTTCTGCTGCAGAAACACAGCCGAGTTCTTGCACAATGGGCTATTTTCCATCAGTCGTGTAAAGAATAGTTAGCTGATAGCTTGGAAATTCAATTGAATACCTGCCCGGACCTAAGTATAAATATTATTTTTTAAAAGAACAATGTGCAATTAAAAACTAATATTTAACAACTTAAACGCCTATCCTCTAGGAAATAACAGCCTTTCTTCGCAAAACCTCCGAGATTGACTTCGCTTCCTCCTGTAAAATGAGGCCAGATTTAATTCTCCAAAGATCAGTGAGATCAAGTATTTCAGCGCTCAATTTACAGCTCCGGGGTATGTGGGACCCTTTCCCAGCTATCTGGGTAGGCTAGGAAATAAATCCGGGAAGGAGGAGGAGGAGGGGGGAGAAGGAAGGAAGGAAGAATTAATTCCCGAACACCGCAGGAACACCTGTAGTGTTTCCTTAACGCAGTTCTCCGCGGCGATCGGCAGGAGAACGGCACAACTTACACACAAATAAATAAGCAAACAAATAAACACATCGGTTTCTCTCGTTTAGAAGGAGCAGACCGAATTTTGGAAGATGGCTTGATGGAGCAATGCGGTTCCGTGGTGACACGAGGGGGCAACGAGGCGAGGTATCACCAGGCATCCCCGAAAACGCGCTCGCCTGTTGATGCTCGGGTTTGTTCGCTGGGCTGGAAGAAGCGAACTGGGAATAAATCTGTTCGTTTCACTGATATCTTTAAAAAAAATAAATATATTTATATTTTTTAAAATAGAAAATAAATAAATAAATAAATAAATAAATAAACGTATTTTCATCGTATCGACTGCGAGGGTCCCCGCTGCCCCTGGAGGTCTCTGCTCCTCTCCTCCCTCCCCAAAACTTCTCCTCTTCCTCCCCGCTCCCTTCTCCTGAAATAACAGCGAAAAGGGAGCCAAGCCCTCCCGGGGAATTGGAAAGCTGGGACCGAGCAGCACCTCTCCCCACTATTCGCTCTCCCTATGCGGGGATCCGCGGGGATTCCCGGGTTTCGGCTGCGCTGCGGAAGCTGCAGAGCAGATTTTTCAGAGCAGATCCCTCGTAGCCTCACGCACGCCTTCCTACAAGGAGAACCAGGCTCCCATTCTGCCTCCAGCATCCTTTGCCTTCTCTCTCCTCCTCTCCGGGAGCCCGGCGGCCCCTGGCAGCTCGGCTGCTCCTCCCGGAGCTCCGTCTGCTTTCTCCGACCTACGATCAAAAAAAAAAATAAAATCCCATTTTCTTTACCATATGACTTTGGGGTTTTTTTCTTATTATTATTCCATTTTCCCTTCCCCCTGTAACTGCCTGTGGAAAGCGAAAAACAATTGGAGGTAGGCGATTTCTGGAGAGAACGGCTCGCTTGCTCATATGGAGAAAATTATCCCTCCGGTTCAGACTTTCGTTGGATTGCAGCAGCAAACAGCCCAGCCCTAGCAGGACTCGGGAGAAGGGGTCACTCGCCATTCCCAGCTGCTGTTCCTGCAGCCTGAAAGGTCGGATGCGGGGAGGGAGGAGGCTGGATCCCCAGAGCCGTCAGCCCCGGGCTGAACGCATCGTCCCTGGGGTAGCACCCTGCCCGGGCACCGTGTACTCCAGCACCGGGATCGGTACCTCTAGGTGCTTGCAGAGAGCTCTGTGACCGAGCACCACCGGCAATGTCTCCTCACAGCCCGGTTGTTGCTCCCAGGCAAAGTTTTCCAACTCTCCAAAACAATCTTTCTCCTTATTTTACTTTTTTTCCCCTTGCAGGAAAGGAAAAAAAAAAAAAATATATATATATATAAAAGCGTCTTTAATTCGGAACTGCTCCGGGGCTGAATGCAGTTGTGGGGTGGGAGCATCCCACACAACGTAACGGAGCGGTAACTGATGGAATCACACACAATTTCAGCCGCAGCCCGCACGTAGGTGTTTGACAAACATTATGGAAGTAGAAAAAGCCACCCCAGGCCTCGAGGGCCGAAAACATTCACGGAAAACGCTGATTTTGCTTTAGGAACTCTGTTTTATTACACTCTGTATGACTTCCACTGCGCGCACATCCTTGGGAGCTTGAATATTTGGGAACACGCATCAGTCAGGGAAGGGATTCAGCGAGGTTATGCGTGTCAGAGCGGGATGCTGAGGTTTCTATTCCAAGATGCCAGTGCAAGCAATTATGTACTTCAAGTCCTCGAGAAAAATGCATTATTTAAAATTAAATGCGTATTAATGAATATCCTAAATGACGCTTTAATGTGCTAATATTGGATCTCTACACTTTGAGAATTATCTGGGAGTTGTTCCATCTTTTTCACTGCAAACTCCTTCTGCCTCGTGCGGGTCACTGGGAGATGGGATATCTCGAGTGGATGAGTGGTGGATTCACTGGTGAAGGTGAATCCTCCCGAAAAAAACCCTCTCTGCTCTTCGCAAACTGAAATTTCTCCGAAGAATGGGAAAAAGCTGACGCGCGCACCCCACGAGATACCCCGAAACACAACGATCCGACCGCTAAGCAGAGGCAGGAGAGGGAGCTGACGCCCAGCAGAGCCAACTTTCCTCCAGGCTCGACCAAGTGAGGCGGTTCCGGTGGCCTCGGGGCGTTTGTGGGGTCCCGGGGCCGGGCAGGGGCTCCCCACTGCGGGAATTCAGCACATGACACCGTCTGTTGGATAAAAACTCCTCGGTCCTATGGAAAACAGAGCGGATCCTCTCTGCTGCCCAGCAAAACTCGACGCGAAATGAAAAACAAAGGCGCAGGATCGGGCCCTCCGGGATCAAATTAAAGAGGAATAATTAACAAAATTGAACGTCTGAACGAGAGACTAAAACACTCCGGTAGTAAAAAAAAAAAAAAAAACACAACAGTGTCTAACAGAATTACTGGTAAATTATAGTGGGAATTCCTGTTATTCCTTAGAAACAAAGATTCTGAAGAATTATTTTAGTTTGCTTTTTTCTCCCCTGTACCGACAGCGATGCGCTCAGTCCAGGAAAGTTAAGGGAAGTTTGCAACTACAGATCACTCCTCGGGCTTGATCCTTCCCGCCGGGAATTCCACCCGCCGGGGGCTGCGGTGCGGGATCTGCGGGATGCTGAGCTTTGGGACCTGCGGGGTGCTGCGGGGTGGGACATGCGGGATGCTGCGGGGTGGGAGCTGCGGGGTGCTGAGCTTTGAGACCTGCGGGGTGGGACCTGCGGGGTGCTGCGGGGTGGGATGTTGCGGTGCGGAATCTGTCGGGGGTTGAGGTTTGGGACCTGCGGGATGCTGCGGTGTGGGACCCGCAGAAACCGGGCAGGGCGGCAGATCCGCTCCTTGCTGCCGGTGGCAGAAGAACATCCCGACTCCGCTGCGCCGGTGGGGAACACTAATTTGGGGCTTGGGGTGGAGGAAAAGAGAAAAGAGCAAAGTGCATGAGATGAAATGAGACGCATCGCGTCCCTGCGCATCCCCGGGTCCACTCGTGTCCCCTCCGCCCCACTGGGGACAGTTAAAGTCCCGCTCTGGTGAAGTGGGAGTTTATGTCGTGGACGGTGAATTTCTAGTTTCCCACTAAGAAAAAACAATCACCAGGTGCAGGAGCTTCCTCCGCACGCTCTTCCCACGCAACCTTGGCCCCAGCGGTGGAAGCTGGGACACCCTGTCGCTCGCGTACGAGACGACGAACTGTTTCCCACGGGATGTCCGGAGCTTGGACACCTGCAACTCTGCCTGAATTTTTGGTTTATTTTCTTGAAACGCGAGTTTTCACCCAGCGAGAGCCCTTGTGGTAGAGACAGGGTTTTACGAAGAAACAGTGATGAAACCCTCGCAGTTTCAGGGTCTCCCCGGATAGCTGGTGATGGGCGAAGCCTGTTTATGTGACAGTTGAGCTGGAAACGGGCAGTAACTCCCCGGCGTGCGGTACCACTGGTACAAGAAGTAGTTACTAGTACAAAAAGAGGAATATTTTGATTTTTCAGTGTCGCCACCGACACCCCGAGAGTTTCCGAGGCCACGGGACGGTCCCTTTCGGGATGGAGCCGGCAACTCCAGCCCACCAGGCGGGCAGGGAAGGCAAGGAACGTTTGAAAACGCCTCTCGCCCCCATCCCACCACACACGGCTGTGAGAAGTTGCCGTGTAAGTGAGCCGTGATTTTGAACGAGGTGTGAAAACAAGCGCAGGGGCTGGATGCGCCGTTTGGAAGCCCTTGCAGAGTTTAGACGGGTCGGTTGGGGGAGGAATTTAAAACCCAGCGCTTAAAATAAAATAAAACAAAATAAAATCAGTGCTGGGGAGAATTTCAAGTGCGTACAAACACATGCACGAGTGTGTGCGTGCACACTCTGCGCCCTTCCTTAAAGCCTTTATGGGTTTAATATACATAAAATTAAGAGGTGTCGAAGCTCTTTGTGGTGCTCCCCCCGCGCAGCCGCCTCCGCGCTCCGTGGATGCGCGCAAGGACCCGCGGATGAGCGCAAGCACCCGCAGCTCCTGACACCGGGGCTGCGCGGGACCGGCAGAGGGCGCTGCCGCCCCGTGGATGCGCGCAAGGACACGCGGATGCGCGCAGAGACCTGGGGATCCGCGCAAAGAACCGCGGAGGCGCTCAGGAACCCGTGGATGAGCTCAGGGACCCACGGATGAGCTCAGGGTCCCACGGATGAGCGCAGGTACCCGCGCCCGCGGCTGCCGCCACCGCGACCAGCGCAGGAACGGCGCAGCAGGGATGCGGGGATGCACATCGGGGCTGTGCTGTCGAGGTGCGCAGCCGTGCGGTTTTCCCCCTTTTCCTCCGCACATGTTGGCGTTTTAAAGCGACCCGGAGTCTGGGTGCAAATTACGACTTCATGTGTAAAACCCGGGGGTTTGCTCTGGGTTTTTTTGCCCCTGACGGCCCGCGTTACTAACGTCATTTCGGAATCACAATTTCGATCTTTCCCCGAGACGAAAATAGATGTGAGAAACAAAGCTGGGTCCGGCGAGAGCCGGGCTGAGCTTGTGCAGCTTGTGGGAAAGGAGGGGTGTAGGGACCGAGAGGAGAGGATGCTGTGATGTGGCATCGGAAATAAAAACTAAAGTGACGGTCCAGGCTTGCTGTTCCGTGGGGCTGTTGGGAGAGAATTCTGTCCCTCACGGCAGCTTGCAGCCGGTGAGTCCGGGCTGAAATACGGGGGGGAGGATTTCAGAGCTGGTCACCTCGATGAGGAGACCCGTGGAAAGCATCCTGTGTGTCCACCCCACTCGGGAGACCTGGCTGAGCGGAGAATGAGGCTCTGTTCACGGGGGGGGGCTCGGGGGGAGCTGGTAAGGACACCCCTTCAGATGCGATCCACCTGCTCGGTGGAAACCCCTGGGCTCCCCGGGGAAGACGACCCCAGGCTCTCCTGGAGCCCCGCAGCCCGTCCCGGCTTCTCTCCGGGCCTCCCGACTCTCCTGCCACGTATTGCGCTTTTGTGAAGGGCTGCCACCACGCTTAGGACTTACTGAGTGGGATTTAGGACTTCCAGAAACTAATTAAACCAGGTATTTCACCCCCTCCTTTAACTCACGCATCCCCCCCCTCCAGGCAAGCCCTGCCAGGGTCACTTCTCCTTCCCACTGTGGAAACAGATCCCTGGGATCGGGGGGAGAAGGGAGAAAAGGATCCCGCCTGGAAAAAAAGAAAGTTAAGGGAGAGGCTCAAAAACAAAGTTAAGGGAGAGGGTGAAGAAAAAAAGTTAAAGGAGAGACTGAAAAAGAAAGTTAAAAAGGAGGCTCAAAAAGAATGTTCAAACTTCCCTCATCCCACCATCCACTCACTCGCGAAAGTTCAGCCTGGATCATCCCGCAAGCAACTGTCTTACCCCGCACATGAGGCCTTTCTCGCGTTTTCTTCTTGGCTCGGCTTTTTAAAGATGAGTATTAGTTTGGAAATCCGAAGCTCGAGCCTTTGAGGGCAGCCATGGAATTCGACTGCGAATGTAGCGCACCCCTCCCTCCGAGAGAGGCTGCCTCTTCTCAGGGCGCTTGGAGCACATCGGGGATTGCTGGGAAGGGAGCCCCTGCCAGGTTTTGCTCCTTGCAGACTCCAAGAGGACATCGAGAGAGCAGCCTGGCAAGACGCTGGGGAGGAAAAGTTTGAGAGAGGAGCTTCGGGAGACGCTCCCGGGGCAGCTCTGAGCCTGTGGGATGCGCAGGATGCTCCCTCAAGTGGGAGAAGGACACAGGAATTTAGGGTGAAGCAGAAAATGTTGGGAATCACCCATACCGAGTCCCGTTGGTGTTTGTTCTGGCTGTCCCCGGCCTGTATTTTTCTCTGAGCCGGTGCTCCCCAGGCTCTCCCTGCGGTTTTCCTGCCTGTCTGTATCCACGCACACACCTCTGTCCACACACATCGACATGAACACGAATGAATCCCGAGCGGGGCTCCGTGTGGCGTGGGGACCTCCCGATTCCTGCTGGCAGGATCACCCGCTTTCCGGATAACTCAGATTTGGCGGAGGAGAACTCCCCGCTGCAGCTGCAAGCTCCTCCGCTGAGCTCCGGGACGGGATTCTTAGGCTAAAGGATATTTCCCCGGCGGTAAAGAAGGTCGAGGAAAATTTATCGAGCGTTTTGGAGGGTTTTCCCCGTTCTGCGGGTGTAATTTTTTTTTTTCCCACACGGCTCTAATTCCTCCCTTCCCAACTGCTGAATTTCTAATGCAGTTTTCAAAGGAGCCCTGTGATTATGTCAGGATGTCTGCAAAAGCGGGGGGAAGGAAAAAAGGAATTGAAGTTTTTCCAATTCAGATTAATTCTGCACTCCCGAGGAAGTGTAAATACGCAGATGCAACACACGGGTCTTTCTAGGAGCCGGAGAAGTTTCTCTTTTTATGCTTTTAAGCGCTCGGAAACCAAAACCCCAGCCGAAATCAGCACATCGAACCCCCGCCGTGTTTAGGGCACACTCTATCAATAATCCCACATCTCCGCGGGACGAGCGTAGGAGGGGGGGAAAGGTTGCAGGGAAAAAGGAGGAGAGGCGATTGTAGAAGTTCAAATCCGAGCGGTTCACGAGGGACACGAGTGGGGCTGGAGGGAAACCCTTTTTCTCCCCTCCCAAGTCGGGCTGGAGCCCTTCGCCCGTGTCTACCTGGGTTTTCCCAAAAGAGAGAGGTTTTCCCAAACGAGGAGAGGTTTTCTCAAATACGTGAGACCTGGGACAACGGCACCGCGCTGCAAAACCGGTCAGGAGGCTTGAATTCCACCAACGCGCCTGCCTTACAAACGTCTCGCTCACTTTGTCTCCGCGATCCGCACGCACGTGTGGCTGTGGGTGTTTTATCCCAACGCCTGGAGAACAGATTTACATCTCGTACGGAGAAGTGAACTTCTCCCTTTCACAAAGTGCACACAAGCGCGGGGGACACAAAGGAAAAACGCATCCCCCTAAAAGGCACCCCGAAAACCAGTATCCCTGAGTGCCCAACGCTGTTTTGGGCACTTCTGTTTAGTCCCGTCGACTTGGTATCGTGTTAAAAAAATATCGCCTCGCAAACGGGAGGGTTTAGGAGAGAGAGGGAAGGCGGAGGGAAGAGTTCAGCTCGCCCTATGCTGAAAAAAAAAGCGCGAGGGCCTTTTAGGCAGTGATTTTTTTAGCATATTTTAATGCAGGGGAGTAACGGATTCTTTGTGTATAAAGTGGGGAGAAAATAGAAATCAAAGTGAGGGAACGAAGGCAAGAAACGCTAGACTGGTTTTAAGACTCCCCCCCATCCCTTGGTTCAACAGAAACATTAATTTACATTAGCAATTCCGCATCTTTAAGATAAATTACACAGCGGCGTAATAGATTTAAAGTACGCCAGATTTTTTATCATTAATTGTAAATGTGCAAAATACCTGCTGGTACTTCACTTTAGAAGAATGTAATTGGCAAAAATGGGAGGCTGATGAATAGATAATAGATCCTTAACTACCAATAAACAGTAAGCACCAGCCAAGAGTATTAGGATGTGATCATAATTATTCTGCAGCCCCAGCCAATGGGAAGGAGGAGGACTCAGCCCTAAAATCATCCCCGGCCGCGAAGGTAATCGCGAAAATACGGACAAGGCTGGAATCGAGGACTTGTTCCCCTGTCCCGTCTGCGTGTCCCAGCTTTGCAAGGATGCAGCCGCCCTCCGCTTTGTTTTCCGCACCGCGCGGAGCGGGGAGCGCCAAGGAGCCGAGGGGGGAATAAAAAAAAAGTTCGGAGGAGGAGGAGGGAAAGCCTTTCTCTCACCTTTCTCAAGCGGGGCACCTCTCCTGGACCCCCCCCGGGGGGCTTCTCAAGGTAACCTCGCCGGGCTGAGAGCACCCGAGGGATGGCAGGGAGAGGGGTGGCAGGGACAGGGGTGGCAGGGAGAGGGGTGGCAGGGAGAGGGGTGGCAGGGAGAGAGGTGGCGGGGAGAGAGCTAACAGAGGGGTGGCAAGGAGAGAGGTGATAGAAGTGGTGGCAGGGAGGGGGGTGGCAAGGAGAGAGGTGATAGAGGGGTGGCAGGGAGAGGGGTGACAGGGACGGGGTGACAGGGAGAGGGGTGGCACAGGGTTGGCAGGGGCAGGAGTGTCACCGTCCCTCCTCCCGCACCCCGAGGGGGGTTGCTGTGCCCCCCACCCCCTGCATGCTTCCACTCCCCCGTATCTCCCCATCCACCTACCTTGGGCGCGGCGCGGAGGAGCCGAGCGGTGGCTGCGCGGGTGAGGCTGCGGGGGGCTCCGCGCATCTCCCCCCCTCCACCCCCCTCCCTATCCTGCGCACTCCGATCCGCGGCTCCATCCCTCCCGATGGCTCTGCCCGGCGCTGCTCGCCTCCCCTCTGACGCACTTTAAAGAGTCTCCCCCCCTTCCACCTCAAGGCGAGTAATAGCGACCAATCATCAAGCCATTTACCAGGCTTCAGAGGAAGCTGTTTATGTGATCCCAGCACTAATTAGGCTCATGAACTAACAAATCGTTTGCACAACTTGTGAAGGGGGCCGATCACATCCATGGATTGTCTTTGGACTTAGGGAAGGGGGGGGGGGGGCGGGGGGGGGGCGACCGCCTTTTCCTTGCAGGAGGGAAACTTCTCCCAGCAACTTTTTTTTTTTTTTTCCCCTCTGTGTGTGTGTGTGTGAGTGTGTGTGTCTCCCTTTTGGGTACCGCTGGCTGCCGCTGCCTCCTTTTCCTCCAGCCCCTGTCTATTTATGTGTCTATCTATCCCTCCTCAAGTCACTCCCTGCTGCAAACTTCCCCGGATCGCCTCCCGCGCACCAGAGAGAGCCAGGCAGAGATTTTGGTCGCGGATTCTCGCCGAGGCAGCATGTTTCAACCCACACCCAAGCGGTGTTTCACCATCGAGTCGCTGGTGGCCAAAGACAGCCCCTTGCCCGCATCTCGCTCCGAGGATCCTATCCGGCCGGCGGCGCTCAGCTATGCCAATTCCAGCCCGATGAACCCTTTTCTCAACAGCTTCCACTCCACTGGCAGGGGGGTCTACTCCAACCCGGACTTGGTCTTTGCAGAGGCCGTTTCCCACCCGCCTAACCCGGCCGTGCCGGTCCATCCCGTGCCCCCTCCCCACGCTCTGGCAGCTCACCCGCTGCCCGCATCGCACTCCACGCACCCGCTCTTCGCCTCGCAGCAAAGGGACCCCTCCACCTTCTACCCCTGGCTAATACACCGCTACCGCTACCTGGGACACAGGTTTCAAGGTACGTGCAACTTTTTATTCTCCCTCCCATCCATCTCCCGGAAGGTCCTTGCAACTTTTTATTCTCCCACGCATCCGTCCCTTTCAAGGCCAGGTCGGATGGGGCTTTGAGTCCCCCGATCCAGGGGGAGATGTCCCTGCCCATGGCAGGGGGTGGCACTGGATGGGCTTTAAGGTTCCTTCCAACCCAAATCGTTCCACGATTCTCTGATCCCCTCCATCCCCCGGCCGGTCCCCGCAGATCGGATGCGGGAGAACAGCGAGTTCAGCCGTGCCGAGGCTCTTTTGTGCCTTTCCCCCCCTCCACCAAACTTGAGGAGCTGTCAGAGCCGAGGGGCTCGGCTTTGGTTTTGCTTTGCTGCTGTTTTCCCCCCCGGTTTGTTTTGCTTTCCCTGGGGCAGGCGGAAAGGCAAGGCCAGCTGGGACTTTTGCGGCTTTATTAAAAGCGGGGAGGGGGGGGGTGTAGATATTTTTTCATTCCTTGCATTAAAAGCTCGAGAGGAGCCCCTGAAGGAATCCGCTCCGCAAAGAGGGGAACGCGAGGTTTTTAGGATCCAGTCGGGCTTCAGGGAAGCCGCCACTGCCTCCCCAAACCCGGTCTCTCCTCTTCTTAGCCGGGATGGGGGGGAAATGAAACGAATCTCAGAGAAAGGAGAAGGAAAATAAACCCTCAATCCCAGCGCCGGAGCAGCCCGGGGAGCTGGGGCTGCGGAGCAGAGCGACGGTTGGGGACAAGAGAGGGCGATTCCGGGGACGGGGCTCCCAGCTGCCAAGAGAGTAATAACCGGCTGGAGGGAAATAACCAAATCCAATGGCGCACAATCAATAAAATCCCCCTCTTTTAACCCTTTGCAACCGAAGGCTGAGCCGATTTCTCCAGTCATGGGAAACAACTCCTGCCTAGTTCGTTATACACACACACACACAAAAATTAATTAAAAAAAATCAGCCTCTCCTTGGTGGGATCCATTTGTTTTAAATAATTTTTTTCCCGGTATTTTTATTTATTAATTTCGAAAGAAAAGAGACCACCTGTGATATCCAGTTTCCCGGCCTTCTGCAGCCGGGTTGGAAAAGGAGTCACTCCCTCCCGAAGCCCGGCGGACAGAGCTACAAAATGGATTATTACCCACTCAGAATGAAATTACAGGTTTCGCTCACCGAATTATTTGTCGCAGTCATCAGGCGTTTGGTAAAGAGCGGTAGATGAAAGGCAGAAACGTCCTCGTGTTGAGCCACAACAGCCTGATTTCCAACACACACTCCTCCTCCAACGATTTTTAATGCGTTTATGGAGAGGAACCCCTGGTGGTGTTCCCACCTTGGAAGGAGCGACCTGGAGAAGCAGCACAGGGCCAGTTTGGAGGGAGGGACGCACCAAAAAGCCTCCTCTTCCCGCAGCAGCCCGGCTGGGATGGCCGCCCCGTGCTCTTCCCGAAGTTTGCTTCCCAATTTCCCTACCGGTTCCCGCCGCTGTCTGGGCAGGAGCACACGGGATTGGGAGCACACGGGAATGGGAGAGGGAGAAGAAAGGCCCAGGGCTGGATTGTTGAGAAAGGGAGGCCGGGAGAGGCCGGGAAGAGGGCTGGAAGCTCCCGGAGCGCGGCGGCCGGCAGGGAAGGGTGCAAACAACCAACAAACCATGGGAGATGCGAGGCTACCGGTGGGCAGGGAGAAGAGGAGCTGCGGGATGAAAGGATTCTTTTGCCTTTTTTCCCCTACCGTAGTTGTATTTTAATGTTTAATATTCTCCCTGTCATCTCCTTCCCTTGCTCACTCATTCACGCCCCCCCCCCCCCCACATTTATTGAAAGAAAAAAATTAATACAAAACCGGCGCTGAAATTAAAAAAAGAAACTGTAATTAGATTTCTCCTGCGGGTAACGGTGGGGGACAAAAATTCTTGTGCGTTTGGGGAAGGTGCTTTGCTAATCTCTGGTTTGCCCTCTTGCCCAGGGAATGAAACCAGCCCGGAGAGCTTCCTATTGCACAATGCACTGGCCAGGAAACCCAAACGGATCCGTACAGCTTTCTCCCCATCCCAATTACTGAGACTGGAACATGCCTTTGAAAAGAACCATTATGTAGTAGGAGCAGAGAGAAAACAGCTGGCACACAGCCTCAGCCTCACGGAAACTCAGGTAAAGGGGGAGGCAGGGAGCGGGCAGCTGGGAAAGCGAAAGTACTGGGGTCTCCTTGGGAAAACCCACCCGGCCGGCCTGGAGATGCTGGAAAAACACCCCACAGATTAAATTCTGAGGGTATTTAGGCCTCCAGGCCCAAGCTGGAGGGGCGAAGGGAGGGATCTCCCCTTGCCTGGGTGTCATAATCCCCTTTCCAGCTCGTGGAAGGCATCGCCCGTGGTGGGGGTCGCGGGAATCCGTGCTGCTCGAGACAGGGTTTGGGTCTCCCCGGAGATCCCCCTTTCCCAAATGGAAGGGGAGCAGCGAGATTTGCGCTCTGCGAAGAAAAGGTGGTTCTGGTCATCCTTCCGCGGGACTGATGTGACCCTCAGGAAGCAGTTGAATATTAGGGGGAAAAGCCCCCACAACAAAGGGCAGCGAGGAGAACCCCCCCTGTCTGGAACCTATGGCAGGAATGCCCTTTTCCGGGATGATTTTCCACTCATTTCCAGCCCCGTGTCCGGCAGCGGGGATGCGAGCAGCCGGTTCAGGAGGGCACAGAGATGAAAAATACAAGCCAAGAAATTATTATCTAGAAGGAATCCCCCCCCTCATCGCCCCCCGCTGGCTGGCTGAGAGCCAGAACCGCACCGGAGACTATTTTGGTCGCCTATCTACCAGGACTTTTCTGCTCCGGTTGTCCCGGGATGAGGGTCTCGGTGGGTACCGAGACCGGACACCCGTGGGGCTGAGAGTGGGAGTGGGCGCAAATTACCCCTCCGCCCCCGACAGCAAGGGACCCACGGCCGGGCGGTTTTCAAGCGTTTTCCTCCTCTCCTGGAGAGAGATTGGGGTTGGGAGAAGTTGGTTGTTGTTGTGTCGGGATTTTGTTTTGTGCCCTTTCAGGAGATCGGTGGAAAGAGGGTTCCAGATGGGGGTTGTCTCTGCTACAGTATGTGGCACTGTACTTTAAAAAAAAAAAAAACAAAACCAAAAAAGCCAAAATACTCAGCCGCAGCCTAGTTCAAAGTTCCCAGTAAACACAGCGTTCTCCGGGAGGATTAAGTTGTAACACTTTTTTTTTTTTTTTTTTTTTTTTTAACTCCTTTTCGTGGGGGAAGCAATAAAGAGGTTGGAGCTTTTGTTTTAAAATGTCTCCCTAACAAAACAATAAAAAGGGATCGCCACTTTTATGAGGTTCTCCGAACAAGGGACCGGTCACAGGCTTATTTCCACTGGAAAGCTGTATTTAAGGTGGTCTTTGTGCTGCTTGATTCCGAAGCTGGTTGGGGTCTTTTGTCCGGATGTCAAACCCACAGTCCCCTACAAATGAGCTCCCTTTTGGGAGATCAGCGTGCAGAAATGAACCGTCCTCCCCTTCAATTAGCAAACTAAAAGCAAATTAAACTCACCCCTTGTTCCCCGCTCAGCTTTTTAATGGGGGACTTTTGGAGAATATGAAAATGCAGCAGAGATGTGTGTCCGGCCAGGCAGGTCTCTGTTCTGAAGAGGCAGCGAAGCGGGTTAAACCAGCTTATTAAAATGCTCCAGTTCCCCTTTCCCCCCTTGCTGGGGCCTTTATCAGGCACTTTCAGACAGAACCAGAGTTTAAACTGCTTTAAAAAAAAAAAAAAAATGTTTACCTTTGGCCGCTACAAGGAGTGTGGCCAGCCCTGGAGATAGCTCCCAGATCAATACTATCTGTAATTAAAGCTCTGAAGTCAGCTGCCGGATGCTTAAGTCCGATTTATTCGGCGCTGAACAAATTCAGAGGGATATTTACGACGGCACTTGCAGGTTTCTCTTCTCTGTGATCGCTCCTGGATGGCGCGTCCCGGGGAGAGCAGGACGTTTTTCATTTCGGGCCTTTCTCTTTCATTTTATTATCTTTTTTTCCTCATTTCGAGGCTTTTTCTTTCATTTTATTATATTTTTTCCTCATTTCGGGTCTTTGTAGTTCATTTTATTATTTTTGTTCTCCTAATTTTGGACTTTTATTTTTAATTTTATCCTATCTTTTCCTCGTTTGGGGTCTTTCTATTTCATTTTCTTTTCTTTTTTTTTCCCCTTCTCATTTCGGGTATTTTTCTTTCATTTTATTCTCGTTTATCTTCATTTCCGATATTTTCCTTTCATTTTATTCTCGTTTACCCTCTTTTCGAGCCTTCGTCTTTCTTTTTACACTTTTTCCACGAGGAAAACCTCTCCTTCCGCAGCCCCCCGGCCCCATCCCACCACCCCGTGAGGAGGGATGTGACCCTCGCTTTGCTTTTTCCCGGCCGGGTGTGGGGGTACCGGTCGGGGGGCTCCTCGCAGCCCCCACCCGCAACGCATTCCCGATGTTGGAAGTTGGGGATAACAAGAGCCGCCCGTGTGACTGCCGCCACAGTGCTGATGGGGCTGGGTTGCCCCCGTGTGCGGTGCCTGGCGCGGTCACTCGTGCGCGGAACTTGCGCGCCCCTTGCGCCAGGTGCGCACGCGGTGTCCCCTGCCTTTCCCGGAGGGATTTAGATGGGACAGGGGTCCCGGCTCCGCTCGGCCCTCTCCGGGCTGGGCAGCGAAACGGGCAGGGATGGGGCGGGCAGGGAATGGGGCAGGAAGGCAGGGGTGGTGCAGGCAGGGAATGGTGCAGGTAGGAATGGTGCAGGTAGGAATGATGCAGGCAGGGAATGGTGCAGGTAGAAAATGGTGCAGGTAGGAATGGTACAGGCAGGGAATGGTGCATGTAGGAATGGTGCAGGTAGGAATGGTACAAGCAGGGAATGGTGCAGGTAGGAATGGTGCAGGCAGGGAATGGTGCAGGTAGGAATGGTGCAGGTAGAGAATGGTGCAGGTAGAAATGGTGCAGGCAGGGAATGGTGCAGGTAGGAATGGTGCAGGTAGGAATGGTGCAGGTAGGGAATGGTGCAGATAGGAATGGTGCAGGCAGGGAATGGTGCAGGTAGGAATGGTACAGACAGGGCATGGTGCAGGTAGGGAATGGTGAAGGCAGGAAGGGTGCAGGTAAGAATTGTGCATGCACAGATCAGGCAGGGAAAGGTGCAGGCAGGGCAGGGAGCAACCAGGGAACGGTGTAGGAGGAACAGGGAGCAGGCAAGGAATGATGCAGGCAGGGCACGGAGCGGGCAGGGCACGATGCGGGCAGGGCACGGTGCGGGCAGGGCACGGTGCGGGCAGAACACGATGCGGGCAGGGCACGGTGCGGGCAGGGCAGGGAGCAGGCAAGGAATGGTGCGGGCAGGACACGGTACAGACAGGGCAGGGAGCAGGCACGGCACGGTGCGGGCAGGGCACGGTGCGGGCAGGGCAGGGAGCAGGCAGGACACGGTGCGGGCAGAGCCCGGCGACCGGGGGGGCGTCGGAGTAACGCGCGGTGCCTCTCGTCCCGCAGGTAAAAGTATGGTTTCAGAACAGACGGACAAAGTTCAAGCGGCAAAAGTTGGAAGAGGAAGGTTCAGACTCACAACAGAAGAAAAAAGGGACTCATCACATTAACCGGTGGAGAATCGCCACCAAACAAGCCAGCCCAGAGGAAATCGACGTCACGTCGGACGATTAAAAACTGGCACTTTTGGACTTTTCGAAGCCAGGCAACCCCACCAAGAGAAAGCGTTAACGGCTCACATCCCCCCAAAGGCGGGGAAGGGACACGGAGATCATCATAACTGCGATTCCCGCCTGGAAGGGCAACTGGGAGCCAGCGAGGGCGAGCCCGAGGGAGAGGTCCGGACTGGGGCACTGCCGGCACCACTCTGGCAAGGGGACAGCTGTCAATCAAAGCCAAAACACCGGGACGAGGTGATTGACAGGTATTCCGTTTCTCGCAGTCCACTTTTAAAAGCATAACGTCAAAAAAAAAAAAAGTAAAAAAAAATTATTGTAAAAAAAACCCCTTAAAAAAAAACCCCAAACCAAACCAGAAAAATTGCCACCTTACAGGACATTTTGCACTTCACAGGTTTTTTCCGTCTTTGAAAGAGAAATTTCCATAAGCAGCCAAAACCCACACCTGTTTCAGAAACTTGAATTGCATGTGTAAAGCCGTCTGGGAAAAAAAAAAAAAAAAAAAGAAAAAAAAAAGAAAAAATGGAAAAAAAAGATAAAAAAGGAAAAAAATTACCCGGGTTCCTAAAGACAGAAACGAATTGTAATTTTTTTCCCTTTAAGACAGATTCTGTGTGCTTTTTAATTTTATTTTACGAGAAATGTGCAGTCTGTAAACATTTTATGATAACTTCTGGCGTCAAAGTGTTTGTGAAAGCTAAATGAAGTAGCAGTAACAAAGCATAGTGTTCCTTCCGGATGGACAAACACGGTGGGGCAGGGGAGGGAAGGGAGGGAAGAGGGGGTGGGGGTGGTCATAACTTTTGCTGCCAAAAAAAAAAAAAAAAATGAAATTATTCCCCCACCCCACCCCAAATTGTATCCCCGTTGCAAAACCGGATGATAATTATTTTTTAAGATTAATACAGCTCAAACCCAGCGACCAGGTTTGGCGGTGGGGACATCTCCCAGGCTGGGAGGATCCAGAGCAAAGGGATATAAAATTGTGGATTGATTTTTTATTATTATTGTTACTATTTTTTTTCTAATGGCCATTTTCATTGGGGCAATTTTCAAGCACTGACCTTATTATATTCCGAGATCATAGAGCTACTAAAAAAAAAAAAAAAAAAGTGACAAATGTTTCCTTCATGTCTCCTATACCAGAATGTAAATATTTTTGTGTTTTGTGTTTAATTTGTTAGAATTCTAACACACTATATACTTCCAAGAAGTATGTCATTGTCAATATTTTGTCAATAAAGATTTATCAATATGCCCTAAATTTTTAAGCACTATATATTTTAAGCACCCTCCCTCCCTAAAAATTTCTCGGAAAGTGTTAATACCGCCCTTGTTTTTCGGAGCTGAACCCCGCGGTTGGGAGCCTGAGCTCCCCGAGCCGCGCATTCTTGCGGCCGCGGGCGCGTTTTCCTAATGAGTTCCCTGGCTGGTAAAGAGACCTCTAAATACAAGACCCACTTGCTGTAAATAAATATCTTTTAAAAATACCCCCAAACAACGCTAACAAATCCCTTCCGTGGGCAGCAGTGAAGTGGAAACCGGAGGGTAAAACTGAGCGGGAGAGGGGTTTGCTTGGCTTTGATTTTGCGGGAGATCATTATTTATTTATTTATCCTTTATTTTTATTTATTTATTTATTTATTTCCCGTCCCCCCCCCTTCTTTTAAACTCCCTGGCCAGGTCGCTGCGGTAAGGAGCAGGTCCTGGGAGGCAGGATTTCTCTCCCCACCGCTCCAAGGGAGCGATCCTGGGCACAGGGTAAAAACTCTGACATTAAAGACCTGCAGAGAGACAGAGGGGTAAAAAAAAAAATAAATAAAAAAAGTTGCTCTGGGTCCTTGACGAAACTAGCTGGTTTTCTGGGGGTACACAGTTGTTTTTTCATGCTTCATTTGCTCCTTAGCCTGATAGACTGCATTAATCAGTTTTATTTCCATTGATAGAGAAACCTCGTCTGCTCTGTTCGAGCTACAAAGAATCCTGCAAGCTTTTGTGAAAGTGCAAATCAGTTTAGGCAATTATCATACCAGGAATATGAAGGGGAAAGAGGAGGCATTGCCCAGTGGTCTCCTTTAATCTCTTAATCCGTGGATCCAGGGGGGCTAGTTGGACATAATTTAGGACAATCTGACTACCCTTTACACTGTGATAAGGCGAAGTTACAATGCATCGCGAAAATACGAGCTTTGTTAGACATCCTGCCTTGAAAAGTTAAGATTAGACATTCTGTGCACGCGTTGGCTCTACCGGGTACTATGTAAATTTAATATTTTCTTTTTAAATCCAATTTTATTTATTTTTAACTTCGCCTTTTCTACAATCCCGGTGACTTTCCATCCCCCCAGTGCTACAAACGTGCGAGAGGCCCGAGCAGGGTTAGGACACATGTCGCAATGCAGTCCCTTCCATTCCAAGCCAGGCTCATTTTTTAGGAGAGTTATTCCCAAGGTAAACTTCTCGTTGCGTTTCTTCCCTCTCACAACCTTCCCCTCCCCGAACCTCCTGGAAAAGCTGATGGTGCAGATCTGGAAACCAAGCAGGGCGCGAATTTCACCTTAAGTCGCCCAACTTGGCTTGCGCTCCCCTTCAAACCCATGCAAATGTGCAACCATTAAACGGGCCGCGGCTGAACGGCAGACTTGGGCCTTTCTAGAAATTGTTTCGCATCTTGATAAAAGGCTTATTTCTGCAGGAACTATATATTTCCCCCTCCCTCCCTTTTTATTTTTTTTTTTTTTAAAAAAAACCGTGAGGGAAGAGAGGGAGAGAGGGGAAAAAAATTAAGCGTCCTATGTAGCGTAACAGCAATAAAATCTTCAGAGAATGCCATTAGCTTTGAAAAAAACCCCTAAAAGCTTTATTACAAACCAAGCTTTGAAAATAGGGGGGATTAGGAGTCTGAAAGGGTCCCACAATGGTTAGAAGAAAAGGTTTCATGCTAATGAGGTTAATGCCCTTTGTATCTCAGGACTCCACAACTTCATTACTCCCTATCTCCGGCTGCACCAAGCGGCTCAGAACACTGCAATCCACTCCAGCTCTCCCCTGCCTTGCCTAGAGAAGGATTTGATAGCAGCTCTGTTCAAACTAGATAATTATGTCTTTTCAAGTCGGAATTAAGATAAAGAAAGTGAAGCAAAGGCGGCTAGCCTTGATCCACTGCAAACAAATTTGGCGCACTTTCTAGTCTCTCTCCCCCTGCCTCAATAGGCAGGACAGTCAGCTTATTAGACCCTCATTTGCTTTATTAATTCATCTATTTAAAGTGGCAGGATTAGAGAGAGGGAGAGAGAGGCAGAGTCTAATGTGGGACAGTGGATGCCAGGCAACGTGGAAATATAAATATTGGCGAGATGCTATCCGAGCGGGTGTTTAAAAATACATTTTATATTAAATAACTGGGGGGTGGGGGAAGGAGGGAGGGCGTATTTCGGGTGGCGAATTGTGCAGACTCGGGTGGATTTTTACTGCTCTTTCGAAGGAAATTGCGGTGCCGGAGGCCCCGCTGCCTCCGCGCAAAATCCGCTGCTCTCCGCGCCTCGCCGGGGATTTGCCTAGAGGGGACCCAGGGGGTAAAGATAGAGGGGAGATCTCCCCCCTGTCCACCCACCCGGGGCCGCCGGCAGCGCGGGTGCGGAGGGGTGCGCGCTCCCCCGCGCATCGCAGCGGCTGGGCTTGCGCAGCCTCCCCCCTCCATCACTTCGCTCTTGTCCACGGACCAAGGACGGCGCAACTTGCGAGCATCGCTTCCCTCCTGGCCCTTCCCAGCCGTGTCCCCACCGAGCAGCCGTCCTGAGGATGGGGGGGCTCCCTCCTCATCCCGATCCCGGTCCTTCCCAGCCGTGTCCTCGAGGATATGAGAGGAGGTCCCTCGGCATCTCCCATCCCTTCCCAGCCGTGTCCCCAATGAGCTGGGGTCCCTCCTGGTCCCCACGCCAGCCCTTCCCAGCCGCGTCCCCACCAGGCAGCGGTTCCGAGCATTGGGGGGGGGGGGCGAGGAGGGACCCTCAGGGCCCTTCCCAGCCGTGTCCCCGCCGAACAAGCGGTCCTGAAGATGAGGGGGTCTTTCCTCACCCCGTAACCTGGTCCTTCCCAGCCGTGTCCCCATCAGGTAGCGATCCCGAGGATGCGGATGCCTCTTTGCCCCCCATCCCGACCTTTCCCAGCCGTGTTCCCAAGGGCCAGGGGGCCCTCCTCACCCATCAACTCGTCCCTTCCCAGCCGTGTCCCCATCGGGTACTGCTGCCCCTTCCTCATCCTCCCCTTCCCAGCCGTGTCCTAGAGGACCAGGGGTCCCTCCTCATCCCCCAGACGATCCTTCCCAACCGTGTCCCCACCAGGCAGCGGTCCCGGGGATGGGGGTTTCCTCCTCCATCCCCCCGGCCCTTCACAGTTGTGTCCCCGAGGATCTGAGGGGGGTCCCTCTTCACCTCCCATCCCGGCCCTTCCCAACCGTGTCCCCGCCGAGCAGCAGTGCCAGGGATGGGGGTTCCCTCCTCGCCCCCAATCCCTTTCCCGCCCCCCCCCCCATCCGTGTCACAACCAAGCAGTGATCCTGGGGATGGGGGCTCCCTCTTTGTCCCCTCCCCTGTCCCTTCCCAACCGTGTCACAAGGAGCAGCCGCCCGAGGACCAGGGGTCCCTCCTCGTCCCCCACCCCTGCCTTTCCCAGCCGTGTCCCCAAGGGCCAGGGACTCCCTCTGACTCTCCCCTCCCCCACCCAGCCCGCCCCGTCGAGCAGCAGTCCCGGCCCCGCCGAGGGCAAGTGGGTCGGATCCTGACCCGGCCGCAACTCTGCCGGCTCCTTCCTAGCTCGGCTCCGAGTCCAGGATCTGGCCCCTCTGTCCTTGGATTTTTAACCCTTTCCCTTCCAACAAAGCCGGTGTCCCTCATCCCCTCCGTGGCCACTTCCCACCGGTGACGCGGGGCGGGATTTGCACCCCACGCGGCGGAGCAAACACGCACCCCTCTCTTTGCCACCCGACCAGAGGGTGAGGCCAAAGGCATTTGGAGACCTCGCTTTATTGTGTTTGGAAAGGCTGTTTATTTACCTCCACACCCCTTTGATGGATCGCGCTGTTACTTCGGAGGGCTTGGCGGAAATTAGCGGGTCTCCCCTAATTAGCACCCAGTCTGCCCAGTAGGAAACAGGCACAGCAACTCCGGCCAGACTGGATTCCCTGATAAAAGAGGATTCTCAATCCTTTTTCAGAACCGCTGGGAGCTGATGCAGCGATTGATTTACTTCTCCAAAGGGTCCCGCTGCGAGGGGGACGCAGGAGTTTAGAGAACCTCCTGACCCCCGAGCCACAACCTCTCTCCTCTCCATCCCTTCTCCTGGTGGGACACTCGGGGAAGCCCAAGCCGTGGTCCACGCTTGAAAGCGAAAGGGCCATTAATCACCTCCCTTCGCACGCTTTTAATTGCCCTTTTGCAATGAGAGCCTGTTGCAGCGAAGGCGAGCCGGGAGCGGAGCCCAGTTCGGTCCCCTCTTTCCCGGGGGCTCCTTGGGTCCCCCACCCCAAAGTGTGGGGCGGGGGATGCTGTGGGCACTGCTTCCCGTCGGGGCCCGCAGGTGGCTTTTTCAGGTCGGGAGCAGGTAAAGCGGGCTCTACCTCCCTCCTCCTCTTCATCATTCTCATCATCATCCTTCTTCTCCTCCTCCTCACCCTCTCCTCCTCACCCTCTCTTTCTCCCCTCCTCATACTCTCCTCTCCTCCTCATCCTCAACCTCTCCTCAGCTTGGCCCTGCTGCCCCGGGAGCCCCTGCTCCCCCGCACGGCCCGGCTGGAGCCCCGGCTGCTGCGGGGGCTCCGGGCGAGCATTTATAGCCCCTCTCTCCATCGCCCACGGCTGGACCTGACGTCAGGAAGAACTTGATCTCGCCCGCTTTGCTCCTGCTTCTGAAACTGATCCTTGAAATGAGAGAACAGACTCTACACAATTCCCATGGCCTTGACATAAGGTACAGCGATAAATATACACCACTAATGAGCAATTACCATATAATCACCTTCCAATTAGCTCGCATAATGATGAATTAAACATTCTAGCCTGCTGGATTAGGTTTCTTACTTTGTATATTATTTACGAAGGCTAGCTTCTGCTGAGCACCAAATATCAAATTAGATAGGGAATTTTCAGTTGGGGGTAATTATGCATTCAGTGCATGCCCGGAGTTTTTGTCATCAGCGAACTAAAGTGGATTGGAAGGTGGTGTCCATCCTTTTCCGTCTTCCCTTTTTGATGTCTTTAAAACAAAGTCCACGCTTTTCCACCAATGCTCTGCACGTCACCTCCCCCTGTATTAATCCTTCTTCCTTCCCTAAGGCTGGACAGACAGAAAAACTGAACATTTTTTTTCGCAGACAGAAAACCTGACTGATTTTTTTTTTTTCTCAGACAGAAAAACTGACCGTTTTTTTTTCACAGACAGAAAACCTGACCAATTTTTTTAACCCTGGGACAGTGCCACAATGAGAAGCAGGCAGAAGTAGGAGCTGGGGAAGCAGAGGAGCTCTCAGGCACACAGTCCTCTCGCTCATGGTTGCATCATCCCTGGGAGATGGGAAGAAACCCGGACAGGTAGAAACGCCCCGGTCCTCCACTCGGGGTGGGCAGAGGTGGGGACATCACCCCCCAACCAACCGCGATGCTCTCCACGCAGATGCTCCCGTGGGCGGCTGGTTTGCCACTCTGGGAAGGGTGATCCAAAAAACAGTCGAGTCCTGGCTGGATTTGGTCCGGGGAGGGGTGGAGGGAGACAGTGGGGGAGACTTTGGACACTGGGTGCTGATTCCCAGGAGAGGAGGGTGGGATGAGAAGAGCTTGAAGGAGGAGGTCGGAGATGAACTCAGCTTCAGGAGGGGATGGAGGGAAGTGGCTCCGTCTGGATGGGGATCCGGCAGCCCCTTCTGGAGAGTAGGAACCCATCTCGGAGCCTCCTGTCTTTTGTTGGTTTAAGCTCGACCCTTAATGTTTTCTTAATCGGGCATTTGAGTGCGAGAACACCTCCTCGAGGCGTTTACAACCTGGCCATAAAGACACCCCCCATGCCTCCCGCTTTGCCTGAAAACATTCCCTGGGGACATGAAGTGGGGCAGAGAGTCATCCCATGCCCCACCAGGAAACCACAATCCTCTTGTTTGGGATCACCTTTTTACAGACTGGGTTCTTTCCTGGAAGGAGAGGATGCTCTGGTGCCCCCTCTTTCCCCGCTCTTCTCCATCACACGGAGCTCTGGAAAGTGTCAGCCGTTCCCAGGCAGGAAAGGAACAGCCCAAGAGAGCGGTGATGCTCGGCTTTACTGGCTTATTTTTTTTTCCTTTTCCTGTATAGTTGTTTTTTAATTAAAATGTGTGTTGTTTTTCTTTTTTTTTTAATAAAAAAAAAGAAGCAGGAGGAATCCGAACCAACTGCAGTCCCCGAGCGAACGCGTTGACTGAATGAATAGTGGTGACCTGGCCCCAAATAAACTCAGATAAGATGTGGAAACTCATCTGTCAAGTCCCGAACGTCTGGCAGCAGCAGCTGATTCAAGCCTCCAAGTAGTAAGGTTGCCGAATTCCCGTGTTTTTGTGGGTTTCCCTCAGCTTTATCAGTATTTGAACAACCTTTTTGTGGTTTTGCTGTGTGCACTGAAAGCACAAAGTCCTGATTTTCTCCGTTAAGGCCGGAGAATACAACCGGGGCTGTTGTTTTATCTTTAGATCGGCAAGTTGGTATCAGAGGCAGGGAAGAAAGCGCATTCTTGTGGGTTGTGAGAGTGAGATATTCCCAGATAAACTCTCCTGTGATCTCATTCATAATCCGCACGATCACGGCTATTTTATTTGGCAGATGTGCGCTCGAGAAGAGGCGTTTGCTGTGATGGGATGTTTAGGATCCATCTATGACTGTAAAACCATTTTCACAGAGCTATGTCCTGTGTCAGCCTCCCTGTCCCAGCAAATACGGTGCCTTTTTGAAGTGGTCTGTAAATCCTGAACCGTACCTGCTGCCCCGTGGGCTGACAAATTGTCCCTGCTCAGAGTCCTGGGAAGTGATGGAGGAGGAAAACGGGATTTGGAAGAGTAGCGGCTGCCCAAATAACACGAGGAAAGGTCTCGTCGTAAGAAAAACGTTATTTTATTTTAATTCCCGGGGAATGTAAAATAATAGGAAGCCAGATCTGAGGTAAAGCACTGACTAAAATCTGTAACGGGGGAAGAGAGAGAGAAAAAGAAAGAGAAAAAAGAAGTAGTGAAAGAATTGGAAAGAGATGGAAAAAATAGAGACAGATAAAGAAGGAAAGAGAAAAAGAAAGAAGGAAAGAAGGAAAAGGAAGGAAGGAAGGACGGAAGGAAGGAAGGAAGGAAGGAAGGAAGGAAGGAAGGAAGGAAGGAAGGAAGGAAGGAAGGAAGGAAGGAAGGAAGGAAGGAAGGAAGGAAGGAAGGAAGGCAACATTGGAATGAATGAAGGTGTCGCAGGGACGCTGTCAGGGGGAGCATGGGGAAGGGTCATGAGTTCAGCCTCGGACCGGCTGGGAAATTCACGCCAATTTTCCTTCGGGATAGTCAAAGGCTTTCGGATATCCGCTTTCTTTCCAGCAGCAGAACACCGCTGCCCTCCCGGCGGCGGAAAGAACACCTCTTCCCTCTCCCCTGCGGGGGTTTCCTCGCCCATGGCCGCTGCTGGGCTCGAGAGGGCCGGAGCGGGGCTGCCCGTGGGGGGCAGGGACCACTCTCCCGCTGCCGTCCCATCGCCGTGGAAACCGCTGCAGATCAGCCTCCCGCTGGCTCAGCCCCGGGTGCCCCACCAGAGACCAAGGTGCCACCCCCCTGTCCCCCGGAACGGCCCTCCCCGGCCGTCGGTGCGCAAAAGGGTGGTTTGGGTCGGAAGGGACCTTAAAGCCCACCCAGTGCCACCCCCTGCCATGGGCAGGGACACCTCCCACTGGGTCAGGGGGCTCCAAGCCCCATCCAACCTGGCCTGGAACCCCTCCAGGGATGGGGCAGCCACCACTGCTCTGGGCACCCTGGGCCAGGGCCTCCCCACCCTCACAGCAAAACATTTCTCCCCAAGATCTCACCTGAATCTCCCCTCTTGCAGCTGAAAACCATCTCCTTCATCCTCTCCCTGCACTCCCTGATCCAGTAGCCCCTGTCGGTACTGGGAGGCTGCTCCCCCGGGCAACCCGGGCCAGCGTCTCAGCACCCTCCTGGGCAGCTGGGGACAGCTCTGCCGAGAAAAGCCGTCCTGGGCACGGGAGTAAAACATGGGCACGGAGTGGCCCTGAGCTGAGCGGCAGCAAATGGGGCAGAAATACCGGTCACCAACCCTCTCTCATCCCCTCGTTGGTGGGAAGACCGAGGGGGAAGGATGGAGACGAGCGGCCACAGGACAGAGATTGGAGCCCTCTTCTGCCCTCCCAGGAGCATCTCCCTGCGGATGCTCCCGGCTTTGCGGGACCTGCAGCCCTGTCCGGGTCCCCCCTGCCCCGGAACAGGGCCACTTCTTTTTCGGTGTAAGTCTAAAACTTTGGCAGTTTCCCCGCTCGTCCCTGCAACTTAAATGAAAAAAAGGAGTAAAAGGTAATGTTTACCAGTTTAATTAAGGAGGGCTCTTGTACCTTCGGGGGAGATGGCTTCATTTAACGTGAAATATTCATGCAGGAGTTTTCCCGAGCTGCTCCGTTTAATCATTCCTGCAGCTAAGGAAGGGCTCTGTCTTTATACATGTGTGTAATTTGATTTTAAAGTCCCACTTTTCCATCTCTACATGTCCAGAAGGTATGTCCTTGCGAGGAAGCCAGGACTAGGAAACACTGCCCGTCACAGCTCCTGCCAGGGCTCTTTCTCTCCCCTCCACTCCCTCCCAAGCTGTTTCGCATTCAGCTGGGTGAATTACTGCAATTATATATTCCTATTTAAAAGAAAGAAAGGGAAAAAAAAAAAAAAGGGCAGAAAACAAAACACACAGGAGGAAAATAATGTGGCGTCGACTAATTTAAACCAGTTCAAGTGGAAGGGCTGTCAATTCTTTAAGTAAATGATGCTGTGTTGATTCAGATGTTTCTCGCCGTAATTGCTGCCTGAGAGGGGACAGCCGAGGCTCAGACTGCAGCGAGCAGGGTTTGCAGGCTCCTGGCCACGCTGTCTGGATGGGGGAGATGCTAAAAGGACGTTTACCCCTGGAATGATGAGCCCCACTGAATTTAGCCAGGCAAACTTCTCTATTAATCAGTTTTTTTATCGGGTGTCACCAGCTGGGGTGCTGGGAGAGAAGTGCATGGTAAATGATGCCATTTAGTAGGGCAACAAGCAAGGAGGAGGTAATTGGCAGCAATTCTCAGCCCCAGTCCGGTGACCTGTTAATCCGTTGCCACCAACGCTCAGCCAGGGATAAGAAAAACAAAAGGTCCAGAATGGAGCAAAAGTCTTTGACTCATCTCAGACCTGGCCAGGTTGTTAATCATCAAGAAGGAGGCATTTCTTGGGGAACTCTGTTCAATCAGACCTTTACTCCGTTTGCTGAGTGTAATATATCGTCCGTGGTCTAATTTATTCTCCCAGGTGTTTTGGATCGTTTTCTCCCCTTCTTTCATTTGGATCACGTCAGGTTTGGCACCAGGAGTGCTGGAGGGGCTGTGCAGAGCAGGGAGCACTGTTCAGCACCTCTGCCTTCACGCTTCCCAGCCAGAAAACAGCTGTGTGATTGGAAAGTTTGGGAGATACACGCAGGCCTTCACCCCTCCAGAAACTGGGCTCACACAAACCTCTCCTTCATTCATAATAAAGCAGGGAAGGAGTTGCTGTCCCACTCCTGCCCAGGGGGTTGTTTGGGTGGAAGGCTTTGTACAACCGTTGGAGCCCGGACCAAACATCCACAGCGGCTGGAGGTGTAAGAAAAGAACTTTACAGGCTGAAACCAACTGTTTAAAAACAATTCCTCCACAAGGTTACTTTCCATCTGAAAGAACAGATAGGCTTTTGGGCGGCTTAAAGGAAAACAGATTTCTAACAGGTGCCTTGGAACCAATGAGGTTTTGAGGAGCTCAAGGTAAAAAATCCCCCCCCACCCCCAAAATACCAATGGTTTCGCTAAAAGTGGAGGTGGGATAGGGCCCACAGAACTGCCACCACGACAACAATGCTTTTTTTCAGCACTAAGCAGGGACATAAATGTGTTTATTTGCTTTATTTTACTGCAGCTTTCCAAGCTTCCTTGCTTTTATTTATTTGTGTATTTATTTAAAACAGAAAGGATTATCGGGACACCTCCATATAAATGATCTTGTAATTTTTACCACAAATAGAAACAGAAACAGTCAACATACCTGAGACAGCTGATGGGTCATACACAAGGAAATTCAGGGTATTTTCGTTATTCATCAATATTTTAGGCAGGTGAGTTTAAGACTTTTTGGTTGCTGATGAGCTGTTCTCTCTCTCACACACACGCACACAGACAAGAGCTACTTAGGACACACTTGGGTCTGAGTCCAAATCAATGAATAAATTACACAGATGGATTTCATTGCTTCTATATTTGCTCCATATAACAAATCAGCAAAAACGTTCGGCTCACCAGTAGGGACAATACCGTGTTGGAGAGGTCAAACGGGAAAATGAAAGGAGCGTTCATTTTTTCCTGTAAAGTGACTAATGGCTGGCTGAACAACTGTGGTTTATACCAGACCTTTCCCCTAATAGAACATCCTTCTGCAAATCTTGTGAGAAAGTCCAAGACATGAATAACGTGACAGAATTAAAAATAGCTTCCTTAAAAAGGCTAAATTGCATGTTTTGGGAAGTTCCAACTCTATGTATCTCATGACATTGTTTTAATGCTGAAGAAATGCCTTTATTAACAAAAAATAACTGTAATCCAGTAGCAGCTGAACCATCCCAGAAGGTATATGTAGCATATTTGAACTATACATTAAGGACCTGTAAATCTAATGCTTTAAAACGAAGGTTTGACATTTTATCTTACAAATGAAGAGCAGTAAATTGCGGAAGAGCTGTGCACATATTTACAGCCCTTGTTTGACACTGGTACTTTTTCTTAGTTCTGTAGCATGACACAAAATATCTGTCTTTCTTGCCTGTCCATTCTTACCACAGTTATTAATTCAAGGTTGCTTTTCTGAATGGGGCCATCAGTATCACAGGATCACAGTATCACAAGGTTGGAAAAGACCTTTGAGATCATCGAGTCCAACCTATGACCCAACACCTACACCTACTCCTACTCGTCAACTACACCATGGCACTAAGAGCCTCATCCAATCTCTCCTTAAACACCTCCAGGGACGGTGACTCCACCACCTCCCCGGGCAGCGCATTCCAATGGCCAATCACCCTCTCAGGAAAGAACTTCTTCCTCATGTCAAGCCTAAACCTCCCCTGACGAAGCTTGAGACCATGTCCTCTTGTTCTGTCACCAGTCACCTGAGAGAACCTGAGGTCAAATGTTGGAAACCTTTCCACTTCTGGTCCAGGGATGAGGTATAACTGAAAGGCAGTGAGTGAGCTCTTGGAAAAGGATGCAGAAATTTGTGCTGAGAATGGAGGGAAAGGTCACCTTTTTTGATGTTTCAATAAATAGGACTTAGACATTGTGATAAATGAGGTTGCTTTGTGTCACAGCTTGTGCCAGAAACCTTCACATTCACTGCTGAGAAGCCATGCAGATGACTTTGTAGTGAGAGCTCTTTCAGCTAACGGCACAGCAGACGTCACTGGTGAGTTTGCGGTGCTCAGGGTTCAAGTGTGTCCTCCCAGTTCTACATTCCTATGACTATTTCATCCTAGATCACTATATTTTCATTCTGCTGGCCGATACGGGCTCTGATCCATACATGGATCAGAAAACCTTCTGGATACCACGAAGACTATTACCAATTATGCATCTCTCGGACCATTTCCATGTAAGGAGAACCTCTTCCAGCGATACCGATACAGTGCTGATTTGTACAGCCAGCTGTTTCCCCATGTGCAGGTTGATGCGACTCCTCCGTTTCTCTATACGTGACCACTCCTAAAGCTTGTCACTCTTCCTGGGACACACGCTCACTCATGTGCATTGCTTTTTCAGAACACAGAGCCTGATATTAAACTCATTTCCTCAGTGCATGCAAACTCTTTTCGGAACTTGACATTTCTGATCTTTCACTTATTCTGCTCTATTTACCATCTAAGTGAGATGTAGGTAGTGAGTTGGCAGGCTGGAATTAAGACGACATTTCTTCCAAAGAGGGACAACTGTGTGTTGTGGGAAAGACAAGGGTTTTCCAGAGGAAAACCTCCAGAGAGGTGGTAGATGCGCCATCCCTGGAAAGATTCAAGGTCAGGTCTGATGGGGCTCTGAGCAACCTGATCTAGCAGAAGATGTCCCTGCTCACCGCAGGGGGTTGGACCGGGTGAGCTCTGTGGTCCCTTCCAACCCAAAGCATTTTATGATTTTAAAATTCTGTGAAAACATGATAATATTTTATCAGGTTCTGGACCAACCCAGAGTATCGCAAGGATGAGAACGTGAGCCCTGACCCCTGTGTGCGCAGTGTGTTTTGATGTGGCCTGCAGTACAGACCAGAGTGGCAGCTGAAGTCCCACCTTGGCACTGAGCCCTGCTGGAGGTGATGCTCTCAGGGTCTGCTACCGAGCTGGCCAAATCCCCAGGAGCCAGCCTCAGTCTGATAGGGAAATTTGGTTTATGCCAGCTGAAAATTTGGCCCTAGGGCATAAAAACTGGGAATATGAGCTTCAGAGTTAGAATATCTCTTAATGAAAAGACCTCCTTTAGCTTCTGAGAAGAGGGGACCAAGTAGACCACTCTGGCAGAGAGTGTCGCTCTCTCACCTAAGGTAGGCAAGGGAGATGAATATTTACTCACAAGTATTTTCAAGCTAGTTTGAGGACCCAGAAAGCCAAATCCTTCTGCTCTGTGTTTGTACATCACCTCGCACAGCAAAGTCCTGGTCCATTACTGGGGCTGCCAAGGACTTCTACAGCACAAATAGCAAGTACAAAATGCATCTGCTAGAGAGCTCCCAAACCTTTCATGTTATTTATGTATTAATCTGAACAGCGTGGGCCAGATTTTGATCTTAGTTATTCTGGAGTAAATGAGATACGGGTTTGGCCTTACATCCATGAGATCTATAGTCAATCAGTGTTTCTAATGTGCTCATCATGGAAATATCTTGGCATTTTGCAGCTGGCCCACTTCAGTGTGACTAGAATAGCAAAGCATTATATTGAGCAAACAGTACAGTTTGATTTATAGATTTGTGGTAAGAATAGTTCAGTTTTCCAGGGTGTTCAATTTAATTAACATTCTCCAGGGAAAAAACTGCTATTGTTTCCCTAACCACATGCCTTCCAATACAAAATAAACTCTTGCTGGTGTGTATGTGCTGCTTAATTATCCTAAATGGTTCCTTTTGAAAGTTGTCTATTGACCTGCTTCTACACTTCACAAGTGGAGCATATCCTATTCATACAAGAGTGGGTATCTACCTGCACTTAGCAAGAAAGAGGTATCGGATGAATTTTAACGCTGCTAAAACAAGAATACAACCTGCTGCATTCAGCATTCCCAAGTGGTGTGTGTG
Organism: Neomorphus geoffroyi; assembly: GCA_033558235.1. Classification (NCBI taxonomy): domain Eukaryota; kingdom Metazoa; phylum Chordata; class Aves; order Cuculiformes; family Neomorphidae; genus Neomorphus; species Neomorphus geoffroyi. The sequence goes on along the minus strand of JAUMJM010000016.1, from coordinate 3,242,674 downwards.
AATAAGGCTGCAAGGGGAATTTATAAAGCCAACTCAACCGCATCAATACCTGTAAGTCTTAATTCCAGGCACTGTTAGATGTTTGCAGGTGACTGGGGGTGATGCTACAGCAAGGGGCTATGCCTGGTTGCTACTGGAGTGCAAAGCATGAGAGTTGGGGATGGTCTATCTGTTTGGTCCACTAGAGCCCAGATCCTGCTGCCAATATTCACCTCGAGCTGCTCCATGGTTCTGATATGCTGGTTTTTAGAGGGCTGAGCTGCAGTAAAAGCTGCTTTCAGGCACTCAGCTCACCCCTTGCTCACGGGCTTGGGTAAATCACACTGCCTTTCGCATTAACACAGGGTCTGACCTGCTGTCTCCAATTTTCAGGTGTTGTTGTTGCTTTTCAAGAGTGCTGGGAATCAGAAGAAGGAGATGGTGGATCTGTCTTGACTCCATTTATTCCAGCGCTTAAGTGGAAACAGAACTGGGCCCAACGAGCAGTGTGGGATGACAGGAGGGCGAGTTTTCGTGTAGTTGAGTCAGTAGCGAGAGCTGGCTGCAGCCGGCTCTGACTGAACACAATAAACAATTCCACTTGCAACATACTGTACTATTTAAGGGCTCATGGATGCCAGTGGGAGCTTTGCCTGAAGAGCAGGCAGATAACAGGTCCTCATTCTCTATCATGTTTCACGAAATATCACAGCCCCACATGTGGTGCAGCGGTAGATAATGAAGCGCTGGCGATAGGAGGGAGTCGAGGAGAGGTGAGCAGTGTGGCAGTGCCACTGCCTCCCTGATTCTGGAAGGCTGGTTTCCCTCCAGTGAGTGAGTTCCCATGTGTGCTGGAGCTGTCTGGAAGATGCTCTACGGATGGCGTTGCGTGGGCCACGGAAACTACACAATTATGTCCTAGAAAATATGAATTAACGCTTTAAAGTAGATTACACGATTACGATTGCCTTCAGGTTAACATCTTTGCTGCTGTCTCTCCATTCTTTTTACTTTCCAATGACACCATCCCATTTTTTTTTTTTTGCCTTTTGTATAAAAAAAAGAAATTCAATTTTTAGGGAAAGAGTATAAATATTTTTCTCTGCTGTGCAATGTGCAAACAATTTATTGAAAGGGCTCGGTAGACAAGCTATGTCCCTTTCCTCCTGCAGCACCATTGCTTTAAATATAAAGCAACAGGTTTGAGATATATTCATATGCTCATTCATAAGGTATCAAAAAATAAAACTTAACCAAAACAAGCAGCAGATTTCTTCCTAATATTATAGTACACAGTTTTCACAAACGTGGAGACAGCTTTTCTGAGAAGCATATTTTAAACACATCTAAATTATATTGAGAGTCAAGGCCCAATTTGGTAACAAGCTGTGAGACATCAAGGGTTCTCTTAATGAAGAATTCACGCTGGAAAAATGTATGTCACAAGGCATATGAATAGATGCCTCCGTGATTACTAACCCTTTGCTCCCCGTGCATTGATTTATGGTGAAATGCACATCGACAGAAGATGATTCAGCTGAAGTCCTTGACTCCAAATAACCATTGGGCTCTCTCCGCTAGCACACAGCACTCCAAAACAACGCGGTATCAGCAAAGATGCCTGAAGTTTGATTTGAATTTTGCTCTAGTTGACTGATACTATTTATACCCTGGGCTAATCAGAACCAGGGCTGTTTCATCATACTAAATGTCAGGAAAAATATATCATACGCATCAAGGGAGAAATCTTGGCCCCACTGAAGTCAATGGCAAAACTCCCATTGATTTCACTGGGGCCAGGATTTCACCCTGAATAAAAACTCATGTTTTAAGCACAGTTTAAATGGTAATGGGTTTATCTGTGAATGTTTTTAAGAATTGTTTTGAAGAAAAATAAGTTACTGAAACACAATTACACATTGATTTAACCTTTACAGAGCAGATGATATTTTCGCGAGCAGTGCAAAGACGTTTAAGTGCAGTACCTCGAGGCTGACTAGGCATGATCTGCAATTGGGCAGCTATTGAAAGACATAACTGAATGTGATTCAATGCCTTCAAACACAGTTTCGCTAATAAGCTGCCGGGTTTGCATCTGGTTTGTCCAAATGTGAATATTTTTCCTTCTGGATGACGTAATAGCTCACCAGGATTCCAGTGCAACGGATGTAACATATTCAATTTGATGAGCCTGTTGGACAGGGGAAGGAGCTGTTGGTTGTCTCTCCGTCTTGCTCCCACACTAATTGATCACAGCCCCGTGGTCTGCCAAGGCTCGTTGGGCTTGACCAGCCGTGGAGAAGTCTTTGTTACTGTCCTCGGCACAGGAGGTGGACAGAATGTCACTGTGGGCTTTGAACATCATCAGCTCCAGACTTATTCTTCTCTTAAATCAAAGGATTCTTGTCTGTCTTTATTAGCGCTGTAAGGGAGCAAAGTGTTAGGATTTATAAGCTTCCATATTTGTAGAAGTCGCATTCTGCTGAGGCAATTCACAGGCAGAAAAAAATAGGCTTGTTTTCACTGGCTAATTAGTTCATGGTGCGTATTTCTTCAGCTGTGTACTTAATTCTTTGAAAAATATCATGAGATCAAGAAATTAACTTTGCATTCCAGTCAAAAAGAGCCAGTGGAAAAAAAAAACCCCTACGTGAACAACATTCAGGGACTGGAAAACACCACATCCCCACTTGAAAAGATATGTTGTATTCAACAAATCTTACTTCTTCTAACCAAAACCATTAATCTGGTGTACAAAATGTTCCTCGTTTTGATCGGATCTATTCAAACTGATTAATTTTTCACAATTTGGCCTGAAACCCACACTGTGGCATTGCTGCCCATCTTGCACGGACACCATTGGTTCCTGAAATACTTAGGCTTCCTGTGAGTTTAGAATGGGTCCCTTCCAAGTGTTCACTTAGTCTGATCTTGTTTAAATTATGTCAATGGACGAAATTATAGTCTTTGATGATATGTTGCAAAAACATTTAATCTCTTTTGTTTTTAGCTTCCCTTTGACGGGTACAAGAAACAAAGCATGGGAAAATAGGCAAATCATGACTTACGGGTGAGTGGCTAGTCACATTTGGAGCTAATTTGTTTTCCAAACATTTATTCTTCCTAAGAAACAGTTTCTCCAAAAGAATAGCTCCTGGAAGTGGATACAGTACTGGTCGGAGAAGAGGAAAACATGACATTTGATGTAGTCACCCTGATTAAGGTCCTTTCCAATTAGGTTTAACAAGACAGGCCTAGAGAACCGTCCTAAAATATACCGAGGAGAGGAAAATATTAAAGAACAAAGAAGCTTCTGGTTTCAAAGGACCAGGGAAAAGAATTTCAAACCAAGTTGACGAATCAGTATAACCACAGCTTGATGGAGAGACAAAAATGGGATAAATCTGGCTCTGAGGGCCAGTGTTGAGATTAAAAAAGCAAACAAAAAAATAAATCATTTTGCTTCTATGCCATTAACTTGACTCCCTAAACCAGTTAGTCATGGTCATCTGAGAGTTACTGAACACGTCCTCTCTAGTACAAACTGGTGGTCTCGATACCAGCTTTAGGAGACATAAGACAGTATTCAAACAAAGCAACATTTTTGTACTCAGCGTTATTTGCCACCTCCATAGCAAGGCCAAAGGACTGGTGGGGGAAGCAAATAATTGTAAAAATCCCAGCAAGAGTTAATGTTACTTATTATTATTATTAATTCACAAGAGGGAATTATACAGTTGTCTGAGGATGGCAGCAATTATACAGCCAAATGGGATTCCTGTAAAGCAGGGCTGAGATGCAGGATGCAAGCTGTGGTTGGATTGGGAAAGCATCTGTGGCCGCTGCTAACTTGGCTAACAGAGCAGGGCTTGAACTAGGGCTGCCAGTGCTTTAGAGCTAAAAGCACCAGTTACTCTTGCATGGATGAAAAGGTTCTAACTTTGCAGCCAGGGGCTGTGGCAGCTCCACGCCGTGGGTGACACGTGCTCACCCATCCTTCCTTCTGGTTTGGCTCCAGCAGTTCCAATCTCCTTAGAGCAACGACTCCTCCAGAGGACGACACAAAGCATGAGTTGGTTGAGGCTGAGCAGATGTTGTGTAGTGGGCAGTGGGTGCATCTCGTCTCCTCTGTCTTGGGCAAGGCGGTGGCTGAAAACACACCTTCACCAGTGAGCTACTTTTTCAGCAGGTCTGCCTTTGCTTTCTCATCTTCTCTGGATGAGTAGAGTGAAAGTCACAAGGTCCACCACTCCTACCTCCCCTGTGATCACTTCACCAGTGTTTGAAAAGAGGATTGTCACCAAATCCGTGGTAAGGATTGAAGCATAACACTTCATCATTCCCACGTTGGCCCTAAGGTGGTAATTTAAATGAGTTTTGTATTCTGTGCTGATTTACGGCGGCTAAATTAACGTAATAAAACTTCCCAGGCTCTTTTCATCTGTATTATTGATAAAAACACTCACTAAAAGAAATGTGAAAATCCATCTTTGTGAGCTTTAGTACTTGATGGTGGCATCTGTTTTTCATTTAACGAGCTGACTGAAATGAATGTAACTACAAAAACCCAAACAGCCAAATGTGTACATATCATTGCGCAAAAACGGCAGTTTCACCACTCACTGATAATCAGCCCTGATTTATTTCAATAGACTTGGAGGGCCTGGCTTCATTTCTCACCCAGAGCTTGAGTTCAGCTGGAGTTTCCTTAGGCAGGGTCTTCAAGATATGACCCAGACATATCCATTTGCAACAACATTCACTGGAAAGGGCTTTGTAAATTGTAATAGTAGAATGAATGAGGAGAATTTAAGTTTCCATTCAACGCTTTGACACACTTTTAGGACGCTTACTAAGTGAGTACAGATATCTTTTGCACTACCTTAGGACACAATGGCCTGTTTATGGAACGACACCATTTATGGATGTGGAAAAACTACCTTTTATCATACATCATGCATAGAGATTGCATGAAAGATTAAAGAATGAAGATATCTGAAAACAAGAGAGTGTGCAATGCATTATTCAGCACCACAGAAATTCAGTGTGCAGGAAAAGAGGAGTCTCTGGAGGTTGGCTCGGTTGTTGATGTCACTGAGAACACTTTAGATGTGATGCTGAGCTGACTGGGCTGGTGTTCGTGGTCAGAGAGGACTTAAGAGAGATGCTGCACATACTCTGTAGTGCACACAACTCTGCAAGTGAATTCATCACCAACACACAAGACAGCACAAGTGTAAGGTAAAAAATCTCTCTGTGCATGGTGAAGGAATGCCTACAGCTCAATAAAGAGCAAATCCAGTTGGTAATCTCCTCAGTACAGAAATTCCCAGAAGAAAGAAGTGGTGTAGGTCTGCTGCGCCAGGTAGGGATCAGATTTAAAGCATGGGCAGGTAAGGGCAAGACAAATATGACTGCTGCTCCTTTTGTCCTTTTGTACCTGACACAGTGCCCCAGGTATGCTAGAGCTTGACCTAAGTCTAGAGACTTTACCATTCCCCTTGCTGCCCTTCATCAGTGCCTTTCCAGCACAAAACCCAACAGCATGGTCTGAATGCTTTCATAAAACAATTTCTTGGTATACTTTGCACAAAGTTGTGCTGACTTTGTACTCGAAAATAGATGGAAAATCACAACAGTGCAACCAGGACAAAATTCATGCCAAATTTTTCCATCAGGCAATGGTGGTAACGTCACCTCTGGGTGCCACAGTGGGCTGTGCCCCATCTCAAAACCAGGCTAAGAAGTCTGACTAAGACATTCGGTTGGGTTGTGCCCCTCAGTGATTCCCCAGTCATTCCAGCAGATTTTCCTGATGATGTTTCTTTCAGATACCTGTCATTCGTGTTCTGTTTAATGTGCAAAATCCCAGCTGTACGGCTCTGGAACGCAACAGGGCCAGATCCTTAGGAATTTTTGACCTACTGCCTTCAAGGAGCCTTGAGGGAGTTATCCAGGCTCAGAAAACATCCATCAGGTCCTTACCACAAACAAACCCTCCACCAGCTGCCTCATTCCTTGCTTTCTGAAGCCAGTGGGAGTCCAAACAGATAATTCAATAGAAATTGGCCTAGGACTCACCTAAAAACGCACCTGTTCCTCACCACATAAAGTGATAAGCAGCAAAGGTTTGTTTTTTAATTGGACACTTAATACCAGCTTTGGCAGGTGATTAAACTGTGATTTACTTCCAAGGGAGATAAGTAAATTTCTAAGGAATTCTGAAGAGATGATTTAACGGCACGGTAATTATAGAGACGTTTTTGGAAGAACTTTGGCAAGTTAAGGGAGAATCAGACATAAATAAAGGAGGTTTTTTTTCCCTACACTCAGAAAGCTACAGGAGATTAGAAGAATGGCAAAAAAAAAAAAAATAGTGTAGCACTTAAGTAGTTAGAAAATAAGAGATTTTGAGTGGACAAAAAATGACCTAACAAAGGTTTAATAAGGAGTCACCCAGGGGTATATTTCCACTCCAAGTGCAACAGAAGTGGCCAGTACTATCAGAATACCCGTGTATACAAACCAAACAATACAGCTTAACTGTCTCCCATGGGTGCAATAAAGAGGCATGAAGTAGGGACTTGTCAGTCATTGAGACCTTTATTAATTAGAACCACATGGGTTCTAGTGCTTGCAAATAGGAAGCTGCAACATTCCAATAAGAAAGCAAACATTTCATTGCACGTAAAGCAAGATTGTAATTCAGAGGGGAAAAAAAAATTAAGATCGAGGACTACAGAAATAAAACATTTTTGTATTTTGCATAATAAAAATACGATATTCTCAAGTATTGTAATAGAATCATCTGACTGGCACTGGAGAGAACAACACTTCAGGCTGGTCAAAGAGTTGGTTTCATCTGTCATCCATGCCTGGCTTCACAGCAAATGCTGTGGTTTTTCAAAGGACAAATTAAAGTGATTTTTCACCTGTGTGCATCTGTTTGATGGGTGGTGGGGATTGTTCAAGCCTCTCTGTGAAGATGTCAGCCATAGTCCTCTATGCAGAAGGCATTTTAATTACTTGGGTTTGGGTAACTCTACATTTCTCCTCAGCATCCAGCCATGGAGTGTATGCACTGCTTTGGCCATACCTAAAAGTGGCTGAATGTAGCTTCTCTTTTGGGCTAGACTACCTCCACTGAAACTCCTTTTTCTTCTGCTTTGCTTCTATTTCCACAAATCTAATAGGAAAGGTCAGCTCTGGTGGATAGTTCTGCTTCTGCCCCTTCAGCACCGCATCCCAGCTGCGAATGGGTGGACGACAGTGATCTCGCTGAGCCCACCCATTCAACCCATCCCCGTTGAGTGTGCGTTACAGCGGGGCTCACAGGCAGTATAAAGCATCTCGTCGGTCTGTGACACTCCTGTACCATAGAATCATAGAATCATTTTGTTGGAAAAGGCCTTTGAGGTCATCAAGTCCAACCGTACCTGTCCACTACTAAACTACAGACCTGAGCACTTCATCTGCCCGTCTTTCAAACACCTCCAGGGATGGGGACTCCACCACCGCCCTGCGCGGCCTCTGCCAGGGCCTGAGGATCCTTTCAGTGAAGGAATTTTTCCTAGTATCCAGTCTAAACCTCCCCTGGCTCAACTTGAGGCCATTTCCTATCATCTTATCACTTCTTACTTGGGAGAAGAGCCCAGCACTCAGCTTGCTACAACCTCACTTCATTGTAGACAGTGATAAAGTCTCCCCTCAGCCTCCTTTTTCCTAGGCTAAACAACCCCAGCTCTCTCGGCTGCTCATCATAACACTTCCACTCTAGCCTCTTCCCCTTCTTCATCGCCGTTCTCTGGATGTGCTCCAGTGCCTCATTATCCTTCCTATAGTGAGGGGCCCGAAACTGAACACAGGATTTGAGAGGTGGCCTCACGGGAAGGATGAATTCCCTGGTCCTGCTGGCTGTGCTGTTTCTGACGCCATTTTTTCCAGTTCAAGCAATTCCCTTGTCACCCTGTGGCCTTTACTGGTAATGGAATAATTTCTACTGTGTTTTCCACAATCCACAGGTGTTCACTGGGGCTAAAAAGCACTTACAGCCACAGACACAACTCACAGGGTTTTTCTGTCTGTCTCCAGGTAGTTCTAAGGTAACCGCTTTTCACCTGAAAAACAAATACATTTTTTTTGTCCTTTCTTTGGGAATACTGAAAGGGAAAGAGCAGCATCCTGTGTGTTTTGTGTAACTAGGTCAAAAACTGTAGTAATTATACAATAAAGGCTTGGAAAGGCAGTATTTCAGAACAAGGTGTTTCACGGCAACAACTTCAGTCGTAAGAATGACAATGGTATTTATTGCAGGAAATCCCTTGCAAGAAAAATATCTGCCTATTACAGACAGCAATAAAGTAAAAATTTTGCCTTGAGCGTATTTCTTCCTGAGGCAGATCAGTAAATATCTGAGCTGCAGAAACATTGAAATACCTGGAAGTAGTAAGAATTTACAGTTCTACAAAACGTTGTCAACAATATGTGTAGGTGCTTTAGAGATAAGCAGGTATTTGCCAAAGATTTATGGATTATGTTATTCTGTGACATCGTAAAATGTGGGGAATCTGAGTGCACGACTGTTTGACTGGTCAGCAAAAGACTCTTCTTAGACTGTTAGGCCGTGTCATCCATCATTCCTAAGGTTATTTCCTTGAAAGGTCTTGGAAAAGGTGTTGTATATCACAAATAGCCTACGACCTCAGAGTCAGACTGGGAGCACTTTTTACTCCATTACTAGTTGGAGTTAATACCATTTGTTTTTTTGCAAAGCAAAGTAATTATCCTGAGGTTTAAAACACTTTTCCCAGAGTAAAGCCGTGACCTCAACATTGTGATAATGTTGGTGTTGGTAATCAACCTTATTTCACAGACTGATAATTCATCATGCATCTGTTGTATGTGGTTTTCTTGTGGGTTGGTACAACCATTCAGTGGAGTTACGTATACTCAAAATGTTTTGAAGGGAAAATCAGCCGCATTCCCTTACTGCTTTTGTTCAGTGTGCTTCTATTGTTCACTGACCTTGTTGAAGTCAGGATTTTACCTCTAAATTTCATAGCTATACAACATACAGTGATATCCAATGGGACACATGAGGGACACTGGTGGTGTAGAGCTCATGTCAGCTGCTTTTATGTATTGCATTGCCCCGAAACCACATTAGACTCAGTGGTGTAAGATCAATGGTCCTTGGGTCTGTTGGAGTGAGTCCAGAGGAGGCCATGGAGGTGATCCGAGGGCTGGAGCACCTCCCATCCAAGGACAGGCTGAGAGAGCTGGGGTTGTTCAGCCTGGAGAAGGAAGGCTCTGGGGAGATCTTAGAGCAGCCTCCCAGGACTGAAAAGGGCTCCAGGAAAGCTGGGGAGGGGCTCTTGATCAGGGGGTGCAGGGGTAGGATGAGGGGAGATGGTTTTCAACTGAAAGAGGGGAGATTGAAGTGAGATCTTAGGAAAAAATGTTTTCCTGTGAGGGTGGGGAGGCCCTGGCCCAGGTTGCCCAGAGCAGTGGTGGCTGCCCCATCCCTGGAGGTGTTCCAGGCCAGGTTGGATGGGGCTTGGAGCCCCCTGACCCAGTGGGAGGTGTCCCTGCCCATGGCAGGGGGTTTTGGAAGTGGGTGAGTTTTAAGGTCCCTTCAAACCCAAACCATTCTATGATTCTATAAATGTATCAGAAAGGCCAGAAATAACACTGGAAAAGATACAGATTAAGTACAGTGATGTAACAGGGATCTGTATCTCTGGAGATATCTGTCCATTCATAAGTTCTCATGTGTTGCCCTCTGCTTGCTGTCATTTCCCTCTGTCCTTCCCAAAGGACCTGTCCTGGCTGTATTTGTCATCCTGCAAAACTCAGGTGGAAATCAGGACATGGATCTCCTGGTCAAACCACCACCAGGACACATTATCTGAGAGCCTTGGCCTGGGTGGGGCCACGGGACAGAGAAGATCAAAATGGAATGGAAGGGGAAATCACTGGAGAGATCCATCTCTGTGGAGATTTCAGTGTGGTTTCTCTCTTCTTTTCACGGAAAATGACACCGGGAGAAAAGAAATGTCTTTATTGCTGGATAACATCTGAAAAATGAAGCAGCAGAGAGACCAATCAGCACAGAGGAACTGCAGCAGCCAACGAGAATGGAGGGATTTGCATACCCAGAGTGAAGCTGCTGGGAAAGAGCTGCAAAGGGATTATGCAAATCCCTGATTGGGTGAGCGGTGGCTGATTGCCAGAGCAGGGGGATGCTCACACTGCTCTGTACCTGGGCAATGATTATGCAAATTACACACCCACAGCCAGAGAGCAGGGCAATTGGCTAAATGAGAAAAACTCCGGTTATGCATCAGTAAATGTGCAGCGTTCAGCACTCAGACGATCACACCGCGCTGGGTACAGAATAAACATGAGCACACGTCTCTGCCATCCCCCACACAGCTCCACAGGATCCAGCTGATGTTTGGCTGCTGGGGTGGCATCTGAACGTCCTTAGGAAGTAGAGGTGAATGTTTGGATGCCCAATTTAATTTACTGTGAGCCTGGCATCAAAAGGATAAGAAAATGGGAGCCTGGATGAAAACTTGTCTGTGTTGCCTGCGATTTTCTGATGTCAGGGTAATTCTAAGAAAGGGTGCACCGGCACAGTGGCTGGGCTCCACTCTGAACTTTGCACTATGCACAAGAAAGTTCTGGAGGGACTGCAGCTGTAATTAAAACATCTGTATTGTAATATTTATTCTGTACTTTTTAGGGGTGCAATGTCCTCTAGATTTGTAAGAAGATAAAGTCATTCCCCTGACATAGAACCATAGAATGACCTGAGTTGGAAGGGACCCACAAGGACCATCGAGTCCAACCCTGTCCCTGCACAGGACACCCCAACATTCACACTGTGGAACTGATGGCATTGGCCAAATGCTTCTGGAATATTGTCAGGCTTGAAGTCATGACCAGTTCCCTGGGAGCTGTTCCAGTGCTCCACCACCCTCTGAGGGAAGAACATTTTCCTCATGTCCAACCTAACCCTCCCCTGGCATCTTCCTGCCATTCCCTCAGGTCCTGTCACTGGTCACCAGAGAGGAGAGATCAGCGCCTGCTCCTCCTCCTCCCCTGGCGAGGAAGCCAAATCCCACAGCAGAATTGTATCAGGTAGGGCTGAAGTCTGTCTTAACAGCACAGACTCCTCTTCTCACCTTGGTCTCCACTTGTTTGTATACTAGTCATGAGAAAGCAGGGTGAAATCACAGTGATTAGATAAGAAACTGATAACAAACCCTACCTTTCATTACATGAACGAAACTGACACTACCAGAGTGAAGGACAGAAAATCTGAGCTAATATGTGCGTCGCACAGGATTCTCAGGCTGCAGGTCAAACCTAGAGATGGGATCCATGGGGTGAAAGGGATGGAGTTTCCTATTGTGTTACTCTCCATCCCTGGAGGTGCTCAAGGCCAGGTTGGATGGAGCTTTGAGTATCCTGATCCGGTGGGAGATGTCCTTGCCCATGGCAGGGGATTGAAACTGGATGATTTTTAAGGTCCCTTCCAACACAAACCAGTCTATGATTCTATGTAATTTCATTTTTCCCAGACGTAATCACTCACTGATTTTCACTGAAATAATATTTGGCCTCCTTGATTTCAAGTGGAGCCTCTGTTAAAATTAATTGGTCTCTCAGGCCTAATAACATTTGTCAATATCACCAATAACCTGTTACACACAGAAGCAGATTCTGCCCACCCAGGGGAATAATTAGGATGAAAATTCAGTGAGAAAAACTTCACGGGCTTTTTTTTTTATCCTTTTCCTCACTGACATGGGCTTTACTAGGAAACTGGCTGATAGTCCTGATGTACTGGTGCACTGATTTGTGTGACCAAATGGCTGTCACTGCATACCTGAACTCATCGCTAAAGATTTCAGAGGGATCTCCTGTTGTTCCAAAAGAGGAGATGAAAAGTTTTCTCTTTTCCTTCATACATATTCAGCTATTCTTCAGTTATATTCTGTTTTTAAACTGGCCCTATTACCTTGGGATCTGAATCACCCATCTGCCAGCAAGCTATGGAAACTGCAGAGTCATAATGTCATCCTGCAATTAATCGTACAATATAATTAGTGTATTTTCCAGGATTTCTGAGTCATGTCTTTCCAACACTCTTCAGTAAGAATTATAGAGGTGTTTCAGGCTTAAGCGTCCATGGGAATGAGATTCCTTTTGTGTGAAGCTCCTGAAAACACTATAGACTGCTCAGAACAAAATTAAATTATAGTGAGTGATTATTACGAGGGATTTAAGAACTGATGCTGAGTTGCACACTTATGGGCACATAATTGTACATACTGGAATGAAACAGAATAGAAAGAAACTTCTGAATACTACATTTTTTTGTGTAACTCTTGAGAAACTTGACAAACTTCAATCCGTAGGAGGAGGGGCTGAAGTCACTTGGTCTGCTCAGCCTGGAGAAGAGGAGGCTGAGGTGAGACCTCATCGCACTCTGCATGTTCCTCACAAGGGGAGGAGGAGGAGCAGGCGCTGAGCTCTTCTCTCTGGTGACCAAGAGGAGTCTGTGCTCTGAAGACAGACTTAGCTCTGCCTGACACAATTCTGCTGTGGGCTTTGGGGTGATCAGCTCGGGAACCCGATGCGCTGAAAGACATGTAGACGACATTATTGATATTGAGACCTGTTGTCTTACGGACACGACTACCCATTCATAGAATCATGGAATTGTTAAGGTTGGAAAAGACCTCTAAGATCACCCAGTGCAACCATGAACAGAACACCATGCCTGCTAAACCATGTCACAAAATGCCATGTCTACACATTTGTTGAACGTCTCCTGGGGAAGAGTCTCCACTCACCACACATGTGTCCTGAGGGGAAAAAAATCCACGCAATTCCACAATCATCAAAATCCAGTTTAAAAAATACTATTGTCCTTTAAAACACATCGTGATTAATTTTTAATCTGATCTATAGTTTTAGTGCTTGTGGACTTAAACTACCAATACAGCACCCAGAGCGTCAAGAAGGGACAGAAAGATGAAGATATTCTAGGAAACCCTGTTAATTTTTTTTTTCTGTTGTCCTGCTGGAGTAGATGCCTCAGAAAAGGTGTAGACATGGCTCTTTGGGACATGGTTTAGCAGGCACAATGGGGTTGGGCTGATGGTTGGACTGGATGAGCTTAGAGGTCTTTTCTAATCTTCGTGATTCTACGATAGTCTAGTTTCTGGACCAAGGAATCTGAGAACTCCATAAATGCTTTGGGAATTTTCTTATACTACCTTAACTAAGAAAAACGAAATGATTCCTACCTTCTCCCTTCACATCGCAGTTACAATTGTGGCGCTGTTCCGCGTAAGCGTGTCTCCATCAGCTGAAGCCTCCAGCAGGCTGAACACGAAAGCCTCAGCACGATGTTTCTCAAGGTGCTGTGGAAGGTTTTAACTACCGGTTTGCTATGGAATTTTGCTGAGCAGTTTTGGGCACCTGGACTGGCCTTGCTGACTTGGTGGGGAGTGGGAGGTTGTAGGGGTGGGAATGTTGTTCTAAACCCCCTAATTTTACAGTTTCTTTAGAAAGACTAATCTATGATGATAGGAAGGGCATCGCCTGCTCCTTGCTATATGGAGTGGTGGTGGGCAGTAAGTATTCTTTAAGGATGTTTCAGTGACCTTGTCACCACAAAAGCCTAACAAGCTTGAGGCAAAAGACCAGATGTCTCACTTGTTGCAGAACTTGTTTTTTAGCTGGTTTTACACAGAATAGAATTATCTGGTTTTTCCTTCTTGTTCTTTTTCACAGGCTTGGTCTATAGCTGCTGGACTGCAAAGCTGTGTAAGCGGCAGCTATCAATAAAGCATTGATTCTTGTCAGTTTGCGAAGAAGAAAATAGAGAATGTGATGCCCTCTATAAGAGAGAAGTCATGGAAAGAGGAAAAGACCACAGTTGAATTTAACTGTGCTACAAAGCCTTTCCCTCTGGTTGAACTCCAGCTCCTACCCCACTCATGATGGCAATAGATGAAATTTGTGATGAGTCAATGCTGCTTCTTCACCTGTGAAATTATTTATATACTGGAACATCACAGATAAGCGCTGCACTGTCTCAGCCAGTGATCACTGTGCAGCTCCTCATGGGCAGGTGTCCCAGCCACATAAACTGCCGCGACAATTGATGTTAATTGGCACCCTTGTTGCAGTCTCAAAGGGGAGGCTGAAGATTTAATGGGCACTGAGAGTGAATTATTCCCATATGCCTCAAGGTGGTCCCTCCAGGGCTGTGCCGAGTCGGGTAGGCAGGCCAGCACTAGACACATGAGCTGCCACCTCTTGTGATGGATGTCCTTTACTGATACTTTTAAAGAGGACAAAGACAAAAGGAGAAGGAGAAACCTAAAATAACAGGGGAAGTAAAAGAGCAGCTTGTTGTTTGTCAAGGACACCTTGGAACCAAAGCAAATATTTTCTCCTGGATGAACATAAAGCAAAATGGGTGAATTCTTCACTCATGTAAATTGGTGAATGTCTTGACTTCATGGATGTAGCCAGTTTATCTGAATGTGTCCTTAATACTCTATGCTGCCTTTTTTGAGAGCTAAATGATTTCACCAGATACGTACTGAAGTAATAAAGATAATAAAGATTTTATTATCACCTTAAATGGACAAGTGTTAAATTTCTCTATTATTTTTAGACGGAACCTGTTTAAAATCAAAGTGACAAAACATTCCACAGAGAAACAGTTTAGGTCTGAAACTCCCTGTCTCCTTTTTCTTTTCATTTATTATGATTTATCCTAAGTGTGAATAACAGGGATTTTTTTGTGGGCTGCAGGATTTTAGAGAAAAAATAAAAGAATTCTTTGGAAATGTGTCATCTCTTCACAGTTATAACTCAACAGCTCAGAAGACAAGATTTCCCAGTGTTAACTACTCTCATGTTAACTATCTATCTTTATGTCCAAAACAATTTGTTTTCAGATTGACTATAAAAGCAATGCATCACATAATTGTCTGGCTATAAAATATGTAAAGTATTGCACTACTGGGGCTCATTAGCAAAAGCATAGATGCTTTTTAGTAATCCATAAGGTGATAGCTGTTAATGAATGCTGCAAATTATTCTCCTAACTGTCTAAAGATTAATAATAGATATGTCTGCTGCAACAAACAAGTCTCAAATCTCTGGAGAACTCTGGAGAAAGTGGATAATAATTAGAATAAGAGCACAACAGATATTCTTATATTTGCAGTTTTGATCCTATCAACTAAATGGTGGTTATGGTTTGTGTTATGTCGGTTGTAAACAGACTCCTCTTGGAGCAAGCTTATGAACTAAGAATGGTGCACACATCTTGGCTTAGGGATAGGCAGTTAAAGTCGTTTTAGCTTTGACTCACGGGTTTAATGTTGCCTAATGTCTTTACTGAAGTACATGCAACTTGGCTTTCACGAGTGATGATCTGTTGTAGTCTTGTACTGTTAAGTACTCCTTTCATAAATAATGGATAAATTGGTATAAACACCTTTGGATTGATAAAGACAATGGTGCTGAATGAGAAATGTCCCTCAGGGAGATCTAGATGATTAACGAAACCACAGGCCCACTTCACCCAGTATTCAGTTTATTAAAAATGCAGGAGTGTTGATCGGTCTGCAGTGGGTTACTCCCAAGTAATGAGTGATAGGACAAGAACAAATGGTCTCAAGTTGGGCCAAGGGAGATTTAGATTGGATATTAGAAATAATTTCTTTACTGAAAGAGTAGTGAAGCATTGGTACAGGCTGCCAAGGGAAGTGGCAGAGTTTCCATCCATGAAGGTGTTCAAAAAAATGTGTACACGTGGCACTTTGTGCCATGGTTTAGCAGGCACGGTAGTGTTGAGTCTTGGCTGGACTGGATGATCTTAGAGGTAACAGCTAACATAGGTAACAGGATTCACCAGGACAGATATCCCAGTGTCTATTTTCACTGGGTCCATGTATCTGTAGAAGAATAAATGGGTTTAGGAGAGCTTATGGAGACCAGTGCTGGTCGTTGTAGACAACCATGCGATGTATGATCATATGGGCCCAATAGAGCATCCACGGCATTAATCCCTGTGCAGCAAATCCTGGTTCCCAGCATCCTTCAATGCACCCCAGCAGCTGCAGCTTTAGCCTTTTGTTGTTCTGTGTCCCAGGAAGATGGCAGGTGAACTCAGGGGCTACACAAATATCTGAGGTCCCTACGACTGCACTCGGCTGTAAGTGTCTTCCTGATCCCATGGCAGGTAAAATGCCCAGAGGATCCTACTAAACAAAACACTCAGAAAGAGAGAATCATAGAATCATGGAGTGTCCTGAGTTGGAAGGGCCCCACAAGGATCACCGAGTCCAGCTCCTGTCTCTGCATGGGACAACCCCCAAATCACCCCATGTGTCTGAAGGTGTTGGCCAAACGCTACTGGAATATTGTGAGGTTTGGTGCTACAACTGCTTCCCTGGGGAGCCTGCCCCAATGCTCCACCACCCTCTGAGTGAAGAACCTTTTTCTAATGTCCAACCTAAACCTCCCCTGGACACCTCAGTGGTCTCTGCCAGTCTTTAAACCTCGCCGAATGCAACCAAATTGGCTTCTATGGGGTGCAGAGGGTGTGAAGTCGTGCATCACCTCTGACCTAGGCTTGCTCTACAGCTCATTGAATCCCTGGGAATGCTCTCAATTGACTCCTGTAAGCTTTGGATCAGTTTTCTTCCCTGGCAAATGAAGGCCTGGCAATTCTTGAGCTCTCACAAATCCTGCCAAACGGCATGTAATTCTGCCAAAACCTATGGTGGTTTCTGGAGAGGAGAAGGTTCTCTACAAAGAGGAACCTCATGGTTTTGTTTTGCCTTCAGATGCAAGAAGGTGAATATTACAGACTCTTGACATGCTGCTCCACCCACCCTTCAGCAATGATTAAAAATACTTTGTCTGTGGTAATCCAGCACAGCACAATGAGCTCAAATTGGAGATAAAATTATTCAAAGACAATGATTCATAACTTGCCTAGAATACAGAACAAGCAGAAAGGCAATTTAATTTAAACATGTAAGCACACACCAGTCCCTGCACAGTATCCCTCCAAATGGATAAGTTCTCTGTTAGTTTCTGCTTATATTAAAAAGAATTCCCAGATGGTCCTGTTTAAACATTGTCTAAATAAATACTTTCCCGATCGTTTCGTAAGTTGCTGCAGCGCCTCAAGAAACTCAATGAGCACGCTCGTGGATGTAAGTTTGGAAATGAGTGGTGTAATTGTTATAACACAGCGTTGCGCTTGTTGTTCTGCATGTGGAGCTCCCCGCTGGTCAAAAAGATGTGTTGATTCAAAATACGTGTCTTCCATATGCAGGATTGATTTTTCAGTGTTTTCTCTGCTTCCTGAAAGGGAGCTGTGGAGTCTGAGGCCTTGATAATTTATTTTTCAGGCAGCTTGGCCTACTGGATGTGGCACCGGGTGCTTCACAGAGGACTGCTGCTGTGCTGCTGGATCAGCTGAGATACAGCTTCTCCCATTCTCCACACCTTGATTTCTCCATCCATCAAACTAGGGAGATTCTCGTTGGAAAACCATGGAGTCTGTAGAGGAGAGGATCTCCATAATGCTAGCCACCTGCTGTTAAACCGACTCAAAATCATAGTTATACGATGTCTAACTCATTGTTTGCCTTGGACGGTCAGGTAGAAAACCAGCACCAAACTCTTTGGATTTGGCCCTGACCTGCTGATTCAAGTGACTTGGTATATTAGATAGTCCTCAGTACTAGTAAAAAAAAATACAACCTATGACCTTTTATTAATCCTGATAAAAAATTTATTTCTGAAGGAGACTTCCCCATCCTGACAAGGCTCTAGGGAACTTCACAGTGTAAAATAGCATAATAAAACTCAAAGTCAACCCCAAATATGAACATTTACCAGAAGTTCAAAAACGTTTAAATTAGAAGAACTCAGTGGTTAAAACCATAGGGAGCTTACTGTTCACACTCTATTGAACGTGAAATAAAAAGGGCACTTTATTTAAAAATATGAGTACTTGTTATTTTTAAGTAGGATTAAGTATCTGGACTTGCAATTACACAATGGAAAATCCTTTTTTTATTGGTAAGATTTTAATTAAGTACCTTGATTGCTGTAAATGGGAGCTTCATTTGACACTTGTGGTCAACTTTGAATAAGTGCTAATAGAAACTGCGTAAATTCTGCTGAACTACATAATGATGAGTGCTACTCAAAGAGAAGCCTGCCTCCAATTTCGGTTCCTCCAGTGAAAATCTGAAATAAGCACATTGAAGTCAATGTTGCTCTGGTAGAAATCAGAGTAAGAATTGAGCCATGCCTGGGTGTTCTTCAGTTTGTGCACAGTATTGAGATATGGCATTGGTGGATAATATAGAAATGTGCATAAGAATGAAAATGTTTTTAAAGCCCTGTTACTTACAGATGGTTTGTAAACGAGTAAAGCTGTGAAAGCCTTTCTCCTGTAGCTTTTTTTTAGCCATGTATCTTTCTTTCTGGCAAGAAAACCTACTGGGGAAAGCTGCCACTTGCACACGAACCAGTGGAAGAAAGGGAATCATCGTGCATATCTGCTTTTGCAGATGGTTTATTGCCTTAGGTTTGTAAACTCCAGTATTTCTTTTCTAAGCCCTGTGTTTTAAATGTAAGGTATTTATGTTGATATATTTATTTTGACTGAGAGAGCTGGGGTTGTTCAGCCTGGAGAAGAGCAGGGTCCACAGACACCTTAAAGCAGCCTCCAGTACTAAAAGGGGTTCCAGGAAAGCTGGGGAGGGGCTCTTGATCAGTAGGATGAGGGGAGATGGTTTTCAGCTGAAAGAGGAAAGATTGAGGTGAGATCTTAGGAAAAAATGTTTTGCTGTGAGGGTGGGGAGGCCCTGGCCCAGGTTGCCCAGAGCAGTGGTGGCTGCCCCATCCCTGGAGGTGTTCCAGGCCAGGTTGGATGGGGCTTGGAGCCCCCTGACCCAGTGGGAGGTGTCCCTGCCCATGGCAGGGGGTGGCACTGGATGGGTTTTGAGGTCCCTTCCAACCCAAACCGTTCTATGATTCTATGATGTTAAACTATCTCGATGTAACCTGGATATATCGACACGTTAACGCAACGGAGATTCTCACTATGCCTTCATTAGACAAAAACGTGTAAAGCAGATATTCACAAAACATTGACTCTTGCTCATCTAGGAAAGGGTGACGTGCCTCTGGGATAGGTGTCTGAATATTTTCATGCTACATATAACTGAAAGACACACTACAGAAGTATTTAATACATCCTGCAACTTTGTTAACAACTATAATTCATAACTACATTAAAGGATAATTCAGTGTCAACAGTTTCCCTTTTTCAGTCAGCTAATGAGCCACAAGACTATTATATCACAGAAATGCAGACTACAGAGAGTTATGTGAGGATGTGTCTTTTATTAACACAAAATTTTGTTTATTCCCACTTATTCTCCTCTGAGTTTGATGGAATACGCACATACATGGAGCAAAACCCCTCTCACCTGGTTTTGACCGCTTGAAGTATAAACAGCGATCTGTCTGGGTGGAGTCTGGACTCTCACACTCAACAGTGAAGAATAAGGTGCAATTCATCTGATTGTTTTACATTTCTTTGATAGGATGAATCACTCTTGCAGCACCTATTTCCCTCCCTAATTACAAATAAAAGCTAGACAATCACTTCCTGGGATTTCTTGGCTTATTTGCAAATTACATACACTAGTTCATATTAATTACTACTTCCCTTTCAAGAAGTCCCATGGACTTTAATGGGAAAAATTGTTCAACTTACTTTAAATCCTAATGTACACATTTGTAATTTATATTTTTCCAGTACTTAGATTGCATTCCCATATGCCACTCCCATCCTTTTTCATCCCTTCTCCCCTCTACACATCCTGTATATTTTGCATCCATTCTCCTACCATGTATTGTAGCAGCACATCTTCCCTCCCAGTTGGCTCTTCATCATGTACCGTTTTAATGAACTATATCCTAAGATGCCTTGGAGGAAGAATTCCCATGAGGTTGTGAAAAAAAAAAGTAAGAGATAAGAAAAGTTTTTCAGTGACTGGTGGCTCACAGATTTCATTGGGGAGAAGTACTATTTTATTATAATGAAAATTATTGATTGTAATATATTTATATATAAATATATTTAACATAAATAATACCTCATATATATGATATTGATATACTATTGTTGATAATAAAAACAAGTCACTCATACAGTATGGGTACTGTTTGTGCTCTCTGCTGAACAGTATATATTTGATGAATAAGCAGATGATATCATGTTTTTTACAACAAATAACTTATTCAGTAAAATTTTTGTCCTTTCTAACTGTCTTTTGGCAGACTTAAAAAAACCCAAACCAAACAGTTCCTTTACAAGAGCTTTTGTGCCACTTTCCTTTTTTTCAGTGAAAACACTTCACCGATACGATTTGATAGTCAACGCCTGAGTGATGTGATGAGTTGTGATCAGTTACCTGTATCATACAGCATGGGGTTTAACCCCGAGTGAATACATTTTGCTCTTGGGATCAAGAGGAGAAAGTCTCTGGGAACTGACTTCTCATTGCTAGGCAGGAAACAAATGAGAAGGAACTGGAACATTGTAAGAAACTCTGTGCCAACCAATCTTTTATGTAATGAGCATTTCTAGAAATACTTGGTTGCAAAGATTCATTTATTTTTTTTCCTATGATCTTTACACAAAATTTTAAGCTGAGAGAGGGCAAATTTAGATGAGATCTTAGAAAGAAATGATTTACTGTGAGGGTGGGGAGGCACTGGAAACAGAAAAGTAGTGGCTGCCCCATCCCTGGAGGTGTTCAAGGCCAGGTTGGATGGGGCTTGGAGCCCCCTGACCCAGTGGGAGGTGTCCCTGCCCATGGCAGGGGGTGGCACTGGGTGGGCTTTGAGGTCCCTTCCAGCCCAACCCATTCCTTGATTCTATGATTCTATGAAAATAAATGGGGGTAGGTGATCCCGGTGTGTAAGGACAGGGGAAGATGGAAAAAATCCTCCCTAGTGGCCAGTAAGAAAAGATTTTCTCAAGTCCTGGTGCTCTGGAGGTACAGAAGGAGGGAGAGAAGAACAGAGATGAGCGGGATTGCCTACTTGGGATTTATACATAATGAAGTAGATTAATCAGTGCCAATTGAACTGAAAATCCACAGACTATGAGATACTAACGTTGTCTGCGGCACTCCTGAACTCCTAGGATGAGGGAAGACAGACAGATTAGCACCAAAACAGAAGAGAACCCCCCGCACTCTTTCTAAGCAATAATCCATCTTGACGAAACCATGGTGACCACGTGAACCAGAGCGAGCTCACTGCAGTGAGCTACATGGAGCTCAGTGGTGTCCAATGGTCAGCATAGCTTTTCTTTGCACGTTAACCTTCGTTTCTATCACCCGCGCATTTAGAGCTTGGGGCAGGTATTGACAAAGATCTGAATATATTGCACCTCTGCCGCCTAATTACAGTGGTGACAGCAGAAGACAAAGGCTATACGTGATATCTGAGCAAGGTGTTAAATCATAATAACATGTGTTCACACCGTGCCCCTTTCCTATATATGGTCTGAAAAGATACCACTAATTAAGGTTACTTTGTTAGACTGATAGGTAATTACCAGAGCAAAACTTGTAACCTCCTGGCCCTTAGCATTAAAAGGTCGAAATTAATGGTGCAGCCCTTTATATTTCTATGAGGAATGCGAAACGAATACCAAGTAACTTAACATAGGAATTTTAAGTTTCTATACACACTCTTTAATGCTTCTTAAAGAGCATTGCTTAGATTCATATTTCTTTCAGCTTACAGGACATTCTGAATTTAATCTCCCTCTAGCTACCAGTCGTCAGTGATTTCAGCTGTGGGTCACAAATGTTAAACCTGATAACCGCTCTGTTGCAGCCTTTCTGCTTTAGAGGTCAATGAAAAGTTTCTCAGGAGGCATCATTCAAAAATAATATCTACTTTTACACGAGAGATTTAAGTTAGAGTTTGATTTCCTCCAGCCCCCCCCCGCCCCTCCTTTGACTTAGAGACTTCTCTTTGATTAAAACGGAGTACTAAATGCTGAAAACCTGCGGGAGAACACATCTCGCTTAAAGAGCCCCCATCACCGCAGAACTCATGTCTATAATATGAACAAAGATTTTGTTGGTCCAACAAGAAATAAACATTGCAGAAAACTGCTAGGAAAACCTGGTGAAATGAGGGGACCTATTAACACTCCGTCAAATTAACAATATATTTCTAATTCCCTTGAGTGTCATATGTGTTTTTCTTATAATATTGGCTGATTCTCTCCTGCATTAATGAGGTGGACTGCTGCCAAAAATATGCAAATGGAAATCCAGTGGACCTGCCTTTGTAAATTCAGATATCTGGGAATTCGCACTTAAATGAGAGTTGAAACACCCCCAACCCAAACCAGGCAGTCGTTCCGTAGCAAATCCTGTGCTGTTAGATTGCTTGCACCAGCGCTGGAAAACATCAATATGTAAATACCTTGCACTCTAAACTCCCAAAGTCGGTATTATCTGAGTTTTTACAGTGGAGGTGTCAGGTCCCCTTTAGACTCTCTCCCACATTTAAATATAGATCTGCAAGCAAATTATAGAGCTTTCCCTAGGAAACAGCAAGTCATGGAGTTGCCAGATAATGTAGACAAACAATTCACATTTCCTTGGCTCTTCCACCCTTTCCGAACTGGAAAATTATTTCTGAAGTTGAAAACCGTGCCTTCAAGCAGAAGAGAAATATCCACAAAAAATGTATTTAATATAGTGACAGATTGTAATTCTCCTTAGAAAAGAAACCAAAGCAACAATAATGCTACACAAAACACTGGCAAACACCGCACAAACCTGCTCGGTGGCCCCTACTAAAGCTGGGGTTAGGTGTTATGACACAGGGTATTGGAAACCACCTCTTTCCTGCCTCTCCACAGCCCCTTTTCCATATGTTCTTTATTTCTGGTTACCTTCCAGCTGCCAGATGTTCTTTCCCACTACCACCACCCTGGACCTGCAACCTCTTTTTCTGGGCAGAAATAATAGCGTGCAGATTTCATGAATATTTGCCTTTATTTGATGCTATTCCTGTCCTACCCTTGCCATGGCTCCGATCTCTCTGAAAATTACATGGTAGATGATCTTTATTTGAAAGTGGCTATATTGGACGTAGATGTATAGGTTTTAAGGCCAGCAGGGACCAATATCCCTACTTACTCTGGATTTCTGCATGAGACTATTGTAGATTTCACACAGTGATTGTGGTGTTGAATCCAACGGGCAAGAACGTTACCAGCAGGTCGAGGGAGGTGATTTTGTCCCTCTACTCCGCTCTGGTGAGACCCCACCTGGAATACTGCATCCAACTCTGGAGCCTTCAGCACAGGAAGGACATGGACCTGCTGGAGCGGGTCCAGAGGAGGCCACCAAAATGATCAAAGGCCTGGAACACCTCCCCTGTGATGAGAGGTTGAGAGAGTTTGGGTTGTTCAGCTGGAAGAAGAGAAGACTCTGAGGAGGAGACCTTGCTGCAGCCTTTCAATACTTAAATGGGGGGGTGTGAGAAAGATTGGGAAAAAACTTTTTAGCAGGGCCTGTAGCAGTAGGACAAGGGGTAACATTTTTAAACAAAAAGAGGAGAATTTTAGATATTAGAGAGAAATTTTTTTTGAGTGAGGGTGATGAAACGCTGGCACAGGTTTCCCAGAAAGGTGGTGGCTGCCCCATCCCTGGAAACATTTAAGCTCAGGCTGGATGGGGCTCTGAGCAACTTGATCAAGTGGAAGATGTCCCTGCTCCTGCAGAGGGGTTGGACTGGGTGACCTTCATGGTCCCTTCCAGTCCAAGCTATTCTATGCGTCTATGATTTGATTCTAGACCCCGGGCTAATGGGCAAACTCATTCAAATGGATCAATTCTAACCCTTAACCCTTCTCCCACTAGAATCTTGGCTATTTTATTAGATGTGAGCAGAGAGGGTCCCTGACCAGCTCACTCCCTATGACTCCACCACCCCAACCCGTTACAGATCCCCAGCTTTTTTCTGTCAGTCTCAACAATCACCTTACAATTCTCAACATAGGAAAAGGAGGGAGAAATATTCAAGAACCAGTAATACAATTCCTCATTTCTCCAGGTAGATAATAAAGACTCCAGTTTCCAGAGACTATCACTTACTTTTTGCTGCTCTTATGCAGTAGGATCCAAATCATGCTCATTTTTAATGAAAGGTTAATGTAAATCATATGAAAAATCATGTGGTGTTTCCTTGAAGTGTACATGCTAAATTGCCATTCAGGAATTCATACCGTTCAGTAAGGGGAGAGACAAAAATTTCATTCCTATTTGGAACAAGTGGCTGCGACATAATGCAAGAAGGAAAGTTATATTTTTATTCCATTTACATCCTCAAGCTGTAGCTAAATGTATAACAGGGCTTGCAAAAGCACGGAAGTGGTAATCAATTACTTTAGGAATGAAAGTGCTTTAAAAATTCATAGAATCAGAGAATTGTCTCATAGGTGGTGGTTCTTCTTTAAAAGGACTGCAAGTCTTGTCCAAACTCTCCGCGTGCTCTGCATTTCTGAAGACTCCAAAACACAACCTCAGGAGCAGTTTTATCAAAGCTTGCGAAATGTCACAATTTCTGCGGATATATGGGACCCAGCTGTGGCTGGGATGTATCTTTACATGCCTTTTTTTTTTTTGGTATAAAAAGCCAACTCCACACCAAAAGTAAGAAATGCTGTTTGAGGAAGGAAAATCTTCTCCAAAGTGAAATAGCTGGTTAGCAGAGATCCAGTTTAGGTCAGTTGAGTATCAGTTGTGCAACCATAGATTGTAAAATCAAATGGATTTGTTGCACAATACCCGACTTCAGTGGGTTTTACACCAAGGATGCATTTACTGACAGTGCATTTGGTATTGAAGGACACTGAGAAAACGTTTTATGTTTGTCGCACACCTGGCCATAAGCCAGCCCTGACCTCCTCTCACATTAACTCATGAGAAATCCACACAGCAGCAAAACAGAGCCGTTGGGGTGGGATCTCACAGAGGAGGTGAACTCTATCAAGAAGTAAAATTTAGACCCTACGTTTCCTGTATGACATGAGTCTGGTAATTACCTTTCTTGCTACTTTGGGTGGGATTCTGGTACCCATTACATTGTTTTTTCTGGGTGTTATTTTAGTCACCTTCCTTTTGTGAATAGAAATCTTCCTTCTTTTTCAGTGCATAAAGCTATCTATACTTTAAATGACCTCCCTACCTCTCTTGATTACTGTAAGCACTGAGTACTTGCAAGCAGGTACCCAGAGCTCTTCAGTCCTTTAAATGCATTTTATAACCAACCTTAAACCACGACACTTGCAGTTATTTTTTCAAGCATTTTCAGATCGTCCTCAGTAACATGTGAAGGCATTTAATCTGAAATAAAAGCTTTTCCTTCCTGGCTCGTCTCCTTGTGTTCAGTCCACTGGATACCTCAGAAGGACTGCAATGGCCAACTGGCCATGTGTGCCTGAAGGTGATGAAACCCATCATAATGGCTTTCAAATGATGATTAAACTGTTCAAACCACCAGTAGATAAAACTGGCTCTTGAAGAGGGACCATTATAGACCCACAAGCAGCTGAAGTGAAACCAGAAGGGAATAGAGAAAATGACTTGCAAAAACATGTTTTTCTGCTGTGCAAATACCTATTTCCCCAGTCAGTTTGCTGAAGTCTGCCTGCCCCCCGTGCAAGGACCTCTGCTTGTTAGAGAAGCTTATACTTGAGTTTCTCCTCTAAGGGAGCACAGCAGAGGCCCCTAAAAGCTCTACCTGAGGGAGACATCGGTGGGCTACACAAAGCCAGCTGTTTCCTTCCCTTTCCTTCATCACCTCATAGCTGCTGGGGGATTTGGGGAAGTGGGAAGAGAGGAGAAAACATAACATTTATCATATCTTTGAAAGAATTCACTCTCTGAATCTTCTCTTTTCGTGTGGATTCAGCGTGTTGGCCACATTGCTCGTGTTTGACTGTTGTGTTGGCCAACAATGGCATGAATAAAAAGGTATAAAATATCTGCTTATAAACTGGGAACACAAAAAATAGAGGCTTGTAGAGAAGACAGTAAATTCCCTGTAGATGTCAAGTCAGTTCCCACCTGCGGTGCCTGTGCAACGGGGTAAGAGATGACACAAAGGAACGGCTTGTTTTAGGCAAAAATTCAGAGGCAGCTGGAGATCTTAACACAGAGGCTCTTAGGAGTGAGAAGTTGATAGAGAGTGAAAAGTTGTTGGAAAGTGAGAAGTTCAACCCAACTACGAAGAAAAGAGTGAGTGAGCTGAGGTAGAAAACGAGACCATGGATCTTTGAGGAACTGGGGAGAAGTCTGGGTGGAGTGGTGATGCCACCTGTCATAGACAATGAGAGATGTCTTATTTTTACACTCACAAAGGAGGAATCTGGATAGAAATTTTTTGCATGCATGTGCATATGTCTGCTTGTCCTAAGTGTTACATTATTTGTTGAGTCACATCATTTCAATAAAACCCCATAAAATCAGAGATGAGATAAAAAGAAAAGCAAGAATTCTTGTCAATCTGTCTTTTTCCTCTCTTTATGTGATTTTGGGGGATCATATCCTGGCTCAAAACCCTCTGAGCTACCTGCATGCTTCACAACTTCTCAGTATGTTCAGGGTATCACCTGGCTTTTGGAGTAACGATGGCTTCAAGACCGTCTTCGAGTTACATTTGCTCCCTGAGGACTACGTTAAAATAGAGAACACAAATATCAGGATCTGATGTTGTGCCTGTGTTTAATACTCTAAATTGAACAGGATATGTAGTTTAATTTTGTGTGTGCTTGTAAATAAACCACATGTTGTAGACTTCATCATGCACATTTTGCAGAAAATTACTCCACTTATAGTTTTGATGAGCTTATGATGCCAAATCTTCTGTTCATCCAAGTGATTCTTTCCGGAATGTAAAAATAATATATATTGTGTATAACATCCATATCTCAGATTCTCTGAGCATCCCCTTTGTTTGCTGCACACAGCAAGGATGTAACAAAAATGTTTATCCTGTTGGAATCAGAAGCATGAAGTCGTTCTAAATCTGTACCCATAGGGAACAATTATTTCACTTATTAATACATCTCCCTAGTGTCTCAGAAAACAACTTTCAAAAGATCTCTTGGGACAGAGTTGGGAAGTGGATTTTATGATCATTCGTATCGTACTACCTTGGAAATACCTATGTTAGCCCGTTTAGTTAAATTATTTGTGCAAAACCCAGCAGGTTGCAGTGGATTAAAGGCAGCCCCACTGGGCCCTCTTCATGCACTGGAGGGCTGAATCACATTTGTTCTTTGGCATCAGCAAATCATCACTAAGAAAAAGGGACACAGTAAGGGTAGAAACAGATAATTTGCCTAGGGTATTCGACAGGATATGAGAAATAAAACATGAAAATGTAAAACTTTGTGTGAATTTTGCTTATCCACGTATTCAGAAACTTTGCAAACTATTGTTTTAGGTAAAAGCAATCATTAAGATAATTTATTAATGATAGATTAGCATATTCATAGAATCCTGGAACCATAGAATGGTTTGGGTTGGAAGGGACCTCAAAGCCCACCCAGTGCCACCCACTGCCATGGGCAGGGACCCCTCCTACTGGGTTAGGGGGCTCCGAGCCCCATCCAACCTGGCCTAGAACACCTCCAGGGATGGGGCAGCCACCACTGCTCTGGGCACCCTGGGCCAGGGCCTCCCCACCCTCACAGCAAAACATTTCTGCCCAAGATCTCACCTCAATCTCCCCTCCTTCAGCTGAAAATTGTTACTCCTCATCCTATCCCTCCATGCCCTCATCAAGAGCCCCTCCTCAGCTTTTTTATAGCCCCTTTCAGAACTGGAGGCTGCTCGAAGGTCTCCCCAGAGCCTTCTCTTCTCCAGGCAGAACAATCCCAACTCTTCCAGCCTGTCCTTGGATGGGAGGTACTCCAGCCCTCGGATCATCTCCATGGCCTCCTCTGGACCTGCTCCCACAGCTCCAGGTCCTTCCTGTGTGAAAGGCTGACAGTCAAATGCAGCAGTCAAAATGCAAAAGGAGGCAGATCTTCATTGAAGTGTGTACAGCTTGGCTTAATTTCATGAGTTATGAATTTTGGCCTCTGGATCTGCTGTTCCTACTCTTTTCATAAATAATGGATAAATTTGTATAAAGATCTTTGGATTGCTGAAGACAATGGGGCTGAATGAGAAATGTCCCTCAGGGAGATCTAGATGATTAACGAAACCACAGGCCCACTTCACACAGTATTCAGTTTATAAAAAATGCAGGAGTGTTGATCGGTCTGCAGTGGGTTATGATAAAAGCATTACATACAAATGTCCAAGACCTGTAAAAATAAAGCCTGTCCTTTGGATTCATGAGTACCCAAGTTTACTCCAAGCCAGTTAAAATGTACCATTGCTTCCCATGAAAAAACAAACTGATATTCTCTAGGTATTGCTGAAAGGGTTTCTTACATGATCGTGAATGCTGTGGAATCATAGAATGCTTTGAGTTATAAGAGACCTTTACAGCTCATCCAGTCCAATCCTCCTCTAATGAGCAGGGACATCTTCAACCAGATCAGGTTGCTCAGAGCCCCATCCAGCCTGACCTTGAATGTTTCCAGGGATGGGGCCTCCACCACCTCTCTGGCAACCTGGGCCAGTGTTTCACCATCTTCAATGTAAAAGTCTTCCTCATATCCAGTTTAAATCTCTTTTCCCTTAGTTTAAAACCATTACTCCTTGTCCTGTCACAACAGGTCTTGCTAAAAAGTCTGCTCCCAGCCTTCCTCTAGGGCCTCGGTACTGGAAGCACTGGAAGGCTGCTATAAGATCTCCCCAGAGATTTCTCCTCTCCAGGTTTAACAACACCAACCCTCTTAAAGTAGAGAGAAGAAAACACTGGTTGCACAGACTGGGATTTTCTCAAAGTGCCCAGTCTTTTGCCGGGACTTGGCCATGAAAATTACAGAAGTATCTTATATCACATCAAGGAATGTGAAGGAAAATTCAAGAGAAAGAAGGTAGCTCTCTGCTCCCAAGGACAAGAAGGGACGGCTTGCCCCGAAGTGTTTGCACCACATACCAGAGTTGTCTAGCTCAGGTACTGTGCATACCTGGTATATCAAAACCATCTGTCACTCTGTTATATCATCCCTCGGAGATGCCACTCAGACCTTTTTTTTTGGAAAACAGACTTAATTTTAGAAACCTCAATCAATTTCCCCATTGCGGCTTTCCCCCTTCGGGTCAAAGCATCCCAATCCCAGTACTAATTATTCCTATTACAAAAGCCCCTTAGGTCCTGCTCAGACTGCTGCGCTTGAGGGTGTGCTAAAGTAGAACTGGAAACACTCCCAGTACCAAGGAATTTACATTTAATTTGAGGCAGGATGCAACAAGTGGGTATGCGAGACAATAATTAAGGTGAGGGGATTAGAGAGGAAACCAGCAGTAGCAACCTGTGGTCACATTGATGAGCTCCACATGGCCTAGTGGTTTATTATTATTTTTAATACTGAGAAATAAACAAAATGCATACATTCAGGATTCAGAGCTTAGGCTGTCATCTTTAAAAAAATCCGAAAGGTATGGCTTGCAGAACTCATCACTCGTATTTGCCAAAATGCAGCTGAATTCTTCATCTTAGGAAAAGAGGTGGCTGAGGCTGGGAAAGCTTAAAGGGCTCTGATACCATCTAAAAAACTCACAGCAGAGCAACGCTGTTAAGGCTAGTAAGATACTTTTTATTAAGAGCTCTGTAAGATCCTCTTATCCCAGGAAATTATGGATAAAATTTGGGGTAATTTCTTTAATGACAGAGTGGTGAAGCCCTGGCAGAGGCTGCCCAGGGCAGTGGGGGAGTCCCCATCCCTGGAGGGGTTAAAAAAGCGTGTAGACGTGGCACTTTGGGACATGGGTTAATAGGCATGGTGGGGTGGGACTGGTGGTTAGATTTGATGATTTTGGAGGTCTTTTCCAACCTTAGTGATTCTATGTTTCTATGATTCTATGACTTGCTGAAGCCTGGAAGGATAGAAGTCGCAAACCCAGCAAAGCTTAGTGAGGTATATTAGTATAAACCACATTGTTGTGATCCTACTCAAAATAATTTCATTTTCTCCCACTGGCACTGGAGTCAAAACTTTTACTGATATGCATGATGTAGGACCAAGAGCTTTGTCTGCTCAAGTGATGTCATACATACATACATACAGATATATATATATATATATTTTTCTCAGTGGTAATTTAAGTCGTGTCAGCCAAGGAACAGACCTTTGGCCAGTGCAAACCAGCCAAACCACCTGCAGATTTGCAAAGGAGAAAGCTGCTCATTGATTTCATGGGAACTGGGATGGACAACACCACAGAAGGAGAAAACGAAGGATGGTGGAGGCACACGTTTGCAGTATCCCAGCTGCAAGGGAAATGACGCATCAGTTTTTCATTTTCAGAGAGAAGGTGTCTTATCCTGTGGTCATCAGGGCAGGTTATTTGGACATGATCGAAAAGCGAAACAAGCTCTGAGAAAATATGGTCCCATGGAATCTACTAAAACTGAGATAAGTGATCTTCAGGAAACTGGAAGACGAAAACGGTGTTTGTGTCTGCCATTCAATATAATTTAATGTAGCAAATAGCAAGCACTCAGACTGAATATATGAGAGCAGAAACAGTGCAGGTATTAATATATCTGCTCTTCCCACAGATTGGCAAGCAGCCTAAATCCACTGCTACCTGAAATGATGCCAACCTGTTCAGCACATCTGAATTTAAAACTAATCTCTTATTTACAATCAAAGCATCTACAAAGCTGGCGCTTGTAATGGGTTTTATTATACTGCATTAAAGATTGTCGTTGAAATTTGCATTTCCAATGACCAATTAGTATATTTATTTATTAGAATTTAGTCATGCTATTTCTAGTAAATGAAATGTAGTGCGTAAAAACATAAATAGGATTATTAGCTACATTCCTCTCTTTCCTCTTTTATGAGTTTCATTATTTTTGCACAAATGCCAGGATTTTTTTTCAGTAAAAATTAAGTTTGACGAAGACTTGCCCACTCTCCAAAGCTGTGATGACATTCAGTGTGATTGCAAGTTACACCACATTAAAAAAGACGTTTCACTGAGAGCAGTGGTTGAAAGCCAGACGCCTACATTTATTTACATTCGCAGTGCCTGTGCCATGTGTATCGTGATACAGTGAACTGCTAACTTTTGGAATGAAAATATGTCTGTGTTAAATGTCACAGGAAATTGTAGCACTGATTAATAAGTAAAGAATACATAATTAGATAAAAAAAGTTGCTCCTTGTAAAACTGCTGTGTGTGTTTAAAATCTCACTCATTTTTTTTTTTTTTAAGAGTATGAGCAGATGAGAATAAATAAATGGATTGTGTAATGAAATTTGCTCTCCCCTTCAACATGAGTGCAAGGTGCTGCACCTGGATCTGGGCAAGCCAAAACACAGTTATAGGCTGGGTGGACAAGGGATTGAGAGCAGCCCTGAGGAGAAGGACTTGCGGTACTGGTGGATGAGAAGCTCAACATGAGCCGGCAACGTGTGCTGGCAGCACAGAAACCACCCGTGTCCTGGGCTGCACCCAGAGCAGTGGGAGCAGCAGGGTGAGGGAAGGGGTTCTGCCCCTCTGCTCTGTTGAAACCTCACCTTTGGTCGTCTGGATAGGAAGGACATGGATCAATTAGAGTGAGTCCAGAGGAGGCTACGAAGAAGATCCAAGGGCTGGAGCACCTCTGCTATGAGGACAGACTGAGAGAGTTGGGGTTGTTCAGCCTGGAGAAGAGACGGCTCCAGGGAGAAAGGGGCTCCAGGAAAGCTGGGGAGGGGCTCTGGATCAGGGAGTGCAGAGGTAGGATGAAGGGGGATGGTTTTCAGCTGAAAGAGGGGAGATTGAGATGAGGTCTTAGGGAGATCTTTTGCTGTGAGGGTGGGGAGGCCCTGGCCCAGGTTGCCCAGAGCAGTGGTGGCTGCCCCATCCCTGGAGGTGTTCCAGGCCAGGTTGGATGGGGCTTGGAGCCCCCTGATCCAGTGGGAGGTGTCCCTGCCCATGGCAGGGGGTGGCACTGGATGGGCTTTGAGGTCCCTTCCAACCCAAACCATTCTATGATTCTATTATTCTATGAATGTTCAAGTTTCAGGATAGCTTTGTTCCTTAACAATTTCTTTTAAGAAGGAAACAGAATATTTCCATTGTTACTTGTTTTATTACACTTCCAAATATGAATTAAAAAATTCTATGTTCTGTTTTGCCTCAAAATTACAGTTAATAGGAAATAAATGACAGGCTAAGTGACTAGAGAAAAGAAGTCTTTAATTAAAGCTTTGGAAAGTATTTGTTCATATTTTCATTGGTTAGGAGTCTGCAAATATCGAAAATCAGGATAACCAATGAAAGAGAGTTTCTGCTCCAGATTAGAAAATTCTCAATATTTAGGACTTCTGTTCCAGCTCCCTATTTCTTTTTGCCTCTCCTTCGCTGGTACTCTAAACGTGAAGGTGTTGGTGTGATTTTAAACATGAGTAAAATGTAACGTTATGTCGACATAGGACTAACTAGATCCGTTCCCCGGATGGATATACTACAGCCAATGTCTTAATCTCCAAAAGCTAGAAAAACTACCACTATCACGGAAGCTTTGTGAGCCTTGATGCTGACCAGAAGTCCTTCCCTTAATAAAGCCTTCAAAACAAGCGACTTATTCCAGGATAAGTACTACATCTGACACAACTCTTTTGAACCTTTAGTGTTTTGTCATTCCTTAGACGCACAGAATCGGGAGAAATCTTACTTACGTAAATTGAATTTTAATGTGCTTGTAATCAACTATTTTAGCTAAGAATAGTTAAAGGGGTTGTTAAAACAAAGGAGAAAATGATACGCTTCCACGTACTTATAATTTGAGATTGTTGAATGTGATTTTTGGCGGAGAAAAAGTGAAGGTTTGATGGCAGCTTTAAACAGAGATCTCTTTTTACATCTATTTTATAATGACTATTTTCACTAACTCTGAACTGAAAACCAGCTTCACAGAAGTCTACAGCTGGGAATGGCATCAAGAATATAATGTACTCTCTGCAGATCAGGGTTCTGTTTCTTTCTTTTTTACTCTAATCATATAAAAGGGTCTTGTTTGAATTCAAGCATCAGGTCACCTTTGCTGGGTAATTCGAGTAGTTTGTTGTTTCTCCGTAGCAGCCAGGTTGAAGCAAGAGTTAGCACGGCCGTTTCTTATCCAATCACTCCCTTTGCTTACTTCAAGGATGTATTAGAGAAAATGACATTTGAATACTAAGAAGTGCTCCTCTGCTTCATTCTATATATCACTATGAGCCAAAAAAATGATGAAGGGCAACTCCTATTTACATTCCAAACTGATTTTTTAAAATGAGATCTCAATTTGAGCGTGCATATTCAAAGCCATTAGTCTCTTTACTTGCAAATGTAAGCAGAAATCGTTTAGTCATGAAAATATGCAGAGAGAAAACAATCCAGCAAAGCTATGCTTAGATTTCAAGATGTTCAAATGGATCGTAATGAAAGAAATTTTTGGAGTTCAAAGCGCTAAGCAAGTACTTTGCTCTTGACAACCATTACTTACATGTTTGCCAATCATTTCATTACAGGGATCTGAAAATAGATGTGACTCCACTGGTAAAGCTCTGATAAAGTCATCCAGGATGCTTTTCATGTTGGCTGCCGGAGCTTCCAAGCGACTAGTACAAACTTTGCAGTGGTCGTTACAAGTTGCTTTCAAGTGTCCTATCAAGAAAACAAACTTCCTGTCACCGAAGGTGCAACATCTATGTCAAACTTGATGCACTTCCCACACTTTGTGTAATTTCCTTGTAGCTTCAAGTGCTCTGACCGCTGCCAGTGCGGTAAGAAGTGACAGAACATCTTCCAGCCCCTCACTTCGAAGTGCTTGTCACACATTCAGGCATAGTTGGTGACAGTAACAGGGACAGTAAACTTGTCTCACTGCAAGGGAGAGGCTTATTTTGAACATCTCAATCTATTTTCTGGGTTCGGTCAGAGTGGCTTTGTCTGAGGGAGGTATTAAATCAGGTTTCTTGTCTGACTTTCAGTTTTGCTGACAGTCTGTTTTTCCTCGCAGGTACAAACGAGTCTTCTGCGACAAAGCAAAATTTTTTGGCTTCACCGATATGGTAACTCAAACGGGAAGGCTCTTGAAAGATTACGGCATTCACTTCAGCGGCCAGGTAGATACTTTCCTTATTCATTGTCAGCTCACTGACTTAACGCTCTTTTCTCTTCGCAATGATTCAAGCTAGTAAAGATGGTCACCAGATCAGAGGAGGAGTTTGTAACACCAGGCACAGCATCATTAACCCGAATTAGTTTCACCTGAACTTGGGCTGTATCCACCCTGTCTCTTTTGCAGATCTGCTACAGGTTTGCTTGTAGTTTCCCTCTGCAAGAGTGAGGCATACAGACATCGTGCGCTTGCTACGCTCAATCTTGGCAATTTATCATTGTTGAACGATACTAAAGCATTTTTTTTTATCTTGCAGTTGTGTTTGAGCTCAAGCTTCACATTTTCTGTCTAAAGTTAGGACATGCTGAGAGAGCTGGGGTTGTTCAGCCTGGAGACAAGAAGGCTCCAGGGAGACCTTGGAGCAGCCTCCCAGTACTGAAAGAGGCTCCAGGAAAGCTGGGGAGGGGCTCTTGATCAGGGTAGGATGAGGAGGAAGGGTTTTAAGCTGCAAGAGGGGAGATTGAGATGAGATCTTAGGCAGAAATGTTTTCCTGTGAGGGTGGTACAGGTTGCTCAGAGCGGTGGTGGCTGCCTCATCCCTGGAGGTGTTCAAGGCCAGGCTGGATGAGGCTGATGTAGTGGAAGGTGTCCCTGCCCAGGGCAGGGGGGTTGGAACTGGATGATCTTTAAAGAACTATTGTATGATTTTATGAAAGTTGCAGACCCGCTTGTGTGCCTGAAACAGCAGCTGGTCTGGAAGAGAAAAAGTGACTGGTGGAAAACTGGGTAATATTATTGTGAAATATAACACAATGGTCAATGCAACATCAGTGCAGAGGGAATACCCCGGTTTTCCCCACACCACCTTGATGCCAGTCAATTAATAGAACTTAAACATTATAAGCAGCCAGGCACTCCGTATGCATCCGAGCCTGGAAACCAGAGGACAGCAACAGCAGCACGAGGCTGTTAGTGCACTCGCATCTGGCCTCGCTTTGCTGAGATCCTCACCCAGCTGAGAATTTGATGCAGCTTTTGGAAATATTTAGAAACTTTCAGGCAAAGATTTCTGAGTGGCTTAGGAGTTGCCAGTGCCATAGGGATTCTTCAGATATGGAATATTTTGGACCTTTCCATACCGAGCTGTCTCTATGGGAAGTATATTTCTTCACCACCTTTCTGAAGCTCCTTGGCAATAGGCTCATTGACTCTTAAGGACCACAGACAAAAAACCATGGAGCACAGATCTTTGTTATTCATGTGGAATCACTGGGGTTTTAGGTACGTCCTTCTGGGTCTAATTGTGAGGCTCAACTGTTTATTTAGCAGGGCTCAAGGAGTGGGAGTTGTGAGGAATGGAAAAGCGGCAGAGGACATCTCTGCTGGTAGTGACTCATCAATCCCTCTCACACCTCCATCTCCAGACCACGGTCCTCCTTTTTTCACTGCAGTTTCCTGACATCTCCTCCGGTGGCAAGGAGCTGGTGGAGACCTGATTGCAGGTTTTCCTGGTGTTGAGCACAGAAATACTTACGTGCATCTTCCCCGGCTGCTTCCCACAGTGCATTCACACAGAATTACACCAGTACCTGGGCTTTCGGTGGGCATGGCACTCATCCAGAGATTTCATTTCCATTAGTAGTGTTACCGACATGGCTCGTGATGTCAATAAGAATCACACAGAAAAGAGAACACTGGCTGGATTTAGCTGCTTTATGACTTTTCCTGTCCCTTGCCAAGAACCACCTGCCTGTTCCTGGGTACGTTCTCCTTTCTCATCCTCAGAACTTTGCCTAACACATTTCTAGTCAGGGTAGTGTCAATTTAGAAAGTAGCTAAGGTTTTACATGTTTAAGGAGATTGGGATAAAAGGGTGCACTAGTGAGGAGAAAGACAACTCTTCTAAAAAGCGACATGTAGGGCTTGGGGACAGGAGAACAGAAAAACCTTGGATTTGGGGCTGAGAGAAGTTTTGGGATCTCAGCACTGGGTCAAATTGATGGAGAGCTAAAGGAGACTTGTGATGTGAGGAACTCAGACTCAGCAGAAGTTGTGGTTGCTTCTGTGTCCCCCCCTTTTGTGCATTTTAAACTCAAATACCAGATCCAGAATGCACACACGCACACGTGTACTCATGCACACACGCACAGAAGTGCACACACAGCCACTCTTCATTTTCATAGAATCACAGAATGATTTGGGTTGGAAGGGACCTCAAAGCCCATCCAATTCCAAACCCCCCTGCCACAGGCAGGGACACCTCCCACTGCATCAGGAAGCTCCAAGCCGCATCCAACCTGGCCTTGAACACCTCCAGGGATGGGGCAGCCACCACTGCTCTGGGCACCCTGGGTCAGGGCCTCCCCACACTCACAGGAAAATGTTTCTTCCTAAGATCTCCTCTAAATATCCTCTCTTACAGCTGAAAACACTTCCCCTCCATCCTATCCCTGCACTCCCTGATAAAGAGCCCCTCCCCAGCTTTCCTGTAGGTCCCCCCATTAAGTACTGGAAGAAATTTTTCTTTGCTGCTGTCAGAAATATGGTCCTATCCCTAATTAATTCTTGGCCAGCTTGTAACACTTTGTCCTCATCCCTGAAGATAGACCAAAGCCTCCCCTTATTTCAGTCCATCTGTCAGTGAACTTTTACATTCATTTAACATGCTGGCGTATCTGATTTGGACAGGAATGCTGACCCAAAGGTAGGAGAGAGTTAATTTTGCCAGAAACTCTCTCACTTTAGTTCATGTTAGCAACATCCCATAAGAGGTTTTTTAAGTGGCAGCTATTTCCCCGACAGTAATTTCATAAAATTCAAAAGAACTCTACTAAAATCAGATAGATTTCCAGTTGAGGGCGGATCCTTCAGATGGAGCTGTCAGTTTTAACGTAGACAGATGTCAGTTGAAAACTAAAGCAAACAGACACAGTTCTCAAAATCTTCTATACTCCCCTTCAGGCAGTTACACACATTCCTTGTGGAAACTACGCTGCTGTAAAAAAAAGAGGGGAAAAAGCCACTTGTTTTTTCCAACGTCATTTCAAAAATACTATGAGGACTATTTTATACTCCTGTGAAAAGCAAAACCACACAGAGTATTTATGTGGAATAATAAGACAAGTCTTCAGATTTCCAAGCTGGAGTTTATTCAGCGCATGGAGTTTTTCATACCCCATATACAGCTACTGATGTACAACTACAAATCTGAAGAGATTAAATAGTCACAGGCATAACCTCATTCTATTTCTCCCTCCTATTTGTCTCGTTCCTTCTATAGGACTGCTAAAGAGAATGCATTTTATTATGCGTCTCACTATATTTTAGATGATATAGAGGTTTTTAGAGTTATGAACAATGATTTTAGAAGAACACGTGCTTCCATAAGTAGAGTAAAAAGCCCTTGGAATTTCTTTATAGCGTAGAGTTCATAATTTGAAATATTATAGGCAAGAACGACTGTCTATCTTCTTTTGAAGCAAGTGCCTAAACCTTTGTAATTTCCAAGACTGGGACATTCATTTTTCACCCCTCTAATACTGAACAATGTGTCTGGACTACAATGGTCAAATTTTTCGGCCAGTTGTTTAAAATTTAATAAAACCTATTACTCCCTCCTTATTTCCCCTTATGTCAAGAATGGGCTTTAATCTACACTTTATATTCAAACACACTGGAAATGTAGAGATGCTTATTTTTGATTGGGATGTGTACCTTGAGTCTGGTGTCACCTCTGATAATACTTTTATAAAATACTGTCACAGAAGTTTTGCAATTTATTATTCTTGTTAACATTGTGGTTATGACCGCGAACCAAATAAAATCACATTATACAAAGACAGAGTAGCAGAAGGTCTTGATTCAATGAATTTACAAACAAGTTAAGTTCAAGGTGGAGCTAATAAAACCAAATTCTCTAAATTAACATTTACAAAAAATCGTATGAAATTTTGTTGATCAAGTTTCTATATTTTGTATAATTTTGCTGGGTCACCATCAGATGCCATGTCTACAGCTGCTGATTTACTCCATTTCGAAGCAGGTTATTTACCAGTTTTTCCCCATATGGGCCTTAATAGTGCATAGATCTTAATCTTTCCCGGCTTTTTAGGAAGAGCAGATATCATATAGTGACTTTCTATACTTACTAAAAGCCTTGCTGATTTGTAAGGGAACTTCATTTACATCCTTCTAATCATAGAATTCCAGTTAATAAATTGTGTCAGTATAGAGACAAGTTCTTCCAGATGAGTTAGAAAGTTGAAATCGTTGAGTAAATATTTTGTTGCTGAGGAATCTACTAAAAATCCTGTTGAAGACCGTATCCAAACTCTTGGCAGACTAGATCACACTTCTCCGAATCTATTTCTTCTTCTAAGGACAAATTTTGGGAGGCATTTTATATCTTTAGAACTGTGTGAACTTTCAGGGAACCAATTTACTTAGCAATGCTCGTTCCCCATCCTACATACAGATATAGTTTGTGGTGAAGAAGCTCCGAACAGAAATCTCAACTGCAAACTCAGAGAAAAAATTAAAGCTCTCTTCTGCAGCTGCCTGACAAAGTCTATGAAACTGTAACCTTGGAATATTTCAAAACAACTACATCCAGGTCAATAATTAACACTGTAGTTCCTCCTTATTTTAATCACGCTGGGTGATTCATGGAAATTTAGAGTTAACCTACAACAACCATTGTTAATATATATTCTCACAGGAATTTCTATAATCTTTCTTTAATTTCCTATATAAATGTCAGTGTTTCAGACCTTTGGATTGAAGGTAGCGATGTTCTTATAACATCCCATTTTAGTAGGCACAGAGGTGTTGTGTTGATGGTTGGACTGCATGACCTTAGAGGTCTTTGCTGACCTTAATGATTCTATGATTCTATATGTTTCCTAGTTTATAAGAAGTAATATTTCTTTCTAAGATGAAACCCAGCAAACAAATGTTAGAACTACTCACGTAGAAGTGACTGATTTAATGGTTGCGGTGCAGCATAGGTGACTGCCATAAGATACTGTGGGTTTTTTTAAAAACTGATATTTAGAAAGAGACTTTCTGAGGAAAAATAAGACAAAAGAAAGTGTAACAGGTAGTGGTTTGTGTGAACTTGGAATTCAGTTCACGGAGCAAATTTATTGATATCTTTGTTTCACCTAAATATGATTTTTAAAGTATACCTTTTCCTTTGTTTTTACTTAAAACATGGCCTTTCGAATGTCATCATTTTACTGTGATAACCTCTACTGTGACTTCAAACCTAATCATGCAGAGGCAGTGCCACCTCTGGGATCCTTCGAATCTGACCTGGCATAATTTGCCATAGATAACTAAACAATGGCAATTTATGCTAGCTAAGCATTTCTATCCAAGTTTGTTTGTTTCTGTTATTTAAGATAAAAATCAAAACTGCCATCCTTCTCTTTATACGTATAAAACCAAAATGTTTTGAAAAGCTGTGTTTACGCCATCCGTGCCTGTGTTAGACATAGGAAGGTATGCGGTTCAATTGGTTAATGCACGTGAAATCCTCCGGACTGTCAGAGTGGCTGCAGGTTTTACAATTTTCTTCGTGTACATTAATGTTTATAATTTCTTCTTTTGTTCTTTTTCGGATGCTAATGACATGCACATGCTATGGTTTTCATTGCGTTACCTACGATGCGGAATCAAACAGTTTCCATATCAAAAGTTTTTCAGCCCTACAGGGGTTGGTAGTTCCTCTGCATTGTCCAACTTCCCTTCACTGTCTACAGCCTAAATTATCTTTGTGTTATACTTTATCTCTGGAAATTAGCATCCCCTGCTGATTTTTAATGGCCAGCCACTTCTTTAAGATATCGCTTTGACCTCCTCTTGACAAGCTCGGCACTGTAAGTAACTCAACACTCACAGGATTGCAGCTCCCCGTGGCAGCCATAGCTAAGCTCATGACTCCGTGTGATGAATGTTTTGGACCTACTCAGCTAGTAGAATGGTATTAAAGGAAGATAATATTTTGGCCAGTCAGCTGAACAAGAAAAACTCCACAAGATTCTAAAATTGATGACTCTTTGTAAAATGTGGGTTTTGAAGTCTTTCTTTCTTAAGGGTTTGACTGCAAATGAGTTTTATGCTAATAATATAAATACATGTGCACATGCAACACACAATCAGATAAACAATTATTATTAATTATTTCATTTTTACACCTGAAAAGAGTTGCAGTGAGGAAGTCACGAATGAGAGATTTTAAGATTCCTATATTTAAATCTTATAAAAGGATTTTTAATGATCCCCTTGCATAAATTTTAGGCAACAGGGTACACCAGTGCCACATCTGTTGGCAGGTTGATCTACAGTATCCAAAGAATTGGGGAAAAGAAAGAATCTCTTAGGCATTTGAGACCCAAATTATAAAATAATTTTGCTTCAGATGTAAAAGCCAGATTAATTCATGGCAGCTGGCTTGTAAGTGTATTAAATGGACAGAGGCATAGTGAACGTCCTTCAAGATGAATTTCTTGTCATCTTTTCTTGTGAAAAGAGGTTTATCCCATCCCTTCAAAATCTGTAGGGTATCCTATTTTTTTAGTCTCAAAAATATATTTGGTTTTCTTTGAAGATGAATAGAACTGAGATGCTATTATATTCAGTTCCTACTTTGCAGCATCCAGAAATTCCTTTGCTATTAATATGCCAGAGAAACAGATTTCTTTGATTTTTTTCAGTTTAGAAGATCAAAAGCTGTCAGAAATTGTTTCAAAAGAAAAATAAATCTTTGAGAAGTTGGATTTGAAATAATGAGTCTCCAGCATGTTGCATATACGATACTTAGAACTGTTTAATGGCAGATGCTGCTATAATTGTGGGGTTTGCCTCTTTACAAGTATCACTCACCTAGAAGATATTTCAATATTAGTTTTGCTTTCTCTGCAAGTAATTATTAGAAAATTGGATCGTAATTATATTTTTTTAAAAAAAATTCTTGCAAATACTTAATCAGGTAAAAGAAAAAAGCAACACATGTTTAGAGTAAGAGGAAAAAGTCTTCAAAATAATTCGGAAGTCTGCACAGACTTTTGTCTTAATATAAAAGCTATTTTTTTTTCCCAGGAATATTTTTGTGTTTAGGGAAACTTCATTAGACAGAGAAGAAATAACGCTTTATTGTTGTTTTATTTGCTACGGAAGCACCGTGGCCTGACTTGCGTGGTTTGTGGGTGACAGTCTTTGTATGAACCACCCATCAGATGGGATTGCAGCAGCTCCAGTGCAAGCACGAAGACTTTGGTGTGTCAGAACATCACACAGACGGTAAAACTGGGAAGCCCTGGTTTGTATTAACGTCATCAAGAAACCAAGCCTGATTCAGTTTGTATCAATAACATCAAGAAACACGGTGTGAAGATATCTGTCCTGTAGGGGCTGAAAGAGCAAGCAGTAAAAAAGCAGCTGAAACAAGACGATTAAATATTGATAAACGCGAGACCCATTTGGAAATAGCCTTGGCCGCGTACAGCCTAGCCTGCAGCTAAAGATTAAGATGTCATCGTGGCTTTCAACTTTTTCATCACTAAAGCTCTAAATCAATTCTAAACTATAACCCATCTCTATTATTCTGCATTTACAACCGCTTATTGGGAACAATGCGCACCAATTCATAACCAAGAAAATGTCTAATGATTGTGCTGGCAAATAAATGAGTCAAATATGATTTTTCTGGAAGGGGAGTGAATATACTTTTACTTCCAAATTAAAATATTTAGTGCTTTAGAAAGTAGTTGCTATTTAAACTGCCAATAATGTTTAACATGAATTTACTCACCACTGCCTATCCTCATGCTGTATAATTTATAACACTAAGCCCTTTCAATACTCCAAAATGCCAGATAAACTTTTCTCATTTGCTCTTAATTTGGTCACGCAGGATAATACCAACATCTGAAGGCTCTTTAAACTGCTTTTTAAAATGCATTCCTGAAAGCACCACCAATGCCACCTCTGCTCCTTGTCATCTTCCATAATTATTTCCAATCCAAAGCGGTCCTTAATGCGCTTATTAATCTGGCATTCTCCT
This sequence comes from Neomorphus geoffroyi, assembly GCA_033558235.1. NCBI lineage: Eukaryota > Metazoa > Chordata > Aves > Cuculiformes > Neomorphidae > Neomorphus > Neomorphus geoffroyi. Next base: position 3,200,232 of record JAUMJM010000016.1, on the reverse strand, counting down.
CAGTGTGAAGCACATTCAGCTCTATTAATTTTTAAAAACCCTTTTTTATGGGGGACTGCAGATGCTTGGCTATTACTGAAAAGCTATTAGAAGTTAACACCTTTCTCTCCCCAGGGACTGGCATCATCCTATGCTTCCAAATGCCACCCTATTTTACATTATCAGCTGCTAAGACTAAGTATTAGAGACTTTTTTTTTCCTACTTCTGAACTGTTAATGCTATTATTAGCTAATGGCAGGGTTCTGTATGGTGTACAGATACGTATACGCTCTCAATGTCTACAGCATATGGGGTTTTATTTATCTGCCTTGGAACAATGAGGCCTTTCATTCCCGCCATCCATTAGAAGAAAACTCACAGGTAAACAACCACTAATCTTATTCCCAGGGGCTGAGATTGTTTTTGCTTTTTCTTGACTCGGATATGAAGATCAGGACAATATTTAGAAGGAAAAGCGCGAAAGAAATGAAGCCATCACCCATCGGACCACAAACCGGCTCGCTCTGAGGGGAACTCCTTTCCCTTTTTAGAGACTGTCTTTGTCTTTGTGAAACACAAACCTTCCTTGAAGGTCTCAGAGTTAAAAGCCCTGAAAGAATATTACGGATGTTCCTATTTCTGAGCTGGGAGTGATTATTAGAATGGAGAGGGGTTTTCATTTTCTCCAAGAGCTTTAAGTCCCAGCTTTTCATCTCAGGATCTTGCTGCTGTTGTGAAAACAGGACAGAGTTCAGTCGCGAAGATGGGCTCTTCCATAAACGACTACCAGGGGTTTTTAAGAAGCAGACCTCTTAAGACAGAATGCAGAGGTGTGTAAGCCTGCACCTGTATTCTGTGGTTGCAGCATTTGCAATGAAATTCAGCCTCCTGCTAATCTTCACTCAGAATCGCCCTTCTCCCAAGTACCAAGTGATAGGATGAGAGGAAATGGCCTCAAGTTGCACCAGGGGAGGTTTGGATTGGATATTAAGAAAAGTTTCTTCACTGAAAGGGTTCTCAGGCACTGGCACAGCTGCCCAGGGCGGTGGTGGAGTCCCCATCCCTGGAGGGGTTTAAAAGATGAGTTGATGAGGTGCTCAGGGATCTGGTTTAGCGGTGGAGTGGTATGGTTGGACTCGATCTCAAAGGTCTTTTCCAACCAAACAATTGTATGATTCTACGTTTCCAATAGATGCGCAGGGTGGTGCTTGGTGCCCCGGTCACTGCAGATGGGATACGCAATGACTGCCTCAGCACCTGGGAGAACTTGCGCCATTTTCCACCTTGGCACTTTTTTGGTTGGACTCAGCGGTCACTGTAGGACACAGTGGAAAAGTGGTTCAGAAGCACCTTCCCCCTTCACTGCAGAAAGGGCAAAGTCAGCAGAGTGCAGAATGGAGCTGCTGGTCTGCAGGACAGCCTTTTGGACACTCCTGCTGAGAATAAAAATAACTTTAAATGCTTAGATGTGTCCTGCTCCAAATCACAAGGGTCTTTCTTTAAATGGCTGCCAAGAAGTCCTCATGTATCCTCCTTCAACATTTGCCATGATGTGTGCTTGGGCTTTTCATTACTTTCACCTTTTCCTTTAGTATTTTATAAGACATTCGTGCAAAATCCAAGTGGCCCTTTTCTGTCCTTCCAGATTTATGGCAGCACGTCACTCTGTTCAAATAACAATGTCGGAACAGAAAGTGGAAAGACTGACATGAGAGAAAATCATGATTTAATTATGCTTTAAACCACACAAGGACAAAGTTAGGACACTCCAACCTGAGCTAGAGTTTGCCTGAAGAAAAAGCCATGAGAGATGGTGGCTGATTTAACTGGCAGTTTTTTGATTTCCTGACAAACGTAAACCTGATGCTGAGCATCCAAAGATGGAATAGAGATGTTGACACAAATTCTACTTTTCAACCAAAAAAAGCCATTCTTTTCTTAAGGAAAAGTCAGAAAAAAATAGTTAGAAAAATTGAGTTGAGTACAAGCCTCAGCTCCACCTTAAATGCGTGTCCTCTTTCACTGTGTGACTGCATCAATGTTCCAAAGACTGGAAAGCTCTTTGGAAGATCAGGAAGAGATGCAATTACTTGGTCTTCTTAAATGCATATTATGAGCTCAATAGACCTGAACTGCTCCCATAATGCCACTTCAGCCCATCCCACAATTGTGTGGGATAGTGCATGCACTTTTCCATTAGTGAAGTGGCTCTCCTTGGTTATTTTGTCAAACAATATCCACTTCTAGAAATCAAGAACCATGTATATAATAAGTTTCAATCCCACTGTGCAGTAACACAGCCTGGGCTGCCCTATTGTCTTTCCTAATGATGCAAGCTCAGAGCAAAAACCAGACCGAACTTCTGGTCCAGCCCAGGGTAACTGTCACAAGGAGAGCAGTGGAATAATCTCCCCAGGGAAGTGGTGGATTTCCCAACATTGTACGTACTTAAGGTTCAGCTGGAAAGTGTTCTGGACCATTTTATCTAGACTGTGCTTTTGCCAAAAAAGGTTGGACCAGATGATGGCCCAGGTTGCCCAGAGCAGTGGTGGCTGCCCCATCCCTGGAGGTGTTCAAGGCCAGGTTGGATGGGGCTTGGAGCCCCCTGATCCAGTAGAAGGTGTCCCTGCCCATGGCAGGGGGGCTGGAAGTGGATGATTTTTATGGTCCCTTCCAACTCAAACCATTCTGTGATCCTTGAGGTCCCTTTCAATCTGATACTTTATGATTCTATGATTTGAGAGTTACCCTAATCCTTATGAGGTCTGGAGGCCTCCCAGCATCTCCGTGGCTTTTGCTCAGGCACCAGGGGCTCAAGCTGTGCCTGGGGTGAGCTGTGTACTGCTGTGGCAGCGGGCTGTGTGTGCTCATCTCTCCCCTTGCCCAACCCATTCTGTGTCCACAAGGGCTTGGACACCTTGCTCCTTTTCTTTCCTGAAAAGACTTTGGACTAAACCAAAGCCTACGTAGGTGATTGTTTGCAAAGATGCCACCACAAGCTATTGACCTAAACTGCCGTAACCTCAAGCCTGATTATTCAGCTGGCCGTGTTTCCAAGAGGCAGCCGGGCATCTGCAAGGTGCAGGACCATATCCCAGTGATTCCTTTCCCTGCAAAACAGCCCTGGAGGTGGTGGTGGGGGGGGAATGCATGTCGTTCCTGCCAGGGGACCTGATTCCCAAGGGAATAGTAAAGATGCTCAAGTTTTGACTTGAAAAAACTCATTAACTTTAACAAGTTTGGGGTGGTTTTATGCTGATTAAATTATTTACCCAGTCCTATTGAATGCTGAATAAATGTAGTCATTTAAATGTTAGATAGTTAGTAAAGGCTCTTTTTCCTCTCTAAAGATGTAATTCTTTTGCAAAAGATTTAGACAGCAGATATTGACAGAAGAATAGATAATAGATAATTGATGTCAAAGGCTGAATAAGAAAGTTGTCGATCAGCCAGAATATAAGTTATCTCTATGTAAAGTAATATAAAGTAATAGTGATTTATTGCTTGAAAAAGTTGCTAGATTGAAAGAATTCTTTGGAATTGCTGGTGAATGCAGATTGATTTTTCTAAAGAACTCTACCTAGACCTGTTTCTCTTCCAAGAGAACACTGCTGGTTCTAATTATATGTATTTTACAAAATTGCATTTCTGAAAAGTTCTACTGTCAGAACACCAAACATTGCATTTTTATTACTGGCAGAAAGAGGATTCTTTTCAGTTGTTTAATTTGATACAGTGAAAAGATAAGAAAAGATGGGATTTGGCTTTACAATATCCTTCAGGTGCACTGCACTACACTCCCTGTAGCAGCTTCACCTATTAAACCTCAAGGAAATACGATAAAATGATTTGTAAAAATAGCAATAGTCTCTAAGGAATGCTCCTCTGAGTAAAAGATTAGTACTGCAAGGGTACAAAAAAATTAGCATTGGAGGAAAGGTGAACTGTTTAAAAGGTGTTCCTTTAATATCGGGAGAGCATCCAGTTTAGAAGTGCTTCCCTTATGTTTCATTTAGACACCTCTCAAACCGGAAATCTGGTTTGAGCCCAGCAAATAATCTCCTGCTCTTTCCAAAGAGTCCCCTTGGAAATCCATTGCACACAAAGCAGCAGAGGTATAGGTTACACTTCACAGGGATCAATCTATGTAGAAATAAAGAAAGTTCAATATATTCCTCAACTTCTGGATGTTTTCCAGAGTCATAAAAATGGCATCCCATCATCTGTGCCTTTACTGTGCCTTTTCTAATTTTTTTCCTGTTATCCTTATGAAAAAGGCCTTCTTGGTGCTGGGGACATCTTTCTATCCTGAACTCCTCAAGATTTGTTCCTGACAAAAACACCTTTTTTTGTGTTACTCGATTCTTATCCTGTTTTCACAGACCGTATTTACAACTCCTAATATTGTTTGGTTTATGGTACACTTGAATTTCATATATATACATCCTGAAAGGTGCCTGGAAGAAAGCACAGCACCTAAAATAGCTTGTGCCACTGCCCTTAAATATTAATCACTAGTGGAAGTCCGTACGAGTTACATCAGGCATGAGTTTAACCCTACTTTTTGTTTTAAATCAAAAGAAATTGATTTCTATAGCAAACACACCCCAAACCACAGGATCAAAGGCAACTGAAGCGCTATAAAACCTCTTATTTCTTTCCTCCTCCACCTTTCCGAAAAGCTATGGGACAGCCTATAAACTGTTTTTTAAGCAGACCAATTTCAAAGCAGCTGATAGGGCTAACAGCAGCCCTCAGCTGTTAGCGGTGATGTCACTGCTTAACACTTCGCAGTCCACAAGCTGCCGCACGGCTTCATCTTGTCTCTGCCTTTCTTTGGATCGCATGAACTGCTGGAGGCTCTTCGTGGAAATGAATGGACTTATAGAGAAGTGGTTTTGGTTCAGCATATACCTGGGAGAAATGTATTCTTTCCAATGGACGTGTGTCTGTTGGAGCAGGTACGGAGGAGGCCACAAAGATGATCCGAGGGCTGGAGCACCTCCTGTACCAGGACAGGCTAGGAGAGCTGGGGTTGTTCAGCCTGGAGGAGAGAAGGCTCTGGGGAGACCTTAGAGCAGCCTCCAGTGCTGAAAGGGGCTCCAGGAAAGCTGGGGGGGGGGGCTTTGGATCAGGGAGTGCAGGGATAAGGTGAGGGGGAATGGTTTTAAGTTGAAAGAGGGGAGATGGAGATGAGATCTTAGACAGAAATGTTTTGCTGTGAGGGTGGGGAGGCCCTGGCCCAGGTTGCCCAGAGCAGTGGTGGCTGCCCCATCCCTGGAGGTGTTCCAGGCCAGGTTGGATGGGGCTTGGAGCCCCCTGACCCAGTGGGAGGTGTCCCTGCCCATGGCAGGGGGTGGCACTGGATGATCTTTAAGGCTCCTCCCAATCCAAACCAATCTATGATTCTATGAGTCAATCAGATTGAGTTGAGCTTGTGGTCATATCAGTGATTCTTCAAAGAAAAATAAACTAGAAATAAGAATATTTCTTGAGAGGAGAGGAACCATAATAGATAAACAATGGAATACATCTTGACATCCCAATATATTTTAAAGAAAGATGTCACAAAACGTTGCATACCTAAATATTGTATGGACAGAGATGAAGGCTAATGATTTTGGAGAAAAAATTATATTCAGATTGAACTTGTGATATTTAATGTTATATAATATTGGATAACTAAGCCCAAACCCCAAGATTTCCACTGACTACTGCTTTAAAGTTTCCATGCGTATTCTCATGCTACATCACACACATCTTGGTGGTTGAAAAATATGTTTCCATGGTTAAGAAGTGTGCTTTCATGGAATGTCTAACTTTATTCTAATAGGATATGATAGAAGGGAACAGAGACTTGGAGAGTGTAGATATCAACACTTCGAGAGATACAGAACATACACAAACTTTTGAATAAACAGTAAACATTAAAAAATTCAGAAGCTTAAAATGAGTAGCACAGTGGTGTAAAAACAAAATCAACAAGAGTCAAGAGTGTCCATGTTTTGATGCTATGCAAATGCTCGCACTTGTTTACAGCTCTGGGTTGTTTACAGACTGTCAGTGTCCTCTGCCAGAGCTCCGAGCTGGCAGACACCTGATCTGAGAGCTACGCAGCGATGCTGGCATGGCACTCTCCTCGTGTCTGCCCTTTCCTACCACCTCTGATGAGGGAGCTGGGGGAAACAACATGTAGCTCACCTGCTGTGCAGCTGCTGGCCCATAACTCTGGGCTCTACCAGCCCCGACAAGACTTGCCTCTTCCTGCAGAGGGATCTGGACAGGCTGGATCGATGGGCTGAGACCGACGGGATGAGGCTCAACAAGGCCAAGTGGTTGGGACACAACAACCCCGTGCAGCATTACAGGCTTGGGGAAGAGTGGCTGGAGAGCTGCCTGGCAGAGAAGGACCTGGGGGTGTTGGTTGGCAGCGGCTGAACATGAGCCAGCAGTGGCCCAGGTGGCCAAGAGGGCCAATGGCACCTTGGCCTGTGTCAGACCCAGCGTGGCCAGCAGGAGCAGGGAGGGGATTGTGCCCCTGTGCTCAGCGCTGGTGAGGCCACACCTCGAGTGCTGGGGTCAGTTTTGGGCCCTTCACTCCAAGAAGGACACTGAGGGGCTGGAGCGCGTCCAGAGAAGGGCAACGAGGCTGGGGAGGGGCTGGAGAACAAGTCCTATGAGGAGCAACTGAGGGAGTTAGGGTTGTTTATCTTGGAGAAGAGGAGGCTGAGGGGAGACCTCATCCCTGTCTACAACTGCCTGACAGGAGGGTGTGACGGGGTGGGGGCTGGGCTCTGCTCACAAGTGACAGCGAGGGGACGAGAGGAAATGGCCACAAGTTGCACCAGGGGAGGTTTAGACTGGACATTGGGAAGAATTTCTTCACTGAAAGGGTGGTCAGGGATTGGCACAGCTGCCCAGGGAGGGGGTGGAGTCACCATCCCTGGAGGGGTTTAAAAACTGGGTGGGTGAGTTTCTTAGGGACAGGGTTTAGTAGGGAGACAGGAATGGTTGGACTTGGTGATCTCAGAGGTCTCTTCCAACCCAGTGATTCTATGATTCTATGACTCCCTGCACACCCAGGCACTGGCTGAGAAAGGGATAAAACCAGGTCCTGTAGAATCACAGAACAGTTTGGGTTGGAAGAGACCGTAAAGATCATCCAGCTGGATCAGGATGCTCAAGAGCCCAGAAGCTACTGTTTGACATGCCTGAGGCTGTGGGGAAGGAGCAGCAGTCTGCTGTGGTGGGAGCCCTGCTCTCAGTGTTTACACTTTTTGTGGAGGGGGAAGTGCAAAAAACCTAAGTGTTGTTATAAAATGGACTTTAGAAGCTCACGAAATCTTCAGTTTCTTTCCCCAAAGTTGCCTTGCCCATTTTGGGTGTTTTTAGGTTTGTGGTGGGCCCTGCATGCTTAGCTCCAGGTGAGGGCCAGGAGGGTCAGGCTCATGTCCCCTTTCCTGCACAGCATCCTCTGTTCCTTCTCCCGTTTGCGAGGCAGGGGGAGGCTGGTGTAGATCCTGGCTGTGAAGTCTTACCAGCCAGGGCCCAGAGGCTGTAGGAGATCCCTAGCGAGAGACTGATGGCCTTTGCTCAGTTTTCTTTGCTTAAAAGACAAGATGCTTTCTCTCAAGCATGGGATGCCCTCACCACAGCTGGCACTGCCACAGGGAGTGGAGAAAGCGCACTTTTTTACCCTTTCTGTTCAATGCATCTATCTGTGACCTCTCCCAGGGCCTTCTGACTGATGATGAAGGACTAGAGATTTACTACGGGTTCTCAGTTCCCCAGGGACAGGTTGCAAGCTCCACATTTCTCCTGTTCAGCCAGCCCTCATTTCTGAAGATGTTCCATTGTTCTGTGAGCAGGTTCAGCACAGAGTTTCTTGTGAGTTAATTTAAAAAGGTAAAGAGAAATCGCCCGAAGACACTCAATAGTCTCACGTACCAAAATGCTGTTACATTGTGTGATCCATGGGGCACAAATATCATTGCTAGAATGAACAAAGTAGCTCTGCCTTGTTATGTTGGAGTCATAGTCAAGCCCTTTCTTGGATTTCAATTCCATTTTATATCCCCTGTGGTTGTACACAAATTCCACGGTTGAATAAATAGGCTTTGGCGATGATTACTTGGAACCTTAGGGGTTAACAGTGTTCTTAGCCTTTTTCCTAATTGGTGTTTACTCTCTTGATGCCTTTCCATGTGCGTGCTATAAAATATTCCCTAGAAAAACTTTTGCCTACTGCCAAGTTGTTACGCTTTGCACTAGATGAAATTCCTTGACAGAAAGCTATGAATCATAGAACCATCATAGAATCATGGAATGGGTTGGGTTGGAAAGGACCTCAAAGATCATCCAGCTCCAACCCCCTGCCATGGGCAGGGACACCTCCCACTGGGTCAGGGGGCTCCAAGCCCCATCCAACCTGGCCTGGAACACCTCCAGGGATGGGGCAGCCACCACTGCTCTGGGCAACCTGGGCCAGGGCCTCCCCACCCTCACAGGAAAAGCATGAAATGCACCTATTGTAGTGTTGTGATAAAACCCTGTGTAAGGGTGTAAAGCCATGGAGCAGAGACACCAGGCTCCGAAATGCTCTTCACTACCTCTCCTGCAATTTATGTGCTCAAAGAGGGCCCTGCTCAAACTGCAAGGCAATGAAGTTGGTTGATGCCCAGATTCTACATAAAATTCTAACAATTTAGTGTGCGCCACTGAAGGGAGATCCTCATGGGGAAGAGCTGGCCTGGATATAACGAGTAGCAGGTGAGAAGGCAGGCACAGAATTTAAACTTTGTCATTTCTCTGTTATGTTAAGGTTCTCAAGAGGTGGACTGTGGAGAACGCAGAACAACTGCCAGTGTACTTCTGCCCGAATCGGTCAGTTCTGAGTAAAAACCTTCCTGTGTCTTGTGGTAGTTTACTCCACTTACAATACAGACGCAAATAACAGCTCAGATCTCCACAGCTGTGGAGCTATAAATCCACGCAGGTATTTCTGCGGCTTGCGTCTCTTAGTTGTGCTGAGAAATGATCTCGGCTTTCAAGAGATGTCTCTTTCCCCTGAAAGCTGTTGATGCTGAGATTAGTAACATCTTTAATGCCCTCTGTGCCGTCCTCAACAAAACCAGACTCTGAACTGGTGCTAAAAGTCAAAGCCCAGTCCTAATTTTCCCACGGTGTAGAAGGACGTGGTTTGCTGGGTGGCTTGGTTATGGCCAACAGCTCTTGTTGGGCACCTCTGGAATCCTCTGCCTGCACTCAGGCAGCAAGAAGGTGCAAAACCAGTGCAGGGATGTGGACAGGTGAATAATGCCTGGCCTTAACATTGTGAAGCTGTTGAACGAGAGGCTCTCTTGCAGAGTTTGCAGTTAAAGATGGCCCAATCCTGCCTGCTTCCCAGCTTTCAGAAAAAGCAGCAATGATCCTGCTGGTGGCATCCTAGACAATGCACACATGAGGACACCTTCTGTCAGGAGGTGAAGTATTATGAAGTATCAATTGGAAGGTGACCACATCAGCTGTGAAATAGAGAATTCCCCCCCAAAATTAGCCTGTGCTACCATAAGTGCACTGTGAACTCACATCTAATATCCAGGAGCAGAAGAGGCATTGTCTGGCTGCTTAATTCTCTTTAAATGCACAGGTGGAAGATATTTCTGCCCAGGTAAAATCATTGCTTACAGGCAAAAAAGCTGTGTAAGAAGGAAAATAGTATTTATATATTTAATTATGATTTGTTCTATGATAATTTTATTCTGTGATCATGTTCAAAGACAGGCACGTATATAGTCTGTCAATACATTTGATGTTGCCCATTACAACTGATGTAACCTATTCACAGGCTCTACCTCCTTTCATATTAAACCCCAGCTCTAACTTCCACATTAAAACCACCTCTTCCTACGCTGAGCACACTTATAATTCAGAGAGATACGCGTTTAACTGAGCTTCAAGGTTTGCGTTGAATATGGAGAAGGGAACGCAAAGATTTAACAAATGTGCATGGTCTAAAGTTTAAGAATATGCCCTAAATAAGATTGATTGAATGTTATCCAACAAGGCTTTTTTTTGACAGAAAGTTGGATTTGGTTGAATGATGTTTCTTTGACTTCTCCACCCGCTCTGCCCCCAGGAATATCTACTTTCTCTGGAATTTTGCCTTGTTGAAAAATCAAACATCCCTCCACTCTCCAGATCTGAAATCTGTTTAAAAATGATGTGCTGTCAGTTATAATCGTCGCTGGGGGCTTTGTGCTACCGTTTACCCTTTGGCTTTGGGCTTCTAGCTAGTTTCATTATCCTCCACACTGAGGGACTCCTTGGATGTGTCCTGTCAGGTCAGTAAGAGGCCAAAGTCATGGAATCATGGAATCCTAGAATGGTTTGGGTTGGAGGGCACCTCAAAGCCCATCCAGTGCCACCCCCTGCCATGGGCAGGGACACCTCCCACTGGGTCAGGGGCCTCCAAGCTCCATCCAACCTGGCCTGGAACCCCTCCAGGGATGGGGCAGCCACCACTGCTCTGGGCAACCTGGGCCAGGGCCTCCCCAACCCTCATCATGAAGATTTTCTTCCCAAGTCCACAGCATGGAAGGAAATCTCACTCTCCCTGTTTCTTGCCTCTACCTTCACTCCTTCCTCTCTCCACATTATGACCCCTTGCCTTTTGTTTCCCAGCCTTGCTCCCTATTTTCTTATCTGTTACATTGCACAACGGCAGTTTCTCTCTCACACTGCCTTCTAGCAGTGGGGAGATCACCAAGAACAAGACTGATCTCTTGGCTTGCTGGCAACTCCAAAGCAAACAAGCCAAAATAATTGTTTAAAAACATTAAAAAAGTCTTATATTTTTTCTTTTTTTAAAAATAAACTTTATGGATAAAGGTATTTCACTTGGCCAGATGACACACAATTATTCTGGATGCACATGAGGTTTTTCATACTGAATTTCAACACTTATTTTCAATAAAAGTGAAGGAATTTTTGCAATTAAAAATAGATTCAAGCCAGAAAACATCCAAACTCTCATTCTGGAAGATGTTACATTAAATTTGGCTTTTTCACATTTTTGCACACAATGACTTTGGTGAAAGAGGGCAAAATTTTTAGATGTCTCTATCTTTGTATCTTTACCTTCAATAATAAAGTAAAACTTCAGAAAGCAATTTATTCTGGCTTTATTGGCACACAGGGGACAGACAGACTCCTTAGGCTGCATTCCAGTGCTTGGTGTCATGGTGTTTGCGACAGTGTAGGTGACAAAGGGATGAAGAGTGTCCTAATGACAGGCAGGAGATGCTAGAGGAGCCATAGTGACTTAAAAGATGCACAGAGGTGGTCTGATTAATACCAGTCTATGTGCTGGGCATCTTAGGGCACTGAGATACCCTTTCCCCTAAGGTTCATGTGTTGTCATGCACTTCTGGTAGGGGCTGTGCAAGCCCCTGCCCAGCAGGGTTGAAAATATAAATAAATGAAGCCTAATCCAAATACTACCGAAATTATTAGGGAGGCCTTTGCTGACACGTATGCGCTTTGGCTGAGGCTTTCAGAAAATGGCCAGATAATCATCATGGTGAATTAGGTCTCATATAAATCCAGCAAATAAGAACAGCATCGTACGGATGCTCCTCTCACCTGTAGGTCTGGCTTTGCCCCATGGGCGTGTTCAAGCTTCACACACTGTAGAGAAAGTGGCTGTACCAGTGCACCTCGTGAGCACACGTAATGGCAACTTGATGATGCAGGCATCTCTTCTGCAAGAGGCTAATTCAGCCTCCCATCCTCTCTCATTTCAGGCTCCTTGAAAGTCTTTATTTGCCCTAACATTGGGTAAATAGAGAAATAAATAGCTATTAGAAAGCAGATTAATTAATGGCATTTGATTAATTCAGAGGCTAGCGTGATGTGTTGCTTGAGTACGTGAATTCATTTGTCTTCAAATCTTGGATTCCCTGTACCCAAAATGTGAAAGAATAAAGGAGTCAGATGACAGGGGTTTAGATTAAAGATTGGCTTAAACACCGGTTGGTGGGCCAACAGTGTAAACTCTGCATCATTGAAACTGGAATACGGACTGCTTTTGGCATTTGGATCTCAACGTATGTTTCTAACATCTTTCATTCTAGAGGTACTTGAGACTGGGACGAAATTCCTGGCTCCCTGAAGTCAATGGGAGTTTTGATGGAGCTAATTTTTAGCTGAACTAATTTGCAGAGATCAACATCAAAATCTGAAGCCCATGATTTCAATGAAGCTGAATATAAAGTTACTGTAAGTGGCTATTTAAAAAAGACAAGTGAAAAATAATACATCTTTGTTGGTTGTCAAACTTGCTTCATTGTATAGAGGTGCCCCTGCCCATGGCAGGGCGGTTGGAACTGGATGGGCTTTAAGGTCCCTTCCAACCCAAACCATTCTATGATTCTGCAAGAGATTTTTTCTAGTGGTTTTTGAGAAATGGAGATAGATGGTTTATGCTTGTCAACATTTCATATAGAAATGTCACATTTTTTATATTTTAATTTAGTTGCAATTTTTTGAAGGAGCTTTAAATGATTCTTTTGAGGCTCGATATTTTTGTATCAAATATCAGTTTTCATTTGGGACTTTCCCTAAGGTATTACCAACATTTACAGCTAACCTAAAACATTCAGTCATAACCCTTTAAAAGGATGGCTCCTATTTAAAAGTATGGCTGCGTTGTGATTTTACCAGGATGAAATGAAAGATGTAGAGCTATTCCAGGGTGGATTTCATAATTACATCTCTTTGTATCAGGCTAGCGATTTTCATTAGCTTAATAAAAAGATACTTTAGCACTTGAATACTTTCCAGAAACTGTTTAACGGATTATCAAAAGCAGCTCAATTATGGTAAAACCAATGGCAAGATTCAATATAAACATCAAATGAACCTGATCTTATATTGCTAGGAATCAAATTCCTGGAGGAGCGGTGCCGCAAGTATGTCAGTCACTATAGAGATGGCCAAATGCCACATGATGTTATGCATATGTTCCATTGTGAAGAAAAATATAACTTTGGACATGAATATTTCTCCATGGTCATGCTTAAAGCACGTTGAATTACACATTGACCCACAGGCATGTTAAAAAGAGGAATTCTTTTAAAGACAAAAGTTGTAATAGACAGGTTCTTACAGTGTGGCAGAGATGGTATTTATATAAATCTAGGACACTCTACGGTTTCATAACAAAAAGGAAACAGACACAGTGTAGAATGGAAAACTGGAGAACTTAAATGTCGTCCAGGACTGTCTATCCTGGCCATGCTTTCTGGAGCTGTACCCAGTGCTGGCCTCCCAGTTGTCCTGATCCAGACCGTCCATTGGAGTTTGTTGAAGCTCCCTCTATTCCTGTGCATGAATTTCTCCAAAATGAGTGTCACAGCCCAAGATTTCTTTGTCACGCAGTGAGCAGACGGACACCGTGCAGTTGGAGGAGTGTGGGCATAACCAGGTAACGTAGGCACAGTCGGACTGGCAGGTAGTAAAGGCTGTGCTGAATGGGGTCAGTGGCGATGTTCCCAGAGACTTCAGAAGGGGCCAAGATTCTGTTCAAGAATGTTTTTTCTTGAACTGGGCACTCCTTTAAGCTACCACAACAGACCCAGCCTCCAAGGCCTTTGGAGCATTTGGCTTAAGGCTGTCAAGTAATATAATTGAATATTCTGCCACAAGGTACCTGACTGAGAAGTACAATCACGTCTCTATACACTGCCCAAAGAGAACCAAACTGCCTTTTTGCCAGTAGTTTACATACAGGCAACTAGTTTTTTAAGGATGTGAATCTTATTTTCTTATGCTCTTTCAAAGACTTATCCGAAGACAGCCCCTACTCTTTCAGTCCTGAGACAGGCGCTTATTGGAGTGACATCAATAATCTATTGACAGGCATTTCTGAAAAAAATGAATTTTGTATACTGCGTCAGCTTAGCAGGTTTTCCATTTGCTGCAAATCTCCAAGCTTTATACAGCACAACCAATCTTGCATTTCTGAATTTGTCATGAGAGGAATTTTAAAATACACTTCACAAATCTCAGACTTGATCTTCGGTGCAGAAATGTGTTTTAATTACCATTGTTTTGTGTTTTCTGGATGAGCCATGCGGTACAGAAGTTTTTAAAGGTGTGACTAAATGGTGAAAATAGAAATGCACAAACTATGACTCACGTTCCAAAAAAATTTGATATCTGACATATGACCTCAAATTTGCCCCAAAAATTTCCTGGCCAGAGGCCATATATGCCATCTTTGAAGCTGAAAATATTTTATTGTGATTTGTAGCAGTGGGAGTGCAAGTCTGGATTTATAATGGAAACAATCCTGACCACAGTTATGGTGGAGCTGCCACCGGCCAATTACACACTGCCATTTTTTCCATATTAATCTCTACTTCTCTTTTTGCACCCTGTATGTGTTGGAGAAAAATCACATCTGTATCAGTTGTGCAAAGGTTTCAATAAACTAAGGGTTTTTTCCCCAGTTTAATTTGGGCTTCCTGCAGTGCCCATGTCCATAATGTGTTGGAGCAAGTCCAGAGGAGGCCAGGAAGATGGTCTGAGGGCTGGAGCACCTCCCGTACGAGGACAGGCTGAGAGAGGTGGGGTTGTTCAGCCTGGAGAAAGGAGAGAAAAGAAGAGGAAGAGAAGAGAAGAGAAGAGAAGAGAAGAGAAGAGAAGAGAAGAGAAGAGAAGAGAAGAGAAGAGAAGAGAAGAGAAGAGAAGAGAAGAGAAGAGAAGAGAAGAGAAGAGAAGAGAAGAGAAGAGAAGAGAAGAGAAGAGAAGAGAAGAGGAGAAGAGAAGAGAAGAGAAGAAGAGAAGGCTGCAGGAAGAACTTAGAGCAGCCTCCCAGTACTGAAAGGGGCTCCAGGAAAGCTGGGAGGGGCTCTTGATCAGGGAGTACAGGGACAGGATGAGGGGGGATGGTTTTAAGCTGAAAGAGGGGAGATTTAGTTTGGATACTAACTAGAAATGTTTTCCTGTGAGGGTGATGAGGCCCTGGCACAGGTTTACCAGAGAAATCGTGGAAGCCCTATCTCTGGAGGTGTTCAAGGCCAGGTTGGATGGGCTTGGAGCCCCCTGGTCCATTGGGAGGTGTCCCTGCCCATGGCAGGGGGTAGCACTGGATGGGTTTTTAGGTCCATTCCAACCCAACCCATTCTATGATTCTATAATACGCAAACATTAGGTGCCACAGCAAAACATCCTAAACCTGCTCCTGTGAGTTGTTAGCTCTTACTGTCTCCTGAACAGATGCCATATAATGTACAAAGAGAACTTAATAATTATATTCTATCACATTTAATTGTCCTGGTTTTTTTCGGGGAAAGTGAGAGAGAAGGGAATGCGTACAGAAACGAGTGTGTAAATTCTGAAAGATTTGGAGCCCCTTCTTTTCCTGTGTAGAGCAGACTGAAGGGCTACATTTTAATCCAAACTGGCTGTATATTTGCTTCTTCAAGACATCTTTAGAAGCTTCCCAGCCATTAGATTTCCAAAAGAACCAACCTCATTGGGAGGCCGCGTTTGTCAAAACCTAGATTTTAAAGTTACTCCAAAGAATCTGATTCCCACACACAGGTGGAGTCACCTGGTCTGCCTTCAAATTACCACAGAGGGCTTACGGAGCCGTTATGACCATACTCGAGCAAAGCCTTTGTCTAGGATACGTATATACTCTTGCAGAGGAAATTTGCACAGCCTCTCTCAGCCTCCACGGAGACGTCTCTCAGTCAAAACAGTTTCTAAAGTGGACACGCAGAACCTTCAAGCGTGCCCCTTCCTTTGTTTCGTCGTACCTCAAACCAAACCCAAAATGTGAGTAGTACAGTTTTAGAGAAATTTATCAACATTATTTTATAAAAACCTCATGTAAAATCATGGCATGGGTGGAGCTGCATTAATTGTTTTATGTCATTTATCCTATATCTTACTGGGAGTTAGAGGATTCTGTATTTCATTATAAGGAGAACTATCCCGATAAGTGCAGATAGAGATGGTTAATATTTGCTTCTTCAAAACTTCTTTAGAATCCTCCCAGCCATTTGATTTCAACAATTAATAAATTGAAATGTTTAAGTATTAAGCCACCAACATGTTATTATTTATACAATATAATTTACATACAATAAAAGTAATATGCCTTCAGTTTTCTACAGCTTTTCCACCTACATATTTGACCAGATGTTATATCACTGTCCTAATTCTCACTGAAATCTATTCCACAGGTATTTTTCTCCAGTCGTTCTTTTACTTCTAATGCTTTGTATTCAATTTCTTGTGAATTTTCTCTCTTTGAGTAGAAACCTTGTTATTATTGTACCATTTCCCACTTCATATGGCCGGTGATTCATGGAGATCCCATACATCACTCACCTGTCTTGTATTATCAGACACAAGAATTTGTGTTTCATTTATCACAGAGCAAAGTTATTATGGTATCTCACAAGTCACAGCAGAATTCCTCTGCAGCCTCCATAATCCTTTAATTTGGTCCAGTTCTGATTTAGTCTCAGTTCTCTTCATTTATGTCATGAAAATGTGCCGCATCATAATAGCATTAGATAATCCCATAATCTTTCTCAAAATATTTCTCCTCTCCACACTTAGAGAGTGCTACTTGCTCTGACGAGTGTTATTGTCCCAGCTTTACCGGTGGGAAGATAAAGTTGTATTTAAGCTTCCTATTCAAGTTGTTAAAATCAAGGCTACTTTGCTTTGACTGCAGGGAGGACATTGCAGATGGGACCGGAGACTCATTGCTCTTAGATGCCTACGACTCTCGCAGGAGTTGCCGAGGGGAAACGTTTGTCTTCATACTGAACACTGAAACCCTAAACACAGTGGGACTTCCAGCTTCGGTTGTCCAGCATTCCAGAAGGCTTGAGACAGCATAGCTTGGTCTTTGCTCCTGTCATCCACAGCAGCTTGAGTGCCACCGGGCAGCCAAGCCATTCTCCCACAAGTAGAGATGTCTCTTTAGTGAAGATGTAGCCAGAATGAGCCTTTCAGGGCCTCGCAAGGCATCCAGGGCAGAAAGAGGAATTGATTCAAGGACTTGCAAATCTCAGGGTGGTATCACAGCTGTTGTATCAACTTTTCACACAATGAAACCATTTCCCAATGCTGAAATACGACTGATTCTTCTTCCCTCCATCTCAGTGACCTGTTGGATGCTGAAACAGATCTATCCTCTTGTTATCCGTACCTGTTTGTCTTTACCTTCTTGCCCTCGCTAGCGTGTTTCCACTCCACCAAGTCTCCAGACTGTCTTGGAGCTTAACCTCTAGAGAGAGGACAGTACCTGGCCAGCTCTGATCGCACCAATGTGCTCCACTGGGCAGAAAGTAGCGCCAAAACACGTCCTTCTCCTTGCTTACCACCCACATCAGACCTGGCTGGGCCATTCAAATGACAGAGAGAGCCACGTGATGGGGTGTTTCCCCATGTGGTTCATTTATGTGTGCTGCTGTGGGCTGCAATCCCTGCCCAAGCTGCATCTCATCCTAATTTTGCAGCCACTTTCCTGGATATCTTCCATGAATGCCTGTCTAGAACGTTACAGATTCTTCTAGGTGGTTCACTCTGGAACCTTCATCAGGAAAAAAAGAGAAAGTATTCAGGAAAACGAGGAGGAACTTAGACCAGTCAGTGTAAATATGTGATGTAGGCACATCATGAATTACTGTAGGTACTCTTGAGTGAGAGCAGACGAGTGACCTTATCCATCAGGAGAAGAGAGCTTAGAAGGATCAAAGTCCAAGCTACGCACACAGCTTTGTTGTTTTTTAAGATGTGCAGTCCCACACCAGTTCTGAACGTGTCGTGAGGGTAAAACCTTTGTCTTTCAGTGTGTTGTTTCGCTGTCCCAAGTTATGATTAAGGTTTAGTTTAGCCGCTTCAGAAAAGGAACTGTTGAAATCTGTAGAGGTGCTGCAGTGTTTTGTACACATATGCCTGCACTTTGCCAGCACTCTCTATATAAATGATTCCCAGATTTCCAATTGTATTTTGTTTATAGACACGTTTTGCTTATTGTAAATTGCATATGGTTTCACCTCTAACCTTGGGTCTGATCCTTTCACAAAGAATTTGGCCAAGGAAAACAGTAGATGATCCACTATTTGTTAGCAGTTCATTATCCTCGTACGCGTGTGTATGGGAATAGGTACGGATATATATCCATGGGACCGATACTGGGAGGTGCTGAGCTCTCTTAATCTTTTGTGAAGTCAACAGGAGTTGAGGGCACTCAGCACTTCCCAAAGGTGGTCAGAAAATACCACTCTTGGGCAACCTCTGGCTCCAGTTTTTGTTATCTACAGCACACACACAAAAATACAAAAAACTTCCTCGACCCTTCCTTAAATGCTGGCACCTTGAGATTGTAACTATTTATGTTTTACCACTTTTTCACATGCAAAATGTGTCGCATGCTTTTTGTTGGAATTCTAAGGATCAGATGGATGAAGGGTTGTTCAGAGCCAGACGTACAGTATAAGAGACAAAGGTTTAGTAATGAGTTCAAAATTTACAAAACACAGAAGCAAATATGGCTTTAATACATGATGTGACCCTTTATAAGGCTTGAAATTACTCTTCAAAAATCATTCTGGCTTGACTTCAGAGCCGAGTGGATTGTGGGATACCACAGATTGACTTTGAGTAGTGGGTTGGTATTGCAGGAATTTTTTAATTTCCTGTAACTCACAACAATTTTCTTCCAGTTAGACCTTATCCTGCTGCAGTGTATTTACTGAACAATTTAGTACAGTGTATAAGCCAGATCAGAGGCACATGCATGCACTCGTACGTATATACACACACAGGCAGTAAGGAAAATGAAAGTATTAATAGCAAAATTTGGAATTATTAAAAGAGAAAGGTTCAGTGTGTTGATGTTTACATTTTTACATGCGTAATGTATTTAATTTCTAACCAGTCGTGTAAGGGGGGAAGAAGAAACTTTGGGCTGAAACACATTTTTTTCTATTTTTAAGCAAATAAAAGTGGTTCAAGTTGCATTAATGAATGGAAAATAATATGGCAAATATGGTTATTGGTGTTTGCAACAACCTTTTAATTAGTTCTTCAAACACATTTTCTAAACCACCCCAAAGAGTCCCAATTTGTATGATTTAAACAAAAAAAAAAGGTATTTTAAACTGACAAAGCTGCTTCTGTTTATTAACAGTAACACACTACTATAAGGATCCCTGCAGTTCAAGGGGAGAAATATTTAATGTCGAAGAACTCTGTGTGCTCATTTAATTTCATCTGTGTCCCAGGTATAGCAGGACAATTATCATAACATATTTGAATGTAAGCAATGAAGCCCAGAAGGCTTATTATGATATAATTCAACAACTCCCCCCCAGCCTGAATGACAACAATGTATTTGAGTCACCGGAACTACAGATACAGGTTCATATCTGCAATTGATATAAAAAAGCCTATTGGTGTCAATGGGCTATTGCAGCACATATATATATATTTATATTGTTAAAAGGGACGTATCGTTACGTACGAAGAAACATAAAACTGTTGACAAGTGATTTACACAGACACACATACACAAACAATACAAACGTGCATGAATTTATTCCTTATCTAAAATCTGCTGCTCTCCAAGGAAAGCCTTCGCAATGATTGTGGTTGGGTTTGTACCGGACCTTGAAGAAATGGGAAGCGGAGAGTGAATGAAACATCTGTATGATGTAATTAAAATATGATTATATCACCATAATATTGGAAAGAGAATGTTTGACTAAAAGAGGGAAAAAATACTTTATTAAAATTGGTGATAGTAACCACGTTACCTGTCTGTACGAATGAAAAATCAAAAGGTAGAAAAAGAAAAGTCTAAGATTCCCCCAAGTGAAATAATTAAATGTTTCTTTAACTTCTGGATGCCAAATAGGAAGAGATCATAACCTCCAGCGTTTTAGAAAGCAGGATGTATGATGGGATTTATTAGTAGATACAGAGTAAATAACGCTTATTAAATTTCAAGGTAACTTTATTTTCTCTTGCCTACCAATGGAAAAGTCTCTTTTGAAATAACACTCATTAGAAATTGAAGGTCGTACTGGCAAAACAGACTTGAATCCTTCAAAAATAGCCCCTAGTAAAAGTCAGAGAAAGATCTGAAACTAAGCCTATGACAAAAAAAATGAAACTTAATATGCAGGCAAACTTTTTAATATGTGAGCCAGACACAGAGATATTGGTACTCTTTGAAATGGGCAAGAATTTGATGAAACACTAAAAGGTTTCCTATATTTTATTTTATTGGACAGCAACAAGTAACTCAATGAAAGAATATCCTGTAAGAGCTGAATGCCTCTCGGTGTCAGCTCGGTACTTTAACAAGCGTATTTCCCTTCCATACAGAAATTTTCCTGAGCGACATGAGTTGTGTGTGAATTGCACCCTCAGTTTTTCACCCAAATCCCAGCTGGAGTTCTTCTATTGACTTAACGGGGCTTTGGATCAGGCTCCAAAATAATGAAGGGACAAATCCGTTGAAGTCTTTATTTATGTCTAGATTGTTGTCTCTCATCAAAGATTCCCCCGAGGCTCTTCCTTCTGCATTCTCCCGCGGAGAGTTTGCGCCTCCCTGTAAATCAAGCTGCATTCCCGCTCCCTGGAATCTCATAGATGAAACCAGGATTTGGCTCTTTCCTGGTCCCATGGACTCCCTAACAGCTGCTTAGATTCCTCGTAATTCTTGGAGATGCTCAATTAAACAGTTTCTTGTATAGTGCAAGTGTTGCCATAATTAAAATATCAGAGTGAATTCAGAAAAAAAAGGACTTTAAGACCCAGTAGTGCCAAACAAAATGGGGAAAATATGTGAAGGGCTGTTTCTTCCTCCTTTGGGCCATATGCGATATCCAGGTAGAGTGAAGTCTTCAGACCCATCTTGACTTCTCTCTGAACTTGGATGGACAGGTATCTTCAATTCCCAAAACAAGTGCTGTTTCATCATTAAAGAATGAAAAAATGACGCCCCGTCTACCTGGCCACAGACATCCAGCTATTTGTTGCATCCAGGGTAGACCATAGTCTCTGAATGTGCATTAAATGGGTATTTATCCAACTCCAGGCTATGATCTCTATGCCCCTTTCCAAGTCCACTTGTTTAGTGGATTCCAGTTTTAGGCTGCATCCTAATCTCTTAAGGTCTTCACAAATCAATCCACAATCATACACGGCATAAGGTGAATACATATCTAGGAATCATTCTGAGAGATATGTCCCTTTGGAGATTACAAAGCACATGAGACCTGGGAACACTGATTTCTAAGGGGTCAAAGTTAGGGTAAATTCATTAACAAAATGAGGTAAATCCAAATTTTAAGCATTTTTTTTTTTTGAAAATATTTCAGGACTTTCTTCTTTCAGAAGATATTTTTATTGTAAATGGCTGGCAGGTTACTGAATCTCCCTCTAAATCTTCCAGGAAGATGGAGTTTTATCTCCCTTACTGCTGTATTTGTTCAAGGAGGAAGAGGTGTACAGAAGATACAGGTATTAATTCCATAGGGAAAGCACTACGAGACCACAGGGGTTTAAAATACGTCTTGGGAATTTCTTAGAAATGACTTTCTTGCTTGGCTACATTCTGAGCTGCTCTTCTTTCACAAGTGAGTTTCCTATGGGCGGTCTCATATTAGTCTACTCCTAAAGCAGAGCCCATATTGACATCGTACCTATGTGATTTTACATAAATATCATAGCTGGCAAAATCCTGTGTGCTGTGATTTTGACAATCTTCACACAAGCCACTCAGCACATCCAAATGACAAATGAGAACAAGAGAAAGGACTGTCAGACAGAGAAAGACCAGAATGCCAAGATTCAAAAGAGGGGCTGGTCTTGCGCATAAGGCACCGCATGAGTGATCGGACAATCTGGATTCAATTCCCAGTCTTTCCACAAATCTTTGGTGAAAGTACGAATAATGGTTTGGGTTTTTTTTTTTTTTCCTGATGCTCTTCTTAAGATATTCAAAAGCACATGTGATGTTCCCTGCTTTTTGCCAGCAGTGGAGATGCAGGAGTATTACCGGCCATGCTAGCAAGTCGATTTGACAGGTTGTGTGGGATGAAGACGCTGCTCCTGATGACAAGTGCACCAGCTGACTTTGGAGGTCTTGGAAGGTTCACTCAGCAGAGCATTTGGTGAAAATCATTTATCACGGAGTGCAGGGACAGGATGAGGGGTAATAGCTTTAAGCTGAAAGAGGGGAGATTGAGGTGAGATCTTAGGCAGAAATGTTTTGCTGTGAGGGTGGGGAGGCCCTGGCCCAGGTTGCCCAGAGCAGTGGTGGCTGCCCCATCCCTGGAGGTGTTCAAGGCCAGGTTGGATGGAGCTTGGAGCCCCCTGATCCAGTGGGAGGTGTCCCTGCCCATGGCAGGGGGTGGCACTGGATGGGCTTTGGGATCCCTTCCAACCCAAAGCTTTCTGTGATTCTGTGATCTCCTGTGAGTTATTTAATCTGCATCTCCTTTCCGCTGAGGCTGCAATGAAAGGATGCAGAAATAGGTAACTGAAAGAGATGACAATTTACACTTATCGAGCTGAATACGTAATTCTGAGAAGTCCCCAGAACAGCGGAGGGTCAGCTTTGTAATCACACAGGAGCCATGCCACAAGTTTGATATTTTAAGCAAACTCTTTCAGCCAGTGGCAGGTTCGCAGTCGGGGAACAATGGGAGCAGAGGCTGCTTCACATTTCTTACATACCAGTGATGCCAATTTATGAATTCTTCTATAAATCTCTGGAGATACAAACCATCTGTAAAGAATAAAAAGACAACAACATTTCTGCATTAGGTTACACAGAAGAGGAGTGAATGCGTTTTGTTTAGACAGTTCCCATGAATTCCAGCTTCAAGAATCACTGACGGTGTATCTTGTTTATGAGTTTGAAATAATGATGGCAAAGCAGGGTTTCCAGATAGCTATACAAAAACATAGATTAATAAGAGACTGCCTTCCCATTTGTTTTTGTTACTGTGCCTTTTAAAGGGACAAGTTAACGCCCTATTTTAATACACCAGTGGCTGAGCAGAAATAAAAGAGCTTATCTGCTAATTTAATTTTATCTCCTAAATCAAAAGCAGTTATTATAGGAGCATCAGTTAAAGTCATAATGACATGTTTTTGCTTCTTGGAACTCCTTTATTAAAGAAGGAATAAACAGCAATGCATGTGATGGACTTAGGGTATTTTCCAGGTCTTTTATCTTCCTTTGACCTTGGCGGCAATGTGTACAAAATACACCACAGGATTAGGCCTGAGAAAATTAGGATTTGTCATTTTTAGTGGTACTTAGAAGAACTTTCCAGTATATGGGTGCAATTTTTCAATGCTTTGTGAGGTTTCGGGGACATAAATCTATCTTTTACTCCTCAGAATGACTTACTACCATGTCAAAACCAAAAAAGACAGCCTGCCATCCGATTGACAAGGTCTCCTCTTAAATCCAGAAAGAAGGAAAAAAGGAAGAGGAGGGAAAAATAAACATTGATGCCAAAGTTAAAATGACTTGTAGTGAACGTGCTCCTACAGCAGTGTTTGCTTACCCTGAGCTGGAGTGGTTCTATTACTTCTATGAAGTAACAAGCGATAGGACAAGAACAAATGGCCTCAAGAAGCACCAAGGGAGGTTCAGATTGGGTGATAGAAAAAGTTTCTTTACCTAAAGAGTGGCAAAGTATTGGCAGAGGCCGCCCAGGGAAGTGACTCCATCCCTGGAGGCGTTCAAAAAGCGTGTAGACGTGGCACTTTGGGACAAGGTTTAGTAGGCTCGGTGATGTTAGACTGATGTTTGGACTGGATCTTAGAGGTCTTTTCCAATCTAAATGATTCTATGATTCTGTGAATTGCTTCAGTGATAACAATATACTTCAAAGGAAATATTTGTATAGGAAAGTTTCACTTGTTACACAGCAAAACTTCTCTCTTCTCAGGGCAAGTTCTTCCTCACCTGGCTTGCAGGAATGAACCCCTTGGCTTTGCTACACAGAAAAGAAGACATCACTGCTTCTCTGAGGGGAAAGAGGGCTGACTCGCTGTCACACCTGTGCTATTTCTAATAATGAACAAAGAATTGGAGTTATTTGGCCTCACAGTTATTTTCCTTTATTTTTGATCTACATGCAATATATTTTTGTCCTTATACCAACAACTTGCATTGGTGGTAGCACGACTGTGATTTCTATCAGATTGTCTTGCCATGCAGGTTAAGACACTTGAAGCCAGACTTTTTTGTGTTTAAACTTTGCCTTCGCCTGTGTGTAACCCCTGTGATTAGACCCTACAAATCAAACTGTCTCGCTGAGAAAGAACAAGACCTATTATTTATCCAGGCCTCAGCTCAGGAAGGCAAGGAATAAGCTCAAGGATCAGAGTGTACGGTCACGTGTAGACGTTGAAGACTGTGCGTAGGCTTCAGCTTTTTGTGGTGTGTAGGGTAAATTCCCATTAATCTATAGAGCCGCATGGCTTGCAGCTTCGTAGCTTTCTGATCCTTTTTGGTCAAGAAGCACTTAGGTCTGAGTTACTCTGGAGACTGATTTCATGACTTAGCCAAGTACAATTAGAGACACTGACGTGTAGATAGACTGAGAAGGTCAGGATATCCACTGGGGTCTAGGTGTCACACCATGAGAAAAGCAGCAGAACGGAGTCTCTGCTGTAAGGAATGACCTGAAAATCCAAGGCCATTAATGTGAATTTGAGATCAGCTTTCCACGGCTTTACTGAGGAAGGCAATAAAAAGGACAAAATGCTCCAGGCCACATAAGAGTGCAGATGTTAATGAAAACAAAAATCAGAAGTCGAAGCATAACCAATTTAATGCCTGTCCGAACTTGTACATGAGATATCCACTTGCAAGGCATGTGGTGAGAGCCTATGACCTCATTTCCCCTGGCACAAGGGTAGAAGGTGTTATTTTCTCATGCCATCACACAGTAACCGGAAGCTTTCCTTTACAAGTGATAACTTGCACAGATGCAAGTTATTTCCCTGTAACGCAGGCGGTAACACGTGCTGCCACTGCAGTTTGAAACGTCCATTAATTTAACAGTAAATCCCTTATCCCTGTAAAATGAAAACACCGTCTTCTACATCGACAGGGAAGAGCGTATAACTCTGCTTTTCAGATGTTAGAGCCTCCAGTGGACAATTGTTCACCAATTTCAATTTACACAGCTGGCTGTCTCATCCTGAAAAGATGCCTTAGGACTGAGAAAGCATGGAAAGTAAATTACCATCTCATTCCAAACAACATCATTTCCCTCTCCCCCGGGCTAAAACTGAGGTATGTTAATACAACAATGTTAGGAAGTCAGCCCCGCTTCTGTTGGCGCAACATTTGACCTATGCAAAGAGGCCCAAATTTTCTGGATCGGTAGAAATGAAGTTTTGTGGATACCAGATACTTGTTTGTCTTACCCAAAGATGCTCATGAGGAAGGGATTGAGGTAAGCAAAGCAATGAAAGGTTTCACTGCCATTGGAGTGAAAACGAGAACAAGTCCTTCTTGCAGAGTTAAAACAAGCAAACAGAAAATGCTGTGGTTTCTGCTTTATGTTAAAAAAAATAAGCACATGGAGGATTCTGTTCTTAAGCACTGCCAATTTTTCACATCCATGTAATATAGAGGTGAGAAAGCCTAAATGCCAGACAGTCCAAATATATTTCTGACATTATCACCACTTGCAAGGGAACAATCTGACTCAGCAAGTTCATTATCGTTAAGGACACTTGAGCACGCTGAGTTTATAAATTCAATAATGCTTGGTTTATGAGTTTGATTACTGAGTTAAATTATAGCTCACAATAATTACCTCAATTAATGCTTACTCTACTACTGTGCTGAAAACACTAACAAAAGACAGCCAAATGCTAATCAAGAGCCACATATGACAGCGAGAGGGAGACTGGAGCTGAGGCAGAACCACCTCCCCAGCCCAAACCTGCTTTTTTTTCCTCCTTACTTCACTTTTTTCTGTTAGATTGTTTTAACCTCTGTGAATTGTTTTCTGGAGCACAATGTCAAGGAGTCTGGAACCGATACAATTTTGAGAAACACTCCAAAGTAACACTATTTTCTCTTAAAGTTTGAGTTTGATGCTCAGCAAAACTTCAGAACCCGTTTCGAATTATGTTTTTCTAAATGATCAAAATTGTTTTCCTTCTCCCTGAAAGGGGCACGAGTCAAATAAACAATACCAAAGAGGATACCGTTCTAAGGTGTGTTAGAATCTAGCCCTCATATCCTAGAAAAAGTTAAATGCTACTGGATGGCTAACTGCCCTCTGCCTTTGAAAGACTCCTAAATTCCTATCTCAAGGCATAACACTGTCTGTATTACCATAGCCTAATGGGTCTGAATTCTCAAGCAAACTTTACCAGAAGTGAAAGGACCTTTATTTTTTTTGGAGCAGTGTAAACAGAGGTTAGGTGGTGGCTGCGTGGGTAGGTGCAGTTCACCGTCATAGAATTACAGAGACATAGAGTGGTTTGAGTTGGAAGGAAGCGTAAAGAACATCCAGTTCCAACCCCCTGTGGTCTCCTTAGCTGTGGAAATTCACATCCAGCCAGCCTCAAAAGTGCTCTCTCTCAGTCCAACTGCAGTCTTGAGTTGGGGTTGTCAGGGCAGAACTGTGCAGAAATATGTGTAAAATTAATTTCATTGGGATGAGACAGAGAGAGTGTGATTACAGTATCACAGTATCACAGTATCATAAGGTTGGAAGAGACCTCTGAGATCATCAAGTCCAACCTATGACCCAACACCTACACCTACTCCTACTTGTCGACTACACCGTGTCACTAAGTGCCTCATCCAAGCTCTCCTGAAACACCTCCAGGGACGGTGACTCCACCACCTCCCTGGGCGGCGCATTCCAATGGCCATAACAAATCCTGAGAGCAGGATCAAGCAGTCTCTCCCTCTCCTGTCCACTCTAATCACCAGATCATTGTACAAAAACCTGGTGTGAGGAGACAGCAGACACAGCCATTGGAAATACAAGAGGTTGCAAGATTGTTTTGCAGCTGTATCTGCGTCCAGTCTGGGCTATAGAGAATGTGGGGCAGTTCTGGGGGCACACAAAGCTACAGCCCAAAGCAGGTGTGAGGGCTGAGTTCAACTGTAAGGAACCATGCAAGTCTTCCAGGATTCGGCAGGCACTGGATAAATCATCTTTTTAATCACAGTTTTGGACTTTGTTGTCTCTTGTACCTAGGTCCTGCTGTGAACACGTAAGCTGATGCTCATAATTCCTGAAGAACACGTGGGTGGATGCCTCTTTCATTCGGCAATGATGATCCTCTTCCTTTCCCAGACTCCCATGAAAGCGTGAAAAGTGCAGTTATTCATGCACAATAAGGCGTGATCGTTATCGTGATTTGTTTCTGCAAATGTTGTTAAAACAAGGCAATATCTGAAGCGCCACAAAAGATGCGCCTTTCTCATGCAAAGCATAACATTCCCAGTCAGCTGAATGCTGTGTCAGAACTGGGTAAGCCAGAATATTCCCAGCATTTTAATGTATGTACACACCCCTCTAGTATGAGATGTATGTCTATCAGCCAAGGAGAACGCTGCCAGCAGAATTCAATAGCTAATAGGGTTTATTAAGGAATTTCTCTTTGGTCATCTGCAAAACCCTGCCCGCATCTGTATTGCTGGGTAGATAACATCATAACAAGCGCAACCCTGCAGCTGAAGTCTGAGGCTTAAACCGAAGAATCAGTTACATGGAATCACAGAACGGTTGGGGTTGGAAGGGACTTTAAAACTCATTCAGTTCCAACCCCCACGCCATGGGCAGGGACACCTCCCACTGCATCAGGTCAATGTGACGACTTCAGAGACCATATAAATCTTTTCATTTAGATAGTCTTTTTTTCCCCAAATCCCCATATTTTAACAGTCCTTCCCATAACAACTAAATATTTTATGTTATGCAGAAAGTCTTACAAGCAAGAAGGATTAAAATCAGAAGGTGAGGAGTACCATTTTCCTGGGTACCTCACCTGTGTTGAGTCTAAGACCATCACCCCTCTTCCTGCCTCATTCCTTTTCCTTCAACAAGGCAGATTCTTTCTTCCCTCGGGAAAATTTGTCCTCTGTGCAAGTTTCTGAATAAGGCAGGGGTCCTGAGGGAAAAATAACTTTGTCACTTAATTAGAGGTTGTGTTGTTCTGCCTATGTGCCTGCCATTATGCCTCTCAGGCAGCTTTAATCCTGACATTTCTTGACTTTACAAAGCCTGCTTTTAGTCCGTGTTCCGATACAGCATCTTGGCATGGATTTTCTCATTTTCCATTAAGGTTAAAAGAGAAAAAAATCCAGAAATTGTTAAATCTGTGTCTTCTCCTCAGCCACCTTTGTTTTAATGACTATGCTCTCATCCATATAGAGCTTGCCCAAACTTCTCTGTCCTTGCCTCTGCATCTCCCACCTCTTTCCCCTTTCCTTTTTGGCACCTTGGAGTAAACAGGCGAGGGGATGTTCTGCTCGCTGGTGGGATGGGAGACACCTTGCACAGGTGAAATACTTAGCTGTTACAATCTAAATATGCAATAAGTGTGTGGCTTTTTGAAAGGCTTGAAACTTGTCCCAAATAGGCCTGCCTCTCCTCAAAGACATTAAAAAAATGCCTTGCTTCCTTCCCTTCATTTTACCTAAATATCGTGCTCTGCTTCAAAATGTGTGAGAGCATCCATGCCCTCCCTCTGATCTGAATGGTGATGGCTGAAATAAATAAATAGGTTGTTTATCTAGAAGCAAGCACATAGCACACACAAATTCAGTCCAAAGAGCTCCGATCCACCTTAAAAAAAATAATAGCAAACCTGTTTCTTACATTAGGAATAGACAGGATGTCTAAACAAGAGGTGGTTAGCTCAAACTACAATGTCAGAATGTACACATATGGTGTTATAGGGATATATAATGTCAAGGCATTATCAGTGCACGGTGAATGAAATTTAATAAAGCCAAATGAATCCATCCCTCTATCCTTGCAGATTCCCAAATTTTATATCCTAATTTCCATGTTCCTCTTAGACACCGAATTTTTAGGAGGAGAATTAATTCAGAGAAATGGCTCTTAATATAAATTTTAATCATAGCTTTTTCAATAAGTGTGTAATTTTTTTAAGAAATAAAATGTGATGTGATCTACATTTTTGATTAACAGAGAAAATGCTGATAGGCTTCATCCCGATAGAGCCTTGATTCCTTAAGCAACACATTATGAGATGTTAATTAAATGACAGTAACGTGTAACATAGCTCCCATTTTTAATTTATTCAGGCTTCATAC
The DNA here is from genome assembly GCA_033558235.1 of Neomorphus geoffroyi. Taxonomy (NCBI): domain Eukaryota; kingdom Metazoa; phylum Chordata; class Aves; order Cuculiformes; family Neomorphidae; genus Neomorphus; species Neomorphus geoffroyi. The sequence continues at coordinate 3,170,869 of JAUMJM010000016.1, read as the reverse complement.
TTTTACACAATGAAAAGATATTCTCACCTTGAGAGCAAAGCAGCTCTGTGAGCGGCAGAGCTGATGAAACCTGGTTTCCTCTAAGATTTGTGACCGCGGGCTGAGTTCAGCCCTGCAGATCATGGAGCTTCTGTGGGGAAAGCACGCCTGGTGCAGCCTTGCCTGGCATGGGGCACCGACAGGGTGTGCTAAGGATGTTCTGGCTCTGCTGTTTGGGGAATTGTATCTGCTGAGGATTTTGGGACACCTACATATGCCAGACTTTGCTGAACAGGTGTGGATCAGACGTGCAAAAGATGTAGAGAAGGTCGGAGCTGCTTTGGATTCAAGGACTTTTAACACACTGCTGCTGGAGGTAATTGCAGCACAAGCCAAGAACCCCTAGCCAGTTCCTGGTGGTGCTCCCATGACTTTTTCTGTGTTTCCCACATAGCAGGAGGGGAGCCCTACCAGCACATTCCTCCACCAAGCCCAGCCTTGTTTTTCAGGCTGGTCGGCATCCTGCCCTGTACAATCAGCAACCTCTGGACCCCTCAGCTAGCAGGACTTACTTTCCATGTCACTCCTCTGCTGACAAGTGAGCCTGAACCGAGCAGTATCACAGGATCACAGTATCATAAGGTTGGAAAAGACCTTTGAGATCATCGAGTCCAACCTATGACCCAACACCTACACCTACTCCTACTTGTAACTTTGAAATTTCCAAGGGATCATTGAAAAAGAGGCAGGAAGGGAACATACAGAACTTCAACCTATGGAATAAATTCCCTATCCAAAATCACTTTAAAAACAGTTTCAGGTATCACATTGTGCCTGTCTTGGTGCTTACACCTTGGTAACCAGCAGGATTGTTTGGTTTTGCAATCACACCAAAGCTTTTTTTCTTTCCCTCTCGTGGACCACCTAAGCAGCTGGAGCATCACACTTAATCTGAGACGTGGGCAGAGACCTCCACCTGCTGCAGTGGCTGGTGGTGAGCGACACTGAACATCGGCACAGCTGTTTGTGATGTCTCTCCGTAAAATTCAAACGGAGCAGCATCCCCACTAGTGCCTGCAAGTGTGGGGTTTCACAGACCTGAGATAAAGGGGGGCGCATTCACCACCTTAACAAAGGACACCGAATCCAAGTGCTGCATTTTGGACACTGGACTTCAAAGGCTCCTTCTGCCACCATTGCTGAAATGACTGGATTTCAGGTGTTTAACCGTAGGCAGCCTGAATACCTCAAAATGCTACTGACCATAGGAACTACACCGGGCATAAATAAGATAGGTTGAAGTTAAAGATTTAAGGGACCATCACCTCCACCGGTTTCACCGCCCGCAGACACTCACATTTCTTGCTGAAGTCATCCTTTAAGAAATGGGTCCCAGCATGGGGAAAAGTGTTTAGGCAAGTGTTTTAAACAGGGGCTGACACAATGTGAAAATGAGAGCAGATCAAACAATACGTTCAGTGCAGTGAAAGATGGTCTCAGTACTGTATTGAATAGAAATCAAGACAGAAATCAAAATGAAATATTCGGGTAGTCTGTGGCCATTTAAAAGAAATGTTCTTTTCTTGGAAGCAGTGCCATGTATTAGGTTGCTTGTTAATCTAAATTTAAATGTCCTTAATTATGCTAATTTTTTTTCCTGGCAGATAATTAAAAAGAAGATTTTTAATGAGTTAGATGCCTTAAGATCCTAGAGAGAAGGAAATAAAGGGAGGGAGAGTCTGGTAGAAAAGCTAAATAAAACAAAACTCATACCTAAGATGCATTCAATTCCACGTTCCCCCTGCCATTTAGTAGGCAGCTTAATTTCCTTGTATTGTCCTTTGACAGCATCTCCCAACTGCGTGCACCCATTGTCATTTACTTTTACATTTGACTATGAGCTGTTCGGGGCAAACAATGGTTTTTTAATCTGTGCAGAACAAGGAGGTCCTGGGGTAGAGCTTGGCCGTCAGGAGAAATAGTGCCCAGGAATTGTTCCTGCGGATGAAACCCTGACCCACTTTGGAACCGATCACTCTACAGTACTTTCAGCCTTCCTCGCCACTGTTGTTTTTAAAAGATTTGGTCTCTGACCTATTTTCACACTGATTTCTGAGCTAGTGAGGCTTTTATCCTTTAAATTGTTGGATACATGTTTAAGTAAATACAGCATAAATTTTGCTAACCAAACGAGATTCAGTGTTTTTGTTGGCAAGGGACCATTTTGTGTTAGAAACCGAGGTGTACGTAACAGAAGCATTAACTTCATTTTAAGTCTAATATTTCTTTCTGCATTTCTCTTGCAGCTGGGACTGAGACAGAGATACTGAAACTAAGGAAAAATGTATTTACAGCCTGGGAAATAGCAAACCGACACAACAAAACGATCTCCTGTAGAGTCTCCCAGCCACAGTTTGAGCAAAATATTTGATCACAGATAAAGTGGTGGAGAAGTTTTAAGGCAGGGGTTTGGGTTATGGTTTTGTTTCAGCCAGTTCTAGAGAGAGCAGCCAGAAATTTCAAGAAAAGGCATCCAAAACGCCGGGATAAGCATATCCTGAGCACCCTGAGAACCGGACACATAGTCTCAGGGCCGTTCTCAGCAGCCAGATAATCCCCTTTACAAAAGCCGCTACCTCAACAGGTGCTGGTGGCCCCTGCTGTCTTCTTCATTAAAAGGCCAAGGACTATGTGATTATGAAAACTAAACACTCACTTATCCCTAGGTGAAGTTCAACTCGGTTACAACGGCAAAGGGCGACTGGTGGAGGAGGCATCACTATTGTACTTGCTCTCCGGACTTCATCCCGCGGTACTGTTAACCCAGCACTTTCCACACTGATAATCCCTAATTCAGCAAAACCCCAGAGCCCCTGTTTAACTCCAAAGCTTGGCTGAGCTGGGTCCTGAATTCATTTGGAGAGGAGGGAGAGTGAAAGAAAAAACAAACCTATGAAAGAAGTTGAAATTTTTTAGAATTAATTTTTAGGCACTGAATTGCTGCTTTTAAATAAATGTGTTGCCTATACAGCTAATTGCTAATCAGCCAATTGTGTGTATAAGCATATACATATATACATGCAAACATTATATATATATAAAAATATACATATATATTCTCTTCCCAAACCCGAATCAAGATGAAGTTGCTCAGAGAACTCCTTCAATGCAAGTTTTCTGCAGGTTTGGATTGCTATAAATGAAAAGGACCACTAAATAAATAAATGAAGGGCTTTGTTCAGTTGTATCTCCAGCCGGGATATGACTGTTCATTGTGAATAGGGGCTGAAGGCTTCACTGCTCTGTAGTTTATAAATACTAATGAGTGACATATTGAGAAAAATTGTACCTACAAAAGCAAAGTCTTCTGCCATGCAAATCAGGCCCCAATTCCCCACAGATAAGGATCTTTTTGATGGAACACATGCAAAATCTACAGCTCTTAATTCTTTCATTAGTATTCCAGGCAGACGATTGCCAAATAACAGGGAAAACTGTCTGAATTGCTGTGTCTGAAACCTAATATTGATTTGTTTAATAGTGTCAGGAAGTCAAAATTCACAAATCTCCTGTCGATTGTTTATGAGGCAGTTAGCACAGAATTGGATGCCCCTGCTTAATTAATAACTCATTACTGAAATTTGATTATATGCTTGAATGGTTTAAATGGGCTCTAATTCAGTATCTGCAAAGCAGTGTTGCAACAAAGTAAAATGGATCTAAAAGCTCGGTTTTTAACACTATTGCCGCCTGTATTTCATGATCTCCGTTGGTGAAGAATATGTTGACATAGTTGCTAGGGCAGACCTCATAGTACATTAATAATTGACACAAAAACGTGTTGTTCTAATAATGTTATGAACTGCATCTCAGCCAAATCAGAGGGATACTTTAAGAGACGCGGCACTGATTTGAAAAACAGGAGCTCTAAATGTAATTTTTTAGCATGCGATTAATTTATCAGCAATGGAAAGAAGGAGAACAAAGGTATTTCTACCATGGAAAATTATTTACAAGTATCTTAGGGATTCAGGTTTATATGTCCAGGGAACTGAGCTCTTCAGTGATTCAGATGCTCTTAAATGTCTATCCACCGTATTTTATGCTGTTCCGGACACTTTCTTTTCTCTAACGCTAACAAAACACTCCAGGTATAATTTTGAAGTTCTGAATGTCACTCATCGAACCTTTCCCCATTTTAAGCATCCCACTTAAATAAAATTTCTCCATCAGGGATTTCCCCTTTCTTGTCTTTGACAAACCAGAACAAAATAGATTAAAAAAATATAAAGATTGGTGCACATTTTTGAGATAAAAAGAACTAGAATGAGCAATGTCTAAAGACTAGGTAATCAGGACACTTGCTTTTGGCAACACTAAAAATCCTCAATTTTCATTAACTTTATAGTTAACTATTAATTTGTTGGAATATTGAAAAGGGGATCATCTTTGTCTGCTGTTAATGCATCTGTTAAAAAGAAAATCCGCCCACAGGTGTGCTCTTTGCTGTGAAAAGGACTTAAGCATGTGCTTAAACACGTTACTGAATGGGGATCTGGGGGTTTGGACAAGAAGTAGAAGCTGTAGGTCACCGGTTAGGCGATGCTCCCAGTTTGGTGTCTTTCTCCCTGCCCTTGGTATGACCTTCAGCGCATGCAGAGGTTGCGGCTAGACCATTGGTGCTCAGGTTCTTGTGTACGTTCTTCTCAACTGACACCCTATAGGGTTATTGGGTCTGCAGGGGATTTCCTTACTTGCAAGATGAATTCCACCAAGTTCCACAGAGCTCCTGCTGCAGACAGTGCTCGCTCCCCACAGGATGGACACACGCTCCAGGGTGGCTAATATGAATGCCCTGAATAATGATCAGAAAACAGCTGGAAGTGAAGAGTTCACAAGCAACCTGTTGTCTGAATACCGTGTGCTCAGGCTCTCTTACTAAGTTCGAGTTGTCCATTGAGCCAAAAGCAATTCCTATGAGGACAGGCTGAGAGAGCTGGGGTTGTTCGGCCTGGAGAAGAGAAGGCTCTGGGGAGACCTTAGAGCAGCCTCCCAGGACTGAAAGGGGCTCCAGGAAAGCTGGGGAGGGGCTCTGGATCAGGGAGTGCAGGGACAGGATGAGGGGAACGGTTTGAAGCTGAAAGAGGGGAGATTGAGGTGAGATCTTGGGCAGAAATGTTTTGCTGTGAGGGTGGGGAGGCCCTGGCCCAGGGTGCCCAGAGCAGTGGTGGCTGCCCCATCCCTGGAGGTGTTCCAGGCCAGGCTGGATGGTGCTTGGAGCCCCCTGACCCAGTGGGAGTTGTCCCTGCCCATGGCAGGGGGTGGCACTGATCTTTAAGGTCCCTTCCAACCCAACCCAACCCATTCTGTGATTCTATGATATGTTCAGATAGTTCCGGTAGGAGAAATCGGTGAAATACTCTGGGAGAAGCTGTACCCATGAGAATCCCAAGTGTGGTTGACCTTAGTGGAAAGGTTTGCATAATCGGTGTGCTTTTAGAGCAACCTAGGAGTGGAGCACTGAGCTGGTCTAAAGTGGCCCTGGAAGCAAGTACTTGACCCACAGAAGTAATAAATGTTATCGTTCCTCAGAAGTCTGTGAAGCTAAGGATTTCAGCTCAGATCCTCAAAGCAACTTAATCCTTCAATCAATAAGATATATTCCTCTAAATATCCCTATGGAACTGGGCCTTGGAACTTGGACCTTGATCCACATGATGTGTTAACACTGCTCAGGGTACACATTTTTGGATGCTTGTGTAAAGAAAAACCTTCTAAGGACCTCCAAACTGTTGCAGCTGGACTGAGTATCTCTCAGACCAATAAACAGGTCTGCTTGGTGAGCAAATACGAATGTCCTGAAATAGATATACGTTAAAAAATAGAAATGAATGAATGGCAAATCTAATTGAAATAAAACTAACTGAAGTATGTAAGTGCAAAATATTACTCAGTACGTTAACTGAATCTTAATGCTTTTTTGAGGGCAAAAAAAGGCAGCAAATGTCTACAAGTTTGCCTAAAACTGCCCATAATCTCGTGCAGATGAATAAGCAGTGAGGTACCAGTCCAGGTATTGTGTGGGAGGTGGCTGTGCCAGGCACAGTGGCTGAACTTCCAGGTACAAACTGCACTCATGTTTTGTGCCAAAGCCTTGCGTATCCACCTCTGAAAATGTGAATTGCAGCGTGTCCTGCGTTATAAAACTACAAAACAATTAATAAGCTCTTCTGTCGCAGCCTTTCCTGCATGGTCTGTGTGGGCAAGGAAAGCGATTTCTGATCGCCTTGTTTGGAAAAGGTACCAACCCCTGCAGATTTAGCAAAAAAGCTTTAAAAAAGCAGGGGAAAAAAAAAAACAAACGGAATTTTACCCCTTTCACCTGGTCCTTACAGTCTTGGGAATGGGAAATGCTGCAGACCTAAACTCCTATACTCCGTCACACAGCTCCGTATGCTGTTCCCAACCGGCTTTCTTCCAGCATGATACCAATGTTATTTCAGGTTATCTGAAACCTGTGAAAACAGGTGTTTATCATAAGCAGAGCTCATCAACATTGAATTAACAGGCAAGGTTTTTTTACAAAAATCATGTATATTCGATTTTTTTAAGAGGCTGCCGCTTTGCTGCCTTTTACCAACAGCTTTTAGTGACATCTGATGCAGACTTGTTCCATTCGAGTTTCTGATAACTAGAACATCATTAGAGTTGTTTAGCATGGAGATTGCTTGAGCAGTTTAAGATGAAGATTATTTTAAATTTCCACTCTTACATAACTGAGCATATTATCAGCATTAAACTGTGAAAGAGTTATTAACGATAACCAACAATAAGGAATTCTGTCACAAGTTCATTTCTCAAGCAAAAAGGAATTGCTGTACATTTCAATGCACGCAGCCGCTAACAACGTTGTAGTTCACAGGGTTGCTAATGTTTTTTATTTATAGGTAACTTTGATAATTAATTCGAGTTAAATAGTTAAACCTAGGCAACTAAGAACATTTTTGAACCATTATTAAAGACAAAAAAGTACCTCTTAAGCACTGTTTTAACTTGAGCTGAACAGCAAGCTCAGGAAGAATGCTGGGTTTTTTCTGCTGTGGGTCGGTTTCTCAAACTGCTATTAAGAATTTTCAGTTATATAAAAAAAAAAATGGAGTGAACCTTTATTTTTTTCCCTCTAATTTATTACGCTTGATTACGCAGCTGGAATGGGAAGGTAGCTGCTGTTTGTAGTTAAATAACTCCTCACAATTTCTTAAAGAAATGATCTTCAAAGCTTTAATGGGTCAGTGGCTCAAGTACAAAGGAAAGATTGATTTTCATACTCCCACTCTTTGTTCCCAAAGTTTAAAACAGACACGTTCTGGTAAATTAGTTTGTCTATGTTATTAATGGAAGAACTTATTAAACTCCCATAAATATGTGGTGGTATCTTACTTAAAACACAAAATGCATTTGCTTTGAAAAAAACACAAAACATGTCTAAAAGTAAACAGGGGTGTAATATTTGTATTTGATTTCAGAAATGCCTCCAAAGGCAGAAAGCGGGAGAAATGAGGGTTTGTGAAATATATTAGGAATGCATAATGATGAATGGCACAAAGAGCGTAGGCTCGAGCCGATAGAAAATACGTTATTTGCGTTTAATGAAAAGCATTCACACACTGGGTAAGTGGCAACGTTGTGGGGAGAACGGCTGCTTTAAGCAAGAAATATTGTCTGGGTGAAATCCTTCTTTTATGTCAGGCTCATGTGTGCGTTGGCTGAGCAGATGGAGGTCCCACTGCTGGTGCAGGAGCGATTGTGGGGTCAGGGCAGGCTTCTACACTGGTGGAAAAGAGAGTTGCTGTGAGAAAGGGTGTTCAGATCCACGCGGGGAACAGCGCTGCTGCCTCGCGAGAGGGACAAGGGGAGTGTTCTGCAGCTGATGGAAACTGCCAGAGCTCCTTTCGCATCAGCTGAAGGTCTGGCCCAGGTCCCTGTCCTCTCCCACACAAGAAGAGACACTTCTGATCTATTCTCATGGCCCCTGAGGTCACGGAGTTTCCCCTGATGATCTGCCTGCCTGCAGAAGGATGTCTAACCACACTCCATCACCTTACCTTTCTCTCATCCGAAAGTGTTTAGTTTTCCATGTGAATAAATCCCCCACACTTCAGCAGTTCACAGGGAAGGACAGACCCCCAGAAACATTCCCATCAACAGCTCTAGGGATTACTGTATCAGGGGGGCTCTAATTAACAAGAAACTCACTACTAAGACTGTTAACCACGGTAAAAATGCCCTTTGAACCCAAACTCAACCCATTGCTGCCTGCTGACGGAGGGACAAGGTGCCCGCCACAGCTACGGGGGTACGGTATTACCAGTGGGTCAACCAGCTAAAAGGAGCTGGTCTGCGTGCTCCCAACTCACTCTGAAGGCAGTGGAGCTTAACTCCTGCTGCTGCTGTTCCTGCTCTTAGTCCTGCTGATGACTCTCTCTCTCTCTCTAAGCCTTAGTCTGGATGTCAGAACTATAGGGTTAATCGTGGGAGGACGCGGAGTTTTACCTGGACGATGACACTCAGTGGATGGTCAATGCAATCTGGGTTGTGGCAAAGTGGTCTTTCCCTCTCCTTATATTTTTGGCCTTCACCAGGGAAACCTGACACGGTCCCCAGTACAGTCTGAGAGGGCACTAAATAATCGTGCTTCCTCGATACAGCACGGTCTGGGAGGCGTGGGGTGGGATCAGGCTCCAGCCGGTATCACCCACACCGGTGCCCAGGGGCAAGGACCCCCCTTGTGGAAACACGCTCCCGTTAGAGCACGCTGCGGGGGGAGAGGGTCCAAGGTAACATTTTTCTGTCACAGTAGGCTGTTTCTTTCAAATGTAAGAGCTTCACAGAAGTGATTTACACAGCCGCTGAGAAGTATCAGATTGGAGCATTCCTAGAAAGTCTTCTGGGCTCAGAAGCATTTTGATTTTTCTGAGAAATTTTATTCCAATGACTGTGTATTATGCATTCAAATTAAAAAGAGGTCAAAATTCTAACACGTGTGATGAACTAATCAAAATGTTTGAATTTTCTACTCCCTGAGTACTCACTCCTCTCTCTCTGTTTACATTTGTGTAAAAATTCCGGTGTTTAGAATTTGTTCTGGAGCACAAATGAAAATAAGGTTTCCTCTGCTTCTTTAGCAGCATAATCCTGTGGTTCTCCAGCATGATGATCCTGCCCAGTCCCAGTGAGACTGTTTTCTCAGAGACAGAATGATTTCTCACTCTATCATCCCACCAGTTCTCCCTACCTACTGGGAGAGGAATTCTGCTTTGCTGCAAGAATGGGGAAATAAATCACAACGTGTGCTCCACGCCAGCTCAGGGGAGAGCATGTGAAATGAGATCTCTGCCTCTAGCCCTGGCCACACGGGACATCAGGCTACTCATCACACCAATTCTTCTGCTCTTTACTTATATATAGCCGCTGTGAATCATTCCCTACAGGAAAACACCCCCCATATACCGGGAATCGAGTGTTTCATTGCCTCCCGGTGCATTAAACATCACTGTTGGAAGCGATTGCTTTTCTTTGCAACCAATAATTGGGAGATTTCTACAGAGCCTTGCTAGGCATCTTCCAGTTCTAAGCTTCCTCTTATTTATTCATGACTACTTTTATACTGCTATCTTCAACTTTAAACATTGTTATCTACCTCATCCCTCAGCAAGCACTCATATAACCTCAACCTCAGCTTTTCCAAAGCTGGGCAAGCAAGACAATTTTCATCTTCTATCACAAGACGTGCTCCATTCCAGGGGATCATCTTGAAACCCTTCTCTGATCCTTTCCTGCTTGAATTATTGTTTCTTAGACAAGGTGCCCAAATGGCCCCATCTTTGATATTTGGCTGCTGATTACATACCATTTGTTATTTAGATAAGAATAGATCTTGGCTGGGTAAGGAGCTGTGAAAGTAGAGGTGAGTAAACTACTGAAAATAGTGTGTACATGAGTTAATTCAGCAATAGATCTGAACAAAACTCCAGGGACTTTGACAAGAGCGAACATAGACTTCAAGTTTTTCTCTACAATGGGTCTGAGGGATCTGAAATCTGATCTCTGCCTGGGATCATTTCTAGTTAATACGAATTATGTCAGTAGCTACACTTTCGTGATAAAGCAAAAGGGAAAATAACATGGAAAAAATGTTTTTAAAATGATAGCAGCAATCTGTGCTAATGATACTGAAATAAAATGTACGAGCCCAGCACTGTCTTGTAAAGTATGTACAATTAAAAATCTCTCCTGGCTGCTTGTTAGGACAGCCAGAAACAGAAATTTGTAGGCACAGTTATCAAGCAATTTTTCACCATATTGTTGATTGTAGAAGGCCATAAATGGGAACTGGAACTCATTTTATTTCAATCGTGATAACAAGCAGACTCCTCTGCCTGCTTGGGACCACAGGCTGGGACCACAGGCTGGGGAAGACAACGTTACTTTCCGAAGGAATGATGACAAGATACTTCATGCTCTTTGTTTTTAGCAGAGCTCCCCCACTGATGTGACTCTATCACAGTTGCTGATGAGGACACGACAAACAAACTTCTCTTTCACGCCCTGGCAGGTGCACAGAGTGGCTTGTGCATACCTTCGGTTTTCTTCAGCCCTCTAGACACAACCGGTAAGACACGAGGGCAAGTGCAGAGGTGGAACGCGGCGTGTTCACTTGCAGTTGTACGAGCAACCCTCCTCCAGGTGGTCAGTGACAGCAAAGAGGGCTCGTTCAAGCATGACATGGGTTTACTTGACTATAACTGAATCAGCTTCCAGCCTTTGCGCTGAAACCTGGGTACACCGAAACCCCCATCCTCAGGTGGCCCTCTGAGGATGAACTTCCTTATTTTCAAGCATTCAGGATTACCCACAAGCCAAGGAAGGTAACAACACGCTCAGGGAGCACTGCAATAGGAAGAGGTGTGGAAAGCAGTTCAGATAGTCTCCTCTTGCAGTAACTTTAGCTTCCAGTGTCTTCTATACAACTGCCCCAGAGCAGTTGCCACAGGAACACCCCTTCCATGCCATCCCCAACCGCTGAGCTCCACTCACCACTCTGGTGAGCCCAGGGTGGCGTTTTCACAGCCGCCAGCCTGCTGTCTGTTTTGTTTCACTGACCGTTTTCAGCATCTGCTTCGGCTCTGCTAAGTTGCAGAGCAGGCAGGGTCTGAGGGGAGCCCCTCCATGACGGAGCAGCTCTGCGGGGTGACCAGGGCTGTCCCAGGAAAATCTGGACAGGACAGGAACCAAGGCAGCATCCGTCTCTTCAGCTCCCAAGTGCTTAATCGTAAAATGAGAGTGCGTTTCCCAGCTCTGACACTCAGAGGAATGCATTTCGCTGTTGCACATGTGCTGGGCACTGTCTAAGGGGAGACAGAAGAGGAAATCTTTCTGGAGCACTTTCGCCTTTTTACCAACAGAGGGATTTGAGAGCCTTTCTCCATCTGCGGACTCTGGCAATGAGAATCATAGCAAACTGAAGATGTGTGTGCAGAGTAAAAATGGCCCTGTGGATGCTGTGCCGTGTTCAGCCAATGGTTTTACATACGGCGCATTTTCCGGGAGAGCCTCACTGAAACACAGGCTGAGAAACATCTTCCAAGGCACCAGAGAGCTGGATCTACCTTTGGAATGGAATGATCATCTGCTTAACAGCTCAGAGCTACACACACACTAATTTGGGTCAGGAAGTCAAAAATAACGTAATGCCAGATTGAATTTAAATTGTATGGGGGGCTATAAGCAAGCAGAATATTATTGTGGTGCCTGCGTTTATATTTTCCTCTTTTGGAAAGCACTGTGGGATCATTAATGTCTATAAGTGGTTAGGCAGGCATCGGGTTTATATCTCATCTGCAAGGAAAAGCTTCCAAAAAGGCATTGGCTTTTAACCATGGGCTCTACAGAGAGATAAGATGCCAGTTATAGAGGAACCAACCCTGCTTTTCAAACAGAAGAGGTTTTCCCCAGTGACTGCATATCCAAGGTTCTTCCATGTTTGTGATCCGACCCACCGTAGCGCTTGCTTCTAATCAGTTCATTTGCCCTAATATCTGCTCGTTGCCTCCCAAGCATTTTAAAATGGCAATAATCACCCAGCTTGCTCGCTCGCTCGCTTTCCATCGTGCTGGAGAAACGGCTTTATTAATGCTGTGCCTGTGACGCTGTGTGTGTGTGAGCACGCCTGTGCATGTGTGCCGAGCTCTGACAAGATTACAGCCGGAGATGGGCTACATCCTATTTAGGCTTCTGCAAAGCTTAGAAAGAGAAATCTCCCTTTTGTCTTTGAAGCATGAATGGATGCTGAGCTTTCAGCAGTCTGCAACCCACAGCGATTCGCCTGAAAAACAGCAGCAACTTTTAAATTAATGATTTACCGTTAAAACAAGAGGAAAAAAAAAATAAATATGCCTCTATCCGCACTCCCCTCTCCTCCTTCACCCAGCTGAACCGTACATGGATATTGGATCTCTTTTGTTGGCAGAAATTCTAGTAATCTCTAAAGGACGTGCTTTTTCTGCCTTCTCAGGCTACCTCACTGAAGAGAATTCCAAAGATTTCTGGAAAAGCTTTTTAACGCAGGCAGCCGAGCTCCCCTCCTCATACCCCTTCCCCCCGGTACCATTATAATTTACAGGGTTCCTAGGACCATGTAACTACTTTGTGATTACACGGAAAATACCTTACAAATACGTAATAATTACAAGTTCACGCAGATTACTTAGTAAATATATTTGAAGCAACAAAATACCTCGCAGATTAATCATCCCTTAACTCCCAGTATTCAAATTATTTTCCCCCGAATGTACAAATCTATTTGTAGCGACTTCAAGGCTGGTGGAGAAGAGGTTATGATGGTTCTGATCTGAGAGGGAAAAATGGAATTTGACAGGCATGGATTATTTAAAGCATGCAGATGTGAGCCGTATAACCACCACACTTTGATGCAAATCGTAGAGGAAGGCACAGGAGGGGCGGTCGGTACAGAGAAGTAGTGGACAAAGTTAGGATTTCCTGCCATCGACATGAAATTTAAACAAATAATCATTTAATGGCAGCACAGCACTACGTTCCTTGTTGCATGCATTAATGTCAGCATCTGGGACCAACATTTTGACAATTCTATTAAAATGCTTCCCCATTCCCTATCTAACACCTGTTAGCTCTCATTTTCTTTCCTGAGACGTACATCAGTAGACAGTGTAGATTCCAAATCATTTATCACTTTTAAAGTGCTTCCATATGAGCTTTTTGGGGGGCTTATCTTGGCCTTAGGAAAACCTTTTCTGAATGTATTAAAATTCAGTACTTGGGGGGGGGAAGTGTAGACATCAATGTTTCATAACATTCATGTCTGGTAATTATTAGCCTAAATTATGGCTCACACATGACTTGACAAAGTGGACCCTGCATTTAAAAAAGCTGCTCGCTAGACATGCACTGCTCAATGTGTTCCAAGTTATTGAGATGTCAGTCAGTAATCATAAAGCAAACACCCCTCACTGAAAGGACCCTGCTAAGAGGGCTACGAGGCCTGGGGGACTACCTAAAAATGTCAGAAATGTTACAGCCTAAATGAATGACGTCAGCAGGAGAACATGTGTTTAAGAACACACACAATTAGCTAACGCAATAAAATGCAAATCCTGGAACACGACGGAGCTGAAGAGTGGTACCTGGCGAGGAGCATTTAAAAACAAACCCACCCAAAAGGTTCTGTTCTGCAGGACACAGAAAACATTTATATATCTTCCAGAAAAAGATGAGAAACGTGAAAAACGATCGTGTTGGTGTTTTTACAGCTGTGCATCGTGGAAGCAGGGGGAAATGCGTTATAGCCTTTATCTACCCGTACATAATAGGCTTGCTTATCATTATGTACGTTAAATCGCTCCCTGTGTTGCTCCTATCACGCAAAACAAGGTGTACAGTGAATTAATGCAGTGTTTGTAATCTCTCACCTTCTACAGCGCTGACCATAAGTTAATCAGCTTGCAGCGAGATGAGCGTTACGGACAGTATTTTAAAGGTTTTTGCCTTTGCAGTGCGATACCCTTACACGAGCGATAAGGCCTTACCTATTCCCACTAAGGTGTGGGGGGGTTTTGCTGATTCAGGTGGGTAAAACCGCAGGTCCGCTTGCAGGATTTAAATGTGATGCTGCAAAGTGATGCCACGGAAAGCAACACCCAGGGCAGCGAACAGAGCTACTTCGGATCGGTTTTTTTAATACGAATTTTCCTTTCCGTTGTCTGAATTGGAATTGCGCGGGCGAGTCAGCCACTCAAAACTTTGGAGCAGCTTTCGAGCCGTTCTCCCGGTGCTTTTTAAAAGCCCGTGCAAAACGCGGACCAACACCAGAAAACAAAGCCCACAAAGCAGCTGGCAGCAACCAGAAATGTGGACAGTTTAAAAACGTCCGTCAGTGCACCGATACGCACCTTTACTTTCACACGTCTGCTGTTTACTAAATAACATTTTAGCACAGTTTTCATCTTATAAAGAAAGTGTTTGAAACTTGGAATAAGTGCACTTAATTAAAGGAAGCCTGTGAAAATGTGCACTAATCTGATATGACTAATAGCAAAGTGCATGAAATTGCTAATTAGAATTTCATTAAAGGTGCTGCTTTATCAGACGGCGAATATCACAACCTTTAAAATTCTTTCAGGAAAGCTTAATTCCTTTTCAAACAGAAATATTCTTTAAAGACATTTGATTTGTTCTGAAGGAATTTGTAGCTTAGGCTGAAATATAAAATGTTGCCAATATTCCACGGGAGTAATATTTGAATAAAAATATGTATCAGGTACTTTCTTTCATCAGGCAGATGAATGATTTTTTTTTTTTGGAGAATATTATTGTTCAAATAATACAATCAGCTAAGAGAAATAAAGTTTAATCTTTAGATGGTTTCAAACATGACTTGGTTTTATGCCTGTGCGGTAATATTTGATATGTTTTTTGCTTTAAAGGAGGAAAGAAATAAAAAGCTTCAAAATACTTCAAAAAAATACTTCAAAAGTAACGTATGAACAATAAAAAAGATGCCTGTGAATGTAATTTTATAAAAATATACCAGGTTTTGGATGTCCAGAAAGAGGAAATTAATTGTCTACCTCAATTTTTAAAAAAAATCTATCAAAAATAATATCCTTTTAACATCTTTTAACATCTTCAACAGAAAAAATAGATATAAGAAAGCTATGTTTTTGAAGTATTGTTGGAGAAATCCCCGCTTTGTACAAATGCTTCTATTTCTATACTTAGCTAAATATTAATGGTAAATGTTAATTCATTTAACCTCGTTTTTCCTCCTTGTTAAGTCTTCAAGCTCATTGCTTTTTATTTATTTTATTGCCCCTCGCCTCTCTTGTTCGATGACAGCTTTCCTCCTCCGATTTAGCGTTAGGTTTGGAAACACGCTCTGCCGTCGGGGATTTGTTTGATTTTGCCATCAGTGATTTTATTTGCAGCTGAAGGGTTACCTTTGGCCCAGCCATCCCTTTCATTTGAATTTGGCTCATGGCATTTGATGGGGCATTTTTAGGCTCTGGCCACAGCATAATCACAGCAAGGGCGCTGTCACATCGCAAGAACTCGGCATCAAGGGGAGCCTTGCTTTCAGGTTCTCTTTTGCTGGGGCAAGAGCTGCTCCCCATCAATTTTTATTGGCCCCTGACTCTTAGAAAATGCCCTTATAAACACAGAGCCCGATTCCTCCAGGTTCCTGGTGCCGGCAAAGTGCTTCCCATCATCAAGTCAGCAGTGAATTCCTACTCACAGATTGTACTTCTGACAAAATTCTCATTTGCTCATGTGTCGCACTGCGATTTTTGGCAGTTTTGCTTGTGTAAGCAGAGCAGGATTGGGATTTAAATAGCTTTGGTCCTTTTTATTTTGAAATTTAAGTTTATTCGCTCAGGTAACTAATACAACGCTTTCAACAACACTGAAGATCATTGAAGCAGCTCAAGTTTATGTATATTAAAAAAAATATCCATCAAGGCTCTCTGTTTGTGGACTGCAATTATTTTATATAATACTAGCGAAAAAAGATCTACTTTTGTGGGAATTAAGTATTCAGAGCACATTTTTAGAAACTCAAATTAAAAACTAATCAATGCAAATTTACATGACAAAAAGATTCTTGGAAATGGATAAAGACTGAACAGAAGAATCTTTACTTAGGAGATAGTATATTATGACTTTGAGCATGTTTTAAAATCACATGTCAATTACAGTTTGGTGTGATTCCGCTCTTGTTATAGGTATTTTCCTGCCAGTAGGTATTTTATCAGTTGGACAAAGCAACACATAAAAGTCATTTCAGCTTTCTTCATAAATATGCCAACTTTCTTTATGTACATCTGCTTTCTACAATAAATACATTGATAAAAAAATCAGTCTAGACTCAAATAAATGAAAATTATGCTTATTAAATCTAATGTCTGGTGTCAAAAGTGAGGTGTCAATCTTACCTATCTTACTTCTAAGCAAGGCAAACAAAGCTGCTAATTATAATATTTAAGTTTAAATATAGAATTATTGTTCAAATATAGAAAACAATGGCGTGGTTGTTCTTTCTACAGCTATATGATTAAGACTACTTATGTCTCATTTTATGCAAAATAAATGACACATGATTGTGATTTAATTCCCGCTAAGTAAACGTCCACAGGGATTTATGACAAGAAAAGCAATAACAATCCATACCTTGTTACTTGTCAATAACTGTATTCAGGACAGTGGGGAGTAAGGAAACATAAATAATTGTTTGGAAACCCCCCACACACAGGAGTAATGTGTAGTGATTTTCATCATGTTAATCTAAGGCTGTTGGTTGTAATACTGCAAGTGCTATAAATTCATGTAGTTCTGTACTAGTCTGCATCATTTTATCCTCCCTTATATGACGCCACCGCTCCCAGATTCAACGTGCCTCGATCCCCGTTGCTGGCAACAAGATTAGTGCACTCCATAAACACGATGAGCTGCATTTAGTAAACTGTTTGCTGAGCAAAGATAAGACGCTGGCATTTACAATTGCGTTCTTCAGAAATTATAGGACAGATACGTTTTGGTGTGTAAAGGAAAACAAGAGCAGGAAGAGGCTCTGGTCCTTCTCTCTTCTCACAGTGAGGCAAGGCAAGACGATGCGTGCGTGGTTTCCAGCTGGCAGCCAGTGCTGATAGGGGATCAGTGAGGGTGAAGGTGGGGGTTGGCCTCCTACGTGACCAGAACTCTCCAGCGTGGGCAAAGGGTGTCCCCACCACCCTTCTGGTTTTAAAATAGAATCATAGAATGGAAACTATAACAGGGAGGGATCTTAAAACCCATCCAGTTCCACCCACCCTGCCACGGGCAGGTGCCCCTACGCCTTCCACTGGGTCAGGGTGCTCAGAGCCCCATCCAACCTGGCCTCGAACCCCTCCAGGGATGGGGCAGCCACCACTGCTCTGGGGAGCCTGTGCCATCACTACCCTCACAGTAAAATATTTCTTCCTAAGATCTCATCTAAATTACAGGTTTGACTGTAATAAGTAATATCAGGAAAGTTCCCCTGTATCTAGTTTAGAGGGGATTCAGTTACGTGGTGGGAGGAGGGCAGCTGCCACCAGTCTGTCGTGAGGATCCGTGGGAGCAGCCCAGAACACCTTGCCCAGTGCACCACACAGCCGATGTAAATGCACACTACTGGTTATTGGGGGTGAGATTAAAGCCATATAACTGTTTGGCTGGATTGATTACCCCGTGTTGATCGTGGAGCATGATGTGAGGCTCTTTCCAGATTTCAAAGGACAATTTGCTTGAAGGTTGACTTTAGTGGGTTGTAGGTGCAGGAATGATGCTGAACCTGGCTCGGGGTAAAGAAGCTTGATTTGTTTGCAGGACTTACAGAGTTTGAGTTGATCTGACAGAAATTGTCTGCTTAACTCCAAGGAATGTGCGCGCTCATGCTATGGCCAGGGTACCAGTTTCCACGGCTCTGTACAGCTCTGTTCAGCAATGTTGAGGACTTTTGTTCCTTCGCCATATTTCTTCAATGCTTGGCCTGACAGACAAAAATCAGCCATAAATAAATGCATCTGGTCGTGCCAGGTAATACATTTTTGCTACTCAGCTTCTGCTGATTAGACGTTGCTGGGATCCAGCAGCTCATTACATGGAAGCCACATTCCTAAAGAAACATGTAAGTCTCATGAAATCTTGAGGCACACACTGTGTGATGGTCAGAGAATCATAGAATGGTTTGGGTTGGAAGAGACATTGGAGGTCATCCAGTTCCGGCCCTCTCCACTGGATCAGGTTGCTCAAAGTGGTGACCATCACGAGGTCCAAGAAAGCATCACTTGATTAAGCCTCGTCTCTTAAAATAAATGCAGGTGTGGCTTTTAATGGGAGCTACACACCTTCTGAAGGCCTGATAGGATTCATTCCTGTGCTCCACTAAGAGGTCAGTCAGAAAAAATCAGTGGTTTCTTGCTATTTCCCTGAAGTGGTGGAAGCGTTAAATCTGTTAATTGTGTTTATAGTGACCCAATATTCCTACTTCTTTTGTTAGAATTGATGGCCAGTTGAACAGACACAGTGAACCAGCGAGAAAAGAAATAAGCAGGACCTCTGCACTTTGTCTTAGTTTTGCTCCTTTGTCTCCTCTCTCTGAATTTCCTTCCCTCTTGCTTTCATGCTTTCTCCCACATCATCTTATTTATCATCCACTACTTTGGTTTATTTCTGTCTCAGGTCTGGTTGTTTCCTTCTCTGCAAACCCAATATACTTTGGGTTTCCCCTCTTCCTTAGTCCTTGCCATGTGAAAGACATTGCCTTTGTCTTCTGCACTCAAACATCTCCCTGCACAAATATCTGCTATAACTCACAAAAATATTGATGCTGCTCAGGTTCCCTGAATTGATCACTTCCCCTGTAACTTTGAAGACAAACCGCTTTTGCTACTTCATGCGTAAGAAATAAAGCAGGTTGGTGGTTTGAGAAAAAAAGCCAAGGGAAGACTACTTCTTCTTCCAACTTTTGCTGCAGGTAGCTCAAAACTCCAGCCCTGCACACAAATTGTCAGAATCTGTATTGTTTTATCCTAACCTTTATAGGTAATCCCAAAATCCTACCTAATCAATTGAAGATCATAAAATATTAGACTTAATACTGCAAAGTGCTGCTTTATAATTCACATAACAAGCTCCTAAATAATTCAAATAGCAAACATATCCTGCTACTCAGTGATGGGAGGTTGTTTAGATCAGCCAGAGAATGTCAACACATGCCACATCTCCTGGATCTACCGCGTTTCAGGAGCCCTATTAAGTTAATTGCTGGTTTCTGACAGCCGAGAGCATGCTGGGAGCGGGGTGCTCTTTATTAGCCTTTCGGGCATTTGCAAACATCAGCCATTTTGCCCCTACTTGTATATAGCAGGCATGGAGAACGTAAATCAAATTGCGAGACAATAACCAGTGTTGGCACCACCTTTGCGTTGGATTCATTCGTGGAATACAATAAAGGTTCTAATGTCAATTGTTTTGCCTGTTAGATTTATGTATAATACCATATACATACGTGTATATTGTAAAGGTCTAATAAGAACAATCAAGCAATTACATCATTTTGCACTGCGTATGTAAGGCACATAAAAAGGTAATTGAAGTGTGGTGCCTCACATCTTCGTAATGGAAGTACTTTGAAAGCTATAAATAGACAAGAAGCTTTGGAGTAAATTAGCAACACAATATAATTTTCATTAGGTACCTGCCCTGTAGTATTGATGTGCACGGGTGCTCTTTGTTCTTATATGTGTCTTAGACCAATGTTTTGACTTCTAAATACCCCAAACATCCTTTGGTTCATAATTTCATTTTCTGGCTCTGTTTTTTGACTACCTACTGGTTTCAAAGAGTTCTAGGAGAGAAAGAGGAGGGGGGGGGGGAAGAAAGAGTCTCAAAAATAATTTGAGATTAAGTTCTGTCCTTCCATTCCTGACCTGATCCAAGCCCCCCCTGAAGTAATTTAAGAGTTTTGAAGACACTTTTGTGGTCTTTGGCTCACACGTGTAGCTCTATTAATTCTACATATTTTGGACCACCCAGTTTTCAGCTGGCGTGTCAGCTTCAGTGTAATCGTTTGAGCTAAAGATCTTTTTCAGATCTAAATATACAGGGAAATGACATTATTTAGCTGTATGAATCAGTAAATACTTCTATTATCCATGAAACTGCATCCTTTAATCACAGAACCAACTTGTCAAACAGAATGTAGATAAAAATAACCGTTGCCTTCAACAGTTTCGTAAATACGATGCAAAACTCAGTTACTTCTCAGAAATCAGCTAGTGTAGAAAGAAAAAAAGCAATATTTACAAAATCAGTTCACCACAGACATGGAAAAGAATCTCTTCTGCCTGCTCTGGGCTCATCACAGATTCACAGTTTAATTTTTGCAGGAGTCTATGGAGCATTTTATTTCATGGCTTATCTCTTCATTAGCCACCACAACAGCAGCCAGTGTTGTTGCATAAATTTTAACAAACACATTTCCCAGGCAGAGCTGATATTCTTTGGAGTCAGTATTACATCTGAGGTGTATGAAAATTTCTAAATTGCATTTGATAGATCCCAAATTGACTTGTTTCATTCAATTAAAAAAGGCATTTTAAGAGCGAGCCAAGTCACCAAAAATATGACTCCTCTTTTGTGTGCATATGTGAATAAATATATATGATGTGTACTTATATTTTTATATATGTACACATCGGGATGAGAACATGTTCTGTATTGCTCTGAAAGATGCTAAGTGTGAAAACTCTAAAGGGCTAACAGAATTTTGTAGTTGTCTGCAGACAGGGCTGTTGTGAAGAAAGGCCCAGTACGTTCTGTTGCTTCTGATACATTTGAAAGCAATCGTTTCGCATCGTGGCATAAGACTGGATACTCATGTCCTATGTCTCTAATTATGTCAAAATATAGTATTTTTGCAATGCACGCAGTGTGTGTGTAAACTCATGAAGCTAAGACCTTCCTGATCTCTAGAAACACATAGAATCATAAGATCATTTGGTTGGAAAAGAGCTTTGAGATCATCACGTCCAGCCCTACCTGTCCACTACTGAACCAGATCCCTGAGCACGTCCTCTACTCGTCTTTTCAACACCCCCTGGGATGGGGACTCAACCCTTTCCCTGGGCAGCTTCTGCCAGGGCCTGAGAAACCTTTCAGTGATGAAATTTTTCCTGCTGTCTAATTGAAACCTGCCCTGGTGCAACTTGAGGCCATTTCCTCTCGTCCCGTCACCCGTCATGCGGGAGAAGAGATCAATACCCACCTCGCTACAACCTCCTTTCGGGTCTCCCCTCAGCCTTCTTTTCTCCAGACCAAACAACCCCAGTTCCCTCAGCCGCTCCCATACCCCTGTGCTCCAGCCCCTTCACCATCGTTGTTGTTCTCTGGACGCGCTCCAACCCCTCAATGTCCTTCTTGTAGCGAGGGGCCCAAAACCGAGGTGTTATACACTTATCCAGAAGAGTTACGTACTGCTGTATCATCAGGCATCGAACAAAGGTGCAGGCGTCCCAAGCCCCTTGACACATCAATCTGACTTAGATTTTACTAATTGAAACCTTTTCACATTGTAGTTGCAAGGTGCTATAATAATGATCTATTTGGAAATATATCCCTTTAAAACTCAAAATGCACCAGGCACTTTGGTGTCGCTGAGTGGGTGCTTGATAATGGAGCAACAGATGTAGAATTTACCCTCAAGTGCCTCTCTCAGGCACTGGACATGCATGAAATGGGTAAAATGTATGAAAAGCCCTCTGTAGCAGTGAGTCAGTAAGGGGTTGAAGGTGGTGACTTCCAGCCCGCTGCCATTCAAAAGGTAGGTAGCAAGGGAAAACCTTGTTTGTTTCCTTCTGTAGTTTCCACTGAAGATAAAATTGCAAACCCCTCAGTCTACCAACATGCGTGCGCTGCAGCTGTGTTTGATGTCTCGCGAAGGATTCAACTGTGCGCAATTTGCTGGAGGAGAAACCTGTGTTATTTCTCAAGTACGCTTGCCTCCTTTCCAGGG
The DNA here is from genome assembly GCA_033558235.1 of Neomorphus geoffroyi. Lineage (NCBI taxonomy): Eukaryota > Metazoa > Chordata > Aves > Cuculiformes > Neomorphidae > Neomorphus > Neomorphus geoffroyi. Next base: position 3,148,764 of record JAUMJM010000016.1, on the reverse strand, counting down.
CTGCCAACAATAATGTTACACAACGTTACAGAGCAAGACGACAGATTGCTGGGTCTCATGCCAGTAAGTGATCGCTGATAACGCTGAGAACTAAATATAAAATCAGGAACTGGAAAGATACAGCAGTTTTGGACTGTTTCATAGTTTACTAGAAAGTAGAGAGTACTGAAACTTCGGCTTTAAGAAGCCATGGGCTGTGGAATCTAAAATATTGGGCACCCAGCAGAGGTTTTATACAGTAGTTTGCCCTGATTTCAAAAACATCTGTTCATTTTTAGAAGTAAATCTGTACACAGTTTACATTTCAAGGAGGGTCAGATTCCATTCTTCAATTTCCTTTTGTGTGTGTGCGCGTGTGGATCATTTATTGTATTTGCAATCAGTGTGGGTTTTAGTCCTGCTTTCTTTCTCCTCCTGGTGTTGCCTATCCCCTTGTAATAAAACTGGCTCATTTTGCAATCAAGTCATGTGTAAATGAACATGATTCCACAAGTGTCAGCATGTGATATTCCCTTCTTTGTGCAAAACTGGAAGCACCCCGAGCAACGTGAAAAAGAAAATACCTTCTGAAGACAAGGGAAGGGATTTTCCTTGTACTCGGAAGCTGCAGGACTTCCAGGGCACATCAGCCGACTGATTACCCATTCAGTCTACATTGTTTCCTTTCATAACACAAATAAGATTTACGACAATTTAGAGCTGAGATGAAGTTTTGAAGCTTCATTTGATTTTTTTCGGCTTCAAAGAAGCCTCCAGAACAGAGGCACTGGGTTTTTACCACACAGAATTGATTTTTCTGGAGGCAGCTCTTGCGTTCACTGACTTGACTGGAGGCCCTTTTTCTAGGAATGCCTTCCTGGTAATTCAAGGGCTGGCAGTGAGCACAAGGAGGAGTTCCCTCCTAAGTTTCTTTCTTTCCTCCTAACCGCTGGTGCTGGTGTCCAGATCGCCCGAGGCCCTGAGGATTTGTTTTTAAACACGTTTTCAAAGCAGTCAGTCTGGTTGTGTGATAGCTGCAGAAGGGTCGTCTCTCCCCGTTTCAGTTTAAGCTGCAACAAACAAACAAACATGAACCACCGGGCATTCATATATTCTTTCGATAATCACAAAGAATTTCCTCATGGTTATACAACAGAGCAGAGAGAAAATAACCTGTTTGCACAAGCTTTCTGATTTTAGAGCAGTTCACGAGTGATGCTGTAGAACCACTGCTGGTCCAGTCACCCAGACCCTGTGTGCTGTGCAAAAGAGAATCCCAAGTGTGTAAGGAGGAGAATAGAAACAAAATATTTGTGCAAGAGATCACTTAATTAGTTTTGCGTTTATAGATTTTTGCTTGATCACTACTTTCTGGTGGGTCAGTTGTCATGGAAGCTGATGACTTCTTGCAGAATTAATGGCAGGTAATTTTGAACAGCAAGACAGAACCTTAAGCTGGACTTCTCTGTGCATCTGGTGTGAAGATCTGACCATCTGACCTGTCCTGTTAAGCAAACAGATTGTTGAATTATGGTTCTTAACAGCACTTGTGGCTTTATTCCTCTTTACAAATTGTAGCAATGTTGACTGGAGCTCATCAGCTTCTCAATCTCCATGGCTAGATCCAAGCCGATCACACCCTCTGGGGCTGGTGCAGACAGACAGAGTTGATTTTGGTCACCTTTGCTACGTTTGGCTCTACAAGACAGGCGTGTGTCGATGCAAGAACATTGAAAGGGTGCCAGGACTGACTTTGCAATTCAGGGTCCCCTGATCATACAGGAACCAAGCCTTACCAAGCACACCCTCTTCTGACCGTCAGCCAGTGGATTCCGGTAGATGGGAATCCACATGTTCATTTCAGTTTAGCACTGACAAATCCTTAAGATGCTGTAATTGATAGCAAGGAGGTGTGCAAGTATAATCTTCTCACTCCTGGCATTTCAGGTCACTCTGTCTTTCTTGTTCTTCCAAAAGCCTCCTTGTTGGTCAATATCAGGCAAAGGACAGAGCTTGTAAATGTTTGCCTGCAGGAACTTTAGAGATGTAGGAACAAATGCAAAGAATGCTCAGGTTTCAGGGAAAGGCCTGAGGTCCTTCAAGACTTCAGCGTTTATCCCTGGAAGCTTTTGGAGACAAGACAAAAATACTTGGCAGTAACTGAATGAATCAGATACTGCAAAGCAATCCAGAAAGATGCCTGTTGGTTTACCTGTGTCTCCCTAAAGAGAAGGGGGGACACAAAAGGGAAATGAGATGTTGTTTTTCTTGATCAAAGGCCGTGGTGAATGACTGCGGTAAAATCTATTAACTTTGATGTTTTGTGTGACTGGCGCAGTGGTTGAGGGGAAATATAGAGGTTTGGTGGTTTTTTTGACAGCTCTGGGAGCTTGGAATCGTGTTGATGAGGAACCACCACAATGGTAATCAGGAGTTGTCAATTTAGAAAATTTTAATCTCAAATGATTTTATTTTCATCCGTTAATGGGACTATTGCATATTTCAGTGATCAATATTTTATCAGGTTGGAAGAGGAAAAAATAAGGTCCAAAGAAGATATCCTGGTTGTATCCTGCATGATTAAAATAAAGACATTTTATTTCTGATTAACAAAACTCCCTGTTGTCCCTAGTGATACCTAAGTTCACTCCAGACATAGAGAACATTAAAAAACCAAAATGCAAATGCACACTTGAATCTTGAAAATGACCTCTCTTATTTGAATTAAAAGTTCCCAGGTTGGTTGAGATGCTAAAAAACCTGTAAAGGAAAGGAGGGCCTTGCCTAAAGCTCAAGTTTTCCTTGGGCAAAACTACTTTCATGAGAAATTTCCTCAATCTAAGTGAAATATTTCTACTTATGACTAAAAAAAATCCTTGTTGTGGACACCCAGTATTGTCAAAACAACAAATAAATGGCAATTTTCTAGATGTAAATGAGAAGGAAACACGACATTTTAAAAAAATATCTCTTAATTTCAAACTTTTCTAAGAATCCCTCATATATTTGTAGGCTGGATAAGGAGAGATCTGGATTTAGACTGATTTTACAAAACCAAACCCAGATTAAGAAGGTTGATGAGAGCAATGTAAAACCACCTCAGTTTGCTCAAAACTTTTATCTGTTTCCCCCTTCAACTCTAAACTTTCACGGGTGAGATAAAATAGAAACCGAATCCAAACAAGCCGGTTTTGCAAAAGCTCCTCGGCTCTTCTCTAAAAATAAGATTAAAGAAATCCTCTAGGCTGCAGGAGATGACTTTATCTTGTTACATTGCAAATCTCATTCCCTTACTTTAAATCTTCTTCTCTCTTACTAAAGATAACTAATAGGGATGCTGAGAACCATTGTATTCTGTTGACATCTTTAAACATAAAGCGAGCTATCAATATCTGGCTTTCGAGGGGTCTCTCCTACCGTTCTCAAATACAAAAGTTTATAGTCATATCATTATAAGAAAGATGTATTTCTATACACACTAATGGAATTTACTTTCGCGAATCTTATTGAGGAACCTGGGACACCAAGGACTGTGCTGTGATTTACGCTGGTGTAACGCCCCTGACTTCAGCAGAATTACGCGTGATTTTCTCTATGCTATCCTAAAGCAGACAGGGGCCCAGAGGCGTTGGGGTAGGACATGGACAAGAAACAAAATCCTGTGCCTTTTTAAGATAAATGATACTAATGAAACATATTTGTTAAAATCATGTTCTATTACAAAAGATAATTATGATACGGTGACTTTCCTTGAGCTGTATTCACTTTTATGTGAGGTGAACTTAGCACGGCACGTCTAGACATTTGTCTGGACAGATCCTGCATGTTGTTCATAAGATTCTTGGTTTTTAAATAGCACTGATGGTAGCAGCTTGCACAGAGCTGTCAATATCCAGGATTCTTGGCAAACAAGTATCTGACAAGGTGCTTGAAAAATTCTCTTTTCCTTTGCCCCGGTGAGAATCATGGAATTGTAGAATGGTTTGGGTTGGAAGGGACCTTAAAGATCATCCAGTTCCAACCCCCCCTGCCGTGCACAGGGACACCTCCCACTGGATCACGGGGTCCAAGCCCCATCCAACCTGGCCTTGAACACCTCCAGGGATGGGGCAGCCACCACTGCTCTGGGCAACCTGTGCCGGTGTCAAAACGTGCCATCAGGGTCTGTCTCAGTATCCCTTCTACAGCCAGCACTTACCAAAATCGTTGACCGACACAATAACTTCACAAGGGTCAGCTAAAATCATCTGAGTCTCTGAGTACTTACCCTGACGATGCTTTGTTTTGCTTTTATTTAGCACTGTGTGTTGAGTCCATTTCCCTCTCTGACACCCGGTGGGCCAAGTGCATCCCTGTTGTAACAAGATCTCTCACATTTAGAGAATTACTTTGGGATGAATGTGGTCTCTTGTGTTTGCACTAAGTATAATACAGACACTAAACTGTGGATTATCATTTCCTAGTGGGAGATCTGGGTCTTGTGATGAGATTAAGAAGGATGCAGCTGTGAACGGGACAAGTTTGGCTAAGTTGCCCTAAAAATTTAACTAGAGTAACTTTGGGTTGTGAAAAACCGGCTATGTGCTATGTTCAAGAATAAGCTGCCACATAAAATCCTCGCAAAGCATGTGCAAAGCTCCTTTGTGGTAAAACAGAGCTGTTTTGACGAGCCATATATGTTTCCTGTGTAAATCCGCCACATCCTGGTCTAGAGCTCACTTGCATATCAAGTTTTCGTGTGAGTCAGATTCCCAAGGCATCCTTACAGAATAATAAAGTCATACATGACCATGTAAACGATACCCCGGGAAAAAAAAAAAAAAAAGCCCCTTAGTCTTCTTTTCAAAGTTATTTCCAAAACCAGATTTTCACATTCCGCTTTCACGAGCTGCTCAGATAATCGCCAAAATGAGAGTGCTCCTCCACACTCGTCTCCAATTAGCAAAATCTGACTTTTGTCTTCCTGTGACAATAGCTTTCTGTGCCTCTGAGAAAAGGGGAGATTTATGGAATATTAGTGATATTTATTTTTGAGACGGCATTTTTACTATCATTTTTATTAATGAAATTAAAGGCAGTATTTCTGTTAATTTAAGTAATAATTTGTGCATTCTTTTTATCGTTACAATCCCTGAGAATGTGGAAGATACAGAATCAGTTTAACACATTAGCAATAGATAATACAGTCTAAATAAACATAATAAGCTTTCCTATATGTCTCTAGACCAAACCTTATCTAAAAATACCCTAATGAAGCTGAACCATCCAATTACTTCTTTCTTGGAGGAACCCCTTATTAATGACATTGCAGTGAGGGAAAAAACATTAATTATTGGACACAGTGGGATCTTTTACATTCTGTCTAGTCTGGACAGCACCAATTAATACAACAATAATTATCAGCTACCCTGGCAGGCTGGCTGAGCAGAGCTCCTATCTGCTGATTGGGTGGGGAATGTGGGACAGCTCAGGCTGGGCAGATTTCTCCGACTTAGACCTCTTTTATTTTTTGCATTGCTATGTGAAAACCGAATCCTACGGATATTAAAGCGGGTGGATTACTTTATTGAGGCAGGGGCTGCTCCTAAGAGAAGGAAAGCACAGGTGCCATTTTCTCCTTCATCTCCCACCCACCTGCTGACTGACTTTCTGTCGCTGGAGCTTTAACACGATTGCTCTTTCGATAAGGTGACTATGATGGTGCAGGCTTTCCAGGCTCTTTGCTCGCTCCCTTGTCCTCTCTCCAGCTATCTTAAAATGACAGTTAACAAATGCAAAAGCAAATGTTAGCATGATTTATTGCTGGCACCATTGCTACAGTCTTGAAAATGGAATACAACCTCCCAATCAAATTCAACCCGAGGCAAACACCGAGTATGGGAAAATTCAGCTCAAAAGGTTAAAGTCTGCAAAAGTTATAAGTGAGTGAGTAGAGGGGGAACAATGGAAAGTGTTAGACAACCTGAATAACAGGCGTTACTACTCCACTGCTTATAATAATAATAATTCACCTTTTATCCATTCAAGATAAAAGGACACAATGTGGGAAAATTAAGCTGTATAGACATCTTGGGGATATCTCATCTGAGATCACACACCACTTCTTTCTTGTGGTTATCATGATTTTATCAGCGTCACTTTGAAGTCTATATAGCCTTATATCTCAGTTATCTACATTTCATCCTGTATGTATTTATTGCAGATGGGCCTAAGCTGCTAAATTCAGATCCAAATCCAGATTCTGGTTTTGAACTCCCTAAGGTCCGTAGCTAGCTTGAAGCTAGGGCTTTGGTTTGGAATCATCTCTATTTATGGGTAAGAAGAGGGGGTTTAACGTATGCTCTCCCAGCCTGCACAGCTCTATATAACGTGCACACCCAGCCACCCTCACTCACGTAGATCTAGGAAAACCAGAACATGGCTATGTAATTAAAAGCTGCCTACGCTGTTACTCACATTTTAAAGAAGGGTGATTTTATAAATGAGCCTTAGCTTTGACATTTTGTGATTTCTGAGTGCTTTCCTTTACAACCCTGACAAGTTTTAACCATGCTTTAACATCTGGAGCTCCAGCAAGGAGCCAGACACCCTCAGCTCTCCCTTACATTCAGGGAAAAAAACCACAGACAAGCAGTGTATTTCCCAAACCTGTGTGCACCGGAGTCTGTTTTCCAGTGTTACCTGTAGCCTTGACTCCAGCAGCAAGCAAACAATGACACAGAAATAAATAGAGTTATAGAGAACCAGGCTGCCGCTCTATTTAAAACTCCAGAGGAATTCCCAAGAGGAATGAGTGTCCCGTTCACAGGGAGGGGACACTAACCAGGTACACCAGGAACAAACTTCCCTTGTTCTGAGACAAGGCTGTGTAGGATAAGCAAGCCCTCTGTGTCTAAAGGGAACTAGAAATGCGTCTACCTTTTGCATAATAGTGATGTGCTAATTAGGGCACTGATATCCTCAGAGGGCAAGCTCACATCTGATGATATGTACAAAACACACACTCTCCTCGCTCTCTCTCTCTCACACACGCACAGGCAAAGCACGATCAGACGAACAGCGGAAGCAGAAAGCAAGGAAAACAACCGAAATCATGGAAAAATAGTGAAAAACAGGCACGTCCAAGAGATCAAGTGGCATTCCTTTGTCGGCGAGCTGGCCGGTTATACAGACTCACTCTGCCACCAAAACATTTCCATTTGCCTCGCAACTGTCTTAGCGTGCTGTGTACGGACAATCCAGACTTGCTCTGCCTTTTTGTTCTTCTTCATATCATCACTTGATCGAATGATAACATATTAATCAAACAATAACTCAGAGATAGACTTTACAGCGGTATCAGTGTATGATCAGTGACAGCCTTCCCCTGCTGTTTTGTGATTTGAAGTGTGCTGTACTAACATCTCTTTCTCCCATTCTCCTCTATCACCTGGGCTTCCTAAACCTAACGAGGTGATAAAATGCTCTCCACTAGGGATAATCCATTTTCCCAATATAACTTAATTCCGTAAAGCTTCACATCTGGAAGAGACTTCCAGAAACTACATCTCAGCACCAGGGAGCTGGCATTTCCAGCTCTGAAATACCATTCCTTGAAAATAAAAACCCTTTGTCTGACTAAAGACACATTATGTCTGGAAATGTTAAGGGAAAGGCATTTCTACAGCAAACGTTTATTTCTGATTATAAATATCCTGCTGAAATTAATGAGTACTAATAAAATGTCTGTGAAACTGGATAGACATCACTATAGGTTAGAACCAAATGGTTATTTCTTCCTTTCATAAAACCTGGAGCTTCTAATTTAACAATGTAAATATGATGTAATACTTCTGTCTGCAATAAATTCTAAGAAGGGACAGTTTTTACATTATCCTTAAGCCGAGTTGTGACACATTTCATCCTCTACAAAACACAAGAACGCCACAGAGAGACGGTCACTTTGTCAGGAAATTTTAAAAAGGATTGTTTGCCGGTAGGATCGCCCCACCGCACCACAAGGACCCTGCAAAACGTTTCGTAGAATCACAGAATCATTAAGGTGATAAAAGACCTCTAAGATCATCCAGTGAGACCATCAGCCCAACCCCGCCGTGCCTGCTGAACCGTGTCCCAAAGGGGTTCTTGCGTTGCACCATCATGGTCACATCATGGAGAAATAAGTGGCTGAGGGGGTCATGTCCCCAAATCCCCTAATTTACCAGCACTCAGGGCACCTCATAATTTGTAGAAGCCAATCGCTGCCCTCGGGGTACGGCATCCTTTCAGATCACATGTAGATGCAGCCGGGGCCAAATCATGCTATGAGCAAGTGGAGGTCCACTAATCAAAGCCACTTTGGTCCTCTGTCATTTCCAAACCACCAGCCGATCTTTGTGCACACTTCCCGCTCCCCCATCAAAATCCTATAAACCAAAGCTCCTCGAGGCTTTTAGCCCATACTTTGCTTTAATCCAGGAAGGACATCATTTTCCAGAGGGGAGAAGGAGGGATGGGTAGTGGGGAGAAGGAGGGGTGGGTAGTGAGGGGAAGGAGGAAGGAAGGATCCCAACGAAAGCAGGACGAGGGTGGGTGAAGGGAGGGGACAGCGTTACACCTCATGTGCTGGTCACCGTGCAGCAGGGGTTAAAAAGGACTGGCAGAAGTTATCCCTCAACACATGCAGACTATAAAAACCATACAAAGAGTGCGTCAGGGACATGGTTTATTGGCATCATCAGCACGGCATGATGCAGCACTGTGAGATTTCTTAGTCCGTACTCTGCCAGCACCATTAACCTGCCATGCCAAGATAATGAAGATAACCCACGTTCACGTATTTTCCTTTGGTCCACAGTTGGAAATGAGATTCTTTGGCAGTCCGGAAGTGCTGTTCTGATAAGCATCCGCATTTTTTTAATTCCCTTCCTTTGATCTCCCAAGCGATCCAACCTGTTCCCAACAATCCCCCTACAGGCCTCTAGCTCCCACACAAATGTTATTTCCAGCAATCCATTAAAAAGGGGAAAAAAAGAGCTCCTACGAGGATTAAGTCGAGTGTAATCTAGAAAATAAATAACATCCTAAGGAAGTCTTTTAAATTATAGAGGATAAAGTTTTCGTCAAACCTTTTCTAAAAAACAGTCAATGGATCAATGCAGACATTCTAATGAATAAAATTCTATTATCTGTAAAATATTGGGCTTTTAAAATATATGCAGCTTTTCAATTTTCTGACTATTTATTTACCTGAGATGCCTACTAACCTGTTTCATGGCTGACACTGTAATTTCTTCACCAGCTCTGAAGCAGAAGAAACCTGGAGAGATCAACTCTCAAACAGAATCTGAGACAGGGATTGAACTGAAGAAATTGACTTTGCCCAGTTCACAACAACTACTTTCTAAGACACAAAGCATGAAAACATTTTTATTCCTCCAAAAAAAATATTTTCATTAAAGTTGAAACCTACTGAAAAGGCCATCAAAAATAATGTTAATTTACTGGGTGGCAAAATCTAACTCAAAATGTCTTGAATTTTAGTTGTCTGATTTTAGCAAAGAGCCACAGTATAAACAACAGCACCAATTAGTTCATTTCCTTTTAAGAAGGCTCATGCTGTACCTAAAGGACTGTTGTTCTGTCTAGTTAAACACTCATGCATTAAAATGCTAATAATTAAACTGTTAAGACTGACTAATGAACTCTGCCAACTATAAATGATGGTCTTGTTAGATTCACTGCACAGCAAGGCTTCCTTTGTACTGAAAAAGTTAAAGGTTAAAGAGCTCTTGAAAACAGCGAGCAGCATCTAGAAGCAATTACATTTTTTTCCTGGAAACTAATAGTTGTACAATAATGTTTCAATTCGCACGCTGAAAAAAAAAATGACTATGAGCTCCATTCATCAGAGCAAATCTGCAGCTTTCTACACCATGGCAGGTTGTTAATTTGGCTTCTACATCCAGCCTGCTCAGCCTGTAGTCTTGTGTGTTGCAGAACCTTTTATTGATCCTGCTCATAGAAAGTAAAAAGGCAAAGACTCGAGCTTGACTTGCGATACCTGTTGAGTAGCACTCACCCACGTCAGAAAAACACTGTAAGATTGAATTTCAAACCCCCTGTGTGGCAGATTTACTTGGATATAGTGTTTATTCGCTGGTTGTCCCTATGCATTGGCTTCCAGACAATGCAGTCTCTGGTAAATGAAGGAGACGGAGCTAGAACTTAAACTCTGTTCCCGTAAGGACGCCTGCTTGATTACGTCTGTGACCACAGCTATGCTTCTTGACCAATACCACCCGAATGAGAAGACATGACATTCCAGTGGGATCACTGAATAAAACTGCGAGTTTCAGAATCCAGACTTTCCTGTGAACCCCATAATCCTGGAAATCACACAGATTTCCCTCTTGTAAAAATTACTTGATTTGGGGTTAACCATTAAAATAAAGTTTCTGTGAATCCTAGATGAACCACGTCGAGTGGTCAATGAAGGTAATAAGACATAATTGAGTGTTTACGGAAGTGTTAAAACTCAGAAAAATAAACAATGCTTTCTCCTCGAAGCATGGGCTTGTGTTCATCCACTGATTTCATATCTACATATTATTTTTAATTTGTTGAATCACTGAAGAGAAGCCACTTTAAACTCCCAACGACTGCCTGCCTGGCCACATCAAACAGCATCCCTAGATGTCATTTAAGCAAGTGTCTCTGAATGGACTTCATGCAACCAGCAGCTCAGGTCTGATATCACAGCTGGACCATGGGAACCTTTGGCTGAGGGTTAGCAGGTGACAGTTAAGAGCGATAACATCTTTGTGGGATCTCTGGTGCCTTCACTTTGTGGCGGTCTTGGTAGACAAGTGCTGTTTCATCGGGTCCTCCTACCTTGTTCACTGCTGCAGTTGCACAAGGATACAGCTGGATTTACAGCCCTAAAGGATTTTCAACACGAATCTGTTGTAAGTGATAAAAAGTAGGTCTTGAAGAAGAATAACCTCATTCTTTTTTTTTTTTTGTGATTCAATTGCTCAAATGTTCCAATAATTTGCTTTTTAAAGGTGTGCTAAGAACACATGGGTCTAACTCAGACCGTCACTTAGATTGATATCACCGAGCTCCGTGAGCAATCTCTTCAAAACCAACGTCTTCCCAAAGAGAAGTACCCTCCCATGTGAGCTACTGCAAACAGTTTTAGTTGGAAGTTGCAGAGGTTGCTCTGATCATGGGCAGCCCTTGGGCTGCAAGACGTTCAGGGACAGACGAGCATTTGGAGTCATCAGCAAAGCTCTCAGCTATCTGTCAAGCACGTCCCGAGTCAGGGGAGGTGCGGAGGGTCCAGATGCTGTGTCTGCAAGGTGACTACTTGCCAAACCTCTTTCTGTGATTGACCATCTCTCCTGAAAGGTACTCGTCTTATTGTAGCAGTCACAGTCACAAGGGTGTGTCCGCTGCACGTGGTTTGCTGGTGTATCTGCTGACACTGGTCCAGGAACACGCTCTGGCACTCACACCTTTCACTGTCCCTTCTATCTATTCGGTGCTATAAGAAAGCACCAATCTCTTGACTCTTTTTGTATTGGCCAAACTTGAAGTATTGAGAGATCTGTGCACTGGAGAAACACTCAACTTGATTGTTACTGAAATAATTTCTTCTGCTGCAAAAGACGGACTGTTGCTTACACGTTACTTCAGTAGCTCGTCTGGCGAACGCACTGGAAAGATGTTGGAAAGAGATTTTGCAAAATCATAGAATCATAGAATTGGTTCTGAGTTGGAAGAGATCCACAAGTGCAATTCCTGTCCTTGCACAGGACAACTCCAACATTCACACCGTGCATCTGGGGGCGTTGGCCAAATGCTTCTGGAATATTGTCAGAAGGTGGAACATTACTAGGAGTTTGAAAATTTATGTAAAATCCTCCTCTTCTCCAAAAATAATAAAAAATAAGGACTTCAGTTTTGTTCTGGAAATGTAGATGGTTTTATATTAACACGGCTACACAGCCAGTACCTATAAAGCATAGACACTGATTTTTCTGCTGAGAAGATGGCCACAATGTCACCTTTCTGACACTTAGAGACATTCTGGTTTGTACGATCCTCTCAGTACCTTTGTGGCAGGGAACTGGGAAAGTGGCTCAGTGAGCTGGGAATACCCGAGATGTCTCAAAGGTCTGAGTCCCCCTCTCTTATCTCTTCTTTTCATCTCTACAGGTTTTCCAACTCTGTGGGCTGGGACACACTGTACAGTAGACAAACTACTTTTATTTATATAGGAAGTCTTTCCTCAATACATTTGTAGCCAAGGCGAGATAGGAAACACACAGAACCTACTTGGTCAGCATCTTATCTTCAGATTTCCTGCACAATGTCGTGAAGCCCAGGGAGCAGAGTCATTCGGATTTGCCTTATTATACAATAGTAGGGTTAAGACAAGCCTCTGGAAGGCAGCTTAGCAAACAATATCTTTTGAGCTCTTTCCTGGTCTGTAATGCTGAAATGAACAATAGAGTTGTGAGGACATCAGTGTGGACATTAAATAAAAAAAAAAAAGATCTTTTAAATGTTAGATACATTGAATAAAGGAGAAATACATGATATCAAAGCACAAATTCACCAGAACCCATTGCTTTTGTAAACTGACTTGATCAATATCGGACTTGGTTTTGCCTAGGAGAGAAAGGGGGGAAAAAAGGGCAGAAAGAAGCTTTGACAACAGAAATATATTATAGGATTAGTAAAGATGCAGAGAACACTTGCAGGGAAAATGATTCGTCAAACGTTGCTATATGAGCCCTAGTGTGTTGGCACGATGGAGAAGATAAAATACTTGTAGATGCAGATAGCTATAGTGTAAAACATATTTCACTCCTTTCTATTGCCCAACTTCCACAGAGTCATCTCCTCGTTTTGATGTCTAACATGATGACAAATACATCAGCCAGAATGCAGTTCATAAAAACAACAACAGTAAAAAGAACCAACTTTTAGAGGGGGGGCAGGGAGGGGGGAAGAGCGTTATAAGTACTAGGGAAAAGTTTTGTGAATTCAGGCTAGCTTTTCAAACATTCAGACCACCCCTAAAATAGCAGCTACAGTTCACAGGGGCCAGAGCTACACAAATTCCAGCTCTCCCTATGTGGTAAGTCTAATACTTTCTTTTCTTATGCTTTAAGGACTTCAAATAGGGTTTGTGCATTTGACTCCTTTTATCTCTTTCATAGAGTTCTCTCTGCTTTTAAATCCCTAAGTATCTCTGTCCTCCCCCTGCCATTCCTTAACAGATCCAGGACAGCACAAATAATGCCTCTTGGCTTTGAACACATCATGGCAAATTTCACTGACAGGGGAAAGATGTACGAGCAGTTATCTGGGATAGTTTTACACCAATCCATCTATTGTACACTATGTTCAAAATCTTGGGCCGGAATGAATTTCAGGCAAAGTGCGTCCCTTGCAGACCACTTAAAAACAGAATAGGTTCTGTCTGAGGGCCCTGTCCTATCTGATGTTAAGCACCTTACAGCAGCAGGACCTCGCTGAGAAATACGCCCCTTAAATTGCTCCAGGGCTGCAGAGGGCTTTGTATCTTGACAATGAAAAGATGACAGGAAGATGGCAACAGTTTAGATGCCTAAAATCCTCCACAGTTCGAGGAAAAAATGACCCCGTTTACATAAAAGGATACCAATATGTAGAAATGAAGAAGGGAATATTTAATAGGAAGGCAAAAAACCCCTTCTTGAATGATGACCTCAGAGGTTTCTTTCTTGCTTCGGCTATCAGGATCTACATGCAGGTTTTTTATGGAAGGCAACGCATGAAGGAACTCTCCTGAGAAAAGCTGCACAATTTCAACCTACATCAGCAGGACTGAGGCTTTTGTAACATATTCCTGACAGAGGCTTGTATTTCCTCTTCCGTATGGTGCCTGTCATTCTTTTGAGTATGCTATAAAACAAGAATTAATCATTACAGTTCCAGCATGGAAATCCAGTCACTTGCATTTTCTAGGTATTCTGTTTAATCAGTGCATTAAGATGTAGACTGTTCGGTGCCTTCATAGTACTGTGCTTGCATACTTTGCCATAAATTTTAGCCTTTGGTGGGAAAAACAATGGTTACAGAAAAAAAGGGATTGCTCTGCTATTGTATTGTAATTCCAAATGCAGGAATTCTGTGTTTCAGCTAAGACATATTTGCATAATTTTAAAGCTTGAATGGTAAAAAATGTGAAACGCCTGCAGTTTGTACTGCGAAACATTTGAAAAGTAAAGCAGATTTTTTACAAACATTTTTGTAACAATGTATTTTTAAACATGCAATTAGTTAGCCAAGAAAACACAGCTCGTGTAATGAGGGATTGCTATAAGTAGATTTAATATATTCTAGTATTTAAACATTTTTGTTGCTCATAAAAGATTAAATGCCCTTTGGATTCAATCCTCTTATTAAAACCACCAAATTTATTTTTCTTGAGTGTGGCAAGTAAGTTTGAACCAAAATGTAAATGCTTAACAGACTCTGTGCATATGTGCACACAGGCGCGTGACGAAGGGATGGGGCATTTGCCCCAAAGCTTCAGTTTCGACTTCTTCATTTGTTATCATTGTTCATTAACTATGTGGTTGACCTAAGAGGAGCCTAAAGGATTACAGAATATTTGTCTAACTATTTAACACAAGCTTATAAAATAATAGTATTTGTTAAACACCTCAGGTTTCCCTCCAACCGCCACCGTAATCTGAAAACGTGAAAGGACTGGATGGGGGTGAATGCAGACACAGCTCGGTTGGGTCAGCGGTGTCAGTTCCGCCTGGTTTGAATAGGTAACCCAGTCCCCGATGTAACTACGTTAAAGGGAGTTTCTGAGAAACCACTGTCAACTGTCTGATTTCATGCTGATTTGTTTCTGGATGGGAGCTGCTGTTTTCAGTGGGTGGTTGAGTAGCTGCGATAATCAAATTCATGTCACCTGCAAGCAAGAGTGGAGTGTAAAGCATGACTAAATGGGGAGGAAAGCCAGGATAGGGTTTCACTGTCACCTATGTCCTTAAAATACCGCTTACGCTTGCCTTTGCCTTTGCTGTCTGTGTCGTTTCTCATGGGAACACCGACAACTTAAGGCTCACAAAAGCAAAGCCAGCAAAAGCTACGCTGAGAGCAGAGCCCTGGCATAGCATTACCTTGCTTGATCATCACCAGTTTAGAGCACGCGTCAACGAGTGGCGACTGTGTGTCATCCTTCCTCATGCTCATGTCGGGGGTCCCTGCCAGGGGTCCCTGCCCATGGCAGCAGGGCTGGAACTGGGTGATCTTTAAGGTCCCTTCCAACACAAACCATTCTATAATTCTATGATTCTATGATCCTACCATTCTATGATTCTTTGGTTCTATGATTCTATGATTCTTTGGTTCTATGATTCGATGATCCTACAGTTCCATGATTCTTTGGTTCTATGATTCTATGATCCTATGATTCTGTGCTCGACACCCCAGTGAGTTTTGGTGTGTCTACCTGTTTGGACAGGCTACAGAGGACTCTTTACTGGTACTTCCTAACAACTTTGCACTGTTTGCTGCTGCCACAGGTTAAAGAGAGAGACAACTTAATTCCTACTGCCTGATTAAAGATTGTGTCTCATATATTAAAAGAAAAGAAGGCTCCAAAAATTCAACACTCACAGCCTGTTAGACCGATCCACATGGAAAGTACCTACATTGCATCTGTCAGGATCTAGCAGATGTGTTTACATTAACAAGCTTGCCTGCTCAGGCTCCTCTGCACTTGCCCGATTAGCTGAGCCTAAGGCACAAACTGCATTTTCCCCACCACGCTGCAGGAACGTCTTGCACTGACCAGCCTGTAACACTGAGGAGGGAACTCAGAGCCAGGCCCAGAACTTCCTGCTACGTCAGATTTGATCTCTCATTCCAGATTTCAACCGGACCCGAAACCCATGTGTCCTAACCTCGATCCCTCGGGAGCATCAGTGAGCTTACCCGTAGTGACATCCAGATAGAAAGACCTTTCTGAGTCTCAAAACCGGAGACCAAATTTCCAAGTTATGGTTTCAACATAAGCTTTAAAAGACACTCCTATGGATCTTATCTGTATTGGGACTGAACTCAAAATTTACCCAACCTGGCTGACATAAGAGGACGGTGCAGGACATACATTTGCCCAGAAACAGACTTTCAGACCTTCTTGAATATAATTTTTTGACATTTGAGTGTTCCTTGTTAGTTAAAGAGGTACTTCCTTTCTAAGCCCCTTTATGAGTTTCCAGAATTACTCCTTTAGGCTGATATTTTTGTAGCTTTTGGAAAGTTTGGTAAAATTCCATATGGTTGGTTTTGAGCATGCCTAAAGAATTGTTTCAGATGTTTAACTTGTGCTTGGGTAACTGAAAACAGTTCAAACTTGGCGTGTAGTCTCCAGTGAAAAATGTGGGCTTGGATAAGTTGGAAAAAAAATTGGTTGAGAAAGAAAGGAGTTATAAACAAGTGGAAATAGTATGCTTCAGTTATCCAGATGTATGCCAGGCAAGCATAGACGTCTGGCTATGCACATGCTGAAATAAATGCATCTGTATTTATTTAAAAGTGTGATGTAATGTTCATGTGCAAACATCTCAGTAAATGGTAGGCATGTTAATTTTTCCCATCTCACAAAATAAATATAGACCATACATGAGATGTACATATATGTACAGAGCAGAAGTGTCTGGCTGACCAAAAGAATGACCCAGAGCTCTTGGATGCCAATGAAAAGGCTGTTCCTTAATGAAATGGAGTAGGGAGTCCAGTGCCCTACGATCCTGTTCATGGATTAAAAAATAGGGTAAATACACATGTAAAATGTTAAAAACCTCATCAGTCCTTAAAAGTTTCCATTACTCTATCTCAGATAATACTTTGTGCCAACTGTGATGAATTAAGTGTTTCCACAGCCAGCAAAAGCTGTTCGAAACCCGAAACGTAATATATGATTTTCTTCATTCAGAATTTCAAAACACAACCTTTTAAACAGAGGTTCAATCATCAAATCCACAGGAGAAGTAGCTCCGGTTTTTCTTGCTGCAAATCCAAATTACTTGGGTGCCAAACTTTCATATGCCTAAAACTGGTGTCGCTCCATTGACTTCAGTGGAGCTCTGCTGATTTACACCAGCTGCATGGCTGGCCCATAAATATTTTCAGTTGATCTGGATTATTTTATATATCATATGAATTTTCTTTATGGATTACATGGCAAAACATTTGTTCTCAGCTTCCATAATGTCAGGCTCTGTCAATTTATTTTAATGTGGGACCATTCGTATGGTTCTATTATTGCACAATCGAGTACATTTAGACTTGTAACACGATTTCACTGAGCATCCTCTCATCCACGCGCTCACAGACGTCTTAACACAAGAATTATTATCACTCCATCAATCCATAAGAAGTCGTGTATTGGCGTGAAAAGGTGACGCTGCAGCTCTTGTGGGAAACAGCGCTGGCTGTCGAGCTCTTGGCCATGTAGAAATCTCTACCACAACACTACGGTAAGCGCGGTTCTTTGTATGTAGCTATTTTAGTGGGGATTTTGGAGTTAATCATGCATGTTATTATTCATCAGGGAGTTTATGCTGGACACTTCACTTAGCACTTTGACACAAAGGTAAATAGATTCCACGGATGTCGAGTGGTGGGATAATGAGATTTTATTAAATCTCTGCTCTTCCCCTCTTGTAATGGCACTGACTGCAGGCCCTCTTTTTGCGCAGTATTTTGTTTGCAGTAGCTCTGTCTCCTAAGCACAGTGAACAGGGTTCGGGTTTATTGTGGAGTTAGTGAATACGCTCAGGTCTTTCATCGCTGAAGCCCTTGGGACGTGGTAGGCAGGTGTGCAGCCACCTCCACGGACCCTGCGCGGGACAGGACACACATCGCGCAGCCGGGTTGGACACGGAGTAGCTGGAGATGCAGGCAGGGAAGCAACCTCTCAGCAGCTCAGGAAAAAATGATCCCTCTTTGCAGCCACACGATTCCATTTAGAGCACAAGTAAATCTGGGGAGGGGCTTTTTAGCAAGGCCTGTTGTGACAGGACAAGGAGTAATGGTTTGGTTGAAGGGAGGGTGAGATTTAGGCTGGATATAAGGAAGAAATTGTTTACAAGGAGGTTGATGGAAGATTGGCACAGGTTGGCCAGGTAAGCAGAGGAGACCCCATCCCTGGAAACACTCAAGCTCAGGTTGGATGGGGCTCTGAGCGACCTGATCTGGGTAAAGACATCCCTGCTCCTGCAAAGGGGTTGGACTGGATCACCTGTAAAGGTCCCTTCCAACCCAAGGCATTCTATGAGTCTAAATACAACTGATCTAAAGAGTTAATTCCCAATTAATACACAATCTAATAAATGCAGAATCATTGCAGAATTCAATAATAGTTTGTTTAAAACCATCCTACCACTTTCATCTGTTTTTTCTCTAGTTATGTACAGCTGTAATACTCTGGTTCACGGCATGTTTAGCTCATGTCAGTCGTTTACTAATCCTCAACAAAATATTTCCATTTAAATGTTGAAATAAAGCACAATCTAAGGAAGTGTAACAGACTTGCACAAGAAAGAGACTATTGGTTTGACTCTCAAACCCCATGCAACCATCTGACAAAATCACAGTATCACAGTGTCACAGTATCATAAGGTTGGAAAAGACCATCGAGTCCAACCTATGACCCAACACCTACACCTACTCCTACTCGTCAACTACACCATGGCACTCAGAGCCTCATCCAATCTCTCCTTAAACCCCTCCAGGGACGGTGACTCCACCACCTCCCCGGGCAGCGCATTCCAATGGCCAATCACCCTCTCAGTAAAGAACTTCTTCCTAATGTCGAGCCTAAACCTCCCCTGGCGAAGCTTGAGACCGTGTCCTCTTGTTCTGTCACCGGTCACCTGAGAGAAGAGACCAACCCCTGCCTGACTACAACCTCCTTTCAGGCAGTTGTAGAGAGCAATAAGGTCTCCCCTGAGCCTCCTCTTCTTCAGGCTGAACAACCCTCCAAATCCTCCAAATTCATCCAAATTCAAGCAGTAAGAGACTGAGATTGAGGTCTACGATCTGGTAAAGTGGCAGAGCCTGAGAGCAGTTACCAGCACCTGCCCAGATGGTACCTATCTTTGTTTTTATAAGCTCTACTTTCATTTACAGTTTTCTAGAAAATAAAGTTCAAAGCAGCTACAACTATTTAATATGTGTAGACTTTTCTTTACATGCCAGAGAAATTAATACTAAAGAAATTTCCTCCGTCGTCTTAGTCTGCAAGTGCCATTTAAAAATCCAACCGCTTTATCAGCCCTGTGTCCTTCATACCTGCAGGCTCTGTGGTGTTAGGGACACCCAACACCCCATGAAGTGACATTTCTTACATGGGGCAGCGGGGGAAACTGAGCCACAGTGAGGCTGAACAGCACAGCTAACGCTATGCAAGAGTTGGCTGCACTTGGCTGCAAGGTCAGCCTGGTTCCCAGGGATGGCTCTTGCCAGCTGGCTGGACTTTCCTCTCCCAGACTGGAAGATCTGCTGGGGCACACACGGTGCAGAGGACAGACCCTCTGCCTGCTCCTCTGTGCATGCATTAAAATCAAGGCGAAGCTCGCAAGGGTTAAAGGCTATGAAACTCAACATTAACCAGCCCAGCAGCTCCAGCAAGGTTAAGACAGACCTGTGACACCGGGAGACACAACAGGACTCTCCTTCTGTGCTACATATGTACATGGGTATTAAGGACATGCATCTCCCCTCATCTAAAATCATGAATTTTTATGAAGTAAGCCCTGCTTTCCCATAATTCAGCAGGGTGCACTTTGCAGACCCTAAAGTGCTGTCACTACAGAAGGTTTCATTGCTTGCACCTGCTAAAACATTTGAGGTATTTGAGAGGCAGTGAAACACATTTGCTTTTCATTTTATCTGACTTTGAAAATCTTTGAAGTGTTTAATAGTAGTCCAGAAAAGATTTCTGCCTCTTAATCATTTACTTGTAGGGCACATTCTCCACTGGTAGCCTGTCAGGCAGAAAACGAGTTTAGCCCAGTTTTATTAAGTGCCACATGCCGAGTCAGTGTTCATTAAAGGTGTTTTAAGGTTTGAATTATGTAATTTATGAGAAAAAGAAATACAAAATTCCATTGTTTTATTAATATGCAGCACAGGATATACTGCTAATAACGTATTTTTTAAACAGAAGTTTTATTAAAAAAAAAAATGCTTTTATAGGGGGCTACAGATAGGCTTTTAAAAATCTCTTTCCCCCTCTTCAATAAAATTCAAACATTTTAATTCAATCAACATAGATTTGAAAAAAGTAACTACTCTGAACCTCTCCTTTTGGTCACTTTTCTTTACACACATCGTAGACAGAGAGGGAAATAAAAAACCATCAGATTCTTTGTTTTTTCCTTTTTAATAGGAGTGACAGTATATGGTATTAAAAGCAAGCCAAAGCTAGAGCTTGCAGTTAGATGTGAATTCACCCTTTAAAAACAAAACCCAAAAGTAATGGTAAAGACAAAAACCTCCACATTATAATCCTAGGAAACAATATTTTCCAGAATTATTTTAAATTACCCCCACAGTTTTACAGCTAACGGGATATTTTTAATTAGATGAGGGCTTTAAATCTTTTCGTAGCCCACTGAACTATTTTGGTCTACATCGTTTTAATATTATAAATAGATTTTCTTAAGCATACGCAAAAGTCACAACTTATAAAATACAAAGTGGAGTACATTTTTCTTCCCAAGCTGTTCAGCTCAAGCTCCCTGAGCCCAGTCCTGGACACCCAAGGTAGGGCTGATCCAGCAGCTGAAAGCCCCCCATCCCTTGGGAAGGGATGGAACCCATCGAGGGCTTTCCTTGCCCTGGCTCCCTGGCAGAACTCCCCCTGCAATCCTCTAGTTTTTCTTGAAAAAGAGGTTCTGTGAGGCCTGAGGAACCAAAATCAAGAGTTTAACGTGAACTTTTGTCACCATGGGAAAGTCTTAGTTATCCAAACTTATACCAAACTGGAATTCATTAACCCCTTCAAGGCAGGCCAGGCTGCTCTTCCTACTTGTGGGTTTGTTTTGTTGGCTTCTGTTCCATTTACTTCATTAGTTTGTATTTTAACGATGCTGCGGCAAGTCCTGGGAACAGAGGAACGCTGACGCTTTGGGTTGGACCTGCCACGTCCACGAGGCTGAGCTGCTGGATAGCTCAGGTTTTACAAAACAGAAAGAGCTGGTGCCTGCAATCTGTGCTACTGGAAACTTTAAGAATTAAAACACACTGCAGATGCGATAAAAGTCACCGATTTTGGAGTCCCATGCTATTAATCCCACTCATACTTTGGTAACGTGATGATCGTGTAGGATCTTACCATAGTTTATGGAGAGGGAGGTATTTGTATGGGATGGTTGAGATTTGGCTGTTTCTGGCGAGGTAGCTCATACACAGCGGATATAAAGGAGGGATGCTCTGTGCAAGGGACACTGGGAATCATTAATTGCCAAAAGGTTGCAAAATGTGAAGTTGCTGACACTGAATAATTGGTCATAAATCGTACAGAGAATGCAGATGTGGTAGCAAAACATCTTGAATAAAACCAGCAATTATACTTGAGCACAAGCATTAATTTCAAATTAAAGTCAAGAAGTGGGAAGAACTCGTAACTATATTAAGAGTTTGTTCAATTGATCCAGAGTAACATTTTTAATGAATTCTCTGGAAGCATGAGCCAAGATCTGTGAAGGAAAAAACCCTCGTCTTGCAGAAAATGCACTATTAAAAATCTGTTTTCTCTGAATGAACCATCATTTTTACAGTGAGTCCGCATTTGATGGCACACACATGCTTGTAAAAGTTGCCATTCTTTGTGTGGAAAGTGGGAGGGGAAAAAAAAAACAACAACAAAAAACCAAAGGGAAAAATTGGCAGATGGTTTATCTGGGAGAATCCTAGGCATTTATAGGATGCCTTCTCCAGCCCTGGTTCCAGTAAGGAGCCACTTCCACAAGCAGCCTTGGGGACTGCAGTCAGCAGGCACCTAAGGACCTCAGGCTGGAGCACTTGGGGGGGGGGGGGGGGGTTGGGGAATGGAGCAGGGCATCAAGTTTTGCTCCAGCTCTTAATTACTCCTTTCAGATACAACCTCTTTATTCGCTGCTGCAGGCTGCTTTGGGGAGGAGGGAAATACAGCGAGACGGCGGTTGTACTGCCATCACCTGCTGCAGCCCCCTGGGGACACTGAGGTGGGAGGAAGGACGGAGCCCAGAGGCTGCGGCTTCTTTTTTTTGAGACTTGCAGAGCAAACTATGTCCTATGACCATGTCCAGACCTGCTTGGAAGGGATCCTTCTCTTGGCCACACATGTAAGGAGCAGAAGACACATTCACCAGGCACCTCACCTCATCCCCAGGAGATGGAAGCTTGCCTTACCTCTCTGAAGTGGTAGGGACAAGGTGTTTTTAATTCAAGCGGAGGAACTAGCTGCTTCGGTTTTATTGCAGAATCACGCTAGTAATACATCCAGATTACCGAGACTCACAGTGAGGAAGTCAATTTATAATGACTTTGCCATTGTCCTGTTGCTAATGTGCCACACTTGATTCTCCTCAGCTGGCTTTGAAAAGTTTCTTTGAGGAAGGAGGAGATAGCACCCTCGCTTATGAAAAAGGCAAATTATACCCAGGGGCAACACCAGCGCACAACAGGAAAAGGCCAGTCTCCTCCCAGGAGACATGGCCCCAAATTAAATGCAAGTAATTTCCTGACTAACCTGTGATTTCTATCTGGTTGTGGCTTCTGGCGTACAGCTAAGTCTCCGGTTCTGCCGCTCTGTTCAGCAGGTCTCACATGTGCTTTCACTTTCATTTCCAAACTTTTAATAGAGAACAGCCCATCCCCAACCTGTGCTGAGGCAGCGGAGGCCGGGGATGCTGGCTCGGGGTTGTGCAGCCATGGGTGGGAGGAAGAACTGTTTACTTGGGGGTCAACCCGCGAGAGGGGTCCCTTAGCCACAGTGGCAACACGCTGGCAGGGGAGGTGGCAGTGGGGAGAGGAGCAACACCCTCCTGCAAATGGTTGCTCTGCATCCCATACGGCACCCAACAGGGTGTGGGTCTGGCTGTTCCCTTCCCTCTCACCAACCTAAAAGTGATGGACCTACCCTAGTTACTGAGCTGGAAGAACCTATGCCAATGACTTTCTTTTCCACAGTGGGAAGGTCTCCATCAAGAAAATCGCTGATATTAGGTCAAAGTGCCTTTTTTATAGCAACCAACAGAGGGTTCAGCTGGATATTGGAAAGGTGAATGTCCTTCAGCTGTCGTGTGGCTGGCCAGACATCAGCTGGGGAGGAGATGTCTTGGGGAGGGGATGAGCAGTACTGGGTTCCATGGAGCATCTGATGCAAGGACAGAGCCTTCAAGAATAACATAAATTAAATTTGGTCTTTCTGTGGTTACTCCTAGGAGAAAGTACTGCCTGGAATTAAGGAAGAGGAGACACCACAGCCTGCGAGCTCCACTGGGCAAACGATGACAGATTTACTTTGCTAAAAGTACTCTACCATGATTTATCCAAAATACCTGTCTCCCTCTTGGCTTTTAAAGCATTTGGGGATAATTTTTATGGACGCTGTAGCACTTTTGCATTGGGAATTATCTGTTCAGTCGATGACCTGCGTATGGGCTACGGACACAACTGAAATGACGTAGGTAGAACCAGGGTGAATCAAATGGCTGACTCTCTTTTAAATAATCAGTATGGTCATTGAGAAGTCTGTGATAATAAATGCAGGGACATGCCAGAATCATCTAAAATCTAAAATAATGTAGGTAGCAACTTCCATTAGACAGCAGCTCCCTTACCGCTCCTTGATATCAGTAAAGATGGTAAGTTATCATACCTTGAATTATGTTTTCTTAATGAATAAAGACTTTAAGGAACTGCACACTCAAAAAACGTTAGAATAGCTCTAATATTTTACTCAGATCAAAGTGGAGAACAGAGCAATATCAGCCTTTTAACATTTAAGGCCAAGGGTAAAATAATTTCTTTTATGCTGGTGTTATAACTTCATTTGGGAGTGCTCTTGGGCACTTCATTAACCTAGATAATCTCTAGGGTGTCTTATCATAGAATCACAGAATGGGTTGGGTTGGAAGGGACCTCAAAGCCCATCCAGTGCCACCCCCTGCCATGGGCAGGGACACCTCCCACTGGGTCAGGGGGCTCCAAGCCCCATCCAACCTGGCCCTGAACACCTCCAGGGATGGGGCAGCCACCACTGCTCTGGGCACCCTGGGCCAGGGCCTCCCCACCCTCACAGCAAAACATTTCTAAGATCTCACCTCAATCTCCCCTCTTCCAGCTTAAAACTGTTCCCCCTCATCCTGTCCCTGCACTCCCTGATCCAGAGCCCCTCCCCAGCTTTCCTGTAGCCCCTCTTTAAGTACTGGAAGGCTTCAGTCTTCAGCCGTATCGGCAAACATTTTCCTTCCCCTCATAGCAGTAGAGTTTTCACTGGTGTGAGTAAATTCATACTGGTTACCACATTAAACAAAAAAAAAAAAGCTGTAAAGTAAAGAGACTCTACCATTTTTATTTCACTGATATAATCAAAATAATAAACCCTGTGTGTGTAAATGATAAGGGATATTAGTGCCATATTGCTGAGAAATTGGCACAGGAACAGCAGTGAATGAAATACATCTGGGAATAAGAACCTAATTCACATAGTAAATAATAGGTTGCACAAATTTAATCAGTTGGAGAACTATTACATGCATAAGTAGATACTCTGGGGGGGGGGGAACTTAAATTTGATGCACAGAACTTAACCAGTCAGTCTGCTCTGGATTGTGTTATGAAAATGCCTGCTTGTCTCAAGCCAAGGTGGGTTTCAGGCTCAGGGATTTCTTATAATTTCTGAAATAAGTGGCTTATATAAAAAAGCACAGATTCCAATTTGGAATTTCAAAGTACGGTTTTTCTTCTGAACACCTCTACCAAATGAACCCCAAAGTTCGAGTAGAGACAGAGATAATATTGCCATTTTCAGCCTCATTTCTAATTAAAACCATGTGAGAAATGATCGGGTTAGGGAAGGTTTCTCCATGAGATTAAAAATAAAGATCAGAAATATATTTAAAACCCCCAGGCAGTGCTTGTTTGTACGAACACCAAACAATAAATTGGGATTCCATAGGACATTTTCACAAAAAGCATTTTTCCCATTAATTCTGAGGGGAACACGCCTTGGGTTTTTCAGTGATTACTGAATTTTTTGCTACAAAAAGTTTTAGTGTGTTACAAGACATACGTAGCTTGCCATATAAATATATAGATAAGTAAATATGTATATCTTGACAAAAGAAAATGCTTTTTTTCTCAGCTTTATTTGATTTTTTTGACTTAAACTTTGGCTTGGGCAAACTGGTTTTTTTGGATGAAATGTCTCTGTTTATAACAGGAACACTGGATGTTTCATTTTTCTGAGTCCTGCCTCTGAGGAAATGCCATAGCATTGTATTTACAAGATACCCCGAACTGTCAGTTTCCTTGAAACACAATGTATTTAATACAAAGCCATTAAGCCTTGTAAAACTGTCAAAAATGTAAATGACACTTGTAATAAAACCTTGTCGTGTGACCGGCTCTGGCTAATCAGGGTTGATGATATCACCGCAGCTGATCACGGCTGGTGCTATGTACATTTCGACAGCTTTATGACCTGCGTGGATTTGTGTTATTAAAATTGTACAGTTTTGTAAGGAATTTGGGATTTAATAAAGCAGCAGAGAAACTACAAAAGGGACGAAATATCCCACTAAAAGTGAGCCAGGCTTTAAAAAAATACAATATAAACAGATAGAGTGCATGAGCGTGCGCGTGTGTGTGTGCATGCGAACGGGGAAACCAGGAGAGGTTCTCCTTTCCTAACTCACGCCGGGTACGGGCTGCTCGTATAAACCACTTTTATGTATTTATAGCTCGGCAAATACCTTACATCTGCGAGACCATAAAACAAATTACAATGTATTCAATTGCTTCAAGGTGGCGAATTGTGCTTAAACTTAATGACTTGTACAGATTATAGGAGAAAAAACATTACCTGTTTAATGTCTTTTTTAATAAGTAATTCCCAAACAAGTAGAGTAAATGAGAGGTTGGGGGTTTGTTTTGGTTTGTTACTTTTTTCCTTGTTTTCTTTTTCTTTTGCTCCTGAGCGGGTTTTCATCTCTGTGAACGCAGAGTAATACGCCTCTTTATTTATTTTGCACTACTTGAAACCGCTCCCCAGAGTACAAACATGTCAGAAAAGGAGAGACGAGGACGCATATTCTCCCAATAATCTATAAATTCAACCTAATGGGGCAGATATCAGAAAAATGTGTTGGATTGAAGGCACATAAATCACCCCTGCTTTCCTGGCATGAGCTGGCACTGCGTGCCTTATATTTCAGCCAAATTATTCCATTTGTTTCTGAAGATATTTTAATCCCTCGTGACCTCAAACTTCCCGTGAACCAGGGCCTGAACAAAAGGCCGCCCACTGTCTTTGCAGTAAATCTGTTGTCTCCCTTCTAGGCCCGCAACCTGGGATCATAGATCACCCCTGCACCGCATCTTGCTTCAATTTACTCAATTAACTCGAGTAAAGCACTTGTAAGTTTGCAGATGTTGCTTTATTATCAAGGCCTAAAACGTACACAAGGGTTCAGGAGCCCGAGGTTACGGGAAGGTTGTGTGAGGGGGAGGGAGGGCTGCGCAAGGCACAAGCCTCCCACCCTCTTCCTCAAGGCACGCAGCCCCAGATCCTGCACCCCAACTGGCTCGCTTGAGCCCCGAGAGGCAACTCGCCTCACCCATCGTTGGCCATCTGACGTTATGTCGTGGAAAGACAGAAGAGGAGAAGTCAGTATTCCACCTCAAGATGAGATAACGTCGTGATTAACAGATGTTTAATTGGGCCATTCGTCAAACGAAGAACCTGCCTAAAAGTCAGGGAGGCTAAGTAAATTATTTCCAACCCTGCAGGTGTTGGACTGGCAGCTCTATTACTCTTCTGGAAATGGGCTTTAGAAGATTTTTTTATATGAAAAGATAATTTATGTCTCTGAGGTATTATATTGTGCCTTTATTTATGTAATAGGCTTTCAGGTCTGAGTTCAGTCCTCCTTTATCTTGCGCACTGGAATGAACCGGGGAGGGACAGGAGGAAAACCAGTTGCCCTCTCGCCATATCATCCAGATAAAGTATAGTACCACATTATTTAATAACTTTCCAGCAGCCCGTAGCTATGAGGTAGAGTACAAGTATATGAGGAGTTCTTTCACAAGTAACTAAGTTAGTCAACACACCCAAACCCCACCAGCGGTGCCAAGGCAACGGGGCTTGGGTGTTGTGGATCCTGCTGCTGGTGTGGGGTCAGGAGCCTCCCTACATCTCACTATTGTTAGTCTGAAGTTATGGTCTCGCCCACCAGGGGATGTGCCTCACGTGACCTGCTTTTTACAAACAGAGAAGGACTGGTGGGGTGTGCGGTGGTTGGAGGCCAACTTGGGCTTAGCGACCGTGAAACGACAGAGTTCTCGGTTCTTGGTGAAGTAAGAAGGGGGTCAGCGAAATCACTACACTGTAGGGCAGACCTTGGCTTTGTTCAGGATACTGGTTGAGAGACTCCCTTGGGAGGCAGTCTTGAAGGGCAAAGGGGTCCCAGAAGGCTGGACATTCTTCAAGAAGGAAGTCTTAGAGGCAGAGGAGAAGGCTGTCCCCACGGGCCGTAAGACAAACTGGTGGGGAAGACGACCGGCCTGGATGAACAGGGAGCTTTGCTGGGACTCAGGAAGATAAGGAGACTTTACCACTTTTGGAAGAAAGGTCAGGCAACTCAAGAATAGTCCAGGGGTCTCATTAGGTCATGCAGGGAGAAAATTAGAAAGGCAAAAGCGCAGCTAGAATTCAGTCTGGCCACTGTTGTAATACATTAAAACCAAAAAGAGAGTCAAGGAAAATCTCCGTCCTTTATTGGATGCAGAGGGGAACAAGCCACCAAGGAGGAGGAAAAACCTGAAGTGCTTAATGTCTTCTTTGCCTCAATCTTTAACAGTCAAACCAGTTATTTCCAGGGTATTCATCTCCCTGAGCTGGAAGACAGGGACAGAGAGAAGGATTAGCCTCCCATAATCAAGGAGGAAGGAATCAATGATCTGCTATGTCACCTGGATGCTCATGAGTCTGGGAGGCTGGACGGGATTCACCTGAGGGTACTGAAGGAGCTGGCAGAGGAGCTTGCCAAGCCACTCTCAATCATTTATCAGCAGTCCTGGTTAACAGGGGAGGTCCCAGATGACCGAAGGCTTGCCTTTTCATCTACAAGAAGAGGCGGAATGAGGATCTGGGGAACTATAGGCTGTCAGCCTGACCTTGGTACTAGGGAAGATCATGGAGAAGTTCATCTTGAATACACTCACCAGGCATGTAAGGACAACCAGAACACCAGGCATATGAGGACAACCAGGACACCAGGCCCAGTCAGCACGAGTTCATGAAAGGTGGGTCCTGCTTCACCAACCTGACCTCCTGGCACTTCGGGGCATGATTTAGTAGGCATGGTGGTGTCAGGATGATGGTTGGACTTGATGATTTAGAAGTCTTTTCGAACCTTAATGACTCTATGATTCTATGATCTAGATTCATACCTGGTTATGTCTCCACTCTTATTTTTGGTTCATGTGGTTTCCCCTCCTCTTAAGCTTCCAGGTTGATTCTTAAATTCAAATGAGCCCTAAGTCTTACTAAAAAAAGAACTCTAGAAAATACAAAAGTTCTTGTGTGAAAACCACATTAAAAAGGGCAGATTTCCAGTGAGTTTGCAGCAGAGTTATCATTTTGTTAGAGACGAGGTGTGTGATCATTTAAAAGACCTTCAGATTTGGAATTTTTTTAACAAATATTAGGCTCAGCCTTTAGCAGGGATGAGTTGCCAGGGGCCCATTTCCTTCACGGAAACTCTATCTGTTTATGTCAGCTGACAATTTGACTTGGAAACTATTTTGCCTGCATTCATTGTCCTGTTGTATTCGTGACAGTCACAAAAACACCTACTTGTAATCGCTATGGACTGTTTTCTTCTAGATGCAGCTCTTTCCTGGCTGCAGTTATTGCAGCAGAGGAGTCGTCTCTGGAGCTGCCGTGATGCCCATTTCTGTGTTCCTGGAGATCTTTTGTCCTTTATGACCCTCAGCCTACGCACGGTATGCTGATAGTTTCAAGAGGTTTTTAGCTTTGCAAGCATCTTTATCAGGCTCTGATTGGCTTGATGGATTTTGGCATATGAAGCCACTTCTAATGGTAACAGTAATTGAGTAGACTGGAATGAGTTAAGCGAGGTCCAACTCTGCCGGTTTCTCCTGCATCATCTAAACTGAAGCTTGGGTTTGATAGCAAGCCAAATTTCTAGTCCTCCGTTTTGAGTATCTCTAATGCTTTAAACAGAAGAGCCAAACTGAATCTCAGGGGGAGTCACATGGCTCACAAATGCGAATGCAAATGGGTTCATATGATTTCAGTGCAATGTTTTGTATGTGAAAGTCTCTCAGACTCGTCTTGGCTTTTAACTTTTGTAAGAGAGTCATTAATTACCCTGTGAATATGCCATTACATTTCTCTTTTTACTCACAGCGTTGTTTTTAAAATAGTGGTCTGTTTTGTTTCTATCCATAATGGAAGTTAATAAAATATGTGCCAGAAGCCAAAAATATGATCAGCTACAAGGCATACTCCAGGCTGTAAGGAAAAAGAAGAAAGAGCTGATCTGTAATTCCACAGCCTATCAGTATTTCTCTTTAGAATAGATATTACTTTTTTGTCTATTTCCCCCAAAATGTCTGGCCTGAGTCTAAATAATTGTCCTCCTTTCTAAATTTGTAGCTCACCAGTTTGTGCTCATTTAAAGTCTGCCCCCTGTGCCAAAACCTGGCCATTGTTTAAATTCAAAGTCTAATTCTGAACTGGAGGTTCGCTGTGTCTTAGACAGTATCATTAGCAATGCCGGGTTGGATCAGATTTGTTGAATTAAGACAGCTGGGGAAGGAATCTCAGCAATACACTACAGATCCATACATTTATCCAGTTCAACTGCTGCAGGAGGAAAGACAACGCCTGTGAAAGCATCAGCTGGCTGTTCCTGCATCTCAGAACAACCACGGGGGCCCAGGCTCCTCCCCCCTCGCTTTAGATACTTAAGCACCTGCATTAAGAAACTGTTAGCGCGGTTGGGCAATGCAGAGATAGAAATCTTACCTGTGCTGTCCCCCTGTCTCAACTTCATAGAGGGAGCTTGGTGGAAGGACTCGAGATGCTGGGGTCTGGTTTACGAACACTGACTGTCATAAGAAATAAATTTGTCCATGAATCAACCTATTGGATTGAGTATCTTAGAAACGGTTGGGACTTGACTTTTCAGCAGTTCTGCACATCACCACACCTACACATTTGGTATAGCTGTCTCATCTGAAGTGTGCACTGATTGGTTTGTCTGGTAGTCCGCAGCCTGGAGATGGTTAGCAGGCTCTCAGGAGCACAAGACTCAGCGGTCATCACATATACGGGTTTCTTGGTGATGAATGTCTCTTCAGCAAGTAACACAAATGGAACGTAATGCTCTAGTATTTATACTCCAATCTTTTAATAGAAATAATGCCTTCTGACTTAGAGTTTGTATTGCAATGGATAGAACTTGTGCAGGATGAAGTAGGCATTGCCAAGTTCATCTAACACTTTGCTGTTGCTGAAGTGAGGAATTGTCCCTCTTTTGCTTTCTTCCCTTCCCTTCTCTTCCATATCTCTCCCAGCCTGATGAGTCTCCCCATCCCGGCACCAAGTTTGTTCAGGCCTTTGCTGGCCTCATGCAATCTGCTAATCTGGCAGAAAGACCAGCGATGCTGGAGCAGCACAAGGTGTGTGGAGGAGCTTGGAGCAAGGGGTGGGCAAGGTAGAGATGAGACTTTTCTGTTTAGCAACGGTGAACTGAGACAATGGCTACTTCCTGGCACACATTCCAAAGCCACTGCTCCACGAGATGTCTTTGGGGTTTGCTAGCCATGGATCTCCATTTGAATCACAAGTCTGTTCTGTCACCTAGCAGCTGGCCTGTGAGGAGCTATCTTTGCTCAGCTCCTTACTATCAATGCACCAGCTGTCAGCTATTGATAAGCTGCTATCAAAATCTGTTAGCTAAAAGCTCATTTGAGGACAGCTATTCCAGCTCCAGCTGCTGTGATGTTGGTGCTGGTTTTGACAACTTCCAATCAGGAGACAGCCATTGACTTCAAAGGGAGATGGGTTGCTCTCAGCCTGTAAAACACAGAAGCATCATCTTGAGTGTGGTGAGGTCTGTGGGGAAGCAGTATCCTCTACTGGTACAGTTGCTGTTGAAAAAACAGCAACATCTACAAGACATGCAGCCTTCCTTCAGGTTTCCGTCGTGACTTCATGGTCTTCAGGGTTCAGGAAGGCTGGATGAAAAGAGTTCATGGCTATACCTTGCCACCAGTTCTTTCCTTCCAAATTCCGGTTTGGAAACCGTTCTGGTATCACCTCCTGCCCATGATGAGGTACATCTTGCTATTCTGTTGTTTCTCTGGGACGTTGTACTTGAGATTGTGGATGAAATAAAGGTCATTTATTCCCCTGCATTTCAGGTTTGCCAGTGATTTTTATAAAAATACATTGCATTGTAATAATTTTAAAGGCCTTTTAATTTCAACATTTCCTTTCAACAACTAGTGTGGTGGAGCCATTCTCAGGCCTTTTATAGAATCATAGAATGGTTCAGGTTTCCATAGAATGGAAGGGACCTCAAAGCCCATCCAGTGCCACCCCCTGCCATGGGCAGGGACACCTCCCACTGGATCAGGGGGCTCCAAGCCCCATCCAACCTGGCCTTGAACACCTCCAGGGATGGGGCAGCCACCACTGCTCTGGGCAACCTGGGCCAGGGCTTCCCCACCCTCAGGGTGAATAATTTCTTCCTAATGTCTGATCTAAATCTTCCCCCTTCCAATTTAAGACCGTTCCCCCTCGTCCTGTCACTACTTGCCCTTGTAAACTGTCCCTCCCCAGCTTTCGTGTAGGCCCCCTTCAGGAACTGGAAGGCTGCTCTAAGGTCTCCCCAGAGCCTTCTGGAACAGCCGAAGTCTGATATTGTGAACTTGTATGCTGAAATATCTGGGTGCTTATTCCAGCTGTCTCTGCTGGGCATTCCCAGTTCTCTCCTTACGTATCTGGTCCTGTTCTTAACCTGCTCAAACGCGCCCTCTCTGCACCAGCAGTGCTGCTGGAGCTGCAATGTTTTCAGCTGATTAGACCCTTCAGCATTGTTGTACTCGGGTTCTCACCAGCATGTCTTCTCCACCTTGTCCCGTATGTTTGGGCTAACCTTCCTTTCCCCTTACAAATCATCCCCCTGTGAACTACTGGTGCCTCTACCCACGTATTTTTGTATGCACTTCAGTAGGGAAATATATGAAATCAACGTAGCTTAAAGAGCATCGCGAGCAGGTCAGACTTTATATTCCTAATGAAAAGTCTTCACAGCGTTGTTTTGACTCGGCTGCAGTTCAGCTTCTCACTTTCTTCCTTCTAAACTTGATTTTACTTGGTATCCTAAAAGCAAATTCCAGGAAATGCTATCTGGTTTTGTTGTGAATCGTAAGCCTCTTGTGTCTTCTCTGAATGCTGGCTTGGTGTTGTACAAATTTATATAGAAAGCTATCAGAAAAAATACTTGCATTGACTTTGTTGGAAGAAATTGAGATTTATTTTTTTTTCAGTTTGTATGAAAAGTCAAATGAAAATATTTTGCCAAAATAAAATAAAATACGTTTGGAAGATGTGTGTGAACTGAAATGATAATTAAAATCACGATTTCCTTTCAATAGAATTGAAAGTTTGATTCAAGTTTGCATATTTTAAATAGATTCTTTTATTTTTAAAATAAAATTTCAGAAAGCGTCATCCAAAGGTACTTTTAACCTAGGGAATGGATGTGTTCTGTTCTAAACTTGGATCCCACCACCCCGTTTCAGTCAACTGCTGAGAAACTAATGAAATATTTTGGTACTTAATCTTTATTTTTCCCTCAAAAAAATGAAGGAACAGCTTTATGCAAAATAAGGAAAGCAAAGTAAAGGTCACCTAGCACTCCTGGGAAGCTGGACTGTGCTTGAATTCTCAGTTATTTTGAAATAAGTTAGTATGTTGGGGTTTTGTTGGGGTGTTTTTTGTAATATCAGAGAATGATAGAATGGGTTGGGTTGGAAGGGGCCTTAAGGATCATCCAGTTCCAAACCCCCTGCCGTGGGCAGGGACACTGCTGCATCAAGAACACAATGCCCAGCAGAGCCACGCGCTAGGACTGTCCCAGTGAAAGACACTTTGGGTGCCTGGTTTTCTTTCACCCTTGAAAGTCGTAAGATCCCGTCAGTTATACTCAAGGCTGTTTTGTTGGCAGTGGTTGGGGTTTTTTTTCTTTCTTTTTTTTTTTTTTCATATAAGCAAATTTGAATAATATGCAGCAAATTGAATGACAGATACAATTTTGAAGGCTAAAATCCTAAAACCTCTAAGCAGTGATTTAAAAGCTAATTATTATGGATATAGCCATTCAACATTCATTTCTTAATATTGTTCCCTCAAGAAACAGTGATTTAGTCAACCAATTATTTTATCTCTTTTAGGGATACTTTCTTAATTGCAAAACAATCTAAAAATATAATCAGCATGCTAAATACATGTGGTATCTTGTTTAGAATGCCATGTTGGAGGAAGAATGCAATTAAACTGTCAAAATGTAATTGTTTCTCATATTTAATTTAAAGAGGCTGATTCAGATTTGCTTTTCATGTTTAGGAGTTAAAAAACAAAGCAGGCTACTAGGAGAACTACTAGTTTTTAATAAAGACAACATGAGCTCGGAGCACTGACGCAAGCTGCCTCTGTCAGGAGATGTTGCTATCAAAAGATAGGCGAACACTCACAGCTTTTCAGTCCTCACGGAAACACAGCTCAGACGCGGAGTTTCTGTAGATAAGACCGTATTTGTAGCTTTAGGTGCAGCTCTAAGGTGCAGCATTTTGTAAATCGGACGCTCTCCCTCTGCCCCATCCTCTGTGGAGCTGCTGCTCCTCAGAGACGTCCCCTACCCATTGCTGATTCTTCCTTGCTACTGGAGGACGTCTGGATGAAGGGGACCTTGAGCCAGGATCTGTCGCGTTCTGCTTTCCTCCTCACTGCTCCTGCTCTGGAAGAAGGGAGATACACAGACCTGCAGTAACTTTGGACACGTGTGCCTGCAGCCAGAACCACCTGCCTGGTGACAGCTAGTCCAGATTTCCTTTTTTAATCATTCCACACTGAGGTGACAATGTAAACACCAGTCCTGGGACCTCCGTTTCGCAGGATACAAACCCTCAGCGTAGCAGAAGGAATTAGGCAGGTGCATTATCTTCAAAGACAGCTCTGAGCAGACAATTCTCCTATTCATGCAGATTATTTTCACCATGAAAATAATCCTCACCATGTGGTTTCACCACAACCAGCTTTTTCTTCCAGGTCAGAATAAGTAGATTTATCTCTTTTTCTTTTAAATGCCGTGTGCGTTCAGCAATCTCATACAATTCTTTTGGTAGCAAACAACTTCTTAAAAGTTGTGTGATGTCCAGTTAAGGAAAATCTTTGAACAAAATTAATCCAGGTCTGCTGGGCCCACATCAAGTTGTCGGGAGCTTTTCAATCCCACTTATCTCCTGAGTAACGATAGAAGCCCTGCGGAATCAGTAGCACCGGGATTTAACTTCAGATCTTAGATGGGGTGGAAATCTTCTAGTGAGAACTACGCTGAATTTCATTTGTGGTAATAAATGTGGTATCACAAATTATTCCAACCAACTCACCCGAACACCTTACACTTGAGTATGGCCTGAGGTGGTACAGATTCTGGTGAGCAGGCGTGAAACGCACACACATGCAGGGCAGGAAAGTCATGGTCATGCACACATTTACAGAACTGCATTGCCTTGGATGTGTAATCTAACAGTTTATGTGGGGAATTGTACTGTCATTAAAATGATCCCAGTTAAGTTAAATGTTGTTTAAGTGAAAATATAGAACTGTGATTTTTTTGGGGGGGTAATTGTATTGCTTCTTGTGTATTACTTGTGTATATATAAATTATTATTACTATACAAACTGAGGGGATTTACTTTTGGTTTAGATTATATGTTTTGTGAATTCTGTGTCTAGAACCATAAATAGCATTAGTAGATTGTTCCTAGAATCTCAGAACGGTTTGGGTCAGAAAGGACTTGAAAGCCCACCCAGTGCCACCCCCTGCCACGGGCAGGGACACCTCCCACTGGGTCAGGGGGCTCCAAGCCCCATCCAACCTGGCCTGGAACACCTCCAGGGATGGGGCAGCCACCACTGCTCTGGGCACCCTGGGCCAGGGCCTCCCCACCCTCACAGCAAAACATTTCTGCCTAAGATCTCATCTCAATCTCCCCTCTTTCAGCTTAAAATCATTCCCCCTTGTCCTATCCCTGCACTCCCTGATAAAAATACGGCACAGGCTTCAGAGATGGTCAAGACATCAGCTTAGCAGGTGGGTTTCCCACATTTTTGTTGCCAGCAGGGTAGATCTGCAGGTTTATTCCTGCATACAAAGACAGGACATAGCATAAGTGGGGTGTTGGTTGGCAGCGGCTGAACATGAGCCAGCAGTGGCCAAGAGGGCCAATGGCATCTTGGCCTGTGTCAGACCCAGCATGGCAGCAGGAGCAGGGAGGGGATTGTGCCCCTGTGCTCAGCGCAGGTGAGGCCACACCTCGAGTGCTGGGTTCAGTTTGGGCCCCTCACTCCAAGAAGGACACTGAGGGGCTGGAGCGCGTCCAGAGAAGGGCAACGAGGTGGGGAGGGGCTGGAGGACAAGCGCTATGAGGAGAGACTGAGGGAGCTGGGGGTGTTCAGCCTGGACAAGAGGAGGCTGAGGGGAGACCTCATCCCTGTCTACAACTGCCTGACAGGAGGCTGTGACGGGGTGGGGGCTGGGCTCTGCTCACAAGTGACAGCGATGGGACGAGGAAATGGCTGCAAGTTGTGCCAGGGGAGGTTTAGACTGGACATTGGGAAGAATTTCTCCACTGAAAGGGTGGTCAGGGATTGGCACAGCTGCCCAGGGAGGGGGTGGAGTCGCCATCCCTGGAGGGGTTTAAAAGACGGGTGGATGAGTTCCTTAGGGACAGGGTTTAGTGGGGAGACAGGCACGGTTGGACTCGGTGATCTCAGAGGTCTCTTCCAGCCTTCTGATTCTATGATTCTTTGATGATAAAGATGGTTAAATATCTGTCTGCTTTTTGCCCTAACATCTTCCTTCTCCTGACTGTACTCTTCTTATTTCATAACGTGCCCTGGCCGCAGGTGAGGTGCTAAAGTTCTTGGTGCAAACTGAAGTGCTAACAAAGCTCTGGTAAGCAAGAGCTAAGAGCTTTACAGCTACTGCAAAGTTAAAAAGACATGGATTTACCCCAAACTGCACATGGTACATCCTTTACTCTAGAAAAAATCCCTGTTGAATATTTCCTACTGTAGCCTTTCCCCAAACTCCAAGCCCAAGTAAGACATCCAAAACAGAAAAAAAGCCTGCCGAGCAGATAATGGAAATGGTGCTTTATAACAAAAATTGCTGGAGGGCTTTAGGGCCACAGGCCATTCTTAGAAATAAAGTGATGGGCCTGCAAGTCATCTCACTGTAGTTTGCATGAAAGACTTGATTCTTGGGTAGCACCTAGGGAACAGGTAAGAAAAGTGGTACCAAGCCCATGCCAGCTAATTTAGAAGTTATATAACTTGTGTTGATGTGTGAAACCAACTCAGATCTACATTTTTTTAATTTATGTTTATGTTGTTCTGCCCCACCATAAAATGGAAAATTGATAGAAGAAACCCAGGAGTCTCCACCAGACTTGCCCTGTGCTTCTTCGACCTTTCTGTGGAGACACAAAGGGATGGGGGAGGTCCAGACTCCTAAGGGAGCTGTGAGTCCGGATCCTGCAAATCCTCAATCCTACCCTGACTCTCAGTGGCTCCACCAAGGCTCCAGCAGACGTGGAAGCAGATGGAAAAGTCCCCTGCCGTCCAGACGTTCCTGCAGCCACCCTCGTGAAAAAGCTGATTTGTGTGTGCCAGGCCATGCATTGACTCGACTTTGGGAATTTCATACCAGATTTGTATCCCATAAGAACAGGCATTAGAGTTGCCAGTTTGAAATATGACAAAACCCAGCCGCCTCAGACAAACGGCCGCTACCCACGCTCAGCTTCGTCCGCACATGTGCGGTGCTCGGGGTAACAACTGCCAAGTCTACAGTAAAAGAGGCGAGGCAGGAAGCCAGCCACATGGCAACTCTAAATGATATTAATAAGGCTTTATAAAAAGTTAAAAGCACAACATCGCTTTTCAAAGTGTTTCTTGGAGATCTCTACATATGCATAGGTGTTTCATGTCTATGAGATAGAGGCTTGGGGTAAATTTAATGCAGAATACTTCTCTGGCTAAGATCGTTCCTTTTTCCTCCTGAAAGCTGTTGAATGTAAACTGGGACTCATTAAAAACACCTTGTGTTTTGTTTTGGTAAATCTTGAGTTTATATAATTCACTGGATCATTAGAAAGTGATGTAACAACAGCAACTGTTCCGAAGGAGCCCAAAGTCGCAAGAAACAGAATATTCTTGCCTCAGTCAATGGCAGTAAAAGGGTGCTTAGCACCTTTCAGGAGATGCTGAGCATTTCTCCCAGGCCTAAGTCCAGAGATAGCGTTCCCAAAGGACAGATACAAGGATATTAAAAAAGACTTTGATCAAAGAAATATTGCTTCTTTCCTCCTTTCACTAAGCAGATGTGCAATGTGTCTTGGGAAAGAAATAGAAAAATTCCTGAGTGATTTATTTGATGAACCTAGTTTTAACCCAGGTTATTGCATGCCTGATACGGTGATGCTGGTTATTAGTTTCCAGTTGAAAATGACCAGATAGAGGACATATTCACTTCATCAATATAATACATTTATTGGTTGTCAAGAGAGTCACATCACACAGATATGTAAATCTGTCACTTTGTCTTAAAAGTGTATTTCTCTATTATAATGTTGCTTGATGTATGTTTTAAGGCAGTAAGGCCTTTTAAATATTAAAAAAAACCAAGACAAGGGGGAAGATATGTCTATTCAATCACAGGATTTAAGACATTAAAAGCAGATGCATCATTTATAAAAGTAGGATTTTATCAAATGCCATTGTAAATGAAAGAATCATATCTACCATATGTAGATATGTGAATTAAAGAAACATTCTTTCCCAGGAAAATTAACAAACTCTTTTGCTAGCATTAAGATGGATTAGTCCGTGAAGCCAGTTACTAGCTGACCACAAATCTCGATTTGCTGCGTCAAAACTAAAATAGAATAGAGTCTTTGTTTACATTATATAAAAAAGAAATGCTTTTCACTCTGTTTCTATGCCCTCTGAAGTAATCCCAGCCTTGAAAAAAAAATACTTTCAACAATGGAACTAAAGGAATTCAAAGTTTAGTTGTAATTTAATTCTGTTCGTTACCATTAAAAACTGCAAGAACTGTGTACAAGAAATATCAAAAATAGCAAGAACTCACTGTTCCATATTTTTCCCCTCAATATGTGCAGAACTGGCTTTCTTGAAGTATAATGCCATTCTATATTTCAAAATAAAAAAATAACACCTAGCATCGTGACATATTACGGCAGTAATCCTTCACCACGGTCCAATGCTCTTACGATGACGTCTGTTTGCTAACAACTCTTCCTACCCTGCGTAGAATAAGACCAGGTTACTCAAACACCCTGAAATACTGAATTAGAGCCCCGGGTTTTTTTTTCTGTTGACTGTGTTTTTTTGAGACGGGACAGAGCAAAACGGCACGCAACTCACTTGAGTCAATAAAAAACCTGCCAGTGGTTGCAGGGAGATTTGTGTCAGGCTCTTAGGAAGCAGCTTAAGACAATGGTTTGGTTGCAAGCTAGAAATGATGCTAAAATATAATACTATTTATTAAATAGTAGAAATGATGCTAAATACTATTTAAATACTATTTATTTTGATCATGCAGTAGTGAGCAGGTTATTGTGTGTATGTTACCCATCTTACTGCAAGTGCAAAGGAACTGCAGGACTAAATCTAAGAACTCAATCAGCCAACAAGAAGAAATTCTTACTGTCTTTGAACGGACAATGCGCTCTGGGCCTGATTCAGCAGAGGATCTGTGTGTAACGTTGCCCTTGAAGTTAAAAACCTTTTGTGTGTGTGGTGCCTCTGGAATTCGGTGCTATATCATCACTGATAAAACACATGGTAATTTGCCATCTGGGTGTTCTTGCTGAAAAGGATGTTGCTAGTACAGAGGAGAGCGTGGTAATTAATTCACATGCAACCAAATAAAATAAGGAAAGGTAAGCACGATACGGGGAATTAAAATGCATGTCAGAAAGGGAAGAAAAAGAAAGGGCATGGCAAGAAACATAATTAAGACACAGATTTTTAACTTTATTTGTCAAAGGCTACAGATCACAGGATCACAGCATCACAAGGTTGGAAAAGACCTTTGAGATCATCGAGTCCAACCTATGACCCAACACCTACACCTACTCCTACTCGTCAACTACACCATGGCACTCAGAGCCTCATCCAATCTCTCCTTAAACACCTCCAGGGACGGTGACTCCACCACCTCCCCAGGCAGCGCATTCCAATGGCCAATCACTCTCTTAGTAAAGAACTTCTTCCTAATGTCCAGCCTAAACCTCCCTTGGCGAAGCTTGAGACCGTGTCCTCTTGTTCTGTCACCGGTCACCTGAGAGAAGAGACCAACCCCTGCCTGACTACAACCTCCTTTCAGGCAGTTGTACAGAGCACTAAGGTCTTCCCTGAGCCTCCTCCAGGCTAAACAACCCCAGCTCCCTCAGTAGCTCCTCATAGGCCTTGTGCTCCAGCCCCTTCCCCATCCTCATTGCCCTCCTCTGGATGCACTCCAGCATCTCAACATATACCACAGGACTGGAAGGGAGGAGTTCTTTCAGTCTAGTCTAAGGTATTCTGGTCTAAAATTTTAATGGCGTTCATGAGAGAGATTTCAAGCAGGTGAGAAGTGAGAGCCTGGGCTTCAGCCTCTCTCACTTAAATACAGGGCTGTTGACAACCAGACCTTTGGTTGCAGACCACCACCAGTGAATATTCACCTAAGTCTAACACAACCAGCCTTTAGTTCACCAGTTTATATTGGAGAGTCTACATGGTAACAGCAAAACGTAATTCATTATCACAGAGAAAGAGTGCTGAGGCTGAAAAGACACCAAGGTTGGCTGTGGCCAGAGAAGTTTTTACTGGTATCCAACATGCACAGCTGGCTGCCTGGCCTTTGTGTTGCTTCTTTGAGCAGAACAGCAAACCAAGAAGGAGAAGATGTGATCATGAAAATGATTGCCAATTTAGTCATGGTAGGAGAAGCTGCTGTACAGTAAGTTGTAATTCACGTCTACTGCTGCTTCAATATTCCTAAGAAAACCATTAGACAATGAGATTGTGTGTGGAAGTGCCTAGTATATCACGGTGGGGTTTCCAGGAGAATTTCCTGGTGTGATTTTGGGATGGTGACATTACTCAGGGGGCGGTGAAGTCAATGGTGAACCTAAACATAGCAGTGCTGAGACTGCCACGAGGGGCGGCAGTTCTGTGCTACATTCATTGCAGAGAACATTGTTGAGACCGGTTTTATGCCTGCTTTCCTCTTCTCCTGGCTTCAGTTGCAAGAATAAAAGTTTCTGGACTCCAAACCTATTAAGATGGTCAAGATGAGTTATTTAAGACCTTAAAACAGAGGTGGGAGACTGGAAATCTTTTGCTAGTGTTTAAAAAATTAATGGCAGTTTCTGCACCGAAATAAAAATAGTTACTGATGTCTCTGCCTTTTCACACTGTTAAGCCTCCACTTTCCAGCCAAAATTACCTACAGGTCTTGATGTTTTAGTGTAGCATCTACCTATAAGAACAGGCTTTTCTTGGGTCTCTCCACCCTATCAAGATTGCACAGCTTAGCTGCAGGATCCTGGATGTAGGGGCACTCACAATGTCCACCCCTTCCTCTGAGAATACACCTTGGGAATTAATTTGGATTTTGTGGGAAACACATTAGTGGTCCAAGGCTGTGCAGTTCCCTGCAGAGCTGCCTCAAAGGAGAGGGAGATGGGATTCTGCTGGGATGAGGGAGTCTGTAGGTACCCAGTGGCCAGCAAGGAGATGTAGAGATAGCTCAAAACAACAGGCACTAATTGTGACAGCCAGAATCCCACTGCTGACTGCTCTCATGAGACCTCACCTGGAGTCCCGCATTCAATTCTGGAGTCCCCAGCACAGGAAGAACATGGAGCTGTTGGAAAGAGTCCAGAAGAGGCCATGGATGATCCAAGGGCTGGAGCACCTCCTGTACGAGGACAGGCTGAGAGCTGGTGATGTTCAGCCTGGAGAAGAGAAGGCTGTGGGGAGACCTTAGAGCAGCTCCCAGTGCTGAAAGGGGCTCCCAGGAAAGCTGGGGAGGGGCTCTGGATCAGGGAGTGCAGGGACAGGATGAGGGGGAACGGTTTTAAACTGCAAGAGGGGAGACTGAGATGAGATCTTGGGCAGAAATGTTTTGCTGTGAGGGTGGGGAGGCCCTGGCCCAGGTTGCCCAGAGCAGTGGTGGCTGCCCCATCCCTGGAGGTGTTCCAGGCCAGGCTGGATGGGGCTTGGAGCCCCCTGATCCAGTGGGAGGTGTCCCTGCCCGTGGCAGGGGGTGGCACTGAATGGGCTTTGGAGTCCTTTTTGACCCAAACCATTCTCTGCCTCTCTCCATCCACCACGAGCCTGCTATCTCCTACCTGGCTCCCACCTTGGTCCTCTGTGCTACCCCTCCTCCTGCCCCCCAAGTGCCCTGATTTTTCCCTAGCTCCTACCCATGCACACACACACAGCTGTCTGCATACACCAAGCAAAGTAGTAGTAGCAGCTTTTATTACTCTCAGTTCTTTATTAATGCCACATGTGCTGTTGTAAGGTTAAGTTATTAAGTGATATCCAATAATTGTCTCTGCTCTAAAGTGGACGTTTCATTTAACTATACTCATGTGGATCTGCTTCAGTCCCATTTATCACGACCACCTTTTAAGAAACATTTCCACAGGCCATTTCTCTCTTTTCTTTCTTTAACGTAATTAGACCTTAAATGTCCCAGTCAAAAATTAAATACAATTACCTTTGGAACAGCAGAAGGGAATATGGGTTTTGCAATGCATTTGGGAAGTTAAAAAACAGAGTTTACCAGGCTATCATCTCAGCTGCAGAGTTAATTTCACTGCATTTGTGCACTTGCTGGAAATGCTTACATGAAGGCATACAATGACCTGTTTAGTTTGCAGGAGAAAATTATGTCATTTGCAAGCAAGCTTTCAGCTGTGATATTTTATAATTGTTTAGATGAAAACCCGATAATCCTCTACTCCTTCACATAAACTGCAATCCATCTTTAAAACTGTGATAATTCATAAAACCTGCAGCTTAATAAACTAACAAACCCCAGGCCTATGTTATTTTAAGGGAAGTCAATCTTTGATCAGTCAAGCTGAAATGGGTCTGATAAGTGGAGGCCTTACTCACAGGGAGCAGCACTCCAGTTTGTTATTGCTATTTGCTCATCATCCTCAAGTGCAAAATAAGCAGAAGTCTTTCCGAGCTTCTTATCTCTTTTCACTTTCTTCTCTAGATCTCTGTCGCTTTAATCCAGCATGTCTGCTGCTGGTTAACAAGGAAATCCTGTGTCAATTATCGCCAACAACTTCCTGCTGTGAAGCTGTGGGGAATCAAAGCTTTTGAGAGCCTTTTTCACACCAGAGAGTAGTGCAGGGCCTAATTAAATGGCCCTCATATCCTGCAGCCTACTGGTGGCCAAATGATAGAGAGCTAATGAATGATAACCTAATTTTTCTTTTTTTCCCCCCAAGAATTGTTTTGATTCTTCTGGTCAGTTGTGCCTATGGAGTTGTGGTTCATTGTTCGTGCTTAGGGCTGAGGAGGGCGTCGAAAGGTAAAACTTGGGGAAGATACCGATCTGTTGGGTTTATAGTGTGCAGACCTTCGATTATAGAAATATATATATATTTGTTAAAAATTGCTTTGCTGAAATGTGTTGCCCCTTTCCTCGATATGAATTGCTTTGGTGACTCTTATACACATGTGGGCTGCAAAATTGTCCTATAAATCCCCCTCATAAATGCTATCGCTACAATATTATTTTTACAGAATCACAGAATAAGGTATCTGCCATCGCTCGTGCACAGCTGCCCTGGTTTCCCCCCCCACACACCCTTTTTTCTTCTCCTTTTTTTCCCCCCCTCTTCTAAAATCGTTCTATGAAGAACTTGATCTCCTGCCTGAGCAAAATTGCAGCTCTTGTACGGCTGCTGCTTGAGATTAACTAACCTTGTGCTAAAGTTACACATAAAAGCAATACAAATCTATGCGTCTCCGCTGCTTTGAAATTTCCACAAGCGTTCTGCAGCGCCGGCTGCCTCTGCCTGCGCAGGGATGCTGTGAGCACTCGCGCATCGCTTGCATCAGTGCGGTGCTGAGCAACAAAAGCACCTCAGGAATAAATAAAATACCTGACTGGAGAGCAAGATACTTGCATTTACCCCAACCGTTCATTTCTGAGGGTCCTATCACAGTGCATGTGCATGAGGTGACAGACTTAGAGGTATCCTGGGAGCCCTAACTCTGAATTTCCTGACTTTTATGGTTTTACATTACAACTTTAATGTTCCATTAGCATAGGTTTTTTGTAGTTAATTTCCTTGGGGAGCTTGGGAGAGTTCACGTTGTTGGGTTGGTGCTTTTTTTTTTTTTCTTTTAAATAAAAGCAAGGGGTTGAAGAAAGATGGTCACATCTGTCCAGCTGCTTTGAAACGTTTAAAAGGATTTAATAGGGATTTTTTTTTTTCTAGAGAGTAGCATATCCAAAATGCCAGCCAGAAGTATGCACACCTGCTTTCAAATACTGAAAAGCTCAAGGGCTGTCCTGCCCCATTCCGTACACAGAGCTCTGGCTGACATAAGATCCTGGGTTAAGTTTTTTTTCCAATGGGTTTTGTGTTTTGTTTTGGCAACAGAACTTATAGGTTTACAAAGCCTCACGGTAAAGAAGCTTTCTTCCCTTCACTGCAATTAAATTTATTTACAGCACCAAGCCTGGAAAGCGCTTGATGCTTTTCTCACATCCAAGCAACACTCGCATCTAGGGGCTCGCAATCTAAGATGACGATGGGAGTTATGGGGAAGAGGAACACCATGACAACTTGATGTGTTTTCGGTTGCGTGGCAGAAAGCTGTTTGTCTTGGCACAGGGAAATGTTCAGTGAGATATTGAGAGGTGCAGGAGCAAGGCATAAAACCTGGATAACTCAGTTTTATTGAGGTCATCTTAAATGAACCAAGGACCCATCTTGCTCTTCATAACTCGGCCTTTCAGGGTGGAAGCTGCGGTGCAGAGATGTTCAGCCAGTGCTGGGCAGGAAGCAAAGAGGCAGCAGGGCAGGTGAGAAGAGGAGAAAACACGTTTCACAGGTGAGTGGCATGCTTTTGAAGTTGGCATTTGTTGGCAACTGCAGCTTGTACTTGGGCTTT
The DNA here is from genome assembly GCA_033558235.1 of Neomorphus geoffroyi. Classification (NCBI taxonomy): domain Eukaryota; kingdom Metazoa; phylum Chordata; class Aves; order Cuculiformes; family Neomorphidae; genus Neomorphus; species Neomorphus geoffroyi. The sequence continues at coordinate 3,103,961 of JAUMJM010000016.1, read as the reverse complement.
GACCGTGCTCTCTTGGGACCGATGACTATGAGCGTACCATGCATTTAAAGAGTCCCCTCCTTCGGACTATTAATGCTATGAGTCAGGCCCTTGATTCTTTTTTTTTGTAATAACAAATTCAGGAATTTTTTTATTGTGTTTCTCTGTGTTTGAGGCTTTTAATTCTCAAAACTCCACCTCTGCTGGTTGCAGAGAAAGTTAAACTTCAATAAAACTGGGAAGTCTCCCATAACCACACGACTCCAGGGGCTGCAGATTCAAGAAAAACACCTGTGAAACCCTGAGTAACGTTATCAAGAGGCAAGCAACAGTTTCCTCCCTTAGATAATGAGTGATAAAGTTGCTTTGAGAATATGGACGAGGCAATTTTTTCTTCCCCTTTTGCTCCTTACCCCGCTAGCCCTCTGATCCTCGAGCTCTGGCCGCCGTTCCCAAACAAGGCAGCATTGGCTGTAGCTTCTATTTTCCCCACTATAAACGATTCTCTCGCATCCCTGCTCCGTCTCTTGCCATCAGTTAAAAAATGCTCCAGGACTCAAGCAGCAGAAGAGGCAAGTTCTAAGGCCCCCGAGTCAGCAAAGCATCTTAGCAGATGTGTGCGAAGCATTGAAGTGTCCTCTTCCCGGCCCTCACTTTTATGTTTAAAATTACAAATGGGCTCGTAAGTCTTGCTGAGATGAGTTCAGCCAATATCTCGCTGCTCGAGTACTGCCTTCCTTCTTCTTGACACTTGTTGACACAATGAACATTCGTTACCCTACAGATGGCAAATTTTATTTGCTAGTTTGGGCACTAATGAAATAGTCTCATGGTGCAGTTAAAGATATTGCCTCTGTCAATACACTGATGTGACATCTCTCTATACAGGCGATGTAATTAATTCTTTCCTATAATTCCTATATTATATTATATATATTTCCTATAATTCCTATATTATCACAAAGATATGTGTTTTCCCTTCCAATAAGATTAAAAAACACAGAGCCATTAATTACTGTTTGGATCAGTTCTGAAAACACTGAGGGGGTAAAAATCCACAAAACCAGCAACAAAGTCTGGAAATATGTATTTCCTTAGCTATTAATAGTGCTGGTGGATATTTACTAACAGACAACACATAGCGATGAGGCTAAAAGGAAATAGATTTTAAACAGTTGTTCTGCACCTCCTCCCAAAGTGCCAAAACCATTTTAAGGTTTACAAACCAAGGACCGTATTTTACTTCTAGCTCCAACAGTAAAAATGTAATACTCTGCATAAAGCAGAATTTGATCCGTGCTTTTTAACCTTCCAAGTATATTTCACAATAACAAAATAAATAAATAACTCTGAAATCCCTTGGGAAGCTTCACCTGACAGTGTAATGGGCTAAACAGCTTCAAGGATTTGCTAATAATTCACTACAAGAATATTTCAGGTAGTTGTGTTTGCTTTTTCTTCCCAGGCCAAACCTATTTCTTTTATTAAAAATGATAAAGACTTGATCCTGCTTCCTTTTTAAGCATCGCTGCTCCAGGTTTGATAAAATTTATTAATTTGGGTTTTTTTTTTTTTTTAAATCCTGGTCTGCTTCTCAGATGGAAACAGAGAGTATTTGCTTCTATTCACACCATACACCAAACTATGAATATTATTTCAGTTATGATTTCCTATGTGTCTGTACTAAGGAAAAAGTGGAAATAAAGGACAAAACCAATAAAGACTCAAAACCAAAAGCATATGTAGGGGAGAATAATACACAAAACAAAACAGGGGCTGTTACACAGATGACTCCACTGAAATGTAAAATATTCCATGAGTTTTGGCAACTTTGAAATGCTGCACTTTCTACATTTCATCTATTAATCCTTCGAAGGGACATTTTCAGTTCGCCAAAAGACAAAGTATTCCCTAACTCCATTACTGATTGTGTGCATGTAACTCCAACCATAGCTACTGCGACAAAGATGATGAAAAAACAAAGAAGTGGCAATAAACTAGAAATTATCAGAGGCCAATAAGCATCAGGAAAATAATGACAATCCTTGGGCAAATAGTAATAAACTAGACTATAAAAATCTGGAAGTATGCTGGTTGAGTGTCTAGAAAATGTTAGGAATGAAAAAGCAACAATTTTGATGGGAAGTTTTCAGACAAAAATTAATTGAAATAAAGGAATTAATTAAATAAAGGAAATTTTAAAAAACCCAAACCAACTGACCTCCACAATAGACAAATCCCTGTAGACCACGAGCAGACAAGACTCCCAACACCAAATAAAACGCTGTTCCCACTAAGTCTCTACGTTATCGCCATCCTTTGGGAGGGTTCAATAATTGACAGAACTGGTTATTTCATTCAAAAAATAAATAGGAAAAAGGATCTGCATATTAAATAACAGTTGTGGAGTAAACACAAAAGTCAGTAAAAGAACAGTAAAAATACCTTTGCTTATAGCAATGTGCTATTCATTCGGTTGCCTGGAGAGTATCACTCGTGAGTCCTTTAAGTACTGTCACAACAAATCATTGGAAACCGATGAATACACAACCCAGGATCCCAAACAACAAACTATTACAAACTATCTATGTGTGAAAAGACCGCTGGAAATTCCTCTAAGCCTCTGTAAATAGCTCTGAGTGAGGCTGGTTGAGGGCCAGACGCCCACCAGAGGCAAATCCTGCCTGATTTTAACTTCACTAGAGCTGTGCATTTCATACCCAGTAAAAGTTACTCCCTTCTGAAAATGTGAGACCGTAGTTTTCCTCTCTGTGGTTGGGAGACGGAGTCAATAATGCCTTTTGGTCCAACCAGCACTTATGCAAAAGTAATAACGCTGTAAATATGATGTGAAGGTTTAAAAACGGGGTAAAATTTAGTTCCTAGATAGCTCTGGTGGAAGCAGAGCATCAAAATGAAAATTGGCCTGGGCAATACGATCTCACCACAAAGTTTACATTTCAACTTTGCACAGTCTTACATTTTATGCCGAGTATCTCCGAGAGCACCACAATAACAGCAGAAGAGCCAGTGCGGTGATGTGTGTGTTACGAACACACGGCACTTGCCCGGCTTTCTCCAGCTGGAGATACATCCTGAGGTGTATGGGGTGGGGAGAGAAAGATACTTGAAATCTTAAAAGGGCATAATTTCCCGTTTATTTAGGCTTTTCAGAATAGGCTTATTTTTTCCCGTGCCATGCCAAACTACCTCACCTGCAAACCGGCCATTTAAAGTTCTTTAATTTATATGTAAAAATTAATTCAACTATTGAGTGGAAGGGATATTCAGATTAAGAACAAACAAACAAAACTGATACTTAAGAATTCTGTTATCTTAACTGCTTTCAGAAAGCTGAGGCTTAGTGAATTGAGGGGCCGGGCTCATGGCAGTCCAAATAAATTTGCTCAAGTTGTTGGATGACGTCTGAGTGCCAGGGATGTGCCTGCCCCGTGAAACAGAGATTCATGCTGCTGATCATTAAAAATACTTTAGAAAAATAGGGACAGGTGAGGGATTCCTCTCAAGGTGAAGGCATGGGCCTGAATAGCCGATAACCTTGGTCTCACAACGGGGCTCGATGTACTGAGCTGAGCAGAACTATACATTTGAGTTATTTACAGTATCACAAGGTTGGAAAAGACCTTTGAGACCATCGAGTCCAACCTATGACCCAACACCTACACCTACTCCTACTCGTCAGCTACGCAAAACACGACCCTTTAAAAGCACTTCCCATCTATAGAAATGAAATTGTAACATTTGGAGATTTGAGGGCAGGGCGACTCAACACAATGTGCTAAAAATTTTGAGGACAGCAGGTTTTTCCCTCTCATTTGCAAGATACGTCCTTATTAAAATTTGTGTTGTATCCCCACCCAACAGATCAGAATAGACCACAGCTTTCCTTAAAGGCCTGACTTCCTTTATATAGCAGAAACCGTAGGAGTACAAAGAAATCCCTCTCTTTTTTTTTTATAATTCTTCCTCTTCTTAACTAAACCCCAGAAACTTAAGGGCGTTTTCAGGGAAATCTCAGGATTCTGAAAATATGCCGAGCATTTGAACTTAGAGCAAAGCAGGACATCTCAGACTGAGGGGTTTCATGATTTCCTCCTCTTCTTCTGTGGTTTTATTCCTTCTAGTCTGAAACAAACTGATTATCCAAGCTTGGTGAGTGAGCCTAATGCTTCGCACTGTGTGAGAGACACTAAAGTCAACACACAGTCTGCTCAGTTAACTGTGAAAGTCACATCTTTCTCTCCAGGAATAACTGTTCCAACTGTCAATAGCTGTTTGAGCCATGTTTGATAGGTAAAGTAATGTCTGAGATGGTGCTTCTCAGACCTTAGCTATAAACGAGGATTACTAACAATCTTTATGCATTCTGTTATAAACTGAGACCAACTGTGAAGTGACACTGACACGTACCAGCAAAAACCCCACCAAAATCAAATACTTCTCTATGCCAATTGTGCACAAAGAGTTGGATCTAAGCGTTATTATAGCAGAGCCTTTCATGTTGCTATAGCCATGGTTGTGTTTACATTTCCATAATAAAACCTATTTTCAGGGGGTTTATAACACGGCTGTAAGAAATTCACTCTGCGCTCCAACTTGGCATAACAAGGTATCAGCTGGAGAGACAGAGTCCTCGAGCGTTGGCTTTCCCTCCCTGCTGCAGGGAGAAAGGGTTTGCTTGCTTACAAGTGTTTGGAATCATAGTATGGTTTGGGCTGGGAGAGAATTTAAAGGTCATCCCGTTGGGCAGGGACACCTCCCACTGGGTCAGGGGGCTCCAAGCCCCATCCAACCTGGCCTGGAACACCTCCAGGGATGGGGCAGCCACCACTGCTCTGGGCACCCTGGGCCAGGGCCTCTCCACCCTCACAGCAAAACATTTCTGCCTAAGATCTCATCTCAATCTCCCCTCTTGCAGGTGAAAACCGTTCCCCTCTCCCTGCACTCCCTTATCCAGAGCCCCTCCCCAGCTTTCCTGGAGCCCCTTTCAGCACTGGGAGGCTGCTCTAAGGTCTCCCTGGAGCCTTCTCTTCTCCAGGCTGAACAGCCCCAGCTGTCCCAGCCTGACCTTAGAGCTGAAATCCATTTTGCAAAGCTAACGTGGCCACGCAAGGGGATCTGATGGTCCCAGATACAGTGGGCTAAAGTCTAGTTCCAATTCCAGTCTGTGTGCAGAAGTCCTGGTGAGGAGTAACAAGGGGAACTGCACATGGAGCTGGATACCAGGAAGTGCACGTGTATTTCTCTTAAAACCCAACCCCACCCTTTGGTTCTCATTCTTTCACAGGCTGGGTGAGAAATCACTTGTAGTGACACGAAACTGTACGTTTTGCAGGACTGTGTGTTTGAGGAAAAAGCGGGAGGACTCGAGAAGGCAGAACTGAGGAAAGAATTTAGTTCTGCAGAGAACTGACAGTGGGGGGAGCAGCCTGTTTTTTCACAAAGCAGAGTTTGAGAGCGTGGGTCTGGTTCTGCCGCGCTGTGCTGTGCAAGCCCAGGGACCACAGGGAAATACAGCTGCTGTGCAAGTGCGCGGTGGGAGAGGGAGAAGGGATTTTTTTAGCTCCTTTTCAGACAGCTGGAGCGTGAGAAGTTGGGAAATGAACGCATTAAACTGGGGATTGTGCTTAGCACAAGCCACTGCAGAGGTTGGTACAGCAGGTAATGGGCTCCAAGGGACCTTCTGCTAAGCAGCTGCGCTGTGTTTCCCACTGGAGCTCATCCAAGACGCATGGCTTTTTTCTTGGGGGACTGTAGGTAAGACTAGGAGTCAGGAAGTAATAAAATCTCATTATTACTATTTATTGTTAGTAAATATCGGTGCAGTGGTAATGTCTGGAGGTGCCAGCCAGGTACTGGCTATTTCTTCAATATGCTTTATGTCAGCAGAGTTCTATTGGAGCATCCGGAATGCGCAGGCTTTGGATGCCTGGACTTCCCTACGACTTCACATGGCCTGGTCCTTTGCAAGGTCCAGTTGCTAGAGTTCCCCATCAGGAGCATGGAGCCTCACAATCAGTCTTGCTGAAGCAGCTGGCACGTTGATGTCTTTGGTGCATACGTTCCTCGATACCTGTAACACGAACAGGCTTCTCCCGATCACTGATTTAAGGAGTGAGTGGGGGAAGGGGGTGGGAGAGCAGGCAAGTCTTTACAAGCTGCAAACTTACCATATCTACAAGGCACAGACAGAGCCAGAACCATGGGGAACACGGGATGGAAACAGCCTGCAGAGCAGATTTGCCTGGAGCTACGCTGCCTTTGAAAGGAGTGATACTGCCAGCGGCGCAGGGAGGGGGACAGGCAGAGATGCAGGGCTACACCTGCGTGGCAGGTACCACCACTGCTTCCCACACCACCCCTCTCTGGCCTCTGCTCTTACCAGGGTGAGATTCACACCAGAGAGGACCCACGTTAAGGGATTCCTGATCCTCCATAGACCTGGCAGTCCCAAAGGGGGTTTTGGGTGAGTACAGGGATTTGGTTTTGCCATCCCTCCACCTGTCAGCAATCAGGTTGTTCCTCTCTTCCTTCCCAATCCTCAGCATGTCTGGGTGTGGAAGGGGTCAAGAGGCAGTGGGGGGGCGGGGTTGAGGTGCTGAAAAATCTCTTCCCAGGCAGCAGGAGAAAGGTGTCCTGCTACCCCTGCGCTGTCCATCCAGGCCCTGGGATGCTGGAAGGTGCACATGGACGTGGGTGGGTGCAGGCACCGGCAGGACCATGAGAAACTGGTGACAAAGGGATGGCAGCTGTAAAGGTGATGTTGTCCTTCCCTCTGCCTGCAGTTTCTGATGCTACATGAAGTTCACTAATAAAACCACCCCTGCATCCATCACGTTGCCTCAGGGCTGCGCCGTGAATCTCTTGCACCGGGGCAAAGCACTGCTGTCCTCACAGAGAGAGGAATAATTCCAGACTGGCTATCCTGAAATACCATTAAACTCTGTTAAAAATGATTGTAATTGTCTTTAAATGCGTATTCCTTAGTTTATCTGTATTGTTTAGCTACAGACTCATTTGGTGTTTGTATATTTTGCAAATGTAATTTGAAAAATCTCCCATACAAGATAAATTTCCCTAACAAGATGCGATAGGGAATTCATGTCAGGCATAACAGACTATCAAAGGAAATGCTGCATTGGAATCTTTTGTGCTATATGTATGAAACGTACAAAGTAATTATAAAACCTACAGTATCAAAATTGTCCATTTATGAGACGAATGCTGCTAAAAAAAAGACTTCTGATATTCTGATTGTGTTAAGAATAGCTTAGACTCTGCTGGGCCCAATACAGCCCCGGAATAACTTAGTTTAAACAAGGAGCACACATTTATCCTCTATATTTGAATATTTTTATATTGTAAATAATACTTGGATAAATTTATATCCTGTGACTGTGCTTTAAAGTAGCTTAAAAAAAATAACTAAGCATTTAATTTGGTTCCAACTGATATTTTAGTTGTTACTTTGGCTTACGTTTGTTCAGCTCTTAACTAAAATTTAGAATTTATGTCAACATGAGATTTAGTGCAAATCCATTTTAAGAGTGAAAAATTAACAGACTTGTTCCCCAGGGGGTGAAGGAATCATGGTAGACGCGTTTAATGCAACGAGCTTGAAGCCTATCTACTCTACTTTCATGACTCCACTACTTTTACAGGGTTTTTTTTTGGTTTTTTTAATTGGTACATATAACTTTTGATTTTTGGTGATGATTTCTTAGGATATTAGTGATGTTTCCCTAGGAATTCTAAGCTTTATTTACACTGAGAAACATTAGTACATCATATTAGAAAGTGAATTAACTTTACCTTACAGTACACTAAATATGGCTTGGACTTAATGAATAGGATTGCCATGAGAAACCAAATATATTTTTAACCATGCCACGCTCACGGCTACGTTAAGGACTGAACCATGTGCAGCGTTACATGGATTATAAAAAATTACTTTGAGACAGGAGATATTGTCTGGTAGACTCATCCCTCTTCTCTATTAATCTGGGCTAAATCCTGCTTGAATAACCAGGACCAACCTAAAAAGCATCTCGTTTTCCTCTTCCCGTTGCCATGACCGATCCTCTGCTGTTATTATTTCACTGACCTTGAGCTCCGTATCTGTTGTAGTGGATGTAATGGAAGAACATGATGCGCAGAGCTTCCCTCCGTGTTTGCCTTTCCCTACCAAACAAACAGCATGGATGAGGCAGGGTTCCACCTTCCGCCTTTGCTCGTCCGTCTCATCAGAAGATGGGTTTCACAGTATGCATAACCTTTGCCAAACTGTCATAGCAACAGCCGTAAAATGGCTACATCTGTGTTTAAATGGATTTGCTTGGATTTATGGGATTTCCCCCCCCCCGCCCCCCCCATGTGAAAATGTACTTCCCAGGAATAAGAAATGAAAACCGGCAAGAGAAGGCAATGTGAGTTAACACTTACCAGCTGGAAAAGGGAGAGAGCGAGAGCAAATAGCAACGCGTTCATCCGTTTGTTTCTGCAAAATGTAAAGGATCAGGCCCCAAAAGGCTGGGGAAAATATCTATTAGAGGACAACTGCTTCCAGAGAGAGTTAATAGAGACCAGACAAAGAGGAAGGCACTCCCTGACCTCAGACACCTTGCTATGGAATGAAGAGGCGGTGCCAGCTGCACGAGGGAAGATAATATCTCACCAGGTTGAAATAGTCCTGGGATATTTTACTTTTTGCAACAACCCAGGAACAACTCAAGAACTCTGACTAACTATGAATCTGGTTCGTAACAGTCTTACATTACAAATGAAACGCATGACTCACTAACACGGCAAACAATGTTACTTGGGTTTAGTGGTGAATGTGTACTTTAATATGGTACGGTAAGTCATGAAAGGGGTTACGGCCACGTCCCACCTCGCGCGCGCCGTCTGCAGAGCGTTTGATCATCTCAGCATGTGTCCTCCTCCTGCATCCCTAATGCTTGGCGGGGAGAGCACGTTCACCCCAAGGGGCTCAGCGAATGCCGGAGGGGGCTCCCTTCAGCAGCTCTTGGGGTTGAAGGAGTTACAGCTGGTACCAGTTACAGCTGGTACTAATAAATAGACCTAAAAGATGCCCAAAAGGATAAAAGTTATCCTCAACAGATGCACCATGAGGGGAGTTGACTCTGCCGGAAATAGTTTTAATCAATCATCAAGAATATGTTGATTTATTCAGTTTTCCATTTGATCTGAAAGCTCTAGGGGCGTGTGTGTTCATCCCTGAAAAATTGTAACAGGCAACAGTAACAGTAAAAAATACACCTGAGTTCCAAAAGTAGAATAGAAACAATAATCTCAGAGGCTGAGAGTCCAATGTGCCCTCCTGGGAAGTTAAATTCACAGCCCATTAGAAGTGTAGCTGAGTTGGCCCCAGACCCCAACTCCTCAGGGGGTGTAGGCAGAGGGATGCACCCCCAGGCATCTTGTTCCTAGAATCCCTTCTCTGACCACTGCGTGGGGCAAGTCACAGTCCCCAAAGCATCCCCAAGCATCAGTGTACCTGGGGTGAGCTGGGCAGGAGCACCAGTCAGTACCAGCACTGTCCAGCAAAGTGTGATGTCAGACATAATTAGTTGTTCCTGCTCTTATGAAGATCCAAGATGCAAAGTTTGGATAAGTTCTCACGTCATCTCCAAAATATAAGGAAATGTCCATCTTCCTTGTCAACTTGCCATAAGCATGCAGAGAAAATAGAGGATAAGGGTGAAGACGGAGGAACCATTCAGGTCAGGGGGCTTTTGCTACCAATGTTTGGAAAGTTTCTGCATAAATAGATCATCAGGCATCATTAAAAATTCGGAATTCAAACTAATCTCCATCCCTGGAGGTGTTTAAAGGATGGGTTGATGAGCTGATGAGGGACAGGATTTAGTAGCAGACAGGTACGGTTGGACTTGATCTCAAAGGTCTTTTCCAACCAGATGATTCTATGATTCTATGAAAACCATACATTGATGTGCAGCATTGATATGGATTTCTTTTGTATGTGTAATCTGACAAGTTTGGGAACGTGTTTCTTTGCTGAGGGTCAGATGTTCCCTTCAGACACTTTTGGAAGGTCCCAGGTTATTGTGAATCTTCCCATTAGTCAGCAAAAAGGCAGAAAACTGACCTCATTTTACATGGGTAAATTACACATCATGAGTTTCCTCCCTCTGTTATAAACAAATATTAATAAAAGGATTTGACATAATGTGATAAATTTTCTTTTCCTGAGCTGGGCCGAAAGCTGTTTAACAAACTGAATCCTACTCCTCTCGCTTCATTCACTGCTATGGCAAAGGCTGAAAAGACCCACGTGAAACGGCTATAAATGGTGTTCATCCTGTGCAGAGGGGGTTGAAATAGCAGAGACCAACACAGCAGAGTGAAAGGAAGGTCCAAGCACTGGGTTCTGCTAAATGGAAGTGAATGAAATCAATGTTTAATGGAATAATTTGAAATGTTAGGCACATTTACACACCCCACCTTTGTATTCACTCCCTCTTATTCTCTTTTTGTGCAAATTTTTAAATGAGATTCCAGAACTGAAATCTGTGGTGCGGGTACTGAAAGCTGGGTTGGTAGTCAAGGCATTGCTCGTGCCAGGAGGGAGCAGCTTGAGATCTCGTGTCCCACTGAAACTCTTCTCTGAATTTTGAACTTCTGAAAGAAGCTCCTGTTGGTGCTTCCCAGACCAGCCAGTAGCAGCAGGGATGAGAAATCTCCTGAAGCGTGTCTGGTTACCCCACAGCCTCATTCCCATCTGTATTTCCTCGTGATAAACAAGGGCTGCACATCCTCAGCTTTGCTGAGATCCATCTCTCACTTCAGAAATCAGTATTGTGACCCAGCAGTAAAATTGTCCCGAGGTCTTTCCCGGTCAGCGATGGGATAGACTGATGAATCACTCTCTGGTGAGCTGAAGATCAAAATCACCTTCCATTCGTGCCTGCAGCTTGAGTGCAGGGAGAAATCGGTGCCATTCAGCATCTAAAAGAGAAACATCAACTATGAGACTGACTACAGCACAGCGCTGGCTGTGCCTTAGGTCCCCTTAATTCCTTCCTGGTTTGGCTGTGGGCTTGGGGGGCTATGGGTGGTACAAGAATATTTTTGCTTTGATTTGTCCTTAGAGTGGTGGGCAAAGCTGGAAGTTCATACCCTGTGATTTACACATCTACAGAGTGGAGCTGTTGCTCAGGAGTGGTTCTGGCAAAGCCTCCAAGAGGATTTTGTGTTGACTGGAGGATGGCTTTCTCATGAGGGTCCTCTGCTCTGTTCCCTCTTCGACGTGCAGAGGAGACCATGGACAAACCCAGGAGCAGATGGCTGTGACCGAATGACCATGGTACTGAGGGTGGTGTTCTGTCCAGTCATTCTCCGTGGAAATCCTTTACAAGGTCATTTACGATATGTCTGAGAAACGCTGGCGCCCGCAAAAAGCCTCTGGTTATTTACGGACTGATTCTCCATCATCCTGGACCTTGGTCTGAATTTTGCTCACATTAAGATTCTCTTTAAGCTGCTCTATTTGACAACAGATTGTATATTTATATAAATAAAAACCCCACAGCTTTAAATAACTGAAAATCTGATATTGAATATACATTTCATGACACATACGAACACTCCCACGGAAGTAAAGCAGCTAGAGCAACGAATTAATCATACAACTAGTTAAGTTAACCATGGCCCCATTTGCCTTATTTAACTTCTTCGCCCTCCCTGTGCTATTCATTAAACATACACAATAGAAGGCTGAAATGAGAACTGAAGGAAAAAATCCATTCTGGTGGCTTTTTTTTTTTTTGAAATATGCCCATTTAAAAGGCTAATCCCCCACGTTAGCTGGGGTTTTGGAGAAGGAATTTTAACACAGCCAATCAAATCCTTCTCATGCTTGGCCTTTTTCAGTGTTGGATTTGTTTTCATTGTTTGACGAGATGGGAAAAGAAGATGCTGAGAAAAGTTGTGAAAATACGCTCCTGGTAAAAGTCAAAAGAGAAGTGAAACAAAGCCTTACACGTTAGTGGAGAGCAGCACCAGCCTCCTGGCAATTGGAACACCAAGGGCCACAAAGCTGGGGAAGGGTCTGGAGGGGAAGTCGTGTGAGGAGCGGCTGAGGTCCCTTGGTCTGTTCAGCCTGGAGAAGAGGAGGCTGGGAGGGGATCTCATAGCTGTTTGCTGCCTTCTCACAAGGGAGGGAGGTGACACAGGTGCTGAGCTCTTCTCTCTGGTGACCAGTGACAGGACCAGGGAGAATGGCAGGAAGATGCCAGGGGAGGGGTAGATTGGACATGAGGAAGAGCTTCTTCCCCCAGCGTGTGGTGGAGCACTGGAACAGCTCCCCAGGGAAGCAGTTACGGCACAGGGTCTGCCAGCATTCCAGCATCATTTGGCCAATGCCCTCAGCCCCCCGGTGTGAGTGTTGGGAGTGTCCTGTGCAGGGACAGGAGTTGGACTCGATGGTCCTTTTGGGTCCCTTCCAGCTCGGGTGATTCTATGATTCTTTGATTCTGTGAACTGTAATAAGCAGATCTCTCTCCAAGTTTCACCAATACTTTATTAACATTAACAAAGGTGAAGTAAAGCCCAACCAAACCAAATAAACAAATAAACATCCCCGCCCACGGCCAGCGACTGACACTTTCTATGGAATTTATGTTATTAATGAGTTAGCGGGATGGGCATAAACACAACATCAAACATAAACCTAGCAGTGCCAAGGTTCACGGCAAATGTGAAGCACAGGATTTAGTGCTAAGAAGACAAGTAAAAATAGGAGGTTGTTCCCACATGCACAACTAAAACTGGGTGATGGGGATAATAAAATCTGCTATTTATCAGAAATAACCTCGGCAGCAAGCCAATAACATGCAGGCAAATGTAAGAGAGTGTCCATATGGCCCTGAACACTGTAGCTGAAATTCTGTTTGCAATTGGTATCAGGAAACCGATGTCCAATGGCTCCTCAAGATCAGCTGCTGAAAATCTAGGGGAAACAGGGCACCAAAACCTCCAGGTATTTGGAAAATGAGGGTCAGATTTCCCACCAGACCTCAGCTGGAGAGGCTCAGTGCCGGCATCCTCCTTAGACCTACCTGCACATGTCTCCATTTCTCTCCTTGATGTCAATAGGAGTTCCCTGCATGTGGGGAAGAGCTGAATATTACTGTCAAGATCTGCCGTGCAGATCTGAAAGAAGAATTTTTGTCTTTAAGTGTTGAAAATGTAATGATCTATTTGATAGTGAGAAAAAAAGACAGAAACAGTATGAAGATTTTTAAAAGAAAACACACACACACACACACACACACACAATCCAAGCAGCCTTTGAAGTCAATGGCTTTGAAATAAAAAGCAGCCACTTTACCAGCCACGTGAAACCTATTTTGTTAACATCCTAGGTGTCGTATTCAAAACTGAGTTGGCCAAATTTTGTAGTCAGAGGCTCAAATATAACTGGAAGTGGAGATTGTGTCTGTGAATCTCAGGAAATTATCAGTTGTTTTCAACTAAAACAATGTATGATAGCACGGCAGGAGATCTCACAGGGCCATTTCAGAATGAAAGTATTCTGGGGAGCTACCAGAGAGTGACTTTATTCTTTCACTTCTGCTAACAGAGCAGCCATGGAACCTCTTGCTCTATAGGATGTATTTGATCCTTTACAATGAATCAATGTTGGGATTTCCAAAAGGATTTAGATTGATGAGGGACCAAGCACAACTGCCCTTTGAAGTCATTTGGGAACCTAATCAATTTAATCTCCTTTCATAGAATCATAGAACGGTTTAGGTTGGAAGGGACCTTAAAGCCCATCCAGTCCCACTCCCCTGCCACGGGCAGGGACACCTCCCACTGGATCAAAAAAGCCTCAGGTTGCCTACTATGTGTTGCTAGTTATTCTGAGTTCTGCAGGTGAAGGGCAGTAATAACGATGGCCTGAAAAGAAAAATGCCAGGAAAAAGGCAAGTCTCTAGTAGATTCACTAATCCCAAAATATATGGTATAGAAACCACCTCATTTTAACTAATGTATTGAAATGTGGAGATTAGTCTCCCTATGCGGGAGATAAATTGCATTAACATGATTAAAAAACCCTCTAAACTGAGGCTCCCTTCACAATTAATAGAGGGTCAGACTTCATTAGTTCTTCAGTGAAAGCAGACCTGTTCATTTAGGGAAGCGGAAATTTGCCATCCTCTGAAATGGCAGATATCTGCGTGCACAAATTGAATCTCACATTTTCCCTCATCCTTAGGGGTGAGATTTTATTTTTTTTTTTTCCCCCAGAATGGAAGGTTTTGGAAGAATCATGTGGAAATGAAGGGCACTTGCTAAAAACGTATCTACTTTGATGCCTTTGTTAATTATATCTCTTGTGAGAAAAGTCTGGCACACAGCAAGCAAGGAAGATACAAATAGTCTACAAAACCCTTAGGAGCTGATCATATTTGTTAGGAAAAAGGATACTTCCATATACACACGTGTATCTTCCGCTCCTACCAATGGAGAACCTCTGGGTGGGCACAGGGAGACAATTAACTCCTTTCTTCGTGATTATTCCTCTTCAATGGAGCAATAACAAACCTGTTCCTGGCAGATTTGGAGGAACACCTTTGCTAGTTGCTACCATGCCTCTTCGGAATTGTTTCCAAGTTGGACCTCATGCTTCATAGTGTTTTCAATGAAGTACATACTAATTCTCTATTTTCTCCTCTAAAATTCACGTATTTTTTAAATTCATACAAGAAAAACAGAGCCAATGAGTTCTTGCAGCATTTTGCTTGCACTGAAAATGATGGATGTCATCCCATGGAGAGGACTTGCTAGAATACTAATTCTTCCTTTGTTTTGGGTTTGTTTTTTTTTAAACCAAGACAGGATTTATGAGTGAATAGAGTCACTTCCAAGATGAAACAGAAAAACATCTGCAAGGTGAGCGTTTACTTGCATTATTAGTACTATTCTTCCTGCACTGATGAGTGGTGCAGATAATCCCATTTATTATAGACATCCATAACCTTGCTAGCAAACATGGTAACTCATTGAAGATGCCAGCACATATCCTGCACCACTGCAACAACTTTCAGTCAAAAATAAAAGGAAATTAGAAAACAACACTTCGTGACAGTCCTTGAAGTATTTCATACAGCATTGCTGTCAGGGTCCTGTTCTGATCTCATTTACACCCCTTGATATGAAAGTAATTAAAGGATGTGAGCAATTCATGGATATAGGCAAGAATTAAACTGGTCAAAAGGAAACAGAATCGCTTAAAATCATAGAATGGTTTGGGTTGGAATGGTCCTTAAAGCCCATCCAGTGCCACCCCCTGCCATGGGCAGGGACACCTCCCACTGGGTCAGGGGGCTCCAAGCCCCATCCAACCTGGCCTGGAACCCCTCCAGGGATGGGGCAGCCACCACTGCTCTGGGCACCCTGGGCCAGGGCCTCCCCACCCTCACAGCAAAACATTTCTGACTAAGATCTCATTTCAATCCTCCTCTCTTTCAGCTGAAAACCTTTCCCCTTCATCCCATCCCTGCACTCCCTGATCCAGAGCCCCTCCCCAGCTTCCCTGGAGCCCCTTTCAGCACTGGAGGCTGCTCTCAGGTCTCTCCAGAGCCTTCTCCTCTCCAGGCTGAGCAACCCCGACTCTGTCATAGATGGGTTGCAATTTTAAGAAGCATAAGAATGAATATTATTCTTGGAAGAATTATACAGCTTGAAAATCAAGCAGACTTGTGACCTGAAAGAGCAAATGTCAGCAAATATTCTTTGTAAATGGAAACCTACACTGCACTGCCACAATCATGTCATCAGAAATAAACATTTTATCATTCCTAATAGCAAGAGGCCATTTTTATGCTCTGTAATCATTATTGGTCCAGTCTGAGTGAAACATCCTGGGGCTGTTTTAAACCTGCTGCGTATTAGAGAGCCGTGTGTTTGCTGGAGAGGACCTCTCTTCCCCAGCTGCCCAGACAGAGCTGTTGAAGTCAAATTAAGGTGATGAGGCTGACGAGATCCTCTGCGCAGCTTTGCTGTTCTGTAAAATGTCTTGAGATTTTTCTAAGAGGTTAAGTGGACTTAGGGGCCTGGCTCCCACTGAAATTTGGGTGTCTGCCTCTCTGTGGCTTGTCTGAAAATCCCAGACTAATACGTTAAGAAATATTCCGACTTCAAAAGAGGAGGATATGCAACCATAACCACTCAGGGGTTCTGATGCTGATAATACAGTACTTAGAGGGGACTGCTCATGCTATCCAGTATGATAATACCAGAATTCACAAGAAAGAGCTGTGAGCCTCTAGCACTTACCAGCTGTAATACTGAACAGATTACACAGAAAAATCAGGCAAAAAAAAGTAATATGCTTTCACCTCACAGCAAGAAACGCTGGAGTTCAGGAAGAGGAAATGTGTATTAAGAGAGCAGGTTAAAAATCTACATTATCCCAGACTTTCATGAAATCAAAATTATAGGCACGATGCTAAGTTATTATAATGTATTTATTACCGGAATTGCTTTCATATTTAACTGATTTGGCCCATCTTGAGACCTGTTTTAAAATGCACCACCTTGTCCACCTTTCCATTTTCATATGAAAAACAGGAAAGCAAAAACTAATTTACTCAGGGAGACACATCGACTGTTTGCCCGTTTATCTCTTACAGACCACCCCTCAGTCCAATGTTGACAGTACATGATATTCCATTAATCTGCCTAATGAAAATTTAACCAGTGTTATAAACAAATAATTGGCTATTATCCTCTCAAAGATCCCGAATAAATTACTTCTGCTTATTTTTTTTTCCGTCTTCTCTCTCTCTCTGCCTCTTCCCCCCTGGCCCTGCCCCCACCAAAAGCCATCTCTCTCCAACTGATGTCACAGGAGAAGAAAAAAAATCTCTATAGCTGCCACTCTGCTGCTGCAGGCAGCGAAACCTGGGCTGAGACTTAAGGGGATGCTTTAGGAGCGGCTCTGCACTTGCTCGGCTTTACCTTTGGTTATTTGAAGAGGAGCTGGGCTGTGCATCGCAGGCTGCATCCCTGCTCCCACCCCGTCCCCTGCCTGTGATGCCTCCGGTGCCTGATCCGCTTCCAGTTACATCCTCATCTCCTCCTTCCATCGATTATTTGTACTGGCCATTCTTTTTTCCTCTTGTGCAGGGTGGGCTTTCCCCTTTAAGATCTAAGTGGTGCAAAACCTCTCTTTTGTTGGAGTGCTTAAAGTAGAGAAGGACTCTAACATGATGAACCAAGCAGGCAGTTATAAAAGCATAAAATCCTAAAATCATTTGGTTGGAGAAGACCTCTGAGATCAAGTCCATTTAGTCTCTCCACTAAACCCTGTCCCTAAGAAACTCATCCACCCATCTTTTAAACCCCTCCAGGGATGGCGACTCCACCCCCTCCCTGGGCAGCTGTGCCAATCCCTGAACACCCTTTCAGTGAAGAAATTCTTCCCAACGTCCAGTCTAAACCTGCCCCGGCACAACTTGTGGCCACTTCCTCTCGTCCCATCGCTGTCACTTGTGAGCAGAGCCCAGCCCCCACCCCGTCACAGCCTCCTGTCAGGCAGTTGTAGACAGGGATGAGGTCTCCCCTCAGCCTCCTCTGCTCCAGGGTAAACACCCCCAACTCCCTCAGTCTCTCCTCGTAGGACTTGTTCTCCAACCCCTCCCCAGCCTCGTTGCCCTTCTCTGAATGCGCTCCAGCCCCTCAATGTCCTTCTTGGAGTGAGGGGCCCAAAACCAAACCCAGCACTCGAGATGCAGCCTCAGCAGTGCTGAGCACAGAGGAGTTATTTACTAACTGCCCCTCAGGTCACCCAGGCAAAGCATCACAGGATGTCTCCGTCTTCCAGGTGCCAACAGGATCCCTGGGGCAGGAGACACGGCTCAGCTCATGCTTAGCGATGGTTCAGTACTGGGCAGGCAGGGTTGGACTCAATGATCTCAAAGGTCTTTTGAACCAAACAATTCTATGTTTCCATGCAGCGCACGAGGGTTCTGCCATCCTCTGACTTGCTGGGCAGCGCAAAGGACCTCTACAAGCCATAGAGGATGGGACTAATCTATGCTCCCCAAGCCTAGTGCCAAACCTTTACCCATGAAATGAGGAAAACTTTCTTTAAGAGGAGCATAATATCTTTCTAGGTGTTTGGGGTTTTTTTTACAGCCAGGAAGAAATGAATTATATATAGTTTTCATAAGAGGACGTGAAAAAAGTATTCACCGGATGTATCTTTGCCATTTGCAGTGTTTCTTCCCAAACAAGAAAACAGTAATTTCCAGCTGACACAGTATTCATTAGAGCTAATACGGAGAAAATGAACAGCCCATTTTTCTGGCAGATCCTGAGGTCTTTAGGATATTGTTCGTTACTAAGCTGCACCTCAACATTCACAGACACTTTAATATAGTGCTGAACAAATAATTTTATTTTCCACCTGATAGATGTGCAGGGGGGAAAAAGCTCTAAATAAAAACTTTCACAATATTTGGCAAACCTAAGTAATTAATTTCAGTTCTGGGCTTTTTTAAAAATAGAAGTGAGACATCAGTTTCCTAAAAGATCTGAAGTACCACAGAGAAATCCAGCAAGGAGTAAGAAGAGAAGCAGTTATCTCTTGTACAGAAGCAGCTCCTGATGCCCTCAGCCCATGTGCCCTCCCACCTCCAGCGGAGCCTCTGCACAAGGAGACCAATTTATGGAGCACCTTAGCTTCTTCCCAGAAGTTATTGCCACCATGGCAAGAAGAGCAGCAATCATCCTCCACGTTAAGTGTTGTTCTTGGTTGGCTTTCTTTGATTTACAGTTCACAAATATTAAAATTAGGCTTTATTTTAGTATAGATTCAGGCCCTGCCAGTCTGGTTCCTGAGCCAGTGTCTCTGCTCTAGAGGAAACAAATAGGAAACGAAGAAATGAAACTTATTACTTTGGTTTCCTGTTGTAAAAATAAATACACCTGAATATCAGAGCTGATGTGCACTGCAGGCTGCATCCCATCCCCTGCCATCCCCTGCCTGCTCTCTGTGATGGGGATGTATCACAGTATCACAGGATCACAGTATCATAAGGTTGGAAAAGACCTTTGAGATCATCGAGTCCAACCTATGACCCAACACCTACACCTACTCCTACTCGTCAACTACACCACGGCACTAAGAGCCTCATCCAATCTTTCCTTAAACACCTCCAGGGACGGTGACTCCACCACCTCCCCGGGCAGCGCATTCCAATGGCCAATCACCCTCTCAGTAAAGAACTTCTTCCTAATGTTAAGCTTAAACCTCCCCAATAGGAGGAACAATTTATTCTTCAAGCCTTGAGGAAATCACTTTGGGGAAGGTGGCTGGGGGAGGGGTTGTTTGTTTGTTATTTTTGATATTAAGAGTCTGAAAAAAAGGAGTTTTCAGGCATCGTTAGGACCGCTGGCATCTGCTGGCTGGTGCTGACTGGGAAAGAGCTTGCACTGGTGGCTCCCTGGAGGGACAGGGATCAGCGGGCACTAAAGAAAGAGCCACCTCAAACTCGTGCCATCTCAGGTTGTAGAAGCTGCTTCTTTTTGTTGGAGCCGCAGCAACTCCTGCCTTGTGGAAGCGATGTTGCTGTCCCGGTGAGGCAGAGGTGATGCTGCAAATGCACTTCTTGCATCAAAGAGCTCTGAGGCTTCAGGTCCCAGGTGTTCTGGAGTGCGGGTTGTGGGACTTGCTCGCATTCTAGGACTTTCCATAAGAGGAGGGTTAACAAACCACTCACCCCGTGAGCCCTCACCCCCTCGGAGCCAGACAAAGAGGAATCACAAGAGACACGAGCTGCAACCCTCCAAACTGCCCAGCTCTGCTCCACCGTCCTCCAACAGGGACGGAAAGTCTTGGCTCAACCTAGGGAGCTGTGCTCTCCCATTTTGAGAAGGAAAGCAAGAACAAAACCAGCGCTACATTTATCTGTAAGTGCTCAAATTAAGAGTAGAAATAAGATTTTCACCGTAAGGACAAATTAATTCTTTCTTTCAGAGTCGCATTAAAATAAGCACCTTCCATCTTTTAACTAGACCTGACACATGCTTACACAGATACAACACACCCTGTAACCTAATCTGCCAGCAATCTTGAAGCAATTAACTCCTTCTAATCTTTAGCTAACAAAGCCCACCATGCAAAAGGTCCCTTGAGAACAACACTCCAAAGGCCGCCGTAAGCTCCCTCTGACTATTTCTCTATTATTCGGTGGGTAGGAGCTCATTGGAGTGCTCAGAGAGCAGGGATTCGTTTGAAACAACAAAGATGAATCATCACAGATCATAAGATCTTCATTAACTCCTTATTTCTCTACTAATTAACACAAAAGGAGTGACTTGAATGGTTGACAGGCAGCGAATGACCCACAGCTCAGTGGTTAATAGGATGCAAATGATGCCTAATGAGGGTCTCTAGCTGCAGTCTGGGCATCTGGCCTGCTATTTTTGTTGGGGATTCAGGGTGGGTTTGAGATGAAAACAGTTTAACCAATAACATCGGCTGCAGCTGAGTTCATACTAAAGTCTGTGAATTTATGAGTCCACTTAAACCACTCATCAACAGGTTTGTATCCACGTAAAGCGTTTCAGAGGCGAGAAGTCTTGCCTTCCGTGATAAACAGTAACAACAATCGAATATTTTCCAGGTTGCTGGTTTTCCTTTCTCTGTGCCATAAAACCAGCTAATTTACAAATTCCTAATGACACAAGGGAGACAGATTCCCAAATAACTGTAATTTAAAATAGCTTTTAAAATCGTTAATTCGACTCTGTGTCTCATTCCTGATAGAAATTTGGGGTAAGCCGTATTTTTTTCCCCAGAAACTATTTCCACCTGAGTCTTTAAAATTAATAATTTAACTAATAGGCTTTCAGTGAAGGGACATAGTATTACCCAGATTTCCACAAGTCCCTACTTCATCCCCAGAAACTCTTCCAGCAGCTTCAGATTGTGTAAGATTAGTTTTCTGTATTTGCTTTCTCTTTTCTCTTCTTTTTCAGCCTAAGAGAATGAGCTCACTATTTATTTGCTTGGTTTTATATATATTTTTTAATATAAATATTTAAATGCTGCCTTTCGTGCTTCAAACCAGCCACAAGAGAGGTCCATGAAACGAAACAGATTGAAATGGCTTGAAATTGACAGTGAAATCTATCTTCGTTTTGTAGGTGGATTAATATTTTACAAAAACAAATGGAGTTCTTTATTTAAAAATATAAAATTCAAACGTGATAATTTTCTCCCCAAAGCCTCTATGAACTACAAATGGCAATGGGGTGCAGACAAGGCTTCATATACACAAATCCTGGTTTGAGTGCCCCAAATCTGTATGCGTTTTCCAACCACATCTGCTGTACCTTATCTAACAAATCTTGCTGTGTTTATATTCTTAAGCAGTCACGGCTATAAAAGATGCAGTAATCGATACGCTTCTACCAAATACACACAGTTACAGTCCTGCGACAAAGGCAAATATTTAATATCTTCTTGGGTTCTGTTTTAAAAAAAAATAGTTTCCACACTCTGGTTTTTGGTAAAAAGAGTTGACCAGAAATAATTATTGTCAATTCTGTGAGAAACCCAAGCGCTGAACCAGCGGAGAGCTGGCTCTGCAAAGCCCTTACGTTTCCTATTATTGTCGGTGCGCATCCAGGAAGCGTCAGTCTAAGACCACTCAGCCATAGATCATTCCCACTCCATCGTTCCGTTGGATGCCTTCCATCCAGAGATGAGAAGCAGAGCACACGAGGCGCCGAGGTAGCGTGCTCGGACGACGTGCAATAGGCATGCGAAGGCTGGTGTAACGTCACCTTCGCTGGACAAGGGCTCCTCATCCCGAGGCACTTAAGGGATTAATGAAATGAAATTGTTTTTGGACTTGCTGCACTCTCTCTTATCTTTTAAATCCA
This sequence comes from Neomorphus geoffroyi, assembly GCA_033558235.1. Classification (NCBI taxonomy): domain Eukaryota; kingdom Metazoa; phylum Chordata; class Aves; order Cuculiformes; family Neomorphidae; genus Neomorphus; species Neomorphus geoffroyi. The sequence continues at coordinate 3,082,016 of JAUMJM010000016.1, read as the reverse complement.
TAATGTCCCACAGAAGGCAAAATGTAGTAATTTTAGTCAGCAGCCTCTCATTAATTTTCTACCTTTGGGGGAACATGCGTTTATAGAAAAGGGACTATATTGAGGCTAAGCTCATCACATTGCGTTTCACTTAAAGAGCTCAGCATGGCACAGCAGAGACAGAGGCAAAACATGCTTCAATTCAAAGCATTCTTTCAGAGAGGACGCACATCTCAACCGTGTCCGCAGATATACACCTATTTATATATATACATTTATATATGCGTATTTATACACACATATATACAAACCTATGGAGTCATCAGTTTTGAAGATAATCTTTTAGGTTAAGTATTTTCCCACATTAAACTGATAATTATCCCCTCCTTTTCTTCCTCTGTCCCCAGACACCAAACAAGCTGGATTTTTGCTTCATGTATTATTTATGGAATGGAATTAATATGCAGATTCACAAAAACTTAAAAACTCATAATTATTCATAAAGGGCTTTAAGGTTATTTAGTACATATTTATGAAACTTTATGTTTGCTAGGAACTGTGTTTGAAAGTGCAATGGAAGGGTGTTGACTGAGGTTAATTACTAGCATGGAGAGTAATCTGAAAATGATCAAACCCTTTGAATGAAAATATTTGTCAGTATTTCTGATCTATATTTAAGTGAAGTAATGGACATCAATAGCCTTGCAAATATATTCGGAAATGGCTCTGCAAGAAAGAAGATTTGCATATCTAATGCAAACAACCAATGAGGAAAAATGTCTAGTTAGACACCTTTGATCGCTAGGCAAATGTAATAAATGATAGCGATTTTTCCTGTTTGTTGTCCATCTGTGTTGAGTTATGTTGAGTTATGTTCTTATACAAATATGCTCTGGTCTAGAAAATATTAGCAGCAATTTAAGGTAACCAGAATCCTCCTCTCTTTTCTGGACTAAGATTCAGAAATGAGATGTGAGCTGTTCAGGATAGCCAAGATTTCTCTAGACATTACTTAAGGTAAGTACAGGCCATATGTAAATAATACATTATATTGGTTTTATATTTACATAAATCTTTCTATCTTATGCATAATTAACTTCCTTTCTAATCCATTGTGCTCAAAGGTTGAAAACCCATAAAATACGCTGTGGGTTACGTTATGTCGAATAAGCAGCAGTGACGGCAACTCAGGAAGGTAGCAAGCACCTAAAATATTACACCTCTAATCCTACTGACAGTTGTACAGATGGTTAATTTTATGACCTTGCCTAGTCCAGTGGTGGTGTAGCGCACAGTCTGTAAGCACTCACGGGGATGGGGCTGTATGCTGTGAGAGAGCAAGCACTTCATAGAAGCACAGAATGGGTTGGGTTGGAAGGGACCTCAAAGCCCATCCAGCCCCACCCCCTGCCACGGGCAGGGACACCTCCCACTGGGTCAGGGGGCTCCAAGCCCCATCCAACCTGGCCTTGAACACCTCCAGGGATGGGGCAGCCACCACTGCTCTGGGCACCCTGGGCCAGGGCCTCCCTACACTCACAGCAAAACATTTCTCCCCAAGATCTCATCTCAATCTTCCCTCTTTCAGCTGGGATGGTTACAGAGAGCCCTGACTCTGGAGAATGGCACACAGGTCCTTAAAACAGCAGGATCTCACATATGCAGGGTTTTCTTAACCCATGCTTTTCTTAAGACATTTATAAATTGATGAGCTTATTACCCAGAATGTATTGCATATGAATAATATAAATAATGTGTGCATACAGTTATTCATTTGACCATCGCGCGTTAAACCTGTGAAAAATACTAGAGAGCTCTAGCTACTGATCGAACAGCAGCAAATGATACCTCAGTCAGCAGCAATAATTGTATTTCAGCATAGGCTGCTTCGGGAGCTGCTCTAGAGACTTGGAGACACTGGTTACATTCCTCCCTTGGTTTTTGTTCACTTATGGTTCAGGGTCCCAGCAATGTTTTGTGCTTGTTTAACAGCGGATACAACCCCTCTTTGGTAGGTGTGTTTGTACCACTGGTGAGTAACCCCAGGGCTACGAGCAGCTTTACAGCAGTTCATGTCAGCTGCTATGTGGGGGCTGCGCAATAGGCATGGCAACTCTGCAACAAGAGAGTAAAAATGCTGCAGAAGTGATAACACCTACGGGAACAACAACAGCAATGATGATGGTGCTGAATGTAGCCCAGCCCTTCTCTTAGCGGTAGATGGAAACACAGGCTCATTTCATGTTCTGTCATCCTTGTCACAGCACCACGGGCTTTGTAGCCCATTACTACTGCGGATCCCCAGTCAGGGCTAGAGCAAGGCTCTGTTTGGCACTCAGAATGAAAACTCTGTGTGACTTTCCCTTCCTTTCTTTCCACAGTGTGTGTGTGCATGAGAATGACTGCAGGCAGTCCCTGGTGACTTTGCTTCCCCCATCAACTAGGACGGTGCTGGGTCATATTCTACGACATGTTGGATTTTGCTCCTACCTCTTGATCTGGCACCCATACAGCTGTGGCAGCGTTGCGACAGTTCTCCGTCTTTCCTGCTTTGCAGAGCCAGCCATCTGGGGGATGGTTTGGACTGTTTGTGCAGTTAAACCCACTGACAAGCCCAGTGTTTATCATCTTTGCAGACAGTCAAAGGGAGGGCGAGGACCCCCGCAGTCAAGGAGCAAGGATCTGAGTTCAAGCAGGTAAATAGGTAACATCTGCAACTGCCATCATGCTGTGAAAAATTCACCTACTTTCTCACCGGTGACAAGTGTGGGTCAGGTTTGGGGTGGATGGCACCTCTGCTGTGAAGAGGAATCTCCAAGAGACTCCTCTAGTGGAGCAAGGGAAGGAAAACTGGCACTGCTGAAGGGACAAGTTATGGCATCTTTGGATTGCTTCATCAGACCACGAAGGATGTTCAGGGACCCCCGAGTCCCTCAGCAACTCTGCAGCTTCTCCCTGACTCTGTCTTGGGGGCTCTCTCTGTATCTCTGGTCTGCCATCGGCTAAAATCAAGTAGCACAAATGAAGCGACCAAGCCAGCGTTTACCAGGCTCTTCCTCTTCTGTCCTGGCCCAACTCTGAATTAACAGCATGTGGTTATCTGGGCAGTGCTAGGAGGAAAAGGAAACGCCACACAGAAGGGCAGTTCACCAGACAGAAAGCCACTTTCTTACACTGTTCATGGAGGAGCAGTTCTTGCCAAAGATATTTTGGAATAAATAGAACAATAATATAGCCATAATGGTTGCCCTAAGTGCAAAGACTATAGCCTCGATAGATTTGTAATCTCTTTTAATAAATACATTAAATTATTTGAAATAACGTCCTATTTGCCAACAGCTTATTCCATAAATATATATGGAATATAAAATAGGAGAGATTCTCGAACATAATTAAAATTGTACAGGCAAGTAGGAGGGAGGGAAGAGTGTTATCTTTTCAGCTGCAAACTATTTTACAGAAATATTTCTCACTCACAAACCTTCTATTTACCTTTAGGGATGGTATAATTGCATATTGAAAGCAGTGCAGCTCTGAGGCAGCGATGGTTGGTGCCTCCACCTTCTACCCACAGCTACAAGGGGAGCTCAGTCAAATCGACTGCGACTGCCTTCCTACCAGTGCCTAACGCGCTGCCTCCTCCAGGCACCTAACAGAGACAACTCTGATGTTACAATAAGATCTTCTTTGCCTTGCAACAAATCTACTCCTGTGCTGCCATGGAGAGGTAGCCTGGTCGTTCACCCTTCTCCATGGCAAGGTCTCAAATGGCACAGAAAATATGCAGGTTTTCAGCAGGGCTCAGGGTGCTCAGAAGGGCTGGGCAGTCGCATTCCTCATCCCCAGAAGTTCCAGTGCTCTTCCCCCAGCGGGTGGTGGAGCACTGGAGCAGCTCCCAGGGAAGAAGCACGGTGCCAAGCCCTGACAATATTCCTGAAGCCTTTGGCCAACACCCTCAGCCGCACGGTGTGAATGTTGGGGTGTCCTGTGCAGGGACAGGAGTTGGGCTCCGTGGTCCTTGTGGGTCCCTTCCGATTCGGGTAATTCTGTGATTCTATGACATGAAGGTTGCAGCAGTGCGGTTTTATCCTCTGTGCAGACTGGTTATTACTATATATGTTGTTGGAATGTCCTATAACATTACTTCAAAGGATTAAGTCTCCACTACAAAATCCATCAATAATGTAGTAGATTATTGACTAGATGTATCCTTAGCTCCTAATGCATTGTGTTTGGAGCACTGGTGGTTTATACACAGGATAACACAACATAAGAATACAATCAGTGGTGTTTTAATATCTTATACATCATCTCACCTAGAAAAGCCTATTTATTACAAGGAATTTTTACTGTGTCATAGAAAATTCATTTGAGAAGGCGTCTCTATGAACCATAAACTATTGTGTCAGAGAGTAATTTAGGTCTCAAGTTAAAGGTTGTCACCAAAAAAAAAAAATAACTGAAAAGAAAGAACTGAATATTTCGAACTCGTGTGATTTTAGGAGTCTTTCTGACCCATTTGTTCAGCTGTATTTTAAATATATTTATTGGGGATGAGAGAAATAGAAGAGCTATATTTATAATGTTATATGTGGGCAACTCCCAGGTGATGCCCAGGTGTGTCATGGAACCAGGTAGACAAAATTTGCTTCAAGCAATGGTGATAAAGAACCCCCCTGCTCATCTGTATCTCTGTTTTCTTATAAAAGCTTGTGAGGCAGGGTTATAAGTTTTGTGTAACTACCTGAGAGGATGTTACTGAGAACGTGTCTTCTGTATAGAAAGATAATTCCCTTTCGAGAGTGAAGATCAGTGTCTCTACACCAAACCCTTGAGTGCCTACTGACACGCAAGGCATCACACTCAGCTTCAAAGTGCTGCTTACAGAAGGCGCTTTAATATGCACAGAAAGTCTCCCCACGGGGAATTAGCACGAAGTAGCCACCACTGTAAATTCACACCATCTCTGTGTGCTGACTGCCCTGTGAAAGCCTTTGCAAAATTAAACCGGGAGGTCAGAAGGCAGGTAGAGCGACACAGGCGAGAGGTGGTGGGAACAGCGGTGTGTGTCTAGTGTAAGCGATACGTGGGGAGAGGAGAAGCCAATGCAAATCTTTGCTGAAGAGGTCACTTACTGGGCTTTTTGCACCCCCTCTGGGTGAGTTTGTTCCAAAGCCGGGTGCTCTCTAAGGAGAACAAGTTATGTTCTCAGCTGCTTTTCATGACCGCGCGGTGGCTTCAAAGCAATGTGATTCCGTCAGGCTTGTTGACTTCTGGAAAAGGAAAACAAACGAGACAGTGACTTCTTCTGTATCTCCTTCCCTGGTGGACTTCAGTGGTCCCACTTGGCATCACCGATCCCCTCACCAGAACACAAACCACCTGACATCAATCTGGTGATTTCCACATTTCCCTCTCTGCCCCAGGCTCTAAATGCATCGGGCAGTGAGATTTTTTTCATTTGTGATACACACGGTGCACATTTTGGGGAACTGTAAATACCTAATCCAAATCATGTGATTTTTTCAGACCAAATACCACACCATAATTTGCTAGAAGATCCTACAAAAAGTAAACCATGGGTACTTACAGAGTACAGGATAACTATGCTAATTAGAAAACCCCATAAAACAACCCAAAAGTCTACTGAAAATAATTATTATATTTGCATGTGTTAAATTTTAGTTTAAAACCAGTTGTGTGGGAGGGAGGGAGAATAATATTTAAACACTGAATTTTAAAAAAAAAACCCTGCTAAATAACCAAAATAATTTTTCATCAGCCCATCCAGATTCTTTAACATTAATTCTACTACTCACTACATCGACTAGGAAGAATGTTTAAAACACAGCAACTTCCTGACATTTCTTAAAGCCAGGTTTAATGGGGGTGAAGATCCTCCTAGTCCTTTTTTCCCTTGTTAGGCAATGTTTTATATCATTTTGTGCCTATTGGACTCAGTAGGACCAATAAATTTGGACCTACCATTGTTATCAGTACGCGAGCAGTGCCGTTGACATCTGTCAACTCCTGTATTTTGCTGTCATTATGAAAGACAGTACTGTCTACTATGGAGCTAATCTAAAATTCAGTTGACTCGATGGAGAGGCTCCCAGTGGTTCCAGTGGACTTTGGATCCACTCCATGTCACAGGAGCACTGGGTTGCATTCTACGCACGTGTGCGTTGCCAGCCTGTGTGTTATCAGATAGGGTCTACTTTGCCTTCAGCAGATAAAAGATCCAGCTGCAAAGAGCTCCTCTAGTCAGAATTCAGACCTGAACTTCACCAAACACAACATTGCAGTGGGAGGGAGCAGAGCACAACAGGGACTGGCATTGAAGGCCGTTTGCAGCACGCATGGCCTAGCAACAAATTTCTTCCAAGCAGGAAAATTTGTAGGTGTTCTGCTAGTCTTACATTTATTGTGCTCACAATGGATCCGAGAAGTGGAGAATTTCATAGAATCACAGAATGGGTTGGGTTGGAAGGGCCCTCAACGCCCACCCAGTGCCACCCCCTGCCACAGGCAGGGACACCTCCCACTGGGTCAGGGGGCTCCAAGCCCCATCCAGCCTGGCCTGGAACACCTCCAGGGATGGGGCAGCCACCACTGCTCTGGGCAACCTGGGATAGGGCCTCCCCACCCTCACAGCAAAACATTTCTGCCCAAGATCTCATCTCAATCTCCCCTCTTTCTGCTGAAAACCCTTCCCCTCATCCTGTCCCTGCGCCCCCTGATGAAGAGCCCCTCCCCAGCTTTCCTGTGGGCCTCCTTTGGCTGAATCTCTCAGGAAAATCAAAGTTGCGTGTTTTGCTGATAGTTCAGCCCGTGGTGCGCAGGACCTTCCTCTCCGCCTGCTGCCCAGCTCCGAGTTGTGCAGAGTCAGAAACCACATCTCCAGACTGCGATCTTTACGGTCTAAAACTAAAAAAAAATAAAGAAAATCAAGCACAGAGAGGATCATGGTCAGAAAATACAGAGGGCCTGGGTAGGGGAAGAGGAGGATATTGCTTTAGTTCCTCAATAAATTCTGCTTTTCTGACTCAGAATCCTAGGCTCGAAAATTAAGCAAAGATGCCAAATATCACAGAGGAACTTCCAATGCAAAAACCATGGTCAGTCTTTGAACTCACGCGTATCGCAGACAACAGAGGTACTCACATCAGCCTGGGAACTTCAGTATAATTTAGTCTGAAGTTATTCACAAACATTATCAATATTTCTGAGTTTACACTCGCACCTTTGACTGTTGACTTAAAGCATCTAGTCTGGTTCATGCTACTGGTAATGTTTACACTTTGGAATCTATTATGCATAGAAAAATTAGGGATTATCTTTGACCTGGGTCCCACATATTTTTATGCAAAACTAAATAATAGGGTTATTTATTCATTTAATCAATTCCATATATTTGCCATAAGCAGTCCTGATTTCTTCTGAGGTCGCAATCAACATCCTACTTCTAGGAGGACGTATGGTTTGACTACTAACACAGATATCCCAGTCAGCATTCAAACAATCCTGAGCTCCCTTTTCCTAGGTTAGGAACACTACACGTTAATACGGGTTAACAATGATATGGAAACATCAAAAAGAAAGTCACTGGGGTAGTCCAGACATGTTTAACTCTTAAATAGGAGGGACGTGTGTATTTGTTAGGAAGGAAAAAGGGAAAAAACACAAATTGTCCTACACCCAAACATAAAAAACAACGAGATTGCAGGTGATGAACGAATCTGTCTGCCAGACTTCTTGCAGACAGCTGTGGGCCCTCTCTGACCACAATGGGACTGGGCAAAAGCTGAATAAAAGGTGACTACTGCTGTGTGGCTGCTGGGAGTGCAGAAACAGCAGGACGTGAAAGACCATCTTGTCCATCGTTAGTGTTGACAATGATAATTGCTGTACCCCGAGCTACACCATCCAGTAGTACGGCTGCCTAAAGCCAAGCACTGCCTCAGTTTACACTAAAGATGCTTGCTTAGGTAAAATTCTGCTTTTCCATATACACATCTTGCCAAGCCTCATCCTACCACCACATTAACAGACCACTTTATTTCCTATGATATCTGCTTCAGAGGAACATCGTCCGTAGCTTTAAAAATTAATGATTGCTAATGACCTGCAGTCCAGGAATCAGAAGCTTAGAGAACTTCATGAATACCTTGGGATAATGAATTAATTCTCCTTTTCACAGCCTGTTTAGCATTGCTGGCAAAAGAGAAACGGAAAAGCAAAGAATGTAAAATATATTTATCCACTTAAATCTGTTACTGATTAGCTTTAAGGAAAATGTAAGGACATCGTTTCCTTTTAGAAGACTAAAAGTAGGTTTGTTCTGAAAACAAGAGATATTCCTTCTAATGAGGGATAGTTGATCAGTAAACCCCAGAAGGCAGTGCATTTAAACATGTGAACACTAGGACAATAATTTTATTTCACTCAAGCAATGTGGAAAGAACATTAACCAACATATTTTACTGAATTTGCAAGTCATGCTGGTATCAACATCTTAATAAAAAGAGCAGTAATTTTATTATTAGCAGGTGTCTGGGTGCTAGTAGGGGAAAAAGCATCACCTCCAAGTGTGGGGAGGAAAAATAACCGTTAACATAACAGATACGTACCACAAGCAACAGGGATCATCAACATTTAACGACTGGAGTAACCATATCCCCCTTCAGTTGATGGAGACTGTATAGAAGCAGATGGAGTAAAATGCTAACAAACACTACGTACCAAATGTAACCGGAGATGCGAAAGCTCATCAGGATTATGCCATGGTGAGACTAATTGCCAGCGTTCCTGGAAGTTTAAACAAGCATGTTTCCTCCCTCTATCCCTTCTCTCTTTTGATGAGTGGTTCTACTTTATTTATTTATTTATTTAGGTTTTAACACCTCCTCTTGTGATTTAGAGGCAAGAGGGATTAGTTTCAGCATCAGCACAATGCCTCATGCAACACTCCTATAGCTGAACATCTGCTTGACAGAAGGCTGATGGAAGCTACGTGCCAGTTTTGGAACTCTTTCTCATAGTTTGTGTGGCAGAAGTAAAGTATTTAAAGTATTTATGGACCCATGGGATACACCAGAGAACAGGGATCTGTGAAGATGCATAAGCTGTCGGTGCAGGGACTACAGCAGTGTTAATGCAGCCTGGTGGCTGGTGCCAAGCAGGGATGCTGACCCAACCTTGGGACAGCTTGCAGCCTTCGGGTGATGCCCCTGGCTGTGCTTGCTGCAGAAGACATGCAGAGAGGTCAGACAGGTGTCTTGTAAAGATATAAGAGAGTTCTTCAAAATTTATGCCTGAAACATTAGTGCTGAGATCGTCTGAGAGAAATGGAACATCTGGAGGAGGAAAATGTTGCTCCCAGGGAGGGAGGCTGTGATCCATGACGTGTGGAGGAAGAGGGGTGTGTGAGAAAAAGGGAGAAGCCAAGAACACAAAGGGCCTGAAAAGCTAAAATCTTTGGACATAAAGAGCAGTGTTTCTGTGGGACGTTCTCAAGAGGCAACTGGACCGCAGTATGGTGGGAGGGTGCCCTGTGTATCACAGTGTCACAGTATCACAAGGTTGGAAAAGACCTTTGAGATCATTGAGTCCAGCCTATGACCCAGCACCTGTGAATCAGCTTAATAAAAGTCACTAGAGCAGCTACCGCCCGAGGGTATGATGTCCTCAGCAGGTTGGTTAGAGGTTGCGTTCCCTCCACTTCTCATGGAAGGCAATTGAGGTTTCATGGTGAAATGTAGACTTTTGACACGTTATGTGCAGGGGTTCTGGTACTTAATCTTCCTCTGAAACAGGTAAAAAATTAAAGCCGATACATATTTTCTACCAATAAATTGCAGGTGGATACTGATTCCCAGGTGCAGGAGAAGCTCCCCTGAGATCAGCAGGAGAGTCACAGGCTATTGAGTAGCAGAACAAATACTGGCAGAAAAACTACAGGAGCTGATGGAATAGCACAGAGGGGAAGGGAGGGATGAACTCTGCTTCTTGTCACAGGGTCCTCTGTGGCTATTTCGAAAAGAAAGCCAAGAGCAGGTGCAAGGCAAAGGACCAATGAGAAGGTGCTATCCATAATAACACACTTTTCAAACAGCATCAGAAGCTGGAAAGCAGGAATGGACTCAAGGGGGAAATGAAAAAGAAATGTCAATGGAAAATTCTCCTAGGCTGGGAACTGATGCAGACGGATAGTTACCAATAAAACCCGTCCCTATATATAATAGGAAGATCTCAATTTATAGCTTCAAAGACTTAAACTTGTATTTCCTCTTCTCCCTATCTCTACCAGAAGATTCAGGTTTTCACCCTGCGGAGGCTGGATTGTGCTTATCAACAGCTCAGGGCTTTATGTCTCAGTGTGAGTAGTCAAATGTCGAAACGTAATTTCCTATTTAACTAAGGAGAAAATAAACCAGAACTCGTATCAGTGAAAATAAAACCTTCCCAGTTGAGATCGGGTGGTGAGAAAGACTGTGGGCCTGTCACCAGCTGAGGCAGAGGTACAACTTCTAGAGGTAGGTGGGGGCTGGAGACCAAGGGTGAGGGTCCTGAAGTGGCAGTGCAGCAAGCTCAAGCCCTCCTGGCGTCTTTCAGCAACACAATTCACTTCTTGTGTTTGTTGCTTTGACGTCCATTGGCATCTGGCAGCTCTAGGCAACCCAAGAAGCAAGTTCTCCTATAGAGGAGGGAGAAGCAGAGCAGGGAACCAAGCCCTGTCCTGGTCATGTCTCAGCCCCTGGCTGCAGAGGTGCCTTTGGTCAAAACGTAGTGATTTTGGTGGACAGTTATAACGTGCGTTGTTATGTGCTTGCACACAACTGTGAGGACAAAGGTAGGACTTCTTAGAGTTCTTAATAACTAAAGTTTTTGCATCTTTGATGGATTTATCTCTTATGTGCTCCCGTAAGTGATGTAGAAGCATAAAACTGCACTTAAAAGATCAATTTTCTCCCAAGCGGGTTTCTAAATGTTTAGTTCAGAGAGTTCACCACCTGTAAAAGCAGGTAAGTTTCTGAGGTTGAACCCTTGGAGGTTTCTTCAAAATAATGTGGTCTCATTCCATTTTGCAGTTAGTAAACTTAGAAGAAGACTCAGTGATCTTCTTGAAGTCCATGAATCGATTTCATAGAATCATAGAATCACAGAATGGTTTGGGTTGGAAGGGACCTCAAAGCCCATCCAGTTCCAACCTCCTGCCATGGGCAGGGACACCTCCCACCAGACAAGTCTGCTCGAGACTCCATCCAACCTGGCCTTGAACAGCTCCAGGGAGTGGGCATCCACAACATCCCTGGGCAACCTGTGCAGGTATGTGTCACCAAACAAATATTCCCATGTCTTTTCAATAACAAATAGACTGCAATAATGAATGTCTGCCGGTCAGACAAGCATGTGATACTCGTGCGTGCTACAGCATGGTGTGAGAGCCAAACTCTGTCCTGTATGAAAATAAAACCAAACTGCATCTTTGGAGTTACCTTTCCAAGCTACCTAAGAAAAAATAATGACTGTAGATCCATGACCAGGATTTAACACACAATAGGTCTTGGGGGTCTTGGTGGACAACAGACTCGGCATGAGTGAGCAATGTGTTACAGCAGCAAAGAAGGCCAAGAGGATGCTGGAGTACATCAAGAAGGGCATCAGCAGTGGAGATAAAGAAGTCGTTACCCACTCTACTCAGCACTTGTCAGGCCACACCTGGAGTGCTGTATTCAGGTTTGGTCCCACTATACCAAAAAGATGTGGGCAGGCTGGAGAGGGTCCAGAGAAGGGTCACTGAGATGGTCAGAGAACTGGGGAACTTTCATATGAAGTAAGGCTGAGAGACTTGGGTTTGTTCAGCCTTGAGAGGAGAAAGCTCAAGGGAGACCTTACTACCGTGTACCAGTACCTCAAGAGTGCCTACCAAGAGGATGGAGACTCCCTTTTTACAAGGAGTCACATGGAAAAGGCAAGGGGTAATGGGTTGAAGTTGCTCCTGGGGAGATACTGATTAGATTATAGAAGAAAATTTTTGCCCATGAGAACAGTGAAACTTTGCAATAATCTCCTCAGGGAAGTGATGGGTTCCTCTGCACTGGACACTTTCAAGGCTCAGCTTGACAGGGTGCTGGGCCATCTCATCTAGACTACAGATCACCTACAAGGTTGGACTAGATGGTCCCTGAGGTCCCTTCCAACCTGGCGTTCTGTGAACAGGATTTTTTAAAAATGCCCAGGAGTCCCGGGATGTGATTTTATGCTTTTTCTGTTCTTCTTATTATTGACTCATTTTAGGTTCCTCTCCAGTGTTTATTATTAATTCAAATTCTCACTATTAAAGGCAAGATATTATCCATATGGCTGACGTGCTGCTCAGTATGTCCCTAAGTTCTCCAACATTTTGATTAACACTGACAGAAACCCCTTTGAAAACATATGGCCCTATATACATTCTGTCATTTCTAATAATAGGGTACATTCTTCAGTACATTTTCTTAAGAAGATGAATTCAGTCATATTTTAGAAACATGCTAATACTTTATTAATTAGTCCTTTGAGGTCAGGGGGGAAGAAAAGACTGAATGAAAATAAACTTTTCCTTGAGTAGACACCATGAGCACTGTAGATAATTTGTGCAATAGAAAAACGTGATATATGTGAGTAATGGTCTCTGTATACAGCCAGATTTCTTAAACCAATTAGCTTCTGGCATATTGCTGAAGATATTCATGCTCTATTTGATATGCCAGACCCTTAAAGCTTTAGCATGAAGACTGATTTTGATGCTTATTTCACTGATTAGGTCAGTATTTTGTTTCTGGTGTTGAATGTCTATATTTATACGAATTGTTTCCCTTTTCTAACACCTTTGGGATATCACAGGATCTCAGCGCTCCTCTCCATTACACAGGCAGGGCCGACACTAAACCTAGTAGAGACATTTTTAACTTAAATTCACTTTGGCTGGCGTGGTAACGTGGCATATTTATGTGTTAGAATTTGTCCCCAGAGACTGTTTCCACCATGTCTGCTCTGCTGGGATTCTCTTCCATTCCTTTCACCATGCCAGTGGGAATTCCCATCTCCGTGGTCTCTTTTAACCATATTTTTCCTCAAACAGCTGCTTGTACCACCCATCCTCAGACTCCATATTTTTTCCAGAGAGAAGCTGCCCAGGCACGTATTGTTTAACGTGACACTTCATTGCTCCAGTGCTCCACCACCCTCTGGCTGAAGAACCTTTTCCTAACGTCCAGCTTGACCCTCCCCTGACACATCTTCCTGCCCTACCTCAAGATATGACGTGCAAGGGTATGTCAGTTAATCTGCTTCAAAGCTACGCAGCACAATAACACAAATATATTTTTGAAGAGGAGATATCTATATTTTACTTTATAGATCTGAATATTTTCATACAGCTCATGCATTTTCAGAATATACTTACTTAAGTTCTGCTGTAAATGCTGATTAATAACGATACTAAAATTGCAAAATTGTTATTATAAGAAAAAAACTGCTATTGTAATGATTTATTTAGCATCTTACTTTCATTTCCTACTTTCTCCCTTTCCTCCCTATTCTGCTCAATTCAAAAAGGACTAGGTTTCCCCCCCCCCCCCCCCCCCTTTTCTTCTCTATCTCCTCCCCCTCTTTTTTCTCCTGCCTTTTTTTCCCTTGGGAAAAATCCCTGTCTGGGCTACATCAGTGAGGCATTTCTGGGCAAAAAGCCATCAGTCCTTATGAAACTCCATCTCTGACTGTTCCTGCAGATAGGTTTCTCTCAGCAAATTTCTCCTTCTCCAGACTCCTCTCAAAGGAAATATCTGGCCAAACTTGTGGTCTTTTTCTGTAGGCAGGTAGGTAGAAGTCTGGTGGGTCTGAAAGAGCTTTGGAAAATGTAGGAAGAGATTATCAACACCTGCACTCCTTAAAGAGAGGGGATCTTTTCCATTCCTAAGGAAACCTTACCTCTACTGCAGAGAGCAGGTCACACCACATCTTGTCTTGTGGAGGATCAATCAAGACAAAGGAAATAATACCTTATAAACCTTATGTATTTTCCGTTCCAGGTGTAAAGCGCATTTCTTTGATTTTACCTGCTCTGACATACACGTGAACAACACATATAAATAATGATACCCAGTGCCTTCTAGGAAATGGAACATCATCTTGCATACAAAATATCCGGTTTAGGACCTAGTGGGAGAAAGTATGGAATGCCTCTAAAGGAGGTTTGCGATGTCATTCAGAGCTCAGCTATGATAAAAGGGAAGGTAAGATCACAGGGAGATTGGCACAGGAACTGGAGTTCTGCAGGACTGGAAAACTGAAAATCTGCAGGACCGGAAGGCTAAACCATTGACGGCAAATCAAAACGATTTAAAAAACCCAACAATCAAAAGCATATTTATGGTTTTGTTGCCAAAATTCTGTACACTTTCAACAAGTTTTCATTCTGTCAATTCAAATAAAAGATGACCTTGTCCACTTTGCTTTGTGCTGTACCTGGTTTTTTAGAGCTGCCCGTCCTCCCTACCTTCCTTTTTCAGAAACTGAGAGATGTGAAGTGCTGTCAGACAGGTAATGTACGGCGGCCTTGCAGATAACTACTTACTACTAATAAAGCTGTGCCTGTGCTATGCTGTTTATCTCATGATACTCCTTAAATTACAACACTGTTATTTCACTTTTTCCCCCCCCCTTTAGCTCTACATTATTTAAACTACTGCACATGATACTGAAAACTTGAAGACCATTATCAGTTTAGGAAAAGGGTATTAAATGGAAAAGATTAAGCTTTTGGCCTGAATCCAGCAAGCACTTAAATGCCTGAGTAACTTTACTCCCATGAGTAGCGTCTTTCAAGCCAGTGGGACCAGCCATGCACGGAGGAGCGCACGTTTGCGTAGACATCGGGGTGAAGAGGCTCTGCTGTGAGAGAGCCGGCTTAAAACCTTGGTCCTGTGTTTAGTTCTCTGTGTGTACTCAAATTCATAAGATATTCACGTACTAAACATGCTCCCTACACTTTTCCCGAATACCAGAGCTTTATTCCTACGTTATTATATTTTTGCCCTCTAAAATAGGCAGCTGTTTTTCATTCTCTTCTTACCTATTTGCCAGATTTAAACAGGGTCAGATTTCAGTTTGTCAGAGAAAATAAAACAAATTAATGTTTTAAACCTACAGAATACGAATTTTACTATAAAGCATAGAGCTTGGAAATACCTAAACAGGTTCTCTTCAGACTCTCAGAATGTAGGAAATAGGCATAAAAAACCACTGACAGACCATAAAAACTTCACCCCGCAAAACGTCTAAGTTTTTTTTCCATCAGCATCTTTCCTGTCCCAGTGTCAGCTACTCTTCTCCACTATTTGCATTTTATGTAAAAGCTCTGCACAAACTGAATTTACATTTAAACTTTTCACTTCAGTGTTTCTGCCAGTCACCAGCACCACTGAGGGACAAACAGAAGTCATAGAATCATAGAACATCTTCAGCTGGAAGGGACCCCACCATCGAGCCCAACTCCCATCCCTGCACAGGACACCCCAACACTCACACCGCTGCGCTGAGGGCGTTGGCCAAACACTTCTGGAATATTGTCAGGCTGTGACTGCTTCCCTGGGAGCTGTTCCAGTGCTCCACCACCCTCTGGGGGAAGAACCTTTTCCTGATGTCCAACCTAACCCTCCCCTGGCATCTTCCTGCCATTCTTCAGGCCCTATCGTTGGTCACCAGGTACTGGTCCTATTGTTGTGCTATGAAAGACACCAAAATTAACTTTCATTTTTGTCTCAAATAAGGCAAAATAACTTGTAATATTAAAAAAAATTGTTTAACGGAAATTGTGTAAAACTTCTTAATTAGGAAGCATCAAAAACTTCAGTTTGGCGTTTCTACATGGACAAAACATTGCAGCATTACTGAATGTAATTGATTGGTTTTTGTTGTGAAAACATACTGATAAAAGATGCGTCTCAGTGCTCTATAAAAACAGGTGCTCAGTAGCCCCTTACGTGTCTGTTCTCAGCTACCAAGAAGATTCATCCCTGCGGGGGTGAAAACACACAGCAATGCAAAAGATGTAACTGTAAGAGAGAAATTGCCTTACAAAGGAACATGGGACCACGAGGTACCTGAATTAAAATTCATGAAACCTGGCCTAATTCAGTTGGGCGTGCTTTTGGTAGAACTACCCTATTGATGTCCGTGGTAGCAGTGATGAAAGAGGCCATGCAGGTAGCAACGGAGAGAAGAAGAAGAGAAGAGAAGAGAAGAGAAGAGAAGAGAAGAGAAGAGAAGAGAAGAGAAGAGAAGAGAAGAGAAGAGAAGAGAAGAGAAGAGAAGAGAAGAGAAGAGAAGAGAAGAGAAGAGAAGAGAAGAGAAGAGAAGAGAAGAGAAGAGAAGAGAAGAGAAGAGAAGAGAAGAGAAGAGAAGAGAAGAGAAGAGAAGAGAAGAGAAGAGAAGAGAAGAGAAGAGAGACGAGGAAGAGGAAGAGAAGAATCATTAAGGTTGGAAAAGACCTCCAAGATCATCCAGTCCAACCATATCTGCCATCAGGCTGGCCCTACTCGATGGAGACTTCAGGATAATGTACAGGGAACCCATGATCTTCTGCAAATAAAGCATCATTCACAGCCTCTGTCATTGGGGCTGTGCAAAACTAAACACAATTGTGAATGGGAAATGCAGTAGATTGACCGGACACTGTGTGCGTCTCACAAAACACGAACACACGGCAGGGCTGGGGGGGGTTATTGACCTATTTACCTCCTACATGGAAACTTACTACTTGTTCCTCCACACTCAGCCAGCACAGAGCACTGAATGGGTTTTCCCATATCATATATATCTGCGAGATGAAGTATTTTTATACCAAGTTGGCAGAATCAGGAAAAAAAAAAATCAACGTGCCTGCACAACGTATTTCTGAGTTTGATGAAGCTCCCTGCTACAGATCGCAGTGCCTAATTTGCCAGATATTTGTTTCCTAGCTATTATTGCTGGCTGAATATTTTAAATCCATTGTAATTCAATATTCAGGCCAAGTCTAAAATAAACCTCTTATTTTTTTTCCCCTTTTGATTATTTTCTTTAAAGATATTTCTGTCCTCAATCTTCCATTTCAATCTTGGCCTTTTAAAAGGCCATCTTCAACTTTAAAAGCAGCCTTAATTACTAGACTTTTTGTCTCCTACTTGGCAACGTAATACAAGATGAGGAAACTGGATGCAGAGTTGAATAAATTCATAGCAGCGTGCAGAAGAGGCTAGAGGATGCTGGAAATAAATTATATCAACACCCACTAATGGATTATTGTACCCCATTTTTCAGGTATATGAGGTAAAATTTTTTAAAGTTGGCTAAAGGGAAACATATTTATGAATTTTCAAAGAGTAGTCATGAGATTTAGTGCTTTATTCTGATAAAGTTAATAGGCTTTGGCAGAATTTTGTGGCACCGCTTCTGGGGTGAGAGTCGTACGCTTCTATCTGCATCTTCAGAGCAATTAGGTACCTTTGGGGGCAAAAAGGGGCCTTTTCATTAGGTCATGTGATAAAGGTAAAGGAATTTAATACAACGACATTCTCTCATTAGGGAATACCACTAACGCGGTTCCCACAGTCAGAGTGCTACGCAAGGCTTTACAAAGGTCAGCGGAACCGAAGTTTCAGGAGTTAAGGTCCAGCTCCTATTTATAGCAAGATTACATGTTTTCAGGAACAAAGGGAAAAATGATGAATCATTGCAAGAAAAAACTGAGGCATTTTTGGTTTTTAAGAGCCGAAAATAGTGAGAATGATGGAAAGAAACCTGCTAAGTGCGAAAGGCAGCAAATACACAAGCAGTAACATCTTCCTGCACTCCTGATCTGTTCTAATACTCAAAAAAGGGACGGGAATTCAGTTATGCTGCATCATAAGTTCCCGTTATCCGTGGCTGATTCTGGAAGGAAGGGAGAGACAGGGTATTTGCAAGCATAACAGGATTCCCTCCATAAAAACAAACACCTGTTTAGCTACAAAATCTTGCTGTTTCTTAAAGGAGGTTTTAACTTGAAGGAGTTATTTGACATTGTGATTTGTTTCACAGTCTTAAAGCATTTATTTTCCCAGCCTATTGAGTGATGGAGAAGTATATTCGTTGCAGTGTGAGGCCTGATCTGTTTGGGAAAAGCTTTAGTGATTGCTTTGGGGTAAATTTGTAAGAAATTGTAAAAAATTGTGTTATTCCTTTCTCTAGATTTTGTTGGATTTAAGGATTTGAGGGTAGACTTAAAGAAAGCCTTTAAAATTAATTTCAAATTTTTAAACCACTGAGGTGTGAGGATGCTGGTGCTCATCAGCTACTGAGAAAATTAAAGGAAATTATAAAGAGTCTACAGGAAAGCTGGGGAGGGGCTCTGGATCAGGGAGTGCAGGGATGGGATGGGGGGGAATGGTTTTAAGCTGAAAGAGAGGAGATTGAGATGAGATTTTAGGGAGAAATGTTTTGCTGTGAGGGTGGGGAGGCCCTGGCCCAGGTTGCCCAGAGCAGTGGTGGCTGTCCCATCCCTGGAGGTGTTCCAGGCCAGGTTGGATGGGGCTTGGAGCCCCCTGACCCAGTGGGAGGTGTCCCTGCCCATGGCAGGGGGTGGCACTGGGTGGGCTTTGAGGACCCAAATTATTCCATCAGTCTACAATTCTATGAAATTGTGAATATCTCTGCAATGCAATGCTATGAGTTACATTTTGAGACGTGCTTGCCAAGGGCAGCGATATTGGCTGTGCATTGGGCACCAGCAAAACACATTTCTCTCTTCTTTTTTAACTACAGATACGGTACGTCACCACATTTTCACATTTCTAATATTTTACAACTGCAAAATGTCTATCTTGATTTCTTTCATATCTTCTCATTAAAGCAGTGCCCAGGTCCGTTCTATCAAGGGAGTTCGGGCTGGCAAGGGGGTTTTGTACCCAGGAATCACCTAAGACACTGCGTGCCATCTGCATGTGGCTGTCGTGGCAGTGACGCAAAAATAGCACCAAAATGGCATTTTTCAAGGGTTTTTGAAGACCTGGGATAGAAAGACAGTGAGGAACCCCAGAAACAGCGGCAGAGGAGGAGAAGGAGCTGTGTAGACTAAAGGTGTCCATGGTGTTTTCTGAAGAAACCAGTTCCAAGGATGTGCATCCTTTCTGTTGTTGTTCTTTTTTTTTTTGGTTAAATAACTGTTTATTGCTTTTTCTGT
Organism: Neomorphus geoffroyi; assembly: GCA_033558235.1. Classification (NCBI taxonomy): domain Eukaryota; kingdom Metazoa; phylum Chordata; class Aves; order Cuculiformes; family Neomorphidae; genus Neomorphus; species Neomorphus geoffroyi. The sequence goes on along the minus strand of JAUMJM010000016.1, from coordinate 3,062,791 downwards.
GTTATTTACGACACCGCGCGCGTACCGAGGGAGGAGGAAGGGAGAAGGGTGGAGGAGACCTATTCACACACCCCATTTTAAGCACCTGATTTTCTTTCTCCTTGGCAGTCACGCTGCTTTATCTAATCACTGCGGAGAGATTTGCTGCTCCAAAGGGCAACTCAAAGCAGCTGTATTAGGTCCTTGAGCTGAATTGCCCCCTGAATGACAGCTGTCAAGGGATTTGTCACCCACACGAGCAAGCCCATAACATCCCAAATACCTTTCACTGCACAGAAAGTCTTCTAGAAGAACAATTTAAATGATGGAAGAAAGATTTGATTTCGCTTCTATATTAAGTCCATGATAGTGTTAATCCCATAAAAATATAAAACATCCAGAATTTCTCTCTAATAATTGTAAACACTGCTTCCTTTGTCAACTTTTTGATTTATTGGAACTTATTATAGAGCTAGACTTTATTGTATTTGCTTATGATACCACAGTAATCTTTTCCCAGGCTTTCACTTTATTTTGTTACATTTATCTAGCAAGCCAGATTCACACTCCCACAGTAACCATATGGAGAAAAGCCACAAAAGCTGTTAAGTACATTTAATTACTGTTTTGATGAGCTCATATTTTAATTATGTTTATTGATTCTGTGTGTGTTGAAATAGTTTTACCATTTCAAGAAAAAAAAAATGGAATCAATATACTGTAATTACTGGGCATTTTATAATTTTTCTGTGTAATTAAAACTTTCATATAATATTTTAACACTTTTTACTAACCCTTCAGCTGTGATTGGCTGCATTTCCTTCTGTGTCTAGGTGAGCTTTAATTTTTGCTCCTCCACAATGTGAAGCTAAGTTCAGGACCAAGCATCATCTCCATCCAACACTTTCCTTCACCTTAGACCTTCTTAGGAAATAAAAAAATAACATGCATATGGTATTTACTAACACAACACCACTTGTAACACACGAATACATCTTCCACTCGGAGCTGTCACGACAGGACTGGCTAGCACTGTAGTAGCAACTTGATGGGTAAGACAGCTAAGAAAGAGGTCTTCCCACAGTAACTGTCATTGTCTGATTATATCACAACAGCTGGCATTTTATCTAAAATAATAAAATACATTATTTGACTTAAAAAACTCCATATGCCCCTATTCAGCTGACAGTAATTTAGAGCTGTTCTCAGAATTTTATATGAAAGTCTTCCCTTGGATAGTTCTATATTTTTGGATTATTAAAAATGGTAAAGTAGGTGTATGGGGACCTGATCCTCCAGGGGTAGAGTTCTTTGGTTTGCGTGGAGTGTGTTTGTTTCATGGTGAAAGAAAATCGCTTTGGACACAAATCATGGCTAAAAGCAGGTACAACCACATATTTGGGAATATGGTGGGAAACCAAGCAGGCAGTGAAGCTTTCCAAGATAGAATCATAGAATCAGAAGGTTGGAAGAGACCTCTGAGATCATCGAGTCCAACCGTGCCTGTCTCCCCACTAAACCTGTCCCTAAGAAACTCATCCACCCGTTTCCTAAACCCCTCCAGGGATGGTGACTCCACCCCCTCCCTGGGCAGCTGTGCCAATCCCTGAACACCCTTTCAGTGGAGAAATTCTTCCCAATGTCCAGTCTAAACCTCCCCTGGCACAACTTGCGGCCATTTCCTCTCGTCCCATCGCTGTCACCTGTGAGCAGAGCCCAGCCCCCACCCCGTCACAGCCTCCTTTCAGGCAGTTGTAGACAGGGATGAGGTCTCCCCTCAGCCTCCTCTTCTCCAAGCTGAACACCCCCAATTCCCTCAGTCTCTCCTCGTAGGGTGTGTCATGATGAAGAGAAGCACAGTTTTCTCCATGGGTTATCCCTTACAAGACAAAAAATATTTGTTTCCACATAAGCCAAATTAGAGATTATAGATTTATAAATCAGAGATACTTCTCTCACTCTCACCTTACGTGCCCATTGACCTAGATCAGAGGATCATAGAATGGTTTGGGTACCATCCAGTGCCACCCCCTGCCATGGGCAGGGACACCTCCCACTGGATCAGGGAGCTCCAAGCCCCATCCAACCTGGCCTGGAACACCTCCAGGGATGGGGCAGCCACCACTGCTCTGGGCAACCTGGGCCAGGGCCTCCCCAACCTCACTGCAAAACATCTCACCTCAATCTCCCCTTTTTCAGCTTAGAACCGTGCCCTCTTGTCCTGTCCCTGCGCTCCCTGATAAAGATGAAAGGATTTGTAAAGCAGGTCCTGTGTACAGGAAGAAGAGCAGTGACGGCACTGGCGTGTCTAACAGAGGCACCTGAGCAGAAATTGCTTTCGCTGGACACCAGAATTTCCATGATGTGACTGAGTTTTGAAATTTCAATATTTCTCATGTGATGAAAATTCCTTCCTCAAGGGAGCTCTGGTGTTTGTAGACATGAGATGGTGAGCTTCAGACCTTTCTCTTTGACTTTGTCTGCGGCTTTTAATTTCAATAGCATTAAAAGCAAGAAGCAGTGCCGTATCATTCGGCCATCAAGCTCAGTTTTCATCTATTTGCACCCTGGCGTGCCACACAGACAGCGAAAAGAAAAGAAAAAACAAGTCAACTGCTTGTATTTTAAGACTCTGATTGCAGAAGCATCATTTTCACCCTTTCAGTGTACTTTTGAATCGCTGACAAAATGCTAGAAGGTTGCTCTGTGCTCCTGACAGTCAAACTGGATTTGTTACGTGAAGAACTATTCTTGAAGCATTGTAGCCTTGGCTCTCAATCTCCATCTTAAATTACCAAAGAGAAAGAAATATCTTTTCTGTGGAACCCATCTTAACTTGACCCCGGGCATATAATGTTAGCAGAGCTGGAAACTAGGTGCTGGCCGAGGAAAGAGAAAGGACTTCATGTATTTTAGTGCTGTATATTACCTGAAGGTCGCGAGATTACTGTGAGAAGGGGCAGAACGTATGACTCTGGTAACAAAAAGAGGTATCAAGAGCTGAAAGAGAATATTTATGGGAAAAAAACACGTGATAGCAACAAATAGAGCTACCTGAAAGAAAAGTAGAAAGGATTGATAGGAAGAATACAGAAACAACACATAACTGTCCATTTGGAATGAGATGGGCCACGATTAGAGAAGGTTCGGGTGTCATCTTGACCCCCAGAGAAAAGTCAGGGGAAGAAGAGGGAACAGGGAAAGAAAGGAGGAAGCCTCATTTGCTCCTCGTTGGAGCACTTACCAGAAGGGTAAACCTGAATTTTGGCCTACTGCCACAAACTGGGAGAGCCCCATGGACATCACCAGGAGTCAGAGCAGTAAAACTCTGCAGAAGTTGCTGCAGAGCCTCGTCTGTCTCTTACAAAATAGATTTTGCTGAGTTTTCAAACCAGGCTGGAGGATCCTCCTGCAGCTGTGCCGGGGACAGGGGATGGGATGGGGACAGAGATCAGTGACTGGAGCTGGGGTCCTCGCTGCTTGCGCCTGCCCCTGGCTCTGCAGCATCTGGAGCCGTTTCCATAGGCACCAAGGTGCAAGAGCCCTATCCTGATATCTTTTGGAGTCTGCAAAGCAAGGGCAAAGTCACTGTTCAACAGAGTCAATGTGAACAATCTCATTCGATATCGGCGGTGGCACTTTTTAGACAGCCTCATTTCTGTGTGCATTTGTGGACATTCCCTTCATACACTTCACGGTATCATTCAAGTCCATTTGTTTCCTTTGTTTATGACATTGGTTTTCTTCTGCCATAACGTCGTTTTCTCTCAATATAAAACACATGCTGCATATTTAAACATGAAAAACTGACCAAACACATACACCTGGGAAAATGAAATGGAAGAAGGGTTGGGCAGTCCTAGTTATTTTTTACCGCAATGAGGAATTCTCCATTTCAAGACAAAAGGCCAAACTCTCTGCAAATACATCACTATAAACCCCAGTCAATTCTCTTGAAGCTGGAGGAACCAGTCATGATTTCTGCCATGGAGAAGCCAATTATACCTGATTAATGTAAGCACATATAGAATCATGGAAACCTGGAAAGGTTTGGGTTGGAAGGGATCTTAAAGATCATCCGGTTCCAACCCCACTGTCATAGGGGGTACATTAGTCACTGAGATTTCAGGTAATTAAGATGGTCGAGGTGAAATGGATATTTAGTTTAAGAGCTGTCAGCTGTGTGAATACAGATCGGTATTCCACAACTTGGAATTTCCTGGCTTTATTAAGTGTGAGAACATTATTATTGTTTCAACATAGTTTCTTGGGGGTTTAAAGGAAAGAAATAAAAAGGATAATTAAAAATATTCTACTTCAGGAAGGCCACTTTGCTGTCCTGGGCATAGAATCACAGAATCACAGGATGGTTTGGGTTGGAAGAGATCTTAAATCCCATCCAGTGCCACCCCCTGCCACAGGCAGGGACACCTCCCACTGGGTCAGGGGGCTCCAAGCCCCATCCAACCTGGCCTGGAACCCCTCCAGGGATGGGGCAGCCACCACCGCTCTGGGCAACCTGGGCCAGGGCCTCCCCACCCTCACAGCAAAACATTTCTGCCCAAGATCTCATCTCGATCTCCCCTCTTTGAGCTTAAAACCGTTACCACTCATCCCATCCCTGCGCTGCCTGAGGGGTGTAAGCATTATATACACAAACAGTTTTCAAACAGCTTGTTATTTCCCCATTAAGCTGGTAGAGCTCCCCTGAAGTGGTTTCTGTTAATGGATAAATACACATTTATAAACTTCTTTGTAACGCTGTGTAATGTACCTGACAGGCCAAAATGTTTACAACTCCAGATAAACACACAGATAATTTTGAAGAGAGCAGCTACATCAGAAAATCTGTTGAACATTGGTAAATGCGTAAGAACGGCACATATGGTTCTCAGTGGAGTAACTCAGCTGTTTCATTTCTCTCTTTTGCTCAATATTTAGCCCCTTGAGAATTCCGACCCTGGCTCCAGCATGGCAGTTTCACACACATAAAAGTCTTGTTCGTGCAAGTTGCGAGCCACCAGACAAAAATAAGACTTTTTTTGGCTGACTGTTTTTTGCATTGCATCTCTAAATCAGAAAACCACAATTGTTCATGAGAAACACAGTCAAGCTCTTTTCACTTGAATTAGCAGCATGGTTTATGGTAATTGACTGACCACGATCCTTGCCATTAGTCCAAAATGTGATAAATATCATAGGTTAATTTATCATCTGTGAGGACAACGGGATGCCTGACCCACAGTTACATTACACAGCCCAATAAAAGTTATATTTCATAGAATCATAGAGTGGGTTGGGTTGGAAGGGACCTTATTTGTGCTCTAATTGATGAAGGAAGAAGATTCCTAATGTGCAGGTTATAAATGTGTGCCTGGCATGTTTGGGTTAAATGTCTGAAAAACCATCAGAAAAATACAACTGGAGTGCAAATGCCCCTTGCATCCCAACTGCCTTGGGATTGGCACTCCAGATACTCCATTTGCTGTGAAAAAGTGGTCAGAAACACCGTCAGAGGAGCTGTTGCCCAGCAGCACCCAGGGGGTAAATGTAACACCTCGCTTCCCTTAAAGCATCTCCCCTGCTGAAAGCCAACATCCTCCATCCTCCAGGTTTGACCTGGAGCTCATCAGTTGTGTCTTTAATCTGGTGAAACCTGTTAAAGCTGAAATAATTCCTCTGAACTCCTCCAGCTGCAATTATGAGACAACAAGATCAGGAAAATTCAAAGTCAATTAGAACGAATAAGTTTAATAATTCCATCACATCTAACACAGCTTTTTCATGGAAACACTGAAGTCAAAGCCATCAGGAAAATTTTGATACTTTTGCAGTTCTTGCTGAATATTTCCAAATTGTTCCATTTTAAGCAGCGCTTTAAGATATTTTCCAAGCCTTGCTCAGCATGGCTTTCATTTTTCTGTTCATTTTTGTTTATTCATTGCGTATTGATGGAGTGATTCAGATTTACTGATTAACACATTTAAACCTAGCACTGCTGCAGATAAGCTTATTCTTGCCTGGAAGTGGAGACCCCAATACTTTTTGCTTTGTAAAAGTTGCTGTAAAAGTTTAAGAGTCGCAGGGAGTTGCATCTTGTTGCTTCTTTGAATAAAATGTGAAGAGCCCAAACTGAATGACAACCCAATTCTTTATGTGCAGGAACCTGCTGGTTTGCTTGCTGAGTGCTTGCCAGTTGAGGACCATTGTTAGGAAGAGTCCTTTTTTTTCCACTTGGTTTATCCACAGAAAGTAATCGCGGGAGGGTGTTAAAAAAAGAGAAGAGGAATAAAAAGCAAGCAAACAAACCAATCCCATTTATCAGAAATGACAGCCAGAATCTATCAGAGAGATTTCTGTCAGGTCTCAAGTATGGATGAATCTGTGAATTACAAAGGACGAGAAGGAAATTTGTAGCAAAGCTGCCGAACGTCGCCCAAAATGGATTCTCACGTAGATATCGATGTCACTAAATCTCAGAGGGAGCTGCACAGCTGTAGCAAATGAAAACTTGTCTTGAAATAAGATTGCAAATGGAGTAAAATTCATTATCACCATCAGACTCTGTGCAACGGTCACGAGACAACCCCACGCACGGCGTGTTTCATCAAAGGGTCAGGACCCACAAGGACTCACCTCTGTGCTACACACGTCCATCCAAGGTCACGCACACGCACGCAGACCCCTTCTCTCTCTTTCAGGGGGACATTCTTCTAAAGGCAGGTTGAGGATGAGGGACGCATATGGCCCTCAGTGCATCTGCCTATGGGAATCACAAACCTGTTTTGTCGTCTCCCTCCTTCAGCCTACTGAGAATTTTATTTCAAGAGAAAAAAAATCCACAACAAATCACCATGAAAAACACTGGGCCCAATTCCTGCCACATCAAATTTCACTGCAAAGGTAGGAGCACAAGAGTTGTGTAAGAACAGCATTAATACCAGATTTTATTCTACCCCATGGGAGATTTATCTTTGTTAATAAACGCATTGAAAAATTCAAGTACCAGAGACTCTTCAGAAGAAGTGAAGGAGAATTCAAGCTAACAGAACTACTGGTAGGGAAGAAGTGGTTGAACTTTTTTGCCATCTGCTAATATGTTGTCAGCTGGCACGAATAACGATTCCCCTTACCTGGGGGTCACTTTCCTGCATACTCCTCCCTCCCCCCTTTCCCCAGCCCCTCTTTGCAGGTCACTGGGGAAGGGGAAATCAGAGTGTTCCCCATCATAGGGAGAAATCAGAGAGGGTACAAAGTTTCACTTAGCTGTAGATTAGTGTAAATTAAATAGAGTGGCCTGGGGAGGGGTCTCAGCCTGCGGGGCAACCTGATAGCGAAGCTAGAATCACAGTCTATCTATGTTCTAAATTGATGGCAATGAAAATAATACTCCCTAGACACAAAAGTACACTTGTTTTCAGATTAATGCATCCTGAATGTGAGCTTTTCATCTCCTTTCTGAATGAGTTAACGTGTGCTCGGTTGCCTTGGCCAGAAACTGAACTGCAGATTCATTATTTGGAAACTTATTCGCGTTCAAGTCCATAAGGCCAGAAACTTGGGAAGATGAAAACAGCTTTCCGCAGGCTCTCATTTTAGGAAAAGCCGGTTGCCCAGGGCTGCCAGCTGCATTGCCCATCAACTCCTCCATTTCCACGTTATATTATATTTGAAAAACAATTCATCCCACTCATGGTGGAGCCCAGGAACGCTGTCATCTTGCACCAGCACCGTACATTCCCTCTCCTCAGAGCCCAGCAGAGCTGTTTGCCATAGCTGCCACATCCCAAGTTCATATCAATTCATTCCTGAGCGCACTGCCAATTAATACGTGTAAGGGATGATAATTTCACAACTTAGCTTTATTTTGCATTTCCTAAATTGTTGTTAGTACAGAATTAAATTAGTCTTTGATTAATACAGCAACACATTTCTGGGGAGCTTTTCAATATTGCCTTTTCAATAGTACAACTCTCACTTATCTATGGATGGAAGATGTAAGATAGAAGATAGTTGTAAAATACGTCTGTTAAGATAAGCTTGTAACTACTGCTCTTTCCGTAACGGGATAAAAATTACACTAATTTAGACACCGATGTTTCATTACACTTAGCTTCAGTTCAACTTTCAAGGGAAGAGAACACTAAAAAAAAAATCATTTAGAAGTTGAATCAAAAAGCCAAAACCGCCTCAAAATTTCATTCCAAAATATATAACTTGGTACTGTCAAAAGATCTTCAGTCTGGCAACACCTGACTTCCCAAAGTATTAAAATTCTAAAAAAAGATGTGTTCTGAGAGAGTGTATCTTGTACAAGGGCTCTTCAAAGTCCCTCCAGTCTGATGTCATTTTGTATTTCTCTTTAACAATAGACTATTCAAATTAATGGGACTTATTTACATATATTTTTTCTCTGCTATTATAACTCCGCACAAACACCTGCCCTGAGTCGCAGCTGACAGAAGCTCTCCAAGCACAACCAGTATCAACACTGTTAAAGCAGACGCATCATTCTCGGCCTGGTTCATTCACATACCTTGATCAAATCTCCTTTTTCCAAGCATTAGTTTGCTATCTCCCTGCTATCTGTGCCTGTGACTGTAACTTCATCCCAGAGAACACTAATTCCATGTACTGTGAGCAAAAGAAAAGCCCCACGACTGCTTTTTCTAGAGTCCTTGACAAGCAGCAGTTGATCCATTGAATCCAGTCTACCTGAAATCTTCTTTATATTGAATCTTCTTTCTTACTGATGCTGCAAACGCCATTCCTGGGCTGACCACGTTGCTGGGCACTCCTACATGTCTGCTTGCTGTGCCACAACCGTCTGTGTTTCGAAAAGAGCAGAAGATGAAAGAGCTACGTTGCAAACCTTCTGACTTGGTAAACTCAAAAAGTCACTTTGATGTTTGGAAGCAAGTTGTTAAATGACCAGGTTTTTCCTGGGATGCATACAGTGATAATATGTGTAGGATAAATTGAAGAACTGAAAAAACCCTCTTTCTCATCTCTGGAATTCCCCCTCATACAGTGGCCATTCCCGCCAGGAAAACCCATGTCTGGGTTTGCATCAGTGAAAGCCCCAGCCAGGAAGAAGAATATGCAACAGGACAGGAATATGAAGGCATAATTCAAATTCCTTTACTGGTAAATCACAAAATATCATACTTCAAGTTCACAGATAGAAGAGCTCAGAATATTTTCAGAGGTTTCTGTAAGTTATTAGTCTATTGTAGTCTATTTAGTGTTTGCCCTGTACCACGGGGCGCATTTCGCAGTTGTCTTGACTACAGACAAATCAGGAAAACTAGACAGGCGTGTTTTTGTGTATTCATGAACCAAGCAGAGATAAATTTAGCTTAATAAGAACAGTTTATTCAAGCACTAAAATACTTAGAATTACTTAAAATACTTATAATGTGATGATGAAAAACATAAGACTTCAAGGTTGTCCTTGGCACGACTCTGAGTGACAGCTCGCTTCCGACTGTGCCCATACAGGTAAGCTCGCTCTGTTTCTCATCTGTGTCACTAAAACCCTCTGCTCAGAGCTCATAATCACGCCGAAAGCAAAGCTTTTCTGTTAAAGGCAAAATAAGTTATACAAAATAAGCTAAAACATATTGAGGGTGAAAAAGCAACTCTGCAAACAACAGCATTCCAATGGTATTTTAGTTCTGATTTTGGGAAGGTGCGTGCAGGTACATAAATACCCTGCCTCCTCATGGGATTTGCATCGGCATTCCAGTTTGTGTGCTGGTGAACCGCTGTGAACTAAACGATCTTATCCAGTTAATTCTTTTAGGCTTCATTTTAGCAAAGCTTAAAGTTAAAATTACTCTCCCAAATAAAAATGTTAAGACATTTGAACTCACTGGAGCTTTTGAACACTGGTTAAATTTTAAAATCTCTGCTGGTTAAACATGAATTATCATTTTGCTTATGAAGTACTTTTAAAAAATATTACAATGTAGAAGAACCGTAGAATTACAAGACCATCCACTAAAGTGAGAATATAAATTCCCCAATCTAATAGTTATTTGACTGAGCTAATATTGAAACACTTAATAGCATTTAAACAAAAAAATGTTCAAATTTCTTTTAAAAGTAGTACTCTGATCACAAGATTTAAATTATCATATTCATTAGATAAATCCCGTGTTAGGAGTGAAACTCTAACATTGCAGCGAGCCAAATTGACACACAGAAATATATTTGCCTTAAAAAGAAGATAGACGCTAATGTGGGATATATCGGCAGATGGAAATAGTCTTTGTCAGGGCTACTGTATTTTTTCCTCAGAGCAAGGTATCATTTAACATTCCCCCTTTTTCTATTAAAAAGACAATCAATATTTTGAAAGAATAAATTAACAGGAGTTTCAACACATGACAGGAGCGGGTAGAAAAGACACGGTCATATGTCTTCATTTCCATTCTAAATATAAATGAAAACATGAGTGTTTATTTTTAAGCCCGCAGACCAAAGCTTCTAATTGATCCCACTTGGGAGACAGGCTCTGAATAAAGGACCATTATGTTTTGATGAGATAGGCAATTGCCTTGAACTTGCCAGGAGTTCAGGTGTGGGTATATCTGTACCCCGAGCGCTTGCAGGAATGTCGGTCTCGGCGCACTCCTGCTCATGCATCTGCCTCGCGTAGCCCTTGTAGGGACCGGCTCTATTTCACTAGAATAACTTCGCTATTCATGAACAATAAGGTTCAAATTGTACTTTTCTTTAGCACAACATTAACTCTCAAAGAGCTGGAAATTCAGTATTCTGTTCCCTCAGCTTAGATTCCAAATCAGTCACTGAGAACACTATATGAGCAGTGATCCCATTAAATATATCATCTTGCAAATATCTAAATCCAGTTAATTAACTTGTATTGCAAAAGAACTCCAAGATAGAGTTTTCAGTGAGCAAACTTATATTTTAAGTTTCTAATTATACCAGAAATAAGTTTCGTATCTCCTTTTTATCTAAAAATTAGAGTAAAACCAACTAAAAATCTATCAGTGTTGGCAAAATAGGTGTTATAGACATACAGATATTAAAAAGAATCAGTGTTCTTCAGTAAACTCTAATCTTGTGGAGATTATATACAATAGAGGCCCCATAAATGTTAAAAAAAAAAAAGAACGTTGTCTAAAGAAAGTTTTAAAATATTTTCCATTTTCTGACTAAACAGAAACAAGTGACCAGACAGGTAACGACTGAAATAATTTTGCAGCTCATGAAGAATGCAGTATTACGTTTCCTGTACTTGGAAATCAGTTTACTAAGAGGTAGCACTGATGAGAACGTAAGAAAAATATCAGGAAAAAAATATTTGCAGCCCAAAGTGATTAAAATAATCAATAAAACCAGATTTTTCAAGAGAGATGAAGCAAGCCCTTTTACTATCCCTGCAGTTCAGGGTGAGGCACTCTTCCAGCAGGAGTATATTTCAAGTAAACTGCTAATTTATGTCTTCATGTGATTTCACTTTACAAATGTAACAACAAAGCCAACGAAAGGCCAGCTCATCAGGCTCTCAAAGTACTCACCTGCGATTTCCCCTCCTTTTCCAAGGGCGGCAATACCTCACTAAGTCACCAGAACAGTTGCTTCCAGAGCAGGATCGACATCCATCGGCAGAGAGCGTAGGGGAGCAGGTGGGGCCAAGCAAGCCCTGGTGTGTTCCAGAGCACGACCCCCCAGCGGAGATCAGGTAGGGATAAATGAATGCTGTATTTTCAGGGTTGCCCTCCAAATTTTCTTTTGGTTTCAAAAGGAACAGTAGTTGGAAAGTGAAAATATTTTAAAATACTTTAAAATAATTTGACATCACTTCAAGTTTGAAAAGAAAAACCGGTTCTAAAAAGTCTTCTTAAAATGCTGTCTGATCTGCCAGCAGTGGCCCAGGTGGCCAAGAAGGCCACCAGCATCCTGGCTTGGCTCAGCCCTGGGGTGGCAGCAGGAGCAGGGCAGGGATCGTCCCCTTGCACTCGGTGCTGGGGAGGCCCCACCTCGAATCTTGGGGTCAGTTTTGGGCCCCTCACTCCAGGAAGGACCTCAAGGGACTGGAGCGCATGCGGAGAAGGGAGCGGAGCTGGGGAAGGGGCTGGAGAACAGGGGTTCTGGGAGCAACGAGGGACCTGGGGCTCTTTAGTCTGGAGAAGAGGAGGCTGAGGGGAGTCCAACTCCTGTCCCTGCCCAGGACAATGCCAACATCACACCACGTGTCTGAAGGCATTGTCCAAATGCTTTTTGAATACGGGGCAGAAAGGACAAACCTTGTGGTCTAGACTGACCACAACAGACAATACATTTGTCTATTAAAGTAGAAGAGAGGGTATTTTAGAAACAAATCCTCCACAGTATGTGGTTTGGTGTTTTATTAATTGAATTCTGCCTATATTAACAAGTGTTACTACTTTTTTTCTTCAAATTATGCCAATTATGATTTCTCTTATGAAAATAACGATTCATGTTTTAGATTGAGTTGCGTGAACATGAAACAAAAGCAGTATGGAGTAAAACTGAAAAGAATTCTGAATTATTTCCCACCCGTTTATCAGTACTTCAGGTCACAGTCCACTCACCAATTATCCAAATGGCACTCGGTCTCAAAAGAGCTAATAACTACTCAGTCATCAAAGAGAAGCTTCTAAACGTCCGCAGCCACATCCTCACTTTACGCTGCCCTGAGCAGTGTCGTGGTCACTGGCTGAGCATCACAAAAAAGCCTTTTCCTCAAAATGCAGGGATATATGAATACCACTAATTTTTCCTCCTCGGTGGAAATCTAGCTCTGTCTTCCCAGCTGCCCTTTCTCCCTTTGCCTTTACATATTTGTCTGTTGTGGTATCTCACTCCAATCTACCTGCCTCGCTCCATTTCTTCCGCTGGAAGAGCGTTGTTTCATACCTACATTCATGCCATCTGCCTCAGGTTTAATTCAGTGCTCCAGGTTTCTTTCCTCTAGGCATCTTTCTCTTCTCTTTGATGATAAGTTTCTCGTTTTGGATCTCCAATACTCAGTTAAGCAGCCCCTGCCTGGAGACAACCCTGCCGAGTTAGGTGGTCCCGATGGGAGAGCTGTTGCCTACATAACGCTTTAGTAATGCTGTACATGTGGAACCTAGAAAGCTGAAGTCTCCTGCTCTTGAAACATTGATGATGACATGATTTTGTTCCATACTGACAGACCAAGCTATCATCCCACCATCCACTCCTGAAGGACAAAATGTAAAATCATAGAATCATCAGAGGAAGAGACCTCTGAGATCATCGAGTCCCTGTCCCCTTACTAAACCATGTCCCTAAGAAACTCACGTACCCATGTACCTATGAGCTAGACTCCATCCAGAACAGTAAGAAAACACATTTGCACTGAACAGAGCAAGGTCAACTTTAGACAAGGGTGTTGGCTCAACTCGGACATATGATCCAAGTTCCAGAAGCATTTAAGCACTAGATAGGAATTGCCTTATGACAGCATCTAATAGCACATAATTTTTTACACTTTGGGCTGTAGCTGCAAGCATGCTTGTGATTTTAAATCCCTTTCAGATCCAAGAATTAAAAGTCCAGGCTTCCAAACTAAATAGAAAGGCTCGTGGTTACATAATAGTATCATCTGCAGCTTAAAAGTTATAAAAAGATGGAAGTATTTTTCACTTCATAGATTAAACAGCTGCTTCGTGAGTTGAAAGTGACCTTGAATAACGCTGTTGTCTGCAGCCCCGTGCATTATCTGCTCTTGGTTCCTTTTGAATGGTCTGGACAATGACTTAGTGCCAGAAAATTCACCTCACATTTTTCAGTCAGGCAACAATTAGATCAACAATAAAGCACATTTTCTTTCCCTTTTGGCTATCTTGAGAAACACACATCATAATTTCTCTATCTTTGGCCTCTGGCAAGAATGTACAGTGGTCAGGTAGTTTATTCTGCAGTATTGTTTACTACTCAAATCTAAAAAAGCTCTCATGAATTTTGCAGAAACCTCAAAAACTATTATGACTTGCCTTTAAAATCAAACAATGGTTTGGGTAGGAAGAGACCTTAAGGACCATCCAGTTCCAACCCTCCCTGCCATGGGCAGGAACCATTTCCACTGGATCAGGTTGCTCCAAGCCTTATCCAATGTGGTGCTGAACACCAAAATTAACTATGTTCTTTTAGCTTGCCTAAATAATCCATGAAAGGGTTAATACCTGTATTTTACCCTTTTTGGATCAAGTGGTTGAACGTGGGAGAGCTTCATGCCTGATAGGAACCTGCAGTAGTACCCTAATGACACTATAATTAGAAGTATCGTTGTGGTAATGATTCTTTTCATCTGGCCAAAAGGCTTTAACAGAAAAGTTCTCTTATTCCGTTGGTTTCACGTACCCATTCTCTTACCTCTGCAACGCTCCTTTGCTAGGTCAGCTCCAGAAGTTAATACCGGGTGTTTGACAAGGCTTCAGGCTTTGTGCTCATCAAATTAATTAAAGAGAAACACATCCAAAGCCTAGTGAATTATTTTACGTTTTAAAAATGCTGCCCATTCATCTTGTTTAAAGATTTACCTGGCTCGATGGGTTTGATTAATGAAAAGGACAATGGGCCTCTTGTCAGCGCAACCTCCAGTCACTTGGTTCAGGGTCAGCAGGTTGAGCGAGAGGCCTCCATGTCTATATTTAGTCTCTCTCTACTTTAAAAATCCAAAGGATTGAAACATGACTGATTTTATCAGCATGCCACAGTTTGGAGGAAAAGACAAGAACTGTTCTGATCTTAAACTTCATTCAACTCTTTCTGGGTTGTTTAAGTCAAATAGCACACAGCTGATCCCACCACGGGTGTCCTGGGTACAGAAAGGTAGGGTGGCTTTACATTAACACCAAAACTGAGTCTGAATGTTTGGGAAGTAGCGTTCAGACTCTGAGTAAGCTTAAAATGTAGATTCTTATAAATGGATATCAGGGAATTTTTACAGTAATACACGTGATGGCATAAACTCTGGAAAGAAAAAAGGAGGATATGAATACCATGTTAAATGCTAGTGAGCCTATAAAATAATCATAAATGTCTTGATCCTGCAAATATTTCTACATACAATCAGCTCTACTATCACAAATGATCTTATTATTGGATTGGAGCTTTGATTCCGGCATAAATTTGGAACAAGGTAAAAAATCCTGCTCGTCTAATTAAAGAAAGAGCAATAAATGAGATTTCTACTAAAAGTCAGTGTGGCCCACAGGTCCCCTTCGTTTCAATAGAAGGACGCAACCTCCAACAGACTTGCTGAACTTGGACTACTCCTCTGCGTCCTCTCCCTCAGCTCTGCTGCTGGTTGTGTTGGGAAGGGCTGAGCTTTGGCTCCCTCTGCTCCCCACCCTACCTGCCCCCACCTGCCTGCGTGCCAGCGAGGAAGCTACCGAGAGCTGTTGCCTCCTCGTGATACGGACAGTGAGCAGGAGAGTCCCCAGCATGGATTATAATCTGCCCTCTAGTGATTAGTACAGTTAACATTTGGCAGCATCATTAACATTATTTAAGTATTACATAATTGCATATTCATTACGTAATTATTCCATTATGCAACGGTGATAATGCTTATGCCCTGCACCCTTCCAAGCGTTCTTTTGATATAATCAATGGACTGAGCAGCCAGCAGTTAATTATGGGTAACGATCATTACTGACTCCTTCCAGTGATATGTTTACAGCCCTATCAGACAGGAATCACGCCTATCACCCTCGCACAGCTACTGTTGCACAAAGCACCCACAAGCACATAACGAGATCGTGCAAAGCAACCACCCAGTTGCTTCACTCTAGTGCTTAGGGCCAATGTTTTCAGTTGTGTGAGCTGTCAGGTGTCAATGCCAGATCCTCTCCTGTAAGGCTGAGTAAGGATTTCTTACTGATTTAAATGCCATAGAAGCAGGGCTGAACATCTGAAACACGCATCTTAGCCAAAGGAGCAGTACAACAAAAGAGATGTTCGTGATTTGGAGGTTTGACCTAAAGTAGAATGAATTTCCTAACCTCAGCTCTGCCTCGTCTAAAGTTTCTGAAAGTTAACTACGTGTTTTTCAGGTAGTGCTTCTGTCTAGAAGTGATAACACAGGGCACTGGTATGTAGAAAGGCCGTTGCTTATATCTATTTCTGAAGAAACCGAGGCCATCCTGCAACTGCTGGAGTGCCATGAGTCAAAGAGGTAAAAAAGGGTGGCACCTGCAGGGAGGGGCAGACAGGAAAGGTGACCCCAAACCGACCAACAGGGCATTCCATTCCATATAAGTCATACTCTGTTAAACCTGAGAGATCACGAAGGTCCCTCTGTCTTCTTCAATGGCCAACGGCTGGTGAGGACCTCGCGCGTCTGTTTGCCCCTGATGTCGGATCTGTGCCTTCCTGAATCCAGTTCCTGAGCCTAGCTACCTCCTGCCCCTCATCTTCTTCCCCATGCCTGCTCTGTAGCGTTTGTGGCGATGTTGTCATCAAGGGGTGGGGATGCAATTTTGTATATTTGTGTATATTTGTATATATTTATATATATTTGGTATTGGTATTTAATTAAAGCTGGTTTAGTTTCCAACCTGCAAGTCTTTTCCTCCCATTCCCTTTCCACTTTCCCTGTGGTTGGCAGTGGGAGAACAGCTGCTCAGTTTTAGCCGCTGAAATCGGCCAGGACAGGGCTAAACCGTGGGAGGGAAGGGCATGGTCCTTAATTGTTTAGTCTTGTAAGCAGTTTTTGACAAGTAAAAGAGTCTGTCACATGTTACTGTACGTGGATTTTAAGACAAACCTTTAGGTCCTTTATCAAGAATTAATTGCATCGTGGCAGAATAATTCAAGGGTGCACCAAGTGCTCCGTGACACGCTGTGCTTCAGGAATCTGGAAGAGCTTCCACAGCTGTCTCGTGTGTGTCGAGTCTTCTTCAGGGCAGACACCATAACCCCTCTGTGACCTCGCTAATCCAGCTGGGAAAAACCACAAGAGGAGGCGTCATTAGTGTCTCGGTGCTGAGTTTGCCTGGGGTGCGCACTCATCCCAAGGCAGATATGGGAGAACGAGTCCTACAACGACGGACCGTGCCTGCAGGAACGTTGAGGCACAGCTGAAAATGTTCCCTTCTTACCTGCACCCCGCTCCTGTGTGTTTCAGCCCCCTTCGTCAGCACGGCCTGTGGAAAACCACTCTTACTCAACATCACTTACAAGCTTGACCATTTTATCTACCCTGTCGTCTAGGAAATGCATCCGGATGAAGGGACATTTATTGAACAGGCTTTTATCACACAAATATTTTTACTACAGGAAGATTTCCAGGATTCAACTCCGTGTATTTCAAATGCAAAATTCAAAGAAGTTTCATTGCCAGACTTTCACTTCTCAATAATTATGTCTTAATTGTTCTGCCAATGTGTGGTAGAATTCGTCATACATCCGAGGCTTTAGCATGGAGGAAAAGCCACCTTCCTTCTGCTTAATAAATCAAGAAGTTGTATTTTTAATGCTGCTTTTTAAATGCAGCCATGCACTAGAATTCTCTCCAGACTTTTAAATAGGTAAATACTACTCTGAAATGTTTGCAAGAAAAAAAAAGATTAAAGAGAGATGAGAGCACCGGGGGAGCGGCAAAGAAAAGTGTCATCTTTTCCATATAGCAAGTTAGAGAGCAAATATCGTCCTGTAACAAAAAGGAGATCAGATGCTGAACTCAATTTGTATTGTATTAAATTAGAAATACTACAGCCCTTCACTCCCACGAGAGAATTTTATGCCACCTTTCACAGAGTACGTCTGCAAGAGCCATTCACAATCGTGCTGCCTATGGTTTTTCAAGCCCTTAATTCCTAAGGCAGGGAGGTAAATCGTTTTACTTGTCAGTTATAGCGCGCCCACCCGCCGAAGTCATGAGCATCTCTTGTCGCGGCTTTGGGGTAAAGATTTCCTGATACCCACAAGCTCTGCGAGAAAAATATTGTTTACAAACGAGACATTCCTATGCCTGATATTGCAGGCAGCGCTAGGCGTTAGATCTTTCTTGACATCATTACACGTTTCCAGGTGTTAGGTATTCCATTATTTAAGAGTAGGTAGAAAAACCAGACAATAAGTATTCATAAAACGTCAGACGTTCTCCAAAGGGCTGTTTGAGTTAACACAGGCCATAAAGCTCTCCCTTTTATTAGGCCTGAAAATGATAGTTATTTGAAGGAAATTATGTCACTACTTAAAATATTTTACCAGAAGAAACTGCTTAGCACCAAGAAAGAAACTCCGGAGAGTTTCCACTACATCACACCTCTCTGGTGGCTTTTGCTGGTGTTGCAAAGCAGTACAGGTAAAATAACAAATAATCTTCCTATCTTGGGTCAAGAATACCAAAGCCATCAGTGCTATTTTTGCTCAAGACCTCTTCCAAATTGCGTACCCTGCTTGGTGATTAACCATGCTATTAACCCATAAATCATAGAATCACAGAACTACAGAATCATTAAGGTTGCATAAGACCTCTAAGACCATCCAGTCCAACCATCAGCCCAACACCACCAAGGCCACTCAACCATGTCATGCCCTTTGCAACCCTTCATCTGTGTCTTGAATTCTTTAGGGTACATGAGTTGACGTAGGGTCAGCTGAAGGTGAGCTCACTTCCAAAATGTATACGTAGCTGGGTGCACACAAAAATGAAGCTGAAGAGCAGATTTAAGATCTGAAAGGCAATAGGAAATGGCTCTTTACACTACTTTACCTGCGGCTGAAACAGTTCGTGAGATGTCAGTCATCTTGCGTTACAGCATGTGCTTGCCCACGTACCGACTGAAACAGAGGAGTGGCAAGTGAGAAGGCTCACTGTGACACGAGCGTGACAAGGACGTACCTGCAGAACGGTTCTCTTCTGTTTCTTGTCCCAATGTGCTCAGCTGGGCCAGGTTCACAGCATCAGCCGCGGGCACCTCACCGCTGTCCTGTTACAGCAAAGGGCTTGGGTGGCTCGGGGGGAAGAGTAAGATCACAGAATCATGGAATGGTTTGGGTTGGAAGGGGCCTTAAAGCCCACCCAGTGCCACCCCCTGCCGTGGGCAGGGACACCTCCCACTGGGTCAGGGGGCTCCAAGCCCCATCCAGCCTGGCCTGGAACCCCTCCAGGAATGAGAAATCCACGACCTCCCTGGGCACCCTGTGCCAGGCCCCCCCCACCCTCACATTAAAAAAATTCTTCCCAATATCTCATCTAAATCTCCCCTCTTTCAGCTTAAAAGATGCAAGATGATTCATGTGAAAGGTGACTGGAGATCAAACAAACTGCAAGGATCAGGGAAGCGGAAACCATGTTAAATAGGTTTAAACACCTGCTATTGGTAAGTGTGGATATAAAAACAGAATCAAAATATCTGGGTTTGGATATGGAATGTGTTCCAGCTCCTGCTAGACTTTTGGGTCTGTGACAAATACTTGCAGAGTGTATTTGTTTGAAGTCTGCAGATCAAAGTCAGTACATAAACCTTGCTGTTGCTTAAACCTTTCCCAAACTCCCAAGATACTGAAAAACCCAAATAGCTAATGCAAGAAGAGGAGTAATTCTCTGAGATAGCTAAAAACTATGGTTGTATTTAAGGATTTCACACTGAACATAAATCGATATAATTTACCTGTATGGCTTTACAGCACTCACAGGGGCTGTTCACCTCTTGGGGAAGGATTCTTCTTATTTCTACACACATATTTTAAAATAGGATGAACAAATACAAAGCACCAAACACCTCATTGCAATCCAGGCTTCTCACCTCCAAGGAGAGGCTCAGAGATAGACTATGCTGCACAGCACTGCAGCTGATTAAGGGGGGTGAAAATGGACATTCACATCGTACAGAACGTGTTTTCTGAATGGGGACAATCTGATAGAACCTCTCTAGCTGTTATTATAAACTTCTCTGATTTAGCAAATCAGTTCTGCAGCAGAGAATCTTTTCGGCGTGTCTGTTCAGGCATGCCATCAGAATTGATGGTGGGTCACTGGTTGTGGTACGGCTGCTGGTTTGCCTTTGTGACTTTTGCTGGATCCTTCCATTCGGTCGTTCTGAAGGTCCCAGATGTTCAGCCTAACAACTCACAAGCCTTATTTGTGTTACAAAGCCCGCACTCTTCAGGCTGCGCTTATTCCTGCAACAACAAAGTAGGTATTTCTTTCAATAACATTCACTTGCCATTAGAAAAACATCCTAATTATGAATTCAAAAGTGACAGATTGTGAGATTCAGTTTGCAAAGATGATGTCACTGGTGGGGAATTGGTGGGTAACCTGCAATTACCTCTTTGAATAAAGACATCAGTGTTGTATCTCGAGAAATAATGGCTAATGATATGTCTTCCAAAAGGAAACAGCATTATTAATTACCTTACTGTGAACACACCACTTATTGACAGCTTTGAAGGCCATTCATCCAATTAAGTATAATGACTAAAAGCTTCATTTGGCCTACACGGTTCTACAGATGGGCCAAGAACAGAGAGCGAGATCCTGATTTCATTTACAACCTTCATAAATATTCAGAGAAAGTCACAAACACCCGTGGAGCTACCCTGGTTTCTATTGCTGTGATTAGAGCCAGGCTGTGGCAGGTAATGATGGGATAGAAAGCGCTGTAAACTGATACCTCTAATACCTTGAAGACTTATTGTTGTGCAATAATACAATCTGTCATCTGTTCTGATTGTTACCAAGCACTTTGCTTCCAAGCACTTTCCTATCAACATTTAAGGGGTTTTTCTTTCCTCAACTCTCGTCCAGGCCCGCATACATTTCAGCAACAGATGATTTAGTTGCAACCAGAGCCATATCAAAGTTATTTCTCACTAACGAAACTAATTTTTGCAATATTTCACAGTTTCCACGTTTTTTTCTCCCTCAGATGAATCTAATAATCATTCTAAAAATCATTCATTTGCCTCAGTTTTAGGGATCTGCTTCTGATTTTACTCACGCGCTGTTCAAGAAGAATAACGCAACCGAAACGAACAGAGTTTCTTTGGGTTTTCCTTTTTCTAAGTGAGAACAAAATCTGGCCTCGGGCATAAAGGATGATTTTTATGGGCCCATTTGGGCATCTCTACAGTCCTCATTAACGTGCCAGTTTGCCGATCAATTATTTTAATGGATGGCAAGACAAATCCTAGTGCCCAGCACAGCTCAGCTAACATGTCTCTAAGATAACAGCGTGACTATTAACATTGCTTCTGCCATCACTGGTTTTTATCTTTGAACAGCAACAGGCTGCTAATGATATGTGGTTATCGTTTTCACATTTTGGAACATCAAAAATGCTGACAGACTAAGGTGGCAACAGTTTGCAAGCACTCAGGTAGAACATCAAAGACCTTACTAAAGGTTTAGTGCACACCAGCACTGGCAACTGTTTTAGATCTACCTGTACCACCAGTTTAATCGCTCAGAAATCTGATCCTGATGCTCATGTGATATCCAAGAAATGCTTTTTTTGTTGTTGTTGTTAAATGGAAAGCGACGTTACAGCCAAATGGCAAAGCAACTGCATGGGCTTTGTTTCTACGCAACACTGAGGAACCAAGAAACTCACAACCTTGTAACAGCTGACATTGTAGAATAACTTAAAGCCGCCAACAGGTCTTGAGGGAATGCAGAATTATATGTAAATATATCAAGTAAATGTTTTTAAGTGATAGGTCTTCACCCTGTGCAAACAAGTTGCTACAGCAGTATTTATCAAAAGGGTGACTGATGCAAAGAAGTCAGATTAATTGTTTATGCAGAGGCATTTGGTCTGCATGGCAATGAGCACAAGCACGGAAAAGATATGTTTCTAGAAACCACCTCTTCATGGGAATGACTGTGAATGAACTAAACACGGTGGCAGCAATTTTAAGTATGATTTTAATACCTTATGCCCCTTTGCAGTAGCTGTGTTCATAATGCTTGAGTGTGTTTAGAGTTGACACAAAGAAGGGAGAGTAACTGTTGCTAAGCCAGCCTGAAGTGATGCTGCTTTGTAGATGAGCCAAGCACCAAACTGGGAAAACTCATCATTGCCTGAGGATGCCTGGAGACCCATCCTCCCAAGGACAAAGTGATTTTGTTTTAAATTGAAGCTAGTAGATATTGATCTCTTACTGCATTATCATATTTCTATTACTATTAAGGTCTGAGTGTGTGTCAGCCATTGCTTCCTGCAAGATGGGCAGGGATCTCAGGGACTGCTCTACTTTGCTTTTCCTGGCGGCTGTTCAGAAGTTCTGTCTAGCCCCAGCTTTCCAAGGGAGGGCAACCATCACTTCTACTTAAAAGTGGGATATGGGGCTACTCAAAATATAGATTTTTACAGTGGGGGTGGGGAGGTCCTGGCCCAGGGTGCCCAGAGCAGTGGTGGCTGCCCCATCCCTGGAGGTGTTCCAGGTCAGGCTGGATGGGGCTTGGAGCCCCCTGACCCAGTGGGAGGTGTCCCTGCCCATGGCAGGGGGGTTGGAAATGGGTGAACTTTAAGGCCCCTTCCAACACAAACCAATCTATGATTTTGTGTTTCTAAATGAGAATTTAAAAAGATCTACAAATTAAAAAATTCATCAGAAGCACATTAAAACTGAAGTAAAATCGGAGTTCTGTTTAATGCCGTTGTCGTGAGAAAATCTGCCGGCAGAGTCAATGAGAGATTATCTTGGGCAGGGAGCACTGATCTGGCCTTAACACATTAAAAGATAAATCATACATAGCTGATGCGAGTTGGGGTGGGGGGGAAATGTTACGGGAAATGTTTATCTTTTCCAAATCTTTCTGGAGGGCAGTGTTAAAAAAAGGTTGATGTGACTGAAGCATAATGTCATTACTTGCCAGGAGGAATATGGGATGTTAAGAGGCCGATTAACCTGCCTTCGCAGTGCAAGCGTGTCGGCCCTACATTTATATCACATTAACTTTTTATCTGCTGACGTTCTCCAGCTGCAAATGCGCGGGTAAATGCAAAAGGTACGTTCACCTGAGTGAAAGTGTGAGACGGGAGCTGTGTGCCCCATTTACAGCCAGAGCTCACCTGAACTCTTTACAAACCCGAGGAGGGTCAGCTCCAAGGATTTAGTGTAGATCCATGCTTGGCGAAAGGTAATTGAGGGCAAATTACGACCTCTTCCATCAGAGGGATTATTGCTTTTGTCGGTGTTGCTTGGCCTTGCTTTCTTGATGTTAAGAACAGAATTTGATCTAAACCAGGCAAATTTATACTCTATGAGCTGTGTCCACATTTTTTTCATGCTCCAGGACAGACCTACTGCTAAATAAGTGTATTGGCGTCGCCTCCCCCAGCTCGGTAACTAACACTTTTCTTTGATTTATAAAACAGAGTTCTCACCTTTGGCTGTTAGGAGTTTCTATTCTGGGCTCGGGCAGCACTCCTGGAATGCAGCACAGCGTGACTGGGTGCTGCACCTTCACCTCGCGCAGGGAAGAGTCTCCCAGGAAGAGCACCCAGAGGTCTGAGGACAGCCCACAAAGCACACTGCTCCAGCAGAAAGCCCCGGGGGCAAAGACATGCGTGCCAGCTCATGCCTCCTCAAACCGCAAGAACCGGCTGTTCCAGAGCCTACGAGATTCCCAACCTTGCTGACACCTCGCTGCCTGCTGGAACACCGCTGAATAGCATCATTACTCTTAAATTCGTTAATAAGGTCGCTTATTCTCAGGTGACTCTCCAAGGTGTAAGCTTATTCACTTGGATTACAGGGAATTCATAACTTCTCCCCACTGCCAGTAGAAAAGAGCCTTATGTTAAAATCATATCAAATTACAGATTAAAAATATGTGCTTATAAAGTCAAATGCTCCAAAGCTGAGAAGCAACTGAATTAAGGTTGCCTGATTATTCACATCTACTTTTTTCGACAGGATGTGCTGTGCTCATGTTAAGAGCTGAAATGATACCTCTTGCTTTCTCCTTGCCCCCTTTCAATTAAAGAGAGAAGCCGAGATTTAAAGGCTCGCTTTTCAGAGATTTTTAGAGGCCCTCAGCTGTTTTGCGTCTGACAGGTTTCATACCAGTTAGCTAATTATTTTACAGCATGCAAGTGAGATGAACTGGCCCTAACGCCTCAGTAGCTGACGTGGAAGCACAGAGCCCACAGTCAGCTCTGACTGATGGATGAACAGACAAAGCAGAGACTTTCATAGAATCATAAAGTCCGGAAAAGACGTCTAAGATCATCCAGTGCAACTGTCAGCCCAGCCTCACTGTGAGTACTAAACCATGTCCCAAACTGCCATATCTACAAGCTTTTTGAACCCCTCCAGGGATGGAGACTCCACCACTGCCCTGGGCAGCCTCTGCCAGGGCTTCACCACTCTTTTGGTAAAGAAATTGTTCCTAATATCCAATCTCAACCTCCTCTGGTGCAACTTGAAGCCATTTCCTATCACTTGTTCCTTAGGAGCAGAGCCCAGCACCCACCTCACCACAACCTCCTTTCAAGGAGCTGCAGCGAGCGATGAGGTCTCCCCTCAGCCTCCCCTTCTCCAGACTAAACAATCCTATTTTCTTCAGCCGCACCTCATAAGACTTTTTCTCCAGATCCTTCACCAGCTTCCTTGCCCTTTTGGCTCATTCAATCAAAATTTCAGCTTAAATACCTCATCACGGTCTTCGGATTCGCTTGCATCAATGAATAATCTGCAAAAAATGTTTCCACATATGCCAGTGAACATAAGAAAACCCCGTAACTGTGTGCAGTGTGTGGTGCCAATCAAACTTTTAAAAGTGAATCTAGAGAAACAGAAGTGGTGTAATTTACATGCTACAGCGAGTATATAAGTTACTTGATTATCAAAACCTTTATTCTATTTGCTGTAACAAAGGTTTCAAAATTGGAGTGTACTCATGGGACCACCATTTACAAGATCCAGAGATGTATCAACAGTTTGAGCGCACTTAGGTACAGGAGAACATTGTAGAACATTCACATTTCATAAAACCTCATATAACAACTGCCAAACGCTATAATATCTTGCTTTCAGAAGAACAATTCACCCCTTTATACGCGAAACAGCAATTTTCTTAACTGCAGCAATTTTGTATGTGATGATAAATTCCGGTGGAAATTAGTCGAAAAGTTCCTCAAGAAACGTAATGCAAAGAAACTCCGTAAATTTATCAGTGCATCCTTTTCAAAATTCATGTATTATTCAAATACACTCACATTTCTCGGGAAAAATTGGATGTCTGTGCTCTTGGTGCTTGCACAGGTCTTTCTCTCCCAGGATTAGTCTCACGGTAGTTTGCAGGATTTACCATGACTACTCCTAATGACTGGTTGAAAAATTGACCGGCAAGGTATTTTTCCCAAGAAAAGTACTTTGTAGAGCTTAAGAAATAGAGACCTTGGTAATCGAATTTAGAAAGGGAATGCACATACATGTAAAGAAAGGTCATTGTGAGCTGCAGTGTGACAGGTCCAGCCCGTGTTAATCTGCACCGACTTGATGAAAATCCATGACTGCAGTGAATTTAGGAGTGACTCCTCACAATTGCAGATCCCAGCCAAATACAACAAGCTCTTACCACGGCGATTTTCAAACTGACCCATTTGGGATAATATGCTTCATAAAAACCTCGACTGCAAAAGTTGTGAGTTCTTTCTAGCTTAAACAGCGCCAAGGAACAGGACCAATTGCAATTTGAACTCTGCTTTGCCTAAGCCTTTCTTGAAGTAACACAAGAAAGCCTTTGCCTAAGCCTTATCTTGAAGTAACACAATATATCCTTAACGTTTTAATTATTATACATTAAGTACCCTAATTCTCCCTTAGAAAAAAACATAAGTCCAGAAACCCCAAATAATAACGTGTGTTTCAAAAGCGGATTTTTCCTTTCCTTATTTTGCTTTCTTTGTGTGAAAATGCCGTGCCTTTCTGAACCAGGAGTTTTGTTTCAGTCCAGTAACTTGGGATTTCAAACATCAGTTACAAGTTACAGCCTAAGCCTGTATCAGCTTACTTTATGGAAGTCCAGAGGGGTTAAATAATGATAAATGCATGATAAAATGTGGGGATTAAAAATAATTTCTTTTATGAGCACTGTGGCTGGATTCCACTCAATTAAACCAAGATAAAATGCTTTTCACTTCTTCTCATTTAGTATTAAGAAAATTGTGATTTTGCTTATATGGAACTCAGAGCACAGTTCATGCCTTTCTCATGTTTGCTTTATCTCTCTCCCCACCCAGCTTTTGCTGTGCTCAGTCTTTTGGTTTCAGCTTGTGCAGACTGCACTGAACTCTTAACAAGCAGAGAAGCATCAAGCCGTTGGGTGACATGCTTTAAGTTTCGTATTCTTGGGTTGGCTTCCCAACTTCTCCACTATAAACTGGTGCGATGGACAAAGAATTCTGAAAAGTTAGATTTTAAACAATCGTTCCAAAAAATTGCATTTCAGTAAACTCACAATAATTTTTGTAATTTCTAATCTTACCATAATCTACTCAAATGTTTAAAATTTAGAAAACAATTTGAAGAAATTCAAGTTACTGATCTGCTGAAGTCCTGGCTAAACTTCTCTATCATTGAAGTCTTAAATCAGGTTTTGACAACACTATCCCTTTCAGTTTAATAAGAATATTTTTTTTTTCCCCCTCAGTTTATAACACTGGTTCTGATTAGTAATTACTTCGTCCACAGCTGAAAAAAATCAAACAGGAATTAAAAAATGGAAGAGAGATTATTCTCTTCTTTCTGTCTGCGTATAACAATACAGTGTAAGAGGAAGAGATCTATCATCTCTAAAATTATGAAGGATAAGGATGAATGTAAATTGATTCAATTTAATAATTTAATTAAATACAATATTCCTTTTGTTTAATAATTGAATTTAGATGAATATATATTGTTTTCTTATATATCTAGTCTTCTTAGGGTAATTTATTTCAGTAGCATGGACATTAATTCTGAGATTTTTTTATCCATTGGCATTACAATTTCTACATAAATGAGGATCCAATCATTATCCAACCTATAATAAATGCAAATATAAAAATCTACACAATATATAAAAATATACATATACAACATAATGTATATATATGTATATAGATAAATATTATATATGTATAAATAGATATATAAATAATATATAAAAGCTACTTTGAAAATATTTGGCTCAGTAGAACTGTTACAGAGTCAAATTCTCATGTACTCGGTTACTTACACAGAGAGAAACACACGACACTCTTTCCAGGTGCCTCTGCCCTGCCGACTAAGAAGCATCACTCTGCCAAAAACATTTGAACGGTTATCATGGTTAATTTGTCATTTTAGCAACTTAATTTCTGGGCTGCTTGAGAGCAAAAAAAAAAAAGGCAAAAGCATGACCTTTTTTTCCTCCTGTTACAAGAAGATATTTACAATAACTTCACAGTTGTTCAAACGGTGAAAATACGTTCTAATTATATGAATTTTCTGAAAAGCTTCACAGCTACAATAGTTTTATGAGTCATTTATTGGAAGACTGAGGTTTGTGAGAGGATCCAGCCATAACTTGCCCTGAGTGCTGTTCAAATTCTTTAGTAAGTACTGATGACTTTCTTTGTGTCTGCGTGCTCGGAAAAAATACCCAGTAGTTTTGTTTGTCAATGCAAAAACTTGTTTAAACATATTCAGAACTGTGGTTTGGTTTTATCGAACATAATCTGTCTTTTTCTCCTATTAAGAATGCTTTCACACAAATGATCAAAATTATGAAACCGTACACCTCCGGTTCACGCAGAAACAGAGAAAAAGTGATGGTGGTCAAGTTTTGATGATTTCTGAGTTGAGTACAAAAAGCTCTACAGTGTTTTGGCTGGGGGATAAGTACTTCAAAAGCACAACACACGATGTTTTCCTTTCACACAGGGAAGAAAAGCAGGGTTTTTTGGCAAATTAATTATCCTAACTTCTGCATAAATCATCCAAGTAAACTGAGCCCGACCTCTCCATTCCAGCCTTTCTAGGAGCCACCGTTTGGCACCGTGGTGTACTCATGCTTTCCAATTATCTGAAGGGAAGATAAATTAAGGATAAGTTAAGATCTTGGGGAAAAAAACACCTAGCTGTGACAGCGTTTGGTTTAAATATTAAGAATATAATGAGTAAAATCTGCTCTGCCTTAGTGGGCCACTTGCTGTCCTTCCACTGATTTATTTCTAGAGGTGTCGCCTAAATGTTCTACTATGCAAACCAATAAAAGATGATGAGGTGCCAAGTGCTTCTGAAGTCTCGTGCTGGGTCTGCTGCCTCCACCAAACCGATACGATTACTACGTGTTCCTGGAATAACAGCTTCCCTTTTGAGTTAATGATCTTAAAAAATCATAGAATCATAGAATGCCCTGAATTGGAAGGGACCCACAAGGACCATCGAGTCCAGCTCCTGTCCCTGCACAGGACACCCCAACATTCACACCATGGGGCTGAGGGCGTTGGCCAAACGCTTCTGGAATATTGTCAGGCTTGAGGCTGTGTAGTTCTGACAGAATTGCCCTCTCCTCTGTCCAGATAAAGGGAGAAAGAAAAGAAAAACCCTCCTGAAACCGCTCTGATATTTTTACCTCGGCAACCTTACAAATCCCAATGGAGACTTGAGGCTGTAACTCAACACGTGATTTTGCATAATTGGATGCATCTTAAATTGCAGTCTCCTAGTGTTGCAAACCCTGGAGTCTGACCTTGGCTTTAATTTTTAAAAGTTTACTTTGCTGAAGCTTCTCCTTCTCAACTTCAGTGATATTCAAAACAACGACAGAGTGGATAATAACTACAAAGCGGGCAAATAAGCGAGTGCTCATCAAACTTTTTAGTACTCGGATACCATTCTAAACATGAGCGATATTAGGAACAGAGCATGATTTAAATGTGCTTTGACATGGGAGATGATACCGGGGAAGATAAATGTTTTAAATCAAACTCTATTTAAGATAAGCACGGCATACAAAGTAGCTACTTGACTCTTGAATTTAAAAGCGCAGTTATTCAGTCACACACTTAAAATACTGTAGCTGGAAAATATGTTCAATGAGCAATTATATTTGTAAAGAAAATACAACGTGCTCGGGCACTATGACATTTCATTTATTGTTGTTCTTCAACCAATTTTTACAACTTGCCATAGTGAACGTTTGAAGCCAAATTGCAAGTACAGGTGCACCAACACAGGAGAAACTATTACAATAGCTGAAGGAAAAGCTTACAGTCAGACCTGAAGCTGTGTAAATCAATGTCTTCGGCGGCTTAGCTGGGCGCCAGAGGAAGAAACCAACTCAGAAAGAAAGTAATGTACAAAAAAGCCTGTAGATGTGGCACTTTGGGACATGGTTTAGCAGGCACGGTGGGGTTGGACTGACAGTCGGACTGGATGAGCTTAGAGGTCTTTTCCAACCTCAATGATTCTCTGATCCTCCTGCAATCACACAAAAATCCCAGGCTATGATCACATTATTTTTTCTGTAACTTACCATCAAACAAGCCAAAATATTTCCTTCCTGGGACCAGAATTAATACTTAGTCCCACGTTTTCCTCTATGTCAACAAAGCCAATCGCTACTTTGAATACAGGTGTGGTCAGGGTCTGCTGCCAGGGATCAAAGTAGTCACCAGAACCACTGCAAAGTGGGAATAACGGTTAATATTGAAATTTAGGGGCCTTTTAAACTCATTTCAACCTGGTATAATGACAAATTTTGCTGTTGGTGTCAAAATTAAAAAAGAAATAATTACACTTATTGAAAATTCCACCAACTTTCTACTTAGTAAAGGTCTGGGAAAAGAAGTTTTAAACAGGAGTGAGTCTCCAGAGTTTTGTTGCTCATGAGAAGTGGTTTGAGAACAAGAGATCGATGGTTTTTTAGCAGGTATGCTGCCAGCTTTTCTCACAAGCAACAATAGACAGGGTAAACACCACGGCTACATCTAAAATAAACACATTTTATACCTGTGGGAAGCAGGAAGGTTCAGTTTTCCAGTGGTCTAAATAATTAACACGCAGCAGTGGAGAGATACAAGCTGGTGTAACATTCGGTGGTGACACTGGGTACCGTAGCAAAAGGATAACAGTAACCCAAACCTCAAAGCATCATAGAACGGTTGGGGTTGGAAGGGACCCCAAAGCCCACCCAGTGCCACCCCCTGCCATGGGCAGGGACACCTCCCACTGGATCAGGGGGCTCCAAGCCCCATCCAACCTGGCCTGGAACACCTCCAGGGATGGGGCAGCCACCACTGCTCTGGGCAACCTGGGCCAGGGCCTCCCCACCCTCACAGAAAAACGTTTCCTAATGTCTAATCTAAATTTTCTGTCTTTTAATATAAACCATTTCCTCCTCATCCCACCCCTGTGCTGCCTGATAAAGAGCCCCTCCCCAGCTTTCTGGGGACCCAGGACTCCAGGTGAGGTCTCGATTGGTCCTTTGTCAGAGTAGAAGCCACAATTTTACTTTCGAAAACAAGTCAAAGGAGGAATCAAATAAAGCAGTGGAAGATCTGTGTATCTGCTAACACTCCTTTGGGCAATACATAGGTAAATAAAAACACGAGCTTGTAATTGAAGCTATTTTCTTTGGCGAAAAAATTGTGTACTTTTTTTTTGCAGGCAGTAGGAAAATCTGAGAAATCTGTTACTATTTGTGTTCGCAGCACCTCGCACACCCCCGACGCGTGAGGCTTACTGGAGCTCGCCAGTTATTGTCTCCTGTAAGGAATCGTTTACTGCTTCTCATGCCCACCGCCGGAAACCTCAACGAGCTCATTCTTCACCTTTTATACTCTGAGAGAGACACTGTTCCCTTCTACAGCTACCATATATATTAGCATTGGATTCTTTGATATCTTAAAACCTGTCTTCCTTTCTTCTAATCAACATGTCACTTTTTACCTAAACGCACAACTCCCCGGTACTAAAGACCATCCTTGCTAAATGGGTTTCTCCTACTTCTTTATTTCGGGACACCTTTAAAAAACTGGGACTTGGAGAGATACTGTGATTGTGAGAGGGGCTTTGGTTAGGTTTTTCACAGCACTCTTTTCTCCAGTGCCAGCTTTTTAACACACTTATCCAGCTGCAAAGTGCCATTATCTACTTGCTCGGTTGCAGCAGCCGAGTTCTGCAAGGCTACATATTTGAGTAATATGGGGAAAAACGTGGTCTCCTCTTTATTCAGATGAACTGGCTGTAATTAATGAATAGAAGGTGAATATTCTTATATTTTGAAGTTAGGTGAGAAAGACACTGAATGTATTTAACAGAAACCATCTCCAAAGTTGGCAACTTTTCAGACGCGCTAATGGTGGCCCATGGGACATCATGAACGCGTTACCCTTTGCTTTGAAAGCTCTTTAGATGACGCCCTTGTGTGTAGTTAAGCACAAACAGGAACTACCAAGCTTTGTGGGCTTGCAGATGAAGAACATCCTGACCATCCCACCCCGACTGATAACGTATTTGGAAATTCATCTGCTTATTTGCTTCCTTTCCCCATTCCTTTTAGGGACATGTACATGCCCCTTCCGGTATTCAAGAACTCTAATCCCACCTTGAGGTTTATTTCACTATGTTTTGCTCAATTTAGACCATGGCTTTGAGTCATCCTTCCAAAGACCAAGATAGTTTTCCAATGAGCCCCTCAGAAACTTGTTTTATCCCAGTTTTGGCAGCCAGCTCTCGTCACATATTTCATTTGTTACTTTAGACGTAAGTCCCCATCCAAACCAGTCCAGCCTCCAAATATGGTGAGAGCTAAGCTGGTTTCTGGAGTAGTTTAGCACATCGGCGTGCGTAAGAATGAAGAGAACTGGAACGAGTTTTAAATACTGCTCTAAATAGATTGTGGTGAAATGTTCAGAGCTTAAAACTACACAGAAAATCCTGAAACAGATAAAAGAATAACTAAGACCCCATTAGTAAATATAACTCTGACATGATTGACTCCAGTAATCAAATGCTGCTTTGTCTCTCTCTGAAAACAATGAAGCAAAAGTTAAGTTCTCAACTTAGTACTTGGTTTATAAAGAGCTGGTAAAGTTTATACTATCAAACACAAAGGACTTTTTTTTTTTTTTCCCAAAGCCATTACACTGGACAGTTATAATAAAAACACTTTCCAGTAAAATCTTCACTGTCCACCAACTGAATCTTAATTCAGATCACACAATGATTTTGCTTTTAATTAGGATTATTTTCTTTCTCCCCACTGCAGTTGGATGATCCTTTCATTTATTCTCTCCTATAACTTCAAACAGTATTTCACAGTATTCTATGTGTGAATTATAAGGACACCAGTTCCGAGAGGGTCTCAAACAGCAAGTTCGATCAAGTCAACCTGTACGTGTATCATAGCCAGCAATAATCTTGCACTTCAGAAATAGCTTTTTATTCAAGTATTTAAATGTGGAAACATAAGAAAATAGGAAGTTTTCTATATCTAACCCTGGAAACACATAAGCCTGGTATTCATACTCAATATACTGCACACAAAAGTTAAGACCACATCCCAAAAAGCATCGGCATTTTTCCTCCTGGTCCGTAAGTGCAGTATCTAGGACGTGTTCTAAACCAATTCCTACTCTCTTGTCCTCCAGTTATAAAGAAATAAAGCAAATTCAACACTAGCCTGTGGGATAAAGGAGTGCCCGAGGCTACAGACCTAAAACTGGCTGCACTGCAATTCAACACAAAAGCTTGTATAATCATTTAGGAAAAGCTTAATTCTCCCAGAGCTCCTTTTTAACTTCTACAATACACAAAAGAGTACATCCGATACTTTCTTTTGGAAAAGAATAATTTAAGGTCTCACAACATTACCTTACAATTTAGAATATGTAGCTTTTTAACTATAAAATATTGGAGCACATATCCATAAGGGAATCAAAACTATAAATTGTATGAACACTTTAAGTAGTTTCTTGTTATACACGTTTAATGATTTAGTTTCAAACTGCACATAGAAACTACATAAAAGCAGCGTATTGGAAAATGCTTATCCAAATAAGAGACTCACACAGAGATATGGGGACAGGTACGGTTGGACTCAATGATCTCAAAGGTCTTTTCCAACCAAACAATTTTATGATTCTACGAAAAATAATTCCTATGGACAAGATTTTTTAAAACCCTAACATTTTGCATTTGTGCTTCAGTGTTCCTTAAAAATAAGCACTAAGTAATCTACAATTAGCAAAACATAAGCATATTTAAGCTAAGTATTCTAAGTTAATGAAATAAGCTGCTTTAATGGGGAAAACATTTTATTAGGAAACAGAAAATGCTCCTAGCTGGAAAGTCACCAGCTGCTTTTAAAGGATGCATTTACGCTGTGGTTGTTTTGTCAAAGCTCTGGCCTCAAAGAGGGAGATTTTCTAAATGCATTGTACGAGTCTTTAGCAAATTGTATAATATTCATTAAAATGAAATGGACACCCTTGATGTCTCCTGTAAAGATGTCCCAAGGAGTCAATTTTCAAGGAATTCATAATGTAAGCAGCAAGTTACCGGAGAAGGAGACATTCATCACCTAAGGCGGCCCCGAATGAATCATTTAGAGAAGGAGGTGATGTGGCACATTTCGGGGGTTTATTTGCTAAGCTCCATGAGACCCTGCACCAGTCGCCTCCTTCAAGGGACAACAGAGACAACCTGGCCAGCCACGCGCTACACACACCAGATTTCCTCAGACACTCCCCAGCTTTCATAGAATCATAGAATGCTTTGGGCTGGAAGGGACCTTTACAGGTCTCCCAGTCCAACCCCTGCCAGGAACAGGGACATCTTCAACCGGATCAGGTTGCTCAGAGCCCCATCCAACCTGACCGTGAATGTTTCCAGGGATGAGTCCTTCACCATATCCGTGGGAACCTGTTCCAGTGCCTCATCACTCTCACTGTAAAAAAACATCTTAGTCACATCCAATCTAAATCTGCCCTTTCTTAGTTTAAAACCGTTCCCTCTGATCCTGTCCCCGCTCTCCCTGATCCAGAGCCCCTCCCCATCTTTCCCTGCAGCCCCTTTCAGCACTGGAGGCTGCCCTAAGGTCTCCCCAGAGCCTTCTCTTCTCCAGGCTGAACAACCCCAACTCTCTCAGCCTGTGCCCGTACAGGAGGTGCTCCAACCTCGGATCATCTCTGTGGCCTTCTCTGGACCTGCTCCCACAGCTCCCTGTCCTTCCTGTGCTTAGGAGTCCAAAGGTGAATGCAGGGCTTCAGGTGGGTCTCAGGAGAGCAGAGCAGAGGGGCAGAATCCTCTCCTCCAACCTGCTGGCCACACTTCTTCATTTAACCCCTGAAGTTAAAACTACAGTGTCAGAGGGACTAAAAAAGCAGAGGTGAGAGCTGGCTGAAAGACCTTGGGAACACCCTCCTGCTGAACGTCCACATGGCTTTTTGGGATTTCACCCTGGCGTTGCTCCCGCCAGTGAAAGATGCCGTGTTCACTTGTCCTGTTGCAAAAAGAACCTGGCACGTGCTGCGCAAACAGATCCCTTAGAATCCGAACCCTACTCACTTCAGCTTTTTGTTGTAAGGGGTGGGTTTGGATCCCAACAGTGGAATCCACCCAATGTTGTTTCTTGTCTTTCGCTTCATGTCACACAGCGGATACTGTTAAGACTGAAACAAAGGACCATCCCAGAAGTTTTCTCCTTTATATTTGGCTTCATTTAAGAGTTGCTTGTTCCCCTTTTTAAGCCACTTACTTTTAAAGCATAACTATGTCAGTATTTAGCCGCAGAGGGTACTCCTGGGTCCTAAATCACCATCCATTTGTCAAAGACTATCAAAGATCTATGTTGCTAAATGCTCTAAAAATGCATTATAACCACATTACAATAATCTCCATGCAATAGCCCTCAGCTTCCAGGATGAATATGCTGATATTTATATAAATATTATGCAGGTAATGTCTTAAAATGCCCCACGGTTTTCACATTGGGCTGTACTTAGCGTGGCAGGCTGCTACAGCAAGTACTACAGATGAGAATAACAGCTTCCTTTAGAAGACAGTCTTATTCCTTTCTCTCATAAAATGGCATTGTTACAAAACAATCCAACACTTCATTTATTAACACAGAATAAGACACAGGATTCGCTTTTCAGCATCATTATTAATAACTTTACCAATGTGACCAGTGTTACACAAAAGGGCAACACATCCCAAGGGAGCTGCAGCCAGGGCTTGCACAACACCATAACAACTTAAAATATGGAAATGAAATCCTGATTTTTTTACTTTGTTGTGGTGCCATATAGAATTAACTTTAATAAACATAACCAAAGCGAGAATTGTCCTTAATGATCCTTCTAGTTTGCACCTAAATATTTCAACAGCTCTTTCACTGCTAAACTATATATTTAAAATATCCTTGAAAATCTTTATGAGATTGAGATGTTAAACATTGAAATCTCAAAAGCCAACTCCATGCTGGGAAAACTGGAAGCTATTTAATCAAGCTGGGCTCTTACACAGTCAAAAGAATTACAGTTGGTACGAACTCACGAGTATTATGCCTCTGAGGTAGGGAGACCACTGGTTCCATTTTCAAACGGACACAGGAACTGAGATTACTTACAAAACGTGAACTACAGATGGAAACTGGTATTTAATATGCAGCATGGTGCTTTCCGAAACCTGTCTTCCTCCTCTGTCCTCATCCCTTATCTACTCACCTAGCGGGACAGTTGCAAAGCCGGTGGGTGAGGCACGGGGTGAAACAGCTGATGGGAACCTGCATAACAAAGCATGCGTAAGTATATGTACATTTCAAAAATTGATTGTGATTTCCCATAACCATCACATTTCATGGATAACTTGAAGAGAAGAACCCTTTCTAAACCTCCAAAGTCCACACAACGAAGGACCTAGTTAACTGCAAGGAAAGGAACCACATCCCAGTGAAATTCAAGCCTCCAAGTAATTGGGTGAACAATGTTCTTCTGAGCCAGGACCAGTCTTCATACCTCCTTGGCATTCAGAAAACCTGCTGTTGACAGGGGACAGACTTTGCTGTCTTGCTGCCTCAAGGAAGAGGAAAGGAAAAGAGGCAAAAGTGTTTTTCTTCTGAGAAACAGGTGTTGAAAAATTTGGTGAGCATTGAAAAAAATACCTGTGGGGCAGGGACGCGGGGGAGACTGCTGAAATTTTCTGTCAGTCTGGCTGGGTTTTATTCTGCCAAACATGAAGAGAATTATGCATCATGTCTTCCATATCAAAATTTACTCAGCGATTGTCCTCACACGAAATGCAGTTCTGACCTCCAGTGCCAAAGATCCACTACTGAAGAGATTTCCATTAATGGCCTTAATGATCCTTAATGGATATTCATTAGAGCTGTCCTTAAGGAAACAGATCTCTCTTTGGTCTGAGAATCTTCACACCATGGTCCTTACAAACACACACTTAAGCAGAGCTTAGGAGTTAAGTGCTTCGCATAACACACATTAATATCACAATCCAAGAAATACTGCGGTAGTGCATTGTGGTGCTTTATTAGTGTTAGACATGCAATATTTATTTAATGAACAGAAATTAAAATATTAAGATAACATTTTAATCAAACTAAAGGAGTTGAAGTTGCAATAATGAAACAAAAAATAAAGGTTTTCATGCTTTCTGTGTTTATAGATCTCACATGTGCATATAGTTGTGATTCTGTACCGTTATTAAATGTCAACAAACTACCACTGACTGCACGAGACGAAATCAACCCTTAAGTTATAAGTAAAGTTTGGATCTTTTACAGATTTCCTGTATAACCTGGATCTTCAGCTTTTTACAGTACACCATAATACAAGACATCTGGAAACTTCTAAGATGAATAGGAATGATTCCACCACTTGTAACACGTAGTGGCTTCTTCAATGTACAAATTATGAAAGAGAAAGCAAATGCCCACCATGACTTCTTCAACAAAAACAAAATCCTTCATAAACACATTAAAGTGCTACCTATTGCATATTAAATACTTCCAGCAACTGCATCTACATTTAGAAGTTATAAATCCCTGAAAATCGGGTTTCATACTGAACGCGCTGACAGACCCTTCAATCAAGCATCATCAACAGGGCAGTGCTATAATCCTTCGGCATATACTTCAAAGAGAGGAAGTTAATCAACACACTTTAAACATCACCGTTCTAGAAGCCCACAGCTAACGTCTCTATCATATCTACAACAGTAATGGATACATAAAGAGCAAAAAAAGCAGGAGCTTACTTTATGTCCTTGATGTAGGATAATAATTTTTCTTAAAAGCTGGAAGCATAAAAAAACCTCCAGTGCAGCAGTAAACATATTAAGACAGCAGTTCTGTTTGTTTTAAGATGCATCCAGGAAAGGGCATCCTGTACATAAAGAAATGCAGACTCGTACCTAATGAGCGTGAGTTTCGTTAGGTCTCCAAATCATGAAACCTTTCTAAATGCCAGGCAACATTTTCACAGCTGGGAAATTACAAATAGTTCTTGAGACAGAGCCAAGAGCAATAAATGTAGTTATGGATAATCTAGGGAGAATGCTACATTCATTAGTAGGTGGAAAACCAAGCTAAGCATAAAATACAGCAGCAAGAGGTAAGGTATATAAATATTAAACATCTTTCTTGAATGGCAGAAAGTTTAAAGTTGTTACTGACAACATTAAAGTATGGCCTTGATATTTGCTAAAGTAAGCAAAGTGCATGGCAATGAGCAGAGCTGTTTCAAAGGAAAATTCAAAGTATAGTGTGTGCATGGATGAACTCTTACATCGTTTTTTGTGAAGAAAAAAATCAAAATAATGTGGAGTTGTTCAAAATTTTCATCCCTACATTTTAAAGGGTAAGAAAAACTGATCATAAATGAAGTTATTATGGGTTTAAAATGATCTGCAAGAAAGTTTACAGTTTTATCCTACAGGAGAAACAAAGCTTTCTTTGCTTTCAGCACAGAAATCACTCTGTACAAAATGTTTTCATTCAGAAGTTCAAAACACACATGGGGTGAAAATGCTTTTAGAAAACAACCTCAAAATACAGAAAAACATTAACATTTTCTTTCTAAGCAGAGAATAATGCACGTCATCTTTCCAGAATTGCTCCAAAAGCAGCCTATCTTCACCTAGAAGAACCCTATCAAGCTATTTTCATAGTTGTCAATGTCCCACTCTGCCTCTCTTCGTAACTTTACCTTTTCCCACATTGCATTTGTCGCTCTCCCCTCCTTGTTGATGAACTGTTAGAAACAAAAGGTGCTTTTATTCACTTACAGATCAGATAAAGACCAGATAGCACATTCAAAGCTTCACTAAATTTCTTCACTAATGCACAAAAATTGATCTTTTCGCTACCTTTAATCTGCTTATCGTTCTTGGTATGCAAATATGTCAAATGATCTGCTTTTAGTCAATTATGCAGTTTGATATTCTACATTTACATTCTAAAAGACGTGATTTCAGAGGCGCTAAATATAGTAGAGTTTAATTTTAATAATTATAAGTTGACTTGCAAGTGAAAAGTCATTGAAGCATATTCTCTGGTTAGGTTACCTGTTACTCCCCGCTGGTGTGGATGATTTAATCATTGTAGGTGCTGTAGATGGGCTCACACCAGTTAGCTTGAAAATGACTGTGGAATTCAAAACAAATGCACACCTCTTCCCCGTTAATAATACAAGAAAACCATTTGCTTCACCCATCCATTTGAAAATGTTTAAGAACTTTTTATGGAAATACTGAGTACCTGAAATACATCTTGGTGTAATTAGGAAATTAAAATCTAATTGAGTGCAAAACCAAACTTCCAACAGTAAATGTACCATAACTCAGTACATAACCTTTGGCACTTCAAGTATATTACAACAAATTTACAGTCATTTAGATCTTAAGTGGGTCAAAAGAACATTCATGTAGTTTATGAGGTACCGAACTTGACAAATCCTTAGGTTGTCAAAAGAGAGACCATCTGATGAAGTGGGCCCATTTCTAA
The DNA here is from genome assembly GCA_033558235.1 of Neomorphus geoffroyi. Classification (NCBI taxonomy): domain Eukaryota; kingdom Metazoa; phylum Chordata; class Aves; order Cuculiformes; family Neomorphidae; genus Neomorphus; species Neomorphus geoffroyi. The sequence continues at coordinate 3,023,829 of JAUMJM010000016.1, read as the reverse complement.
ATGCCGAGCACCACAATCACGTTGGGCTTGAATCAGTCGGGCTCCAGCCAGGCACAATGAGCTACGCTAAGGGATCCCAGTGTTGGGTTGGAACACTCCAATTTTAGGGACATAGTACTAGGGGGATGGGAGGTAGTTCCTAAAAAATGAAGAAAACAGGAAAGAAGGAGAAGGAGAAGGAGAAGGAGAAGGAGAAGGAGAAGGAGAAGGAGAAGGAGAAGGAGAAGGAGAAGGAGAAGGAGAAGGAGAAGGAGAAGGAGAAGGAGAAGGAGAAGGAGAAGGAGAAGGAGAAGGAGAAGGAGAAGGAGAGAATGACAGAGAGAGAGAGAGCAAGAGAGCAAGAGAGCAAGAGAGCAAGAGAGCAAGAGAGCAAGAGAGAAAGAGAGAAAGAGAGAAAGAGAGAAAGAGAGAAAGAGAGAAAGAGAGAAAGAGAGAAAGAGAGAGAGAAAAAGAAAAAGAGAAAAAAGCAAAAGTAGTAAACTAAATCTAAGAACAAGTGTACAAAGAAACATTTTTTCCACCAAGAATAATTCTGTACTGTCACACAATAACAACACTGTCAAAAGCATTCAGATAGTAGAACGTCTTTAACTTCTCCAGCTCTTCATTATTTAAGATATTACTAATTTTTGCAGTTTTTAAAACAAAAAGATATTTCTATCTTTTAAAACAACAACAAAAAAATGGAGTTAAACTTCAAGCTTTTTTCCTCCTCAGCAAGAGCCATTACATGGTTCGGTAAGAAAAACAAACCAGATCAGGTATAAAAAAAGAAGAGGAAAAGGAGACAGTCAGTTTTCTTAGATTCAAGTCTAAAATACTCTCTGTACTTTTTAAATGTCATCTTACTGTTCACAGCAACAGACAACCCAACTGAGACTCTTATAAAGGAAATCAAAATCAAAATCAAAATATATTTATGATTATAATGGGAGGATTCTTCTATTGTAATTTCTGCATTTTAAGTTCATCACTATATGTTGCCAATTTATTGAAAAACTGATACTTTTTCCATATGGCATTTTACGAGCAATTATCAAATGATCGGGAAGACACTGAACACCTCCTTTGATTTGCCTGAATGAAAACCAACTTTTAGAAGTATTTTCAAGGAATAAAGACGTCTTCCTTTTAATGAAAAGCCTTTCTAAGTACTCTATATGTGTTTAAGCAACAAAGACTATATTTCTAAAGGCATATATTTTTTCTCCTAAGATTTAAAAAAACCCTAATATATCATGTAAAACTCAACCTTAAATTGAGTCAGTGCTGTTTTTTGAATTATCATGTCCATTTAGGTCAGTCTGGTCTCTTCTCCTACATTTTCACTGTAGTAGACTTCGACTGAGCAAAGTAATCATATCTTTATTCCGTACTTTTCTCCAGTCCTAATTCCGACTCTATTAACACTGCTCGAAGTACTTCAACGTAGAAAAAAGGCATGCATTAATTTCATACAAAAAGATCCTCATAACAACCTTATGTCATGAGCTCACTACCAAAGTTCAATCGTTATACACAAAATTCAGCATTTAAAAGTAAAATAACTGATTCCGGCATGAGCCATTACTGAAATGGCATGTTTGGGTTTTTTTACACCGTCATACAAAAAGCACATTTTATAGAATACAGCATATACTCTGCGAAGATTGTGCATCACTGTTTTCCTCTAATATGTGTAGAACAAACTACATTCCATTGCAACAAACCACACTTAGGTTTAGTAAAGCGTACTGCACTGGCTTGAAAACAGTGGTCTCGATGGCATGCTGTAAGATCAGAATATTTGCATAATATCAATAATCATTCAAGAACACATTCGTTAACAGCACAGGCTGTCCAGCTGAGACTGCCATGTGGTGAACACTAAGCTATTATATGAACTGCATGGACATATTTAATGTGTATTATCTACTCTACTGTAAGTATGCTGGCCTTAAAGGTGCGTTCAAAATAACAAAGCTATTTAGGTAATCTAACAGGGTATTACTTTTGGCAGTCTCTGCTAGTGTTTGGAGTAAAAAATAACAACAAAAAAACCCTCACACTATAGTCCCATCCTCTCCTGATTCCTGGAGTTTCTTAGGAGAAAAGGAACAAAGAGAAGTCGAAACATTAAAGTGTGATTTCCTTCACTAACATGTTCAGCAGAAAGTACCATCGCGCCTTAACTTTTGGAGAACTTGCCAGCTTTGCGAGAAGGTTCATATGGCACTCTGAGAATACTAGGTGTTTCCTCCATTACTCGTACGAGAAGATTATCAATGTAATCCTCAAGTTCACGAATATGAGTGTCCTTCTTCTTCAGTTGCTCTTTATGTTTCACCAGCTCCTGCAAAACCTCTTCATAAGTCAGGTTACGGTATCCTGCAGTGGCGTCAAAAGGATTTCCATCCTATGGATAAGTTTAAAAAAATGATCAGATTTTATTAAGCAGGTCAGCGTTCTGAAAAAGTTAATGTGTTATCACTTCTCATGAAGTTTTTCACATGCACCTCTTGCCAGAAGCAACATCTTTCAGACAGCGTTTGCTCTAGAGCTTTTCTCTCCAGTACCCCCACTGCAGCAGAGAACTACAGACAGGTTGCTCAGTTTAAAGTAAGTTACCCAACCACAAGAACAGTTAGCAGATCCATTTGGGAAACCCACTATAAAGTGACTTTAATTACAGAAGAACAAGAGAGAAGCCTGAGAATTCAAGTCATACTGCAACTTTCCTGAGGTCCTGCCTTTTCAGTATATCGTAGCAAACCAGTTACTTAGCTTTAAATTACACCAGCCCTTACCTGCCTTTCACAGTCTATCTTTAGTGATCAGTGGTTCTCCAGTAATAAAACTTCCAATTCTAAATTTCAGGTGAAGCTAAAAGGTTGAATCTTAGAATAACAGAATAGTTTGGGTTAGAAAAGACCTTTAAGATCATCGAGTCCAACCACCGATCCAGCCCTGCTAAGTTCATCACTAGACCACGTCCCCAGGTACGACATCCACTTGTCTTTTAAACACCTCCAGAGATGGGGAGTCAACCACCTCCCTGGGCAACCCGTGCCAATGCTTGACAACCCTTTATCATTTGCACCACAGCACTTAAGACAGAAATATGCACAACTAAAAGATCTTGCTTGCTTGCTTGCAAGCAGGAGGGGCTCAGCAATAAGCAGCTGGGAAAAAGAGACTTGTTTCTATAATGATTTTTGATTGCTCAGTAGGTATTAACAGAGATGGATAAATTTGTCCCCTTAAACACATGACCCTGTGACATCTTCTTCTGTGTCAAGAAGAATCAACCTGAACATCTTCTTCTGTGTCAAGAAGAATCAAATGTGACCTTAAGTAATCTCATTATGAAATATTTGGAAATGTATAACTAAGAAAAGGATTGTGAGGGTTGGTTTATAAAAGTATTAGCACTGTTAAACATGCAAAGCACTAAGTTTTATCCGATTCAGAAACTGAGACATTTAAAAGCTACGGAACCTCTAATTAAGAATCTAACCTCTCAAATCCTGCGCTTAAAAAGGCAGAAGAAGAACACAAGATAGCGCTTGTTTACAGTAAACTCGTCACTAACACTGATAAAGGTTGCACAGCTAGGAAGCAGACCACAATAAAGTCATATTCATTCCTTTGTCATGCTTCATTCCTTTCCCTTCCACACAGCCCCGTCTTTATACAATGGCATCTGTCAAATCATTAAAATATGCAGTGGCCAAAGTTTTCAAATAAAGGTAATTAAAAGTGGTGGGGCACTGCAAATAGGCTGAAGTATGACAGATCAATCGGCCTCTCTCCACTCTCAATATATTTGAGATACTTAATGTCACGTTTATGTATGTGTATTCAGTATTTTAAACTACATTATCAAGTTACAATATTGTAAGTGATTATTAATTCCTGCCTTATTAAAATGTGATGAAATTTATAAATTGGTTAGTAATCAATTTCCAACAAGTATAGAGGAGAAAATAACCTCGCTTTGTGGTCATTCTCTTTTTAGCACATTTTATTCTAAAAGAAGAAGTAAAACTTTCTCCTTATGGTACTAAATTTTGTATACATTGGAAAAGACATCATTAACACTTCCATGTCTGAAAGACAGGGTTTGCCAAATTGTCTGATTTGGCAAAGGCAGGGGAATTAAGATGGAATCATGTCTTCAATTATTATATAAAGTTTACTGGAAAACTGTCTGTAATATATGCTTTAAAGACGTTTTGTCACCCACACGCCCTGTGTAACATGAACACAAGAATATTCTGGTGAAAGAATATTAGAAATAAATACTATTAAAGTTAAGAAGATTTTAGGTTTTTAACTTTGAGCAAATAAGTTACAGTTAATAAGGAACACCTATATCTTTACAAAAAGAGATGCTACAATTTTAACAGAAAACATTTATTTTACAAAGAATTAATCAGATAAACAGATTCTAAATAACAAGCTACGCAAGGAATGAATGTCTCAGCTACGAAACATTATTGGGGTACACACTGACAGCCAGAGGAAACGGAGTTAGGTAAAATGAAGGCCTGGCCATCTCTGATCATCTCTTTATTTGTTCCAATGAGGAATTCTGCTCTGGGAATATCATCTAAGCTGCTTTCACATCTTTTGTCCTACTTACTTCATCTTCCTTTCAGTTCTTAATTAGTCCTTAAAGAGCTCACGCTGCCCTTTCAACTGGCTACTGCTCCCATTCGAACACCGCTTTCGCAGACAGGTGTTGGCACCAGAGGAGGAGACATACAAACATAATTACTAAATGTGATGCACAAGCCAGAAATATAATAACTTGGTGAGGGCTATTATTGTAGAACCTAATAATAAATGACTTCAAACACCTTCGAAAGCAATCTTGAATATTTAAAAAAGGAATTCAAATGGTTTCATTCAAAACTATGGTTGAGATATGGTTTCTTCTCCTCCTAATTTGTATTTTGTATTAAATGAGTGCTACCTCATAATCCTACGACTGACATGTAGGAGAGCTGGTATTCCAAAAGAAAAATCAACAAGGATTTCTTTTATCATCTTTAAATCCTTTAAATAAAACAAATCACATCTTATTTCTTAAAAGAATTAAACCAATGCTTTTACCAGCAATAAATTACATGATTTGCAGTGGTACATTTGCAAGCACATAGAAACTGTAATTATGGTGACTTTACAGACAATAGCTGCTACGTTAAATCAATTTTTTTGATGTTGCTTTTTGTCAGAGATTAAGTAACCGCCTGGTAGAATCCAGTTTGCTATCTGATCAAAGGCAGCCTTCATATACTCTGACATCTCCCACCAGTTACTTACAGTATAAAAACTTGGGCATTTACAATAATATCAAATGTTATTACAAATCATTTAAATAAACCAGCAATAAACAGGCAGTACAAAGTCATATTTGTTTGTGAAACTTGTTTTCTGTATATTTTAAAGATTGAAACCAAACCCACTTTTAAAGATTTCATCTATCCATAGCACAAATTCTAGGAAGACCACATTTCCTTCAAAGAAAGACGCTGTGGATGCTTTTGGTCTTAGTACACAATTTACTGTAGGTACTTTTAGTCAGAAGAGTATTCTGAATAATAACTTCTAATATTTCTATATTTAGTGTTTTCTGAGGGGCTGTTCATCTGTTATTTGTATTACTAATCCTATCGTACATCAGTTCATTACTTTCATTTTGATTTCCCCATTTAAAGATTGGCCTACAGACAGGAAACTCCTCTTAGGTCATCGCTGCCTCAAGCAGAGCTCCTCACCTCACTATGACTTCTCTGGAGTCATCTGAACTATCCAAAGCAACAGTTTTCTTCTTCCTTTCTTTGCAAACATCTAATTTTTCCCTTCTTCTCTACATCACCACACCGAACTACCCTGCATATTAGAATAAAACTCTTTTCTTTATTTCCAAATTTACACCTGTAATTTTCTAATTAAATTAACTGGATATGTGAAAAGAAAAACAAAAGAACGCCAAACCCAACATTTCCTTACATGAGGTTAAAGAAGAATAAGAGCTTATATTGCATCAAGCCCCAATTAGTGGGCATTTACCAATGACTTTCCATTACATTTCATAACTCACCGTTGTTTTCCTGAGGTCCTCGAAGCCAGAAGGATTCATATTAAAACTGTGGGGAAAAAGCAAAATCCAAAATATTAGCAGGGCTTACTTTTCTGACCAAAACATCTACCAGAAGATGCGACTGCATTAGGTACGTGGCTATGAAATATTTAATACAGTTTAATTTCTTGACTTATTGAGCTTAGGAAAAGTAGAAAAACATTCAAAGTTAATGGATATTTTCATATATTCTTTGTTCACTTTTTTATTTTATCTTTTAGATTCTTTTTGTCATAAAGCTTGTACAAGTCATTAAGAAATGCAAGAAAGCATATTATGGATTGGGCTTCTCCAGGTCTTTTCTCTTGACTTACCTCAAGCTTCTAAGAAAAATGAGATGCTCTAAATGAAATATTCTGGAAATCAGTCCCTGGGATGAGAGTGTTAAAACCAATAAAACCCTGCAGACTAAGATGCATTCCCAGCTTTCATGGCAGCTGCTGGAGAAGAAAGGTCCTTTAGAAATTCCAGTGAGATCACCAGCTTAAGGCAGAGCTGAAAAGCCATCTTCTGTCAGCAACATTTGTACTTAAAGCCAAGTAAATAATCTATTATTTTATAAACCAAGCGATTATCCCACATGTCCGGAAAGCAAAGCTAATTCATGACGTTGCTGTGTGGAGATTTTTTTCCTTCCTCAACTGCAAAAGTGCAGTTGCTATTGATAAAAGCGACCATTGTCTAAGTGTCAGCCCTAAGAAATGGTCCGCTGGTCGCTCAGGTTGATGTGATTATTAGCAGAGAGCTTCAAACCCCAGCGCTGCTCTGTTATTGGTTACAGCAAGTTTGGAGAGGCAACTAACAGAAAATCTGTTCAGAATTTGGCTACGGCTTACAAATACTATTTACTTGGTAGCATCAGAGCAGGTATCATTCTTTCGCATCACAGAACCTCTTATTTAGTTAGATTGCATGCTCTGGCTGCCAAGGCAGCATCTGTTGATTGAGAATAATGTAAAAAGTTACAAAAATATGTTTACACTTTTTTTTATCTTAAAGGTAGCTTAAAGTAAGGAACATGTATTTTGTGACTTCATCACTGTCTTAATCTGAATTTATAAGCCATATATTTCATGGTGTAAAAGCAGAAAGGTCATAATTTACAAAAATAAATCATGTAAAATGTAAAACCTGATTTTTTTCCTTTAAACAAATCTACTTACGGTACAAATTTTCACTTTACATTGTGTTTTTTTCTTTATGCTCTACGTTATTTTTCATTTCCAATGTATTTTTTTTGCTCATACACACATCCCGTGAACCATCTGTTGGACTGAGGATATTAGACGAAGATTGGATTACGCAAACAGTCACAACTCGAAATCAAGAGGTGTCTGACGCATCAAGTTCTGCCTAATGTCCATTATACCTGTTTGTAACAGCGATCCGCAGCACCCCGCCTCGTTCGCTGGAGACCAGTTTTGAATGAGAGGCCTCTTTCATCGGGTATTGTCTACAAAGCTAAAAGCAGGAACCCTCCCTCGCAGCCTGCCTTTTAGTTTCACCCTGATGTGTCAAACACATGATGAACTCGCTTCATTCATGGCTGTCTTTTGTGATCCGAGCACAAAAAAAATGAGTTAACTGAACTGGATCGAATTAGCTTGGTGAAAACCAAGAATGTCTCTATTTAACGAAGTGTGGCGTTAATTTGGGATATCTTTCTTTTGGGACTGTTTCCTCATGTTAGACAAGATATAGAATAATACGGTCTGACTGCTCAACTGAGGGGCTTTGCGAAAGGTTAAAAAAGCAGGATCTTTCACTGCCTTGAATGACTTTATAGTTTCTGAGAAATAAGTCCTGGGACTCTTTTACAGAGCAGCAGCCTAAAAGAAAAGCTGCAGGTTTGACTACAGAAAGTCACGTATGAAAATTAGAAATATAAATCATTGGCAATATGGACTTTTAGCTAAAAAAATGTAATACTTTCTGTAACTTTGCAGACGTTGTAACTACAATTACGAAAGGACACATCTGCGTATTTCACGTGAAGCAATGTGAATATACATGCAAAACACTGAAACAGAATACTCCCAGTAAAACCCCAAACCCCAAGAACGCTCTTACTCATATTTTAAAGAAATCTGTGGAAAATGTACAGCTTCTCAAGGAAGAAGCAGGTGCTGTGATTGCATAAAACAATTTAAAATCAGGTTGCCTGCTCAGTAAGGTGGGGGCTCCGCAACCCCACAGGGGTTCCTGCCAGCACCTCCAGCCTGAGGTGAGTGTGAGCAGACACAGGCTCTCACCGCCACACACACACACTCTTCTCCCAACTAACAGGTGATAGGATGAGAGGAAATGGCCTCAAGTTGTGCCAGGAGAGGTTTAAATTGGATATCAGGAAATATTTCTTTACTGACAGAGGGGTGAAGCCCTGGCAGAGGCTGCCCAGGGCAGTGGGGGAGTCTCCATCCCTGAAGGGGTTCAAAAGCCGTGTAGACGTGGCATTGCAGGACATGGTTTAGTGGACACGGTGGGGTTGGGCTGACGGTTGGACTGGATGATCTTAGATGTCTTTTCCAACCTTAATGATTCTATAATTCACTGTCTGAGGCGCATATAATAACCTTGAAAGAAAATACTGTTAAATTCTGAGTGCATATAGCTGGGACAGCTGAGTGCATGCTGCAGTGGAATTCATTTATTTTGGAATTTTAAGTTCATCACAATATTAGACCCCTAAAATTATCATCTCACTTGGTTACTCATCAAAGTACTCCTCGAGGACCACAGCCCATACGCTGTACAATGATCCCAACCCTCCTTCAAGCAGCCATTTCCTTGTCTTCCTAAAAGTGTTCTGAAACCATTGATCTAAGTAATTATGAAAACTGCTATGTTACGATCACAGCCCATATCGATACTGATGTTTATTGTCTCATCTGTAGTTTCTCCCCAGGGTTTGATAAGTCAGTGGGGAACTTTTACTACGGAAGCATGAAAAAACTACATTCAAAGCTTGGGAAAAAAATTTCTTTTAGCTTTTTTTGAGTGTGGTTTTCTTGAACAGTGACTGTAAAAAAACCCTGGCATTGTAGGATTCTGTAATTATTGTTTCCCAATTACGCCCAAACTAAATTTGCTCAGTTTACAAGTAAAAAGATGATTACTTTTTAATAAATGGAATTTCTGTCAATTCACCCTGAGGACTAAAGTCAAATTGAGGTTCTCTGGCTCATTGTCATTATCACGGCATGTAACTCCCAGGTCTTACATCTGAGTTCAGGACCTTCCAACCTACACAAACTGGCTTGCTCCTCCTCTTTCTGTTCTCTGAAAAGAGCAGAATTACATGAAACTCTTACATTTTTTTCATTACACCTACTATTTATGAAGTAATTAAATCCTTAATTACGTGCTGATTATTTGCAGTTTGTATAGAAACTTCAGCACAGTGGAGGTGTGTTTAGGATGTACCACAGGCTCAAGTTTACGACTGGATCTTGTAATTTTGTCTTCTAGAGTTTAATGGTAGTTATAAATTCAAACATTAAGTCTAGTGGCTGCTTAAATATTTAGCTTCTAAATGTTTGGAGATTAACACAATGCTTAAAAAAAATCTTTCCTATAACTGATTTAAACATTTTAGTGCTTGAACCATTTACTCTGACAACATAATGAATGGGAATCAGATTCCTAAATTATGTTGTATAGAAAGCATATTTTAAGGAGCAAAAGCTTTTTGCTGTTCTTATCAGTAATATGATCATTGTGCTGTATACTACTGGAAATATAAACAACAATATTTACATTCATCTTTACTATTCAAAGTATTGAAACCTTCTTTTTTTAACCTGATATCTTGCAAAATAACCATGACATCTATCTGTTCAGTAAGTTTTTAATTTTTTTTCATTTTAATATGGAACATCTACTTACAAGTCTTTAGCAAAGCTCTCCTATGTTCACTTTGCATTAGAGTTGGAAGATTATTTCTATTCCTAGTCTCAGTCTTTGGGCTGATTCTTGTTATATTGCTTACGCATTTCTACTTGGATTCTCACAACACATATCAAAACCTTGAAATATTAGGATGCAGTTTAAGTTATTAGCAATGTACTAGAAAAACAAAAGAAATTAATAAAATCAGATTAATAAAATTCAGAAACTTAGCTTTCCATAGAATATTGTTAGCCTGCTGTGTCTGGCAACGCAGACATCATTTTATACTCTGAGAAGGAATGATTGTCATCTCTGGCGGCTGGGCAAGTATGGAGTAACCTTATTACCATTTATTTCCCAATCAGACTCTGGAGAACATCACTTAATACACTTCCCTATATAAACTGTCCTGCTGTCAAGCCAGGTTCCAAGGCCTTCTGCAGTTTGTGTAACCCCAGGAGAACAAAAAGAGACTACCAAGTTTTGCTGGTATCAATCCATTTCTTAATATTGCTATGAAGTCATGCCAAGAGTTAAGAAACAGGACCAAATATCCCGAACTTTGAATCGAAGACATAGAATCACAGAATGGTTTTGGTTGGAAAAGACCTTTAAGATCACCGAGTCCAACAATCGATCCCGCCCTGCTAAGTCCCCCACTAGGCCACGTTCCTGAGTACGATACCTACTCATCTACTCATCCAGCCCTCGGATCATCTTTGTGGTCTCCTCTGGAATCACTCCAACAGATTCCTGTCCTTCCTCTATTCTACCTATACTACATATAATTGCATTTGACTAGGTATAGAGCTAGTCAAGTTTCAGTATGGAACTGAAAAAAACCTTTTCATTTCAAGAAAAGCAATGCAGAAGGACAATGTTCTTAAAATAAAACTCACTAATGATGACAGGCAAAACAAGTTCTGAAAATAGCACAGTTGACCTGATGCTGTTTTTCAGTAACAGAGAAATGTATGTTAAAATGTCAGAGCAAACTTTGTTACTGAAGCAAGTGCAGTAATAAACTGTCAGCATTTCTGAACAAGGCAAATGAAAATTAAAAATAGGGAGTTGTACACTGGGAGAGGATGACCTACTTGGGGAAAAAAGTACAAAGCCATTCCAACCCTTTGCTCTGACCAGGCAGTTTCTGGGGTTTATTCCAATGGAGCTGTGGCCAGTAACCATGCTTCTGGCTCATCACACGTGACAGGCAAGACTGAAACCATTTAAGAGGCATTTATCTTTAATGATGTTCAAGTTACTGCACTAATACCTCTTCATTGTGGTTTGAGCTAATAGATTCAGCTGCAGTTGACCAGAGCCAGGTCCTGGTCTAACGTAGCTCCCCTGACAAGCAGAAAGTCAGAGCAACACCACGATTTCACAAAAGAATCTCTGCTATTTCACTGTTGCCTGTAATGTAACAGCTGTTCCTTAGACTGATCACGTTAATGTGATCTGATCACATCACGGTTATCAAGAGACTCATGTTTTCATGGCACCTCACTTGGGTTTGTTTTTCCAATTCTAGTAATGAACATATCAAAACTCAGAGACATTGCTTCTTTCGGACACTGCATCCTCTGGGAAAGACGGAAATGCAGATACCGATGTGTTTGGAGGCAGGAGAAGCAGGCAGCTCTAACAACAGTGTGTGACAACAGAATGGTGGAGAGAGGCTGAATAATAACCGCATTCGGAAATTACAGACAGAGGGGAAAGATGCAAAAGAGATGACTTAAAAGATTGGGGGAGGGGGTTGTTTGTTTCAGTTGTCATTTTTTTTAAAAAGCAGAAGCAGTAAAAGAACATAGAAAAGAAAATAATATTTTTGTATTTTATGCTCCAATTGATGAACAGCTGTCATAAATATCACAATATCACAAGGCTGGAAAAGACCTTTGAGATCGAGTCCAGCCTAAATAAATATGAGGCTTATTCCTAACTGTTAGAGTGAATCCTAGTAAGATACAAGTTGCTTTCTCCTCCACTAGTCGATCTTCCGTGGTTTAGTCTGGATGAGGCAGAGGGGAGACCTCATCGTTCTTTGCAGCTCCCTGAAAGGAGGTTGTGGTGAGGTGGGCGTTCGTCTCTGCTCTCATGTAACAAGTGATAGGACAAGAGGAAATGGCCACAAGTTGCACCAGGCGAAACTTAAATTGGATATTAGGAAATAAATCTTCACTGAGCAAAGAGTGATGAAGCCCTGGCAGAGGCTGCCCAGGGCAGTGGGGGAGTCTCCATCCCTGGGAAGCTTCGAAAAACCTATAGAGTTGGCACTTTGGGACATGGTTTAGCAGGCACAGTTGGGTTGGGCTGACGGTTGGACTGGATGAGTTCAGAGGTCTTTTCCAACCCTGGTGATTCTATGGTTCTATATTTATTGTAAGAACTTGACATGAGGTGTCATCAGAATGAAGGCTCAAGCTTTATCTCCTTTTCTCAAAGTTTCGGAAGTGCTACTTTAAAAGGTTTTTTAATTGTATCTCTCTCTATCTGTATACTTATATGTATATACAAACACACAATCATATTGCAACTCTGTGTGTGTGTATATATAATAAATATTGTAAAGATATATATAACGTTTCTCAGAAAGCTTACAAACACCTATCAATTCAGTTGATAGGTGTTCAGATCAACTGAGATCTGGAATTTGACCAGACTAGTAACAACCTGTCAACTTTAAAAACTGGACTATTTGTTTCCCTGTGTCCAGTGCCTAAGATCCTGTTAATTACCCCAACTCTCTTTCTGTAGGTCTTGTTAATTACCCGCCTCGTGTCTCAGTGGACCTTGTTAATAACTTGTACAATCTCTCTAAAAAGGTCCTAATAACACATTAAAATTAAAGATGCTTTTCTTTTAGCACTTGTCAAGCGGTGTAAATTGAGAAATTTTCACATCGGTTTATTAGCGAATGCAGTGCATTTCCCTAAACCCAAACAATCCCAGGGAAATGATGCACAAGGCTTGGTCACGGCACAAAACAATCTTTGTTTTCCAGGAGCACCCTCAATTTCTTTAACTGTGTTCAATCCCAAATCCACGTGGCTCCTGACTGCAATTTAACCTCTCAAGAGCCATGACAATAGGAGTAATTGTGAGAGTGAATGCGATTTCAGATGCTATTAGGTAAAAGTTTCAAAGCAGTGGATTAAGAAGTACAAAGCCAAAACTATTATTGGTAAATGCTGGCTAAAAATACTCACCATATTGTGTGCTTAAAAATTCTTCACTGGCTGTATGATATAAATCCTCTGGAACAAATGGATTTTGTAATGTTTACAAAAGCAGCATTTCTTGTTTCACTGTGAGACTACAGCGTTTTTAAATTGTCAAGAAACCAGCTCATAAATGTCCACATTACATCTACACCAGACAATAAACCCCCCCAATCTTAACGCTTACGCAATACACTAATACTGCATCTATAAAACCTTTAAAAAATACTCATCTATCCACTCAGCGTTCGTAAGAGGTAACAAAATATCATCCCTTTTTTTACACATCAGGAGCAGGGAGACCAGGCGATTCAGCCAAAGCCACAGAACGAGACTTTGCCAGAGCAGAGATTATCAGAAACTTGGGGTCCTTATTTTGTGATTTCCTGGCCGCTAGTATTACATACAAACCAATCGGGTTTTGTTTTGCTTTCCCAAAATACTTCTTAGCCCTTCTTGAACTAACAATAACGAATAATAGTAATGAAAATAAATAATGGTTTTCAAATAATCCTGCTGTACTTCTTGCTCTTAGGAAAAAAATCCTGTAACTCTTGCTGAGCCACTTCTGCATTTTCCGTGTCAGCAGCTGAGAAACAAGTGGTAGGTGTATTTATCTTCATTCTTTTAATTATTAAATAAGAATAATTAGTGACTGGCTGGCTGAAGGACTGTTCTGCAACTCACCGAGTATCAGTGATGTCATTACGAGCTGCCATCCTGCACATTGTTATTGCTTCGTCAACATTACCAAACACAATTAATTAGGATGGATTTGAGTCTGATGCAAACTCATACAAGCCTCTGAAAAGGCTGCTACTGACTTTACAGACACAGGTTCACTGGTGCTACGAACCCGACTTTCATGTTCTGCGCATGGAACAGTTGGGTTTGGGGAAAGAAGTTTGCTGTGGATTTTTTTTCTTCCACTTTGTGCTGTCTCCAGCCTGGTCCAATGGGCTGAATGTCCTTTTGTGGCTACTGCGAGCTCCTGGAACACACCTTCCAGTTGAGTTCCATCAGACATGAAGCCAATTCTGTCACTCATGCGGTGGGGTTAACCGGGAAATCCAACTGCAAAGCAAACTCCTCGTCCCAACCACAACACTGACTTAGGGCACACCAGAATAAAAATCTGGTTTATTTGTCAAAATGTGTCCATCCAAAAGAGATTAATTGCATGTTAGGTAAACAAAAATCAACTCTGAGTCTAAATTCCCTGTGTGCTTCCTGCATACTTAATTTGTTACTCAATCTCATTCATGTTGTGCCCACAGATTTATACAATTCTTCCTTCACAGTGTTCCCAGTTCTAAAAATTAAAAATGGATTCTATTCAACAAATCCTCCCCAGATAAAAGGTAAACGCAAACTGTAAACTTATTAAATATGCACATTTTGTATTAATTTCTACTTCAAAAGAAAATTAATGTAGAAGATACATTTGAAGGAAAGCAAACTTAAATGGAACAAAATACCGGAGCGTATAAAAATCGAGAGCTTCCAACTGAAATTATTGCACACTAGATATTATTCCATAACAGCTATCTTATAGAAGAGGTCAAAATGTTTACTGTTTTTGGCTTTCTGAAAATAATAGAATATCTGTTTGTCTTATCACAAGTTTATGTTTACATAAAAGTCAAGAACCAGTCAAAGAGACTCATACAAAGAGGGGGAACAAATGACTGCAGTCCTTCTGAATGGGCACTGTGATGAGCTTTTTAATTACAAAATAAAGAAAAAAAAGTCCATCGTGATTACGGTTAAAGATTTATATTTATCAAGATCTGCTACATTCAAGAACTTCAAAAGATTCACTACTTCTATCTAGCATCTGCCTGAATACAGTTTTTTCACTTTAAAAAAATTAAATGCTATGTAATTTTAATTGTTATTTAAATTACTTCTCTTTAAAGGAGCTTATTTAAATGGAAGTTTAACTTCTGACAAACCCAGCTACATCCTAACCTTATTCTAATCTACAGAAATCCTTTATTCAATAAATAATATTCTAATGCTCTGCCAGTAAACATGTTATTTAAGACTCTAGGAACTGACTTGGCTCGTAGAGGACACAAGAGAATTCATTGGAGCCTGTACGAGCTTCTAGAAACCAAATCTTTCTTTTCTATAGCAGATCCACTTCAGTTCATTTATCTAATTCACATCCATGATTTTGTGGAGAAAATGAAAGAAAGTATAAAGAAAATACTACTGTGTCATTAATTGAGGAATTAACAGACAGGAAAAAAAAGGCAAACTTAAGTCATTAAATCAAAATGAATCATTACCTTGAAAAAAAAAAAAAAGGACTATTACATTCTGGCATTAATATACAGGAAAAAAAAGAATGGAAATGAATAAAAGTTAAACACTTAATTGCTTAAACATTTATCTATTAGGAACAGTGTTTGTGGTGCATTTGTGTGGTGGTGTACATACATAAATATTCATATAAAGAGAGAGACAGTATATTTTCCTCACTCACAAACAAAAGCCAGAAAGGAAACTAACTGTGGGATACACCTTTTTTTTTTAAAGGAAAACAAGTAAACTGTTGTTTGATAAACAAAGATTAAAATGGACTTTTGAAATCAAAGTTTCTTACCAGTGCCAGTAACTTAATTCGCTCTGCTTAACACACAAACTGCTGCCTCACGCAATGACTCAAGCCCACAGGACTCAGCACAGCTACAGTGAGCCAAGTGAATTCAGATGTGACAAGCGCTCACCTGGGTGCTCTCATTTAAAAACAGAATGGTCTTCAATTCTTGTGTTCTAACACACAGAATCTAAATCAATTCTTTCTCCAAATCCATAGGATTTGTTTTCATTACATTTTCTTCATCCTTTTATTTATTCCGTTTTGTCTTTCCCTTTCCCTCTAAACCCTTGACTTCGGGCAACATAATAATTCATGCTGAGAACTCAGTGAAAGCAGAAGACCTTCACGAAAAGCTCATTCTGAAGCATGGACAAGGTCTTCCACAAACCCAAGTACACAAGAACATTGACAGTAGAGATTAGCAATATAAATGTAACTTCAAAACGAAGTAAGAAAAGATTAAACCACATAAAAAGTTTCTATCTTTTACTTAGAAACAGATAAGCAATAATATAAATGTGTACAAAGCACACAGACTGTGTTCCTCACCACTTCACATTTTCATTTATATAACAAGATGAAGATACCGGATTGAAATACAGCAAAAACCTACCTCGAAGATGGCAACACGCTTGTAGGCTTGAAGCTTGCCACAAACGGATTAGTCGAGTCATAATCAAAACTCTCCTGATGAGTTTCACCAAACGCACTGGGTGATTTCAAGTCAGTAGAAGTGTCTGAGCTCCCATTGCTAAGTTTATCTGACCTCCTGCCATCTTTTTTTCCAGTCACTCTTTCAAAAAGACTAACTTTCTCTTTTTTCTCTTTTTTCATTTCTTTTCGGATTTCCACCGGTTTCGAAAACAAACTTATGTTTTGGTCCCATGTTGCTGGGCTTTCTTCAAATGGATTCTTCTGTCTTGGCAGTGTAGCAAATTTTTGGGGTAACGAAGCACTCACATTGGTAAACGGGTCATTTTGTGCTTCAAGCGCAGCTTCATCAACCGTGCTGTCCAGCTGGGTCATTTTAGAAGTGTCAACACTTAATGTCCTTCTATGTGGAGATTTTAGACTCCCTGCAAACAATCTGTCATTAGCATATTATCGAGGAGATATGAAATCACAGTTTATGACATGCAGAAACCTGTTGCAGCTTAGGTCTAGAAGCCTTGCAATTGAGGCTCAGTTCCCACTGCTGACTAACCAAGCTATTTAAAATATCACAGGCATTTGTGGCCTTAACTTCAGGATTCAGAAAAGTTTATGGATAGACACTACAGCAAACTTTTGTTTCCTGCACGAAAACTAAGTTCTACAAAGAAGACAGCTCTGACTGGTGTGCCATTCCTGAAAGTGGCACTAGCCTGGTGCTGCGTAATAACTGTGAACAAGGCAAAGCATTTTCAATTCTTCGTATAAATCAGATTTAAACCTTTAGTGATCGCTTTCAAATTTTTAAATAAAGTTTTAAGAAGCTGTTTTGCCCAGAGTTCCCTCTAAAATGCAATGCTTCCCTCCCACGTACTCTCCAATGAGGATGTAAGAAGAAAAATGCTAAATTATGACCAATGTAAGTTATTTCTTACGCTCAGAAACAGCAGTTATGAGTTCCCACCAACTAAGGAAAATGAAAAAAAAAAAGCCAGCAATCATTCTTAACTTTTTGGCCTCGTAATGGCCTCATAAACTAAAGAAATAAAATTCTGAATGCTCTAATAGCAGTAATTACAGTGGTCATGACTTGTACTTACCACCTTCATCGACCGAACCAAACGATTCTAGCTGACGCCTGAAAAGATGAGGGTAGCCAACTGTGCTGGATTTCATTTTCTCTGAGGAGACATGGGGTCCCGTTAAATCTGACATCGAATGAGCTGATGATAGGCGCTGAGGTCCCAAAAGGAAAGGTTTTTTTGGTTTTGATTTCACTTGTACTTCACCACTACACAACTCTACGTTTGCATCAGGTGTGTGAGTACTTGGGATGATGGCAGACGATGTATCTGAAAACGTCCCATCGTTTTTTCGACCCTTCATTTTGTCTTTTAGTTTAGCAAAAGGGGATTTCGTTTTGTCCTTCATTGACAAATCAAACATACTTGCTGTCATATTATTCCTCATGAACTGGATATTGACCTTTATTTGTCCTCTGTCTTTAGTTCTCTTCCCTTGTCTGGACTCGAGGGGAAACCACCTTAAAGGAGAAAACCGACAAGTCATGTTTTTCTGAGGCTCATCAATAAACTCCGGTTAGTTGGTTAAAGTATCTGGTTCACATAGTTTAAAGTATGAAAAGCAAAAATGAAAACATTCCTGTATTGAAAAACTTTTTTGTCTATGTTTGGTTTTGAAGAGCAAACTCAATAGTTAAGCAAGCACAAAGCCCTTTGCACTCTTCACCCGTTTTGAGAGCCAAAGCCAACTCTGTGGGAGCCGGCTAAACTTCATCAAAGTTAATGGGCTCACATCTGCTTAAAAAAGGAGAATTTGTATCTAATGTTAATTATAAATACATTTTATTTTGTTATTTAATAGAACTCTCAACATTTTTCAAGCAGCCTTTATTTAGCAGTGATGTGTATTACCTGAATGTAAATATTTCATCTAGTAACGTTGTCTCCTCTGATTTTGCTTAGGTTTATAAGCTAGCAAACATTTTTCCCCTCTATCCCTCCTCTCTAATCACTAGTTAAGGTTCAGCCACCTGCACTAGCAAAGAAATACCTGCAACCTCTGAACAGTGAACGATCATTTTGGTTCTGCAACTGCAATCCTTACTAGTGCTGACTTCTAACTCCACAAGCACCAGTTTTGGAACCATGACAAGAACCCCCACTACCTGTAACGAGACCAAAGGTGTGATCAACCATTTCAAAGCACAAAGTGTTCTTCCTTGCCAGGTCCGATAAAGGCTTTATTGTTACCCATGTGTCTTATCCATTCCCTATTGTTCTCCATTGTCCCATGGAAGCATCTACAGAACTATGGCTCAATGTTCCTTCACCTAAATGAATGATTGACAGACAAACCCTTCGTCATACCCATCATCAACAGCCTTTTCCTATTCAAAAAAAGGGCACAAGGGAATATTTCAGATGCGCCAGCTCCGAAGAAGTGCTCTAAACTCACTGTCGGCAGAAATGCACGCACACGTGCTGACACAGCAGTGCCGTATCACGACCAAATCACTTTGGAATTGGAGGCCAAGAAGAAAAATTACCTATCAGCACAGATACAAAATTGATTATGCAATTATATATACATTATCCAATACTGCCAAATATAGAAAGCAAGGTCAGTAAAGGAGAAAAATAACTCAATTTCCTTTCAGGTTTCATAAATACTTTTAAAGGTGGTGGCTGAGTTCATATTTTCAGGTAGATAATGGTTTTTGAGTTGAGAAAATACCTCTAAAAGGGATCTGCCAAAGAAATAATAAAAGAACAAAGAGTATTATTACTTTTTTTGTTGCTTTGTGATGTCCAAAACATTTTATAACCCATACTAAACCAGAATAATTAAGTAAAAATATCAGACCTTCTCTGTCCCGAAACCAGACAATACAAATTTACACAAGCATACCAAGAAGCTCAAATCAGTAGGAGGACAATTAAACCTTTAGGAAGAAAGTTTTTCTTCTGTTGTGAGGTAACTTCATTTATGTCCTTTAAATGAAATGCAAAACCTGAAATATGTTATGCATCTGAAGAAGATGGATTGTTTTTCCTTTTAGTTAATAACGTTTCACTTCTCGGTAACTGATTCCAGAAATACTTTAAATCATCTATAGAGTCATTACAGAAAATACACACAACAGAACCAAGAGTAAATCTTTTTGTGATATTTAATACTGCAAAAAGTGGAAGACAAGATAGCCAATTTTCTTTAAAACTCTTCTTTAAAAGAAAATAAGTTCATATATTCTCTTAAAAAAATGAAAATTCACGCACAGAAAAGAAACCAAAACCAAAAATCAGCCTGAAACTACAGAAGTCCTCACTACGATTTCTAGACAGATACTAAACACAAATATAAATAAGGCTTATGCGTGTTTTACAAGGCTTACTATGCAGAGACGACCTCACT
The DNA here is from genome assembly GCA_033558235.1 of Neomorphus geoffroyi. Taxonomy (NCBI): domain Eukaryota; kingdom Metazoa; phylum Chordata; class Aves; order Cuculiformes; family Neomorphidae; genus Neomorphus; species Neomorphus geoffroyi. The sequence goes on along the minus strand of JAUMJM010000016.1, from coordinate 3,003,893 downwards.
TTCTGACATTGAAATTTAATGGCTCAGTCTACACTGTAAGAAAACACATTCCCCTTCTCCCTCCTTTTCTCGCCTCGCAGGATTCAAATGTTAACACTGGATCTCAGATCAGATTGCTGAAATTCCATATGTTTCTAAAGTTTGGCCAATTCCCAAGCAAACTGATGTATGACACTCACTAATTTGTTTTAGAACAATACCAAGATGTAAATTCTTAAGCGTTTGCTGCATGGAAGAAAGCCTTTTCTTTCCAGACTTCATTTACCTCAATTATCAACATTCTTATCGTGAACCAACAACCACTCTATGGCACCATCAGCACTCACCTGCTGCTGGCGCACCTCCGCATTTTTTCAACATTCACTGGGTCTGGAGGAGAGAATTCCAGTACCCAGCTAACACAAAGGCTTGAAAACTTTTATTTTCAAAGTAGACTTTGAAGAACTTGACACTAAAAATAAGTTCAGCTGGGAAAACAAAGAAACTCTCCTTACCCTAAGGAGAGAACATGATGGCATAAGACACCAGACCTCATACCTGCTAGGACCAGCATCAACGCTACCACTGATTCCAATAGAATTTAATCATTTAATCATCATTTAATCATTTTGATCATTAACTCTTTACTCCAGCAAAATTCCTCTGGACTTCAGTGAAATTTCTATTTGAATAATGATCAAATCTTTATAAACAAGACAGAAATTTTATTTTCATAAGCACTTCTAGGAGGTTTCTTTGTTACCTTGGATGGTTTATCTTGTTTTAGTTGTATTGAAGGCTCCATATGCTTCAGCTTAGAACAAGATAATATGAGAAGCAGACTCAAATCATGATTTTCCTCAAATTCAAAGGCAAATAATTACTTTTTTAAAACAGATGAGAACAACTGCAGGCAATGCATTTGTGTGGAGCTACACGTGAACGAGCAACCGAGTCTGTCAATGTTTCTTATTAGAATCTGTTTCTACAACATATGGGCGTGAGCAACAAATAGAAAAAACAGTGCTGCGTATAATAGAAAAAAGAATTGGAAAATGAAGTCCACTGTTTTCAGATAACAACGCCTCAGCCCTAAAATACTAAATTCCACCATACCACTGCCAATTTAAAAAATTGTAATGTATTATAAAAGCCAATAAAACTTGCTATTTTGGTTTTGTTTACAGTACTTTTAGCCACAATAAATGCTCCATTTGTCAGGCTGCCACGAGCTGATTCTATAGAAAGCCTGTACAAAGTAGGAAAATAGCCAATAACATACACGAACAAAACAGGGTGGCTTTTATGAGAGCAGATGCCCTTTTATTTAATAACCAAATATTACATCCAGTCTTGCAGACAGTCTTTATTTAAACAGACCTTGTACAAAGTCTGGCAAATTTTCCCAACTTCAAAGGAAGCCCTACTGCCTTCTGAATCACATTCATACTTCTTGCTCTCACCTTCAAATGTTCTGTAGGACAACATCCTCCACACCCCCTCTAATTTCGACTGTTCCTCTATGGCTTCCATCAGAACAACCCTTGCTGCTTTTTCTCATCTGTTTTTAAATGCACAAATGGGCTTTGCCTGTCTGGCGCAGGTTTCTGATCATTAGGATTTTGTAAGTATTATATAAATTGCGGCTCTGTACACTGGCAATTCTTTTGAACATGGAAAAAGAAGATCAACATCCAAGGCTGAAAGATCCTGCTGCCCAGTCAGCCCTGAAACACTAAATCCCTTTCTAAAGAAATACGACAAAATGACTCAATTTGGACTATACCTACAATTAGGGGTACAAAAAGCAAACTCCTTTATTTCTATGAAAGACAGAAACCACCTTCTGCATACTATTCCCATAAATTATGTGGTATCAGAAGTACTGAACACTTTACCTTAGAAAAGGTAGACAGGGAGAAGGGAGGAGAAAACTAAAGTGTTACTATTAATAAGCAATTCCATCTAAAGAGATACTGATCTACGAACACACATTTTCAACACAATGTCTTCACTTGTTCTTTTCCTCCCCTTTTTCTGATTTCATTTTCTTGCCATGATCTTGGTGTTCCAACTCACTTTTGATTATTCTTATTGTACACTTTAATCTGCATTCAACAAACATTTTGAAACCAATATTTTGTTTCTCTTCTCCCAACAGAAGGAAGTTGATACTGTGGTGTCCCATCCTCCAAATTTTTCACAGGATTTGACAGTTTCAAGTCTTAGCATCTCTGATCTTTGAAGAGACACCACTCAACCTCTTATGTTCGCCATATAACAGTGAGCAGGATAGGCTGAAAAACAGAATCATGGAATGATTCGAGTTGGAAGAGACCTTAAAGCCCATCAAGTACCAATCCCCTGCAGGGACACCTCCCACTGGATCAGGTTGCTCAAAGCCCCCTCCTTGAACACCTGCAGGGCTGGGGCATCCACCACTTCTCCAGGCAACCTGGGCCAGGGCCTCCCCACCCTCACAGCAAAACATTTCTTCCTAAGATCTCATCTAAATCTCCTGTTTCAGCTAGAAAAAATGACAATGGTATGAGTAAGAAAAAACATTTTAATTATAAATTTAAAACTTTAACAGCCTCCTAAACCACTGAGATACCTGTCTACCAATCTCAACAGGAATTAAAAGTCTTTTAACCAGCACATTTAACCTGTGCGTGACAGATGACCTCTGATTCTGTCTTCTTGTCAGTACTGAAGATGTGAACTACTACAGGAATTTATCCTCTCATTTTGCTGCTTCTCAAATACACCACTCTGCTTTCGCTCTACCAGTAAATATCTATCGAGCTGATCTAATTTTGCTCCGTTGAAAACATTAAATTGCACCCAAAGATTATTGCAAAACCTTGATTTTGATTCACAGATTACTAAAGGAATTCTGAAAAAAGCCATACAAACACAGCACCCACAAGGCTTCTCACCTTGATTTTAGAAGTAAAATCAGCAGCCTGATCTGCTAAGCAATATAATGTCCTACACAGCGAGGAGGAGAATTTTCTACACCATCAGGTACTTCTAAAACTACCAAGGGCAAAACATGTCCCTCAGGGAAGAAGCACTCTTCATCTTCCATTAATATGTTCAAGCTGGATACACTTAAGAAACCTGCTTCACAAAATTCCACTAACATAAATGTCCACAGCTAACGGATAGAAACCACCATCCAAAGCCCAGAATTAACATTTTCATAAGCAGCAAATGCACTTTGAAAAAAGCAGAGGTATGTTTTGTGATAAATCACTCAATAACATACTGAAAGTCAACCCCAAAAGTCAGTAAGTAGGAAAATTAAGGCAAGGGGCTGAGCCCAGACTATATGCTGTAAGAGGGGAAATGAAGAAGAAAATGGATTATTTATTAAAATAAGCGATGACAATCACAAAGATGAATACCATTGCTTTTTGGAAGCCAAGTGAAGTGAGATATACAAAGTTGAGTTTAAAAATAAATACTACAGAGTGACATGGTAACACCACAAACCATATGGGAACTGACACACAACCCAGCATCCTCACTAAGGGGTGAGCTAACGTCAGCTGGAATCAAAATCCTTAAGTGGTCTTAGTTTACTTATAATTTTGGCTAAAGATTGTGCATGTAAACTTTTATTTTAGAAACAAAACAACTGAAGGTATGAGAATGAAGGCCGGTTATTTCAGCCGAGTGTGTGCGCGCACAGAAAATGGAGAAGAATTGCGATCCAGATGGCCCTCAGACTCTGACTCACAACCACGACTTACTCAGAGGATGTGCTTGCTCTGGTTGTTGAAATGTAAATGCTGGGAATGTCACTGGGTAATTTCCAACTACTATTGTAATCCCACAAAGATACAATTGGGCTCAACTTTTTATTTTCCCTAATAACCACCTTTCTCTTCTGCTCCTCACTACTCATTTCATTCCTTCTTTTACATTTACTGAGTGGGTACCATGAAAGCAACAGCAGATCCATACGGATACTCCAGATCGATTGCTGTTACTGTGCCTTTGACAAATTTCTCAGTTACGACACTTCCCACTTTCAACTGTTGCGGAACAAGTTTTTTTCCCCTAACCACAACATTTTGATAATTTCTGTTACAGCCTGGCATTTCCTTTACTATTTGGTTTCAACACCTAAAACGTATTTTTCTGATTTAAACTAAAGACTCAAAATTAGTAAATAATGTTTGTAATGCGTTAGGTTTGTAAAATTATTTTTAAAGGCCACTATTAATTAATGAGCACTGAGTCCTTCACATTCAAAGTATCTGCTTAGTAGTAGCTGTTTGCTTGTTCATAATTCAAGTTGCATTTGAAGCCGCCTGCTTGAGCGCCTGCCTCTTGCTTCTGCTGCTACAGAGGAGAGAGGACAGGACAGAGGCAGTCGAAAGAGGAACACATCCATATCCAAGAAGGAGGCTGCCAAGAAGAAATTCATATTAATTTGAAGGAAGTTACCCAATTTGCATATCTTTCAGGAAGATCAGCAAGTTTTTTTGTGGTCAAATCATGAATTTCTTTTGTTTGCCAAGACGTTCTTTTTAACTATTCTATATGATCGATACAAGCAGAGGAGAAGCATCTTTGATAAGGCCCAGACTTCTTCACTCAAATAAGCATATTTAACAGCACCGCTGCAATTTGGGTGTTGAGATATAATATAAAGACCAGGGAGAAAGGGAATTAAGTCACAAATAGAAAACAGCTCCTCCAAAAAAGTCTCTAAAATAAATAATAACTCTACCATCGCCTGTCCCCCTCAAATTTATAACATTCCAGACAAGTGTTACATCTTAAATCAACTGAATGTATCATAAAATTAGCTCTCCAGGAAAGCTAATAAAAGGACTGGTCAATAAATAGCGTGAAATTGGAGAATAACAAGGAAAAGCAAATGCCGATGAAATAAGTAACATCATGGTGAAAGCTAACGGAAATTTGTTCTTCTGTTGCTGTGTTAATTTAGCACACAGGAGAAAAAAACTAAGCACAGTCACTACAATAAACTACTGAAAAGTACTTCAGTAAATTAATACATGTCAGCAAATGAGTATTTTTTATTCCATTATAATTAAAAATTTTGGTTTGATGTTACATATTGTCAGATCTTCAGAGTATTAATGCAACTATGAATAATAAATGAATTAAGTGTTTACCAAAAACATATATATGCTTTAAAACAACACATTAACCAATCACCATTCACATTTAAAATGCAAGAGCAAGAGAGGTACATTTATTCTGCAAGAGTAGATGAAAAAACTTGTCATGTGTTTGTCAAGATGAATGAAAAAAACCCTACAACATTTTATGCAAAAAATAAAAACCATGTCAGAAATCTAAGATCTGAAAGCTTACGCTAAATAAGACTTTTATAAAGCAGAATCAAGCTTTTTGAAATGTTAAAAAAACCGCAGTAAAATCTCGCAGCATCTGGAGCCGTGTTTTCAACTCGGGAGAAAAGAAGTAAAGAGAATCCGTCCATTTCCAGCTACAGCAGAGATGTGAGAGACTCAAATTTACAAAGTTAGCGCAGTGCGATGGACATTTTTGGATAAAGACAGAAAGAAAATGAACTGGGATCCTGCAGATGCTTTGGCTGAAGTCTCTGGAAAAGACCTAGCGAGAGGCCATCTGAGCCACATCTGGATCCAACCGATCCAGGGATTTTCACTTTTAAGAATTCAAAAAATCATCGGTTTCGGAAAGATAGAGAAAGGACCTTGCATGAGGACGTGTGCAAAATCGTCGCTATGAAATTGTACTAAAGATACTGCTTTGTTTCATTAAATCTTGTGCCAGAGCAAGTTTACTAAAGCACAAGAAACACAAATCCTATCATGAGGCCTCTGTCTGAAAACTTTACTGCCAAGAGTATTTTTCTTAAGATGCGACAAGTAACAAGAAAAGTTTTACAGAAAAAAACGACTTTTTTCCCCTAACATAATGTTTCTGAAGCTGCAACGAATGCCTAAATTTATTTCTTCAAAATTATAAAATATTAAGTTTAAAATATATACCAAAAGCCAACTGTCACAGACACCCTGCAGTCTTCCTAGGAATTCCGAATCAGCTGGTAGCCTTCACTTCTCATACCTCCTTACTAAAAAAGCACCAGGGAATTGCTGACAGGGTTCAGCATTGTGCAGAATATTAAATATCTTTTTTGCAATACCCTGGTGACTCTTGAGTCTGTCTCTTACAGCACCATATGTACAGCTGTGTTGGAAAGAGGAAGCTATTAAATATATTAAAAAGTAGAAATATTACCAATAGACACTTCATCAAATAACTGGATCTCATTCATCCCCAAACAAAGCAAGAAATGTTAAGGTTACATCAACATAAGAAAATAACTCTGGATTTAATAACGCCACAAGCCTGTTGAACATATTTGAAAGTAAAAACATTGCTTTATAAAACAGATTAGTGTTTCTGAAACAATGAATGTAGCTTTCAACCATCAGAATGCTTTGGTAATAAAGACACTGGGTTTGGTTTTGAAAGGCACTGGGTATGTCGGTTCCCACACCACAGTCACAGCTAGAAGGTCTTCGGGTGCAAATATACTACCCTTAGCTTATTGCCAACACAGGGCTAGGAACATTCTGTATCAAAAAAAGATTTAATAAAAAAAGAGAATGAGTGTTTTGTTTGAGATCCCATTTGCAAACATTCTTGCAGGCTTGTTCTCCACCACCGTACGTGTACAAATATTGCATCCACGTCTCCGACTGATGCTAAAAGGAGACGACAACAACACACGTGCTCCACAAAGGCACACGAGTGGACAACCACGACAACCTCTCAAAAACATCTAAACGCTTCGGGACTCTGAGTTAGTTTTTCAAAAGCGAGTTTCCAAAAGGGCATTTTCTAGGTTTCTAAGCACCCAGAGGCACCAACAGCAACACCGGACTTCCAGTGGCTCTTCTCTCACAAGAATTTAAACCGGCGTTAAGCAATGACATGCTGCCAAAAATCCCACTAACAGCCTATCCGCACTTTTATAGTTATACGAGACTTAGAAGTACGGCTGTTCTTTTAATAACATTTGCAATATTATACACTCAAATAACTTCTGAAAACAGGACCTGGGCTGTTTGTAAGAATCTCTCACAGGCCCCCATCTCGGCAGCGCTGCTCGCAAGCAGCGCACGGCTTTCTTGGAGAGCCCTGGCATCCTCAGCACTGGCCTAGGGAAGCATGGCCACATGTTTACATAGTGTGAGTTCCTCTCGCACACTTCAGAGGAAGAAATGAAAAAATAAAGAATACTTAGGAAGCTCTGCTAAGCACAACTTCATGTAATAAGTTTATTTAACTATCACAATGGCTGCAGCAATTACTCCACTTATAAATTTTTGCAAAATTTTTAAAAGACTGCAATACTACTCTTGCTAAAATTACAGCAAAGCGTATGATTCTTTGAAGGGAAAAGATGTTTTGTTACTCATAGTAATATATTAATAATTTACTTATTTTCCTCCAGTTTATGAATACATATTCCTATCTAGATTTACAAAGTTTTTACATTTAGTAGCATTTCTACTTCATTAGTTCCCCTTTTCACTGTAGAGCAGCTAAGTGGTTGAACTAAGGCAGTTGCCTACTGACTTGCGAAATAATTACAACTGATGATTAAAGAATATTTAAAACATATGTCTAAAGAGCACTGAAACTTCTTGAATCAAGTGTAAATAGAACGTAAGATCAAAAGGCTACAGGCTGTACCACATATTGCATCAGGACAACTGCTTTGTCCTTAGAAAGATAAACAATGAAACAGTAGAACACTTCAGTCTACGAACCCATGAGAGATTCTGCATGGAGACATTCTTTCCTGTTATATGAATTGTGAGCACATGGGTTTTCAAAAAACTTAATTTATTCAGAAAAATCCCACCAGTGCAAAGACGGTTTTGACTTTGGTGCTCCTTCAACCTCAGCCGCTGCAGAGAAGCAGGCCAGGTTTTTAGATGGTTTCTGAAGAAACAGCTGTCTGATCCACAAAACCTGGCTGGTGTTGCTGTCCCGATTTCCACTTCCAACTGCTGGGACAGACAAACTATGGCAGCCTCTGCATCGCTTTGATGCACGGTCCAGCACCTCACCACAGAACCACCATAACTATCAAAAGGAACACCAGACTTAACAACTGACATTTGGATACAGGGGCCTTTCTATTCTACAGAAGAGATACTAGAAGAGGAAAGCCACCTGGGGCAGGAACTTTATAACCACTGCAGAAAGATTGTCAGCACTCATACGGCACTGCCTACATACTGCTAGCTCGGGGGTCTCCATACTATTCTCAGGACGACGTCTGTGGGATAAGTACAGCTAAACCAAACAAAAATCACATAGGCACAGGCACACCTGCAGTACACCTACACCTACAGTTTATTCCCATACACTTTGGAGGATAAATGACACCAGTACCAGACATTTTCATGCAACCATGTCCTAACTAGACATTATAAACAATTTTACTGATTTATTTGAAGAACCCAAAGAGTTAGAGACGATTACAGCTCAGCCCAATAAACTGCTCTGATTAATATATATATATATTTTTTTTTGCATTCCAGTGCCAGAATTTGCTGGCAATGGCAATTTCATTTAATAAAGGCTTATGTAGGCAATGATGGAGCCTACTACAAGAGCAGAAATTCCTCTTTAGTCTTCTCTGCTGAGGCCTGCTGTACAGAGCAGCCTGCAGAATTGTGGCCTAAGCCTAATCAGGATCAGAAAATCTGTGTTGCTGCCTTAAGCCCTCATTACATCACAGCTCATTAAATATTTTATATTTAAGTTTTCCTGGTCAATGACCTTGGCTGCAGCAACTGAAGGAAAATACTTTTTTAAAGAGAACGGCATCAGGCTTCGAGAGAGTCCGAGTCTGATGCATGGCTCAAATTTAAGTAGGAATTGAATGGGGATAGAGCCCTCAGCAGAACGAGGGAAAATCTTCAGAAAAACTGATTGTAATGAGTTCCTGTTGCTCACAAGAACTTGTCACAGAATATTAATGTTCCTGACAGTCCTTCCCTGTGCAGGGTGACCACTGTGATTACAGTAAAGTTCTCTCTGGAAGAGGTCAGCCCAACAATGACATAACTGTGTATGTTAGGGGCTTTGAATACACCACAGAATCATGGGATGGTTTGGGTTGGAAGGGACCTTAAAGACTATCCCATTCCACCTCTTGCAATGAGCACGGACACCTCCGACTGGGTCAGGTTCCTCAAAGCCCCAACCCAGCCTGACCTTGAACACCCCCAGGAACACTGCAGCCACCACACCTCTGGGCAACCTGTGCCAGGGCCTCACCACCCTCACAAGAAAACGTTTCTTCCTCTTAATTTAATTTCAAAATATGTTGATAATGAGGCTATAATTGCCCTCTATCAAGCATACAAGAAATCATAGAATCACAGCATGGTTTCAGTTGGAAGGGACCTTACAGTTATAACCCCCCTGTCATGGGCAGGGACACCTCCCACTGGGTCAGGGGGCTCCAAGCCCCATCCAACCTGGCCTGGAACACCTCCAGGGACGGGGCAGCCACCACTGCTCTGGGTTGGAAGGGACCTTAAACCCACCCAGTTCCAACCCCCCGGCCATGGGAAGTGACACCTCCCACTGGATCAGTTTGCTCAACATGAATTATAACGAAAGAAACAAGAACCACCACTTACTCTGTTTTCCTCCTTTGCTTGTCCTCAAACACATCATTCAGGCTGATCCCCACCTGTCCCAGAAACTTGTCCAGTCCCACCAGCGACCGGTGCATGACGATCAGGTACAGGATGTATTTTTCTGGATTCTCCTGCATGAGCAATCCAGGGAGCTCGAAGGAGGCCTCTTCCTTCCAGACAGGATCCAGGGTCTTCTCAGCCACAGAGGTGGAGTACTTCTCCTTGCCCAGCTGGATGATGGTGTAGGCATCATTGCTGCCATTTTTCCCTTTGGGCTTGAGACCTTTGGCTTGAAGGACCGTCACCTGCACGTGGGTTGGGAACCACTTCTGGGCTTGCTCTGCCAGCATCATCCTTAGGGACTGCGGCAGCGACAGCCACCTCTGTGAGGTCTCCCAGCTCCTGCCTGCGGGCGGCGAGGGCGGGGGGGGGCACCTGCAGGGGCTCAGCACCCCCTTCTCGGGGCTCCCCGCCGCCCCAAATCGGGGTCCCCAAGTATCTCCATGCCCGGGGGCTGCGGCACTGCCTTCACCCCGCTCCTCGCCGCTCGGGGCATCCCCTGGGCACGGGTTCTCGGTGCTACGGGGGAGGGGGGGGGGTGCCGCCCTGCGTCCCGGTCTCCCTGTGCTTCCCTCGCGGCTCAGCCTCTCGCCGCGCTCCCCCCCCGCGCCGCCGCTTCCGCCTTCCCCATGGCTGCCGGCGGCGGTCAGAGGGCAGAGGGCAGGGTTCGCTCCCTCCCTCCGTTCCTCCCCGTTCCTTGCCGTTTCCTGCCGTTCCCCGCTGCAGCGAGGGCAGCGCCGCCAACACCACCGCTCCACCCCCCCTCAATCCCCAGTCGCTGCCCCAGGTCAGAGCGGGGAGAAACACAGAATGTGCTGAACCGGAAGGGACCCACAGGGCCCATGGAGTCCAACTCCTGGTCCCTGCACAGGACACCCCAACACTCACACCGGGGGGCTGAGCGCGTTGGCCAAACGCTTCTGGAATATTGTCAGGCTGTGACTGTTTCCCTGGGAGCTGTTCCAGTGCTCCACCACCCTCTGTGTGAGGAACCTTTTCCCAGTGTCCAACCTAACCCTCCCCTGGCATCTTCCTGCCATTGCCTTGGGTCCTGTCCTTGGTCACCAGAGAAGAGCTCAGAGCCTGCTCTTCCTCCTCCCCTTGTGAGGAAGCAGTAAATTACCATGAAGACTCTGCTCAAGCTCCTCTTCTCTAGGCTGAACAGACCAAGTGACTTTAGCTGCTCCGATTTCATCTCTAGACCCTTTGCCACCTTTGTGCCCTCCTCTGGACACTCTCCAGTAGCTTGATATCCTTTTCATACTGCAGCGCCCAAAACTGCACTAATACTTGAGGTGGGGTCACACCAGTGCAGAGCGGAGCAGGACAGTCGCTTCCTTCGACCAGCTATCTGTAATCCTTTACCAACTGGGATAATCCTTGGGGCTGGAACTGGATGATCTTTAAGGTCCCTTCCAACCCAAACCATTCTATGATCCGTGAAACATGCAGTCTGTTGGTACATCTCATGGTTGTTGCACAGAATGGTGGTAATCAATTTTACAGCATTTGCAATCTTATTTCTAGACAAATTTTCTTTTACTACTGCTGTGTAGCTCTGTGACAGTTAGTGACATCGACATGCCCTCCCTGGAAGTGTTCAAAGGCAGGTCGGATGGGGCTTTGAGCCATCTCATGCAGTGGAAGGCGTCTCTGCCCATGGCAGCGAGTTAGAAGTGAACGGGCTTTAAGATCCCTTCCAACCCAAACCATTCTATGATTCTATGACATCTACGTGAGGATCTGTTTGGGGCAGTATTAGGCAGCTTTGCTACAAATCTCCTCATCCTTTGTAGTTTACAGATTCATCCATACATGAAACCTCACAGAAATCTCTCTGATAGGTTCTTTCTATCATTGCTGATAAGCAAGCAAACAAACCAATACCAGTTTTTTTTCTTTCTTCGTCTTTCTTATTTTTAACCTGCCATGATTACCTTCTGTGGATAAGTGAAGTGAAGAAAAAAGGTGCTTTCTACTAGTGGTCCTCAACTGGGAAGCACTGAGGAAGCAAACCAGCAGGTTCCTGTTGTCAACAAAGCTCACAGCTTGAACTGCCTGTGCTTGAGGAAGGAGTGGCAGTATTTTAGACTGCAAGAGCTGGGAAGGGTTACGGTGGCAGTGTTCTGCAGGAGAATTAGGCCAGGGGGGAAAGCCACAGGGTTCTTGTTGGAAATCAGGGAGACATATGTACATCACATTATTTCTTAAGTGAATTTTACCACATATGAATTCTACTTTAATAGAATATTCTTCATTGCAGTAAATTAAAACCAAGCACGATGCATTCGTCAAACCAAAACAAGAAATGAATTTTAGATAGACAGAATATATTTATTTAATCAGAAATCTAAGTCAAACTTCATGTGTCGCATGCTGTGCCTTAGGCAAAGTTTTGTGTTCTTATAAAAAGGCAGGATTTTTGCTTTTTCCTTGTCTTTTATAGGTATTCTAGAATTTCTTATTATTGTCCCTTTCTAAAGGGACAGCGTGCAGCTGAACACAGAAAGAACTTTTGTCCCTCTACATACAATATATCGGTACGCTACCCAATCTGCCTATCCTACTTTCAAAACTAAGCAGATTATTAGTTCTGTCTTCCTTACATGCAATCTGGCATGCAAGGAGAGTGGAACCTTTCTCCTGTCTCTCCTCTCTGCCCAGCTGGTGGAGCAGGCATTGGGGAGATGCCCTCTCAACTCCCCCACCCCTCTGCTTGAAGTGAATTCTGCTCAAAGGTGCACCAGATGTATTTTATTCCCTTTTATACCCCTCTAGGGTCAAGTTGCAATCCGGCCTTTTGATTTCATTCTCTTTGGAATAAGGACATTGTCGTCTTCTTGAATGTAACGTGCAATATAAATGACAAAACATCTCAGAGAAATAATGATATCTCCAGCAACACAGGGTCCCCTGGCACCATGGTAGAGCGTTAATCCAGAAACGACTCAGATTCCTGCTTACTAAACCACCACAGCAGTGCCTGTATGCACTGTAGATTTTGCTCATCACTCTCCATGGTTTAGTGAATATTATATCAGAAAATCCATTTTGTTTTCTCTGCCCCATTTTGGTTACGAAACCATAGTTTTCCTTTGCTTTTCCTCCCCATGTTAAGACCAAGCACTGTGGATGGAGGACAAACAGTGCGGGAATATAAGTGGTCATTAATATTAAATACTTTGCCTTAGCACTACAGTGGGAATGCTAATGAGGATGACTAATCTTTGAAAAAACATTTTTTCTGCCTGAATTTCAAGTGGTCACTAACCAAACAACAGTTCATGTGGGGAAGGATACCGTGAAGCTGACAGAAGTGATGGACAAATTCTGTTTTCACTGGCTCTTCGTTGATTAGAATAAGCAGACAAAAATAGATACAAGAGAAGGAAAGTCTAGGGACTCTGAAAGAGATAATTAAAACTCAAATGTCCCGTGGGTAAAGGGTGGAATTTTTCTTAGATTGGGTTTTGGCAAGATCTGTAATTCATGCTTTCGCTGTGAAAAGGACTCACAGCTTTTTACGTATCAAGGTCACCATATTCCTTCTTCTCGCTAGCTCATGGCATCACAATGCTCCTTCATCCCAGAAGTTTATTTTTTTTTTGGAGTGCTTTATTTAGGAAGGAAGAGTCAAGTGTACTAAGAACGTCAGAGAAGAGATATTAAAGAGGTGGGATATTATCTACAAGGAGAGGGGACATTGGAACAACCACAGATAGTGCAAATCAGAACTGTAGAAATAGTTTTCTGAGGCCAGATGTTCCACCTTTAATGGCTTTTTCTTTGGCAGCAAGGACTCTAGGTTTGATTTTTCTCATCTGTCTTTCTCTGACCCTGCACAGGTGGTGGGAGGACAGGGAAAAGGGACAAGGCAGCGAAGCTACCTTGATCCTGAAGATACAGGAGCTACCATTCTCAGAGAGAAATCCTGTTTATCACAATAGAACGCTCAAGGGAGCTACTTTTGAGTGCAAGCTCCAAACATAACATTTTGAGCTCAAAATCTTCTGAAAAAAATCAAAACCAAGGACTGGAAAATTCATGACAGGACATCCTCAGAGTGAGCAGACTTGGACAAAAAACTCAATACAGCCATGAGAGTGAGTTTACAGATGATTGTTTATCACAGAACAACAGTGGATATCTATGGTGTATTTAATATAGAATCATAACCCTCAAGTGTGCTGTCTATCTCTATTACATGTTCTTCCAAGCATTTCTGGCCCAGATCTACATTGTTTTTTAAAGAGGGAATTCCAAGAATTAGGGTGGATTTTTTTTTTTTTCCCCCCAATTTCGTAATTTGAAATACCCTCTCCATTCTCCTTCCTGAGCCAACGGTACATCTGATTAAACATCAGCCTTGATATTCTGGCTGCCCTTGCAAAAGAAAATGCAAGAAGATCTTTTTGCCTGTGCTGCTGAGACCATTCCATCTTCTGCTTCTCATTTCCAGTTGCTTACTTGCTAAAGAGGATGAGAGTGCTTGTGCTTATGGTGGGAATCTGTAGCAGATAATTTGATGATTTAATTTCTCCCTGATTTCTGTTTATGAAGCAGGAAGCATTTTGTTGGGTTTTTTTAAATGAAAATTCTGTCTCTTCTTTGAAATTATTTGCCGAATAGTTCTTTGTTGGCAGATCTCAGGTGATGGGTTTGTTTTGAACATTGTGAGGCTCAGGCTGGTTTTGCCCAGACACGACACGAGCTTCTGCTTTTTGCCTCACTGACTCTAACTTTCAGTAGCTGTTGCAGCCGTCCAGATTGCACATTTTCTGGAGGAACTATGCAAATTATGAGACCAAACATTGTTGGCTGTTAACTTTATCTTAGCTGTTGCTGGTTTTTTTTTTCAATTAGTGACTTCTTCAGGAATTTGCTGGAATTAATTGATTGCAGAAATCAAATAGCTGGGCTCAAACCCACCACTGTGGATTGGATAGGTTTTCTCAAGCTACTGTTTCCATCTGCTCTCTTAGTTTGAGAAGAACTCATTAAGTGAAAGTATTTTGATGTAAATATTAAAAAGTAGATGAATATTCATCACATTTCTGTCCTAAACTGAAGTTTTGCATCCCCAAGCATTCACAGTTTCCTGATTCTGGGGGAGTTAGGCACTGTCCTGCTCTATGTGCTCTCTTTTACCTTTTATGTTCACTGTTATGGAATGTCTCCTCAGAAGCACCATCTCTTCCTTCAGCTCTCTTTTGCCTCAACACTAGGGCTGAATCCTCCCCAATAGCTCGACAGCCCTGCACACACCTCTCTTTCACTGAGCTCACAGGTATCGCCACGACTGTCACTGTGTGCCACTCTTCTCTCTAGCTGGGTATGGGTTTATCCTCCCCTCTGCTTAGGCTGCAATTAAGGTCTCCCCTGCCTCATTCTTTGCTTCCTTTCTTGCATTACAGCAATAAACAGGACCTTACTACAAACAGCAAAGGAAATGTGTTTATAAAGAGGGGACTGGGAGCTTGAAATCAGGCAAATGCCCATGGAATTGTCCATTGTTTTGATAGAGATCTGGTACTTTCCAATCAGAAACGTGGAGTCAGATACACTGGAATTTTGTTCAATATCACACTGCAAATAAACACCAGGTACCACAAACAGCGTTGTAAGCATCGTTTTTTTGCTTCACAGCCTTTCAACACTGTCATCTAATGTGAAATTCAAAGAGGCTTCAATGCTGTAAAAGTCATCAAATGCTATAATTAAACTTGTCAGTCATGCAGATTTGACCCAAACTGCCTGTGTCTCAAGATGTTAATCAGGTGTCTGGGTTAGATTTCAATTCAGATGCATAAAGATATGAAGACGCTCAGCCCAGAGCAGCTTCAGCACAAATCATAAGCAGGCAAACCATTTTGCTTTTCTGTCAAAGCATTCCCATCCTGCAAACTCCTTAAACACTTCTAACCTGGAAGAGCTGTGGGATAGCTCGTGCACACTGAAAGGCTGTGGCCCTGCCCTACACCTGGTGGGATTCAGGCTATCTTCAGCAATACCTCCACGGGAGATGGGACCAGTCACACGCAACTCTTAACACAAACCACTAAGGGCTGGATTCACATTTGCCCTTGGCTCTCCTAGAACTTCCCCAACTGAGGTTCAAAGTACATTAGAAATGGCAATTGGCTATATGACATCTATTTCCAGACTTGAATATGCACATTTTTTTCTTGTTTTCAGTACATGTCCCATGCTTGAAGGTCACCAATCACTTTCATGCTTTGGAAATGGACATAAATAATACAAGGAGAGTCAAGGACGATTTTGCCATCTCTGCAGAGAATAATCTCTTTTTGTGCTTAACTGAACCTAAGAAGCATTAGCAATAGAAACAAACGACTTGAAAATTATGACCTTCATTCTGGTTTCCTAATGAACTAGCTGGGAAAAAAAAAAAAAAAGGAAGAGATTTTTATCATTGTCCGAGTATGAGGTTTCTTCAGAGGTATTTTTCCTGAGTTTAAATAACTCATGCATTTACTCTCTCTTTATAGGTCTCCAAGGATCTCAGAGACCATTACCTCAGAAACTATCCAATGTTATCAGCTCTCTTAAGGAGAAGCTCAGCAAATACCAGAAAATTATGTCCTAAAAAAAGTTTTAATAATGGGAAGTTCTGAACATCTCTACTTCTTCTCCCTCCCTAAAACTTCAAAATGCTTTACAGGACCTACACGTTCAACAGCAGCAGGCTGCCCTACGATGGCGCACAAGAAGGAATTATTTACCAGAAGATTAAATTGTTATACTTTTACCATTGCTTTGTGTACTGAGTTAGGAATTGCAGCAGACTGGTAAAGCACATACCCACCTTAAAGCACAGAGTATTCCTTGAAAGGAGCAATGAGTCCTCCTTGAGGTTTGGTCTTCTTAACTAAAACAACACATTTAAGCTTCCTGCTTATTCCCAAGACTTTTTTTCCCAGGCTTAGCTGCCCCCAAAATTTCTTCCCAAGGATTTTCTCCTACCAGAGGACTACCCTATGTCTCTTTTGTTGTTGAAGGGCCTAATGGGATCCACCTGCAGCACTGAGTCAGCTGAGATTAATCTGCAGTTAACTGCAGGGTCTCAACACCTCCTGTGTGTTGGTAATAGGAGAACACTTCTTCCTTGATGATACAAAAAACCCCCACAAGTAAGAACAAATAACATAACGTAAGCTATTTTATGAAGGAAAGGGGGGTAGATGTTATTTGTTAGACTTAATATGTTTCTTTTTGAGTCCTGGTAAACTAAGACATGTATTTTCTAACTCTTTCCCCCATGTTGTAGAGCTGGTATAAAGCCCTAGACAATACTTGGGAGTTTGGGAAGTTTTTCTTCTCTTGCTGAGTTGGTGAATAATTCAGATTTTAGATCATCTTTGCCTCCTAGCAATATAAATTTCAATTTGGCTTCAGCAAGGTCTTAATATAAATATGTGATTAGAGAAGGAATCCAAATTAAATTGCCGTAGTAAAGCTTTATGTGCGTTAAATGTATGTACTCCAAGCACTCTTCTCCAGTGTTACTTACAACCCTCTTTTCTTTGAAGCATGGTTTATTCTTAGAAAACTCAAGCTGCTCCCAAAATTCTGCTCCCAGTAAGAGACAAATTAGATACAAAACAACTTACTGAGAGGAGAGAGCTTGCAGAGCTCATGCAAGTAAACTTGGAGTGCTGCTTGACAGCTTTCTATGCTGTTTTTTTTAAGAATTATCTAATACCAAGACATATAATAGACAAAATTTCACGTTTCCAAAATATCCGTAGCACACCTTCTTCCTAACACCAAAAGCTGGAAGGATTGTGAGGGCTCTGGGAATACTGCAGATTTATTTTGGCACTGCCTAGTGCTTCGAGCATCCTGGAAATCAGCGCTGGATATGTTCTCATAGTCTGGATGTAAATTAGCCATATGTGCATTAGTGGCATTATTTACAGATTGAATTGTGCAACTATACTTAGGGCCTTAGATAAATTATTTCTATATTGAGTCCAATTTTTGCTGTCGTTTACAGTAATATAAATCTAGGATCACTCCATTGAAGTCAGTGGGGTAATTACTTTGAATGCTCTCGAGTGTGACAGAAAGCAGAATTTAGCCTCTGATTATTATTTGCAGCTCTGGAGCCCTTTCCCCTACACTAGAAGGCATCTACAGAGTCTCCTCTGTCAGCTTGTCCACTGTCGTCTTAGAATTGTGCTCCGAAAATGTACCCGTGCATGAAAGCGAAGTGATGCAGTCAGATTTAGTTCTTATTGAAGTCTGAGTAAATAAAAATAAAAGCAGTTACCTGGTGTCATGATCTCCTGTTGGATACGTTGCTGTGCTCTACATGCTGCTTTGTCTTTGCTTCTAAATAGAAATTGCTGTAGAATTTTGTCGCCGGAGCTGTCTCTGGTTGAGCCCCACTAAAAAAGTCAGTGCTAACAGTGAATGGACCTGCCATTAGCAAAAGTGATTTGTTTTCTTTCTTTGGTTGTTACCTTAGGGTTTTCACTGTTTTTTTCATGGTTAAACCAATGGTGCTCCCTCTTTTTCCATTGGTGTTTGACAGCATTGTCTATCTAGCTGTGGAAAAGCAGTGAACAACAGTGAAAGCTCTCAACAGCAGCTCTTTTGAAACTCCCATCTGCTAGAAAAATATGAAATCAAAGATGGAGCATCCCACTCTCAATAGAAAAATAGAAACCATGGCAAGACATCAGCAATTGTTCTCTAGAAACGCTCTCACTGATGCTGGAGTAAATACGATTGTCCATGTAAGAACACAGATGTCTCATCATCCAGGAACAAATGATGTTAAGGCGTACCAGTGCTGGATGCAACTTCGTAGCTGTGGTTGAAAAGCTCATGTAAGAGGAACACACTGGGATACTAGTTATGTCTTTTTCAACTCAGTATTTCTAATGAGAAGAAGATGTCTGAATGTATTTTATGTAAGTCATAATCATTTGAAAAAATGCATTAGCAGGCACAGGTCTCTTAAGTGATTTTAAATCATCTCCATATTATGTTTTCCTTCAGTTTCTCCTTTGTTTCTTTGCTGCTGCTCAATCTCATTTTTTCTCTCCCCCATACTACTGCAACAGAATGTCCACTTTCATTTACAGTGATAGAAAAGCCTATATAATTAAACACTGCTCTTTGGCAATCAGATGTTCTAGCTGATTAATTTATCTCAGGGAGAAGATTTAGATTAGGAAGAAATTCTTTGCGATGAGGGTGCTGAGGCCCTGGCCCGGGTTGCCCAGGGAAGATGTAGATGCCTCCTCCCTGGAGGTGTTCCAGGCCGGGTTGGATGGGGCTTGGAGCCCCCTGACCCAGTGGGAGGGGTTTCTGTCCATGACAGGGAGTGGAACTGGGTGATCATTAACATCCCTTCCAACCCAAACCATTATAACATTCTGTGATCTTTTGTAGTGTCCTACCTGGGTCCTTCCATCCCTGCTAATGATATCAAGAGGTCATGGAAATTTTTTGGTAAGTCTTTAATAATTGCACTGCTGTTGGGTGCTCAACCCTGAAATCACTTAAAGCACGAAACACAGAGATTCCCTACAGTATTTAAATATCCAGCATATATTCCCAAAGAAGATATTTTTCCAGACTTTTCTATCCAGTGGCAAACTTGAGATTTAGGAGTCAGTGAGAGGAAAGAGACAGAAGAAAGGTGAGAGCATTTGGGTTGTGTTTGCCACCAGCGGGACTGGACAAAACAGGTTACCTGGCTCCATTTTTACAATTTCAACAGAGAAGTCTGGGCGTGGAGGGTATAGGGAAGGAAACAGGGAGCTGTGCATCAAGCCAAGCACAGGTGAGTGACCCTGAGAAGAGGCCACCATTGAGGATGTAGGCTTTACCATGGTTCGTAGACTAATGTTGGTTTTGCCAACTAGTTCAACTGAATGAGATTGACCTGCCCCAGCACATCCTTGGTCATAGGAATCATCATGATTAACAACTTTGCCCAGAATGCCTCACCTGGAAATCCTACCCACCCAGCCCTGTTCACAGGTCTCCTTCTGTCAAAGAGTCATCCAGTCTTGACTGAGAAGCTTCTGGGGTGAAGAACTCAAGATCGTTTTATAGAAATTTTCCTGATGACCAATTAACGTCACTCTTAATCCTGTCTGATTTATCCATAATCAGAATTTGACCGTTTTCAGATTTGAGGCCTTGATTCATTTTTATATGTTAATTATACCGCCTTTACAAATCTTCTCCACACGTACGTATTAATATATCACAATCAAGTCTCCTAACCTTTCTTTTGATAAAGTAAACAGATTATGCTGCATATGTCTGTCCCTACAAGGCAGATATTCCAGATCTTGAAATCATTCTTTTCTGATCTATTTTCAATTTTCCATGGCTTCTTTGAAGTGCAAACACCAAGACTAGTCATGATATTCCAGTAGTTTTCCCACCAGCTCACACACAGCTGTACTTCTTGTGCCAGAATCCTTGGCCCAGTAATTCTCCTGCTAGCTTAGGTTTAGGAAATTCAATCTTGGGTATTAAAACACTTGCTATATATTTTCCCTGCATAATTGGAAAGCAGTGAGAGATCAAGCAAAGGATCAAATCTGAGGGGGGAAAAGTTTCCAGTTCTCAAGTTAATTGTCCTGAAAAGTTTGGAGAAGCTTACTGGAGTGATACGCTCCCATAGAGCAACCAAGTGCTGACTGTGAGTCTGTTTGTGCTTTGGACACATCTGTATGGCAGCAGCATAAAGAGTGTGGCATGCTGTTTAATATCTGTCAGGCTTCTTTTTCAAACCACTTAATAAGCATGTATGTAAATTCTGCGCAATAAAAAAGTTCTAACAACTAGAACAAGAATAACCTTTTATGTGGTGGCTCCCATCCTTAATCCCAGCTTCTACATGCCAGTTCCTCCCCCCGCTTTCACAGCCCCATTTCTTGACAGGTGCCAGAAGGTTTCAGAATTTTCTTGCGGCTTCACCATGGGAACTGCCATTTCACCAGGAATGAATTTGACCCGCTGAGCAATAAAGCTGAGGCAAAACACTTTAGGCTGTAGCCAGAACGGGGGAATTGCTTGTCTTTCTGTTGGCGTGTTCTCCTCTGGTAATTTTTTTTTTACCCAAGGAGAGCTCCATGTTCATTCAACCTCCCTCTAACTTCACCTTGAGAAAGAAACAGGGCTTTGAAAGTGTCGTTTTCCCAGCAACAGCTGCTGCTTTTAGCATGCAGCAGTCTTTAAATCCATAGAAACCTAGTTTATATGGACTGGGAAGCATTAAATGCTAGGAAATGAGGGTCTTTAGGTAACTATTCCAGATCTGCCGTATCTGCAGTTACAACAATTGGTGGTGTAGGTGGTGTTCTTTTACTGGCTTTTAATGAGACACATTTATTACTGCCTTGCGATAAACCAAAGTAAAGCCATAAAAGTGACTTTCATTGAACATTTTTTTGAGTCCTGCCTGGGTCTTATAAAGCTTCATTTGTTCAAGGCTTTGGGTTTTGTTTTACATGCCTGCCACCTTTTTGGGAACAGCTGTTATCTCCTTCGATAGTTGCATAAAAGAGATTTACCTTCTGTGATACAACAGAAACGTGTTTCATGACTTGTGTGAGATCGAGTTCTGCATCCTTACTCATGGGAGCTGATCCTTCCTAATCTGTTAAATCACTTGAGTAACCCAACTGGTCTATGAGACCGGGCAGAACATGGATTAGAAACTGCTTATGTTTATTTCTTATAATTGTACATAATTGGAAACAGTAACTGTGCAGGTTGATAACAGAACTGAAATTCTAAGAACAGCATGTAATCCATCAGTCTTTGTTCAGAGGAGTGAAGTCCTAATGACTTAAGAGAGATTCTTGATAGATCTGAACCTTCAGCCATAGCACAGTGATAAAAATAAATATGTTTTTATATGTCCAGCAATGAATCCAAATTATTTAAGCCTTATGCATTTTCTTCATCTACTGGACTAGTTCTCATTTCACTGAATATGAGTTCCAATATTGCAGCTAAACTGAAATTCTTCAAGAAATGTTCTTAACAATTCACCTCCGTAAGTTAATACCTATTAAAACCTAAAAATGAATTAGATTTGGAGTTTCCTGGATCCTTGTGTTTGTCATGCAAATTTTCAGTGCTGTTCTTTTTATGATAATATGAAATAAAGTAGTTTCTTATAGTAACATAGTAAATCATTTGCTTTCTATTACACGCAGCTGGTTTTGTTGCAGTAATGATTTTGTATGGGTGCACACTGCAGTGCATATTAAAGGCAATGAGACGTTCTTTTCTCAGGGCTCACATGCAATTGATGTTTGTGCAAATATAACCAGATAATGACAAAACAGTAATTTATTATAATATATTAGAAAGGTTGGTTTTTTCTCTCTTCTCCCAAAATGCACCTTCTCATAAGCTGTCCTTCCTCCCCCCTGGCAAATCCTTATTTTTGCTGTTTACAGAAATGCCTCCCCACCCTTGCAGATGCAGATTACAGTTTTTCAGCTCACTAGAGATCCAGAATCAAAATCAAAACCAG
The DNA here is from genome assembly GCA_033558235.1 of Neomorphus geoffroyi. Lineage (NCBI taxonomy): Eukaryota > Metazoa > Chordata > Aves > Cuculiformes > Neomorphidae > Neomorphus > Neomorphus geoffroyi. The sequence continues at coordinate 2,981,615 of JAUMJM010000016.1, read as the reverse complement.
CTGGTGTTTTTAGGCGGGTGTCTTACTTTAGCTTACTCAAAGAACACAAGATGAACGGTAAGAATTAAATAAACCGCAAATTATTTTGGGGACTGTCTGGTTTGTATTAGAAGTAAACTTTTCACTGTTGGCTGTTGTTTCTAAACTATTGCCTCTATTTTTGATATTCGTCCTTAGGATCTAACACAAACTATGTCTTACTAGTTTAATCCATTGTTAGGCCGTGTTTAAATATCTTTTATTATAGTCATGTGCTCTAAAATAGTTCTCACTGGTGTTTGCTGGCTCGAAGCCAAAGGGTAAGACTGCTTCAAGTGGCACAGTGCAGTATTAAAAGGATCTTTTCCCTTTGGTGTTGGTGCTTACCAATTTCACACCTTGAAAAGCGCCTAACTACATCAAAATGTGATGTATCTACTTTGAGTGCAGGGACTAGAAAAATATCATGGTGCGAAATGAGAGCAAAGAAAACATTTCAACTGTATCGAGAGTTTATTCGTTTTTGTGCATGATTAGCAGTTTGTGTGATTCCTTGCTGTAGTGCCTATGAATTATATACAAATATTTTTCAAGCTTCTGTTTTCAAAAGTAATTTTGTTTTTAATTTGCTGCAGCAGAACCACTTACAGGACTGCAATGACCGTGGTTTAGCTCAGAGTTAACATTAAATTAGGACATTTGTATTTAGAATAGCTCGTTTGTATTTAGTAAGACTCTTTTCCTCCTCTGAAATGAAAGTGGAATGAAGGGCATGACATCTCCAGGTCAGCTTCTGCCAGCATCCTTTTCTCTCATGCGTAGCCACAGTCACGCAAACGCTACCAATGAAGTGAGTAAAGAACGATAATAGTGTTTAATAACATGGACAATCAGTTCTGCAAGCATTTTGGCAGGAGCAAATTCCTTCCCTGATACATTTCAAAATATTTCCAGGTACGGGTTAGATTCCATTGGGATGATCAGGGATTAAAACAAAAGAATTGCTACCATTACTTCATCCCTGTGGTTTGTACCGGCACCTTCGTTCTAGCGTATTATGACATTCAGTCCTGTTGTTTCTGTTATTCCCGGCAAAAACATGCCCAGAGAGGGAGGAAAGAGACTGTTAGGAGCAGTTAACCTCTGCAGTTTCCAAGGAAAGCGCTAACATTCAATATAAGCCACATGCAGGCCCATTAGGTTGAATAATGAGTAAGTATATCTGAGACTCTGTACAAGACAAGATGAAAACACTTTGGGCAGGCTATTGTACCACGGTTTATTACCTAGTGAAATGTAATTTGACCCATTTACAGGAGGAAGAGCCAGAGATGCTTGTTGCAAAACTCAATTGTTCCAGAAAGAAGTATCCTGGTGTTGTGATTTTTATATCGATTTTTATGAAACACGTGTAGTTATATTTTTACAAGGCAGTAGGTTCTCTTAATGATGGCGGCAGGACAGGCAGTGCAAACGCTAGGGGGCCGAGTATATTCTTCTGTCAAATGACAGAGGACAAGAATATATGGTTTAACTTCAGCCTAGTAGAGATAAAACCAGAACCAGACACTCAACTCCAGACAAGCTGCAGTCAGTTTGGTTCCTGCAGATGTGGCTCTGTGCTGTCACTTCATTCCCCCCGTCCCAAGGTGGGGATGTTTGATAAAATGCATCTACAGACAAAAGCTTGGGCTACATTCATGGAATCGTTAAGGTTGGAAAAGGCCTCTAAGCTCATCCAGCCCAACCATCAGCCCAACCCTGCCATGCCTGCTAAACCCTGTCACATCTACACACTTTTTGAACCCCTCCCGGGATGGAGACTCCACCACTGCCCTGGGCAGCCTCTGCCAGGGCTTCACCACTCTGTCAGTAAAGAAATTTTTCCTAATATCAAATAAGAACCTCCCCTGGCACAACTTGAGGCCGTTTCCTCTCATCCCATCACATGTCACCTGGGAGCAGAGCCCAGCACCCACCTCATCACAGCCTCCTTTTGGGAGCTACAGAGAGTGATGAGGTCTCCCCTCAGCCTCCTCTTGTCCAGACTAAGCAATTCCAGTTCCCTCAGCTTCTTCTCATAAGACTTGTGCTCCAGACCCTTCACCAGCCTAATTACCCTAAAAACCCATAGGAACTGACACCCTTTATTTCTTTTTCATCAGTATGGTACCTGTACCATCTCTTACAGTAATGCTCTTCCTCCTCATCCTTCAGCAAGCTCATCCTTCTGGTCATGTTAACCTCTCCTTGCTATTTCTGATTTTAACTAGTCCTATCTTCTTCCTAGAAGAAAAATCCCAATCTTAATTTCTTTGTCTTTATTTGGACATTGCTCTGTAATTTGTTCCTTCAGTCACTTTCTCCATTCCTTCTGAGAGACCTCATCCCTGGAGGTGTTCAAGGCCAGGTTGGATGGGGCTTGGAGCCCCCTGACCCAGTGGGAGGTGTCCCTGCCCATGGCGGGAGGTGGGACTGGGTGGGCTTTGAGGTCCCTTCCAACCCAAACCTTTCCATGATTCTATGAAAGCCACACATCTCGTGTACCTCTGCGCACCTCAGTGTGTACTGCTTTTTAGCTCAGTACACTGTGCTCAGCCAGAAAAGCAGTTATATTTTTCAGTCTCTAACAAGAGATACTGCAGTTTGCACTGGTAGTCACTGCAACCATCACCTGTCCCTGCAGTCCCGACTCCAGCCAGCAGGCTGATGGCTGCAGTGGAAGGTCATCATCCTTCCCAGCTGTAGCCCTCAGAAGTCACAGTTATAATTTCATTACTCAAAATGCCTCCTTACACAAAATATTACATGAACTGGGAATCGTGTACCTAACAGGGAGGACCCTTAGACCAGACCTCGGTTGAGGTTGCGTTGCTGACCCACAGACTGGAAAAGGAGCATCCAGAGTAGGGCTTTGGTTCACACCCATTCCCAATGCACAGCATCTATATGAAGAAAGAATCTTTACAGCTCTGAAATACATCTGAACACAAGAAGAGATTCCAATGGCTTAAACGTGTTTGGAAATCCCAAATGCAAAGCAATTGTAGTTCATTATGTGATACCTCTTCACTTTTTCCCTTTCATATTTTTCAGTCTGCTTTTAAACTCAGAAACATCTGAAATCCATAAATTTTATTTCTTTATGCTCATCTAAACACTACTGTAGATGTCATTATTGGAAATCTCAAGAAACATAGCTATATAGTATGTTTAAAGATTTATCGTGGCGGAATAGTAGATAGGGGCAGAATAACCTGAAAACCATATCACAGAAGCCTGTAGCTGTAATGCAAAGCCTTACCTGGAGTAAAGTAGTAGTGCATGATCATGCTAGCTAAATATGTACATTTTATACTTATATATAAGTATATATATATATAAAAATGTTGGCTTGAACCAGCAAATCTGTCCTTTTTTAAAAACTTTTTATTTAGAAGAAGATATCAAGTGTCTTTACACAAGAGCAGCTGAGCGTTCTTGTAAAATGACATTTCCAGAGTATTTCTGTATGTAGACTCTTCACAGAATCACAGAGTGGGTTGGGTTGGAAGGGACCTTAAGGATCACCCAGTTCCAACCCCCCTGCCACAGGCAGGGACACGTAGCTACTGAAGGCAGTCATAAAACCACTGTTAACCTAAGAGGGATCACGATTAGATCTAAGTCTGCTGAATTCTGTTGTTTAAGGAGAGAAAAAAGTGTATCTGAGGGTGTCTTTTCCCCTATATTTCCTGGGTGGAAATAGTTCAGAGACAACAGAAAGGTGGTATTATACCCTAGAGCCAGATCTGGGGACCTTTGCCCAAGCTCAGCTAATCTGTTGCGCACACAATTGTCTCCGTTTGTTCTGTCCCGAGGGAGAAAGAATTCAAAGAAATAATCACGGGATCTTTAGGTGATAATCTATCTTTTACAGTGACACAGGATTCATAGGGCAAGTGATGAATAACAAATAAAAGCTCAAGGAAACACAGAGATTATTGAGAGTTTCCATCAGGGTTGACTCTGCTGTAGCCCATAGGGCTCCCTGAGGGCAAAGGAGCCTTCCATGGGGCGCAGTAGCTGGTGGCACAGCAGAAGGCGCTTAAGAGCAGAGGTCATACCTCTTGCACAGCATCTTCAGTTTTATCTGAACAGGAGAGATTTTTACAACTCACCTGCAGTAGTCCTTGCTAAGGCTCAGATAAGCTCATAGTTCACAGTGAATAAAAGCCCACCCTGCCCAACCCAGCATAACACAACCACATCTGATAGACACATGAGGAGGGTGATCTGGAAGTTAGCTCTTCACAGCACGGGGATAAAAACAACTTCCAGATGAAATCATGAAATTCTTTATAAAAACACCCCAAAATCTAAAAAAAAAAATAAAAATTAAAACGAAACAAGGGATCCTTAGCCCTATCAAAATAAGAAAAAAAGGTCTGGTGATGTCATGACAGTAGAGCACAGAAAGGAAAGGAACTGTGAAGTGAGCAAGACTAATGGGTTAATTAACTATTATCCTAGTTATCTGGAGTGGAGAGCTTTTCTCTTTGCTGAAACCATGCTGGAGATTAATTGAATGACAACAGGGCTTAAACTGACATCTTCTGAGATAGCATTAGAGGCTGGCTAAAACATTGCCCTCCAGGCTCTGCTGGGAAGCTGTTATGTGGTGACTGTTTGGGTTACGGATAGACTCTCCCCAACCACAAACTCTGCCTGGTCATACCATTCCTGCCCCTCTGCAGATCTAGTTTTACAGATAGAGAGTGTCAAGGTGCTTTAGACCAGAAGGGTTTCCCAGTTGTGGCAAATTGGATCAATGCAACGATTTGGTGGAGCAGACCTGTGTTGATGCTGGGAGGAACGCTTGTAGCGTGGGACAGATGAGGTGGGTTTGCTGCTTTAAGTATTGTGACACAGTTAACAGGGTATAGCTTGAAGTTCAGGCATCTCAATTAATACATTTTACACATTCATGTGTGGGAGTGTAAATGTCTTGAGCAAATCCCAAGACTTCCAGCCTAAGCAGTAGGTGTTGCTCTGCCACCTCTAACAAGCAGAACAAGGTAATAACACCTTTCTCTGTGCCCTCTTCCTGCTTCTTGTTCAATCCAACAAGTTTTACTGTGCAATTGCCTCACCTATATTTTATTTCTGAGGTGATACAAGTAGTTTTTGAGATGATTTACCAATGTCAGTGCAATGATAGAAGAGCGGGTGATTATGGGATCAAGTAACGGTTATACAATTGCTGGTTGGAAGGGACGTCTGGAGCTCATCCAGTCCAACCCCTCTGCTAAAGTAGGTTCACCTAGAACAGGTTGCACAGGAATGCATCCAGGTGGGTTTTGAGTCTCTCCAGAGAAGGAGACCCCTCACCATCTCTGGGCAGCCTGTTCCAGTGCTCTGTCACCCTCACAGGAAAGTTTATCCTTGTTTTCAGATGGAATTTTCTGTGTTCCGGTCCATGCCTGTTGCCCCTTGTCCCGTCGCTGGGCACCGTTGAGAAGAGTCTGGCCCCATCCTCCTGACACCTGCCCTTTCTGGATTTGGAGAGCCCAGAACTGGACCCAGGGCTCCAGATGGGGCCTCTGTAGGGCAGAGCAGAAGGGGAGGAGAACGTCCCTTGACCTGCTGGCCACACTCTTCTCAACGTACCCCAGGGTATCATTTGCCTTAGTGGCCATGAGGGCACATTGCTGGCTTATGGTTAGCTTGTTGTCCTCTGGGAGTTCCAGGTCCTTCTCCACAGAACTGCTCCCCAGCAAGTCAACCCCTCACCTGTCCTGGTGCATGGGGTGATTCTTTCCCTTTCCCAATCACTGTTAATCGATAACTGCATGTAACGACTGTATCTGTTTTACAGTTCTCTGTCCTGTCAAGGTGCTCATCCCTCTACAAATGGCAGAATCCTGCTTGTTGACCCTTGCTGCAGATCATTGCAGTAGATCAAAAAGATTAATGGTGTGACTTGGTAGTTTCAAGACCCAACTCTCCAAATAAAAGATATTTTTTAATTACTGTCCAGCCCTATTAGGCGTAGGGGTGGATAACATGTGTTTCCTTTTAGAGACGAACTGCCCAGTAGAGCACTTTTGCATAACTCCTTCCCCCTCCCCCTTGCCCTGTCTTTGTGCTGATGTGTTAACGTGCAGGCGTTGCGCTAATGGCTTGGCTATGCCTAATCTTGACCCAGTCTGGGTTGGGTCTGGGTTACATCTCTGGGGGGGCTCTTTCCCATGAGCGGACAGGTGATGCCAAGTGCTTTTGGGATCTTAACTCCTTACTGCGAGGTCTGATTTCCCTTCAAAGAGAAATCTCTGTTCCGTACCACCGCCGCCACCACCCGCCCCATACCCTGTTTTGACCTAGAGCTTTGGTTGGATTCTCTGCTTGGATTCTCTTCAGCTCTACCCATATTATTGTCTCTTGATGGGGTTTCACCACTCAAGAAATGTTAGCAGAAGCAATAGGTGCCTTGTCTAGGTTTCGCATTTGTCCAGATCTGTTTTACGGTAATTCTTGGTGTTACCTGAGGTGACAGTGTTAGGACAGTGAAATCTGTTTCTTTCCCACAGTGTGGTGTTCCCTGGATTCAAGCAATAGTTTTGAGGTGGAATGAAACATTTGAAAAGATCTCTTCACTCACAGGCTGCCAACCATCAATTAAACTGAGATGATTAAACAGCTTTTACCTGCATGGGTAATTCAGAGCCCTACCAGTAGACTTAAATTAGCTGGATAATTACAGATTGTTCAGATTCAGGATGGTTAAGGATCAGGCCCATTGTTCTTAGTCTGATTGGTGCAGAGGTGACGCGCTCCAGTAGGGTTCGCAGGGTGAAATCTTCACTTGTACTTCTGAAATGCTCTCGTTTTCTGTTTCTTTCTTTGCTGTCTACCCCTGCTGCTGGACAAGCCAAAATGTTCCACTGTTCAAATACCTGGCAACAACTATTTAATTTGACAATTTGTAGATGGTATTCCTGTATTACCCTTTAGGACCTTAATAATAGGTTTTTCTTTAGTGAAGCATTAAAACATTAAAGGCCATAAATTCCACAGTCACCTGTATCCATTTATTGCTAATTTATTATGGAACATATCATAAAACTTTGCTTGACATATAGGCCTCTTCATAACTATAAATCTTTTTTCAACTGTTTAGATAACTTATGCTTAAGTTCAAGTAAAGACCCCTACGAACAAATATTTAAACCATCTATTTATTATGCAATACTAGTATGTACAAACTATACGGCAGATACTGGGACGTATTACTCTATATTCAGATTTATCGCTTCAAAATTTGAGGGATACATCTATTATAGAAAAAAAAATAAAGTCTACGTGTCAAGTATCTGCTTTATTCAAAGGTTTAAGAGCTCTAACTGAATAAAGCTGTTACTGCAGTTAACATCAAACATATAAATGTTTCTCTTCAGATTAGCTGTGTCGTTTGTAACCTGGAATCACTGAAAGGATTGTAACTGCGATTCCTAAAGGAGAGCCCTCCAGAGCGAAAACAAAAGTTTTCAGACTTTATATTTCCAGATGAAAATTCAATCTGTAATTCCAGTGTTGTTCCAGAGCTTGATCTTGCTCTCATGAAGTCAGTTTTAAAATCCCACTGATGACAGATCAGAAATAATTTGAGCGTTTAATTTACTTTATCTCAAAAGAATCATTTGGGGTTTGATACTGTTTATATTTGTTTCTTTCAAATTACCTGGTGGTCCTTTATATGAGGAAAAGTGTTCTTTGTCTCAGTGTATAAATTCAACATTTTCTTGGATATAAAACCAGCCTGCTACAGAGTAATACTTTTTTCCTCTAATATTTTTGCCCTGGCTGAAATTATTAGCATATGTATTAGCTAATAATAATACATGTGTATTATTAGCACATGTAGTAAACCAATTTTAGCAGCAATGTGTGTGCATATGCCCAGACAGCTTTTTTAGTGGTCAAAAATCTTATTTAGATGTTCCATTGAAAGACTGTTTCATTATTTCTTATTTTTTGCAGATCAGTTTGTTTGCACATGGAAGGTTATTTTCATTTTTGAAACAAATTTCCCTCTTAGGGGTGTCTTGATCAGGTCAGCCTGAAATGTGCTTGCTTATGCTTTCTGGCCTCAGGATTTGATTAGAAATTGTTGAACTGTATGACCAAAGTCATGGTGAAAGCCCAGAATAGTACAGTAAGCACGACTCTCACATTGTTGTATTCAAGTCACAACAAAGGGATGGAAATCTTACACAAATCTACATGAAATGGTACCCTTTCAAACGAGCTCATTCATAGTAAAATAATTAAGATTGTCCAGAACTTTGTGTACTTCAGAAAGCAAAAGACCACCTTGTCCTAATGCAGTCAGAGTGCCATTGGAATCCGAATGAAAGCAAAGCAACTGATTCTTCCGAAACATATACAAGTTGTTCACATTTTTCTATTGACTTCATCATTGCTTTGCTAAGAAGCCTTGTTTCTTGGGGTGGCCCGGGGAGGGTTCGAACGATGAAGTGTTACATCCTCTCCGCAGCCATGGTGATTGTCCGTTGATGCTTTGGCCCTGACTCTACTTCCCAATCTCACGTGCTGATTTCTGCTTTTCAGAAACCCCCTGTATTTCCCCCTTTTCTCATTTTCTCCCTCCTTCGTGCTCTCTTTTCCTTATCCTGTTTGCCAGTCCTTTCTCCCAGCGTCCTTCCGCTGTCCCCCTCTGCCCCTACTCCATATACCACACAGATAAAGAACTCGGACAGCCAAACTCACCATGTATATTTAGGGCAATATCACATGGAAAGCGGCAGCTCCCGTTTTTAACGGCACTGTTTGTGCCCCAGGCTCTCTCTCTGGGGTTTATGTGTTCATAAAAGTATTTATTTGTTTGGGCCTCGCTGAGAAAAATAATGAATTGATATATAAACCTGGTCAAGAGGAGAATGCTAGCAATTTGCAAGCTTAAAGAAAGCAATTATCTTTTGATTAAGTTATCTATAGGAGACACCATTTTAATATTATTTATGTGTCTTTGCAACAGGGTCCCAGCACATCTCTCTATTCTGCAGTACCCAAAATACGACCCTGATGGATTGCTTAATTAATTATATTGCTGATCTCTGACAGAATAAGCAACTTTCCCAGTTATTTGTAGTCTTAGATTTCACTAAGCTCCATCATACAATGTCTCTTTAAATGTTGTCAGGTGCTGTGAAAATTATCAGCCTCAAGCAGCGAAGCCTGAGGAAGAAGACGAGGTTTAAGACTGCACCGCGAGTTTCAGTTACTGATACAATCTTAGCAAAATAAGAGAATTACCTTTAATAAATATATTCCAGGACAGTCTGCGATGGGACTCAACAAGCCAATTAAGCGCTGTATTCAAATGCTTTGTTTTTCTCCATAGAGAAACTCCCGGGCCAGGCTCCCTTCTGGCACAAGGCTGCTTAAGTCAACAAATGGAGTTACACCCGAGATGAATTTGCCATGCTATGTTTTTCTAAATAGATTAGGGGTCATTTGAAAAGCTGTAAATAAACCTTCCAAATTCTTTAAGGCAAAAAGAAACAAATCTCCAAGAGGAAGAGAAAGGGGGAGAAAAAAGAAAAAAAAAAAGATTTATTCTGCTTTCCCAGAACTGCAAGTTTCCAGGTGTTCACCTTTTGATCTGGCTACAGGCAATGATTTTCTGAAGTGGTTTCTGATGGTGCCTGACATCATTTATGGCACTCTTGAACAATCTTGTAATGTGCTAAACTACACAAAATTAAGTGAGTTAGTGGCTAGCTAAGAGCAGCACCAGGGCCATGGGTATCGCAGGCACTTTGCTACTTGCAACAGCATGTGGAACTTTGAAGGAACATTATTTCTTTGATTTGATAATGAGAATAAAATAATAACTGTTCTTAATTATTAATAGTACAGTAGGGTGAGAGGCCCTTGGAGGCTCCCTGTGCTTGATACTGTACAAAAATAGAGTGAAAAAAACCCCCACAAAACCTTTCTTAATACCTTACAGCCCAACCGAAGGCAAAACCTCACAATGGAGGCAGCAGACTGTAGGAATCATAGACTCATTAAGGTTGGAAAAGACCTCTAAGCTCATCCAGTTCAACCACCATGCCTACTAAACCATGCCCCAAAGTGCCACATCTACACATCTTTTACAAAATATTTAATCTACAAATAAATAATTAGGAGCCTTGCAGTATTTGTCTTTACCAATGTCGATTCTAAAGGTCGAATTTGTTAATGGCATTTTCAATTCTTATTTTATCCCAACAAAGGCCTGTGAATGCTTAGCAAAAAATTAATAGAATTTGTATTGTCAAGTAAATGTCTTCTTCCACTGGAAAAAAATCTAAGAAGAGAAATATATCTTTGAGATCCTAACATGATTTTGGTAAGTCTTTCCCAAGTGCTTATTCTGCAAATCACTAGATTAATACCATTTAGAAAGATCAGGCAAATGAAGCTGCAATTAAGAGAATTAGTTAAATCCATTATAGGCTGCTGGCCTTACTCCCCAACTCAGGAAGGATTGAGCACCACACCCAAATTCTGTTTGATCCTATCTTCGGGGCACTATTTATTAATTGCACTTAATTATTCATGGCAAACCCCCAAATGAGGCAGTTGAACACTAATCCAGCTCTTACCTTTCCCTCAGTTGAGGGGCTTCTTTTGGATGCTCTTCTCATCTTCTCGTCTTTTCCACCCTTAGTTTTATAGAAGATTTGCCCGGAGTCCCTCGGCCGCTGGAGCAGGCTTGTTTCTATAAGATGACAGGTCACTCGGTCACTCGTCAGTGCTAAATCCAGAAAGCAACTCACAGCCAAAGCCAAGCATTATAGAAAGAGAATATTTATGCTGACTAATGGGCTCGGTGACCTGGGCTGCTCCTGCTATGTGTGGAAAGCTAGCGTTTTAACGAGAGGATTTGCAGCAGCGATTCCAAAACACAACTGGTAGACAAGTCAGCTCAGTAGGATTCATTTCTAACCCAAATTTGTATTTCAAAGAGCTGGTCGTCCTCTAGTCCCTCTCTGCTGCAGTCCAATGGCTACCGTATCTATGGAATCGTTTAGATTGGAAAAGACCTTTAAGCTCATCGAGTCCAACCCTTAACTCAGCATGGCCAACTCCTAGAATGTGGGTAGCCGGTGACTGAAACCCTTTTTTATTTGGATGGGGCTTTGAGCAATCTGATCGAGTGGAAGGTGTTGGCTCATGGCAGGGAGTTGGAACTGGGTGATCTATAAAGTCCCTTCCAACCCAAATCATTCTATGATTCTATGATTCATTGCTTTAAGCATAAGGAGGTCATTTAATAATTTAACCTCACAAGTTTTGTAGCTTGTCAAAAATAAGAGCAGTTTTCTGGCTGCTTTTTGCAGGGAGGGTCCTTCAGTATGAAGAACTGAACCAAGGTCATGAAAATGTTATAAAATGTAAACAACAAAAAAAATCACAAACAATGAGTTGAAATGTCAGTCGTCGTGGTCTGAGGGCACAACAATAAAGGAAAACACTACACACTTATCTGCTTGCTATTTCCACTACATGATCAAAGCTTTTAACTTCAGTTTGTTTAATTCTTAATGATTTTCAAGCTGTTTTTTTTCCAGTGAAATGCCAACACTGTATATGGTAGAAAGTATCTGAATTGTAAGTCCTTCCCGTGTTGTTGAACTTCAAATCTCCCTTTTGAAATCAAACTCTTCTGCAATCAGATTTAAAGCTGATTTTAAAACAAGAATTATAATGTTCCCCCACTTAAAACCATAATAATCTCTGTTCCTGCCTCTGGATTTGCTGATGTACCCTGGCTTTTAAGTATTTACCTCCTAGATATGAAGCTCCTTAGGACTGCATAAAGCCTTATAATTATTATTACTAGTCCCTCAAGTCATAATGAGCTCTGGATTATAGCATATTCTATATTTAAGTTTCCAGGACCAACAATTATTATATGTTCTTTGTTCTGAAATTAAAAAAAATATATATAAGTCACATAATTAGTTCTTTTCTGCTCATTACACAACAAGAATTGATTGGCAAGCTTGTCACCAAAAATGCTTGAGAAAGCCCTAAAACTCTTTTCTTTTCTTCTTTTCTTAATGGTAGGAAGATATTTCACAATTTTGTTATTTTGATTTACTAATCCTGAGAGCTGGCACCAGCTACAACCATTGAATGATGCAATTGTGAATTTTAGAATAAGGATGTGTTATTACTTTAAAACAAAAGGACTAATACCCACCTCAGTTTCCTACAGTATAATCCTTATTTTTCTCCTTGAAAAGTTGTCTGAATAGAAAGACTTTGGTCATCTTTCTGGGATTCTGGGTCGGTGGTGGATGGTTGGACAAAGTTTACCAGCCTTATTAAGAACTGCCTAACCAGGAGCTTGACTGTTTTACCTACAGAGCTCACGGAGGAGCCTCTGAGGTTGGGTCCTGTAACAGTGAAGCTGAATTATGACAGAGGTTGAATCATAGGATGGAAGGGACCTCTAAAGCCCATCCAGTGCCACCCCCTGCCACGGGCAGAGACACCTCCCACTGGATCACGGGGCTCCAAGCCCCATCCAGCCTGCCCTGGAACACCTCCAGGGATGGGGCAGCCACCACTGCTCTGGGCAACCTGGGCCAGGGCCTCCCCACCCTCACAGCAAAACATTTCTGCACAAGATCTCATCTCCATCTCCCCTCTCTCAACTGAAAATGATTCCCCCTCGTCCTGTCCCTGCACTCCCTGATCCAGAGCCCCTCCCCAGCTTTCCTGGAGCCCCTTTCAGCACTGGGAGGCTGCTCTAAGGTCTCCCCAGAGCCTTCTCTTCTCTCAGCTGAACGACCCCAACTCTCCCACCCTGTCCTCATACGGAAGGTGCTCCAGCCCTTGGATCATCTCCGTGGCCTCCTCTGGACTTATTCCATAAGCTCAACATCCTTCCCATGCTGAGGACTCCAGAACTGAATGCAGGGTCCAGGTGGGGTCTCAGCAGAGCGGAGGGGCAGAATCCCCTCCCTCACCCTGCTGGTTTGGTGCAGCCCTGGATACCGTTGGCTTTCCGCAAGCACATATTGCAGGCTCATCTTGAGCTTCTCATCCACCAGCACCTTCCACAGGTTGGTTTGTTCTTTCCTTGGCACACACAGACTCCTGCTTTGAGTCCCTATGTCTTGCCTAGGAAGTGATGCTGACTCAACGAGGCCAAGATACATATATATGAATATACTTAAATTGACATTATTTTGCTAGGGCAGAGGTGCTTCAATTATGTTTCACACAGAGTTTTGATTCATTCTTCATAGGAATGTGCTTGCAGACATTTTCTTTATGGTCCCATAGAGCCTGTGTATCAAACCTGGTCAGCTCCCAAAGCTTTAACGATATGAATGGCTCACTCTAGTTTAGCCATTATAGGCACCTAGAAAAATACGTCTGATAACAGCTAAACCAAGGAATTTTATACTTATGAGCTGTTTCATAAGAAACACATTCAAATTATAGCTTTGTATGCACCTGTGCAGTCCCAGTGATATGAAAAAGTTCTGAGTTGATGAAACAGATTTTGAAATCAGCTAATGTGATATTTAGTAACAATTTTTAATTAGATTTCAAAATTAGAAAGATTTCCTTTAGTCAAATAACATCTGTGGGATGATGTATTGAGTGGTGAAGCCCTGGCAGAGGCTGCCCAGGGCAGTGGTGGAGCCTCCATCCCGGGAGGGGTTCAAAAATGTGCAGATATGGCACTTGGTGACATGATTTAGCCGGCACGATGGGGTTGGGCTGATGGCCTGGATGATCTTAGAGATCTTTTCCAGTCTCAATGGTTCTGTGATTCTAGTACGCAAAGCCTTGCTGACATGACTTTTGCTATGCTCCCTTTTGCTGCTTCCCCATTTCTGAAGCTGTGAGGTACTGAATCTTCCTTAGCGCATCTTTTCTTAATAATAATAATGTAGATTTATGTAAGAATAAAAGGCTTTTGGACAATATTTTCAATTAATATTTGGGTGAATGGAAGTTATTGGTATTTTTTGAAAACCTTCATCAGGCTTCCTGTTAAGTTTCTGTAGCAAACTTATTTTATTGGCAGGCAGAAGCACTTGTTCTCCGGTCCTTTGTTTTTCGGGAACTCTGTATTTGGTACGTATTGTGAAGGCTGGCAAATTTAAATGGGTATAAGAAGACATTTGGTTTCAAAGTTGCAGTTCTAGCATAAACACTATATATGGAGGGAGGAGGGAACTAAGAATGGTCAAGTAATGAGGGGTAGTGGTTTTAAGCTGAAAGAGGGGATATTTAGATTAAATATTAGGAAGGAACTTTTTTCCAGTGAGGGTGGGGAGGCCCTGGCCCAGGGTGCCCAGAGCAGTGGTGGCTGCCCCAGGAGGTGTTCCAGGCCAGGTTGGATGGGGCTTGGAGCCCCCTGACCCAGTGGGAGGTGTCCCTGCCCATGGCAGGGGGTGGCACTGGATGGGCTTTGAGGTCCCTTCCAACCCAAACCATTGTACGATTCCATGAAATGGAAATGTGCTCATGTATCTGTGTTGTAAGAGCAGCTATCTTGCCAATGTAATTTCTGGTAGGATTTAAATCTGTGCAACAGGAGCTGAACTAAATGAAGACCTTGTATGTCAAATGCAGTGCAATATCAGGGGAACATACGATGAATTGGAGTCCTTCTCGGCACCCTTTTCTTCCCTTGCTCATCTTCACAAGGACTAATTGTTGGCTCATGGGTTTGCACAAGGTAAAATACAGACTATCCCGTTTTCCACTCTCACCTGTAGAGCTGGGAGCCTGCTGCTCTGGTGGTCAGATGCATGTAAGCACCTTTCTCCATCTCGCTCCAGCAGATTCAGAGCAGGGAGTGGAGCACAGACACCAGTCTGGTCTGTAGAAACCGATTCCCTGGCACGGGGGAAGAGAGCACAGATGGGGTGAAAGGGTGGAGGGGGAGCCAGGATGCTCGAGCCTGACTCCAGTACAGCAAGAAGAACTGCAGCATCACTCCGTCTGCCGGCACCATGTGGGTGTTCACACAATAGTGTTCAGTCATCAGATCTGAACTACACACCTACACCAAGGGCTGTGTGATAAAACAGATTATGTGGGGGTGGATTAGAGGATTGAGTACACAGAGAATTCAGAACCAGGGTTTTTTTTAGGTTTGCTTTATGTTGCAGCTAATCATTGTCCAAAAAACATAATGGGACCGCAAAGGAACTCAGCCTGAAATCACCTCATCTAGGTTTGCTGGATTTTAGATGTTGAAAGCCAGGATCTGGGGTGTAATTGTGTAATGTTACGTTACACATGATGTGTCCTAAATCCCCCTGAATTATAGGCATATAATTCAAGAGGTGCCTCAGGTGCTCTGGGAAAGAAAAATAGGTACATTTAGGGAGCAGTTTGGATCTCATTGACAAGGCTGTGGGAAAAGGCCAAGCGCCTGGGAATAGAAGGAAACTGGCCCTGAGGTGTCTCAAGGCAACTGAAGGTGCGAACCAAGTAATTCATCCACGCCAGAAACTAAAACCTTTGACAGGGTTTGCACTTAGATCTTGTGTCCATGAGCGCTTGTCCATTTTTTTCCAATGATATCAGTTTTCCTCATAAAATATTATACATTCCCTCTCTCTACAAACCTTGCTTCCCTTGCTCCTTTGAGCTTTCAAATAGGTGAGTAATCCTATTGACTTCCAAGCTCTTGACTTGGAAATACTTGTGAACTTTGTCTGTTCAGGGTCCAAATGTCCTTCTAACATGCAAGCAATTACGGGGAAAAAAGTGCTAGCTGAACAGGAATTAATATGGTGCTAAAAGATATTTAAATCCTCCCCTCTCCAGACCTCAACTGGCAAATGCAACGAGGTGAACGGTCTATTCTATTCTGAATCACAACTATTTAGTCTCCCCAGTTTATAGCCCCCATTATAGCCAGTTCTGAAGAAGGCAGGCGAGCGCTGGTTTGCCATAGAGCAAAGCTGTATTCCAGTGCTCACGATGCTCTGCAAACCAGACAGCTCTGCAGAAGAGACGAGTGCATTTTTTATATGCAGCTGTGCTTTAGTTGGATTATTGCAGGTCATACTTGTTGTAGCTGTCTGATATTGTCTTGTTCTAATAAGCCCTATCTCCAAAGTAATGGATTCCGTGACCCCTGTTCAGGTAATTAGTTCTTAATTTTACTTTTCAAGGATTTGTATTCAGACTTCTTGGGCAGATGCAGAGCCTGGCATGTCTATTCCTTGGAGGACACCTGCTTTGTCCCAGCCAGGTACATCCAGGGCCGCTAATTTTCCCTCTGGGAGTCTCTCATGGAAGTCTTCATTTCACTGCGGGAGGTTGAATCACATACACTATCTCTGTTTCATAGACTTTTATTAGCCAAGAAACAGCCTTCGGATCCAAAGACCTTGTGGTAGAAGCTCATTTCTTTTTCCTTTCCTGCTTCCACAGTATGTTCTAGACCCTACCTAAGTAACCTTCCCTATCTCAAAGTTGCTCTTCACACAGGTAGGGGAGATATTCCTTTATTTTTCAGTCACAGTACTTTGCGCCTCCATTAGAAGAAAGGTTCTTGTTTTCACCTATTCCCCTGAAGTTACCATTTTAGTGTTATTATGGTCTTTGCTCAGGGTAGCACCAGTTTGACAGCTTCCCGTTTATTAATGTTGTTAAATATGTTAATAAACATGACATTTATTATTAACATAACATTCTTCAATTACATCGGTACAGTCTTATCCAGCAAAAGCAAACCTGGGCCAAATATATCTTTTAAAACGTCTGCACGCACGCCGATGCCAGCCAAGGGTGTGACATTTTTTGTTTTTTATTTTTACAGATTTTAAGAACACTTCACACTGGCAAAAGCTTCCAGGAAAACACAGCTTATGCTGGCATCGAGTGATTTTTGCTCATACAGCTTGCCTTGTTTGCAGAGCAGTTCCAGGCTAGACCAGCGAAGCGCTCCTTGGCCAGCACAGGCTGCACGAGTGCCAGGGCACACGCAGCCCAGCCGGGCAGGGCAGCTGTGTCGTATCAACCCACAAGCAAGGGCTTCATCAGGCAGTGCTCATGGGGAGCTGGAGCCCCTTTAGCTGACCCTTATTTACCCCCAGTAAAGCCTTTCTTGGTTCTAATTAGGAAGGTTCACCATCAGAGCTGGGTATTGGCAAACCTTCACTGCCTTTTAAATCTTCTCTTAAAGTTCAGGCTCTTGGCGCTCAGGTCCCCAAAATATGAGGCCAGCGTATGCCTTTCCCCCGCAGAGAGCGTGTGTGCCACAGTAAAACAGCAATTGCTTATGTGCTCGTTCAGCTGGCGTGGTCTGATTCTGGCTTCGTAAATAAAGAAATTCCTTGCTGGTTTTTCTTGGTGCCATCCAAGAGGGACAAAGAAAACAGCGAGGACCAAAGGCTTTAGATCAAAAAGAAATCTGGGAGGAGAGCAGAAGTTCATGAAGAAGGGTTTTCCATTTGATGTGGGACATTGCATAAATCCCTTGTTCTGGAGATGTAGGGAGGTTTTATGTAATAATTCTACTTGTGATAGAGAAGGACGACTGCTCACTATCTTGAAAGATGTGCTGGTTTTCTTTTGTATAGCTGCAATTATTGTTTTCCATTTTCTGGAATGCAAACCAATAATTGGGGTGGGAGTGGTCCATCCCTTCTCTGATGTCAGATCATAGAAGAATCATCCCTTTCCTGAAATACTTTTGAAATCGTTTAATATTCCAGCTGCAAAAATATCTTGCACTGAAGTGCACCTGAGATCTTTTCTATCTCTGAGATGCTGGTTTAGGTCTCTAAGCAGCTCCTGGCCTATGAGTTTGCTTCTTGCCCGTGGTAGGAACTACACCTCCCAAAAATCGTGTAAATCTGTGGCTCCTGTTTTAGGGTACCCTACAACGCTCGCCACACGTTTCTATGGGAATGCACAAACCCCACATAACAGAGCCTGCCAATCTTTGAACTTTAAGAACAGCAAGGACTCACATAAACTTTCTGGCATTTTACACACACATTTTTCATTGTGAGATATTGAATTGTGACATCAAAGAGTTAATGTGGACAGAAATGTTTGATCTCATCCGACTTGAACTGATTACATTTTGAATTTCGATACTGTTGCAGTGAAGCTGTAAATTTATCTTGAGGTAAGCCAGCAGAAAGGCACTATTTTCTAGTTACTAGCAGCCATTCTGTTCCTTACAAGAAATTTGGGACAGATGTGTCTGTCTTTTTATTTCAATGAAGGCAGGGAGCAAATGTATTTTATTTCTTATTAAATAAATTTGCCTGTTCATCTCAGTATGTGGGACTGTCAAAGTTTATAAATTTGGCAGTATTTTAACATGATCATTCTGTTTTTCTTTAAACCAAGTTATTAAATTGATATATTTTTATAAAAAGCAGAGGCTGACAAAATATATTTTTTTGTCTTTTGACATTTAGTTGACTGTTAGAGGGGTTTTAAGTAACACTGTATCTTAAATCAGAGTTTGCAGAAAGATAAAAACCCTTTCAAAGACTGCTGAGAACCAACCAAAGGACGGGGATGACCTAGATGGTTTCTTGCAATGTTGGTAGAGTAGTGTTTGTTTGGTTTTTTCCTATCAGGTTTTATGTCCTGACGTGTCTTCATCTGGCTCATCTTTTGCTTAGATTTTTGGCAAAACCTACTCTCACTTCTGCTCAGATGACTTTAAATTTACAATCCCTGTAAAGACCCTTTACACCGCCTCCAGCAGTGGTTAACCTGGTGTAAATGCAAATCCAGTGTAGGCTGCACCCTGCAGTCCTGCCCTGGGAAAGTTCCCCTTTGCTTCAAAAAAGGCCCCAGTTCCTGTATAAAGTGTGGAGCTGGAGCTCCTGTGCTGGGGTGGACGTGCTCGGCCATGAAGTTGCACAATTTCATAGAATCACAGAATGGTTTGGGTTGGAAGGAACCTCAAAGCCCAACCAGTGCCACCCCCTGCCATGGGCAGGGACACCTCCCACTGGGTCAGGGGGATCCAAGCCCCATCCAACCTGGCCTTGAGCACCTTCCAACCCAAACTATTTTTTGATTCTGTGATTCTGTTCCTGCTCTCCCTGATCCAGAGCCCCTCCCCAGCTTTCCTGAGGCCCCTTTCAGTACTGGGAGGCTGCTCTAAGGTCTCCCCAGAGCCTTCTCCAGGCTGAACAACCCCAGCTCTCTCAGCCTGTCCTTGTACAGGAGGTGCTCCAGCCCTCGGATCATCTCCGTGGCCTCCTCTGGACCCTCTTTAACAGATCCACGTCCTTCCTGTGCTGAGGACTCCAGATCTGAACACAGGACTCCTATGGCAAAAGATGTCTTGGAAAATGTGCCAACATTTTTTATTTATTGTTTTCCCACTAATAAATAATAAATCTCTTTTTCATGCTAGGACCTGCTATGAGATAGGAACCGAAGCACCGAAACAAAGAGATACACACATCCTCTTCAGCTGAGTGGCTTGTGTCCTCCCAGGCCAGCCAAGATGAACCTGGAGTATCAGGTGTATAAAACATGAAAAGGAGCTGTTACAAACTTCGTTGTGTCATGGACAGTAATGAACAATAACTGTTCTTCTGAGCAGGAAAAGGGTGAAAAGCACGGTCTAGGCAGAGCCAGATGTGCCGCAGCACTCTGGAGCAGAAAGCTGATGCAGGGAGGTGGGACAGTGTGGCTGGGGTGCCCTGTCCATCATCACGTCCTGCTACGCGTATCTACAACCAGGATTTGTTCAGTCAACAAAAGCAAATGGTGTTTCTGGGAAGAAGAGAGCCAGCTGCTATGAATGCACTTCACTTTTAAGTGGCTGGCCATGCCACGCCGGCAAATTAAATGGAGAAGGAGTGATAATAGTTTAGCAGTGAGAAGAACAGTTTTTCCACCTCTTATCTGGAGATAACGGCGGAGCGTTGCAGGTTGGGGTTTTTTCACCCTCTTCCCAGCACCTGTCCTTATTTGTTGAACAATTTCTAGCTCCATCTGAAGTATTATCCTGCTAACAGTAGGAGGTATTTGCAGTGCAGCACAACATAATCCTCCCCTCAGAGATTAAGACTATTACCTCATTGATGCTCCCAGTCTCTGCCAGCCTTGGCATACCAATATAGAGCGCCAAGGCAGGTTTGACGCATAATAGCTCACTATGCTACCAGCTAAGCCACCGAATGCTTCTACAGTCATTCCTTTTATTAGGAGAATGACATGACAGTAATAATGGATAATGAATTCTGTTAATGAGATGACTTATTTCAAAAGTAAATAAAGCTCAGGTGTCACGTGGATGAAAAATATGAAATATCTGCGAATGTGATTTAGTTAAACGTTCCAGGGAGGAAAAAAAAAGAAATCCCACACAAACCCTCCTTTGAGGCAGCTGCAATTGTGTGGGTAAGACTCCAGAAGCAAGAAGGGGGAACAGTAAAGGCATACATGAGCTTAACTTCGTCCCTGGTGTGGATGATTGATTGCACAATCACACATGCTCCAGTATAGATGCGTATCTCCCCGTGAAGGGTGTGTAACATCTCGCCCAGTGAGGCTGTGCTCCCCATTCCTGTATGCGGTAGGGTGGGAGCAGCTCCCAGCTGGGGCTGCCTCGCAGCCCTGGGGCTGCAGCCACACAGCACAGGGTCCCCAGTGGCTTGGTCTCATCCAGCAATGGCTGTCACTAAATGTATCGCAGGAGCCTCCTAGCTTGGTTGAAGTAAAGCCAAAGGAAATGCAAATGTTCCGTGGCGTTTCTACTAAATGATATTTACTCCTTTACCACTTCTTATGTTTTTATCTCAGTCACTTGTAAGAAGAAAAAGGAAAAGGCCCTGGGGGTGTTGGTTAACATTGGCTGAACATGAGCCAGCAGTGGCCCAGGTGGCCAAGAAGGCCAGTGGCACCCTGGCTTGGCTCAGCCCTGGGGTGGCAGCAGGAGCAGAGCAGGGACCGCCCCCCTGCACTCAGTGCTGGTGAGGCCCCACCTCGAATCCTGGGTTCAGTTTTGGATCCTTCAGTACACGAAGGACAATGAGGAGCTGGAGCACATCCAGAGGATGTGAATCTGGTGAAGGGTCTGGAGAACAAGTCCTATGAGAAGCGGCTGAGGGAACTGGGATTGTTTAGCCTGGAAAAAAAAGGAGGCTGAGGGGAGACCTTATCGCTCTCTATAACTCCCTGAAAGGAGGTTGGAGCAAGGCAGATGTTGGTCTCTCCTCCCAAGTAACAAGTGATAGGATGAGAGGGCATGGCTTCAAGTTGCACCAGAGGAGGATATTGGATATTGGATATTAGGAAGAAGTCCTTTTGATAAAGAGTAGTGAAGCATTGGAAGGGGCTGTCAAGGGAAGTAGTGGAGTCACCATCCTTTCAGAGGTTCAAAGGATGTGTAGATGTGGCAATTCAGGACATGGTTTAGCAGGCAAGATGAGGTTGGGCTGCCAGTTGGACTAGATGATCTTGGAGGTCTTTTCCAACCTTAATGGTTCTGTGATTCTATGTTTCTATGAACTTCCACATCTTTAACATAGAAATGTTACCTTCCTCTCTTCACGTTCTCAAATGACTGAACTATGTTTTGCTTCATTTTTGCATACCAATTCATTGTCAAGCACAAAGCAGGCTTGTAGTTTGACTTATTGTACATAGAAGTGTTACCAATGACATAAATGTCACACAGAGATACAAACCGACATGGCCAATGGGAAGCACTGTGACAAGATGCTGGGATTAGAAGTCGCAGACAGCCTTTGTCCAACTCAAAATTTCTTTATTGACCATAAAAATCATTAAAGCATTGAATAAAGAAACTACTTGGTGTTATTTATCTTCCCTAAGGTGTTTTGCCCTGTTGTGGACTCTGACTACTGCACGTCTTTAATATGTTTATTCTCACAGTACGCCTGTGAGACACAGCAGAGCTACTATTTGCATTTTACAAACAGAAAACTAAAATAGAGAGGGAGAAAGCAGCCAGGCCAATCTCCTACAGACAGAGCAGCAGAAACCTCCTCTGCAAGCTCAGCTGCCTGGAAAGCTGTGACCTGGTCCTGACTCGGGTTCCTCCTGCCACTCATTCCAGCACAATGGCATGAAACAGCGGGCTGTGTGAGATGTGGTTTCATGTATCACGCGTTAACAACACCAGCGGGTTTGTTTGCAGATCTAGCTTGTATTGTTGATGGGGGGAAGGTTTTAAAATCAAAGGGATGGACGAAGAGTCCAGTGACAGGTCCTGTGGCTTTGGCCCTCTTCTTTAATGATCTTCAGACAATGATGTGGGTTTTCACCCCCTGGCAGCTCATCAGCTCTCTGCGTCTGGTGGTTGGAGCAAAGCCATTTTTGAGAATCCTAGAGAAAAAACAGACTGCAAAAGTCCTTGTGGCCAGCAGGGGCAAGACAACCGTGGCATCCCAGAGGGTACTGTCCACGACACAGGGCAAATGTCAATGCAGCAGCTGACCCGCACCAGCCTCCCACCCAGCACTGCTGCTCTGCCATCGGTACCCAAGGCAGCCGCTTTGATCAGGTTTGGGGATGGCTCTGTAGGCTTTCTTTCCTGGGGACGGAGGGCCACTGGGGGGTCTCACCCCACAAGAGACAGAAGCAGGTTAGAGTCTGATGCCTACATGGGAGAGAAGGAAAGAGCCCGAGAGATCTGGGTGTGCAAGAAGGTTTGGGTACACGGCCTCATGTCTTTAACAGTCAAGCCCTGTGGAGCTGCTAAACTGGAGTAAGGCAGTAGCAGCATTCCGGTACTTAAAGGGAACCTACAGGAAAGCTGGGAGGGGCTCTTTATCAGGGAGTGCAGGGACAGGATGAGGGGGAACAGTTTTAAGGTGAAAGAGGGGAGATTGACATGAGATCTTAGGGAGAAAAATTTTCTGTGAGGGTGGGGAGGCCCTGGCCCAGGGTGCCCAGAGCAGTGGTGGCTGCCCCATCCCTGGAGGTGTTCCAGGCCAGGTTGGATGGGGCTTGGAGCCCCCTGATCCAGTGGGAGGTGTCCCTGCCCATGGCAGGGGGTGGCACTGGATGGGCTTTGAGGTCCCTTCCAACCCAAACTATTCTATGATTAATTTTACCCAAAATAACCACAAAATCTAGTCTATCCCTCGATGTTCGGCACCGCTCCTTTTTAAACCAAGGAAGGAAAGGTCCCAGGAAGATAGCAAAGGGGAATTAGCCTCCTGGGGGAGGCTCTGTGGGCCTCCTAACCAGGAGAGCATCCAGCACATCATGAGACAACTCCATCGGGGCAAAGCTCACGTGGCAGGCTGAGCAGCACCGCCTGCCCGCACCAGCCCTGCCAGAGCGCTCAGTGTGGCTTCGGGCTGCTGTGAAGCTGCCCTGCTGTTCGGTTGATTCAGCTGCGTCTGCAGAAGAAAAGAAAAGCAAAACCATGAGTTGATTTATATGTCTTGGTTATTGAAAGTCGTTCCCAAAAGAAACAAACAAACAACCCCAGACATTTTTAAACGTAACCATTTTCAAAATGGCAAAGTGCTTCTACCATTTTCAGTAATTAAAGCATGAACAAAATTTTAAACTCCGTTGGTTTTTTTTATTTGATGATTTTGAAGCCCATTTCCCCCCCCCCCCCCCCGCCCCTTGCATACCCCTTGCATATTTCATTCCTCACAATCCTGTCCCCATTAGCGGTGATGACAAAGCTCCCATTGCTCCCCATGTGTGGGAGAATCACACTGTAAGTATGGATTTAATCACCGACCTTCAAAGTGACTCAAAAGGCAGATAGATGGGATTCCTGGGGAGACTTTCAAAAGTGAAGTTTGACATCCTGGCTCTTTTGATAACGTTGCTGCTCTTTTCTAAAGCATTTTGGGAAGCCTGCCCTTATGGGCCTGATTTCAGGTATCCCAAGGTACAGCCACGTAACTGGTTCCAGCGCCGGGCTGGCAGCGCTCCACGCTGGAGCGCTGGGGAGCCTGGGCATGCCTTGCGCCAGCACGCTGCTGCTGCTGCCAAGCTCCAGCAGTGGTTTCCAGTCTGCTGACTTGCAGGGCATCGCACAGGATTGGCGGGAAAATTTCACCCTTCTTTTCTTTCCCACGCACGCACAAAGTGCCCGAACAGCCCCCGGGAAACGCTGAGTCATGAGTTCTACCAGGGAGAAATGACTAAGACCACTTTGGATGCTGCTACCACGTTAGAAATTGCCGGTCAAAACTCAGAGATCGGTCTCTTAAACATCTTAATTATTAAAAACAATATGGAATTCATTAAAACACACGAAAAGCAGGACAGTCAGCGCTGAGCCAGCCTTTCTTTCTCAGCCTGTACTTGGTGAGTCCCTTCATTCACCCATGGAGAGTCCCTTCGTTTGTCCATGGCCAAGGTCTTCCAGGCAACTGAGCACATTCCCTCTGCAAAACACGTTGGTCTGAGCTCATAGCAACGAAATCTGCATCACTACTGTTACTTTTCATGATACTGGGCTGGGTTTTTTTAAAATAACGGCAGGTTTTCTCAATCTTCTTTTATTTTTATGCATAGGAAGGGAAAGTTGTGAATAACACCCGCACAAAAGAATTGGGAAGAGCTCCCTTCTACTCATCAAAATCTTATTTTTATTTTAATTTACACATTTAGGAAGCTTATCTCTGAATACCAAATGAACCCACCTACTTTAGCTTGCTCATTAAACTATAATTTTATATGCACGAAGTGGTATTTTTGAGGCAATATTAGGATTGGCAGTTGGGTTCTGGATCCATATCTTTTCCTAAGGAAGTCAGTGGGGAAAATGCTCATTTCTTTCATTGACAGGTTGGACCTCAGTGAATAGTTACCTGTCTGCACACGAAACTAGAGCAATGCCCAGAAGGAGATGTACGGATACTGGTCTGCTCGCACGTTTAGGCAAGCTGAAGAAGCACAGTACACTTCACTTCCAAGCAAAGCACAGGAACACCTTACACTGTACCAAATAACTTTCCAGAACAAACACAGTAAAAACACTAAGGCATGAATATATTGAGTTATTAAGCAAAACAATGTGGCTTGAAAACAACCACCACACACTGAGAGGTGAATTTTGTTGCAGAGACCATGCACACACAGCCGCAGGGGCTAAAAACTAAGGACTGGTTTCTGTGTTGTCAGGGCTGGAAAAAGGAGTGATTTCAGCTCAGCTGTGCTGGCAGAGGTCCTGCCCGCTGATGCGAGTTCAGTGGTCAGGCTGTGCTTTTATCAGCGTGCCTTTTATTCCACTTGGTGGTAGTTTTCCTCTGTTGGTCAAAAGGAAACCAGAGCCTTTGTCTATCTTAGCAGGGCTAATTATCAGGGCTAGACTGAAGAAGTACCAGAAAGTTAATATACAAGTACAGAAGGGATTATTTATTTCTTGTACGGATTCCAAGGCCCCAGTTCAGCCTGCACCAGCAGAAGCTGGAAGCTGCACGCACGCTCCCAGTTGCTTCCAGTACAGACCCAGCCAGATGCTTAAAAAGCAGTGGCTTCCAGTACAGATCCAGCCAGATTTCACTTTGCAGCACTCACGCTCCTAATAAACCCACGAATTAGAGACAACTGCAAATTCCTCCGTTATTATGAGTTATCTTCATTTATTAGCAGCTCACACGTGCCACAGTAGTAACTGTGCATGAAAACGAACACAACTGCACACGAGCTATTTAAACATCATTCCCCTTCGCTGACAGAGCAGTGTTTTTCATAAACAGCTTGGAAGTTGCTTCATATTTTCATTTTTTTTTTTTTATAATGGCTCAACGTTGATTGTATCAGCAAAGCTCTTATGATGAGCCCCTGCAGTAATTTGTCAAATAATCATCTCCCAGCACATATTTTTTTGCCTACAAAAGGCACTAATGATTACAAGGATGATTAATAACTGCACTAAACTGTTATTGCCAGGAAGTTCTTAGTACATTCAAGGAATCGTGACCTGTATAAAAAACAATGTTAAGAGCAACAGAAGTTGATCATACTTCACGGAAGGAATGTATGACCTGTAGTCATGTTTCCTTTTACCCTGCCATGCTTTGTATTAGATCTTGGGACAAGCAACCGTCCATGGGTCATTCACCGGTCAACTGCTCATCTCTCCTGCTGTTCCAAGCAGGATCCTTGAGCCACTACAGGATGCGCTGGATGATTGCTTTAAGGAATAATGCTATTTATAAAATAAATATAAACTCAGATCTCTATTTTGCAGAAGCGACAAGTTATGAGAACTCCAGCAGCTGTATATTTGTTGAACACCCGCCTCCTGTGAGTATAAATTGCACCTTACTGAGCAGAAATAAAATACAGTCCACCAGGGACTTTGCTGCAAGGTGTAGCTGCTTGTCTGTGGGCAAGTAATGACTTGCGTTTTCAGCTGCTCCTTAGTAAGAGCCTTAGTAATTGGAATCAGTTATTCAAAACATCTCTAAATGTGATTTAAATGGCAAGGATTTAATAACATAGAAAGAAGTCATTACAGAGGTTCAAGCAGGGGAGAAGGGAATTCCGTTTTTCAGAGTAGAGGGAGAAAAATAAAGCAATTACTTGATGTAAAGGCCAGAAACAGGACTCCTGCTGTCACAGAGAAATCAAATCTGTCAGCAATTAGTGGGATCTTAGGAGGCAAAGAACCCTTCAGTGTTGAACAGTGAATAAGGGGTTAGCAATTATATGAACTGATAAAAGTGTTCTGGTTTTCAAACAGCAGGTTAACAAGGCTTACTTTTTTCATAACTTCATGCAGATGTGATGAGTCACACTCGGTGACATTTTTCAGGAGCGCTGCACGGAAAGGTAAGAAAATAATAAAGCACATGGCATTGCCATTGCATCTAAGGTGCTGATGACTTATTTATTGCTAAAGGACCCCCAGAACAACGATGGGACGAGCCCCAGGGGCTGTCGCTTCTCACCAGGTCCAGGCAAGAGCTTCCTTAACTCTGTGAAGGCTCTGCCTTTAAAAGTGCTGTTTGTCTTCCATATGTGAGCAAAAAAAAAATAATTATAATCAGGTCTCGTTCTGTTTGATGTCAGAAATACTCAGAAATCCCAGCAGAAGGTATTTATGCCCTACAAGATTGATTCTCGAATAGAAGAGTTGGTACAAGGAAATGGAAATGGACGTGATTATGCTTTTTCAGTCTCGACTCTAGGTAATGCTTTACGTGCTATATAGGCACTGCATGATTAATCTACACAATTAAAAGCATATTTGTGGGAAACTGAAAGATGAGGGGACTTTCTCAGTACGTCAGAGTGGCTGAGGCAGAACTAGAACTCTGGATTGCAGCCTTTTGTTGCCTTTAAAAGGGAACTTAAGAAACAAAAAGAGAGTAGGAACTCCATATATACAGCCTGTACCTTGAAAAATGTATAGGGAAATAGAGAACTTCGAAGACTTCACCTTCATCCTAGCCTATCCTACTTTGTTCCCAGGCACCAAAGCCCTTCAGAGCAGGAAAACAAAGGCACTCCGGCAGTTTCAAAAGGCTTTCTCTCTCAAAACAGAGGGATGAAGTGTGTCTAGACTGAAACGCAAAATCCTCCTGGAATGTCTAAAGAAATTAAAGCTATTGAGATTAGCAGAGAAGGCCTTTCAGTGGGATCAACATGCGCAGAGAGCAGTGCTTTACAATCGTTTGTGTCCAAGTGCTGAGTACATCCACTGAAGCAAAAACGTTTTTGGCTTTATGTTGGCTGCTTGGCGTACGGTATGTCAGAGTCCTGCAGGCAAAGACGGTAGGTTTGGGAGCTCCTGCAGCCTGGAGAAGAAAATAGAGCAGTCTCTGCCTGGTTGGTGAGTTGTACTGGGACTTTTTCCCATTCTGAGCCAGAAAGCAACCTGAGCACTGTGGTCTAAAGCTCCAAGGTGGAAAGGTGCAGCTGGGCCCGGTACCATACCGAGTGTCACCTCATGGCTTAGACTGTACAGTAAGGTATGATGCCCGTTTTCTCATTTTTAAAAACCTGATCCGATGTAGAGCTCTTGGTCAAGGAGTGCAGGGACAGGACAAGGGGGAACGGTTTTCAGCTGCAAGAGGGGAGATTGAGAGGAGATCTTAGGGAGAAATGTTTTGCTGTGAGGGTGGGGAGGCCCTGGCCCAGGGTGCCCAGAGCAGTGGTGGCTGCCCCATCCCTGGAGGTGTTCAAGGCCAGGTTGGATGGGGCTTGGAGCCCCCTGACCCAGTGGGAGGGGTCCCTGCCCATGGCGGGGGGTGGGAATGAGTGGGATTTGAGGTCCCTTCCATCATAAACCATTCCATGACTCTATGCTTGCGCTGTGCATTGGCACATTGTTGGGTGTCGTCATGAAGGTAAATCAAACAAAGTTCAAGAAAATCAACAAAACCAAAACGCTGGTCCAGATCAAGGTTCCTCGTAGCTAAAAATCTTACCAAGGCATCCTGTGCAGATCAGGGAGCAGGAGATAATAGAAAACACAACATTCCTATTGAGAAGCTGGTATTAGCCTCCAAAAGCCATGGGCGTAATTTATCAAATCAATATGGGAGGAATGCCTGAAGGAAGCGTTAGATCACTCCTGTAGTCAAGGCACTTGGAAAAATCAAAATTGTAAAGCAAATTCATATACATATATATATACCCTGAGAATAACTAAAAATGCCTTGAACTTTATTCTTTTCCCAAATGATTTTTAATTTAGATTTTTTATTAAGATGTATTTTAGGTCCTAGGAAGGGTCGGAAACCACCTAGTACTAAAAAAAGTAAAAGAAATGTAGAAAAATGAATGCATTGGAGCATAAACTTGCATCATCGTGTGAACACCTATTCATTTTTTTAAATAATTCAAATTATTTTAAAGAAAATACAGTTTTCAGAAGTTTGTGTCCTGTGCAGTGTTCTAAAAAAAAAAAACACCACACCCTATTTTTCAAATTTCATTGCAGGTGAATTTGTATGAGGCTGTTTGTGTATGGAAAGATGGTGGATGTACACAGGAGAGAATATTATTTGCTAACCCTTAGCCCATCACCCTCTTTTTCTCTCCTGTGGACTTTAGGGATTGCTTGAGCTGAATATCACACTATCTGTGAAGAACTCCTTTTCTGATCCCTTGTGCTTTCTCTAGGATGAAGGAAAGCTTCCAAGGAGATTCACTTTCAAGTGGATTCCTCAGGTTGCTCTGAGCTGGGTAAATCCTTTGGATGTCGTATCAAAACGCTGGAGATAGCTTCCCACTTCACCACCTTTTGAACCCGATCCCGAGTTGCTTTCTGATCCACGTGGTTTTGGTTCATGATGCGTGCGTTAACACACAATTACCGCTGATCGCAATGGCAATTCATGTGTTCGTTATCTCACCAGATCAGGCCTAGTTTTGAGTATTTCGCAGTCTCACGCTAAGGAAGCACTAAACATTGAGTGCCTGTTTAAAAAAAAAGCAGCATAAATCCCATAAAGGTAATTTTTAAACCAATTTTTTACTGCAAGGCACTGAGAAGGGAGGAAAGGGTGATTATCAAAAAGAGAGGTTAAAAAAAAGAAGCAAAATCTTGGCTTTTGTGATAAACCTAGGTAATACGTAGAGATGAGGGTTGCACGTTTGACACCTCTTGTTCTGCTTTGAGGCACTGGCAGTGAAATGTCTTCTCTAAATTCAAGTGCATGGAAATCACCCGCTCACAAGAGAGGTTCGTGTGGTGCGGAGAGCTGCTCTCTGCTGCGTGGGTGGAGGGAGGGCCGTTGCAATAGGGCAGCACTCGATGTCCACAGTTTTAGCACGATTTCCTCGGTTTCTGGTCCACATCAGAATTTGTAGGAAGTCTCCTGTCTTGTTTTGGGAGTGATGTATCCAAATATAGCAAGAACAAGTTTGCAATTTCAGTTTGGAGTTTCCTGGTTCTTTCGGAGAAGAAATCCACAGGATTTATCAAAGAAGGAGCTGCAATCTTTCCGGTAATCCAGCTGTCTCTTGTTGGGGGAAGAGCTTTGATGGGGAGGCCCTGGCCCAGGTTGCCCAGAGCAGTGGTGGCTGCCCCATCCCTGGAGGGGTTCCAGGCCAGGTTGGATGGGGCTTGGAGCCCCCTGATCCAGTGGGAGGTGTCCCTGCCCATGGCAGGGGGGTGGAATCAGATGATCTTTAAGGTCCCTTCCAATCCAAAACATTCTATGATTCTGTGATTTCTTTGAATTTCTTTAGTTTGGCTTCAGGACTGAAAGAGGCACAAAGACCACACTTGTTGCGTTGTTTGCTGGTTGTGAACAATGTTCAGATGTTTATGGTGCTAAACCATCTGTCATGGTTTCTATCTGAGAGGACTTAACTCTTTGATAGGGCACAAAACACCCTTCGCAGGGACCACGGAATGCCTGAGCCACCCCTAGAGAGCACATTACCCACATGCATTTCCAAAAGCAGCTCCCTGATAACTCAGATTTTACAGCAGAAAGCAAATGCCATGTTTTGTTTCTCCTGAAAGTTCGTGTAGGTAGAGGGAGGGCAAAATATATTTGGGATCAAAACTCTATTTGGGATTTATTCTCTTCCTTTGATTCTTGGGGCCTTGAGCCCCCTGATCCGGTGGGAGGTGTCCCTGCCCATGGCAGGGGCAGTGGAACTAGATGGGCTTTGAGGTCTCTTCCAACCCAAACCATTCTGTGATTCTTGACAGAGAAGTGGAATGGCTGGAGTTACACCACGCACTTTTACATCAAATCTCCCAGCTGCAGTTCCGGGGTGAATCAATCCGAGTCAGCGGCTTGGGACTTTCAGAGAGAAGACCATCGCTTGGGAGCTGTCATCCAAGCAGGGCTGGGCTATTTGATAAATAGTTTCCTGTGGGTCCCCATGCTGGTGCTGAGTGTCCACAGGGGGTGCCTGGCCTTCCTCCAGGGAACCTACCCCAACATCTGTATGGGGCCATTTTCTCAGTCACTTTCCAGATTTCATTGGTTCAAATCTTATCTTGGGCAACTTTCATCCTCAAATATCCACAAACACTTTGCAAAGCAGCACACGAGGTATCCGTAGCTATTTACCGCTCGGTAAACTGATTGCATCAGAACAGAGGAGGAAATTTATTTCCTCGTGAAATATGATCTCATAAAAAAAAATCCCTGGGACAGCAGGGATTGCAATGAACTGTGCGTGGCATTGCTACCTCCAACAGAGGCTGGAGATTTAGCTCAATTATACCACAGTTTGCCTTTAATAAAAAGGATTTTTCACAGATGAAAGCTTAAGTGTAGGAAACTGGGCGAGCGCCGTGTCATCCACCCCGGCTCGCTGCTCGGCATGGGGAATTTGGAGGGTGAGTTCCTTATCAGGAGCCGGGGGAGAGGAATTCTTTTCAGGTAAGTCAGAAGAAAAATGGCAAAATAACCTGTGCTGTACCAATTTCCAGAATTGCTGTTTGCTTTGTTGCAAACCTTACCCAGATTGCAGATTTGGGGCTCTTTATCAGGGAGCATAGTGATAGGATGAGGGGGAACGGTTTTGAGCTGAAAGGGGGCAGATTTAGATGAGATGTTAGGGAAAAATGTTTTGCTGTGAGGGTGGGGAGGCCCTGGCCCAGGGTGCCCAGAGCAGTGGTGGCTGCCCCATCCCTGGAGGTGTTCCAGGCCAGGTTGGATGGGGCTTGGAACCCCCTGATCCAGTGGGAGGTGTCCCTGCCCATGGCAGCGGGTGGGGCTGGATGGGCTTTGAGGTCCCTTCCAACCCAAATCATTCCATGATTCTATGATTCGAAGGAAGAATTTGGTTTTTTAAATCACCTGTCCCCTACACTTTTCAAAAAGGCAGTTGGTTAAATTTTAATGTCCTTGCCATCTCCTACCTCTTATTTGCATTTAAGTTGCCAACAAAGCCCACCGTGGTCTTGCTGACCCTAACGCATTTGCCCAGTTTGCATCCAAAAGCTGTGGGCAGAAGCTTTGTGCCTTTCTCGGGGTTGTTGTTGGGTGAAAGAGTCACTTGAAAACTGGAGCTGGGAGCAGCAGTGTTCAGCATCTACCGGCAGCTCTTGAGACGTGAAAGGCGACCACTTGGGGTTCATTACACGGCACGGCACGGCACCAACACCGCAGCATTGTGTGGTGCAGGAATCCTGGCCGCCTCCTGACTCTGGTACAGGGCTTGGTTTTCTGCCTGGATGCTCAAGTCTCACTTTCTTTCCATTGTGTTGCCTGATGTCCAGAAATAAAGGCCATTCGGCACATACGGAGGGGAGGAGCAGGGAGAAAGGAGTGTAATTTGTAATGAAATCGTTCCATGAGCTAACGTGTAAATTGCCTAAATTTGTATTAAGTCAGCCGCTTCACTCTAAGAATTGTACTTATTATCTAACAAAATATTTTAAATAATGCCTACTTCCTTTCTTCCTTCCTTAGAATTTTATATATTTTCATCATTTATTGTTGAAATGACTGCCCGATTCCGAAAAAGTTACCATTTTCTACATAAATGTGATCAAACAAAGAAATGTATTGCTTTTGTAAAAATTAAAGGTGTTGCCATAATTATTTTGAGCTTTTAGGTTTAAAAGGGTCAACTCTTTCTGTGAGTTTTTAAATGAGTGGTGAAACGATGGTTTTAATCGCGATTGTTTTAAGGTGTTACTGAGAAAACCCTTGCTCACACAAAACCCAACACCAAACCTGTTTCAAAAACGATTTCAGAAATTCTTTTTTTTTTTAATGTAGAAGAAAAACAAAGGCATTTTTAATTAATGTGAACTTGTTGAAGGGTGTTAATACCTACTAAAATTTCAGAAGCCATACTAGAGTCACAACCACCTTTGCTTCAAGAGAGCTGCCAGCAGGTGGTGAGCGCGTTGCCCTGCTCGAGGCATGGCTGGTTCAGGGGTGTCTGGGGCAGGTTGCTGCATACCGGATCAAGGTGGACACACAACCACCTGTGGGGCCAAGGCAGAAACTCCTTGCACAAGCAACCTTTATAATATACACCCCTCATTAACAAGTCAAGTATTTTAAATTAATACTTTGCCAGCTCATTTGTTTTCATTCAGGAAGAAAATATTCTTTGCTGTGTTTACGTAAATCACCTTTTTTTGATGGGTTCCTGATGCCACAGGGCTTGTTCCAGTGGAGAATCATCCCCCTTGGCTCCAGTGATCTTTGGTTAGGTCTGGTTTGGGGTTTTTTATTTTAAAAACCAGGGCCTATCCATCATAATAAGACTTTGTTCTGAGACTGAGGCTACGTCAGCAGCTGCAACTGAGATAATAACTAAGCAGGTGGTAATTATTGTGATTAAATGCTGTTGCTTACCTTCAAATCTCAGGCAGTTGCTCTGCTTTAACACATTTCTTTATTGTGGTGCCTTCCCTGGGTGCTCGGTGCGAGCCTGGCTTTGCAGTTTGTAAACCCTCTCTGTGCACGGGATGCCTTCACCTGTGTGCTCATACAGCACCTGCGGCCACCTGGATGAAGCCCTGCACTGTGTCCAGTTCTGGAGTCCCCAGTGTAAAGTGGATATGGAACTGTTAGAACAAGTCCAGGGGAGGGTGACAAAGATGATTTGAGGGCTGGAGCAGCTCTGCTATGAGGACAGGCTGGGAGAGCTGGGGTTGTTCAGCCTGGAGAAGAGAAGGCTCTGGGGAGACCTTAGAGCAGCCTCCAGTGCTGAAAGGGGCTCCAGGAAAGCTGGGGAGGGGCTTTTTCCAAGGGCCTGGAGTGACACGACGAGGGGGAACGGCTTTAAATTGGAAGGGGAAAGATTTAGATTGGACATTAGGAAGAAATTCTTCACGCTGAGGGTGGGGAGGCCCTGGCCCAGGTTGCCCAGAGCAGTGGTGGCTGCCCCATCCCTGGAGGTGTTCCAGGCCAGGTTGGATGGGGCTTGGAGCCCCCTGATCCAGTGGGAGGTGTCCCTGCCCATGGCAGGGGGTGGCACTGGATGGGCTTTGAGGTCTTTCCAACCCAAAGCATTCTATGATTCTATGATATATTTGCTAAATAATACTTGCTACAACAGTTGTAATCTGGTATTTTCAAAGCTGCAGTTATGTTTTTCAGCTGTTCAGTCATTTCTTGCACAGCCAGAAAGAAAAGGAACCACAAGCCCCGATCTTTCTCTCTATTAACCTCAGGGCTTCCAGGTTCGCTCCTCCCTGCTTCTAAATCAATGTTTATTGCTGTTTTTACAAGAAAAGATTAATGGGCTTAAATGGGCACAGGTAATTCTGCATTGTTCGCAGTCTCTTCAAATAGCACCTGCTGTAAATTCTTTAGGGTCCCTTATCTGCGCAACACATCTCGGTCTCTAAACAGTTTGTTCAGTGGAGGAGGGGTGTGAAGGGTCACAGTGCCCTGCGAGCTTTGCAAAAGCATCTCTTAGGCTTTATGGATGCTGTGCCCTTGGTTGGGAAGGGTTTGATTTCGCAGGTTCTTAGACAGACTGGACCTAGGAGCATCTCTCTGAGCCAGCGTGCCTCTCGCGTGAACTTAGGTTGCTGCCCCAGGGTTCATAGAGGCTGTGGGAAAAGTGCCCATACTAATGGTTTTTAGACATTAACTTTTCTTTTTGTAATTTCCTTTCGTTGGGTACGTTGAGCTCTCAATGAGCTTTGTTCCAATACCCTTGGGGGATGTGACTTCACCAAGATATAAAACACTCACGCACAAAAAGAAAATGCTTGAAAAATCGCAATGACATGGTTGTGTTGGTAGCTTATGATTTTCTGAAACAAAATGTGCCTAGACAATGAAAATTGAGCCAAGATACTATATTTTCCAAGCAACCTTCTTAGCCTTCAAAGAGGGTCCTCGGAAAAGCCGCGCACCAGTAAGCCACCTTCCTGATGCAATCACTTTTTGTGCAGTCTTAGATGGAAAAATGCACAATATAACGGCTAACAGTGTGTTAACTCGATGGGCTTAACAAGAACATAGAATCACAGAAACATTTGGTTGGAAAAGACCTTTGAGATCATCGAGTCCAACCCTACCTGTCCACTAGTAAACCATCCCTGAGCACCTCATCTGCCCTCTTTGTATACATCTCCAGAGACGGGGACTCCACCACCTCCCTGAGCAGCCTCTGCCAGGGCCTGAGAGCCCTTTCAGTGACGAGATTTTTCTTCATGTCTAATCTAAACCTCCCCTGGTGCAACTTGAGGCCATTTCCTCTCACCCCATCACTTGTTCCTTGGGAGCAGAGCCCAGCACCCACCTCACCACAACCTCCTTCCAGGAGCTGCAGAGAGCGATGAGGTCTCTCCTCAGCCTTCTCCAGGCTAAACAGCCCCAGGTCCTTCAGCCGCTCTTCATAACACACCTTCTCCAGACCTGCTGAGAGGGACAGATGGCAGCAAACAGCAGGTGGAAAAGCCAAATGACCGAAGATGCAGCACCACATGGCAGTGTGGGTGCACGTGTGGTGAAGGGGCTGCCACTCCATCCTCCTGCGCAGCACAGACCACAGGATCTGGCCGGGGAACCGTGCCTCACGCAGGCACTAACGCCTCTGCAAACCAGCCGGGTATCCAGGGATGCAAATTAGCTGTGCCAGTGCAGAAAATACAGGACTTCTGTGTCTAACTAGTTGCAGGTGGAAAACCATGGGCAACGTTTCAAGAAGTGGCTTTGAAAGTTGGCCCATTGCGACCATAAACAAGAAACTAAAGAGCTTTACAGTCTGTACTTACAGCTTTTAATTTTCTCTCCCTGTTCACAGATATCCGAGTATCTCGCACGCTGGCGGACAAGTATTTTGATTGTTCAGCCCTGGTTTTACATTTAATAGCCTTGCTACCTTCTCCCCACAGCGATCACATTCTGCTCCCACATGTGGAACAGTTTACGTTTCTCTTTTGCATAGAGGTGGAAGGCGGTCGGGCTCGGTTTTCACGGGGAGCAGGACGGACTCGCAGGAGCCCAAGTCCCACCAAGGGTGTTGCGCGACATGGGAGGCATCGCGGAGAAAAGGGCTGGGATCCAGTAGCATTGCCTGAAAAGAAGATTTCTGCCTCTTCCGCAGCCCGGTGGCACCAGATCATCATTAACAACCGGTGCAATTTTAGAGCGGCTTGTATTTACACGTAAGGACAAGGACTCATTATCGTCGTCATCTACATGTTGTTGTTTTACATAACAGCTGCAGTAGAGCAAGTGCACTTTGGTCAATAGTTTCATTTATAATAAAGTAATAAATTAGGAATATTTTTCCCTTGACAATAAGTTTTATGCCAAGATTTTATGTCGCTTAAAGCAAGTTGTCAATTAGGCTACTTAAATTAATTTTTGGCAGCAGTTAATTGGAGCCTAGAGTCTTTTGTCTTTAAACAGCTAATCCTAAACAAGAAAATACAATGATTAAATGTTTCTTAAACAATATTATTCACAGAATTTAAAATATAGCATTTAATTAAGATTTGGACTTGTTAATCTTTTTTTTTATTTATTTTATTTTTTTAGGGAGATTAATTTAAATTTCTTCAAATAAAATTGCTACCATGACTCTGATTAAACTGGCTTACTGCAGGGCTGTGGTCTGAGAACTTCCAACACTCCTACAGCTCTTATACACAAAGGCAAATTATTTTTGATTCCTTTCCAAAGAGACATATTTTGTCCTTTCAGTGAAGCAGGACATGCCCATTTGGAGGTCTGGAAGTCTAAGAGTTGTATTCATAGGATAAAAATGCTGTCTTATTACACTCAGGTACTGATAATACACTAAATAAATAGAAGACTTCAGTAAGGCTTCCCAGCACGGCCGGCTTCTGGGCAGGAAACCAAGACTTCTGAAAACCAGAAATCATGGTTTACTTCAAAAAAGGCTGGTAACAAAAATTCAGTCCAAGGTTGTGATTAATGTCCTTCACGTCCATGAAAGGAGAGCAGCTAGAGAGATCTCCCTGTCTAGATCTAAAGATTTTCCCAGTTCTGGAATTCTGCTGTGTTTCTGGTTAAATACACCGTGCGATATCATGATTTGGAGAGAAATGAGTCCTGATAGAGTAATACTTCTGGCTCGATTTTTTATTTACATCCACCATCAGTTATGGAAAGGAGAGCGAATTAAGGCGCATTTCTTTGGTGCGCTATGCAGGAGTTAAGATTAGATAAATTATAAAGCTTCCTACTATGAAATCCTGGAAGCTAATTTGTAATTAATGAATTAATTAAAGAGCAAAAAAGATTATGCATTTTAAATGATAAGTGCATGTAGTCACCTACTCTCATAATTCTGGGCTTCAGTGCCTTCTCCTTTACTGACAGGGAAGATACCTCAGGCAGACTTAATATGTTTAAGAATTTGTGGAGCAAAAGCCTGTTAGTTTAAGTACCCAACAACATAAAACCATCTGCTTGTAGAGAACGAAGCACAGACACATCGAGAGAGCATCCCCAGTTTCAGGGCAGCAGGAGACTTCACGCCATATTTCCTTATCTCTGATAGAGAAGGAGCGATCGGAGCTCCAGACACAAAATGCACCGGTTGGACAAAATTTCTACCCAGCTCTCTCACTGCCACAGCCACCTTTCCATTTCCAAGGGATTTTGCTGCGGATTTCTGGTGAGAAACCTGCCGCTGCAGAGCTCGTGGGCAAGGACAGCGGGTGAAAGCAGCTAGGAGTAATCCAAGCTGAACTGCTTTGGGTTGAAACCAAGAAGTTGCAGTTCTTTCATAGGAGATTTGCAGAACTGCCAGGCCCTTGGGTTCATTAAGTCCCTCCTCATTTGTAGGGTTTTCAGGTAAAGAAATGGAGGGTTCTTTCATTTCTGTCTTCATGTGTTTGAGGCTTAGAAGTTTGCATTCTTGACCGCTTCTTTGCAGCCAAGGAGCGGGAAAACTCTTCCCTTTGAAGAAAACAAAATGAAATTCAAATGCATTTACAGGACTCCGGCAACTGGGTCTGCAAGAAAACCATCAAAGGTCATGAGTCATCCTAAAACCGTGAGGGGAGCTAAGAATGCTGCTCAAGGCCACACGCCTCGCAAAGAAAAAGCATTGCTTTTTCCCAAGGAGCACTGAGTCTGGTTGTTAGTTGAAAATTAATGAGAGCTTCTGTGTTACAGTGGTGTTTCCTTGCGTCTCGGTATCGTCCAACACTGAAACAGCTGACAAAATCAAAAAAAACAGGTGACAGTGACCGAAATAAAATGTGAAATGAACTGGACTGTTTTCATCGTTCAAGCTGATTGAAATGCAGAGCACTCTTTTCAGTTATTTAAAAACAATTTCTCTTCACTTGTAAGAAACTGGGGTTTGGTTTGAGACAAAATGATTTACCTTGTAATGAAAACCCACACACTGGAAAGATGGTCATCAACTATAGACTCAAAATATGGTATCGAGATCAAATACTCATGGGCAACTGCTGAAAAACCTTGAACTATATAAATTAAAACCAGATGCTTTAAATTAAAACACATAAATTACCAATGCTGATATTACTATAAATTTCAATGATGAAAATACATCACTCAAGACTTTAAGGGAGATTCTAAAGGCTGCGTATGGGAGTGTTTTGCGTTATTAAACAAAGCATCACCTGAAGACATCCCCTGGATGAATGGAGGAGCGAAGGTATCTCAGATGATTGATGTGACATGATTCAACGACTGATACTGGGTTTATTCTGAGCCGACATTGTATATCGTAGGCATTTCTTTGTTTAGTTTCTGGTGTGTATTTAGAGTCTGAACACAGACCTTGCGGAGCTCATTCTGCTTCCAGCTGGACGTGTACTTTCTCCTCATTCTCTCTACAGAGAACACAGCTGGAACCAGTAACATCTCTGCA
The DNA here is from genome assembly GCA_033558235.1 of Neomorphus geoffroyi. Classification (NCBI taxonomy): domain Eukaryota; kingdom Metazoa; phylum Chordata; class Aves; order Cuculiformes; family Neomorphidae; genus Neomorphus; species Neomorphus geoffroyi. Next base: position 2,942,891 of record JAUMJM010000016.1, on the reverse strand, counting down.
AATGAACTGAGCTTTTAAGTTCAACCATTGTACCACGCTTCAGGCTGCTTGGTGTCTTTCATATTCTGCTGTAATTTAGTATTATTTCCACTAAATAATGACCAAATCTCGTATGTATGTATGGAAGGCTTCCATGTCCTTAGGATAGCGCACTAGTTAAAAATATCATTTATCTGGAGTAAACAGTAAAAACAAAAGCTATATTTATAGCTCATTATTTTAGAAGGGGGACTTCAGCCTCCAGCTGGAGTATTAGAGTTTTGTGTTAAACAGTTTTGGTTTTGAACAGTTTGAAACAGTGCAACAGTGTTGAAAACTGTAGGTCAGAATAATAAACAGATGTTATAAATATATAAAATATGTCTATACATGTATAACTGAACTATGTGAGCTCACAAATAATATATTCTCACACATACATGGATGTGAATATAGATATTTTCTTAACTACACACATATGAAGTACATTTTATTAAGAGAATCCAAATTTCCATATATTTATTCTAGCTGTTTATATGAAAGCTTCTTTGGTTTCTTTTCAAACCATTTTCAGACTTTTCTATTATGGCCACCCTATGTTTATATTTAATATTCTTTATCTAGTAAACTGTTTCTCATCTAGGACTTTACCAGATACAGATGAAGCATTGCTCAAAGAGAAGAAAAATCAGCTCATAAAAAATGCACCTTGTAAATACCATAAAGTATTTGTTCATGAGTTTCTTTGAATTCTGTGTTTATATTACTATTTTTAACGATGATACAATCAGAATCAACAACTGGCGTAGCCAGAGGTGGAAAAGGCAAAAATGACAGAGATTCCCTGCTATCTTTCCATGCAGCAATGCTTGAAGAACACTTAAAGTACTTGCAGTCCTTGATTTATAAACTGACTGTACAATCTTTTTCTGACCCCTCCCCCCATCCCAGAGACACATGGATTTTTTTATTCCTGTATGGAGGAAGATATTTCTTACTGTAAATTGACATCAGCTTCTTGATGACTGAACTGACTGGAGATAATTTGTTGGGTTTGGACAACCAGCTACCATTAATTTATCATGGGATTGGGCGTCAAACCCCTCAGCTCTCTGGAAGCACTGAAAAATTGTGTTACAGAAACAGGAATTTATACTCAAGGGGGGGGTTGTTCATTTGAAACACTACTTGTAAACAGCAATATTAGTTTATTCGGCAGTGAAAATAATTCATTCACTGTCTGACTCAGTCAGTTATGCTCTCTGTCTCTAAAGGCAGAACTGAAGTGACCTAGCAGATGATTGCCTATGATGCTTTTCTTTATATAAAACATATACAATTATATCTAATATATAAAATATGTAATTTATAATATATAAAAAATATCTTCCAATGTCCAAAAGCTCTACCAGATTCTCTCCAATTATCCAATGATGGTATTTCACCAACCTGCCATATATTACGCCTAATGACTTCTGTAATTAAATCATAGCCTCCAGAAAACAACCAAGCTAAAGAGCTCCCAATGTTCCTGATAGTTTTTGCTCATGAATAATCACAAGTACTATTGAAAACATACACCTTACTTGTAACTGACGCTCAGCCAGCGGTAACGTCTTTCTCATCATTACGTACTTTCTCGAAACATGCAGAAAAATGCTCAGGCTGCAACATTTTGAGCATTGCTCCCGTCTTGCCTTCACTTCACCCTCCCGGAACCACCACCCTCTGCCATTTCAGAATAACCTTTTAAAAATAAGACCATGTATTTTCCTGATCCGTGTTTTGTCATTCTTCCTTTCAGGCTTAAGCAGCAATTTGGAGCTGCGCTAACCTTCCTCTGACCTTGAAAAGGTAAGGGAAAACCCTATGTTAACAATTCTTCTCTCTCCTTATTTGGGTAAACTAGAAGCCGCGAGAGGCTTTTATTGACTTTCACTGTAGTTTTCACCCTTGGCAGTACAACTGAACCTGCCCTGACCTCTTTTGACCAAGCGCCTTTGTCCAACAAACTGTTCAAAGCATCTTGCAGCCAGATGTGAGCCCCCACACCCTGAGTGCTTGACTGTACAGATCTCCTGCTACCTCCCCTGGCTGCTCGTACGGCCAGCGATCGCCTTCAGCTTGCTGCCAGCTGGCCTCATTCTCAGATAAGACCCACTGGCCGGGTTAAGAAAATGACACCTGATCGTGGGGCTGGTCTTGTTCCCATGAGCTGCACCCTCTCTGAAGGCCCGGTTGTGTCTCGAAAAACCACTTCATGCTGAAGGAAATAGAAAGCAGTACCTTCCATGGGCAACGGGAGGAACACGCGCAGCCTCTCTCTCCTTCCCTTCTAGTAGGAGCCTCCTCAAAGGAGCAGAAGGCTGTGTTTGAGACCACCCAAAGGGGAGCAGTGAGGATGGGAAGAGACTCCTAAAAGCTGTGTAATGTAGTCTGTCCATCTGCTTATCACTGAATAAAATGATTTTCTCTTTTTTATATGGACATTCATCTCTCAACCTGCCTGGCAACAGCTCATAAAGATCTCACCCATCATCCCATATTTCTCTTATCTTGAAGCCCATCCATACAAACTCCTAGGGTTTTCTGCGATTTATGTAGCCCTGGTGTGCTTGGATGTTGGCCGCTTGGTTAGGCAGCTAATTTTGATCTCACGGCTGTCAGGATGCAAACAGATCCAGATGAACAGAGTCAAACAGAAAGAAAGAACAGTCCCTCAGACATAATATGGGCACAGAGTTTGCACTGACTCCTGTGGGCTTTGGATTAGATATTACAATCTTCACTATTGTTATCAGCTCTTATCATTCCTAACCTGCTTTGAATCACATTCTTTTTGGGTTCCTTGTATTAAATTGCCCTAGATTTCTCTGAGCAAATACAGGTGATTTTCTTTCCTGCCCACCAGCCATTTCAACCACTCTCCAGTCTTTTTGCACACTTGTGGATGCATTCAGATATCAAGCTCTAAAACAGTACTGTTTTCAGTCGTATTTTCACACATTTCAATCTTATTTTGACTCATTTCTCAATAAATTTAGTCATCTTTGTCTCTGTCAGCAACAAATATTTGTTTACTGGCTTTTCCCCTGACTCATACAATGTTGAAAACCTCAAGTCTACTCATTGCAAACAGCATTTCTGGCTTCTAATTTACTCCAAGGTTCTCCTTATTCTTAACTGCCGTCTCTGTCTCTCTGCTCCACTTGACTATATCCAACATCTGGAAAGCAGATCTATCCCTGAAGTCAATCTGACTCACATTATCTGGAAATAGCCTGGTTCCATTATAACAAGACCTTCACTGCCCCATTGCCTTCATGGCTGAAAGACATCTCAGCCAATGGGGCCATGGATTAATGTCCTGAAGGGAAAATGTGCAGACCTTCTAATGAGCTTTTTTTTTTTAGCCTGTATGAAAGAACCATGAGCAACTGAAAGTTCCTTCAGTTAGGCATTCAACGTTACTTTCTATTCCCTTCCAAAAACGAGACTCATGTAACAACAAATCCATTCTGAAAATACCTATTTAGTAACAAATCCACTAAAAGAGAAAGGGTTGTGGCCAGGTTTGATCTACAAGCCGATCAAACTCCTGCCAGTAAATACTGACACATTCTCACCCGGCAAAAATAGAAGTGGGTATTTTTAAGTTTAAATATTCACATACCTAAGAGATTTTCAGCCATCTCTACAGGATGTAATATTGCTGATCGTCCTTGGAAAAAAAAAAAACCAACCAAAATATGAAACCTTCTTTCTCACCCCTTCGACCCCCGTCAACACTGTTCATTTGGATCAGGTGTTTTTGAAGTTTGCACATGGCAGTCTCATTTGCATTTAATGTCCTTCAGATTACTTCCTTTTTGTTGTGCTAAACACCTCTCTCAGTTGAGTCTAATTTGATGAGGTCATGCTGTGACTCCTGACCCTTTGGGCTCTAAATGAAACCATCTGACCAAAAAAAAGTAAGTAGAGTGAGTCTTTTGCCTGTTCGTGGACATTTGATATTTGCAGATGTGCAGCAAGTTTTACAGACAGCTCTTTTGCCAGGCTGACGCTTGATTGGAGAGGTGGAAATAAGTGAATTCCTAGAGAGAATAAAATATTCCAAAAATAAATAGGTCATGATGATCCAGTCTCCACAAGTCCACCAGCTAAAATAAAAATTAATCAGAAGCAAATACGGTCCATTATCTAAGTCAAGGGGATCCTAAATTCCAGCAAAGCTTTTCTAACCCCAAAATGACTTGTTATCTCGGTGTTTTCTTCAAGTGTTTGCGAATGGGAACACCTGCGTGGCTTGGCACGGAGGCCCTGGAATTGTCTGGAGGCTCAGAAGTAGCCCCTGACACACGTGGGAAGCCTCCACCTGCTTTGGGCTGCTGTGCCCACTCTGCCTCAACGTTTATTGAAAGGCTGAGGAGCTGCGTGCTTGGTTTTAGCTGTCTACAGCCTGCGTTACAGAGGAGGTCAGCCTGGATGGTCTCGCAGCCCTCATCTCCCTTCAAAGTCTGGCTCTGTTAGTATGGCTTTGAAATGCTCTCAAACACCGATCGCTTCATTCCAGGCTAATTTTATGGAGGGAATCACTGGAATATTAACACCTATGTTCAGACAAAGAGCCAAAATGTTATTCCAGAGCTTTCTAGCCCCAAAATAGATCAGAGTTTTACTAAAATATTGTGATATAAAGATGGAAAAGGAAATAAGTAAGCTCAGAAATATCTTCAGAATACTTTTTCAGTGTTCATCTGCTCATCACTCCTTATTTTGAGAGGCTGGAAGTGGGACCGTGCATAAGTAGTATCTGGGTTTTAACTAATATTTGGGTTTTAGCCAAAATACACTGGAATTGTCAGAAGGACCTCATCAGTGAACATTAGATGAAGCCAAATATCCCTTTTGATTTGTAACTTTTCCCATGCCAACCCTCCCCACTCCCACATACACAATTTCCCATATGAACTCTATGGCTAATTACACGGCTGCCTGTGGTACGCGTGCCCTCCGTAGCAAGACTCTGTCAGAATGATCTGACCGTAGTAAATCATCTCGAGATATACTGTAATTAAGCAGGAATATGCAAAGCATCGGGCAGATTATCTCCAAAATGCATCAAAGTTCATTATATTATAAAAAAATTAGGAAGATCTGTAGGTCATATATTCACTAAACTCCTCTACCTTATATGAAAATGAGTCATTTTCCATCATACCCTGGGGGTAAGGAAGGAGGCTGTTCAGATGAAGAAATAAAAGACACTGCTAGTTAAGAAGAGCAGACCATGCCAAATCACTAATTAAAATTTAGATTTTTTTTCCTGTGTAGAGAGCAGGTGCATATGCTAAAAGCTATTCCAGAACTGGACTAACTTTTACCTCCTCCCTTTGTTTTTTCTAAATGCGATTTTACAGACCTAAGTAAGGGCTGGAAGACTGAATGTGTTATTGAACTAAAGTCTTAGATGTACACACATAAAAACAGAGCTCTCAGGATTGCATCTTAATTTTCAGAGAGCACATTTGCAATTCATCTGGCAGCTTCTGATGGAACAGGCTAAAAAATCAATTTAAAAATAATTTTTAGAATGGTATCATTGATCAAACTATGTTTCTAATATTCAGGACTGAGATACAGATTTATAAATACATTCAGTTACATCTTAACGCAGCCTTGATTCTTGCAGTTTCAGTACCCCGTGTCTTTTCAGTTATCCACTAAATGAACAGTGCATCTAATAAGGGGTCAGAATGAATTTATCAACGTTATGATTGTTCTGTGAAGGTTTACCCACCTGAATTTGAGCTATGTTTTTGAGTTATGTATTAACTGAGTAGACCAGTAGTCGAAATGTTTCATTAGAATGAAAGCTGTTCAGGGTTGGAAGAGATGACCTTTAAGGGTCCCTTCCAGCCCAAACCACTCTATGATTCTATTAATGGAAAGGAGCAATGGTAGGAATTACAGCCAAGGAACCACAGCAGTCGTAGGAAGAACAACCTGAGCAGCACCTACATAAATGTGGACTATTTTGACACATCCATTTCTGCCCATGTATCCCCAAATTTTCAAAATTATTTGGAAGATCTTTACTCCCGTCGCCTTGAGCAGGGATCGCAGGAGAACTAAGGAGGAGCGATGCCAGGGGCTATGTGAGAGATGCTGAGAACACCAGACTCCACAGGAATACAAGGGAATGTGACGGACTCAGCAGCTACAAGATCCATCCCTTGGGTGTCCACAACTGCACGGCCAGAGGTGAGGAACTGAGATTTGAGTAGAAGCTCACTCCTGGGGGTGTCTCAGACAGGGGAGATTCAAAGAGTGGAAAAATTACATGCAACATTTTAATGCCAATGTTTCCACTTAGAAGTGTGGGGATCTAAACCTGCACCTGAGCGCATTCTGAAATTACACGTAAAATGCATATTCATCAGGATTAGATTAAATTTGGGCCTAAAGAAAGAGTGGGATTTTCCTTGTGTTTTGTACACGACAAGAGAGGTGGGCCAGGAACACAAGCGTGCCTGCTAGCAAGGAAGAGCCTGCCGGTACCTAAACCATCGCGGCTTCTTCCAAAACTGATTTATCCTTATATTACTTGAAGATTACTCGTGTAATCCTGTTTGTAAAGCTGAAAGAAACTGCAACGTGCTTCCTACAAACAGTCATCTCAATCCTTACATGACTTTTTTTTTTTACTATATTCCTGCCTTTGGTGTTTAATTTTCCAAGGAATTCCCACAAATGCATTGCCAGGATCTGAAAGAACATTTTTTTTTTTTTTCAGCAAACAGGCTGAAATACTATTCCTTGTCTGCATTTTTATAATTACTATTCAAATTATAGAAGTCTTCAGAGATGCCAATCAGGCTACGAGCCCTATCGTGGCAGATCACATTATAATGACAAGATCTGTGCCACAAACCTGATGCCATGTATAACGCTCGATTCCATGCATGGCTCTTCCCCATGGAGGCAGAAATCAGTTGCTTCTGTAACACTCAGTTCTGGGCTGAGAGAGGCATAAAACAACAAAGATTACAAGTGAAAGGATTATATGGGCATTAATATTCCTTTAGCTTTTAAAGTTTCAATAATGATTTTAACTATGAAGCAATGTCAGTTAAAATGGTCTCAATAGGTCTTCTGCGAGCATCCCCTTGATTTCAAATATTCAAGTTTTTACGATGACTGAGAAAAATCTATCGCAGTGTGTTATGTCGCCATGAAAAAAAACCCCACCCAAAACAACCCACAGGGAGAGGAGAGCAGAGGGATTTAATAAAACCTGTACAAACCAAGGCACGCGTTGGATGGACAAGACCTGGCATCATTTTTCAAAAGTCAAGCTCTACTCAGTTAATAAACTGGGGGAAACTTTAACACCGAACCCCACCAAGGCACTCCTTGCCGTTCCTCCTGTCCTGGAAGGGAGCTGCCTGGCGAAGGAAATCAAATCGTGCCACATGACATGTATTTTCTTTATTAAAAAATTCAAATAAAGATACAATTTCAAACAGCAGAGTTGAAGTCCTGAGCAGAATGACTTTGGAAGCCATATCCATTTCAGAAATCCACCTCAAAATTCAATATAGTAGGCAGCTAGGAACGATAAAATAAGACCATATGGGCTTGGATCAACCTATTGAAAGTATGCTACGCTGAAGGGCCGGGGCCAGCTATTCAGCCTGTTATCTGCCTTTAGTGACCCTAAAAGTCAGGTTTTCCTGATTGCACCAAAGTCAGGCTTTCCAGGCTTACGTCTTCACGGCTGAGGAGGTATAATCTTTGAATATCCCAACATATACCAGTTTCCTCCAGGATATCAGCTCACCAGCGGTGTTGGTGGACTTCCCCACAAGAGCAGAGGCTGTGGCAAACGAATTCTGCTGCTGAATCTACAGCACGAGCAAGGCAGAGGGTGCACTGAGGAAGGGAGATTTACTGGTTCATATAGCGAGTCTGGTGTAAGCTGCTCATTTTTATCAGCCGAGCTGAATTTTTTATTGACTTCTGACAGCATTTTAGAAGTGAGTTCACTTCTCAGGGGGTTATTGGAAACGTGTTCTTTGTCTGAAGCTCTCTTAGAAAGTCACCCTCCTCTCCAAGAAATTACTGTGCTTGGAATCCTGGCTTGTCTAGGTCACAACCGAAAAACATCAGCAGCCCAGCCTGCTTCCCTACGGACCACGCATCAGGATTACCGACGAGCTGGAAAACAGCTCTTGTTTGAAAAAAATCAAGCCTAAGTTCAACTGGTGTACAGCAAATGTCTCACCTGGCAGAGCAGGAGCTCCTTACTACAGAGGCATCTCCAGTGCAAGGTGACATCAGGGACCTCCTGCCCCACTCTTGGTGCACCTTTCCTCACACTCTCCCAGGGATGGACCAGAGGATGGGGACAAACTTTGACCTCCTTGTGGGCACCAGTCCTGGACTGTTGTGGACAGTTCTGGGGACCCATGAAGAGTGGGGAAGAAGGCTCCACTGCATCCTCTCTCCCATTTTTGTGGTGATCCACCAGTGTCGTGGGTGGGCAGAGAGCTTGTTCTGCCCCAAGGCTCCACCTGAGGGCTACAGTGGGACCTTATGTTTAGAACCCATCTTCTTCACTCGGAAATAGCCCTGGTTTGCCAACCTTTAGGACACGCTGCTACGCACGTTTGTTTTCCCAAACTGAGAAAAACTGGGAGAACTCTGGCAGGAGATCACAAAGACTGGAAATTTCTTTTCATCTGCTAGGTTATGATTTATGTTAATGATCGGGCATAGGAAGGAGGGGGACTTGAGAACAGGCTGGCTGTATGGCCAGGAAGTCTCTCCAGACAGTGGGAAGGAGCACTGAGCACAAGGCACAGGCACCACTGCCTGCCTGGAAAATAAATAAATCAGGTGGGTGCGTGGCAGATCCATTGGACAAAATCCTCCCTCTGCAAAGACTTCAGGAAAAGCAACCATTGCTATGCCTTGTCAATGGTACCCAGAGATGTGACGGGAGGCTGTAGAGGGAAATCCAGTCCCTGCAGAGACCCCTTGTGCAAAATATGTTTCTTTGAGTTTTGCTCAGCAGACCAGAATTTGGCTGCGAGACACAGGCAAAAGTAAAAGTTCAAATGCAGTGGCAATTATGTGTGACAGGAAAGTTCTTTTCCTCTGCCTCAGAGTGAATTTCTTTCTGAAAATGCTACTTTTTTCACTGTACACTGAGCTCAGGTGCTTTCGCGCTGCACATTTCAAGACTGGGATGATTCTAAGAACCTCACAGAATGACACACATGCACTTTCCACGCCCACAGAGCTTGCAACTCCAGCTGCAGCTCCTTTCCTAATTCATCAACATCTAGGAGGTGGTGGAGGGAGAGAGGAGGTGAGGGAGAAGGGCAGGAAACAGACCCAAACATTGAGACACTTAAGTGTAGATCTTCCAGAGATCAATAACATCCTTGCAGCTGTTAATTAGCATTTCAGCGATGCACGTTAGCACAGATTAAGCAATGAGGTGAAGGGGATCTTGACCCTCTAATATCAGTGGGTGTCCTATTGACACTGGGGTCTTTCTAAGCACTCTGTAGAAACTTGGGGTGACATTCCATGGACAACAACACCACACAAATCCCAGTGATAAGAGATTCATGGTTCATCGCGAAATCATGGAATCATTTGTTTGGAAAAGACCTTTGAGATCATTGAGTCCAACTGCACCTGCCCAATACTAAACCAGATCTCCAAGCATCTCTTCTATCCATCTTTTAAATATGCTCCGGGATGGTGACTCAACCAATTCCCTGGGCAACCCTTTGAACACCTTGAGCCAACCAAGGGAAAGCACTACTCACCAGGCATTTTTGTGGACTGCAAGTGAGATCTTGGCCGCTCTGCCTTCACCTTCAGTCTGGCTGCTCACAAAGCCCTCCAGTCTGGTACTTTCCCATGCAAACCCAGCCTCTATGTCACGTATGCAGAGGATTTGTCTCTATTTGGACTGACAGTGCCATTCAGTTCAGATTCCCTTTTCATGATCCTCAAACCTTGCATGAAGACTTGTTTCGCTGGGACCTATCAAGCACGGAGAGATGACCAAGGACATTATCACTGCTCATACCTTTCCATTGCATCATGAGATGCCTGAGGGGCATCTCAGTTTCTACATGGCCGTGCACAGCACGTGCCTGCCAGCCCCTTTTCACCAGCTCTGTATCACAATGGGATGTCACTGAGAGGCACCCGGATGACACACAACCAAAAAAAAAAAGCATGTAGAAGCTCTGTAGGGACTGAATGGTTCCTCAAAATCAACCTGTTAATGATCAGTGCTACCTACCACAGCCCCATCTCAACAGAAGATATTGCAGCAGAGGTGACCTTCCATTTAAAAAACCCTAAGGCATTACTTTAGTATGAAGGTCCCTTTCTAAAGCTACTGTGAACATCCGAGAATTTTAAGGACTTTCTGCACATTAATTAACCCCACAACACCCTGAGTGAGACAGGGAAGTGAAGTTAAGCCAATTAAGTCACGGATGAAGGGGAGGAACGGGGGGTGAAGTGCCTTGCAGATGGAGGGACTGGAACCCAGGCTTTCTGGCTCGCAGTCTCGGTTCAACTTCCCAAGAGTACTGGAAGTGAAACTTTCCCTATAGAGCTGTCGCTGTATGAAATCAGCTTGGCAGTGTGTGACAGACATAATCCTTTTCCCATATGTTTTATTTTCTATAAATAGAAAGGCATCTCATTAGCATTCTGTAACTTCGTGAGATAAGAAGAATGAACCAACAGACAAACAAATATCTGAACTATTTCCAGAGAATTGCTTGAAATTCCAGGCAGCCCAGGAGGAGAGCACAGGATTCAGCTGCCTTCTTTCCAATTTGACATCACCTGCAGTGCCGGTGGCTGGGAAGATATTTCTCCAAATGGCAAGGGGTGGTTGTGCCTGTTACAACTCTGTGAAAAGGGCCACGTACCACAAAGCAGCGTTTTGGTTGGGCCGTCTCACAGAAGGCGGGTGATCCCAATCCCAGTCTTTGGCAAACTACAACCACAAAACAGACAGATTAAATATTTTCCATGTTTGTGATGCTCATGCCCCATATCATAAAAGCTGTAAATGTCCCCATGTTCTTGTGAAACTACGACGGCTGGTTTACCTTTGTTATGGCAGCGTAACATGAGATGTTTATGACCAATATTTCTGCAGATTCAGTACTGTTAGGACTGTTCTGAACCGTTTATCATGGTATGACAGGCTGAGAGAGCTGGGGTTGTTCAGCCTGGAGAAGAGAAGGCTCTGGGGAGACCTTAGAGCAGCCTCCAGTGCTGAAAGGGGCTCCAGGAAAGCTGGGGAGGGTCTCTTGATCAGGGATCGCAGGGATAGGAAGAGGAGAATGATTTTAAGCTGAAAGAGGGGAGATTGAGATGAGATCTTGGGCAGAAATGTTTTGCTGTGAGGGTGGGGAGGCCCTGGCCCAGGGTGCCCAGAGCAGTGGTGGCTGCCCCATCCCTGGAGGTGTTCCAGGCCAGGTTGGATGGGGCTTGGAGCCCCCTGACCCAGCGGGAGGTGTCCCTGCCCATGGCAGGGGGGTTGGAACCAGATGGGCTTTAATGTCCCTTCCATCCCAAACCATTCTGTGATTCTATATAGCTTTCCTAAACAGAAAATGATATGGTCTGTCCTTGACATTAAATATGTAGTATGCAAACTCTCAATTATTTTAGTCCCAATTAAAATAATCTTTCATGTGATTCGACTAGAGGGGAAAAAAGGGAGTCTATTTTGTATTTTATAATTGGCTGAAGGACTCTTAAACAGACTAGAACATGCAAGAACTGCCATATTAAATTGGATGTGGTATCACATTCTCCAGCACTTTGCTCAACAGTAGCTGGTACCGAGCACCATAAAGGAACATGAGCAGAAATCTGCATAATAAATAGGAAGGACTAAAAGCTGTAGTTTCATTTCATCGAGAAATCTGATTTTTCAAAAATAGATACTTTTTTTCCAGTGCAGAATGAAAATAGAACTTAGGAAAAAAAATCAAGAAAAACAAGGAAACAAGATTTTCCTCATGAAAAAGACACTTGGGTGGGAGACACTGCCTGGGTGAATGAATTAGGCACTTTGCCATTGTGGATAGAGATCAGTCAGTATTGTTCCTTCTTCAGCTGAAAAATCTTCCCTAAAATATTTGCAAAAATACCTCAGATGCACCAAAATTACATTTTCATCCCCCAATTTTTTTTTAACTTGCTTTGAAGGATTATGGAACACTTTAAGTCTGATTCTTCCTCAGCTGATTGACATCTTGATTTGTTGCTTTTCAATATCATTGAACACCTCTTTTTTTTTTTTTTTTAATATTATAAAAGTTGGTGAAAGGATGAGTGAATCTGCCTTCAAAAGAAATACTGATTTTAGATCACCTGTTTTTTACATCTCCTCTCTTTAAAGTAAACCATCTCATTCTGAATCACACAGAAAGCCCACCTTGACTCTAACTACTGCATCTTCCGGTCCTTAGCCCACTGCCTCACCTGCCGATGCTCCTGCCCTCCCATCTGCCACAGGGATGGGTAAACACTTCAACCAGCAAGGACCATGTGTTTGAACGACACTTCAGGGTGCACACGCGAGGTGACGTGGTTCCTTCCCACAGAAACTTTTAGGCATTTAAAGAATCCTCAAGATTACAAGGTCCTGCAAAAAAAAATAAAAAAAACCCCTTATTATTTCCATTCTAATGCATCAATGACTCATTTCAGCAGTGATTAAAAATAACAGGCTGGGGACAGGGGATAAATATACTTTTTTTAAAAAAAAAATAAGAACCCTACAAAAATCACAGGGAAAGAAAAAAAATCTAGCACGCTGTCATACCAGAATTATATGAATGCCTAACTCCAAGAGGATAATTACAGTATAACACAACTTGAAATGTTTTTCATGTGTCTGTCAGGATCTTTTTGCCTTTTAGTTCTTTTTTTTTTTTTTGCCACAGGCCAACAAAAGGCTTTAAAAAAACTTACACTTTTTTCTTCAAAGAGGATGTCCGTGATTACCGTATGATTTCAGGAACAACTGTAGAAGCTCTGGGTAAGATTTATCTTTGTCACTTGACTTCAGCCTACAGTGCTGGGTTTTGAAGCCACCTGAGTCCTCGCCTGGACCCCCAGCACTCAAACCCAGCTCCAGGTGCAGCTTTGCAAACGGGCACCGCTGCCAGGGTGGGGTTTGGAGCTGCAGCATCCCCAGTCTGCTCCACGGGTCCCCAGTGGCTCCGGTCCCAGCTGCTCAGGTCTTAGAAGTCTATTTTATCCCGCACAATGTGGCACTTGTATCTATACACGTTTTACTTTCCTCTGTCTAAAGCTATGGTTAATTTGAACAATGAATCACAGCATCTTAGAAGACAGAAAAAGGTAGGAAAGCATGTAGGAGGGTGGGAAGGTATGAAAGAAAGCACACCCAAACATCTTAAAATATCACAATATTCTCCATAGGAGCCAAGACGCAAACTATGCTTAAAGTACCGACAAAGTATTTTCCAGAAATGTTAAGATAATTAATTATAAAGAGTGTCTGCTGGAAACAGCTGTGTCTTGAAATTAATAGAGATGCACAATTAGGATTTTTATTGTTTCCACAAAGGAAGATTCCAAAATCAACAAAGGTCTCAAAAATATAGCTCTTGCACAGAAACTTTTCCATACCTGAAATGAGTTCTCTGAAGGACAATTTTTTAGTTTGGTTGGTAAATAAATCGGACTGAAAAATTGTTTAAAAATATTTAAAAATGGAATAAAACATGAAAATTTCACAGTTTATTCCTAACCAGCTGCACAGCTGGTGGAACACCTTCCATCAGATTTCAATATTTTTTGCTACATTTTTGGATAAAATAAGTTTCCCCTCTTCATTTAATATTGTCCTTCCCTCTCCCTTTTGTTTTGTCGAGCTCAATCCATCAGCAGCCTTTGAGAGTCGAACATAACCGAGAGGGGGTTGTTTGTACTAAATTATGAACTCTGGTTCATATTATATGTTTGACTCGTGTCTCAGCTTGCCCAAGATAAGCTTATTAAAAAGCATTCCAGACAGCCGCTCTGCCCAAGGGAGACACTTGACATTCCCTCGGAGGGCTACCACTGGGAGACCATCAGGTCTGTCACCCTGGGCCACCTTGAACTGCCTCCGTCAGACGGTCCCTGAGAACAATGTACCCAAAATGCTGAACGAGTGAGCAAGATTCAATGTCGGTATCAAAGCATGGAGACAGGATGAGTTACGAACAAGCGACTTCACTCCATATGCCCTTTCCCGAGTGTGGGTGACGTATACTCAGACCAATTTTGGACACTTGGACTAGGATTAGGAGGTGATGTCTGCCAGGACACCGGTGGTGACACACTGGCACAGGTTGACTGGAGAGGCGGTGGAGGGCCCATCCCTGGAAACATTCAAGGTCATGTTGGATGGGGCTCTGAGCAACCCGATTGAGTTTAAGATGTCCCTCTTCCTGCAGGAGGCCTGGACCAGTTGACCTGTAAAGTTCCCTTCCAACCCAAAGCATTCTATGATTTCCATACAATCACTCTCACGTTTAATGCTTGAACTATTTCGAGGAGTCTTGTAGTTAAAGAGAGTCTTTGTTTAAAAAAAAATATCATGTGCTAAATGCATTGTTTTCCTGTAACGTCATCCTAGAATAAAGCAGAAGACCCGATCGTGCACAGTCCCTGTGGTGCCCTGGGAAAGCACATGCAAACGACTGATGGGAGTTTGAGCGATCGTAGAGGTCACACCTTGGGAGGACCCAAATGTGCCTCTCAGACCTGAAGCTAGAAATGGCAACTAAATTGTAGCCAGACACAGAGGAGGCAGCGGGACCACCTGTTGGATCAAATTGTGTATTTAAATGGTGATTAAACACTCTTACGACAAGAGCAGCCCAGGGGTGAATGCCCGGCGTGGCCAGGCCCCCTGCGAACACACGCCACGGCAGTCCCTGCCCTGAAGAACGTGCGGTGGAAGAGGCATCGCCTCTGCAGCACGCAGGGCTCGGGCGAAAGGCAGGACTTCAAAGGGAGCTTTGACTTTGATAGAGAGTGAGTAGGGGCTGCTGAAGAGGGACCTGTGCTACAGAAGAACCAAGCATGTGCTTCACATTTCAGAAATTATATGCAGAAAAAGGCTTCACAGATGAAAAAAGGAAGAGGGAAAAAAAAGAAAAAAAAGAAAAGCAGTGTATGAGAGTCCTGGCCATCAAGACTCCTCTTAAGGTAGTGTTTCCAAGCCCCACGCACGCTATGACATTTGAATCTGAAAACTGCAGTGCTTGCATTTAAATAAAAAATATTCTTTTTATCCCATTTGGACCTATTTAGCAACACCTCTCCTGAGATGTGCAAGAATGCAAATAAAACATCCAATATGATCCTTACCAAATACAAATTACATAAATTTGTCCTTTGGAGAGTAACCTTTAACCACTACAAAATACACTCTCCTGGTTTTTTTTCTCCCCCCCGTCTTTCACTCTTTTCTTGGACTTTTGAAGCAGATTTTTGTTGAATAGATCATACAGGATTATACAGTTATAGCTTGCTTTCATATATTTCAAAAAGAAAATCATAAATATGACTTCATATGTTAATAAATCAATTATGGAATGCTGTTTTACACATATGCTCAAAACATGACCTCTTCCAAGTTCTCTTAGAGCAGAAAGTTGGAGTTGAGATTTAAGGCACTTTAGCCAAGAAGATATTGGGAATAACATTATCTGGTAAATATTAAGTAAAGTAGCTTTTCTGTTGAGTTTCATCTTGCCTTCAGCGGTTTATTAAAGCTCCAACAGCTCTATTTTAGTTACATGTGAATAAGCCTTAACCTTACTTTGCCTCAATACCAAAATATGGTGTTTAGTAGCTATAATTTACCTGTGAGTTATGAAGGGGTAAAACAGAAGCAGCCTGAGTTTTAAACATGCTCTTTTGCACTGTCAGAGGCAATGGAGTGCTAAAGCATTTTCATTTTACAAAACAAAACAATGCTGGTGACTCACTTGTAACGAGGACTTACATAATTGCTTTTTTGGGAGTTTGACAAAGAAAAAATGTGCAGAAGCCAATCCGTGTAACTTTTTAAACTGTGAAACAAAAGAACACATTTCTTCTACTTTAGGTTCAATTCTCTACTAAACTTCGTCCTGGGCTTAATGTAAAAATTCTAGATTTATTACTGCGTGCCTGAAAGAGAAAGTTAAAACCCATTTGATATAAAATAAAGGCACCAACAAAATATCCTTCATTGTTTTCTGTAGTCCCTTTACAGCTTCCATTGCCGTGATATCTGTGTAAACCAGCATTTTTTGAATAGTAACTCCCCCTCTGAGGCCGTGCTCCTCTCTGGTTTTCATAGAATCCTGGAATGGTTTGGGTTGGAAGGGACCTCAAAGCCCATCCAGTGCCACCTCCTGCCATGGGCAGGGACACCTCCCACTGGGTCAGGGGGCTCCAAGCCCCATCCAACCTGGCCTGGAACACCTCCAGGGATGGGGCAGCCACCACTGCTCTGGGCAACCTGGGCCAGGGCCTCCCCACCCTCACAGCAAAAGATCTCCCTAAGACCTCACCTCAGTCTCCCCTCTTTCAGCTTAAAACTGTTCCCCCTTTTCCTGTCCCTGCCCCTCCCCAGCGCTCCTGGAGCCCCTTTCAGTACTGGGAGGCTGCTCTAAGGTCTCCCCAGAGCCTTCTCTTCTCCAGGCTGAACAAGCCCAGCTCTCTCAGCCTGTTGTGGGGAAGTGATGTACAGAGAGTGAAAGCCAGAGGAGACAAAAGGATGCAGGCCACAGCTGCGTTCGGGCAGAGCGGAGGCTCTGAAGTTCAGTTCGTCAAAACTGAACTCAGTTGAGGTCAAAGGAGTTCTGAAACCAAGTTGCTCTTCCTAACATCTGTAGATGTTCCTTTCCAGCTTCAAAACTTCCACGTGCCTACAGCTGGGTACACCTTCATGCCAGGACCTGCAGTAGTTATGCAACCTATGATTCTAACCTATAGGTTGTAAGATTGCAACTCGCCCAGCTGAAGACGGCTTCGGTTGGAGAACAGCACAGAGAATCATGGAAATATAGAATCACAGAATGACCTGATTGGAAAAGACCTTTGAGATCATCGAGTCCAACCGTACCTGTCCGCTACTAAACCATGTCCCTAAAAAACTCATCAAGCTGTCTTGTAAACACCTCCAGGAATGGTGACTCAGCCATGGGTACAATGGAATTATTTCCCTGTACTCTCTACCACATACAATAACATTGAAAATAGGTACCTGCCACTGCAGAGCAAAGCCATGCTGAGCAGAGTGTAGGATATTGCTTTTTTGGGGTGCACAAGGCAGAGTCCTCACTGTGAAGGACAGGTTTAACAAAACAACCGGTCAAAATTAAACCCCGGAGTTTCTCTATTTTTCCTGCTTCAAAAGCAATCCCTGAGCAATAAACACAACTGTGTTGCAGTGTTTATATTCAGCAGACCAGAATTATTCCTTCTGATAGGAGCTACATCAGCCAGGTGTCCTGCTTCTGTGTCTCATCACACCTAATACAACACACCGTCCAACCGTATATAATGATAAAAGACCTTCTTCGAGCTGAATTGCTCAGTACCTGGCAGGATATGTGTCTGGGCACTTAAAAACCCTTCTGTCTTCAGAGCTGGATGCTGAGGAAATTAAAATGAGCACGAACATATTGCTATCAGGACACTTGTGGGAAGTAGAGAGCCTGTTCCTGTATATTTCAGAGAAAACAGCACTCTTAAAGGACACAAATGTGATACTCGATTTGGATGTTTTCCCATGTGGATGAAAGGAATCACTCCTCATGCAATTCTGAAAGAAACTGATTAGATTTATGCAGGCAAGTATCAGCTTGTGATTAACATTTAGGTGAGGATGCAGTTATGTGCTACAGGAAATATTGGTGTGTGCGTTGTCTGTTTACTTTCATTATCTAATGTGCTCTGCATCAGGCTGGGAAAGGCAGAAGTGGTTATTTGGGAGATTTCTGAGCACTTGTAAATTTATTAGTCTCTCCTGAGAGAGCCATTGGACATACGACTTCTTTATAACAGAGCCTTTTTGGATGGGCTGGTAAAAATGCCTTCTGAGCAGTTTTGAGTAGAGAATTGGTCTGTTGGTGTTCTGTCTGGAATAGGAACAAAAAGATCTGAGGAATCATTTTTTCCCCCAGAAAGCTTCCATCTCAAACAAATAATTTGTTTTAAGAAGTAATGTTGGCTTTGAGGACAGGTTCTATCCCAGAAGGGGGGGGGGGTGTTCTATACATACATGGACAAACACACGTATGCTTATGCACACACACGTATGAATCTTTTTTTACTTGAATTGAGATAAAACAAATCTGAGGTTTTACATTGTTCATTTATCAAAAAAACCTGTTACCAAACAGCTTCATTCCTGGCAACGTTTGTGATGAATCCTACAGGGACATTTACCTTCAGGTAACCTCTCTGTGTAATTCAGGTCTTCATTACAGCTAATGGGGAGATAGACTGGTTAGTCACTACCTCAGGAAAAAAAAGGGGGGGGAAAAAGCAGCCAAGATTGTTGTATAAAAGCTCAGAAATCCTTTCATGCACTGTCTAGGCTTGGAATATAGAAGGAAATCTCTGCCAAGAAGCAAAGGATGTTGAAACAGAATCATGCAATGTGTTAACGCCGCAGGGCATTGGAAGTAAGATGCCAGGGACTTCAATCAGAAATTGAATGATCTTTGTGATATAGCAAAGAGGATGGAATAACATCAGAGAACTGTGCACACAATGGGAAGAAACTGCATAATCATTTGTCATCACTCCAAGAAAACGAGTGCTGGCAATGACGTTTTCTGCACCAACCTATTCATGTCATAGTTTGAGGTTCAAATACCTTTCAGTAGCAGATCCCACCAGCAACATCCTCTGGTGGCACGGAAATTTGCAGCAATATCCACCTCATCTGACACTTCAAAGGACTTGTGCTCTGGTCCTTAGACAGTTAAGTGTGGATACGCTAAGGTGGCTATGAAATCAGATTAACTTAAAGAGCTTGTATAATTCACGGCCTATTAAGTTAACCCAATTTCAAAACTGGTTCCACTTTGCATGAGAATGGACATCTGTGGCCTTCAAAATCCCCTACTATTTTTCATTCTTTATGAAGTATTCTTCCTTCCTTTGTACTGCTGCTGATCTCTAGCTGCGTCTTATAAAGACTAAACTGAGACTTGGTCAGCTACTCAAACTGGTCCTGACCCCTTATATGTGAAATAGATAATTGCACTGAAATCTTATAGAAATAAAGGTGTCAAAATATCCTGCACATGGACAGAACTTGAACGAGAAACACCCACTTGCACAGAATCATAGAATCATGGGATCGTTATGGTTGGAAAAGACCTCAAAGATCAGCAAGTCCAACCATCAACACAACCCCACGGTGCCTACTAGACCACGTCCTCAAGTGCCACATCTACACATTTTTTTAATACCTTCAGGGATGGAGACTCCACCACTTCCCCAGGCAACGTTGATGCAGAGAGATCTCCCTTTGGTCCCCTCTGTTGGTCATCTTTCTGCATATTTTGGCGAACAAGTGAGCTGCTTCCCAGTGTTGAGCAATCAGTCGGTCTTGATAGTATCTAATGTAATCTTACGGGATCCAGCTCTTCTGTATAAAGTCCTACACAAATACTTATAAAAACTAATATTAGGCTCCTGTTTCTGAAAATCTTGCATTTAATTTCACATTCAGCCTTCATTTCCCTAAAAATACAGAGAGAGAAAGGAAAAATCAAATACTACATACAAGAAACCTTACCTGTAAATATGTGGAGGTTTGAGATACAGGGATTTACTCAGGGATGTACAATAAGCAGAGAGAAGTACTTACAGGCTGAGAAGCAGTCAACACTTCCACATAGATGGTGAAACCAAACTCTAATTATAAGATATCGGCTAGCCAATATAGCTTCATATTTCAGCTTTCAATATAATATAATACAGTCTAATTTATAAGGTGCCTTATCATGCAAACTTCCATATGCACAGTAATTTAAAAGGGATTATATATAAGCTCTTCTAAAAGCAAATATAAAAAAGAAAAGATTCTTAGTCTTGTAATATTTCAAAAACATTTATTGAAGGAGCTTCTATACTTTTCAGATGGTGTGGAAGTCCAGAGAGAGGAAGGCACGTGCCAAAATTGTTAAAGTTGGATGCCTTCACTCTGGTACCTAAATCTATATTTAGCATTTAAATCTACATTTATGCTGAAAGAGGATAGAAATGTTTTGCTGTGAGGGTGGGGAGGCCCTGGCCCAGGTTGCCCAGAGCAGTGGTGGCTGCCCCATCCCTGGAGGTGTTCCAGGCCAGGTTGGATGGGGCTTGGAGCCCCCTGACCCAGTGGGAGGTGTCCCTGCCCATGGCAGGGGGTGGCACTGGGTGGGCTGTGAGGTCCCTTCCAACCCAAATCATTCTGTGATTCTATGATTCACGGAAAGGGCATGAATTCACCTTTTCAAAGGGTTGTTTCTTAGATTTATGTAAATGATTGTCATTCCACCAGCTTCCAGCAGCTGAAGAAAAAAACCACTAGTTTCAGGAATGTAGTGGGAACGCTTGGTTTGATTCTTCACATTCACACATATTCCTGAAATAGAGGATTCTACATATTTTTCATCTCAGTTTCCAGATGTCATGATCTTTTCTTTCTAATGGATTTTCAGAATACAAAGTCTTCCTGATTACCATCATTGCTGGGTGCAAGTGTCGATCTGCTTGAAGGCTGAGACCAATGGGATGAGGCTCAACAAGGCCAAGTGCCAGGTCCTGCACTTGGGTCACAACAACCCCGTGCAGCATTACGGCTTGAGGAAGAGTGGCTGGAGAGCTGCCTGGCAGAGAAGGACCTGGGGGCGCTGGTTGACAGCCAGCTGAATATGAGCCAGCAGTGGCCCAGGTGGCCAAGAGGGCCAATGGCATCTTGGCCTGTGTCAGACCCAGCGTGGCCAGCAGGAGCAGGGAGGGGATTGTGCCCCTGCGCTCAGCGCTGGTGAGGCCACACCTCGAGTGCTGGGGTCAGTTTTGGGCCCCTCACTCCAAGAAGGACACTGAGGGGCTGGAGCGCGTCCAGAGAAGGGCAACGAGGCTGGGGAGGGGCTGGAGAACAAGTCCTGTGAGGAGAGACTGAGGGAATTAGGGTTGTTTACCCTGGAGCAGAGGAGGCCGAGGGGAGACCTCATCCCTGTCTGCAACTGCCTGACAGGAGGCTGTGACGGGGTGGGGGCTGGGCTCTGCTCACAAGTGACAGCGATGGGACAAGAGGAAACGGCCGCAAGT
Organism: Neomorphus geoffroyi; assembly: GCA_033558235.1. Classification (NCBI taxonomy): domain Eukaryota; kingdom Metazoa; phylum Chordata; class Aves; order Cuculiformes; family Neomorphidae; genus Neomorphus; species Neomorphus geoffroyi. The sequence goes on along the minus strand of JAUMJM010000016.1, from coordinate 2,921,504 downwards.
TGTGTCAGGGGAGGTTTAGACTGGACATTGGGAAGAATTTCTTCACTGAAAGGGTGGTCAGGGGTTGGCACAGCTGCCCAGGGAGGGGGTGGAGTCGCCATCCCTGGAGGGGTTTAAAAACTGGGTGGGTGAGTTCCTTAGGGACAGGGTTTAGTAGGGAGACAGGCACGGTTGGACTCGGTGATCTCAGAGGTCTCTTCCAACCTTATGTTTCTATGATTCTATGATTCTATGATTACAAAGTATGTGTTGCAGGATATGAAGGGAAGTAGAATTTGGCTGTCCATATCTGGACAGCAAAAGATCTACAGGTAGTTTTGATAAGAATGAATGAACAGTGTGAAGATTTTTAATGCAATATACACTAAGAATATAGCACTTCAGTGCCCTACCATCAAACTACGCTGCATAGACATCTTTTTCGGATTCTTCTAATAAACAGGGTTCATGGGTAAATTCCATGTGACTTCTATTATCTGAAAAAAATTGGCTTCCATACATGAGTGGAAAGGTAGTTTTCTTGTAAAGTTGTGCATACATAATGTGATTAGCCAGTTTGAACATTTAGGCACTAGTAGAAAGTGGGATACATAGAGATCATTCCCATTACCATGTGGATACCTGCCCACAGCCTCTCAGAGAAGGGAGGCGAATATGAGACTGAAAAAGCACACCCAGTGTTTTCTTCAGTGCATTCATCACTGAAAACGCATCTTGGGATCAGTTTCTCCACAGCAAGCTTGAGTTCTTGGAAAGGTATAAAAAGAAGTCTTCATGTAATATCGCAATTTAAAAAGGTAGACGCATCCGAACAAACTCAACTACCAGATGTTACCCTTGGGTAGCGTTCAATCTTTAACTATGGTTTCTAAAAGTCTTTCTCTAGGCCAATTAATACTTCCAATCTCAAGTCTACAACAATCTGCTTGACTGTCTTTACCTAGAAGCAATCAAGCAATTTATATTAAGTAATTTAAATGACCTTTTCTGTGTGCTGAGCCATTGTAACTGATAGTACAGAAATGTACCAACATGTTATGACATCAGCTTCATTGAGCTCACGGAATCCATCAATTACTTTGAATAGATCCCTTGTAAAATGAATGGAATGTTTGTTATTACGAGAAAATAAGTCAAAAGCGCTCAATAACATTAATCAAATAAAAATAATGTGGAAACTCAGACTTGCAAAAAAGAAAACAATGAATCATCTGTGAACTTGGCACTGCATCAAGCATACACTATTCATCTTCACTCTAAAGGCCCTCCATGACCTATCCACACTCCACCTATCATTTTTTCTTTGCTATCAACATGTCAGCCCCCTCCGCCAGCGATGCCTGCCATCATCACCCATTTGTTAAGTTCACTGATGAGCACTTTTGCCCTTTCTCCCATGCCAGTCTTTGTGCGTGGAAGAAGCTTCCATAAATAACAGCAAACCCACCTCATTGTTGTCTCTCAAATGCCTTCAGAAATGTCTCCGTTTCTAGGATAGCCACCAGAAAACGTTTTATAGTAAATATAAGGACTTTTTTACTCTGGCTAATCTTATCTCATTATTTGCTTGTGTTTCCCTGTCTGGTGCAGCTGTCGCTATTCTGGTACTATATATATCTCTATACACAATATCTATATCTAAATACTATATATATCTACTACTACTATTTCTTGTCTTAGGCTGGAAGTGACTAAGGGCAAGAATTGAGTCTTTGGTCTACATTTACACAGTGTAATGGGTTTCTATCTGTAACTGGGGCCTCTTGACCATTATGGCAGTGTTAATGAAAACTTCCCAACACAATTGTACATTTTTATTTGGTTTTTATGAAACCTAGTGGCAGCATCTAACCATATGGACACAGTCCTCTCGCTATAGAAAAATGAACCACCCTAAAAATTTGTTTTTTCTTTCCTATAAATAGTGAATTTCTAGGAAATACTCTACCAATCAGTCTAAAATTTGTCATAATCTTTTCAAATATTTTTTGAGGTGAAAATATTAATATGAACAGGAGACTGTAAAAGACTTGTAGCCACTCTACCATCCATATAAGTTCCTTTTCCTTGTGACCTGAGGCCGCAGACTGAAATCATCTATGTCTGAATGTGTGCTCTGTAAGCTGGACTGTTCCAATGGAGGGAGACAACAGTACCACGTCATTCTAGGAAAGGCACTCAAGCCTGGCGGTTTTGTTTGCGTTGTTTTACTTTCATTGCACATGCCCATCGTGTAAGGAAACTGATTTCTTACTAGCTTGGGAAAAAGTTCTCTTTGACCAGCATTGGTAATACTTGGTTTTAATTTAAATGCTTTTGGTTCTATCTAAACCATATTTCAAGCATTTTTTTTCCTCTCACAGACCTAATCTCAAGTAATAACTTAAGAAAAGCAGCAGAATTTAATATAAACCATTACTGGTGAGACAGGTAATAATAATAACAGTAAAAAGTGATTTCCCCACCACCACCACAGTTATTCGTCATTCTCAAATGCCTGGGGGAGAAAAGGTGAACTTTCTACATGTCATGAAATTCAGACAGTTTCAGACCAAGAAAGAATGAATTCCAAAGCTGTGAATCTGTTCTTTCCATTATAGTTCCAAAAGAAATACAAGACCTTCCACAACATGTAGGGAAATAAAATTGTCTTTTGGCTATAGATTTTACTGTGTTTAAATCCTGGACACTTGATATTTGTATTGCACCAGTTACGGCATAGTGTGTGGCAGAGTAGTAAATATTTATTGTTGTACATAGTAAGAGAGACTCTAGAAGTAAGCAGTAGCAACTAGTAGAAAATAAAACCAAGATCAAATACAATTTTTTATATTTTTGGTTGGGTTTCTTTAATCATTCTTCATTTTAAAGTGACTTTTCATCACTTTTCTTATGAGCTTGTAGCTGAGACAGTTGTATAATGCATAGCTACACATGTAAGCACGCGGTGTAAAAGCATGAACAGTGGTGCCTCTCATCAAACTCAATGGCAAACACCCTATCAACTAAACAAGCACTTAGGGGTAGATCCAGAACAAATAAAACAACACTCACGTTGTGCCAAAGGAAGGGCATCAGCAGGTTGACTGTGAGCTGAGGTTTCCCATAAGACCCTACAGTGACACAGGAACTCAGCTACCCCACAAAATCAGTTTCTGGGAAAAAAAAACCAAACAAATAGACAAGAACCATCTTAAACAAGGAGGAATGAGAATCTCTGCATTCATTTTTGTGTTTCACATCACTGGAGGGAAGAAGCAGAGGTTTGTTTTGTGAGATGCATAGGCTTCCCAGATGGAAACATAAGTGGGCATGAAAAGGCCACCAGTTCAAGCTCACAGCTCCTCCTGCTACCTCAGCAGCCAAACAGCCTGGCATAGGTTGTCCATGGAGGTCGTGGAGGTCCCATCCCCAAAAACATTTAAGGTCAAATGGGATGGGGCTCTGAGCAACCTGATCTGGTTAAAGCTGTCCCTGCTCCTGTAGGTTGGTAGGACTTGATGACCTGTAAAGGTCCCTTCCAACCCAAAGCATTCTATGACTCTAAATCCAGATGCACAGTGGACAAGAAGATTTGTCTCCATTGCCTAGAGAGAAGAGACACTCATGGAGAAGGCACCTGGTCTAGGAAATGAAGCTGCAAGGTTTCAAGACTTTGAGCAATTCTAACACACTTTATGGTTGTTATGAGGGAGTCCCCAGAGAAGGCTTAGTTTTCATCTTCCCATTGCACAGACTGGTATATTTAAGATATGGATGAACAATTATGTCTTTGTCACAGCCCAGGCAATCGCAGAGAACCTGAACCCCACTGTTCTACACAGCACTTGCTCTTCATACCACATAAAAGCCACGTACGGATGCAAACAGAGCTGGAGATACTGCGCCAGACTCCTCCCACTAGACAGGCTTTTGGCTTCCTAATGAGGGATTTTTGTAATTAAAAGCAGGGTGGTGCATGCAGATTGCCATCTCACCAGTGGAAGCTGGAGACACTGAGGTTGGAGCCATAGCTCATTGTGTAAATCTTAACAAAGTCTCCTTGTGGCTTAGAAAAGCACAAGCAAACATGGACATTTTATCAGCATCACATCCTAATGTATGGCATGCTAAATAGCTTATATATCCCAGTAAAATGTAACAGCCTTATGTTAAATGTCCCACTGCCGCCCCAGTCCATTCTTCCCACAGCCACAGCCTGCGGATCACTGGGAGCTCCCTCCAAGCAGGTGCAGCCCCACAGAAGGCACAGGCACACCCTCAGAAACACACTGGAGCTGCAGGGCTTCAGCCCCTTTCTCTCCAGGCTTTCAGCTTTATTATTTCTAAAATAAAATACATAAAACAAATTCACCTCATCAACTACATCCCCTTTCCTCTGTTTGCCAAGCACTTTGCAGACCCTCCAGTGTAACACCTGACAAACTGCGTTCTCTCCTACTCAAGCTTTCAATGCCACTCTCCCTGTAATTGGACCCAGCCACCAGCATCTTGCTGGTTTTTGAAGACCTGACAAGCAGGTGAAGGGCCTTAGAGACCAAATGACCCACTTCCCTTCAGCGAGGATGCTTCAGCTAACTGCATCTCAGAGCAGTCTCGTTCCTTTGTAAATGTCAGCCTCCCTCTGCCAACATATCTGCAAAAATCTTCCCCTCTCATGGCTGTAGGTCACATTTGTGCTGAAGGTCTAGAGGAAGGAAGCAGTGCCAGAGCCATCAGGTTCTAAATTCCCAAGGATCTCAAGAGCTGCAGGCACTTGGTGCTGTCTCTGCAACAGGATGAATTCCACCTCCCGGCAGAACGGCAGTTGCAAGAGGAAGGACGGGTGAGAGAGTGGGAACACCTGGACTCACTTCTTTCCTCTGCCCCAGATTTCAGTATGTTGTTATACTGAGTCTCCCTGTGCCTCTCCTCCCCATCTGTAAATTCATCATTTGAGAACCTTTCCCCTCCAACCTCATCTGGAGATAACAGTGCTTTCCCACTTCATTGAAATACTTTAGTAAATAAGTGTGTGTATATATTTACACACAATATATATATATAAAGAGATGATGATGATGAGGTTCTCAGATGATGCTTGAGCATGGGGATACTGAAAATACCTAAGAGAGGCTGGTTATGTGTCTATTACAAAACTTATTTTTCACATAATCAAGCATGGAACGACTTGAGTCCCTAACGAACCTCTCCTGTCGAGCACAGCCCGAAGCCACAGCCCTAGGTAATGCTCTGGCCCCTCTCCTGAGTAATCCCCAAACCTTTCAGCCTGGTTCTAAATCCATTGTATCTGGTTTCAGTAAGATTAGATGCGCTTTTAGATGGCATATTATGAGATTTTTGTAGGTTACATTATCAATCAAACCTTAGGGACATTGAATCAATGGCTTGGCAGCTTGCATAAAAACAGCTGGGGGATTATTTTTTCCTGGTTTGTCAATTTTACAGGAAACACCACCTTTTTATTCCTATTACTCTCAGTGAACACAGAAATCAGTAAAAGCTTTATCCCTCTTTCAAGTTTTGCCAATAATTTATAAAGACTATTTTGTAACAGGCTTTCATGATTTTTCTTGTGAGAAATTAACTCGAGGTAAACAGAGGGCTGCAGAATTTAGGGAGCAGTAAGACAGCCACAGATATTTACTCACCTGCAAGAAATCCTACTGAAGCGTAGGGGACTGCTTTTATCCATAAATACAAGCCACGATTCTACGGCGTAGCTCACGGTCACTTCCAAAAAAAAGCCACAAACGTGGATCTCCTTCCCCAAAGAGATGGATGAAATAAACACCTCCAAGCAAACCCATAACATGTTTTGGTGAGGGTGTCCATTCCTTGCAACATTGGGCCTAATCCTGCTCCACTGAAATTAATGGAAGAAATTCCCTGTCATCTGCTTCCTCAGAGGAGCGCAGATGTCATTACGGTGATGAAATGATATTGCAAAATACCTGATGTGTTTCAAAAAGATTTTCTTCTTTTTTTTAATGTAATTGCCAGCAATTAAACATGTTTATCAGATTTTATCCTCTCTCTATCATTCAGAGAGGTAATTAAAGGTTTAGTCATTGCAAACGGGGGTGTTTTCCTGTTTCATTAACTGCAGTGAGACTCTGAGAACCAGGCTGATTCTGCCCTTACAGTGTTGCAATACCACGTAACTTCCCGTAAGCCGGCAGGGTACCACTTTGCATGCTTTCTCTTATGAAAACCCACCTCCTTGAAAACCAACACACACAAAGCAACTGGCACCTCTGAATCACTGCGTGCCTGCCGGAGCACAGACTGACACTGCATGAAGCAGGGGTTTGATGTCCCTCCGCTACCCCTTCCCACCTGCTCTGTTGTTCCTGTTCCCTGTACCGACGTCCCTCAGCTGAGGAGGCTACGACACAGCTTTTCCAAGTGCTGTGAGATCTTCAGCCGGCTGCTGTTGTTGTACTCAGTGACCTGGGCTTGAATCATAGAATCTTTGGGGTTGGAGAAGACCTCCAAGATCATCAAGTCCATCTGTCAGACCAACTCCACCGTGCCTACCAAATCATGCCCCAAAGTGCCATATCTATGCACTTCTTGAACCCCTCCAGGGGGTTCCTCCCACTGCCCTGGGCAGCCTCTGCCAGGGCTTCACCACTCTTTTGGTAAGGAAATTTTTCCCAATATCCAATCTAAATCTCCCTTGGTGCAATTTGAGGCCATTTCTTCTCATCCCATCACCTGTTACTTGGGAGAAGAGCCCAGCACCCACCTCACCACAACCTCCTTTCGGGGAGCTGCAGAGAACAGTGGGGTCTCCCCTCAGCCTCTCTTCTCCAGGCTAAGCAATCCGTTTCCTCAGCTGCTCCCAGAACCCCTGTTCTCCAGCTCCTTCCCCAGCTCTGTTCCCTTCTCTGCATGTGCTCCAGCCCCTGAAGGTCCTTGTAGTGAGGGGCCCAAAACTGAACCCAGGACTTGAGATGTGGCCTCACCAGCGCAGAGTGCAAGGGGACGTTCCCTGCCCTGCTCCTGCTGCCACCCCAGGGCTGAGTCAAGCCAGGGTGCCACTGCCTTCTTGGCCACCTGGGCCACTGCTGGATCATGTTCAGCCACTGTCGACCAGCATTCCCAGGTCATTTTCCACTCGGCATCTTTCCAGCCGCTCTTCCCCGAGCCTGGAGTGTTCCATGGGGTTGTTGTGACCCAGGTGCAAGACCTGGAACTGAGTCTTGTTGAATCTCAATTTACCTGGGCCCATGGATCCAGCCTTCCGGGTCCGTCTGCAGAGCCCTCCTACCCTCAATCAGATCAACATTCCCACCCAACTTCGATATCATCTGCAAACTGACTGAGGAATCACTCCATACAATCACTTTGAACTATGAGGGAAAGAAGCTGCAAAAAAGGGTAATCAAAATTAGGTGTTCCAACCTCTCTGAAAATTAGGTCATTTATCCATGTGCCCCAAATGGATTTGTGACTAATAACACAATAATCTGCACGAGAGTTATGCACTTAAGCACCGTATCCATGATTTTATTCCTTCGAATTCCTAAAGGAAGAAACTGTTGTGTTTTAAATGTAAAATCACCTTTTGTTCTGGGTTTAATTCAATCTGAAAGTCTTTCAGCACTCAGATGGCTGCTGGGTGCATCCCTGTCCTGCTTCTCCAAATAAGTGACACTGCCACTCTCGGGGCTGGCATCTCTGTTGAGGCTGTGGTACATCAGCTCTGTGCCATGGGAAGGCTGCCTCTTGTCATCTCTGGTTTCTGCTTACCCAGGCCTGTCAAACCAAAATTACAGTAACTAGAAAAACCCAAAGCACTTGAGGTTTCACTATTTACTTTCAATTCTGCGCTGCAAAGCCTGACTTCAAAGGAGAGCCATGCCATTCGGGTATCACAATTGCAATTTCTGAAGCTGTTTACCTTGAAAGGTCTGTATTACAGCGCTAGTGGTGATATATGAAAATAAAATATTTACTCAGTTGTGGGATTCACTCCTCAGCTTGAGAAGAGGCTTGCCGAAAAAGAGACTGAGAGCTTTTTACTGACCTAGAAGAGTGCCACTATTGCTAGGGGAAATAAAAATGTATCAATTGCTATATGAAATTATTTGGCACTGCGTAAGAGATTTCCTTCAACCCATTGACTCTCCACAAAGGTAATGTCATGGTGTAATCATAGAAACATAGGATGGTTTGGGTTGGAAGGGACCTCAAAGCCCATCCAGTTCCACCCCCTGCCACGGGCAGGGACACCTCCCACTGGGTCAGGGGGCTCCAAGCCCCATCCAACCTGGCCTTGAACACCTCCAGGGATGGGGCAGCCACCACTGCTCTGGGCACCCTGGGCCAGGGCCTCCCCACCCTCACAGCAAAACATTTGAATAATAAAAGCATAAGCAAACAGACAAATCATAGAATAATTGCATGGGACTGTTGGGAGTCATTATAAATAATTTTATTTTGCCATTATTTGGAATATCTGTATTAAACTGACAGCTGAGGAATCTGGGCCACTTTTTAACTTCTATTTAAACCAACTCAAGATTTCACTGGGTTCAAGTCACCCTAGAGCTGCGATTGTGTTCTCTTTATTAAGCAGAAATGTTGAAGTTGGCATTTTTTTAGATGGAAAAGCCTAGCTCCATGGTTTCACCTAAATGGAAATTCCATACGCTCCTGATAACGGAATTTAGATTTATAACCTGAACATCTTACAAAGCCTGTTGAAAGTCCCCTCCACCTATGAAAAGCATCCATAAAATAGAATCACTTCTTTGTTTTCATTGACCCTGTGAGGAAGGAATCATAGAATAAGGTGTACATCAACCAAGCTTCTGCGTACATTCAACCTTCTGATGGCTGCCTGCAAATTTTAAGCTGCACAGCAACCTTTATCTTTCTTGCTTTCTCCATCGTGCCATGAGCCTGAACTCCTACACTGCTTCTTGCATCACCTCTGCTCAGGAGATCCACTCAGAAATCCTCACTCTTTCTCCAGCTGAGAATCCTTGTCCCATCCACTGCCGAGACATCCCATTTCCCACATGCTGCACTCTCTTCCCTCCCTGCCAAGCAAAAAATATGTATAATTACCTCTCTCTTCTATCCTTGGAAGAGCTCACAAGAAGTCTTCTAGGACAAAATCTTAATTTTTCACCCCTTTCATCACTGCTGGGATGACCAGAATTGAAAGCAGGTACTTAAAGTTCTTGAGGGAGAAAAGAAATTTAGGTACATTAGAAAATAACACTTTGGATGATTTGGATGGGTCTTTAACAACTTTTGGAAAGTACGTCTAAAGCAATTCTAATTTTATTGCTAAATTAATTTTAGCTAAATGCTTCTGGAGAGTATGCTTCAGGAATTTCTATAAGTTATATTTATTCCACCAGTGAGGATTATCTGACTTTTTAAAAGCTAATCCTCTTGAGTGGTATGTCTCAATCCTATGAGAAGGCATGTAATATTTTACATTACAAGTGTTTTAATTTTATCTTCATTAATTTCCAGCATGACACTTTCAACACACGTATGAATTTGCACAAAAGGGCAGACAGCAATCCAGATGCAACATTCTGCGGCTTTGGTAATTATTTTCCATTATCATGCAATAGCATCTAGTATTTTAAAAAAATTCCTTTGTTTTCACTCTTATTCCCATTGCCTGCTATTTCACAGACCATCCCCATATTTTCATGTCTTGGCAAGCATCAGCTGCAAGAGTGATTCACCTTCTGATGATGTTTTGTCTCACTCGTGCAATCAAGGGAAGAGAAAGCAGTGCTTTTATATTTACGTTGAATTGTGTTTACACAAGGTGGCCAAATTCTGCCCTCAACACGGGTGCACAGCTCTTTACATGAACCCAGCAGACTGGGTTTCGTGGGAGGTATTTACCCTTAAGGAAGTGATCCTTGCACACTGAAATTCATATTTTTATGCTTGCAAAAAGAAGGAAATAGATCTTCCTTCATTCCTGCAGCCATATAGCAGCTACAGGATCTGCTGTTCTTCCGTACTTGATACTCAAAAGACATGACTGGGACATGATATATATTTATTTTAATAATCATGGTGCCTTCATAAGGATATATAGTCATCTGCCTTGTTAATTTTTCTAACATATACATTTGCAAGAAGGAAACACTGCAGGTTTTAATAATATAATATAATTAATATAACAGAATATAATTAAATATAAACTAATAAATGTAATTTAATAATAATATAATTAGTGAGTGCTAATCTAACCCTCTAATTTCCCTTGCATATGCTGAAAACATTTAGCAAAGGGATCTCAAGTGTGAGTAAGCAGTAAGGCAGTCACTAGATTTCAGAAAGGAACAATATTATGCACTGGGTGTTTGCACAAACAGCAAGGCACAGTCACAAACTGGAATTCCCCTGGATTTCTTAGTATTGAGTCAACAGGAGAAGTCTAACAAACCTGGATCACACAGGTGAGAAAGAAATGATACTTTATTGTCTCCTGGATTTTTCTGGGTAGAGCAGAAGAGGTGCAGATTTGCACATGAACATCCACCGCTTCTGCTGTGCTTCTCCAGCTGTTTTTCTCTCTGAAAGTGTGCTGTGGTTCTTGAGACAAAGAGACAACTCTGTGCAGACAGACAGTGGATGATTTTTATGCTCTGCTTACGTCTCACTAGTACTGTCCCAGAGTCACAGAATGGTTTGGGTTGAAAGGGACCTCAAAGCCCACCCAGTGCCACCCGCTGCCATGGGCAGGGACACCTCCCACTGGGTCAGGGGGCTTCAAGCCCCATCCAACCTGGCCTGGAACACCTCCAGGAATGGGGCAGCCACCACTGCTCTGGGCAACCTGGGCCAGGGCCTCCCCATCCTCACAGCAAAACATTTCTCCTTCATGGCTCATCTAAATCCCCCCTCTTTCAGCATAAAACCATTCCCCCTCATCCTATCCCTGCACTCCCCGATCCAGAGCCCCTCCCCAGCTTTCCTGAAGGCTTCTTTTAAGTACTGGAAGGCTGCTTTAAGGTCTTCCCAGAGCCTTCTAGGTTTCCCTGGAGCCTTCAGTCACAAGGCTTAAGAGACGTTTCAGTCACACATAGACTTCTGTTGGCTCTCCACAAACAGGAGAGTTTCAAGAGACAAAGCAACTCTATTTGAAAAGACTTGCATCCCACCGTATGCTCCTTTTAGTGATCACAGCAGGTTCTCAAGTTACAGCGGTCCCTTTGCATCCAGGTGCCAAATTCAGCAATGGACACCAATGTTAAAACCATGTTTTAACCATGTTTAGCCATGTTATAACTCAATTTGGGATTGAAAATCACAGATGAAGACACTGAAAGCCACAGATGAGCAAAGCATCACCACTGGCACATGCCTCGGTTATTAGAAACACCACTAAATTTTATAGACAGGTGTTTCTGTTTATTCATACTGCTGTAAAAGCCATTTTATCTACCCCATAAAGGTTTAAAAGGCAATACCATTATCCACTTATATCATACAATAGCATTATTTATTTCTGCAGAATCCCTTTGTCTTGGATGAAAACTCAACTATTTCCTATAGAGGCTTCCCAGTATTCTCTTTAGGGATACTTTCCTTCTTGTGAAATTACAGATGCAGGTCTGAGAGAAAGAGGGCAATTTTCTCCTCCAAAAGTGGAGCAGCATTGCAAAGAGACTGTCCTCACCGGGATATGAAAGGGTTCCAGCTGCATCCGTGTCTCTTACTGCTCCTTACACCGCTTTTCTTCAGAAACACAAATTGTCCCGTTGTTCCTGAGCAAAACATTTTGCATTTGGTGTTCTGACTTGGCTGACACTTTAAAAAAAAATTATATATATATATTCAGAGTCAGATAACTCCCTGGTGACTATTCCACAGCTGCAGATGCTGAAGGGCACAAATTATTCCCGCTAAGGTCAACATTACCTTACACTACAAAATTGTCTTCTGACCATTCATTCTTTCTTGACTTCCACACCGTGAACAAGTGATGAATTTTTATGATTTCACCACCAACCGTTGGTCATGTTATGTACCTCTTGGGGAGGAAAAGTGAGGAGGTGGAAAGAGGTCCCAACCTGCACATACACACCTAAAGATCTGTCCTTTTTTGCTTCATAAAATGCCATTAAACCAGATGAGCCAAAATTTCATTTGGAAGCAGTTACAGGGCTTAAAAATGATGGATGTAAGTGAGCCACAGAGTGAATCTCATGAAAGGGATGGAAGGATGTGTTCAGACAGCCCAAATTTAAACTCACGTTCGAAGTCTACTGTTTCCTACTGGCTAGTCAGTTTGGAAGGCACAGAGCCAAGCAAAGGATCCAAGACCTATGTGGAAGTTACTTAGGCAATTTTAATATCACCCAGAGCTGCTTAGCAGTAAAATTTCCCAAGCGGAACCCGTGTGGACGACAGACATTCTGTTTCATGAAGGAATATGCTACTTGAAAATATGATTAAATTCAGATGTGGGATGAAAGACAGAAAAATTAGAAGTTCCCCATAACTTTCCTTTAAGCAACTGAAATATCATATTCACCTACATTGAAAAATTTTAGTTTGGTTATTCCAATACTGAAAGCAGCATAAATGGAAAAGATCTCCACTTCAAAAATGAAAGCTTATACATTGCAAGCTTTGTAAGAGTCCCTTCTTACTTTTTTCCTTCTGATCCATATTCTCCTCAAAATTGATACCATCGCATCAACCGTTTTTATTTCAACTAAAGTGCATTTTGCAGTGGAATTATTGTTCCCTCCAAGATTTTCCTGTTAGCTTTACCCGCTTCTAGTGCACACACTTCTTTCTCCAACTGAAGACGGAGGAACAAAGGACTGGCAGTACTTTAATACTTTATTAAAAGTGCGCTGATACTGTAATACCAGCGGAGACATAGAATGGAACAGCCTGGGCTGCAGGCAAGAACTTTCTCCCCTTTTGTCAGCGAAAGCAGCATGTAGAGTCTGGCCCTAATCAGATTAGGTTGTGCATATTTATAAACATCTGAAGACCATAAAGAAAGGCTCTCAATTAAAAGATACTCTGGATTTACTTCTGCAAGAGTTGCATAAAAACATGGCGATTAGCATTTCCATTAGAGACTGCAATTTGGAATAAATCAGGCTCGTAGAACAGGGCCCTCTGTAAATGTCTTTTCTACCAGAACTTATCCCTGTGATCTGTTCAGATACATTGAAAAAACATGTCACATTTTATCTGGTTGTATGAAGTTACACAATGCCATGTCACAACATGGGATGTAACCTCACGTAATGTAATGCACATTCGAGCAAAACTCTCTTTTCCATTATGGGCAGGAGGAAATTACAGATAGCAGTTTACCATAATTAACCACAAACTGGCAAGAAGGCCTGTTTTCTGTCTTTCTAGATCACTATCAAGCTAGCTAATCCCTTCTCAAGCTTACTTTTGAAAGCAGTTAAAATAAAAGATCTGTAATACGAATCAGTTCTGCGGATAAATACGCTGTGTGAACCATCCAAGCTATTTGAAACAGAGAGTGAATCCAAGATACTGGTTAGGTGTGTCCCGTTTAGTGAATAATCAATGCCTGACTACAGATTCTCATAAAAAGGTTTAACTTCTATTGTTCTGACCAGTTGTTCCTCAATTAAGATCTGTGCTGTTGTTACCGCGTAACAATAACACAAGCCTGAACTCCCAACCAGCAGCTGCCCACAATGTGTCTCTTCCAGCTGAAATCACTCCATCATTTATTATTCCAAAAGACTAAATAAGGGCAGGCATTTTCCTAAAGAACTGGTTTTTTAAGGGCTCAGTATCAGTTCTTTTTGCCTTTGATCCTGAGTAATCAGACAGCCCAGCACTTACAGAATTCAATATGCAGCCCATTTGAAGATATCCTAGAATTTCTGCTGCTCCCTTTTGCTTTAGACAACCAGCAAACATTTAATAATAGGATGCTTTATCAGCATCCAAGGCAAACTCATGGCAGTGTTTCTCCGAGACAGATCAAGAAAAGTAAGCCCTGTAATTGGGCCATTTGCATTTTAATATTCCTACAGCAGCTCTGATTACCAATACTTGGTTAAAGCACAAGTGCTGAGCCTTCCCTGGGCAACAGTGTCCCCCATCACTTATCGCCCCTCAATCCCATCCCTGGGGCTGTGACGGTCGCTTCTGCCTTAGGGTTGTCCCTGAGCACTTGCAGGAGGTGTATTTCGGCGCAGAAACACCAAACTGACACCTCAATGTCTGACCTCTGTGTCCACAGTTTACTTTTTACCTGCTGGAGCATAACTGAGATTTGATTCACCTGCACATCACATCCATGCATTTCTGGCTCCAAGCACTGGAGAATTCACAATTAACATTTTTTGTAATACTTTGTAGACAAGTTTAGCAATAAATCCAAATGTTTAAAGCAGTACCTTTCCAAACTGATCCATCGCATATTTTCTTACAGGAAAGCTGTTCATCAGGGAGTGCAGCGATAAGACAAGTGGGAAGGGTTTTCAGCTGAAAGAGGGGAGACTGAGATGAGATCTTGGGCAGAAATGTTTTGCTGTGAGGGTGGGGAGGCCCTGGCCCAGGTTGCCCAGAGCAGTGGTGGCTGCCCCATCCCTGGAGGTGTTCCAGGCCAGGTTGGATGTGGCTTGGAGCCCCCTGACCCAGTGGGAGGTGTCCCTGCCCGTGGCAGGGGGTGGCACTGGATGGGCTTTGAGGTCCCTTCCAACCCAAACCATTCCAGGATTCTATGAAAACCAGAGAGGAGCACGGCCTCAGAGGGGGAGTTACTATTCAAAAAATGCTGGTTTACACAGATATCACGGCAATGGAAGCTGTAAAGGGACTACAGAAAACAATGAAGGATATTTTGTTGGTGCCTTTATTTTATATAAAATGGGTTTTAACTTTATCTCATCTCTTTCAGGCACGCAGTAATAAATCTAGCATTTTTACATTAAGCCCAGGATGTAGTTTAGTACAGAATTGAACCTAAAATAGAAGAAATGTGTTCTGTGCCCCTTGTGTTTGGGATCAAAAATCTATTGGGGATTTATTTTCTTCCTTTGATTCTTGGGGCTTTGAGCCCCCTGATCCGGTGGGAGGTGTCCCTGCCCACGGCAGGGGGAGTGGAACTGGATGGGCTTTGAGATCTCTTCCAAACCGAACCATTCAGCCCGTTATAAAGTGTACCTTTTCACCTTCTCAGAGTCTTTCAATCTCAACATCCTAGTGCCAATTGCTTCTTATTTTACTTCGTTAAATCTCCAGTCGCTATAAAATATTGGCATCGGTTATTCAAATGCAACCTGCCCCGTGAGCAAGACCCAGAATCTCAGGAAAGCAGCTCTACCTGTATTGACCTTTCAGTTTGAAAGACGTACCTTGACTATCCAGAAATGTGCTAAAGTGGGAAAAGGAGGAATTGTCAGAATAAAAAGCAGAATCCTACAGATAAAAAGTCCTGCAGACATTTTTTTAAAGGCTTACTTGAAAAAAAAAAAGCCTCACACTGTAGCCTTCCCTGCTATTATTAATAATAATAACAATAATAATAATAATCGCTGGAATTACAGTTCTGGACATGCCTTAGGAAGGAAGTACTTCTGATTATACACAGCACCTGCACACTGCTGTGTTGAACAGGATGGGAAAACCACCTGCTCACAGCACAAAAATACTTTGCTATCACATATACTAAACCAAGATATTCTAAATGCCCTGGAGGACCTGTCTTTTCATTGCTGAGTCCTGTTATAAAGCTTTTCCTCAGGTAATTCTCACTCAGGCTAATAAGATGTGATTTTGAGTCATATCCAGGTTATATTGAAGGTGGGAAAAAACCTTAAAGTAGTGCCCTAAAGCTCCAGTGGTTTTGTGGACCTTAAGCCATGTGGTCAGTTGTGTGGTAAAACACAACCAGGAATACAACAAATTAATTAAACTGATAATTCTTTAAGCCAGTTTTGATGCAAGAATTGAGCATGGTCACAGGCATTAAAATAATTAAAATTTTAGTACTGACTTGAAAAAAAAGTGAAATATACATCAAATACAGATTCCTCTTAAATTAAGGTATACATTTAAAAAATCCTGCTACATTTTTTTTCCACTTTTTTTTTTAAGCAAGCATTCACTTTCTAAGAAGTTCACAGAAAATCAGCAGAAAGCAGGTAAATGGTTGAACTCCTGTCCTGCCTGTTCTCGGCAGAACACTAAAAGCGTAAATCAATTTCCATATATCTACTTCCCTTCCTGAGTTCAACCTCCTAAATAAGAAAAACATAGCTTCAACCTAAGTTTCAGCCCTGTTGGCATCTCCATAACCTGTGGATCCACCACAATAACTCCTATTTCTTTCATATTCAGTTGGGATAAATAGGTGAAAGCAAGCCAGGTGATTTTCTTGCAGAGCTGGGATGGGACGGGTTTGCCATCCGGTTGCTTTCTGCTTTAGGTATGTTTCTGTACCGGGCACGTTTCATCAAAATCTAACCACCTTTGAGTGAAGACACAGCCTTCTGATAATTTATCTTCCCAGAGGAGGCTAGTTTGGAGATTTAGAAGTGAATTCTTGTGACTGAATCATCATCATTCAATTGTTCTCTTTTAAAAACAATTTCATTATGTAAACAATTAAGTACGATTATATGGATTTAGGAAGCTTTTACTCCAGCTTGCTCTTGCAGTGACAAGTTATAACATAAGCCTTAACACCACTTCTGACAAGACTGTGCCTAGACAAACACTTTTCTTTGGTTACAACAATCCCTTGGTTCCGTACCTGTGGTGCTACCACACCATCTGGACCATCACAAACTCTGGTGGGACCTATAAGCAGAGAGCATGGATGTGTCAGAAATATCACCTCTTCTTTGGCTAAATACTTCCAGTCCTACATCTGAAAGAATAACATCAAACAGCTCCTTCGGAGCAGAGTCCTCTGGAAAGCACGATGGAGACAGCACCCAGCCTGATGTGGGAGTGGGCTGCTCCTCCCAGGCTGGTCGTGGTCATGAGCCTTCCATCCAGAGGGAAAGCTCTTCATCCACAAACCTGAACTCTGCTCAATAAGGTGAAGACCATAACAAATCAGTAATATATTCCTCATTTTAGATGTTCTGGAACAGGCTCAGCAGGAGCTGAATTAGGTTAAACTTGTGCAGGCACTCACACTTACCACATGGGGTCGAGGAACTGCTCTCCCTTGCCGCGTTTGATCGCTCTGTGTTTCTCCTCTTCCAGCCTGAAGAACTTGCTAAAAGTTAATTCAAACATTTCGATGTCTGCACAAATATTTAAGTGATTAAAATGAAGTATTTTCATAAATACTTCCAGACTGAAGGCTTGTTCTCTCTGACTTAAGCTAAAACGTCTTTTCTAAAAGAAACCCCTTCAATCTAAATTAATTTCTGTAGCTTCTGTCTGGAGAAAGGCAAAAAATCCCAAAGCAAATTGCACTTCTGTTTAAATTACTGAACCAACTTTGAAAGAAGTCCTCCGGTGGACAGCAGCTGCTTTTTCTCCCCTCTTAGTATATTTAATGCCATTGTACGCGATCCTAACAGCTGTATTTAGCACAAATTCCCTGTGAATTTTTTGGTTCATTCCCTTTCTAAAAGCATAACCCAGAAATGCACATTCAGGGTGTTACCGCTCACGTGCAGTCCCCCTGGCTTGACTCCCATACAGAAGGTTCCTTGGGTGATTAAGCAGCTTTAATCATCAGGTCCTACGTGACGAAGAAAAAAATAGAAGCCTTAATGACACTAAAAATATTAGGAGTTAGCTATTTCATACTAATGACTCAGTAATGTAACGTTATTGCTAGTGCTTTAACTCCTGTTTGTCCTTAAATGTTGCTCTGCATTTATGAAAGACTTGGGGCAAAAAGGAGAGTATGGTGCTGAGACTTATTGCATTAAGAGATCGGTTTAACAGATTGTTTAGTTTTGGTAATATAATTTGACATCTAAACATAAGCTGAGAGGGATCTCCCACAAAACCTTTGATAATATGATTCATTGTCAAATGTTTGTTTTGCCTATCTGGTACTCATTAATTAATTCTTTTTAATATATCTTGGATTTACTGATTTGGAAAAAGAGAATTATTCTTATTGATGTTGCTAAAATATCCAGGTGGCTTGAATTTCACCAACTAGATGGTATAATCTAGCACATTTGTGTAGACCTAATCAAATCTCTACTAACAGATGTGAAGAGCCCAGCATGGGAGCAAATGTTTGTGTCTATATGATAATTCAATTATCTCAATAAAGAGAATAAATGAACAATGATGACTATAGTTTTTTTAAACCTAGGTTATCTTCCTTATGCACAGCCTCTTTTAACCCCTTTAGCAATTGGCAAAACTTGAAGTTTATCGGAATGAACCGTGTTTTTCAGGTAGTGCCTTTGATTCTATCCACCAACCAGGAGGCAACAAGAGTAACTTGCTTAAGAATTCCTATGCATCTCCATTAAGAGAAATCAAATAAACAGCAAGTTCTGCATTGAAGATATGTTGTGTGTAGTATATTTCATATCTCATATACAGGTCAGAACACACCAGCCTCTGTTTTAATTCCTCTTTTATTTCTCTCGTACTTAGGGAATTACTTTGGTTATTCTTAAAGATCTTTTTCCACAGTTAAAAAGTGCTCAGACGCCTTAACACGCAGGCTCATCCCCTTCGTGTGAGCTGGATGGAGCTGTATGGGCATTTCTGAGAGCCTCAGTAGGCACTTGAGCGAACCCTGAGCTTCTAAGCGTCTTCAAAATCTGGCTCTCTAAATCCAGTTTGCCATACAACCAGATAACTTTATTTGAGTGCCTATAATATACAGCAAACCTATTGTAACCCATCACTGAATAATCTTTTCCCTATAATTCACTTCAGGGGGACCTATATAAACAAGCTTCATGAGATAAAAAGATATTTTAAACATATCTTTGCTTTAAAGGTGGCCTTGTGGAAGCGAGATGCTTCCACGAGAAAGGCAAGCGAGCCCTTAGTAGCTGTATGCTAAGAGATCACTAAGCAGGCCAAGTCGCAGCTGGAGTTCAAATCACTTCTGACCATGTTTTTGCTACAAACAGAGGAACAGTTCTTTCTCTGTTCACTCCACGACGTGCTCTGACCTTGCTGGAGGCTAAGTAATGTCACCAGCTGCATGTGTAACATGGTCATTGGTGATGAAAAGTGAACCAGTGTAGCTCGCCTAGGGATGCAACCCCTTTTAACATATCTAACATTCTTGCAGGTGTGGTGGCTTTGTTTGTGTGTTTTACTATGTTTGTTTATTTGCCTGCCTAACTAACTCATGTCCTCTTGCCCACTGCAGATAGAGCCTTCTGATTTAACATTCCTGAAACTCTGAGTGTTTAGGATATAGATTGTTTCCAGTCTCAGGATGTAAAAGACATGGGATAGAAGCAAGAGAGATTAGGGCTCTTTTCCTCAAAGTTAAACAACTGGATTGGTTTTCAGGCAATGGGGCCCTGAAACAGCTAAATAAAAATAGTCCTGCACTTACAAGGAACTCACAGATTGTATTTCTAGAAGGTCTGACCGAGAAGCTGATATGAGCAGCAGCACTTGGGAATAGCCCAAACGCATAAAACAGTTGCCTCCTGTTGCCATAAAGAGATCTTTAGTCCACCGAAGTGATGCAGCAGCAGGGCTGGAGTCATCTGGGAGGCTAATTGTATCCTCGCCTTATTTAAACGAATCTTTCTGCTGAGCCTTCTGTGCTATGGGAGAGAAACAAAGTCAGGAAATGGTCTCGTCAGTCCCGGCTCAGTAAGTCCCAAACTACAGACTGTGTCTGATAAGACAAAGAGAGGTTGGCTTTTATTGGACTTCATTGTGTGCGCAAGAACAACAGCACAGCCGGAGCTTGGTGGAAAAAGGGCAAAAGCCACTCCAAAAACCAGAAGCTGGAACAAACAAGTTCCCTTTCAGGACCTACTGTAGTGTGATTGCTACAACTTTGGTTGCCCAAGGGTTTTCATTTCCAAAGTGTTGCAGCTATGAGCTAATGCCGATATATTTCAATGCCCTTTCTTAGCTGTCTGTTCACCCTCAACTATGGGCCTGGTAGGACACAGGTACCTCCCAGAATTCCAGCCATTGCCACAGCTGTTACAAATTCACATCTTCACCAGGTATCCACAGTGCAGGGTTGCCACCACCCACTACTATAGAAAACACCATCCAAACAAAATGCTGATTTCCTGAAATATGCAAATATTTCCTGAAATATTGAAATATTTCCCGATATGCTGATTTTTGCTTTGACATTTGAGGCCCACCTGCCTGGCTTGTTTCTGGTGGAATTAGTTTTCTCCCCTGTCATGGTTTTCCTGGATTGTGCACATCCCACATCATCGTATATATAGGCTTCTGCTTCCGCTGTCCCTTGTTCGTGGCAGTGAACAGCTGAGTTCACACGCGCACTGCAGACCATGAGGCAATGCCTGTGCCCACAGCTGACTCCAGCCCCGTGTGCCAGAAGGATGTCACGACACTTTCAACCGTACAGACTTAAGGTTGGCTAAACATGAGCTCCAGGCTCCAGACTTTTCCAACCTGGGCACTGCGAGCCAGTGGCCTCAGATAGCGACTTGATGCTCTCCTTTGTGCTCTGCAAACATCAAAAGAAGCCAGGACTGAAGTCCCAGTCAAAAAACTCTCTTCTGCTGGGTGTACACATACAAACTCTACCAACCTCTTCCATTCTTTTCAATCTGCATATCTCTAACAGGAACAAGTGAGCAACTATTCCCTCCTTGTCTACCTATTCAAAGCAGGACCTGACAACGAATATATTATTCTCTTTTGAAATATTCCCTTCAAGGAAGGGTTTGAGGAAGTTTATTCTTATTAGATCTGGATGCAAGCCCACAGAAAGTAAGTAGCGAGAATGGTCTTTTGCTGCCCCATAAACTTCCCAGGCTTCACGACCAGGGGCATAGCTAAGCATCACCAATGACCTGTGAAAATATAGAATAAAATGAATAGTCTTGTAACAGGCAAGAGGAAGGAAAGCAACATCCGTGTATGTGTCACCAACACAACTATTAAATCTGTTTATTCAGTTAGGAGCATGGGAGCAAAAGTGATAAGGTGTTGGTTCAGTTTGGCTTGGTTTGACTCCTTCTTGGTGGACATAGCCATTTGGGACTGACTGGGTGTTCCACACTGCTGCCAGCTCATACAAACATGGGACTGCTGTTTGTACTCAAGACATGTCCTGCACTGTAAGAGGTGACCAGCTCATAAGCTGTAGTGACACGAGAAAGAAATAAGGCTGGAATCTACCCATTTGTCACCTGAACCTCACTTAGCAACCCAGGTCTTGGATTTCTCTCTTCCACATACCAGGTCAATATTACCTGTGGAGCTCTGTTTTGGCATGGAAGTTTGCTGAGGCAGGGTTTACACTTCATTTACTCCTATTTGTGCCTCCTATTTCATAGCCTTGGTCACTGACAGTAACTCCTGTTGGCAATGAGACCGTCCCAGGCCTTTTGCTGAAGGACCATGTTTTTGACAGCAGAGCTAAATGAACAGGGCCTGAGGGACTGGAAGGGCCCAAGAAGTACGACATCACAGGAATGGTGACCACCTCCCAGGGCAGGCATGCACCAACCGCACCTCAACAAAAGGACAAGGCAAGATCTGGGTCTGTAAGGAAACTCAGGCTGAGCAGGAAGGGTGTCTGAAGTCCTAGATTCACTTCTGCAGTCCTCAACACAGGGGGCAACAGGAAAGCTGGGGAGGGGCTCTTGATCAGGGAGTGCAGGATAGAACAAGGGGGAAGGGTTTTCATCTGAAAGAGGGGAGATTGAGATGAGATCTTAGGCAGAAATGTTTTGCTGTGAGGGTGGGGAGGCCCTGGCCCAGGGTGCCCAGAGCAGTGGTGGCTGCCCCATCCCTGGAAGTGCTCAAGGCCAGGTTGAATGGGGTTTGGAGCCCCCTGATCCAGTGGGAGGTGTCCCTGCACATGGCAGGGGGTGGCACTGGATGGGCTTTGAGGTCCCTTCCAACCCAAACTATTCTATGATTCTGTGTGCTCCCAAATATCCCCAAGTCTAAGAAGTGCATTAAGGGATACAACTGAAGCAAACACGGTCAGATACATTTTGAGACATCAACTCCCTTTCTCTCCTTCTGCAGTCATTTCAGTGACTTGCTTTAAATTTCTCAGATATGTTTTTATCTTTTCACTTCCAACCTCTCTGCTTTCATCCAGCTTTTTGTTGCCATGAAGACTGAGAAATATTTCAATGTGAAAAGTCTAGCTTCTTCTTTTTGTTTTCACTCTGCTAGGAGTTCCCTATGAATCGCTCTCTGTTTTCCTTAACCACCCTTCCTGGTTCCTTACAATGAAACCAGGGTTTAGCCCAATGTTTTAAAAACAGGTCTGCGTTACACAAGTGGGATTTTTTTTTAAGTGGAAACAGGCTCAGTAATTTGTAAATATGCTTTGGTTGAAAAGGAGTTAAAAATACAGTCAAAGAGACTTTGCTTCCCTCTTTCTCCCTTGGTTCATGACCTTTGCTTTTTTCAACTTCCTCAATTTAGTTTCAGTAAATTGTCACAGAATGGCACAACACCTGCCTTGGGTACTTGAGAAATTGACTTTTCCTGCAAATTACCCTGATCAGTGACCTTGTCTGGCTACTAAAGGGGTTTGCAGGAGCAGCGTAGCTTTATGTGTGGCCATCTTCCATCTTCTGGTTGGTATTTAGCCCTTTGAAGTTCACTTATCTCCTTAATGTGCGGCTACTTTTTGAAAGGAAGAAAAGGAAAAGGCCATGATACACTTGTCATCTACCAAAGCAGGCTACCAGCAGTAAGACACACTATGCTCTATCTCAGAAGGTGCACAGAGCTGAAAGGTTCCAATGATCCCTTTTTCCAGAAGAATACGTGGGATTTCTTTTTCTCTTTAACTGTTAAATGTTCAGTCACTGCATGGTGTTGTTGCATTGGGGAGATGTTTATGAGAAAGGATATAAAAAAGCTGACTTCCCTATCCTTTCTTTAGGAAATCTATTGTAAAAAGTCACTGAAGCAACACCAGAAGTCTGCTCTCCATGCACTGCACAAGTGTTGGGGCAGAGGTGACTTCTGGAAACCTAAAAGGTAAAATTCTTTTTTACGCTGAAGCTTTGATTTCACAGGGCAATGTAAAGGGGTTATTAGTTTAATTAATTATTAATTGCTCTGGCAGCTAACAGGTGCCAGCTCTCAAGTGCGGTCCCCAGGGGCGAGCAGCCCAAGGGGAAGTGTGATTCACAGCATCCCTGAGCAAATTGGCCCAGGAGAAAGTTCTGGAGCTACTTCCCATGTCCTTGTCAAATATCAAAGAAAAACAGTTAAAATGTAAACTTATATTACGCATCGTACTTAATTCTGACAAGCTTTTAGGATCGAATTGCAGACTTTAGTCAACAAAGGGGAATTAGTCTGAGCTCTTCCATGGGGAGGGTGGAAGAGCTGTTGGAGAGCTGTATGTGCAGCTCTCATCTTTTTTTCCACATCTGTTCTGTTTAATTTAGCTGAGCACTTTGAGGCACAACTTGTGGCTGAAAACTCAAATTCTATTTTACCTGGGACTCCAACTGATATTCTAGATCTTAGAAGGAAATTAAAAAATGCCTGAAAGATTACATTATCTAATAAATTTCCCCTTCCCCGCTCTCTTTATTTTTGCAACTGGTGAAGATTTATTGCTTAATTGCAATTTAAGAAAAATTTTAATACAGGCAAATGCAAATTCTGTTTGAAAGCGTGGGAGGATTTTTCTTCCTTTCCTTTTTTGCCCCTTATCTTGAAAAAAACCTTACTGAGAAAAACCCACAAATAAGTTCTGGGTAAGGAAAAAATAGCAGATAACTGTTTTCTTTATTTATATTGCTGTCCTTATCCTGTCTTGCCTGATCCCCTCTCAAGATTTGCGATTTTAACCTCCTAACACCATTCTAAAATTGCGGAAATATTACCCTTGTTTTAGAGAGAGGGAAATTAAGGAAGAGGGTTGATAATACAAGAGGCCCATGGTCACGCTATGTATTTGGATCAGAAATGATCTTCAATCTGCTGAGCCCCAGAAGGGCATGAGCAGAGCAGCTGTGTGAACATTCCTTGCGTGAAGATCCCCACCGGTTCCCTGGCAGCACAGAAGGAGCACTATGAGAGCATCGCAGCACTGGCACAGGCTCCTCCATCAGACCCCTCCTTGTCACTCACAGAATCATAGAATATCTTGGTTGGAAAAGACCTTTGAGATCACCGAGTCTAACCATACCTGTCCACTGCTAAACCAGATCCCTGAGCACCTCATCTACCATGTTTTAAACCTCTCCAGGGATGGGGATTCTGCCGCCTCCCTGGCAGCCTCTGCCAGGGTCTGAGAACCCTTTCAGTGAAGAAATTTTTCCTGATGCTTAATCTGAACCCGCACTGGCACAACTTGAGGCCATTTCCTCTTGTCCCATCACGCGTTACTTGGGAGAAGGAACCTGCTTCACTACATCTTCCTTTCAGGTAGACAGATCCCTCAACTGCTCCTCGTAACCCCTGTTCTCCAGCCCCTTCCCCGGCTGGCTCCGTTCCCCCTCTCGGCACATGTTTCATCCTCTCAATGTCTTTCTTGTTGTGAGGGGCCCAAAATCAAACACAGAACTCGCACCTGCCAGGGCACTTTCCAGGCACCAGAGAAGTTGCTGGGTGCTCTGTTATTTCTCTTTCCTGGTGGTTGTTCTACCTGCTGCCCTTCACCGCAGCCTCAGGGCGTATCTTATCTTTTCTAGGGCTGGACACAGCCTCTGTCTGAACCGAAGCCCCCAGTGTCACAGCTAATAGAGGCTAATGAGAATAACAAACCACAGCAACACCGTGCTCCTCTGCTGTCAGAGAGCTGAGAGAGCAAAGAGTGTAAGGCAAGCAACTCCAAAATCCTGATATATTTAGATCACAGGGATTTAGCTGTGATCTCCCTTGGCCTAGGGTCAACTACGGCACGTGAGTTATCCCTGATCTCTGTCATTGCAAAAGGGATTGAACTGGAGAATACATCCAGCCAAACCAGTTTCGCTCTGCACCCACAGCACCGGAATCACAGCATGGAGACAATTCTTTCAGCTATTTTTAAAAGTGGTTTAGCTCAATGTGTTGTTGGTTTGATCGGGTTGAAAAGCAAACAAACTCCAGTAAGAATGCAGGTTCAGGCACAAAAATTCACTCAACAAGCTTCATAGAATCATAGCATGTCCTGAGTTGGAAGGATCATCGAGTCCAATTCCTCTCCCTGCACAGGACAACCCCAACATTTGCACCATGAGGGCATTGGCCAAACGCTTCTGCAATATTGTCAGGCTGTGACTGCTTCCCTGGGAGCTGTTCCAGTGCTCCACCACCCTCTGGGGCAAGAACCTTCTAATGTACAACCTAACCCTCCCCTGGCATCTTCCTGCCATTCCCTCTGGTTCTGTCATTTGTCACCAAAAAGAAGAGATCAGTGCCTGCTCCTCTTCCTCCCCTTGTGAGGAAGCAGTAGCTTGGTTTGAGAAAGAATACTTTGGAGCTCCTCATTTTCCTACAATAGAGATCAGCCTGTTCAGAAAATCAGTACCCAACTCCATGTTTTACCATAAATTAAAACAATCAAAACACAAATCACATCTTGAATCTGTTAACTTTCAGATAAGTATAATTAGACCCCAAAATGCTTTAAGTAGTGTTTACACATTTATTTACGAAAAGACAATTATTTAAACAAAGAAACATTTCCAGTTAATTGATAGAAAGATATGAGGAAACGTAATTAATCATCATTAGAGCACGCAGCCCTTTATTGTTCAATGGCATGTATCTGTGGGAACTGCTGGCTGTGACACGGCTCCTGTCTCTAGCACTTGATCTAGGAGGACAAAGGAGAAGCTGTGCACAGCTACAGACATCCCATAGTGGTGCTGGCCCTTTCCCATCCAGCGCATCCCCCCAAAAGTACAGCTGCTGCAGCCTTGCCCAGGAGAGGACTGGCGGTGGGGACCATGGCATGCCAGCAGAGCTGTGTGCAAGGGAAAAGTCCTCCCTCCTTTGAGTCCATCTCCCCTGGACCTGTGCAGAGCTGCAGACGGCTCCTGCCTGAAAACGTTAACTACGCAACAAAGGGCTTTTCCTCAGCCTGATGCTGACAAACAGCAGAGACCAAAATGTCTCAGTGCTAACAAATCTGGTGGAAAGCAGAAGAAATTATACACGTCAACAGAATTACACCAGCGAGGGAAGAAGAAAGAAGCCCTATATCCTTAAGCTATTTGACTCTCCAAAGCACAATACAACAATATTACCTTTTGTATGATAAGAAAGCTTTTTATTCCAATTCGATGTGAAGTAGCTTTGCTTGAAAGATTTCTTCTGTGTTTTCAAAAATCCTTCTGGTTTCCCAGAGGGAAAATGGGGATTACACCAGTAAACCCTGAGCAAGTACGCCCATTGCAAGAGCGTTTATTCAGTACATAACCAACACTGGTGATTTCCTTAGTTGCAGCAGCTTGGACAATTACTTTTCACTTCTCAGAATGCCTTTTGGAGCTGGATGAGCTACCTCCTGTAAGACAGGAACCTTCAGAAGTCTGAGGTTTTATCCTCCAAACTACTTGTGAAGGACTGTCACAACTTTTTCCACTGTTAAGAAACACCTTGCAAGAAAGCTCACGCTCTAAAATTCAACACTACTACTGCCGTCACAAACCTACTTCGTTCTTAACTGAGTGGGATTCCAAAAGAAGAAAATTCAAAATCTTTACAAAGACCCATGAAATTTCAGCTGTTTTCATAATTGTGGTTGAATTCCATCAAGCACAATATCTAAGTTTGAAATGTCTTTCTCTTTGTTCCTCTGTAGATGTCCAGGCCTTGCAGAATACAAGAATTATCCAAAACAAGGCCATGAAAGCGTGATTTGGATGGTAATACGCTCTTTCTAATCCCTCTAAACTTCTGTTAGATTAGAACAGAACACACATTGGATTAGAACATCCTCACATTTACAGATAGTGGTCTCCAAGATACCTATTTTTTTGCAAGATCAAGAACTATAGGAAAGAGCGATTCCTGGCAAAGTTCTATCCCTTTTGATTACATGTAATTTACCTAATTCTCTCACTCCTGCCTCCAGTTCCACTCCTCTTTACCATGGGATTACATGCTGTGTGTTACTACACTAACCCCATGAAATGCTATGTGTGGCTACTACAGACACTGCTGTGTTTCACCCAGGGGAAAGCTCTAGTACCAATGTGGAAGAGGGCAGTTCCCTCCACAAGGGCAGGGTATGCAGAAAGCACTCAAGACACAAAACTGACTGTCACCGGCTGCACCCAAAGCAGTGTGGTCAGCAGGGCAAGGGAGGTCATTCTGCCTCTCTGCTCCGCTCTTGTGAGACCTCACCTGGATTCTTGTATTCAGTTCTGGAGTCCTCAGCACAGGAAGGATGTGAAGCTGTTGGAGCGAGTCCAGAGGAGGCCACAGAGATGATCCGAGGGCTGGAGCACCTGTACGGGGACAGGCTGAGAGAGTTGGGGTTGTTCAGCCTGGAGAAGAGAAGGCTCTGGGGAGACGTTAGAGCAGCCTCCCAGTACTGAAAGGGGCTCCAGAAATGCTTAGAGAGGGGCTCTTGATCAGGGAGTACAGGGATAGGATGAGGGATAATGGTTTTCAGCTGAAAGAGGGGAGATTGAGATGAGATCTTAGGAAGAAATGTTTTCCTGGGAGGGAGGGACACCCTGGCACAGGTTGCTCGGGGAAGATGTGGTTGCCCCATCCCTGGAGGTGTTT
This sequence comes from Neomorphus geoffroyi, assembly GCA_033558235.1. Taxonomy (NCBI): domain Eukaryota; kingdom Metazoa; phylum Chordata; class Aves; order Cuculiformes; family Neomorphidae; genus Neomorphus; species Neomorphus geoffroyi. The sequence continues at coordinate 2,893,670 of JAUMJM010000016.1, read as the reverse complement.
GTGATCCATGGGGAGGTGTCCCTGCCCATGGCAAGGGGTTGGAACTGAATGAGTTTAAGGTTTCTTGCAGCCCAAACTATTATATGATTCTGTTCCACTTGATTCTGACTGGTACCTGTATAGCTTAATTTCTGTAAATAAACTGTATTTCCTTATTCTTTTTTTCCTTTCATTTCTTCTCAAAACCTATTATTTAGTTGTATGTCTCATGACACACCAGTTAGTCTCACAAATCCAAGAAAAGCCTCTCCCGGTACAGATGACCCATAAATCATCCCATAAATCCCATCCTTGGGATGCAGCAGCACCTAAGGCAACAGATACATTTCTATAGAAAGCTTTTTCCTTTGGGATTTTTTTGGATTCTTTAACCTGAGAAACAAAACAGATCTCCAAGTCCTTAGTTAAAAAACAGATAGAAGGTCTGAAAGCGAAAGTTTTAATTGTGCTCCAGAAAGAACAAAACCAATTTACCCAGCCGATAAATCGCAACAAGAGCTCAGATACAGCCACCCGAGCAGTGAGTGGGGTACCAGGGCCCGCACAGGATGGATCTCTCACTGGGATCACTTCCACTCCACGCCAACGCAGTAGTAATGAAATAAAGAAAGCATAGATAAAAGCTTTGGCCCATCCTGCAGTTCAGCAAGCGGTAAATGAGCTGGTAATAGTTAGAGAGCAAAGGAGGAGGAACTGAAATGCATTAGCAGTATTTGATGTGAAAAGTTTGATATAATAAAAATTTATGCTTTTTGTCATACAAATGCAGTTTTCCATAAACAGCCCCAGGAATAGGAAGCACATTGTTTGGATTTCCTGATTTTCCTGCTTTTAGATGATCTGGTTTTGCTTTTTATTGAACACGAAAGATTATTCTTAGGAGTACAAGCTATTTTCACGCATAGACAATAAAATATGAACTGCATTAATTCTAAATACTGGTTCAAAATTACTGATGTTACATTGCCACAGAGTTCTTTTGACTTACTTGAACATCTTATCACTAAACTAATTGAGGACTTAAGTTGTTCCAGTTTCTTCAGTTATTTCATCCTCAAAAAGCACATTTCTGCAGCTGTGGATCAGTCAGGGCTGAACCTTTTATTGGGTGCAACACTTATAGCTCCAATTCTTCTTTTCATTTCCCCTTTCCCCTCTTTACTCATTTCTCTTTAGCTATTTTTAATTGTTTTTCCTGACTTGGAACAAAAAGCATTAACAAAAACCTAGACAGTTCTGCAACATCACCATTGAGAAAAACAAACCAACAAATAAAAGCAAAACATGAGGTGTTCCAAGGAGTGCTTAGAACCTGTGATAAGGAGCATTCGTTAAATGAGAAGAAAGATAAAACAATATATGATTGAAAATACCTTGAATTTACAGTCCTATACACCAGCCTTCTGCTCTGATGCAGACCATGCTGTCAATTTTACCTGTAATATTTTAAGCAAAACACAAATATTCTGTCTGTTCAGCTCGTGCTGACTTAGTGGGACCTGGAGCTACAACTTTCCCCTCTGTTTTATCACAGTTGACATCATAACATATACGCAGGGACTACCCACTAAAACTAAAGGAAGTATTTTTTAATCCTTGAAAACTCATCTTGTGGGCCAGTTTCTTCTCTTTTATACCAAAGGGCTCAAATGATTTCAGGGTTGCTCCAGGTAGAAGCCGGCATCAAAACCAAATTCTACTACATTTGCCTAGAAAACACAAGTTGTCCTTGGAGGAGTCATGAAAAAGATACAGGGAGGACATTCTCACCAGGATGACTGCCGTTTGAGGAGAGGCTATCCAAAAACCTGGACACTTTCAGCACCTCATCCCTGAAAATACTTTCAGTTCACAGTGGTTTTTTCATGCCTATGTGTATATATAAAGAAAGTCCAGGTTTCAAGTCTCCCAATTAAAAACAGATTTTAAAAGGGGAAGAGAAATTAGGCAATCCTGTTATTTTTCATTAAAATGCACATAATTTTAATCCAATTAAAAATTAGGAGCATTAAGGTGTAGTCTAGTTAGAAAAAACTTTTCAGCAGACACATTTTTGTCAGTCCTAGCCCCAGCTGGCTATTTAACCAGAGACAAAACAAAGAATTTCCCCTTCTTTCTGAAATGCAAAATAGTGTAGATTTGTGGCATGTCTCTTACAAGCTGGGTCCGGAGCAATTCCCTTCAAGGACTGTGTAAATCAACACTCACCCTGAGACCCTTAATTTACACCTGCCATAACATTCACTTACAGCACCCAAATAGCTACTCTCAGCCTCTACACATACTTTCCTCCAGAAGATAACTAGCTCTTTCAGAGGCTTGTGTAACATCCACTGCAACGTGCCCATGGAGGCAAGAAGCTGTCTAGTTGATGAGCGGAGGCAGAGATGGATCCGGTCTCCCTCCTGGGCACTGTAATATAACGGGTCATTTCACAAGCATTAAAGACTACTGCCCCCACCACCACCAGGAATCTGCAGTCCGTCCCTTGTAACCCCATGACCAAGTTCTCCCTGCACAGAAGTTTTAGGAACCTGCCAGCCCCACTCCTCTTCCATAAGGCATTAATATAAGCAGTTGTGGAGACAGCGGCACACGTCGCTGCTCTCAGGGGAAAAGCTGTTGGAAGCCTGGAGAAGAGAAGGCTCTGGGGAGACTTTATAGTGGCCTCCCAGTACCTGAAGGGGGCCTACAAGAAAGCTGAGGAGGGACTTTTTACAGGGGCAAGTAGTAATAGGGAGGGGGAATGGCTTTAATTTAGAAGGGGGAAGATTAAATTAGACATTAGGAAGAAATTCTTCACGATGAGAGTGGTGAGGCCCTGGCACAGGTTGCCCAGGGAAGGTGTGGATGTCTTCTCCCTGGAGGTGTTCAAGGCCAGGTTGGATGGCGCTTGGAGCCCCCTGATCCAGTAGGAGGTGTCCCTGCCCATGGCAGGGGGTTGGAACTGGATGATCTTTAAGGTTCCTTCCAACCCAAACCATTCTATGATTCTGTGACTGTATGACTCTATAATTCTATGATTCAAGTGGTGTGGGGTGCAGTCCTCTTCCACTAGGGCTTGAGCAATGCTGTCATCTCCTCACTGTCACCCCCTTCCTAGAAGAGTAAGCACAGCTCTCCTGTCACACAACTTGAAGCTTTCATTACCTTGCATGGAAAGGAATAGCCCTTTGTGCCCATTATCTTGGCCATGAGACAGAGACACTGTACGAGTCCATTGAACTCCATAACAGAAATAAAATTTACTTGAGTTTTCCCCAAACTATCTTTATTTTTACTTTCATTTTCTCATCTCCCACAGTAAAAATAAGATTTCCTCAAATTTCTGGACCTCAGGGCAGCCTGGGCAGAGCAGCAGTTGTGCCTAAGCTGCAGGTACCTGGGGGATCTAAGGACATTGCCCACATACAGATCCGTCCCCAGCCAACACTCCTGTTCAGCTCACCCAGGATGCCTGCACAAAAGGCTTGTGCTCTCTCTGCAGTCCTGCTGCTGCCAGGAACACAGTACCTTTTCCATGTCCTGCCTCATCTAGTCACATCTGCTCAATAAACTCTTCACACTAAGGATGGTGCTCCTTTACTATGCACGAGCCAACCATTGGCCAACCTGTTGGCCAGGAAACTTCAAATTACCCCGTGGCAATACAAAATAGCAAGGGGCTACAGAGATAACACAGCACTAGTGAGAGGCATTTCAGAATCCACGTGCATCTTGGCAAGAGTGTTCTCCTGACATATTTCTAGTCATTTTTCCAGTAGCACAGAAATACTCTTGATTTTCATGTATGGGAATCGCACCATTTTCCACAGCCTACTATATTGACATTGGCATGCTTCCTGGCACTCAGGCTGAATTTTCGGCACTGCATCTCTGCTGTGTGCTGGTGTGCAGCAGACATGCCCCCAAAACTCCACTGCTGGAGATGCTGTTCATTCTCTCCTGTGTAGATAAAACTGTTAAAACGGTATAAACTGTTATATATATATAGCTGAGATTGGAAATAAATAGGATGAGAATAGAACTAAATAAAATCTAACCACAGAGCTAAATGGGGAGAGTGAGGCAAGTCCGATAACTGAGTTCTAGCTCCTGCTGAAGAGAAGATCCAGCCTTCAGCCTGAAGCAACGAGCCCTCTTGACCTTCACTGGCTGCAAACACCAGTACAGTTAAAACTGAAAGAGCACCTGAAGAGTTGGGCTGTCACATAAAGAGATTCAGAGAACATTCCAGAAAGGATCAGCTTTAGGATTTTACTGAGATCTCCAGGGTGAGCTGGAAAGAGAGGATTTTTGTCTGAGTAGGGGAAAATACTATGTCTCTAACTGCTGTTTTGGTGACAAAATAATTACAACTTCTCTAAGGCTCACCAGACAGAGGGATCCTCTCCCGGTAGGAACTCAATACCAAGCAGCAACACTCGCCTTGAAAAAATCTTTCCAAAACCACACAGGACAGAAAAAGTAAGTCTTGCAATCTCCTTTACTTATGGGAAGCTAAGCACACCTCGAGCACTCAGCAAGCATCCCTGCTAAGGTTTCTCATAAGGACAGACCTCTTACATCCTTCCAGTCACAGCCCTGAAATCAGATTACAATGGACACAAAGACAATAAGCCAGTCACCAGAAATACAAGGGCCACCACGCAGACGCAATGCATCGCCACAGTCAGGAGGACGCCTGTGTGTGGTGCCAGTGCAGCCCCAGAGTGACTGTTAATTACATGTGTGACAATTCTCAAAGGGTTTAAAATACACCAAAAAATAAATTGCAGATCTACACCGTACACCAGCTTCCCTGTCCAGAGGGCAGCCCCAAGTGTAGGGTCATCTGAGAGTCAGCAGTGGTGTCCATGTGGGCTTTGAACCCTTGTTTCAGGTCAATCTGCCCTACAAATCCCATCTGCACCTGCATGGGTAACGCTGGGGTCTTTGTAAGGAGAAGATTGGTGGTTTTGTCTGCTCAACATAGTCTCTTTGATACCACAACAAAGGTAGATGAGGTAGACTAAGATTTCTGGGACAGATGGGAGAGTCCTGGGGCGAATCTGTCCTGCATACTACACAATAATATTTGAAAGCACACAAATTACCCACCTCTTGGAAATACCGATTGCTGCCACCAAAGGCAGACACAAGGATCTTGTTGTGAGCAAACAAGATATGGCACATGCATCCTTGAGGCAGGGACCACTCCTGTAATGCACACAGACACAGAGTCGACCTATTTTTCCTGGGCAAGAAAAGCATAAGCCTTAATAACCTTCCTAGAATAAGAAAATTGCCCATAAGCCAACCCTCAATACAAATCACACTGCAAAAAGGTGAAGAATTTGGCCCACATCTTTCAGAAAATAGCAGGTGCCTATGAGATGAGCTAGGGAACAGGCTATATTTTTATATGATGGATTTCATTCCAAAATCCTGTTTCTTCATTTCCAAAAAGCAATACACCAGCCCTTAGGGCAGGGTTTTTCTGTTCTCCACTGTTTTTGTCACAGATCATTAAAAAAAATAGCTCTTACCAGACCATTTTCAAGCCCACAACACATTCTTATGCGTCACAACACATTCCTCCTCTTTCCTCCCCTCTGTGACAGGTATTTAATTGAGCTAAAACTTTGTTTCTACTAAGATGTAAATTTGGAAAAACAAGATCTCCGTTGCCTCCGGCTGGGTTAGCTGAAGATAAAAAAGCAACACCTGTTTTAGGTACGGCCATGTTGAAATGCAGGTAGTCCTCAGGCAACATACCCATGGCAACCAACCACAAAACTTGTCCTTCTTGTTTGCTTCCCAGAGACTTCAGTTCAGATACGGATTGAGAAGTCTGTGCTTAACATGGCTTTTTTTTTGTTTAATAATATTGCCTTGTGAAATGTTGCTCATTATCATTTTTAATGTGACATAGAAGACAGCTTTCCATTTAAGTTGCCCGTTAGTCTGATTAATAACTTATTTTTTATTTTACATTTTGTGTTTTATGCTGCCTGCGAGGCAAATATTATCAGTGTTTTCCTACAAGAAGTAACACAATTCACAGAACACATTTTATGCCCTGGGATCAGAGAAATAAGTTCAGATTTATAATACCCAAGGACTGTGGCTTTTTATGAAGTGTATAAAGAGGGCATGTTTAATTATGTTTTGTTTATATCAGTGCTTTGTCTGCAAAAATAACATGAATTACCATATTTTCCTATCATTGGCAGTTATTTCTAATGATTGATTAAATTTCTTAAGAGCAGAATGGATTCAATCGCAATTTCTTGCAAATAGTGTGGGAAAGACAAGACACAACTAACCACCCAATTAAAGCAGGGAAGATCAGTGTCTGAGGGCTCGAGGCAGAGTCCTGTCCATCTTTTATAGTGACAATCAAAAAAAAAAGGCAAAATGCTTATTTGAAACTGAATTATTAAGTATGGAGAGCTAGATCCTAAAATCTGTAGGCTGCAACATAGAATCATGGAATTGTTAGGGTTGGAAAAGGCCTCCAAAGATCATCCAGTCCAACCATCAGTCCAATCCTACCGTGCCCACTAAACCATACACCAAGGTGCCACGGACACACACTTTTTGAATCCCTCCAGGGATGGAGACTCCACCACTGCCCTGGGCAGCCTCTGCCAGGGCTTCACCACTCTTTCAGTAAAGACATTTTTCCTAATATCCAATCTAAACCTCCGCTGGCGCAACTTGAGGCCATTTCTTCTCATCCCAACACTTGTTACTTGGGAGCAGAGCCCAGCACCCACCTCACCACAACCTCCTTTCCAGGAGCTACAGAGAGCGATGAGATCTCCCCTCAGCCTCCTCTTCTTGAGGCTAAGCAAGCCCAGGTCCCTCAGTCGCTCCTCGTAAGTCTTGTGCTCCAGGTCCACATCTACACGTGTTCCCACCTTGGAAAGGAAAGAACACTCCCAAAATATTTTGGTGGGAAAATATGGCACGGTACCAGCACTGAGGGGAGGGTGCTTGGTGTTTTTCCAGGAGCGAGTGGTATCAGCTCACAAAGCACCTGTGTTCATTTTTGGGCCCCTCACTACAGGAAGGACATTCAGGGGCTGGAGCGTGCCCAGAGAAGAGCAACGAAGCTGGTGAGGGGGCTGGAGAACAAGGGTTATGAGGAGTGGCTGAGGGAGCTGAGATTGTTTAGCCTGGAGAAAAGGAGGCTGAGGGGTGACCTTATCACTATCATAGAATCATAGACGTCTCAGATCACCAAGTCCAACCTTACCTGTCCACTGCTAAACCATATCCCTGAGAAACTTGTCTACCCATTTTTAAAACACCTCCAGGGATGGTGACTCAACCACCTCCCTGTGCAGCCTCTGCCAGGGCCTAAGAACCCTTTCAGTGAAGAATTTTTTCCTAATGTCCAGTCTGAGCATCCCCTGGTGCAACTTGAGGACATTTCCTTGCATCCTATCACTTGTCACTTGGGAGAAATCTACAACTAGCTGAGAGGAGGCTGTAGCGAGGTGGGTGTTGGTTTCTTCTCCCAAGTAAGAAGTGACAAGAGGAAATGGCCTCAAGTTGTCCCAGGGGAAGTTTAGATTGGATATCAGGAAAAATTTCTTCACCGAAAGGGTTCTCAGGGAGGTGGTGGAGTCCCCATCCCTGGAGGGGTTTAAAAGAAGGGTAGACGAAGCACTCAGGGATCTGGGTTAGTAGCAGACAGGTACAGTTGGACTCGATGATCTCAAAGGTGTTTTCCAACCAAACGATTCTATGATTCTTTGATTGCATGAACTGTGGCAGCCAGGCCCCCCAGCTCCTTTGCTTTGTTTAGGCCGGGCGGTGCAGCAGCTTTGTCCACCTGCGCGTTATCACTGTCAAAACAGAATGAAGAAAATCATTGAAAAGGTTTTATTAGGAGCGGGGTGAAACCGTGGGGCTCGGTTTCCAGCCGGGCAAAGGCTTTTGGAGGGCGGCGAGCAGCCGTGGTTGCCAGGTACCATCTAGTGGCTCCGGGGGAGACTGCAGCGCGCGGGGCCTGCGCGGGGCCAGGGCAGGCCCGGGTTGGACATCGGGACAGATTTCTTCCCCGAAAGGGCTCTCAGGGCCTGGCAGAGGCTGCCCAGGGAGGTGGTCGAGCCACCATCCCTGGAGGTGTTTAGAAGACGGGCAGATGAAGTGCTCAGGGATCTGGTTTAGTAGCAGACAGGTACGGTTGGACTTGATGATCCCAAAGGTCTTTTAGAACGTAGCGATTCCATGATTCTATAATCCCCCCCCGGCCCCTGCCACCAGTCCCAGCTCCAGCTTTGCACCTGGGAAAGGAGCCCACGGGTCCGAGCCGGCCCCTCCTGCTGCTTGTCCCACTGAGAACTGCCTTGCTTGGAGGAAAGTCCTACTTTTAAGGCTGGCTCATCTCCATGCCCCCACGTGCCTCCATCTATCCGTATCCCAAAGCCACTCCTGCACAAACCCTCAAACAATTGAGGGTGATGAGGCACTGGCACAGGTTGCCCAGGGAAGCTGTTGAGGCCCCATCCCTGGAAACATTCAAGGGCAGGTTGGATAGGGCCAACCATGAAAAGAGAAGGCTCCAGGGAAACCTCACAGCAGCCTTCCAGTACTTAAAGGGGATACAGCAAAGCTGGGGAGGGGCTCCTGATCGGGGAGTGCAGGGATCGGGTAAGGGCTAATGGTTTTAAAGTAAGAGAGAGTACAGTTAGACTGGATATTAGGAAGAAATTGTTTACAATGAGGGTGGTGAGGTACTGGCCCAGGTTGCCAGTGGAGGCCCCATCCCTGGAAACACTCAAGGTCAGGTTGGATGGGGCTCTGGGCAACCTGATCTGGATAAATTTTTCCCTGCTCCCGCGGGGGGGGGGTGGACTGGATGACCTGTAAAGGTCCCTTCCAACCCAAACCATTCTACGATTCTGTAAGTAATGAGAGCTGAACGCACCAAGTGTCTGTCTCGCATACAGCCCAGCAGAGCTCACTCCTGACAGTGGCTGTAGGATGTTCAGTGTCTCAGGGCCCACATTTTATGCAGAAAGCCTGAAGAGTTTTTAAGATTTAGTAAGATTTTGTTACTCTTCTTTTGATTTCGCTGCAAAACTTTTTGCATTGGGAAAGGAGGGAGTGACATGTGAAACAGTGATAGCCACTTCGCTAGACCACTATTGTAGCTAAGTAGTAATTTGACAAGGAGGCCCCCAATTTCTGACTTACTCTGCATGTGAAACAGGCTTCCTGCAGCCCAAACCTGCCATCAAGATGCATCCATAAGTCCTATGCAAAAGGAGTCGCCAGAGAAAGCCAGACAGTAGTGATGAGCATCTCCTGCCGGATGACCAGAATGGCAAACTCTCAGCCATAATACACCGACTCTGACGTGGGCCAGTCACTATGCTCATGTGGATCCCAGAAGGCAATACCTGCTGGGAACATGACCATGCTGCATTTTCTGAATTACTTCCACGTATTTTTCAACCCACTAGGTCTCTCTCCTAAATTAATACATTGTCTGCCTCTTAGACTAAGACATATCCAGCCAAGTCCTCAGCTAAACCACTTGTGTGAAGCCCTCCCCCATCACGTTTAGTCTCATTCATCTCGTCCCCCTATTTTCAAATATAGGCCCTGATCTTGCACCTAGCTGGACCCCTGTGGATACACCCTTGGGCCTGAGCAGGTCTCCACTGATGTTAATAATGTCCTGCTGTGCAGAGCTCATAGCAGCATTGCATCAATAATCCATAATAAAGTCTAATCAACATTAAAGCTGTGCAGCCATCTGGCCAGAGTGAAGCATTCAGTCATCCACCTGCATGCTGTGCTTCTGAGCCAAGCAAGTACCGGGGGGACCAAGTGTGTCTTTCCAGTGGTAGACACAACCTGTGGATGTGAATAGGGGTTACAAGCATAGGTCAGCATGTGCTGAGGTTTCAAAGATCTTAGCTACCTCCAAATCCCATGTAGTGACAGAGATTGTAGAATTTCAGACTTAATATTGACACTTCAGTGTTCAGTGTTCAACTTGCCTTTGGCCCTGAGGGCAGTGGTTTTCTGAGTTTGGGCCAAAAGTCCTTATTTTAGGGTTTTTATACTATTTTTACTGTCATAACTTTGGTCTAAGAAAATGCTTCTCTCCAAACCAAATTAGATAAAATCACTCAAGACAGAGTATCCTTGCTCCTTAGCTGCTTTCTTTTTTGCTTCATTTTAAATGCTACCCCCCCACACCTACCCCCAGATATTGTTATTTCCACACATTTCCGAAGCACAAAAGGAATGCAGGAATCAGATTGTTTATGTGAACTCGAAACACCGATGCAATCCCAGACCTTTGCAGGAGCTCCAATACCATGATGACAAGTGCAATATAAGAACCACCTGTGTAGATTACTTCAGACTTACTCATTGTGAACACCGAATTCCTTGTGGTTTTGCATTCAGAAGAAACTCTTGGGCTGCAATCCAGTATTCAGCTGCAAAGTTGATAATTATGGCATAGTTAGGGAAAGGAATTATTCAACACAAGTGCAAGGTCACTGCTGCAGATCTGGCTATCTTCAACACCAACGGGGCAAGATAAGTGGCCTTAGCAGTAAGACCAAACAGTGCACCTGCTAACAGGAGCTGGAGACAGGGTGAGTGCAGGATAGCAGACACAAACCCAATGGTTTTATGGAATATTTGATATTGAATGTCTCTTCCACAAAAAAACCAAGATCTCTATTTTAAGATCACCTTTATACAAAGGAAGACTGGTGGGAAAATCATCTACAAACAAAAATGGGCTTGAAAAAAATCTTTAATTTGCTCACTTGTGTTCAATTCCTTGCAGTACTTTGGTTTGGAATCTCTAAAAGGCACATTAAACCATACTTCACAGCCTGCAAATCAAGTGCTAATTAAAACTGCATTAACCCTAATGGATTGGAAAGAAGAAATCTAATTGAGAAAACTTCTGTTTACCTAAGGCATGCTGGAAAAACAAACCATCCTATATTTCTCTTTAGTCTCTTTTTTTCCCTCCTCTCAGCCTGCACAGACAGAATTGCCTCCTCTTACTCTATAATTTACTAAATCAACCTTTTGGGGGAGGTTTAAAGCATGCCAAACCTCTCTCGCAGTGCTATGCAACCAACCTTGTGCTATCACAACTTCAAAATACGTGCCACCACTTTCCAAGTCGTGCCTGAAATGGGCTTGTGCTAATTAGAGTCACAGGTGCTTACTGCTGTCGACCCAATTACTTCATTATCTTCTTCCACTCCCAGGAGCAGGCTGTATTTCCCACACTGAGCACAGCTATTGCTCTCACTTACTGGGACCAGTCTGGCCATTCCATAAATTCTCTCTAGGTTAGGGCAAGTCTTGTCTTGTCTTCCTTGATTTCCCACATGGATGGGGCAGAAGCATCACTGTGGAATCTGCTTAATGACAAGAGCTCCTAGAAACATCAGTGATAAATTATCTGTTGTTTAGGGTGGGAAGAACCAACCACATAGTTTTTGTGCCCTGATTTCTGTTTGTTTTCCTTTTAGGTACTTGTACCTACCTCCACGTGATGGGGGCATATCTAAACCCATATTTTTAAAGCTGCGCACCCATCATCAAAATCAGCAGAACTGAGCTTGCAACTTGATGGGGAGGGGGGAGCTAAGCTATAAGCAGCCCCCTGAGGCTTGTTGTCTTAATGAATACCAGGCCACAAATTAATGAAGGAGGTTTTAGGAAAACATTGTGAATTTCAGTCCTTGAAGCATCAGCAAATCTGCTAGAAGTCCAGACAGCTGTTTATAGCTCGTGAAGATGTTGACTGTTTACAAATTAGCTTTTCCCTTTGAAAACTCCACCCCCTCTGAGCCTGGGAGTGTCACTCATCAATAAAGAGAGGTGGCTTCCTCTTCCCAAGAAGAAAGATTGTCTTTAGGTGGTCTAGTCTGTAGTGAGCTTAGTTTTTACCTCCTATCATAAGAAATACTCAGTACTTCTCTAACTTCCCCACTTCAGATGGTTTTGCCCTGGAGTTTCTTTGTCATTCACAAATTCATTTGTTTGGAATTCTTCACCACTGAAACTGTTTCAGGAAGTATTGCCTTAGCATTTTGGATATGCAAAATACTGATTGGCCTTTCTCTAGAAACAAAGGCTGGTGTCTGGAACAAAAGAGAAAGGAATATGGTATAAAAGAGGAGTTTCTGTAGGAGAAGATTTGTTTTCTCACTGACAGCTGTACAGCCCCACGGGCAGCACAAATTGGCTGGGTTGTGAAGTCAAGGCCAGTGCCTACAGCATTCAGCAGCTTCCTGTGTCTTAATCTTTCTGTTTGGGGAATGAACTGTAATTTGTTTTCATTGACCCATAGCTTTAGTTGGAGAGTGTAGGATTACCTTAATGGACCAAAACTTGAGAGACCTCAACTTTCTTTTTAGTCCTTCCAGGGCTGTATCTGTTCTTGTGCTACTCTTTTCCCCGGGTTGCAGCTGAACGCACTGTGCTTGCTGTCTGCTGACCTGCTCTAAAGGAGATGGGGGATGCTCGGGAGCTGTCTTCATGGCTTCAGGCAGGGCTGGTTGAGGGTCCCCACCACCATTCTCCTGTGTCTCTTGCTGCTGTGTGCAGCTCCCCCACCCCAGTCCATCTCAGGAGCCTGTTTCAATAACAATTAGGAATGCTGACTTAGTTAGGAGCACCATAAATCAAACCGTGAGCCCCAAGCAAGACCAATTTCCTGGCTGGAAGTGAATGTGTTCCATAATTTTCTGTGCACCATTTGTACTTGCCATTTAGCAAAGGCTGTAGGTTTTTATTTTTCAACAAGGAGTGCTACTGGGCATCCCTTTGTACCATATCACTATGTTTAGTCTAAACATGGGCGACAGGTCTCCATGTAGGGAGCTCATATGGGACTCCCACAGCAATGTTAGTCTGGAGTAAGAAAGATGCTCTTTTGGTTAAAGTAGCAGACTTGAGGAACACCAGCTCTGCTGCAGCTCTTGGCCGTACTACTTCATCTCTTTGTGCATCAGTTACTAAAACAGAGCCAAAACTTTATTTTCTGAATTATGTTAGCAGCTTTAGGGCACAGATCATATTCTCACCATTTACTAAATGGGCCATAATCGCCAGAGCCTCTAAACGCTACAATATCTCACCAACAATGCTACCTTTTAAAAAATTGCCATGTGTTACATGGAATAAAAAAAAAAGTAGAATATTTTTCTTGCTTTTTGAGATCTAAGTACTGACAGAAGCTGTAAAATCCCATGGTACACTGACAAAACTTTGATTTTATTCCTTAAGATACAACCTGTAGCCCTGGCTCTCCATCACGGTTAGACAGCAGCTGGAAATATCACAGGCAGACCTGGTGCAGCTTCTTGATATCCTGGCAGAGGGAGAATATAAGGCAGGTTTGCAAAGGTTTTTGAAAACCTACAGGTACCAAGAGGTTCTTTAGAAAAATATACTACAGGTTTATGGGGGAATTTGAAATATTCTGACCCCTTTCCAAAATCTCAGGAAACTCCAAGACAGCAAGCATAGACTCAAGGGAAGCTGCGGTGCAACACTGAAACTAAGCCTGAAGGTTCTTTTAAGGTATCCATGAGTCACTAGACTTGCACTGACTCTGTTTCATGCTAGATACAACCCAAGAAATAATTAATGACCAAATAAAAGTCTTCAGCCAGACATTCGAAATCACTTTAAAATTGAACTCCCTGGTAATCGCGCCGCTCGGTTTCAAAGAATCGCATGAAAATGAACTATCTGATTTCCCCATCCCTTGCCCATCTGCCATTCAAATCATTATGGCGTTGGTCCAGCAGACAGTAGAAATTTGTTCCAAAAATTCAGGAGCCAAAAGAAATGTTTATACTATAATGAGTTGTCCTGGGACTTTATCAACTCTTCTCACCTGAAGAGAATTTTTCTGTCTTGCATGGGAAGTTCCTCTGGCAGGAGAGACAACTATTCTGCCATCTTGGAGTAGAGTCCAAATGATAAATCATTTTATCAATGCAATTAGCGTATCGACATGCAAATCCCTATTGAAAAATGCACTGCTGACGAAAGAGCCAGAAGCCAGCTTATCATAATACTGAAAATGGAAGAAAAAAGCAAAACAAACCCTAGCAATTTCTATCCAACTGGTCACTGTGTTGGAGTGAGACCATATCCTAGGATGCATCTGAAGAAGTGTGGCCAGCAAGTCGAGGGAGGTGATTCTCCCCCTCTGTTCTGCTCTCATGAGACCTCAACTGGAGTTCTGCATTCAGTTTTGGAGTCCGACACAGATCTCTTGGGGTGAGTCCAGAGGAGGCTGGGCAGACCTTAGAGCAGCCTTCCCATACTTAAAAGTGCCTTCAGGAAAGCTGAGGAAGGGATCTTTCTCAATGAGTGCAGGGACAGGATGAGGGGAAAGAGGTTTAAGCTGAAAGAGGAGATATTTAGGTAAGATCTTAGGCAGAAATGTTTTGCTGTGAGGGTGGGGAGGCCCTGGCCCAGGTTCGAGGTCAGGTTGGATGGGGTCTTGAGCCCCCTGATCCAGTGGGAGGTGTCCCTGCCCATGGCAGGGGTTGGGACTGGATGGGCTTTAAAGTCCTTTACGACCTAAAGTGTTCTATGATTCTATGATACTGGACACTCTTAAATTAGAGTTGCAAAACAAAAATCAGGGGTCATCGGAACAGTCTATATCTTGCATATAGACCGTGATAACAATTCCAGTTTCTGTCAGTTCCTTACCATTATCATACTTAATGCCACATGCAAACAGTGCTCATAAATTAAACCAATTGATTTCTTTCAAACATCTAATGTCCCTCCCAAGAAATTATGGCAGTGGATAATAACTTCAAATTAAAGGAAAAAATAAACAAGATTTCTGTGTTTGTTGCCTGTCTTCTAAACCAGAAATGTTCCCACCCCTTTGCAGCTTTTCCTTTACCATGCAGGCAGATATGAGAACTGAAGTCACATAGTCAAATATCTCTGGAATTAGCCGCTGTAAGAGAAACACAGAGATCACAGGGCTGGCCATCAAGAAAACAAAATTTATTTGAGATGCACAATCTGTTATCTACAAAGGGAGAACTGGTTGTTCTTTAGCTTGTCAGACCACAGAAGAAGAAAACGTTCTGTATCTAGTTGCTTCCATTAGGTTGTTCCTGTACAATCAGTACGATGGATGGAACAGCTTCTTGGAATAAATCCCATCAGGAGCAGGTGGCTTGGGAATGCCAAATACTTTGAGACCTGCTTTAACTGTCACAGAGGAAAAAGTGCTCTTTTTCCTCTAATTGTCCTTGACACTCTGACTGTTCTCCACCTCCGAAGCTCTAAAAAACTTCATTGTTTCAGTCCCCAGTAGAAAAGAGGTTTCCTTTTTTACCTTCTCACTTTCAGTAATGTGAGAAGCTTCAGGTGGAATATTTAAAAATTCAGCATGAGTTAATACAAAAATTTCTCCAAATGGCCAGTGATTGCAGCTGTCTGTAACTGTTCCCCAAACTCCGAGCTATTTTTGAAGCATCAGATAAAATCATAGAATCATAGAATAGAATTGTTAAGGTTGGAAAAGACCTCCAAGATCATCAAGTCCAACCATCAATACAACACCACTGTGCCTACTAAACCATGTCCCAAAGTGCCACATCTACATCTGTGTTTAACACTTCCATGGATGGAGACTCCACCACTGCCCTGGGCAGCCTCTGCCAGGGCTTCACCACTCTTTCAGTAAAGACATTTTTCCTAATATCCAATCTAAACCTCCCCTGGCACAGCTTGAGGCCATTTTCTCTCATCCCATCACTTGTTACTTGGGAGAAGAGCCCAGCACCCACCTCACCACAACCTCCTTTCCAGGAGCTGCAGAGAGCAATGAGGTCTCTCCTCAGCCTCCTCTTCTTGAGGCTAAGCAAGCCTAGTTCCCTCAGCCACTCCTTATAAGACTGGCAATGATGATGAGGCAGAATGAAATCGTCACTGAGATTGCGAGCAGAACTCCTGGCATTCAAACTATTTGCCTTCAGGAAAAGAAAGAGTTAATGGAGTTACCTCACATTTAGTATTCATCTTCTTTCAGCTTTGACAGGTAGCAGACAACAAGCCCAGACCTGACTTGGAGCATCAGCTTTGCACTAGCATAGTCTTGTGGGTAGCCTGATGTAATATTAATTGAACTGACATCTCTGTTGAGATCAGTTACGCCTGTAGGATTTGAGTTATTTAACAGTTTGTGCAATTGTATTTGAATTTTGGTCATAAAGACATGCTGGGTTAACAGCGCCATAGGTAGAACCAGAACCATGTAGATCAGAAATGACCAAAGATTCGTATTTTTAAGGCACAACTTGTCCAAGGGAGAAAACAGACTATTCCTACACATTGTTCCAGAATGGGTGTTGCTTTATAGAGGCAAGCATCTTACATAGTCAACATTTAATCTTAAATTGAACCTATTCAACTCATTAAAAGACCATGGAGTGTGAACAGCAAGGAAACATTTCTGAGTATCTTCTACTACCTGACCAAAATGTGTCTTACCTCCAGAAAGAGACCTGGACCCTGGACAGATCTGGGCAGGTTGGGAGTCTTTGGAAGGGGAAAGCAATGAGGATGACAGTCTATGTTATCTTACAATAAAAAGTTCCAGGGACTGAATCACTAAAGATTCACTACAAAAGGGATTTTGTTTCTGTCCAAAATCTGTTGCTTCAAATCTTTCCAGATTTTGCCACATGGTAAAACCTAAACTGAACATTCTTGTCTGAAAGGGGAGCAACCTCTCCATACTCTTAGTAAAACACAGAAAAAACAACCCTGCTTATTTCTCATGGAATCAGAGAATCATTAAGGTTGGAGAAGACCTCTAAGATCAAGTCCAACGGTCAATACAACCCCACCACGCTTATCAAACCCTGTCCTGAAGCGCCACATCTACACACTTTTTGAACCCCTCCAGGGATGGAGACTCCCCCACTGCCCTGGGCAGCCTCTGCCAGTGCTTCGCCCCTCTTTTGGTAAAGAAGTGTTCCCTAATACCCAGTCTAAACCTCCCCTAGTGCAACTTGAGGTCATTTCTCTTGTCCTATCACTTGTTACTTGGGAGAAGAGACCAGCACCCACCTCACTACAACCTCCTTTCAGGTGATTGTAGAGAGCAGGAAACCATCAACACACACACACCCTACTTTTCTTTAGATTATATTTTTAACCAAATATGTTGAATCCTTCATCTGCCAGGGTTTCACTAGGCCCTGTGCTCTTTGCCCCTTTATCTTGGTCTCTGGAAGACAGTTCCATGTCAGCTGACATTCAGCCTTCCTGGACTGTTCAAGTCTCCCATTCTGATGCAGAAAGAGAAAACTTATTCACCTGAATTTGTTTGCTTACTTAGCTTTTGTGATACATTATCCTGATGCCATTAAAACACGAAAACTTTCAAAGAGGTTGCATGCTGCAACACAAATTCATGATATTTACCTGTGGGAGCACATTCTACCGGAGTTGAAAGCTCCAGACAGCCCTGTTGCTGACCCTTGGTGAGACAAGTGTCTCGTGCTGAGATGATCCCTTACAGTGTAAGTCTACGGAAGCGTGAAAGCTTTTGAAGTTGCATGTTCAGACCACAGGCAAGCAAACCTCTTGGAGACCCCACCAGCTAAGTTGTCGAGACAGATTTAGACAGTGTTTTCTGAAAGAAGCCTACACCTGGCTGGTCCTCCCTGAAATCGCAGAGCAGGGCCTCTGAACGGTCTGTTATCAAATCAGGAGCCCCCAGGAGCCTCAGAATCTCAGCCCCAACAAGAGAGCAGCTGGCAGCAGCAGGTAAATCACTGTCAAATTGCGGCAGCGGAAGCTGCAGCCATCGTGTCTGCCAATAAGTAAATAATTGTGGGGGAACACCTGGTTTTCATACCACCTAACATACCTGCCACCGGCACTCAGGACACAGATGCACATGTGGAAAGCAGAGCAAAAATTTAGTTAAAATCTCTACAGAAAACATCTGGGTGCAGGGGAGCCTATGGTGCAGAGAGACCTGAAGGTAGCTATTTATTTTATGAACTAAAATGCTTTTGCACAGGAGAGAACGGAATGGAAGCAGGTGGGCTGGCAAGGCAAGAATCCAAAAGCCTTATTTCCAGCCATTAATTTCAGATTGAGATCTAATGATCCATTGCAGTCCCTTGGCTGTAGCTCTCCTAGGTACGTGCATAAGGGACGAACAACTACCCCGAGGTCCAAAATACCCTCTGTCAAAGCCTTTCCTCATTTAAGTCCCAATACCTAAATACCGTGGTTTGTAGCTGTGATCAGCACACGCTGGGAATGCACAGACATGAGGCTGCGTTGTGGATTTCTGTGATTTCTTTTACAGCAGCTCCTTGATGATCCAGTGAGATCAGATCTGTGTTCATAGAATCATAGAATGGCTTGGGTCAAAGGGTGCCTTAAAGTCCACCCAGTGCCACCCCCTGCCACGGGCAGGGACACCTCCCAGTGGATCGGGGGGGCTCCAAGGTCCATCCAACCTGGCCTTGAACACCTCCAGGGATGGGGCAGCCACCACTGCTCTGGGCAACCTGGGCCAGGGCCTCCCCACCCTCACAGGAAAACATTTCTCCCCAAGGTCTCATGTCAATCTCCCCTCTTTCAGTTGAAAACCGTTCCCCCTCATCCTGTCCCTGCACTCCCTGATCAAGAGCCCCTCCTCAGCTTTCCTGGAGCCCCTTTCAGTCCTGGGAGGCTGCTCTAAGGTCTCCCCAGAGCCTTCTCTTCTCCAGGCTGAACAAACCCAACTCTCTCAGCCTGTCCTCATAGCAGAGGTGCTCCCGCCCTCTGATCATCTCCGTAGCCTCCTCTGGACTCACTCTAACAGCTCCACGTCATTCCTGTGCTGGGGATTCCAGAACTGAAGGAACAGCTCCAGGTGAGGTCTCACGAGAGCAGAGCAGAGGGACAGAATGCCCTTTCTCACCCTGCTGGTTACAAACTGCTTGTTGTCCAAACACACAAGAAAAGTCACACCTACTGCAGAAATCTGTAACCTTTTATGAGCTAAATGCGGCAGGAATATCTAAGGCTTTGTAACTAAGTGAAAAGGGAAGTATTTCTGGTATTACATTAGAAACACAAACTGACTTGCAACTGCTGCCAGCACACATCTCTGCAAGCAAGGAGGGTATTTTTGCCCTGACAGGATTCAATGGAAATAGATCTCATACATAACACATTTGCATAATATCTGTAGCTTTTGTTCTCATAGCCCCTCACAGTAAAAGCCCTAAGGTCATACCGCAAACATCTTCAGTATTGTCTTGAGGTCCTTTTTCCTCGACAGACAAAAGAAGCAGAAATTTAGGGCAAACATCTGTCTTCTTTGGTCTGCACTACGGGTGCAGTGTCTTCACCGAGGACCGTATTGTAGTGCCACGTGCTGAAGCTCTTCGTTAAGCTACTGCTGCCCAAGGGGAGAATGAAGCTGGTCTTCCAGCTAGCTCACCACCTCGATGTGCAAGCACCTACCACCTGGTTTTGCTCCACTGACTTCTATGAACAGACAAACACATGGCAAAAACATAGAGCAGGACTTATTTTTAAAGGGTTTAGATATCGATTACACTAGGGAGTTGCGCACCTCACTCCCTTTAAAAACCCAATCTCTAGAGCCCCTCCTAGTATCTGATAAACAAACCTAACTTGAGACAACAAACTAAATCCCAGTTATTCCTAGATACCCAAACTATAGTAGCGAAATTGTATATCATTCTTTATCCAACTGACAACTACTGTGTGGAAATTCTTAACAGCCCAGCTGCAGGGCGGGTATCTTAGTCAGGGATCACCGTGGCTTACAGACAAATGAGGGAGTGGAGATGCCAAAGTAGTCTGTGGCCTAACTTTGCAGGGAGGCTATCACAAGACCAAAGTTGAAGGCAAACTCAACAAGTGCAGGTACATGCATTTCTACACTTTAATGTGGACGACAGTTATTCTTTTGTATGACCCAGATAAAAATCACACTCAATTCTCACTGTATCTCCTTTTCTAATGCTTATAAACAGAGCTTTTACGGTGCTTTGAATTAGATCTGTGATTTGTGAGCGACGTGTATAATAATTAGACTGTGAAGATGTACAGTTAATCCATTTAAAGGTGTAAAGAAGTCCATTTAATGAACATTATAGTCACATTAGACTTGGAAACATCTAACTCTTTTGTTGAATAAAAAGAAGTTCAATGAGATTAACTTCTCTTAGTTGGTTTTAAAGAATACTCAAACATGTCCTACTCTGATAGTGCACTATTCCTTGGTGCATGGTTTCTGCATACCAATGTCTTCAGTGTAGGAGAGCAAGAATAAGACTGGGAGACATTCTATTTCAGTTAAATAATTACAAATTAAAGAGGATCACTTCTACTTTCTATACTTACTGTAGTATGATAAGAAGCTGAACTCCTTGAACTTGTAATTATATAACAGAAATGTTAATCTCCTGGTTCGGTATTCAGTTCTACTGCATTAAATGTATTCTTACAATTATCAAGTTTACTA
Organism: Neomorphus geoffroyi; assembly: GCA_033558235.1. Lineage (NCBI taxonomy): Eukaryota > Metazoa > Chordata > Aves > Cuculiformes > Neomorphidae > Neomorphus > Neomorphus geoffroyi. Next base: position 2,873,131 of record JAUMJM010000016.1, on the reverse strand, counting down.
CATGGCACATAGACATTTCTATTGGGAAACCTATTATTTGATCATATCAGATTTTGACCATAAATACTGTAATGGAATTCTGTTTTCAAATCTCTCGCTGCCACAAAATGACTAATGAGGGTTAATACACCTATGTAGCTTGAGAATCTGAAAAAAAATTGGTATAATTTCTGATTTTCAATTTGAAATGCTAACTGAGCTTCCGATTATTTTCCACAGCTTTGTGCAATTAAAAAAAAAAAGACTTAAGCTAGAGAACATGTAAGTCCAAAATACGCTAAGTAACTTGTAATAAAGAAATTTAATTTTAAATATATGTACTTTAAGCAGCTGTTCCTCTTAGGAGAAACTCATTTAGGCTTAAGAGTTACTGGCCGAAGCTATCTTCTTTTCACAGTGTATTATAATGTGTGCTATTGGCTTTAATAGTTTGGAAGTACAATTTACATCCTCCCCCATTTAAATATATAAAACTATTGCAAGGGGTAGGGTAGCCAGTTAGAAAAGAAAACAAGATCATTCTCTAACCTCCATTTTTTAATGAAGAAAAACTTATCTTTCCAGTAACATTCTGGCTCCCAGTGCTTTAATGAAGCCATACCTCTGTTTAAAACTGCAGATAAATTCTGCAGATAGTCACTTCAGAGAGATTTCAGCCAGTGAAACGCCTGCTTCCAGCAGAGATACCTGGCTTGTTGCATACATCAGGCTATGTTCTTTTGTAGTTTGCAGAGCAAAACCTGATAAGATCAAGAGACAACATAATCCTGGCTAATGCAGTTACTTTTTATGCACTGTACAGGATGCAGCTGAACATGAGAAAGACAATCCTTCCACCTGGGGAGGGCTTGGGCAGGGGAAGCACCCTCTTGAGGGCTGACCCTGCACCTAAGTGGCATATGTGGGGTTTGCCTACTGAGCATGTTGAGCCTTCCAGTCATCATCTAAAAAGAGGCATTTTGCCCTATCCTAGGGAGCTGCGTAGTACTGGCATCTTAGAATCATAGAATGGTTTGGATTGGAAGGGAACTTAAAGCCCATCCAGTTCCACTCCCCTGCCATGGGCAGGGACCCCTCCCACTGGATCAGGGGGCTCCAAGCTCCATCCAACCTGGCCTGGAACACCTCCAGGGATGGAATCTTGCAGCTCCCATCATCACTCACTATTCAAAACTCTCAACACCATTTGCAAAGCACTGTCATGAACAGATCAAAAAAACCCATTTTACTTTTCAAACATATCACTTTGAGGTTTATTACTTAAGACACTTAGAGAGAGGCTTCTACAGGCAAGAAGACAGCACGAAAATGAAGCACGAAAGAACAGCAGCCCACAAGACTTCATGGAATCACACAATGACCTGATTGTAAGGGACCCAAAGGACCATCAAGTTCAACTCCTGTCTCTGCACAGGACAACCCCAACATTCACACCGTGGGGCTGAGGGCATTTGCTGAATGTTTCTGGCATATTGTCCAGCTTGGTGCCGTGACTGCTTCCCTGGGGAGCTGCTCCAGTGCTCCACCACCCTCTGTTGCTAAGAACTCTGAAGCTAATGCTGCTTTTGGCATACCCTGGATGTTACGCAGTCCAGGGAATCTGCAGCCACCTGGGACTGAGATAACTGGTTTCTCCCTTTAAAGGTCACCCTTAAGATGCCTGTGCAGTGCCCAGATCCTTTGACTCACTGGGGAAAAAGCATCCACTGGCCACAGGAATGGGGCTGTGCCTGACAGTCACAAAGGGTTGGTTTCTGCTAACCCTGGCACCACCCCCCATGTCCCCTTTAGACCTCAGATTTTTCATCAGCCATGCTCTCCTCAGGCATTTGATGTTCACTGGAGCAAACAACTAAGATAAGGATAAAATCAACTTTGATTGTACTGCACAGAAAATATACTTCCCTTTAAATTTCCTGCCTGCCTGAGTTATTGGATACACACACAATACTCATCTAATGACTCAATCATGCAAGCCGAGCTACCCAGACTGACCTGGGCAGCCTCCTGCCACAGCGTGACCTGCTTTCTGATGAGGGGTGGTTGGCAATGGTAGAGCTCACTCTACATTTTCAAAGAGAATAACCATCATCTAAAACATCACAGGAGATTCTAAACTGCTGCCAGTTTGAAATTGTCTTTTTTTTTTTTTTTGCCTATCCTAGCTAGGCATTTTAGTCCAGTACTTCATTATCCTTCTGTAATCAGCAAGTTTCAGCTACTCTTTAAACTAAATCTTCCCCGTTTCAGCTGAATCATCCTTGTCCTGTGCACTATGGGCCTGGACCTATCTCCTCACACACACCCCCCTCTGCGTTTCACGTGCACGCTCACAGAAGCTGCCAAGTTTTCCCTCTAACACAAGGCTAACCAGAACCTTTCCCTCTTCTTCAGCATTACTTCTTTAGTCATTTTTTTTCTGGACTCTTGATCCTTTTCTCCCTCCTCATTTGCTTTGACGTGTGGTGTCTCTGAATGTGCCACTTAGCCGAGGCTTTATTCCCTCTGGACAGACTTGAGGGGTTCCTTCTTGTGCTCTACAGCCTCTTTTTCTGATTTCTCAACCAACAACTGTGGTTGGCATTACCACAAATGTATTTTTACATCCCTTCTATGTGCAAGCTGAGGAACACCAGGTCTTTTTCTGAAAGACACTAAATAATTTCAGTAACTCATTCAGACCAGTACCCAGTGTTATGAGTTGTAGATGTCAGTAGGTTTCCTCAGCAAATGCACGCCCATGATCTACTCCTACTCGGCGCATCTTCTAGCACCCTCCCTTGTTCTGAATACACCTGAAAAACTAATTGACTTGTATTCCAGGAAAGGTGATCTCAGTATCTCCACTTGTCTGAGTCACAGCACTGAGCCAGCTCGGGAAACCTGTCCCTTTGCTGCTGCGTCTGCCTGTTTTGCAAGCAGCACACTTCATTTTTTGGGGCCAAGTGAATTCATAGGTCACTGCCAGTCAGAGAGACCACAGGGACAGGAATGAGCTGAGACACTGCTGTGGCCATCAGTAAGAATAAAAAGTGTTCTGGCAGTGACTGGGGATGATTCAGCTTTGCTGTGAAAAGACAAAGGTTCCCACCAAGTTCCTAAGGTGAAGTCAGAGCCTGTCCCATGCCAGAAGCTGCCGAGGGAGAGCTGGACCCTGCCCTTCCCCAAGAAATCCTTGCCTACCTCATCAACAGGGGCACATCAGCAAAGAGACAGAAAACGTCACCGCTCCAGGTTAGCAGAGCCACATCTGGCTGCAGCGCTGGGAAACCGCGTTTCCTCTACGGCAGCAGAGCCCCACACACCGAACAAAGAGCAGCAAGCAGGCAGCAGCAGCAAAGCCACAGACAGTTGTTTGTTTTTCAAAGTACACCCACCAAATGCTTGAGGAAAGTATTCCAGTCTCATCATCTTGTGATAAAACTAACATTTCTGCCATAGATACAGCGTACCTCGATTAGGTTACAAGGGTGTTCAGATAATTAAATAGAATACATAAATGTGGACTGGCACGTTGGGAAATATACTGCGCTGCTGCTTAAATATCACAGATAAAGCCATGGGAACCAGGCAACAGAACATGATGCCGGAAGATTACAGAGATATAAATTCAAGTACTCTGCCCTGGTGCTGCTAAGAATATAGGGAGAAGGTTATTAGAAACAAAATGAATTCAGTAGCGCCTTGAACTCACTATCATAGTCTGGGGCAAGTTAATCACTTCATCCTCATCCACTAACACATTTATCCACCTACTAATTCTCCACCTAATTAGAGAGAAATTCAGAGCTCTACTGGTCAGGGAGGCAGGGATTAGGGTTAAGAAAACACTTGTATTTGAAACCCCCTACCTCTGCTGGTTAGTGTGAAAGATCCTATAAGAAACTCCCACCCTAGCTAATCCATGACCCTCAGCAGGGAGGAGTGTTAACAATTTGGTTTAAAACTCACACTCTCAGACAAATGCATCAAAAACGGCTTTTCTTCTTTGATTTATAGGTATTACTTGTTTTTCCAAGCTCCATTAAGGACTCTTCATCATGTACTGCAAGAGGCATTAAGCACTGAAAGTTGTTCCCAGCTCTGTATTATTCAAAGGCAATTTACACTAATTATTGGAGTCCATGGTGTTACCCATACTCATAGAATGATCCATCTCAGCAGGCTAAAGTACTTTTGAAATGTTAATTTATTACTGAGGTATAAAAACGTCCTTACATTAAAGCACAATTCTTTCTTAAATGCCAAGGGTTTTCTATTACTGATATATTGCATACTTACTGTTTATCTTAGATACAAGAATAAAGATATAATTTAATTTACTATATAATAGTGCCTATAAAAGCCACTATTAACACAGATTGCACTGCAGTTAAACTCAGTTACGACACTGATATTATTCTTGTTTTTCTTGTTTAGCAATTTTCTCTACGCACGTGCAAACAGAGCACGCAGAGCTGCTTCGTGGAGACGAGCTTCTTAGACAAACACCTGAATGGCAAAGTGAAAAAGTGTTTCACTGATTCAAAAATCACCTCATTCACTTTAAAGTACAGATATTAGTGTGATAGCACAAAGAGGGAAAATGAAAATGCATTCATAAACTCACATGACAGCACATCCACATATCAAATGCCAACAAACAAAAATCCACTAAAAGTACTCAATATTCAGTTAAATTCTGGCACAAAAGCCACTGATCTCAGCAGGAATATTTTGCCCGGTCCTGCATACTCCACCTCTTACAGGTTTTGTTTTTCTTGGTCACAATGTGTAAAAATACAGCCACGCTGAGAAAAATGTATTTGACCTTGTGATGACAAAAGCCCTTGAACAATCAAGGGGGTTATTTCTTAACTGGCTTAACTAATAACTCCTACTTGAGAAGCCATCAGATTGCATTCAGGAGTAAAAGGAAACCCTGCCTTGGAAGTGTCAGGGTCTTGGGATGTGTAAGGAGTTTGTGACCAATGAAAAAAAGACCCCTTTGCTTTCCTAAGTTCTCTGCAAGACCACAGAGACAGTCCTCCTCCATGAAATGTTCACTGTCATGAATTGAGACCATCTGCTTTATATCTGAAAAATCTAAATAACATCACATAAACAAAGCTTGCCATGATAGGCTCAAATCTTTTTTATCCAAAATTTTTTTGGCAACCTAAGATTTGTTTGTGTAGCTGAAATACAAAACACAGCTTTGGAATCGCAATACTCTCATTCCCAAACTCTGACAAGTTTTCTTTGTCAAGATTTCGTAAGACTTCATCCCATATTTCATTTACCTCTCCAGGTTTCTGTCTGACTGCTGGAGATATCCTTCCTTATGCATAGTAGTTCCTGAAATGAAAGGACTTACGAAATAAAGTGTTATGCCAACATAAATCTCGATGGCTACTAACACCATCTGTTTACTCAAAGAAATCCAAATTCCAGAGCGATGGCTTGGCTCCATAAGCTGCCCAATCCACTGCAGGTACTCAGGAGTCAGAAGATTTCCAGAGGAGACGAGCAATTAGATGTGGGAAGGATTGTGCTCACTCTCATGCCTAAATTCCACACACAAGACTATAATTTGCATGCACAAAAGTTTGCACACATTGCTTCTTTTTCATACAAGGCCTCCTAGATGCCAAAGCAGTGACTTGTGTACAAACCCACAGCAACTGTACCTGCGAGTCAGACCTTTTGATAAACAAGCTTGATTAATAATAAACAACTCCTAAACTATGAAAATCTACTTTAAAGGAACAAATGTTTTCACAAAACAGGTAACTGATCATGAAAATGAGTCACACCACAAAACACCAGACCCCAGTGCAATTTATGTAATGAATTAGAAGTGAAGTATATTATTATTTTTCAGCAGAATTGGTACAAATAATAACCTTGGTCAATCATATTTAATCTTCATTTAGTTAAAGGCTATGTATTACCTGTAGTATCTCTTTTATTTTAGGAATAGGTGGAAATAGTTAATTCTGGACTACTTTTTTGGAAAGAATCCACCCTGAAATGAACACCTATCTTACAGAGTAATCCCATCTATCCATAACACACTGACTTTTTGGTAGGCAGGTAAACCTATAGCTCTTTAGGTTACTATTTTAGTCCTCACTAAAAGTTAGCCAGCCTTTGACAATTGTTTCTATACAGAAGTTACTTCCAAATGTGAAAAAACCAGCCTTTCTTCCCTTTTGCTAAACTAGCCAAGTCCCCATGGCTGGCAGGAAGGATGGGGATGCTGACGAGGAGCAGCTCAGAAGCAGGGACTCAGATGGGCAGCAGCAGCACAAGGCAGGTTTGGTTTTAGCTGAAGTCCAACTGGGAAGAAACACATGGAAGCAGAGAATGAAACACTGTTCTTGTCTGAAAATCCTACTGTATTCCAAACTGGTTTGTTTAGTTTAGTCCAATCAATTAGAAGGAACCCCATGGCTCACAGAAACTTAATCAATTCTCGTCAACAAAGAAATGGTTGGAGAGATAAATGTTGCTCAGATGTCATTTTAGACAATGAAATAAATTGCACATGGTTCCAGACTCATCTTTATCCAGGTGGAGGTCTATAAATAGAAAAGATGATTTGAAGCTTTGCAGATTTTCGGGAATCACTGACATTGGCCCGGTGGTTCAGCTCAAGCACAAGGGCGACCCGAAGCAATTTGTGAATTTAGGGTCTATGCAAAGCATGCTGCAGATCTCTTGGTAGGAAACATTTTCTACCATGGAAATAGTGAATATTCCCTCAGGAAACAGCAAAAAATAGCACAGGAACAATGTCCAACCAAATCCTTCTCTTCTAAAAGCTCGATGGTGAAGATACTGACCCTTGTGTACTGGGAACACATCTAGGACATTACACATATCTCAAGCTGACTAAACATTCAGCACACGGCAACATCTGGGACTTTGGGGATTTTAACTAGCAAAATGGAAATCAGTGTTGCTTCTTCTCCGTAATTCAGTCCCCTTGTGCCACTTTCTTTTTTTGTAATGACAGCAATGGCTTAGACTTCTCTGAGGAACCCCTTCAAGAGAACAGCATTCAAGCTAAAAAAAAGAGGGGAAATTCTTTCTCCAAAAAAAATAAACAGCTTCTTCCACACCTCAGGTTTCTGCACTCACTGAAAGCAGTGCCCCATTAGTTTTCGATGGCTGTGGCGCAGTACAGCATAAAGATTTCATTGTAGGGCCATATGAAATATTTCAAGTTGCTGGAGAGAACAGATATCAAACTCTAAGCTAGATTCCATTCAATCAAATGGCTGCTGGATCAGGTACCTAATAAATATGTTTTGTCTTATTAGACAGAAACAATTTTTATAAATAAAGCCATGAGAAAATGATCTGTTAGTGATCCTACTTCAATGCGTTTCATTTTCAGCGATATATTTTATTGAAAGCACGTAATATCAACAGGTTTGCCTAATAGCATCAAGCCACATATTCTGTATTTTGTAAATTCTTCAGGATATTGCTGTGCTGCCATTCAGATCACATAGCAGCTATACATTATATATGCAAGACTAGTGGCACCAGGCAGCTATTTTTCTAATTAATACAAACCTGAGTGAATTGTTAGCAGGAGGGAAACAGACTAAAAATGAGAGAAAAGGAGATTTCCGCACAATTGCCTATTGCAACGTGAATACTCAGCTCATTTGCATAATATTAATGATACAAAATATGCAAACAGATGTTTCTCTCATTAAATGCTGTATGCAAATAACACTAGGAGGAGTGGTAATGCTGTTTCAGGGTTGAGAGATCACGGGGGGTAATTAAAGGTTAATCCAGTTTTCAGTTCAGAGACTGCAAGACATGAGTGGTTGTAAAGAAAAATTGTCACTTAACCTTCAATTCATTACCCACAGCACATGGATTTTCTTCTAAAATAACAAAAACATATATGTATTTATCTGCACTCTAGTGCCAAGGTATGGTGCATATCATTAGAGAAGAACAGAAATGATTTGTTGCCATGAATGCTTTTAAGTAGGTGCTGGAATGCATTAATTAGGGAAAGCAGAATTTGATCAGAAGTTCTTAGACCACAATCTAAATGCTGTAAACATCTTTCAGTTGCTGAGATGTTGTCAAATGTTAATAGAAAACCATCTAAAATACGTGGAACAAGCCGCCTAAAATAATTACAAGCCTAATACTTGAGATTGGGCGCGAGTTTTTCTGTAAGCCTCCGTGAGTTGGATGGTACCACCAGCAGCAGGCTGCCAACCATCCCTTTTGCTCCCAGTATCCTGCTGGGTGGATTGAAAGCAGCAAACATTTTAGCACTTAGATCTGAGTTCAACACGCCAGATGAGACATTCCCACTCCTTGCTCATAGGAGAAAATAAAGTGATAAGTGTCTGCGCTGCGGTCTAGCCATGTTCTTCGGCAGCAAGATTTTGTGCGGAGGGAAAGGCAAGGCCAGTGTGAACTACAGCAGCCACAGGTGGGAAGAAGTAGAAAGCAGCAAAGAAATATCTTGATTTGTGCCGCCCTCTCTACATAATATCTGGGTGAAAATCGATGCAGGCCTGGGACAGCAGGAGTGAGAAATCAAAGAGGAGGTGACAGTTGGCTCCTTTTGGCCTTGGATCCAGAGATCACAGCATTCTCTGCTTCCAAGACAACAAGGCATGTTTGGATATTTTTGTGTATTGTTTAAAAATCCACTTCCAGAAGTCTTGCAAATGATTTCCTTTAGCTATGGAACATGAACAAGGGCTTACGTGCATCTGTCTGGTGTGTGTCTCGCCATCTGTCTGTCCTCACTGCCTCTCTCACTCCTCCCACAGTAACACACACCACTAGACCTTCCATCTGTGCCTCACCAGTTCTCTGCGTTTGAAAACCAGTTGCCTTCCCTTCTGCTCTCTCAGGTTCCTGTTTGTGCAGTACATCGCTTTTGAGCCTCACATTCAAAGAACCATGACCGCACCAGCCTAGCTTCAAAATTTACCTTGGTTTCCCAGGCCAAGTATCTCAGATTCAGCCCAAGAGCTTTCAAATAGCACTGAGTATGATATACCCTCAACTTAAGTTATCATAGAATGCTGTGGATTGGAAGAGACCTTTACAGTTCATCCAGTCCAACCACCCTGCAGGAGCAGGGACATCTTTTAACTCAAATAAGGTTGCTCAGAGCCCCATCCAACCTGACCTCGAGTGTTTCCAAGGATGGGGCCTCCACTGCCTCCCTGAGCAACCTGGGCCAGGGCCTCACTGCCCTCACTGAAAAAAATGTTTTCCTTATATCCAGTCTAAATCTCTCCTCCCTTAGTTTAAAACCATTAAAACCCTTGTCCTGTCCCAACAGGCCTTGCTAAAAAGTCTGTCCTCATCTTTCCTGGAGCCCCTTTCAGCACTGGGAGGCTGCTCTAAGGTGTCCCCGGAGCCTTCTCTTCTCCAGGCTGAACAACCCCAATTCTCAGCCTGTCCTCATATGGGAGGTGCTCCAGCCCTCGGATCATCTCTGTGGCCTCCTCTGAACTCGCTCCAACAGATCCATGTCCTTCCTGTACTGAGGACCCCAGAGCTGGATGCAGGACTCCAGGTGAGGTCTCACCAGAGTGGCATGGCTGTTCTAGCTCTAGAATTTCACTATGGAATTAAATTTTAGAACTTATGGTTAACTGAGGATACCCAAAAAAAAGACATTTAAATTGTATTATAAGAAAGAAAAATCATTGAACTTCTCTATCTTTGCCTGCATTCATGTGGCACACTGTGTTTCATAAAAAATCTCCTTCTCAATGATTTTCACAGCTATTTACAGCCTGCTTCCATTTGAAAAAGGTCTGATATCCAAGGAAAAAAAAGCCTGTGAAAATATTGCTATTTCTGAAGTTGAACACTGCAGAAGGATTTTCCTCTACTTTATCTTGTCTTGAATGGCTGCAGTGAAATAAAAGTGTCATCTTCTTGCCTTGAGAGTGCAAGAGAGCCCTATTTTCCTTCAGAAAGTTCACTTTGCAAGGTTACAATATTCAGCTATCTGAAAATTTTAGGGCAACGCAGTGGTCACCTCCAGCACCAAGGGAAAGACTTTTCAATATCGAAGGCTCTAGTTCCTCCGTACGCCTTGTGCAGCAAAGGAGATTTGTGGGAGACCCACAGCGAAGCAGCGCACGGGGGGAAACCCCACCTTCCATCCACGCTCAGCTGGAGCCTGGCTGCCTACAGCTGCGCATCCCTTCGTGCGGCCACCACCCCAGCTCCGCAGCAGAGCGGCAGCTGCTGCGCCTCCTGAATAAACAGCTGAGGATTACCCTCTTGTGCGAGAACACCCTCTGGCGCAGTCGGTTCAGAGTCACCCCGGGGTAAGGGGAGCGCAGGGCAGGATGCGGCACAAGCATAAAGAAGCGGCAGCCGGCAGGTGCCGGCGTCCCGCGGGGGCCTGTTACAGGCTGATAGCATTGAAGCAGCCTTCAGCCCCCCTGCTTTGATCACTTCAGCACAAAGGTGGCTTCCACGCCTTCCCCGACGCCCGCGATCCTCACCCAGCATCAGGATCCGGACAAACAATTCAGCCTGGAAATCTCCCAGTCACGTATCTCCAGATCCCATCCGAAAAGGGGCCTGTCAACATCTCACCTCTGCCTCATTGCCCCCAAGTGCCGTCAGAGCCCTCTGACTCCAAGAGCAGGTCAAGATTTAAAGTTGTATCCGTGAAGTCTGAACGAGTTCTGCGAAATGTCACCTGATCCCTATTAAAGCAGATTACAAAGATCCCCTTGAAATGTCACGAAGCATTTACATGGAGAACCACACACACAAAAAAAATCAGCCATAAAATTTTTCCTCATTGTGTTCAAAATGTACTTTCAGGGCATGTGAACACAGGTCATCTTGCAAGCAAACCAGGCCATTGAAGATGAGGCCATTGATACCTGAGGGGGGCCTACAAGAAAGCTGGGGAGGGACTTTTTCCAAGGGATTGGAGTGATAGGACAAGGGGGGATGGCTTGAAATTGGAAAGGGGAAGATTTCGATTGGACATTGGGAAGAAATTCTTCACAATGAGGGTGGAGAGGCCCTGGCCCAGGTTGCCCAGAGCAGTGGTGGCTGCCCCATCCCTGGAGGTGTTCAAGGCAAGGTTGGATGGGGCTTGGAGCCCCCTGACCCAGTGGGAGGTGTCCCTGCCCATGGCAGGGGGTGGCACTGGATGGGCTTTGAGGTCCCTTCCAACCCAAACCATTCCAGGATTCTGTGATTCTAAGATTTGGTCCAAAAGTCACAAAAGCATAAGAAGTCATCTAACATATTTAGTGGATAAATGGACACATGCAGCCCTGAGCACCAACTTCTCACAGGTGTACTCACACACGTGTGTGTGCACACAGGTCCTGACAACTAGAAAAACATTCCTAGATCTCCAGTTACCTGGGAGAACATTTGGCTGAAGGACATAAGCCCTGGGATTTTGGTACACACAAAGAGAATCACTAGCTATTAAAATATACTTATCACGAACAGAGTTTTGAACGTCTAATTCCTGCAGTTTGTTAGAGGAACAAAAAGATCTTCCCTGGCTTCAGCCATATCCAAGGGGATTAATTTGTCACTCTTCAAAAACAACTCATTGGAGGAATACCCTCTTTGATTCTTTATTCTCACATGAATTAGGAGTAATAAGTACACTAGATACACTTGGTACTTAAAAAAATCAGTAGAAATAAATCTGCCACACATCTCAAGATCTGGCTGTGTGGGATGGGAGTCTCAGAAGTGAATCCCATTTGCGGGACAGCCCTGCCATGCTGGGGCCAGAGCAGGGCGCTGGCCTGGGATGCTCCCAGAGCCTCTGGCAGGAATTGCAAAGGCCTCTCTCAATGTGTGCCCCAACAGCCTCTCCCAAGGCATTCCCCAATGGCATCACCCAATGTGTGCCCCAACAGCCTCTCCCAAGGCATTCCCCAATGGCATCACCCAATGTGTGCCCCAACAGCCTCTCCCAAGGCATTCCCCAATGGCATCACCCAATGTGTGCCCCCAACAGCCTCTCCCAAGGCATTCCCCAATGGCATCACCCAATGTGTGCCCCCAACAGCCTCTCCCGAGGCATTCCCCAATGGCATCACCCAATGTGTGCCCCCAACAGCCTCTCCCGAGGCATTCCCCAATGGCATCACCCAATGTGTGCCCCAACAGCCTCTCCCAAGGCATTCCCCAATGGCATCACCCAATGTGTGCCCCAACAGCCTCTCCCAAGGCATTCCCCAATGGCATCACCCAATGTGTGCCCCCAACAGCCTCTCCCAAGGCATTCCCCAATGGCATCACCCAATGTGTGCCCCCAACAGCCTCTCCCGAGGCATTCCCCAATGGCATCACCCAATGTGTGCCCCCAACAGCCTCTCCCGAGGCATTCCCCAATGGCATCACCCAATGTGTGCCCCAACAGCCTCTCCCAAGGCATTCCCCAATGGCACCCTGCAACGGCTGCCACCAACAGTCATCCTCAATAGCTACACCCAACAGCCCCCTCTTGCTGGCCAGGCTCAGCGCCTCCTGCCCCGTCCCCTCCAGCACAGCCAGTGTCACCCTACCACACCTTCAATGGCAAACAAGGCCACAGGTGAGGCTCAGGCAGTCTCTTCACGTGTTTTTTGAGGCACATACTATGTCCCGCAGTAAGCCCACCAGCACCACATTCTCCGCGTTGTACCTCCCAGCCTGTCCCTCGTGTCCAGGTCCTCTGTGGTGCTTTTGTTATTGTCAGCAAAGTTTCCCTGATTCAGCATAGCAGAGGAGCTGGCTCTAAGAGCACAGGGGAAAAAGAGAAAAGAATAGCATTTTTTGCTGAGTTATAAAGTAAAAGTCATTTTAGAATCATAGAATCATGAAATCATTAAGGTTGGAAAAGACTTCTAAGCCCATTCAGCCCAACCATCAGCCCAACCCCACTGCGCCTGCTAAACCACATCCCAAAGTGCCACATCTACACGGTTTTTTAACCCCTCCAGGGATGGAAACTCCCCCACTGCCCTGGGCAGCCTCTGCCAGGGCTTCACCCCTCTGTCAGTAAAGATTTTTTTTTTTAATATCCAGTCTAAACCTCCCATGGTGCAACTTGAGGCCATTTCCTCTCATTCCATCCCTTGTTACTTGGGAGACGAGACCAGCACCCACCTCACCACAACTCCTTTTGGGAGCTGCAGAGAGCCATGAGGTCTCTCCTCAGCCTCCTCTTGTCGAGGCATTTGATCCTTATTCAGAAAAAAAACCCAACACCAAAAGATGAGGTGAGAGAAAAGTTCTCCAGGGAATAATTCCGACCAACAGGATCGAACAAAACTCCGTCTTCTGTCATTGGTCCCTCTTACAAGAAATTTCTCTCCTTGAGGACACACTTCTCGCCAGTGGGGCCACTCACCTCAACACAGCCATCTTCTGGCTCCGCGACCGGCTCAGCAGTCCCGTACCCCAGCCCATGGGAGAAGGCTGGGAGAGGTTGGGGATATCGGACTTCCACCCAGTTATTGGAGGTGCCAACACCTCCACCTTTCATCGCATGGCTTGAGAGGCAGCAGCCTTTATTGTCTGCTTGTTTAAGGTAATTACTACATGTATTCCCTCCCTGCTGCTTCTGCTGAAGCGGAAAAAGCTTTGGTCTTCGCTTCACTATACATAATAAAGAACAAAACCTCTGGTTTATAAACACCACTTTTTCTATACTTTCAAAGGCAGTTTGGAGGGTGAGCGGCAGGAGAATGGTCCCAATTTGGCAAGAGGTTGCTGGAGAGAAATCTCTTGTCGAGTCTCCCTGAGCTGGAAGGGCGCAGAGCACTCTTTGTTCCCTTGGTAGTAAACAATAAACCTTTAGAGATACTCCGCTCTCTGACTCTCCTACAGGATATTTTAAAAAAGAAGCCTAAAAGCAGCCCAATTGAGTGCAAAGGGTGGATTTAATTTCAGAGAGGGTGGGAATTTGTGACTTTTTAAAGACATTTAGTGTTAATTAAAATCTATGCAACCCAAAGACATATATGGCACCATTTTTCAGAGCGGGATGAAGTTGGTCTGATTAGCAAGGGATTCATTACCTTGTGAAAATATGCTTTTTGATTCTTAAAACTCACTGCTTAGTACTGCTCAAAACCAATTGTTTGTGCTCCATATCACAAAGGTTCAAGTGACTTTAAAATACAAAAAGACCTCCACGATACAGTAAAAAATACACATTTATGTTTTGCAGGGCAATCTTAAAGATAAGACTATTTTAAAAGTACATTGTGGAGGAAAATATGTACGAGATATGGAAATCCTCCGTGTAAAATCCACCTCGCAGTCAGCAGAGCGTTGATTTGAAATGCCTTGCCTTGCTAACTGTTCCCCTCCTCCTAATAAGCACTGCATCCAATTTGTATGTTATTCTGATGAAATGGTTGAAGCGAGAGAAAATGAGGAGTTTGAAAAAAATAAAGGAAAGTTCTACAGAAGAAATGAAGTGCTATCATTGAAATCTTTATTTATGTGAAAAGAAAGGGCTAAAACATTACCTCAGAATTCAAGATTACAACATCAGTAGGATATAAAGTAAATCCATTCTAGTAGCGAAACATCAGAAACCATAATCCTTTTTCAAAGACCTTTTGTTATTTTAATGTCTGACAAATTATGCTTTTTTAAAAGAAGAAAAACACTTAGATTTAAGAGGTTTCTTTTACTTCAGTAAAAAGTAGTTTCACTATTTAAAAGTTTTAATTTTCTGTAACCAATAGTATTTACTATGCTGGCTAAGTATTAACACAAGAGTAAGGTTATTTTAGCCTCAATAGGAGTGAGTACAAAGTTGCCACCAAGGACTTTTGCATAGAGTTGTTATGGCAACTTAGCGTTCTAAAAAGTATTAAGTTTTAGCCGTGGGTTTTGTTTTGTTAATTTGGTTGCTTTTGCTTCAAGTTCTGAAGTTGTTAAGTGTTATAAAAATGTTACATCATTATCATTCAAATGATGGGAAGTCTCAGAACCTATTTAAAGCTTGTTTATGTCACAAGACATTCCAGGATGATGTCCAAGGACCCCATCCCTGCCTTTAGGGGAGCCCCCTGACCTCTGTATGAGCACAGGAGTTGTTCCACATTGCTCCTAGCACTGAAAAACAAGGACAAAAAGAAACAAATTGCATACTTACCTCCAGTGTCCTAAAGGAGAGACAGGCTGGATCAAAGGATGAAAGAAGGGATCTTTCTGTTTTGCACCCAACATCTCTCTTCCATGTCTTCATGTTGAGAAGCATAAACAATAATGTCCTTATTGGTATTCTGGACTCTTGACACCACATGAAGAACTGGAATGGTGAGATAAGCTCCTGAGAGCTCTGCAACCAAGGGGCAGGTTTTAACGGGTGCAGATGTGGCAGGAAATGATTGCAAGAATCCCATTTTGGGTCTTGTGCTACAGGTAGGGGAGAGAGAACGAGGAAAAAATTCTTTACTGAGAGGGTGATTGGCCATTGGAATGCGCTGCCCGGGGAGGTGGTGGAGTCGCAGCCCCTGGAGGTGTTTAAGAGGAGTTTGGATGAGGCACTTAGTGCCATGGTGTAGATGATGAGTTGGTGTTGGTGTTGGGTTATAGGTTGGACTTGATGATCTCAAAGGTCCTTTCCAACCTTGTGATACTGTGATACTGTGTAATTATGGGTTCAAAAACCCCGTAATGGACAAGAGCTCAGGATCACAGATTGTCACAAGCCTGTCACAACAGCCCTGCTGAGATGCCCGGGTTGGAAGAGGCTTTGGGCAACCTAGTCTAATGGAAGGTGTCCCTGTCCACGGCTGGGAAGTTGGAACTAGACAATCTTTAAGGTCCCTTCCAACCCAAACCATTCTATGAGATGTCCCCAGTGTTGCAAGATCCAGCTCTGAGGGCCCTTGGTTTCCTAAGCCTAACCCTTCTGTCCCTTCTGCAAATGCACCGTGAGCTACAGCTTTAGCCTGACTCCAGTGCTTGTCCCATCTCGCCAGTTTGGGCAGGGGAGCACTGGAGCTCCACCCAAATGAGCAGGAACAGTCGGACATGGAAATGAGCAGAAGGTCCTGGACTGACTTCCCTGTGGGTGTATGGCCAGATATCTCTGCTAGCTTCATGTCAGCCTGGGTTTGGGGGCTTGACTGTCTGTGTTAAAGGAGGAGAAAATAAGAGAGTAAATGAACTGGGTCCCTCAAGAAAAGCATCTCTTTTTTCCATAAAGACAAATTTTTAGATTTTTATTTTAATGAAGATGGAAACTATAGGAAGATTGTGTTGTTTTTATTAGAATTTTGCCTTGTTTTTCCTCACCAGGTCTCTCAATTCTTTACTACTTTTCCTACAAGCCTCCTTTTAAATAGAAAGATGGATGGAAATAAACTGGGGAAATGGAAAAGTAAACAAAAAAGTTTTCAAAAAACAATTACTTGACATCCCTGTGTCTGTATCAGATTTAGAAGGTGACATTAATTTATTAAATTTTAATTTATTAATTCATTAAATTAAAATCTGAAATTATTTTGACATTTAAAACACTATTTTCTTTCTTTTTCTGTAGAGGATCAATCCACTAAATACCATATTCCTAGAAGACAAACAAAACAAGAAGCTTTGTCTACTCAATTCTGCCAAAGACTTCTTGTATGAACTTGGGCAAATCATTTAATTTGCCGGTTTCTCAGCGCGCTGTTTGCACAATGAGAACAATACCACTTCCCTTTTCTCATCCTTTGTCTTGTTTATTAAGATAGTCGCTACTCCAGGGAGTACACAATCTCTAATTACGAACAACTAGGCATAATAGCACCCTGATCTCTAGGACCTACCGCAATACAAAGAACTAATAATCATCACAAGTCTTCTGTGCCGATGCATGGTCTGCAAGAGCTATGAATGCTAACATATGCTGGAAAGGTCTGTTTAATTTTCTGTCTTTGAAAGAAAATAAAAGCCTATTTTTTTTCCCATTGCTGCCATTTATCCAGGCTTATACTTTCCAGGAAGCTTCTGCCTTTACGTATCTTCCTTCTCCTTTTCAAAACAGAAATAAAAGTCTCACTAAATAAAATAAAGATTATGAATGGCCAATCTTTTCCTTTCTACCAGTTATTGTCACCCAGGAACATGCAGCAAAGGATGTCTACGTTATCATTTATGTTCCACAGAGATCTACAGAGATCTGCCAGCTGCTGGCCACATGCTTAATCCTAAAAGGAATTATCTGTATTCTGTGTTGCCTGTACATGTCTGATTCTCCATTTCTGTATCTTTACTTGACGATGGCATATTATAAATCCAGCTCACTTAACTTTTATGGTTAGAATCCAAATCCTCTAATTTTTTAGCATGGTTTTTGATTCAAATGGAATTCCACTGCCATTGCAGAAAATTCATGCAGCCACAAATGGGATGCAAAATGTAAGATTTCATATAACACAAAGCAAAACATCTCTGGAATTTAATTTATGATGACATCCCTTCCTTAGAGTTTATTTTTTAATGATCTGATCACATTTCATAGCAGACAGAACTTCCCATCAGCTTCCACAGCCCTGTCCAGAACCTCTGTCCACCAAATGACTCATATGGGTACCACCACAGAGCTTCCTGGCCACCCCAAGGGTGGGAATGTATTCCTTCCCTCCTCTCGTCACTCCGTAGGCGAGGGGACTCTGAAGCAGGAAAGGATGAAGCAAATTGCTCACAGTGAAAGAAAACAGCCAGCCTGGGCACTGAGTTCCAGTTGCTTAGCTCTAGCAGGAGCCAAACCACAGGCTAATCATAAAAGCACAGAGTGGTTTGGGTTGGAAGGGACCTCACAGTCCCACCCCCTGCCATGGGCAGGGGCACCTCCCACTGGGTCAGGGGGCTCCAAGCCCCATCCAACCTGGCCTGGAACCCCTCCAGGGATGGGGCATCCACCACTGCTCTGGGCACCCTGGGCCAGGGCCTCCCCACCCTCACAAGAAAACATTTCTGCCTAAGATCTCATCTCAATCTCCCCTCTCTCAGCTCAAAACCATTCCCCTCATCCTATCCCTGCACTCCCTGATGCCTGTGGACATCTCCAGATACTTGAGGTCAGATTTCACAAGCAGTCCCACCATACCCGTACCCACGCTAAAATGACAGAACACTGTACGAACCGACGCAGGCATTTATGTCTCCAGACCACAGTAAATCTCTACCACAAAAGCCTTCCAAGATGCCTTTTACATAGCAGGCTTACTTTTCAGAGTGTAGGAACACATCCCTTGAGGATGCAGATTGTTTCCTTAGGACTCAACTTGAACATTCCCGTGTGGTAAAGTAGAAGGATCCAGTGAAAGGAGCTCTCACTCCTCATTTAATTTACTACCTAATTCTCAGCAGCCCACGATTTACAAGACACTATAGCACTTCCTCCTTGTTTCCCCTTGTGGCAGATAGCAAACGACTGTCACTTGCTTAAAAAGTTTATTTAAAGGGAGAACTTAACTGCATTATTTTTCATGGAGGTGTGAACATTGCCTAAGGAGCTTAAGTCTCCATGTGTAGGTATTACCAGGTAGGTTCATGAGGATACTAACGTGCATTAATACAAAACTCCAAAACCAGCTTTCACTGGTGTAGATAGATAGGGTCATTTTGTAAATAATGCCCTTTCTGATATTGCAGAGTTCTGGGATAGCTGAATATATTACTATTTCCAGGTATAATAATATTAACCAATAACAGGTGAGGCTGAGAGAGTTGGGGTTGTTCAGCCTGGAGAACAGAAGGCTCTGGGGAGACCTTAGAGCAGCTCCCAGTGCTGAAAGGGGCTCCAGGAAAGCCGGGGAGGGGCTCTGGATCAGGGAGTGCAGGGATGAGATGAGGGGAAAAGGTTTTCAGCTGCAAGAGAGGACCACCTGCCTCAGTCAGGTTCTTCTGCCGTTCTAGACAGAACCGTTGGAGCCCTTGTGGGAAAGTGAAGGTGCTCCAAAACAATTCTCATTTTCACTTGCCAGATGTACCCGCGTACACTGCCCTGGTCCTAACTTAAATCTTTACTGCTCCCTCTAAGGGCAACAGCAAGGAGCTCACTGGGTGGGACGGGGCTCTTGGGTTTCTGCGCACTTCAGTGCTGCTGTCTGCCCCCTTCTGTGCTGTTGAGCAACCTGAGCATCCTTGGCCTTCAGGAAGAGGGAAGGGTGCACACACAACACTGCTCAGGATTCCCCCCACCCTGCACATGCCATGTGGCAATGAAAATGTGATTGAAGTAGCACATATTCCATTACGTCCATCTTTAGAGAAACACGTTAATGGAATAAAGAAAGAGCCACACATTTTTTTTCGGTCAGTTGTAAGCTTTGCTTCCTAATATTTACAACCCCAAACCCCCCAGTATTGGGTTAATTAATAGGATCCAGACAACAAAGCTGACTACAGGGAAAAGCAAAAGACTGTGTTAGTTTCACCAGTGAAGGAGAAGAAAAGACCCAGCTTGCTAAATGGTGAGAAGTATATTAGATGTTAAAAAATATTTCATTTTTAATAATGTTACTGACAAAAAAGGTGTTACTGACAACCCAGGTAAAAAGCCAAGTTCAGTGCTTCAAAATATATTTAATCTGACAGTATCCCTTTAATTAAGTAGCAATTTAGATTTTCCTGTCCCCCACATACAAAGCTTTAATGAAACATGAAAGCCACAAAAGAAATTTGTGTGTGTTTCATGGCGAGGCATGAGGAAAGATTTTCTGTTTAAATTCACAGACAGTAGCTATACAAATAACATTTAATATTTGTCAGAAGTATTATCTGCCTTTTCCCCTCACAGCATTACATTACTGAGGTAATAAGTACACGAGAATACATGATTTCCTGGCTACTGTATTGAACATGCACCTTTAAACAAAGTTAGACTTGGGAATTTACCCGTATCTTAAAATGCTAATCTAACACTAATTAAAAGGCCAGTGAATATGCTTTGATGGATTCGAGTTCATAGAATATGACAAATGAATTCAGATGGCATGCACGACTGCAGCAGAATTACAATATCGGAGGTGCAGCAAGCCCGGGGAAGGCAGGCAAGCCGCCCTCCGCATGGTACGGGAGCGAGGAGGAACGAGAGCTGGGGCTCGACATGGCTTCTGTGGGTGCTCTGTCCTCTCAAGGTGTGGCCAGTCTTTGTTTCTTACTTCAGAGCGGCTTTCCAGTCTGTGGTTTCTTCTGCACCCCACCCACCCTTCCTCTAATAAATACACCTCCCTGCTATTCACAGAATCATGGAATTATTAAGGTTGGAAAAGACCTCCAAGCTCATCCAGTCCACCTGTCAGCCCAACCCCACCGTGCCTACAAAACCATGTGCCAAAGTGCCACATTTGCGTATTCTTTGAACATCTCCAGGGATGGAGACCCCACCACTGCCCTGGGCAGCCTCTGCCAGGGCTTCACCACTCCGTCATTGCAGAAATTTTTCCTAACATCCAATCTAAACTTCCCCATGTGCAACTTGAGGCCATTTCCTCTCGTCTTATCACTGTCATTTGGGAGAAGAGCCCAGCACCCACCTCAATACAACCTCCTTTCAGGAGCTGTAGAGGGCGATGAGGTCTCCCCTCAGCCTCCTCTTTTCAAGGCTAAACAACCCCAGTTCCCTCAGTTGCTCCTCACAAGAGCTCACTGTGCAATGCCGAGTTCTTCAGAAAGAACAACAGCCACCATGGGGACTAAAAAGCCAAATGGTACCATTCCCTTTCTGCAACAAAAGCAGATCATTCCCCCGGCTTCTTCAACCCCTTAAGCCCCAGGCATATCTATCAGTGAAGAAGCATAAAGAGATCAGATAAATATTTCTAAATGAGATTCTATGTCCAATATCTCCTGCAAATTACTCTGTTTTGTTGGTCTTGGAATCAGGACACAATCCAAACCCAGCTTGTCAAATACTTTGGAAGCTCGCCCTATGAGCATCCCTCTTCTGAGATACTGCAGCCCTCTTCGGAGATAACTTCCTGCTCATCATCATGCAAGAGGTAACTGAACTGCTCTTGGACCTTTACCTTCGTCCATAGGCCTAAAGCCAGGCACCTCCCTCAGACCAGACAGGAGGTTGTTCCTCATCAAGTTTCCCCATAGGTGGCAGTTGAACTTTGCACGTCCCATCTGTGATAGGATGGACAGAGAGCAACCAGCTCCACATCAGGGGCTACCTTTTCACCAAAGCAGTCGTTGGAGTAGTTAAAGATATTAACTTAATTAATTCTATCAAATCTGGACTAGAGTCTGGAGGACACTCTTGCAGCTGAGGAAATATTCCAGCTACTGAGGCACTGGGTATCCCGGGGTTGACTGATTCTCCCTAAAAGTGTCATCTCTGTTTGGATAAACAATTAAATTTCCATGGGATCAAAAAAGAAAGTGCCTGTGCTTCGGGGTTAATGCACAAGTTCGTTCACAGCCTCCCTGTGAGGCAATGTCAGAGTTTGAGTGGCTTTATGTGTACCCTCTGGCAAAACCAGAGACTGTAACTGAGCAGCTTCTTCTAAAAGATCAGTAGCGTTAAACAGCGGGCTCTGCGTGTTTAAAAACCTGGCTTGGAGCACTTTTTCCAAGGTCTCAGAGTGAAACAGTGCCAGTGCTGGATATTGAACTATGATCTTCTGAGGAATGTCACTCCGCATTTTTGCCAACAAGGCTTAGGGACTCTCCAAAGATTTAATCGAGTGGTCACTGCCCTGCACTAACGGAGCTGCACAGCCTTGGGATTGGAGCTGGCCACTTGCGAGCCAGCCTGGATTGAGAACAGGATCACCTTCTTATGGCCTGCAAAAGTCCATGGAACAACATCCAGAGGCCAAATCCATACCTTAAGAAGATCTGACTGTCCTTCCATAGAATCATGGAATGGTTTGGGTTGGAAGGGACCTCACAGCCCATCCAGTGCCATCCCTTGCCATGGGCAGGGACACCTCCCACTGGGTCAGGGGGCTCCAAGCCCCATCCAACCTGGCCTTGAACACCACCACTGCTCTGGGCAACCTGGGCCAGTGTCTCACCCCCACCCTCATCGTCCTTTCAAGGGCTAGGGGCTGGGCAGAGAGTGTTTTCCAGACTGTTCTTTTCCCTTTGTGAGGGTGGATCTTACTATGAGAGCGGCTGAAATTCCAGATGAAAAAACCTCTCCCTCTCATGAGTTCTGCTTGATCTTCCTATCACAAACCATGTGCACACCCCCAATATGTTCCTTGACTGGCATTTCTGCGTTCCCCTGCTCTTCGATCGGAGATAAATAAACCAAAGACAGCATGACGCCTGTTATCTAAAAAGATTCAGGTAGAGCAAGTATCATAGCACAATCAGGGCACTTGAAAATTGTATTTTCCTGGAAAGGACTTTTACTCGCCTTCTTGGATCATACACAGAGGAAGCCCAAGGTCTAGGGGGAGAAAATAACTCTTAGTAACAGAACGTTTGAACGTTCACACAGGATTAATTACTCGTTTTATATTTTCTTTAATTTGCAATGATTGTACTGCTAGGAAAAGTGAAAAGTAAAGACTCTGATCTATGCCAGGCTCTTAGCGCAGGCAAGTTTTTCCTATCTTGAAGAATTTCAGCGCAGACTACAAAGGCAACGTGGACTGAACCAATCCCTGGAGAAAACATGTGCAACTCCACTTATATAAAAAGACCGCTTGCTTCAACAGATCTGTGCCCATTTATCCCCAGGATGAATTCACACATTTTTCCTATTATTAGGTGGACAACCTATTCCAAATGGATTCTATGTGATCTAAGCGTGTCCACTTATTTTTCCTAGAAGTAAAATTCTATGCTTATACCATAAATTGCGTTGCTGAGCAGGGCTCTAAATATCAGCATCAGTATATTAACATTTGCAAGGCCATTTTACTACATCTGAAATATTGGGTTCCATAAAAAATTCCAAAGAAAAGCTTCTGTTTAGTCTTGGTAGAGAAAATTTTTTGGCTGTGCATATCGCACTAGTAAATTAGTGCAAGAAGGATTACATAGCTCTTATGTCATGAAAATGTCATAAAATGGATATGTCATCAAAACAGGTGAGTTTCACAACAAATAATAGGTTAATAATTGTGAATTTCTAGCATTTATTCCCCCAAAACCTATTTCAACAAAAACTTCCATCCTAGATGCAATTATGGCTCATAAACTTCTAGTTAACACTTACTTATGACAATAATTAAGTCAATTGAAAACATTCTGCCTGGGACAAAGATAAAATATGTAAGACCTAAGGGTTATGAGCAGTGGAAAATAGGTGCTTATAACAGATGGCTTGTGAATCACGAGGTTTGCTGCCAGGTTCTCACTGGATGAAAGTCTAGTGTCAGGTTGCCTGTGCTCGGTTGTGATTAATGCGAGACCAGGTGTCTGTATCCTGCGAGTCATTCTCCACAGCCTTGGCCAAGTTTCTTAACCTGCCTGTGCTCTTATTGGGTTAAAAATTATGTGTATTTAGCAGTCCTTGGGCTCTTGCGAGTGAGCAGTCCCAACTCTGAGCTGTGATAGGAATGAACAGCGTTTGACTTTGGGGCAACCCAACTCAAGCTGTATTTTGTTCACATCTGTGCCAGCAGTACATGTTCTGTCTACACCAGGGGGAGCTCAGACACGACAAGCAGAGGTTACGCTAGAGCCGTTTCCAACATCATGTGACCACGGGGAGACATTTGCAGAAGACATCCAGGATTAGAGAAACACTCTCACTAAATTATACGAACTGAAGACTGCATCAGTTCATGGAATCCATGAACCACCTCCTTCTAAAGCAAGGCACACAGTTGATGAAGATGTTCGCACTCCCAATCGGCATCAAAAACACGTCCCACACATCTATTTGGTAGTTTTTCCAGTTCTTACCAGTCTACCTACAGTGATGGTGATTGGACACCTCTGGGAGCAGTCACCTGGTTATCTTGTGTGAGGGCAATGACGCCAGCAGTGATAAGCTCTCATGAACAACACAAAAACCTTTCTGGGAAGGTTACAGCAGTAGCTGTCTTTAATTTTACAGAGCTCACATGCTGAAATATAAACAACATCCAGACAGCCTTGAATGAATTTTTTACCACCCTCCCCGTACCTAAACAACAGCAATTCATGCACTCTCAACTTCTGTGAACCACGAACCCAGTATCTGGTTACTAACAGACAGAAACTATCTCACCATTGACATCCATGGAGCTGAAAGTGTTTCCAACAACCATTTACCCTCCTTCCAGCTCTCCAGCCTTTTCTGCCCTCAATTCCTTTTTTAAGGTTTCTCCTTGCATCAAAGTAGAGCCTGAAGCCTGGACTTCTCACAACACTCCCTTGTGGCTATTACTCAAAAACTCCTCTGCAATCTGTTCTACCTTGCCTCACCCAAGACCGAGAAAGCCAATATTCCAGCATATCCACTAGAAATCACATTTTGAGGATCTTATCCTGAGCTGCATCCAAAGCAGTGTTGAGGGAGGGGATTGCTCCCCTCTACTCTGCTTGCATGAGACCTCACCTGGAGTCCTGCGTTCAGTTCTGGAGTCCTCAGCACAGGAAGGACGTGGATCTGTTGAAGTGAGTTCAGAGGAGGCCACGGAGATGATCCAAGGGCTGGAGCACCTCCCGTATGGGGACAGGCTGAGAGCTGGGGTTGTTCAGCCTGGAGAGGAGAAGGCTCTGGGGAGACCTTAGAGCAGCCTCGCAGGACTGAAAGGGGCTCCAGGAAAGCTGGGGAGGGGCTCTCGATCAGGGAGTGCCGGGAGAGGACATGGGAGAACAGTTTTCAGCTGAAAGAGGGGAGATTGAGATGAGATCTTGGGCAGAAATGTTTTCGTGTGAGGGCAGAGAGGCACTGGCACAGAGCCCACAGAGGCAGCAGAGGCCACATCCCTGGAAACATTCAGGTCAGGCTGCATGGGGCTTTGAGCCCCCTGATCGAGTTAAGGGTGTCCCTTCTCCTATAGGGAGCTGGAACTGGATGACCTGTAAAGGTCCTTTCCAATCCAAAGCATTCTACGATTCTCCTTCCACCATTGAAATAGGAGCCGATATCCATTCCCCTCAGTGAATGCAGGTTCAAGTCTCCAGTACAGTTTGTTTTCATATACATTTTGTCACCCTTATTTGTTCCAGTGTGACCAGCTTTGGAGTAAAGGCTCTTCTTGATTGAGGGCAGGAGAATACGATCCCCAGAAATTAGTCTGTGGCTAAACTGTGCTACTTTCATGATGAAAGAGTCTGGCAATATATTCCTCGAGTATGGGCTTTTGGAATAAATCAGAAAAAAAGAAAATTAATTACATCAAATAATTCTAAACTTCAAATCCATAATTATATTTAACAGCAACATCCAGCATTATCATCAGCTATCAGAATCAATGAAGGCTGATTTAATGGGAGCGCTGCCAGACTAAAACTGAGTGCAAGGCCCTCGAGTACTGTGCGACCTGAGAGAACGGCTGTGTAAGGTTTATTCCCTCCCCTTTCCTGTTCTATATGAACCTCACAGAATCACAGAATGGTTTGGGTTGGAAGGGACTTCAATGCCCACCCAGTGCCACTCCCTGCCACGGGCAGGGACACCTCCCACTGGGTCAGGGGGCTCCAAGCCCCATCCAACCTGGCCTGGAACACCTCCAGGGATGGGGCAGCCACCGCTGCTCTGGGCAACCTGGGCCAGGGCCTCCCCACCCTCATCATCCCTTCACCTGTATGAGCCAAGAAGTCAACATACCTGGGAAACTCCAAGAGAAACGAATGTGCTATTGCAGCCAGGATGATGATTCACAAACTGACACGCTTCTCCGATTTGGAACTCACTTCTCCGATTTGGAACTCGATCAACGCTGTGGTGTGATGCAAACAGCTCTCTCCTTCCTCAGATGGCACGCATCGCAGTGGTGAACATCAAAGAATGAGCATAAGAACCTTCACATGAAAAGCCTGTAGAGCGCTTTTTATATACAAGTTGGCTGTTTGTGTTTCCTGGTATCCATTTAACTCATGCTTTTTGAGGAGAAAATGGTCGGATTCTGAGCAAAGA
The DNA here is from genome assembly GCA_033558235.1 of Neomorphus geoffroyi. Lineage (NCBI taxonomy): Eukaryota > Metazoa > Chordata > Aves > Cuculiformes > Neomorphidae > Neomorphus > Neomorphus geoffroyi. The sequence continues at coordinate 2,847,111 of JAUMJM010000016.1, read as the reverse complement.
AACACAAAAACACTCTCAACTCTGTTGCACACAGTCCCGGGGGAACTGGGAAGAGAAGATTTGATGGTATGATCAACCCAGCTGGGAGCAGATCAAAGCAATGCAGGCATTTTTCAACAAGAAAGATGACAACTTTTCTCAAATGAAATTAGGGCTTCCACTTACTTTTGTGACACTTGGAACATCTGCATCCAATATGCCCGTTCTTCACCCTCTCAGCAGGGCAGATGGTAATGAGGTACACAATTCCAAATGGCTTTCAAACAGATTTAGGCACTTGCCTCACATTTGTTCAATAACTTGTTCTCCACGTTATTTTCAAACTACACACAAACCAGGAGATTCCATTTGCCACTTTGCTGCCCTCTTCCAGTTTGCCCATGCGTGAGCTGCTGAACCTTCACATTCCTCTTTTTAGCCACCCTAGTAGTGAAGTAAAACACACACCCTATTATTAATAATTTAATGGCTTTAAGGCAATTTAATGGCTTTAACTTGGAAGGGCAAAGATTTAAATAAGACACTAGGAAGAAATTCTTCACGATGAGGGTGGGGAGGCCCTGGCCCAGGTTGCCCAGAGCAGCGGTGGCTGCCCCATCCCTGGAGGTGTTCAAGGCCAGGTTGGATGGGGCTTGGAGCCCCCTGACCCAGTGGGAGGTGTCCCTGCCCATGGCAGGGGGTGGCACTGGATGGGCTTTGAGGTCCCTTCCAACCCAAACCATTCTATGATTCTACGATTCTAGAATATATTTAACACTTCTTCGAATGCTTTGCACTTACACTCGAGGTACCTTATAAATACATAAATTCTAAATCACCAATATTCAAAAATAACAGGAAAAATACTTGGTGGGTTAACGACCGATGATCAATGCCATATAAAAATCTACTCAGGTTTTGCTGAGGTCATTTAGTGCTGTACCATCCCCATGAAGTAAATATTTTTGAAAGTGAGGAATGCTCTGAGATTAAGCAATACATTACATTTTTTGATCAAATGCCAGAAGCCATAGGTGAATAGGAAACAGACATCAGTAATTGCAGTTCGTAATTCAGCTATTTTAAAACCCCTTGCTTCAATGAGCAAGTATTAACTGGACAGACACTCCTTCACAAATTAGAGGCTGCAAAGGCTTATTACACACCATATTTATCTTTGAAACTTGTCCAACAGAATTAAACTGAAAAAATAACGATACAGATTATGGTTGCAGGCAAAAAACTATTAAAACTCTAACAACTATATATATGGTTTTATCTGTCAAACTGTCCCTGCAGCCACTCTTTGGTTTAGGAGCTCAGGAATGCAGTATTAAGAAATACTAGTAATTGTATTAGTATGCTTGTCAGACTTCTGACTGGTTCTATTTTATCATAGGAGCTGATAAACAATTTTTCTTGATTGTGTACACCTCAGAATGGAAGAGAATTGCAAGAACATGAGTCTGGAACATCCCCAGATGGGAAGAGAAATGGAAAAGTATGACACCAACATAAGAAGCGTACAACGAGGAGCGTCTGTGCTGCCCACTGAAACAGCACACAGAGCCCTCAACTTGGCATTGACCAAGTCTATTGTATAAACCAAAAGCAATCCAGCTCCCTCGCTGTGTTATAGTCCATGAGCAACCAACTCAGTGGACTACCGGCCCGTCACAGAGCTGGCTGTGATCAGGCCAGGTAGCTCCAGATACAACCATCTTCAAAGAAGGATGGATAACTGAGAGGACATTCTCCTTTCCAAAGCTATTTTTTCTCTTTACTCTAAAGAACAGCCCTTGGGAAGATACAAGATTTTTCCTCAAATGACTTAAAACTACTCAGGATATCCCAGAGGGAAACCTTACTATAGTTGGAAAAAACAGAAAATAGCGGTGGAGAAAAAAATTGGGCAAAACCAGTGCATGTATTTAGTTTTTTCAGGGCTTCTGAGGGGTAGGAAAGAGCTTCGGCAAGGTTGCCTTTTAACTGCTGCCCAACTCAAGATATCATCAAACGAGCTCCTAATAAATATTTGGCTTCATAACAGATTTGTACTGAAATTAATAATTCAAGTACATTCCTCCTGATATATAATTTCAGCCAGACGAGGAGATAGTGCAAGCTTTTCATTTGCTAAAAGAATTATTACTACATCTCAAATTTAGTTCAGTGTAAGAGATTATATATTTAAGCTGATTAAAAAGGTTTCAGTTAACTGAAATAAGCATTTGGATTGTTTAGCACTGTTAAAAAAAAATAGGAAAAGTCTCAACACAATTTCACTTGTTTGGTCAAAATTCACAGCACAGAACAAAACTACAAAAAAACCTGTGTCGAGAACGCAAGACATCTTTGAATCAGATCAGCAATGCAGGAGGATGCTTATTAAATGTACAGTTATGCATCCATTTAGTTATTATGTACTCAGATGATCTCTAAAGCTGTATTAGGCTTTTGTATTTTCCCTGTTTATCAAGTTGGTTTTAGCATGGTATAATTCTGGGAATTAACTAATATTCTTCTAAGCGAATACTTTAGGTAGATCAAAATACTCGAAATGTGATCGTTTTTAAATCCACCACACAAGTAACCCAATGTAAACACTCAGCATACATCCTAAATATTGACACTATTGATGGCTTAACAGGAAACTAAGTGAAAAATATCCCAGGTGGCTGGGTGTGCACTGCGGTGACAAATACAGCGTGGGAAGTTCTCAGACAACAGCTGGGTTTTGAGGGTTTGGATTTCTTTTAAAGCACATTTTCATATCAGTACGCATTGAACCTTACAATTAGATCAAGATTAAGAGCAACTATTACAAGATAATGTGCTGCATCTGTTTAATATACACTGCTTTTAGATGTTTAATGGAATATTGCTGATCTTCTCAGCACAAAATTATCAGCATCATTCTGCTTTTCAGTTTATAACGAGCAGAAAGGTCAATTGTATCCAACACTCATCTGCCAGTTGCTTAAGAAAATGAACAGAAGTTCTGGACAGAGTGACTGTAAGTTCTGGACAGGAAAATTTGGAACTGCGAAAAATCTTGATGAAGGTTCAATAGAATCATAGAATTATTTTTGTTCGAAAAGACCTTTAAGATCGAGTCCAACCATAGATCCAGCCCTGCTAAGTTTGCCACCAGACCATGTCAAGTACAACATCTACTTGTCTTTTAAACACCTCCAGGGCAGCCTCTTCCAATGTCCGATAACCTTTTGAGTAAAGAAATTCCTCCTCATACGCAACCTAAACCTCCCCTGACGCATCTCGAGGCCATTTCCCCTTCTCCAGGCTACCAGGGAGGAGACCAACTCCCACCCCACTATAACCTCCTTTCTGGCAGTTGTAGAGAGCAATAAGGTCTCCCCTCAGTCTCTTCTCCAGAATAAAACAAACCCAGGTCCCTCAGCTGTCTCATTAGGCTTGAGCTCCAGCCCCTCCAGCAGCTCTGTTCCCCTTCGCTGGACGTGCCCCTCATCGTCCGTCTTGTAGTGAGGGGCCCAAAACCAAACCCAGGATTCGAGGTGGGGCCTCCCCAGCGCCAAGTCCAGGGGAAGGATCACTTCCTCACTCCTGCTGGCCACGCTACTGCTGATGCAGGCCAGGATGCCACTGGCCTTCTTGCCACCTGGGCCACTGCTGGCTTCCGTTCACATGGTAATCTGTTTGTCTATGCAAGTAAATATGCAATAATCACTTTACAGAGAGATAACGCTTGCTTCCTTCCACACCAAAGATTCTAAAGCTAATATAGTTTGTAAACCATAGTGTGAGATTTACGATGTTACACTGCAGAAACCTGCTTAGCCCCTGATTTACGACCCTGGCAATTGTATTCAACTCTGTCATCATAACTAATTACAGCTAACTGAGGATTACCATACTGCAAACTCTCATCGTTGTGAAAGAAATACGATGTTCTGCTAAAAAAGAAAGGGAATCAAACACCCTGAGGGTTAATGAACAAAAATGCACTATTCTCTGTTGGACCGCAAACCTAAACTCTTCGAATTGGTGCCGTAAAACTTCAAATTGCTATTTGTTGGCAAGTTGTTTTAGCCTCAAGTACTTACATAGTAAATCACCATTACACTAATACCATACCTTTGGCCTGAAACATATTAATCTTGGTTAACAATAACTGACATTTACATTACCAATTCAATCCAGGTATTGTGGTGACTAAACATACGTGGCGAGAGCTTCAGGGAGAAAAGTTATTAGTTCTGAATGCATCCTTACTTTTCACAGAGAACAATTGGAAAGAAACATTATCATAAATTTTTGTTATAATCTTATAACATAAACATTCAAATCCTAATTGGTCTGTAAAACATTTGACTTGGAATAAAACCTGCATTTGTTTCTTGGGTGCACAATGTAACACATCTCAGATATTTGTCAAGATAAGTATTTTTATACTTTATACACTCAAAAAAACTGGAACTTTAAAACTCGAGTTCTTGGGAAGGAAAGGAAAATGGGAAACTGAAATATTCTGATAAACCATAGAATGGTTTGGGCTGGAATCGATCTTAAAGATCATCCAGTTCCAGCCCCTCTACCATAGGCAGGGACCCCTCCCACTGGGTCAGGGGGCTCCAAGCCCCATCCAACCTGGCCTTGAACACCTCCAGGGATGGGGCAGCCACCACTGCTCTGGGCAACCTGGGCCAGGGCCTCCCCACCCTCACAGCAAAACATTTCTTCCTAAAATCTCAATCTTTCCTAAAACCCAATCTAATCTCTTTCAGCTTAAGAATATGGCAGGAGGACACGACGAACCAGCATCAGATCCTCCCAGGAGGGTGGACTTTTCCAGGCAATTTTTTTCTGTTTACATTTACTAAACCCACGAAAGCATAAATAATAAAAGTTTTAAACAAACAGGATGGTTTTAATTTTCTTTATTTAGTGCCCACTTGCTTTCAAGCAATCCACATTGTAGTAGTTGCAGCATTAAGCCTGTATAACCTCAGCAGGAAGACTTATCGCTCTCCTTATTCACACGCATTGTAACTGCAGTGCGGCAACAACACATTTGGACCAAGTATTTTATTCTTTACCAGACTGCAAATGCATTCTACAATTCATTATCTTCGATTTTTGGACTTTGAAGAAAAATACTATATTTAACAAAGTATTGATGCTCAGATGGCATTTTTGCTACATTATTAGAGAGCAAAAGCAAGACACTGCGGTCTAATAGCACTGAGAGAAACACAAGGAATTTGGGATTTGTTTTGAGGGGGGGGTTGTGTTTAGATTTAAGAATTCAGCCACAGAGATTCTTCATGTAAAAACAGGTATTTGACTCCTGAGGAAAACAGGATGTATTACATATATCCCATGTTGCTTTTTGTTTCCCATCTTTTCTTGGCTTCAAATCTGAAAAAGAGAACAAACCCCACGTTAGAAATCACAAGCACGTGTCTTTCAGGTATTTAACCATACTATCCTTAGTAACAGTAAAAATAAAAACTCATTTTTAATACTGTAATAAAGACATGAAGGTAAATGCAGCCATATAGCCAACACATCGATTCTGGTAAAGCCTCTGTACTTAAGTCTGATACAGTGCTAAAAAACCCTACAAACCCCCCTCAAACCCAACAAGGTTAATCGAAACAAATAAGATTAGCACAAGCCTATTTCAACTAAGAAAACATTTAACTGAGATTGTATTGCAGACACTTAGTGCCAATGAAACCACAAATGTTTAATTCCATACTCAAATGACTTACCCCCAAGCAAGCTTTTTTTTCTTTCGAGCTTCTTGGGCAGCCTCTGCTTCTTGCTTGGCTTTTACAAAGTTGCGGCAAGCAGCAGCTTTGGCAATTTTCACACCAAGCTAAGACATAAAAGGGAACAAAGGGAAACTGAACAGATGCAAATAGCTCCTATGAAATGTAAGCCTCGCAAATTACTTGGTCTGATATTGTTTCTCAAAAGACAATAGATATTAAAATATCTTTCAAATATTAGGCTGATGCTGCACTATTAGATTGGACAAGCAAGAATGCCTCAAGAGAGACACAAAGGAGTGGGATCCTGAGACAAGCAACCCTTTTCACCCAATCCTCCTTTTTCAAGATTAAAAGCAAAGGGCACTAGAACACTACATCCTTTTGTTTCTATTTTGTTTTTAATAAATATATAGACATAGATAATAACACAGGCAGTCTGTGTTATTAAGACCAGCTGTTTGCTACTACCACACTTCTTCCAGTAGTACCTGTAGTCATGTTTTAGTCTGTGCAGAAAGTAAACAAAGCAGTGCCCTTCAAGTCCCTCTAGTATTTAACGTCCACATTACCAGCTTTTAGATTATTAGCGAGATAACATGCATGCTTTTCAAATAAGGTTCTAACAGGCTGTAGGTGAATACAACTTTACTTACATGAACTTATTTACACCATGAGAATTAAGATCACTTCAGCACTAGGAGGGAAGAATAAAGCAAAAAAGATGGAAGCAGGTACTGTAAACTATGACTGGGTTATTTTCCTTAATCAGCATCCGTAACTTGTTCATTGTAGTCACATTTTGTGATTGCTGTCATGATATGACAATATTTTCAACTAAACTACGAATTATGGAAAACTTTGGTCTCAAAGGTTACCGGTTTTCTCCAAGACAACCAAGCAATTCATTTAGCCAAACCTGCTACAAACAGTGCTATGGTCAAACAGGTTTTGTTTCTACACGGTCCAAGGCTAAAGTCAGCCAACGTGGCTCTGACTGGACAGTCTAAATTCTCCCAAAATGCCATGGGAGCAGCAAACAAGAGGCCTGGGAGATCCAAGTGAAAGAACACTCCTTAACACTTTGGCTGAATTTCCATTATCAGTGGTAATAGACTTCAATGATCTGTGGCACCCATACAGACAATTTTATTTACCCTGAGAGACACTGTGACCAGATAAAAACTCGTTCACTGCTTCCTCACGAGGGAAGAGGAAGAGCAGGCACTGATCTCTTCTCTCTGGTGGCCCATGACAGGACCTGAGGGAACGGCAGGAAGATGCCAGGGGAGGGTTAGGTTGGACACTGGGAAAAGGTTCTTCCCCCAGAGGGTAGTGGAGCACTGGAACAGCTCCCAGGGAAGCAGTCACAGCCTGACAATATTCCAGAAGCGTTTGGCCAACACCCTTAGCCCCACGGTGTGAATGTTGGGGTGTCCTGTGCAGGGACAGGAGTTGGACTCGATGGTCCTTGTGGGTTCCTTCCAACTCAGGATGTTCTATGATTTTATGAGATAAGGGAGAACTCAAGAATGCATCTTCAGGTGTGGAAGCACTGACACATGTCTGAAAACTCTCCCATCAAACACCTACTCTGCAGGTAGGCCAATCCTCTGATCATATTCTTATCCAAGCAAATCAAAACAGCAACACTACAAGCTCTTCTACATTGCGGTCCTTTCGGGATTCAAGAATCAAGAGATGAGCAGAAGGCTTTGAAAGTCAGCATGACACCAGTGTGTGCTTTGTTTGAGGCTCTAAGCACTGGCAACACAGCCAAGAGGTGATCACACTATTTGAAAAGGAAACCATGTAAAAAAATTGTGCTAAACACATCTGCTACTTGTACATGTTATAAGGTAACAAATATGCACCTAAATGCATAAAATAATTCATGTGACCAGACATTTCAAAACTTTTACATTATGGGCTCCATCATTTTTCCCCTGAGCATTAATATTTTATATAATCAGTAATTCAATGCCAACACCATCCAAATCCCAAGTCAAAGATTAGAACATAACATTCTCTGATTTGCATTGTCACTCAAAGGCAGTTATTAACTTTATTATACTCGCAGTATAAAAATGCTTAAAAATCTCACATAAGATTCAAAAAATGTTTACTTGTTCTTTGAAACAAAACTAATTATTAACTCAAAAAGCAGAGCAACCGGGTGGCTGAAGCCAGTCAATCAGCAGAACCATGCCTTTATTTTTTAAACCATATTTTACCTCCTAAAACATCTGAAAATTCACTCTTGCTGTGTGATTAACAGCATCTTCTTAAAATATATTCTAGTGGCCTATCGAACGCTTACACTCATAGAAAAATACACAAGTGATGTCAGCACAAGTGCTGGAGAAAAATCTTTTGTGTTTTTTTAGAAGACAGAGTGAGTTCTTCCATCTTTGAAAAGCAGGGGAAAAAATGGAATAATAAAGATCCTCTTTAGTGTATGCGGAAGTAAAAGGAGAAACATTTTGCAGCATTAATATTATAATTTCTAGGCTACACACAGTTAAATTTTCAAGACATGAAAACAAATGTACTGTAACACACACAAACATTTTAGTGAGATTAGATGTCTTCTGCTCCCACCCACACCCATCTTTACTCTCCCACCCCACAAAAGAAATCCATAAAAGCTTGGTCAATGGGTTTTACATTTAAAAAAAAAACATTTCAGGTCATCAGATAACTCAATAAAATACAATCTTAAAAGTAGTAAGAAAGCATGAATAAAAATATATACAACAATTTCTTGTGTAGTCAAAGTATCAGCATTTTCCATATAGAACATCCAATATTTTGCTGCATTTTAATTAAGGTGTCTAAACATTATCACAAAGAACTGCAAATTGGTCAGAGCAGGCAGTAAGGAAAATTAAGCTCTAAAGGCTTTTTATCACCATATTTCAGGAACCAAGGGTGTAAAATGTTCTAATTTGGGATATATTAAAAGCCATAAAAGGTCTTTCAAAAAGATTAATGGTACTTTGCTTGGATTTAAGATAAGGGCTTTAGCTGGTTGGAAAAGCAGGGCCCTGGCTAGACCCTTGAGGCATTCATCTTTACAGCCACTTGGAAGATTTGTAAAAGCGTCTGCATAACCTCCAGCAAACGCACTGCGACATTTTTTTTTTTTTTCTTTTAAATTCCTTTCAATTTTACAGGTTTAGAGTGTGTAAATCATTTTGGGCAGGAAAGCTGATATAATGGCTCATCCTTGTATATTTTTAAGACAAACTTAAAAAAAACAACTTAGTTTCTAGAGGGCAAAGACCCTTCCATATCAAAGTTGACCAATAATCACGTCAAAGATCTTACTGGAGATGTTTAATGCAGTATAAATGAAAATCCTTCATCCGTTATTTTTCCACAAATTTTCTACTCATCTGACATTGTTACCTTGTAACAAATTTCTGAAGCTTTGCGCCTTTTTGAACAGTTTCAAGGCGTTTATTTAAAAACACCAATTATCATACTTTAACTTTTTATGGAATAACAGGTCTCTATGAAAAATATTTATGCCATTCTCTTTTGTTCTTTAATTAAATGAAAACAGATGTTTTCTGAAGTAAAGCGGAACCATTACTGGAGTACTTAAAGTGTTAAGGTCTTTAATTTTTATATCAGTTTGGTCTACAATTCCTGATTGTCTTTACTCAAGCTCAACATTAATGTCAAGCAAGTTACCTAGGAGACGAAAGAGATCAAAGAGACAAAAAACCCTCAAATGTCTGATTAATCAAGCCTGCAAACAGCTTATTTCTTTTAGCCTGCATGCAAGTATGAAAATGAGATTCTGGGAGCCGTACATTGTGCAGATTTGTTCATTCTTATCAGAACAAAGCCAGCGGCAGCTTATTTCATGGATCATTGGCACTGTCATCAGTGCTACACAGAACGGGTGACAGCTCCTCATTTTGAGGCTTGAACAAAATTAGCAAAAAGTCGGCACAAATTAGCCTCTCATCTTTTTAGTAATATGACATTATTCATTTACTTTTTATCCAATTTTTAATTTTTTCTTTGTCAGCTATCCCTTTCTAGTGTTTCTCACACAGCATCATAAAAACACTTTTAAAACAAGCAAAGAAACGGCTAAAGTTGAAATAGTATGTAAAGTTCAACCAGAAGAGTAAACATTTTCTGCAACAGAATCTGCTGTGACTTCCAGACAACTTCCTAGAAATCCCAGGCATTTCACATTAAATATCGTAAAGCAAAGACTTCACTAGGATACAACTATGCAATGCAAACACTGAATGACAGAAGCAATGAGACAGGAGATCCAAGCACTGCTCCAGAAATATTTAGGTATGATACACAAAACACTAAACCTACAGCAGCTCCAACAAAACATCTATATTCAAACAGGTCCTGAAATATCCTGTGATCATTCCAGAGAAGCTGAACAGCCTTTTAATACAACGATACAGTTCCTCATCAAATATGAATCTAGTTATTTCAGGCTCGCCTTTAGCAATGATTTTCTCCTTTTATGTTATGGAATGTTATCCGTTGCTGACGTATATAAAATATATAAAGCAAACAAGAATACAGAGTGGATTTTGCAGTGAAAATTGTCCCCTTTCAATGATGTGCTCAACTTCCACTGGAAAATATTTTGTAATACCTTTGTTGTATTTTTATGCTGTGTATTACAACATCACATTATATTTGGATGACACAATAATGGAGCAAGGAGAGAAAACTGTTCTGATATTAAGCTCTTCACTAGATTTAAACATTTAAATGCAAGTAACTTCTTCCATTCATGAGAAAACACAGCATTAAAAAATTAACTATAAGCTGTTAGATGCTTTACACAGCCCCCTTATAAGAAAGGCAGTTTTAAAAAAAGAACTGTAGTACTGTTTTCAGCAATTTCTTTATCTCTGTTCTTCTAAGTAAGAAAGCTTATTAACAAGCTTTGAACTTAAAATCACATTTACAATAATGTGCCATCAACAGTTTTATAAGCTAATTAGAAAAAAAGATTAATTAATGACTGGCTGCTAATAAAATGGCAATCATGAAGAAAGAAACCAAGGGTGCTAAGCTTCAACTACCACCAATTAAGAGCTAATTACAAACAAATTATATATGTGTTTTGCTGTGGGCTTTAATGTACTAAAATGGTTTTAATTAAAAGAGAAAACATGCTGATTAATTGAACGGCAGAAAAAATCTACAGTATAAACTGTGCTTTGTCTGTCTCTTTAATTAGACTTGTAACATCTGAAATCTTTTTTTAAGGTTTGTTAAGGAAAAGATATACATAATTAAGGGAGCGTAAGAATGTATCTCTAGGTGATAACCCTGCCATGTTCCAAAGGTTAAAAGAAAACAACCCCAATGAAGACAGAGATTTGGAAGCACCTCCACTAAGTGTGAGGAAGAAAGTCCTTCAGAGATAAAAAAGAAACTCTTTTTTCTCCTCCCTCGGGTCCCTCAATGGGCAAGACTTCCAAGTTAATTGGTGCTGGTTACCTTCCATATACAGTGGCATCAATCTCATCAGGTACCCGACAGGACTGTGATATACAGTGGAAGTTGCACAGGATTTAGAAATAAAACTCTGTTTTACCAAGAGAAGAGCATCAAACACTGTAACCAGTCCCTCTGAATCGGGAACGTGTGTGTGACCTCATCATCAACCATACCCTCCCCGGATTCGCCAATGGAAAACAGCTTTCAGAACGGCTCTCAAGGGTTATGGCACAGCCTTGCTCGTGCACTTCCCATTCTCAATTACATGTTGAGAAGTTGCTTAGAGACAACAAACATCAACCTGGTGATGAGAAAATGGACAAAACTGACACAACAAATTCTGAAGACAACAGCAGGACTGATCTGGCTGTAACACAAGAATGATATCCCAGTGAATAGCCAATTAATTTCGTCAATTACAATGAAGATCTCTCACTTTAGCTTGATTACAATACCACAGATTCCCTATAAACTGCAGCTTTTTAAGTCTCTTTCACCAAAACGCCAGAAGCCACTACGCTAAGCACTTCGGAACAGTGCTGTCAACGTGCCTGCTTTATCTAGAGACTGACAACTTCTCCAGTAATTTCCCACTCTGAATTACTAAGTAGTCCCTTTTGACAGGTAAATCTAATACGGTCAAGATGATTTTATCGTGTTCAAGTTACAGTCCTCAGGCTAACGTGCTCTTAGACAACGCGGCACCTACCTACCAGGCAGTTAACACCAAAACCACCAGCAAATGCAAAGTTTGAGGTTCAGCCAGGTTACTTCTCAGAATATTAGAGCTGGTAGAAATCTGCATTCTGCTTCTTGAGACACTGCACAATGATTTGAGTATAAAAGCACAAGGAAAAATTCTTTCTCTAGAGGAAAAAAGATCAGGAAATATTTTCATATTTTCAGGCTTATAGATTAGGAGTTTGGGGGGGGGAATCTTTTAAAGATATTTGCTTTTATCAGGAGAAGAACTTATGCAAGTATCATTCAAATTGAAACTGATTTGCAGCAAAGTGGAATTACCAGCTATCTCCACATACCATCCTTACTCAAAAGGCTAAACACCTCCAATTACGCAGGGTCACAGTGCTCTAATTTATCAACATTTATCCTTCAAAAATTAGAGGCAGATTCCCACAAACACAGTGGAACAATTACCTTTCAAGATAATTTCCAAAAAGGTTTTCCAAAAGCATTAGAAGAGTTGACATAACTCCAAGTGTCTGTTCCCAGCTATATATCCAAAAGTACCTGTTACCATTAAATCTCAACTACGCTACCCTCGAGCAGCACCAAGAAAACTTCATCTCAGCCCGGCTCTGGGTCCCTATAAACTTCATTCTCTCAGCAACTTTCATTCTAGAAAGGTTCAGAATTTTGGGAGGATCTCCTACAATATTAACAATTCTACTGGCATCTCTCAAATTAAACAAGGCATCATTAATTGCAGTGTTCAAACAGCAGTGCTAACACCATCCAACACTGGAAAAGCAGAACATTAAAACATGAAGGACTCTGTCAATATCAAAAGCCCTGGAACGCTGCAACCGAGACAGGAACCTGTGCCTATTATATCACACACGCTGCAATGAACTGCTACTTATTTCATACTAACAGCACTATGTTGTAGGTATTAAAGAAATAATTCAGCCTAACAGTGTGTTTAAAAACCCACTATGAAGAAGCAATATGGTCCACCTGCATCATATTGACACTCAATATGAATTTATCATGGGAGTGCTGATCTTACACACCGTAACTGCATCACGGAGATGCTCGAGCCAGCCTGTGTTCTAGAAGCAGTCCAGCTAAAGAAGCAGTGGCCTAAACGATTCTGTACAACAATGCAGGAAGGGTTCCGCTCATATATATAAAATAATGCAATCTAGAATTCCAGAATCACTAGAATCCCTTAGTGAAACAGGACACCCCATAGGACAATGTGGTGTGGGGATGGCTAAGGATGCTACAGCTGCAGATCTGCTACCCTGGTAACTTCCCAACTAGGTACAATCACTTTTCCAGACCGCAAACCTGGATGGCAACAGAGGTAATTCTTTGGCAACAGAGGTAATTCTTTGTAGTGCAGTTTGCCAAGAAGTTACCCTGAATACCACCAGAAGTATAACTCATTTTTAACAGAATGTAACTGCCCATTAAAAAGGGGTAAATCATTTTTAGCAAGTCTCAAAAGGTACATACGAATCCACACATGCAGTCACAGGTAACTACAGAGCCTCAGGCATAAGGTACCCAAGTTCTAAAACCTTGAATGCTACTAAAGTTTCGTTTTAAAATCAGCATATTTGTCAATACAGAAGCACGCAACAAATGCCACATTGCCCAAAACTCATTTACAGCAGTGCACTAACATTTTCCTTAAAGAACCTGCAACAAGTACTACAAAGAAAACAGAAGAACTCAAACCTTGAAGGAGTAGCATTTAGGTTTTCAGGATGTAAATGTCAGTGATCCACTTGCAGCTGCTAGATTATGCATATTGCCTAAATCACCATGGATTTTGAAGGAATCTGATTTTAAAAAACCTTTTCTCACTGTGTCATAATGATAGCATATTGACAGCATCATTTTGGCATTCCTTTGCTTTTTAGGACATGTTTCTACTGCCTATTCTCATCATCTGTTTATTTTTGGCTTGGTTTTTCTAAATACTGAAGCTGCCCTATCAGTTTCACAGGCTTATAAATGTTATACATCAAAAATTAGTTTCACTTATTAAGGCAGGAAACGGCTTTAAGAACTCTGGGATCTGTGCCTCAAAGCAAAAGCTTTATCAGCAGGTTCCAGTCACAGCTTCTTGCAAAGGAAAACGGTGCCCAGTAAAACCCCATACACCTGATTTCAAAAAGAACACCGTCCCACAGAACGTTTTTCACAGGGCTGCAACAGGGGGGCTGCACCCCAAACAGGAGGCAGCTGTGTCTCACACACTCCCCGACCCCAACCCTGCAACGTTGCTCCAGAAAAATGAAAGCTATACATAAAAAGATGGAGTTGAGATAAAAGAACAATAATTCATCCACTTATTTCTCCAGCCCTCAGAAGTGGTGCACTTCAATAGTCACACAGTACACTTCCACGCCTGACTCCTTCACAGTGTTGGGTTGCATTTGGAAGTTAAAGGGATACAAATAGCCACATAATTTCAGAATTAACTCACTTCTTAGAAGTTTTATGCAAAATGAGTTTTAAAAGGGATATTTCTTGAAATTGCAAAGAGAAGGAAAGTAGTGATGGAATCAATACTATGCAATGAGAGTGATATTTTATTAGCTGCATTTAAAACAGTGATTTTCAAATCAATCTCTTCCACAACCAACCTGATCCAGTGGAAGGTGTCCCTGTCACAAGAGTTTGGAACTGGATGATTGTTAACATCCCTTTCAACCCAAACGATTCTACGGATTCTATGACAACCAAATTCTTCAACAAACAGACATTGTCACTGTTAGAAGGATTTCCTTCGAATAAAACGGTATTTTTTTTTTTTAAAAAAAAACCCAAACAGCAGTTTCTTAATATCACAAAGAAAAATGACTCTTGCAGTGGGTAATGTATCACATCTTTACAGCAGTAGAGAACCCCAGTGAATTCACATGGATTCTGCTTCGACAGAACTCCTCATGAGATCAAGCCAGTGTCATTTGAGTTTTCCTTCTTTCAACATACTATTTATTCAGATAAACCCACTTAACCAAAACCAAGTCGAGGCTGTGAATACTAATAACATTTCAAGCATTTTGTTTTCAGAATTACAACGTGCTAATATTTGAAAGTCAACAATTTGGAGCTAATGTTCCACAAATAATAATACATCGCTGTAGCACCTGGGATACGCTTGATGTTGTACAATCCCGTGGCTACCGAAATCAGATAACAGTTTATCATAAATATTACAAAGCCTTAAAACTTCTTACACTGATTTGTTTTTATAGTCAAACAATTTGCACTGGAACCTCAGTATGTTTTATTGATTATGACACTCAAACCACTTTGGAGTAGCTGGGATAATGACATTTGTGAAGGAGAACAGCAAGTGTTTTCCATGTTGTACACACGAAAGGTAATGTAGGGGAGGTTTAAACTGGACATTAGGAAAAATTTCTTTACCGAAAGAGTGGTCAGGGATTGGCACAGCTGCCCACGGAGGTGGTGGAGTCGCCATCCCTGGAGGTGTTTAAAAGACAGGTGGATGAGCTTCTTAGGGACAGGGGTTTAGTAAGGAGACAGGCACGGTTGGACTCAGTGACCTCAGAGGTCTCTTCCAACCTTCTGATTCTGTGATTCTATGATCACAGCAAGAAGCTGGTCAGCCTCAAAGGGAACATTAGGACACATTCCCATCATTGTCAACAGAGGTTATCTTTGTTGAGGTGTGATCACTGGTGAAAAGGCAGGTAAGAGCCCAGGCATTACAATAAAAAATATAGGAGATTAACAATCATGTTAAAGAACACACAGTGAGGAACAGCTCATTTTACCTAACCTTAGAGAACCTCAAGAACTGTATTTCCTATTTCAAAAGCCACCACACTATGGTATTATATTGCACTAGAGATTTAAATTTGCAATTTTGCATTAAAGCTTAGTTTGAAACCCTGCACTTAGGAAACATTTTAAATATTTGAATGAGAAAGAGAAGTATTTGGAATTGGTCTTTCCTTTGTTAATCCTTTTTTAATGCTTTTGAGTTTTAACGGTATATCCAGTGGACAGAAAAGTCTCATTCCCTCTGTGAAGACGGAAAAATATGCAAGAAAGGAATGAAAGCAAAAATAATATAATTAATTTCTATTATAAATCTTGAATATTTCCAGTTTAAATTATATAAATCAAATTACTTCAAAATAGTAGCTACTCCACTCACCTCAAATAGTACTTATTTAGTTCTTCTTTCTTATTTGGCTTCAAAACGGTTCCAACTATCTTTTTATCTTAATTTTTTTCCTTCACATTTTCTCCCCTGTGCAAACAGCAGTGGGCACAACCTCCTTTATGGATTTCAAACACTACTTCAGCTACTACCTACCTCACGTGCACCATTTCTTATATGAAACTGCAACTACCAGAGGTTGCTGATTCCTCACCAGTTTAAGTATTCACTCAGCACTACACACAAATTTAAAGGGCCTGATTTTTGCAGCATAGGCTTCATAAAATTACTCAGATATATCAACTACCACAACATCTAGAAAAGAATGGAGAACCTCTCACTTTTTTTTTTTTATAGATATGCACTTCTACACCAAAAAAAATTATGACAAGGAGAAAAAAATATCCATTCATTCTATAAACACTTTTAAGGCTACAGCAATATTTGACATCCATCTACTCCCATTCTTCTTCAGCATTCTTCCAGCCATCAACTCCTTATCACACGAATACACAGGAAAAAAAAGCCCTGGTGCACAAGTTTGGCTCTATCTGTCCTTATTTCATAGAATCATAGAATGGTTTGGTTATTTAGGCACATCTTCTCTAAGTTTGCTAAATCTTCACCTTTCTCCCAGCTTCCTAAACTTAATGGGAAAGGAACACAAGAAAAATTGGAGGCACGGGGAACTGACAGGAAGGGAACAACCTACTCCTGTTTCCTTGGCTTGCAACATGCAGAAAAATCCAAAGCTCAATACACTGGACTCGTTACTGACTCAGAGTCAGCACGAGGGCTTTAAAGCAAGGTTACTTGGGA
Source organism: Neomorphus geoffroyi (assembly GCA_033558235.1). Classification (NCBI taxonomy): domain Eukaryota; kingdom Metazoa; phylum Chordata; class Aves; order Cuculiformes; family Neomorphidae; genus Neomorphus; species Neomorphus geoffroyi. The sequence continues at coordinate 2,830,164 of JAUMJM010000016.1, read as the reverse complement.
TCGTTCACGGTTGTACTTTCAATTCCTATACATAGCCACAGCTGTCCAAGCATTACCAGATCAGCAGCAAAATCCTTCCATCACTGACAGAAATCTGCTTAGGAAATAGGAAAGATGTCCCAAAACAATCTTCACTGCTATTGTAGTTCTGACACTTTTTGTCCAGATGTACAAAACTCAGTGTTTCCTCAGAGCTTTGGTTAATAGCCCACTTACCTCGCGCATGGCTAATCTGTCACTCAGCTCCTCAGCCTTGTCGATGTCACCTTCAGCCACAGACTTCTCTATGCTAAGTTCAAGGCCAGACTAGAAGGAAAAAAGCAAATATCTTTAGGACAATAAAGAAATAACAGGCTTAAAGGGAGCATCTCCTTTCTAAAAATATTTCTTTCATAAAACTCTTTATTTTAAGACACTGAATAAACCTGTAATTTCTAAGTAACACAAATCACTTTGTCTATGTATTGTAATGGACAGTATAATTAAGAATTCACTGAAAGGCTGCCTGAGCACAAATCATTGCATTCGTTCCACCTTATGTGCAGGATAATACCCTAGGTTGAAAAAATTACACGGACTAGTTTATGCCTGTCACAATAAAATTTCATCTGAAGATCTGGCTTATCTCTTCCATCCCTGGAGCTTTCTAAACAAAATGTGAAATATATGTGTCAGGTAACATGAAGAATGGCAATTACCACTGTATCGTTACAGTTCTAAGATCTTATCTTTATCCAAAAACTGAGTTCTGGCACGGTGCCACTGCACTAATAAATTTAAATTTCTTGCAGTCCCATGGAAAACAATGAAAAAGCTCCCGAATTTAACATCTGAAAATAAGAAAATAACCTTCATGATCAACATTAACTTGTTTAACAACAACATTTAAAAATAATGTAACAAAAGTCAATATTTACTGGAAATTATAGTTGAAAACTTCAAAAGGAATACAGAAGGTTAGGACAGCAGCAGGCACTGACTTCAGAATTTCACAAAACGCTTACTCTCATAACAAGATAATTTACAGCCTCACTGGTTTTAAATATTAGTGATGCTAAAGAAAACACATTTGACAGTTTCACAATATATACTTTTTTAAAAGTTAAAAGCAAAAAAAGTAAACAGAATTCTTGAGAAACAGTGATCTGCAAATACTGCACTTGAATTATTTACGTGGAAGTGGGGAGGAAAAGAAGCACAGAATTGGAAGTTGCAGTAACAGCCAATTCTGTTAGATGTCTTTTCGGAAATTAATGAGCCATACATTCCCCTAGTGATAAAATCTCCCAACTTAGGTGGAGAGCATCTGCATTTTAACACTTTAAGCCTCATTCCAGATCTAACCTGAATAGTTTAATGACAACTAAATACCCATTAAGAGTAAGAACTCAGAGAGAAGTGAACAATATCTCAGGGCCTGCATTGAGAAATGTACTGTAGGCAAACAAAAAATACAACGTTTATCATAACACAGGCTAATTGAACATTCGATGTCATAGAAACTAAGCAGGCCTGTACCAGAAAAACTGTGAGGAACTCACAATACAACGAGTTTGTAACTCTGCCATCATGTTGTAACAATTATTCCAAAGATGACTGGTTATGTAATAACATTTATGAAGAGAATATTCTATAAATACAATAAAACCATATGGCAGGTGTGGCACTCTTAATTCCTACAGCCACTGGTGTCAAACCGAAGGATTTACTTGACACATTTTAAAGCTAAAACATGACCAAAAGAAGCATAAGAAACAAAAAAAGTCAAACAATACATATGAAGCCTTCTGTCTCTCCTGATAACAGAGAACAAAACCAGACAGAAAACAAGCATGGATATTGTCTCAAAAAAAAGCACAGCAAGCATTTGATCCAAGTACAATATCTAAAAGGAAATTAATTTAAAATGTACACAAAATTATCCTTTTTCAGAGTGACTTGATCATTTACTCACTTTCGAACAGTCTCAGTTTTATTCCTATCTCAGTTAAGTCACGTGCAAGCTGACATTGCTTTTGTATCAAGAGTCACCTTTTGGGGAGCCCTGCTATCCGCAGGTGATTCAAATCTATCATTGATTCCAAAGTACTGTGTCAGTTCTTTCCATTTTTCTTCATTTACCAACTGTTGATTACTAAAAAAAAAAAAAAAAAAAGCCCAAGAAAGGTCATTAGTAGGAGCAGTTCACTTCCACAACTTCTCAAATACTTTTTATCCTCAAAGAAATCCTTCCATTCAGCACACACTCTTTTCACATACTGAACAGCTTTTAATGGAAGTGAAATTAATTATTCCTTTCCTTCTGTAAGTGTAATTCCACAACCTTGAAAGCAAGCTTATAGAAGCATAGAATAATTTCAGTTGGAAAAGATCTTTTAAGATGATCAAATCCAACCCTTATCCTGATGCTGCCAAGAAGGAAACAGAAGAGAAGGAGCAGCAGGCTGCAGGAGCCTGTATGCAATTACACACAAAACTCAATTAGGACTAACATTAAGTACATTTCAAGTTACATTAAATAATACATTTGTGTTGATTTTTAAAACCAAGCAATGAACTCTGTTAAATCATCACCGATATCCACGGCAGCCTGCCCGACAAACACCCAGCCATTTCAGCAGGCACTTTTTACACAACGTTCACAGCCAGGCTGTGGCCATGCACGTGGTCAAGCTTTTTACACGTTTTGCCCGATACTAAACACAGACCTCAGATAATCACATTGACCTGGTTATACCTCTTAGTCACGTCCTGGATCTGTTTCTGTTTCTCTAGGGAGGAAAAAAAATTCCAACATTACACAGTAATTCTCTGCAGCATCCAATGAAGTGAAGAGAACTCTAATTCGTCACATTCCCTTTGAAAGACTGTCACATCAGGATTCCCACCCCATGATCATTTGGATTTAAACCACTCAGCTGTCAGACTTCCCACAGAAAGCATTTCCTACAATATGTGCGAAGATGTTCTAACCACAATACATAAAGTACGTTTTATAGAATGCCTGAAATACTGTTAATACTGATTTATAATGGCTAAGTGTAAGCTAAGTTCTACCTCTTTTTTAAAAGAGGACAAATATATTACTTGAACTTCAAGCAGCAACTTACAACCTAGCCTTACAAGTGATGTATATAACTGGGAAAGTGAAATCTTAGGTAACAGCTAGAATACATCTACTCAGGCATTCAATTCTTGGTAAAAACCAAAATTAAAACAAAACATAAAAAAAAAAAAAAAATCAAATAACAGCATCAACACCTCCCCCTCAGCCAAAACCCAGCAAATCCCGCTTCCAATGTATTTGATACTAACTCCATTCTGAGAAAATAAATTCCATAATTATATAAACCACCTTTTCTGCATCGCTTCCTTTTTCGGCTTCCATTTCCCTGATTTGCTTGAGCTCTCATGTCACGGTTTTTCTTCTGAAGCTCCACAAATTTCTACAAGATTAAGAAAAGGCAAATCAGTATTTTTAACATTTTTCCCCCATTTTTTTTTTTAAAAAAAAAACAAATTATAAAGTGCTGAGAAATGTTGACCCAGTATCTTATTTATCCACAGCACCTCGTTTATCTATGACATTAAATTGTGCATCTAACTCTGATAATGTTAAAATGGAATTGGCTCTAATCATTCATGACCTAATGCAGAAAAAGTCAGGAAGAAGCTCAGAGCCCAACCCTTATTGGAAACACAAGTCTTCATGCACCTCTATAGTTATTCAAACATCTCCCTGCCCTGCTTTCAATTACCCCTGCACTAGAGAGAAAAGTTACACTTGTTTCCATTTGAATTCCTGTCCACTCGGCTTGAAATAAATCTCAGGTTCCTTACGATGACTGCACTTTGACCACATTTTATTTCATTTCCTATTAATATATTGAACATTCAACACCAAGTTATTTAAAATTTAAAAATTAGCCACTTGACTGCTGCATTGGTGTTCTGGACATTTGGAGACTTGTAACAATACCCACATTCCACATATTTAAAGGAATTCCAGCAGGGCACGTTTGACATTCACTTTCTCCATCTGTCACTGACGGCAAGATGGGTTCACTGATGGCATTACTTTCAGGTCCAGCCTCTTGGAATTCAGACAGCTGAACTCCTTCAGTATCTTCTTTTCCATCTTCCTTTGAAAGGGAACTATGCAATTTGTCTTCCTCATCTGAACTTAAGTCAACATCACTTTCATTCAGTCCTGGAGGTAACAGCCCACTCCACATCTTTCAGCTTAAACAAGTCCAAGCCCCTTCACGTCACTGCAAAGACACCAGAGCCGTGTGAGCTCAACCATCCCGAGAGGAGAACACAATCAGCCTGTGGAGAGAGAAGCAGAAACAGCAAAACACAATAAGAAACAGTTTAATTTCTCTTGAGAAACGTAACTATTATGGGATGTTTTAGCCAAGAACATTATAAAGGTGTGAATACTTACTAGTTCAGAGCAAAGCAGAGGATTTAAGCACATAGGCTGAAGATTTTGGCTCTTTTTTCTTCCTTGTTTTATAAAGTTGTGCCACTTTGCATTTATTTACAGCCACTTTCAGATCAGAGACGACAGGGAAGCAAACACTGCCAGCCCTCCCAAGCCCAACTGCCCTTCCCCGGGGCAGCTTCCGCAGGGGCAGGGAGGGCAGAGGGAACAACGGCAGGAGCAGAGGCAGGGGGGGCAGGGGGGGCAAGGGGGACAGGGGGAGCAGGGACTGCGGGCAGGAGGAGGGGCAGGGGGGAGCACGGGGAGCAGGGACTGCGGGCAGGAAGAGGCACAGGGGGAGCACGGGGAGCAGGGACTGCGGGCAGGAGAAGGCACAGGGGGAGCAGAGGCAGGGGGAGCAGGGACTGCGGGCAGGAGGAGGCACAGGGGGAATAGTGGGAGCAGGGACTGCGGGCAGGAGGAGGGACAGAGGGAGCAGGGGCTGCGGGCAGCAGGAGGGGCAGGGGGAGCAGGGGCTGCGGGGAGCAGGGAGAGCTGGGGAAGCTGGAGGGTGAGCTGGGAGCAGGAGGAATGGGAGCAGGTAGATTAGGGTCTGGGACGGGAAGGGGAGCAGGGACAGGAGAAGCAGAGCAGGAAGAGCAAGAGCAGCTCTGAAAGACGCGAACCGCTTCTACCGGGCAAGGTGCGGAAACGCTAAACGACACCTTCCCGTCCCTCCCCACCGCCGGGATCCCCGTGTTTACCTGCCCGCCATCTTGGCACCCCCGCATCACCCCGCCCGCCATTGGGCGCTGCCCCGCAGCCAATCGGCGCCCGCTTTGCTGCCTTCGGTCCCACCTCCCCGGGCCTCATGGCAGCGGCCGGGCGTTCCCCCCAGGGCTGCGGGGAGAAGCCGGGTGTCCTGGAACCACAGAGTCCTGGAATGGTTTGGGAAGGAAGGGACCTCAAAGCCATCTCTGCCATTGGCAGGGACACCCATCCAGCCGAGCCCAGGACCTCGCAGTTAGGCTGCCCTGGGGCAGCAGAGCAGCTCCCTCGCAGCCGGGATAACCCAATAACCACGTCCTAAAGTGCCAGGTTTACACGCACTTTTTGAACCCCTCCAGGGATGGAGACTCCCCCACTGCCCTGGGCAGCCTCGCCAGGGCTTCACCACTCTGTCAGTAAAGGAATTTCTCCTACTATCCAATCTAAACCAACCCTGGTGCAACTCGAGGCCATTTCCTCTCATCCCATCGCTTTTTACTTGGGAGAAGGGACCAACACCCACCTCACTACAGCCTCCTTTTGGATAGTTGTAGAGGGCAATGAGGCCTTCCCTCAGCTTCCTCCAGATGAAACAGCCCCAGGTCCCTCAGCTGTTCCCGGAACGCCTGGGCTCCAGATCCTTCCCAGCTCCATTCTCCTTTCTCCAGACACGCTCCATCCCCTCCATGTCCTTCTTGGACCCAAAATCGAGCCCAGGATTCAAGGCGCAACCTCACCAGCATCAAGTACAGGGCAACCATCGCTTCTCTACTCCTGCTGGAAAGAAAGGCAGGCGACGAGTTTTACAGCAATCCTTGTTGCCATGAAGTATGGGTCTGTTCCAAAAGTAAACCTTGTAATTTGTACAAGACCTGAGTGTTCATGCTGGGTTGGAATGACTAGCGTCAGCAGCCTTGCTCTTCAAGGATGGAAGAATCCTTTTGAAGCCTCCACTAGTGTCTGGGATTAATGTGGTAAAGAAAAAACCTCAAAAATGCTAGTCCTAGATCTCACAACGTTGTTCGTTGTGTCTTCCAGCACCACTGCTCACATTTCCCTTCAACTTCTCCAATAATGTAGAAAAGCTGTTAGAAACCCACTGGGAATTCAGAGCCGGATAGCACTGTGCTAGGTGTTTCAAAGGTGACCAGTAAGTGTGTGCAGGGTGTTCATGAAAGGACTTGCTCATTTGGAAGATTTTCTTACAATTCCTTGTTCTTTCAGCTTGCATACGTGAGACAAATGAAACCAAGAAGTATTTGGGAGAAGCCTGAATAACATCCAGCAAAAACATCTTACTTGTAAAGAGCAACAGGAAGGGAGGAACAGAGAAGTTGCAAGGAAAAGATGAAGGGATAAGGCTGTCGTCACTAGCACTGAAATGTGTCTGAAAGACAGAAGAGTTTGTGATTGAATTGATTTGTAAGAAGATTCATTTTTCAGTGATGATTTGACAGGTTAAGAACTAAATCTCAACATTGAAACTTCTGAGAAAGGAATTGTTGACACCAAATCAGGACACAACCCTTCTGTGGACAAACAGTTCAGCAATGAGGGGAATGAAAAAGGGACAAGAGTTTAAGTGTTATCTCATGGTAGGAAATATGGCATTGAGTAGGGAGTTCTTGGTGGATCACAGCTTCTGGGATTGGCTGTGCATGGAAGGAAAAAAATAAGTACCTTTCTCATGGACATAAAACAGATCTTAAGATTAATTTCTTTTCTATGCCATAATTTTGCATCCTCAGATTCATTTCTAAAATCAATTAATTCCGTAAATAATCACTTTTTCATGAACTACATGTAAATTTCACACTCAGCTTGCTAACTAGTTTTTCCTCTCATCTGGGAAATCAATTTTTAAGAGATTTATTTTATTTACATTTAATAATTGATTGTATTTGGTACACAGATAAGTAGTAATTGGTAAATGTATTGATATTGTACATTCATTGCCATTTGTTCTAGCAAGATGTTAGACCATTTGGCTGCATGATATTTTCTTAATCTTCTTAATTTGAGAACACTCCCCAAACTGGAAAGCGTGTGACTTCCTTATGACCTGAAAATTTATATGTTTGGTAGACATACAGTTTCAGAAAGCAAGTTTAATTTCATGACAGAATTTGTATCCCAGCGTTGTGCTCCTTATTTAGTATCCACAAGCCAGATTGTGACACAAATTGGCACTGGTAGCACACACAAATGAACTACTCAAATATTGACCTGTATTTCATTTTATAATTACAAATTTATTGTATCTGTAATTTAAAAAGCCAAATTTCATTATTATCTCCAGTTCTCCCACAACAAACTCTGACTTCTCACAGGTTCTTCTAAGAGAAAAAAGGTGGAGAGAGCTCCTCTCTTCCTTTGAGCAATTCAGAAGCATTTGCATTCAGAAGGCTGATGATTGCTGAAGCTACAAAAGAGATTGTCGCCTGCTTAACAGAATTTGCAAACAGTTTGGAGAGTCCTTTTAGGTGGGAAAGAAAGGAGAAGGTGGCGCTGCCTTGTGACCAGCACTGTGTCCCTATATCAAACTTCATGAGGGCTGCTGTTGCGTGCAAACTTGCTCCAATGTCAGATTCTTCTCATGCCAATTTTCTGTTCCCTGTGGAGCAAATATTCAAACAATCTGATTTATTTCCTTTTGGTCAACTGATCTAACTTCCTTTCTCACTTGAATTGCTGTCCTGGAGGCCTGCCAAACAATGACTTCTGAATGAAACGAGTCATACCTCTGAAATTCCCATCAAACATCAAACCAGTGCAACACAGTAATTACAGGTGAGATATTTGTTTTATGCTATTATTAAAAACCACCAGAACCTTTAGAAGGAAGGCCTACTGCAATTAGATGTAACATCAAGTTTAGTTTGAATCTTTCCGGATCTCTAGGTGTTTTCAGGTTCTAGGCAGTTTCCTCTATATCTTTGTTTGTCTGCTGATGGTGTTTAGGATGGACTTTTTGTACCACCACCGCATTTGGCAGCGTGCACTGTATCAAACCTGAGCAGAGCATTTTCCCACACCTTTGCTCCTTTTCACATAGCAGCACTGAAGAAAGAGTGCTGCTCATTTCTGGGTAAAAGTATTGATTACCATCTGCCAAACTGAGCTTTGCTTGAGGTTTTTTTTGGAACACTCTCCTAATGAATAACTGTAACAGAAGTGGTCAAATTTGTCAGATATCGGAACAGCAAAGGCGTCTGTACGTGCCTGGTCCCCTCAGCAGTTTCTCACGGTGCAATTCTCTTCTTCAGACAGGCTAGAGGTTAGATTTTTGCTAAGAGAAAGAAAATTTTTTAGCTTGATTGTATTTTAATGCAATAAAATAGTGTTGAAAAGGAAGATTAATCTCTTTTTAGAGAGAAATGTAAAGACAATAAAATAACCTCTGATTTTTTTCCTAAACTTTTAATTTGTTGCTAACTTAAAAAGCAGTTTTTATTAATCCTTTAAAATAATTATATTCAAATGAGCATTTAAAGTTAGTTAAAAGGATTACAGAGGGTTTTTTTCCGAGTACTGTTCCATATAAGAACCAAATTAATTCTTGCTAAACAAACATTACAAGAACCATCATAGAGACAATTAATGGAAATCTCCAAAGAACATTATCTAAGACTGTACATTAAAGTATGTTAGTAAATATTCTATAGTATATATTGTAAGTAATAATGATGTTGTGTAATGTGAGCTCTCTTTACCTCATTCAATGTAAGACTTTAATCCAGACAGGCCCTTGCCTGAGCCCTGATCGAAAGCCCGTTAAAGCCGGTGGAGAGATTTCCATTGGCTTCATTTCGGTTTGGATTAGGCCAAGAGTGTGCAGCAGAGAGCACTGAGCTGTTACACTGCGACACAAGTTGGCCGTGTGTGCCCACAGTTGGTTTATACCAGAGATTGTCTTCTGTCAATCGATCTGAGTGTCAAGTCCACTTGTGTTCTCATCCCCTGTTCTCAAGGACTCTAAGAAAAAAAATAGGAAGGGATGTAACGAGGAATAATATTCTGAAGAAAAGGGGCTTGAGTATAATCCCCTGTGTGCAGTTGAGAAGCTTTGCTGTGTGCTCCCTTCCCAGTCCCTGACCCACTCCTAGCCAAGAAGAGCTCCGCAGGGCTCTTTGTTATGCAGCATCGGAACAGGTCTGCTTAGATGCTTCTAAATTTGATCTTTTGAGAGCACTGTGTAACTGAACAATATCGGATCAAGGCCAGAGCTTTTACTGAGATTGTCATGCCATCGTCGACCATGTCCTTGTTTCTCTGAGGTTTGCGTTATGATGAAAATTCTGTCCATAGGTACAGGAAGAAATATCTGTGCTTTTAAGCATGAGCAGCACCTGAGCAAGTCGCTTTGTCTGCATTTTTAAAAAGGCACCTCTACAGTCTTAGTGCACCATTAGTGTTCAGGGAGGACCTAAGACCTTTTGTTCAAAATTCCTGGTTGAAACTAGGAACATCTGCACTCAGTTGTCGTTCTTACCACAGGCTTCCTGTGAGGAATGAGCAAGCTGTTTTCAACTTTAGCGCCTCACAGGCAGAAGGGGTTTTCACCATCCTTGTCTATTGCAAGCATAAGCTCTGCAGGTTTTGAACTGCTCAGAGCATCAACAGATGTTGGCAGTAGGCTACGTGGGAAAACTAGGACTGTCAGGCCAGCTTTCAAAGGGTCAGCCTTCATTACAGGTGTTGCCTTCCCCTCTGTTAGGGGTAACTGGTCAAATTATTAAACCCCCACAGCTTCCAGTTCTGTATTTTGTGTGGATTAATTCTGACTATGACCATTGAGTAGTGTAGCAGTTTATGAGCTGATTCAAAAGCAGATCATTTTGCTTTAAGAGCGGTGATACCATGGGTGTGGGTAGGGAAGAGAGAAGTGAGCACAAACAGGCAGAGAAGTTTTAGCCAACTGATTTTAAATTGCTGTTGAAGGTCTGTTATGGATTTTAGATATTATGTCAAGTCAAGGAACAAATAACAATTAGAATAATTAGATCTGCAGAAAAAAAGTGTAAGCACTTAAAGGTGCAAATGATCTGGGGTCTTAGAGTAAGTTTTTGCAGAAGGCAGAAGCATAACTGAGCTGTTGTTTGTGTACCTTTACCAACCTTAGCCTGACTTGTCTGGGTACCAGCAATGGTAGAGCAAGGACGCAATGAAGGTCACTTCTTGTTCAGTGCCGTGGCATTTATTCAGCTACTTGGGACCAGATAACTGCTGTGCTTGCTGACTTGACCCCTGTGTTGCTGCAGCTACATTTGCCACTTTGAGTGTAGGGTATGGTTTATGGGACCTGCTGCCATGAATTCCACTGCAATGTAGACATCACTCATATCTGAGGGTCTTGTCCCCAGGACACTAATCCCATAGACTGGATTGAGATCTTGGATACATTTCCTCTGCATTAGCCATGGAAGAGAAACATCTTTCTGCCCTATCACTAAGTAAAATATCATCTGACTGGTTTTACACCGGAAGAGTGAGAAAGCAGTTTTCTTAACTGCTCCAAGAGCTTTTCTTTGTGTGTTAATTGGTGTAATTTGGAAGCACAATAGCCTTACAGCAAGGAGTTCCTTTATGGCACTCAGACATTGCGCTAGGGCAAGACACTTAACCTCTCTTTTGTTTAGTTTGTGAAACAAACAACACTATTTTAAGTGTTTTTCGAGGTTATTAGATAAAATTAATTAGTTTAGTGTTTGTGCTGCAATAACAGTCTGTGTAATTGGAAAGTCTTATAAGAATCTCCATCTTTTTTAGTTTTATTTTGTGCTGATTTAACTTTGAAGGGACAATTTTGATCCTCGGTACGGTATATGAATTGTGCTATTGTTTCATTTATATAAATAACAGCTGATTTGTCAAGCTACCGTAATGAACCTGTTTAGTCTCTGTGTATGCCAATGCCCTCTACTGGTTTGAAACACAAGTGTTCAGCAAAGGGCATCGCTCTGCTCCTTTATTGAGAAAACTAAGATTTAAATTATTTTCCTTTGAAAGTGGTAGAATTTTGGTTGTGTACCCAGGCTCTCCGTGAAGTGCAAGCGGTTGCTCCGTGGGCAGGCTGACATCTGGGTGCCCGTTGTGCTGCACCCGTAATACTGAGCCAGCTTTTGTGTTGCCTTCTGCGTGGTTTTTGTTTCTCTCGATGTGCTGTGATGACGGGCTCACAGGTGGCTGTCTTGAGAGGGAGGAAGACTTACCTGAGATTCGTTCAGTACGAAGCTGCCGTGTAGATGTTCCGTCAACACAACAGCCGCCTCTCCAAGGAGCCTCTCCACTCTTCAGCCTGGTCCAGGCCTACCTTTGGAGACAAGGGGCAGTTGTGTTGACAGACTGTGGTATAAATAACCCTTGAGGCACAGGAGCCGCAGAGGTAATGAAGTGCCTTGAGGAAAAAGTCTTAACTATCAAGGGATGGATCCGCTCCCCCCCTCCCCAGCACAAACCAGAGGTCACGTGGCTGAGGAATGTGTATCCAAAGATAATGCTACCTTCAGAGAAGTCTACTTACAGGTAAGTAACTCTTCTTTAAAGGAGGTATCTTTGTGTGGCAGACTGTTTATGGGAGCAATTTGAATTGAACTTTAAATGAAAAAGGCATATCTCTGTAAGTGGTAATAATTTTAGTCATCTCGCTGTGGCTAGGGGTTGTGGAATTCATTAGCACAGATTAACATATAAAGTGGGTGAGATATCTAATAGCAAACGTAGAGGTTTAGGGACCTTAATTCATCACTGAATGAACAGCGTGTACAGTATTAGGGACTATGAAATTTTTAATTTACACAAAGTGTCCAAGAATATAGGGAATAAATTTAAACCCAAAACAGATAATGGAGCTGTGCCCTGCCTAGCTGGCAAGTTGAATTGTTTTTACACTGAGTGAAGAAAGCTAATTATCCCAAGCACAAGGAGACTGCTAAAAATAATAAGATTATAAAGAATAATTTGCTGATATAATTACAACAAAATTGGGTACACACAATCGTCAGATACATGTATTGCTTGACCTGGGCGAGAAAGTGAAATAAATCCTTCCTCTATAGCCTTCGTAAATTTGTTTTTATCATCTCCAAGTGGTGTTTGCACAGGCAGCACAATTTGCATGTGTAATGTGGCTGTACAAATTGACAACAAGTAAATTATTCAAGGAAATAGGCTGGTCGTGGGTCTGAACTATCTCGCAAAGCCTATTCATTTTGAAGAATCACTGAGACGTGAAGCTCATACATCAACCATTTTCTGACAATCCTCAGACTTATTGTCTCCTAAAATGTCATTATGGCTATTATTTATGAAGCTAATTCATTTATTAATATATATTTAACTCTGACTTGTCATGCACCTTAACAGGCATTCTGTGCACTGCATATTTTTGAATAGATGAAAGAGTTTTGCATGCTTTAATGATTACTGTAAGCTGCTATAGATTTATAGAATGCAGCTTTATTATCTACTTGCATTAATACCTTTTTGTAACTTTTTTTTCCCTTAAGGCCATCAAATATAAATGGTAAATGACATATCCGAAAGATTGTATAAAAAGAGATTTGCTCAGAGTTTGTTGAATTTTAGAACAAAACAAGGTAGCTAGCTGTTAAGGCCCGATTCGTTTTTAAAAGTATATAACAATTAGGTTGATTTTTTAATGTATTTTCTAAATATAGGACAAAATATATAAATTTAGGTGTTTATTATACTTTCCGCTTTGAGAACAAGTAGCCATCTTTTGATTACACCAACAGAGGGAGTACAGTTTAGAGGGGAGAAAACATAGAAGATGGAAAATAGATCTATCTTGCTATAGCATACGTAGAATATAGATAATTTCCCTCCTATAGAACAGTGCTTAGGAAGTGAGCAGCACAGAGAATAAGGATAATGAGGTTGCCCATGGTTCATGGATTTTTTCATCTTGATTCACTTATCTTTAGGGCATATTAAAAGACATAGGGATCACAGTAACCCTTCTCCAACATCAGCAGAGCGTCAGGAAATTAAACATTGCAATCTACTATGAGAAGCATATTTGGGGTGGTTCTGAATTTTATTACATACACAGAATTCAGATTAAACTTGTAATTATAATAAAAAAAATTGTGTAATTTAAATGCATGGTTATGACTGTATGGTCAATTTGACTACTTGCAAGGGCCCATGACCACAATTTGAGGCTACTGGCCGGTAGCCTAAGAACTGATTTGGAGGTTATGGGCTCCTGTTCTGATATTGGTATCACCCACAGATTGGATAGGTCATTTGTTCCTGCTTCCTTAGTTTCCTGTTTGTAAAATTTTGACTTGCTTCCCGGTAGCATAAAGGAATAACCCATTGGAGTAAAGGGGTTCTGGTCAGAGTTGTTCTTTAGTGTTAGAATTAGGAATTGACTTATTTTTCGCTTACTCCTAGAACGTGCTACCTGCTAGAAGCCACGTGTTTGTGTTATACCATGGCATGGACAGTCTATGAATAAAGAAATATTTCATGTAGTATCTTTACCTTAGATCTTACAGACCTATATTCTTCATGGTCAACCTGTTTCACCTAAAGCAGAAGGAGAACACAAGAAAGTCTTCAATGTTCAGAAGTCTTTGCAAAGCAAAGAATTATCAACTTCTTACCTAGGATGAAGCTCTTTTAAACTAATGTCGTAATGGTAAATACTGTAGTTATACTGGAAAACTTACTTAATGCTTTGAATAATTTAAGGTTTTTAGAATGGTAAAAAGATTTGAAGGAGCAAACTCAGTTTACAGAAATAAAGACACTGTGAGAAACCAGCTCTATCCAGAAAAGAGCAAAGCAACTAGACCTGTGGTTCTGGGTATGTGTGGTGAATAACTAAGGCTTTTTCATGTCAGTAAGAATAATAACATTCTGTGCTTTGGAAATAGAAGCTGATATTTTCAAAAAGGTGCTGTCGCTTTTGGTACTTGCAATTTCAGGTGCCTGCCGTGAGGTGTCTTAGAAGGTAAACTCAGACTCCCAGAACATTATTTTTTTAGCTCAGCCTGGTAGAGATTTGTAAATTTGCCCTATGGTAACTCATATACAAAAATACATTATTGAACTTGTGCAGCTTCAATTTAAATAATTTCTGCTGTTTGAAAAACTTTACAGTATAAATATTGGTTGGTCTTTTGGAATTATGGAGAAAAATGGTGTTTGTGGTCAGACTTTCAGTCATTTGGTAATCAATGTCTTCATAATTTTTTAACTTGTCAGCCAGTTTCAGCTACGAGAGGCAGATACACAAACCCTCTGCAGGGTTGTTGACTATAGGCAGTTAAATATAAAAGCTGAATTAATACTAGCATTGAATTAATGTGGAAGATTGATTTCTAGCATTTTTTTTGTGTAGTTTACAATTAATAAGAGCATTCAGGTGATCTCAAAATAGCCTCCTAAAGAAGAAAATTCAGTGACTCTTCCCTTGTTATATTTGAACATGTTTAGAGACTTCCCAGCCACAATTTTCACAAATAAAAGAGAATTTGAAGAAGAGATTGACTGAATTGTTTAAAAAGAGCATTTATTTTCCTCATCCAACAAGAGATTACAGACTTCCACGAAGATACTGCATGGCACATCAAACTAGTTCGTGCCATTGCTGTGAACAGTAGCGGAGCTACTTTCTCCTTTTCCAGAGATCAGAGTTACACCTGCTACATAAGATATTCCTTCATCTTTATTCAGCAACCTGCAAAATTCAGAGTGGAGAGAGGGTGCAAATCTGCTTGATAGTTCTGGACAAAATGTTTCCGCTGCGATTTTCTGAGTGGCTCAGCTGTGCAACTGCGGAGTGATGTGCGGGGGAAGTGCCCCATCAGACTGGCTGTACAGCTCTTGCCGCTGCTCCTGATGACACTAATCCATATTCCACTTCTAAGTTGGCTGCTTCTCAGGGAAACGCTGCTGCTTCAACATCTTTTACTGCTGATCCTGCTTTACATTTCTGGAACAACGCAGGAATTCTCACATCCTCCTTTATATGCAGGGAAAGTAAACACAATTTGTTGTTTCATAAAACAGAATTTGCGAACCGTTAAATCATTATGTGTTCTAGCTGTAATGCCTTGCGCTGTGTTTAAGAGCGTTAGTATATCCTGTGGTGGTCTTTGTTGGGCTACCATAGTATCAGGCTGTATGGGTAGACTAAAAGTGACCAGCTGGAGAGTCTTCCAATATGTTTGATCTCTGTAGCTGCAGCAGTCAACTCATGTTACTGTAGGCAGTACTCGGCAATGTGCCAGGTGACACCCAGAGGACTGTACTTCCCTCCCAATACTGAAAGGGGGCCCACAGGAAAGCTGGGGAGGGGCACTTGATCAGGGAGTGCAGGGATAGGATGAGGAGGGAACAGTTTGAAGCTGAAAGAGGGGAAATTGAGATGAGATTTTAGGCAGAAATGTTTTCCTGTGAAGGTGGTGAGACACTGGCACAGGTTACCCAGGGAAGTCGTGGCTGCCCCATCCCTGGAGATGTTCCAGGCCAGGTTGGATGGGGCTTGGAGCCCCCTGACCCAGTGGGAGGTGCCCCTGCCCATGGCAGGGGGTTGGAACTGGATGGACTTTAAGGTCCCTTCCAAACCAACCCATTACATGATTCTGTGACTCTGTGTTACAGTAGGCAGTGTGTCAGCGATGTGCCAGGTGATGCCCAGAGGACTACCTGCAGCTGGCTGCCTGATAATCCCTTGAAAGCTAAAATCAGAAAGGATGTAGTGTGAGCAGCTTCTGGCTGCTGTAGTTACTCCAGCCAGCCTACCTGCCTCTACCCCAAAATTGCTTTCCTTTTAAATATACCAAATGCATATTTTGGAGAACAAGGTTTGAACTCTCATTTAAAAACAACCAAACAACCAAAAAACTAAGACAAACCCCAAACTTAGTCACTGTGTAGCACCCCACATTCTGACACAGTCACTCAATCAAGCATTATCATCCAATATGCAGTTAAAGGATGCTAACCATCAAGATACCGTAGGAATGCAGTAAGAGCTGGGTTGTAAACCCCAGTGCTTAATGCCGATCAAATTACAAGTTAAGTGATTATATTTGCCCCCTAGACAGATAATCAGTTCTTCATTTTTGTTTTAAACATTTACACAGTATTGCCAAGCACTGACAGTTTCAGAAATAAGGGTTGGGTAACGGCAGGAGAAGCTGACATGCCATGTTGTTAATTATATTTGCAAAGCACACTGGGATTCTTTGGGATAGCGTAGTCTGTGCAAAAGGTAAGGTAATTGGTGTGTATATTTTGGGGGATGGAAGAGTCTACTGAACACACATTGTTAAGTGGGTGCTCTTTATTTTTTTTTCAAATATCTGAAATGGCCTTGATTGGAAATAACCACCTCAGGAAAAATTATTGCTTTAAATAAAAGAGGAATTGTTGTAAAATCAACAAGCATTTTGGAAATTGGTTCTTCTTAATTCTACCTAGAGTATGTCAGGCAGATCATAAGAAGTTAGCACATTTTAACCACAGGTTTATTTTATCTCATTATTTTGCAACAGTGATTTTTTTAAAATGCTTTTGGATTGGAATGTTATTTAAAAAAAAAAGTGTGATACTTGCAATACACAGAGTCTTATTCTTTTCTCATTAAAAGTTGTCTTGCCTACTTGCAGTTTACACAGAATTGGTTTCCAAGAGAAGGGTGTAGTTTAAGAGGTGGCGACATCATCTGTATCATCCCTTATCTCCCAACAGCCAATCATTTGTATTGTAAGAACCCAGGATGTTTTCCTTCCTCTTTTTTTACTTCAAATCTGTACGACATTGGTCTGCATCTTTTTTTGCTGAGGAAGTGAATGTTTTGATAAGGATTCAGTTAAATCAGTGCTGGGTACTCCAAGTTCCAAATGTAGCATTCCCACTCTAAATTCTCAGTATATCTAGTTACAGATATTTCTAAGTGTCAGAAAGTACCAATCACATATTTTCTCTGTGTTGAACTGTGTGTACACAGCAGAGTCATCGAATGTCCTGAGTTGAAAGGGACACATAAGGATCACTGAGTCCAATTCCTGTCCCACAGGACAACCCCAACATTCACACAGAGTGTCTGAGGGTGTTTGCCAAGTGCTTCTGGAATACTTAGTCTTGGCACCATGACTGCTTTCCTGGGGAGCTGTTCCTGTGCTCCATCACCCTCTGGGGGAAGAAACCCTTCCCAATATCTGATCTATCTGATATCTATTTCACTTCCACCTAATGGGGACTTCTGGGCAGGTTTTTTTTTATATTTGCACCTTCCTGGCTGCCACTGTTTTATTATAGATAGGTATCATTGAGACTGATTCTTCGAGCCCAATTTGGTGGATGATTCAAAACCAGTCTGGTTTGTATCACGCCCTTGATGAAGCTCAGAAATACTGGCTAGTCTGTCCATTTAGGGTCCCAAATTGAATCCAGTGCTATTATTCAAGCATCCCAAAGAAAAGATGACTTGGGTTGCAGGCAGCACTTGGCAAATGAAGTCTTGTTTCATAAGAGCACTATGAATTTCTTCATTAAGTGCATTTTGCAGATGGTTGGATCAGCAGTGAGATCTATGCAGCTGTGTGTAGTTGGCTGACAGGTGTATGAGGTTTGCATTTGTGCGTCAGCAAGAAGCAGATTTGAACAGCAACGGGGAAGGGAGGAATCGAGTCCAAGGTTAACGTTGCTGTTCTACACTTCCAGTGTCCTTACTGTCCTTACGTGCACTCAAATTGTCAACTTCTTAATGGTAGTTAATTCTTAAAATATTTATTATTTATGAAGATGTAGAGTAATGCAGTGTCTTGGAACTAACTGAGACATGCAATAACTGAGTCATGAAGTGGAAAGCGAGAGGTAAAAGTGGTGCTGAGATAGTGAACCCCTGTATAACTCATTTACACCATGTTGCGTAGTGGCAGGTTTCTGTTTAAACGTGAAACAAACCGACTTTCTTCAAAACTGAAATGAGGTCGTACAAAGAATTTAAATGATTTTTTTTTAATAATCTTTAAATTTGTTATGTTTTTCAAGTTTGAAACTCTGATGACGAAAGCAATCCAAAAGAGCAATTACCAGGGCCTGGGATTTTCCACTTTCTTGTATAGCAACATAGTATGTGACAAATAAGTAAAATCTGGGTATGCAGCTACCCTTTCAGTAAATATGTGCTTAAAACAACTTGTAAAGCCAACCATATCCTGGGCTGCATCCAAAGAAGTGACCAGCGAGGCAAGGGAGATGTTTCTGCCGCTCTGCTCTGCTCTTGTGAGAGCTCACCTGCAGTACTGTGTTCGGTTCTGGAGTCCTCAGCACAGGCAGGATGTGGAGCTGTTGGAGCGAGTCCAGAGGAGGCCACGGAGATGATCCAAGGGCTGGAGCACCTCCTGTATGGGCACAGGCTGAGCGAGTTGGGGTTGTTCAGCTGGAGAAGAGAAGGCTCTGGGGAGACCTTAGAGCAGCCTCCCAGTGCTGAAAGGGGCTCCAGGAAAGATGAGAACAGACTTTTTAGCAAGGCCTGTTGGGACAGGACAGGGGGTTTAATTGTTTCAAATTAAGAGAGGGGAGATTTTAGACCGAGTATAAGGAAGAAAATGCTTAAAATGAGGGTGGGGAGGCACTGGCACAGGTTGCCCAGGGAGGGGGTGGGGGGCCCCATCCCTGGAAACATTCAAGGCCATTTTGGATGGGGCTTTGAGCAACCTGATCCAGTGGAAGGTGTCCCTGCTTCTGCAACAGGGTTGGGACTGGATGACCCATAAAGGTCCCTTCCAACCCAAACCATTCTGTGATTCTATGAAAACTATTCATATCTCTGAGATGCTCTGCAAGATATAAATTCTCCCTCTGAGTGCCGTTGGCTTTGGTTGTGTCTTAAAAGACAAAATTCTAAAGCAAAATTAATTTTGGAAAAGGATTTGAATGCCTGAGGATTAAATACAAATTTTTCCTGCAAGGTTCAGTCTAAAGAAAGACATATCTAAGAGAATATTTCATAAGCCTTGCAGACTATTAACAGATATTTAGCCCATGATGGGCCAAAAAGGTTGATCAGTTGTAGAAATTCCTCTTACAACAGAAAAGTGTTTTACCTTTACAGCAGTGGCATTCATAGTGATGCTTATTTGTATGAGCAGTGGATAGATATTTGGTATTTAAAATGGGAAATATATAAACAAAAAAGAATAGGTAAAGGAAAAAGCAATGTACTGTACAAAAGCCCAGGCATTGGAATAAACAGTCACTTTTGGAAGCCATATGTACTGTATTTTATCTTCCTGAAAGTTGCAGATACGCTTGAGACTGAAATTTTTAAAAAACATGCTAGGACAGAGATGGATTAGGAAGAAGTGATGTATGTAAGAGTCGTCTTTACTGAATAATCCATTCCCCTTTACCGTATGCCTGGTTTCCACTAATTCACATAGGAAATGTTTGGAGATGGTTGCTAAACTCAATCCTGGCCCGTGCGTTATTATTGCAGGACCGTACTGTTTGCTGTACTAATCTCAATAAGATGTATGTATATATTTTCTTAAACTTCCAGAGTCATGTTTCTAAGCATTTGAAGCATAGATCCCGTAGGATTATCTAAATCTGACATTTATCTGGGTAAAGGCAAACACATAAAGTGTCATGGCTAATCACATGGTTTTTATACTTTTGCTTGGAGAAGAAAGAGCACAGGAAGGTGACACACTAACAAATAATACATAATCTGTACACGTGGAGTAATCTTTGCTGCTTTGTTACTTCTTAAACATGCGGCATGCCCCACTCACAAGTACCTCTTGTTATCTGTGCAGTTGAGAATCATGATATTTATTGTAAAGAGCACAATAGGTAAATCAGCACTGAAAATTTGACTTGGGAGAAATTACCTGTTTAAGATTCCCAGGCACGTATCTATGGCAAAACTCTCTCCTCGGTCACGATATGGAAGGTTAGCAGTTATTCTGCTATGCTAAATACGCTGAAATTTCTTTTGATTTGTTTTGTTTTACTGCAATTTTTAAATATAATCATGAGAAACACCACAAATCTTATTTTACACACCTGCATAAAACCTGAGGTCTGGAAGGAACTTTAGAAGCTCATCTAATCCATCTTCCCAATCCAAAAGAACCTTTAGGTATGTTGTCTTCACTTTATTCTTTTCTATGCTTCTGTTAAAGACCTCAAAGTTGTAGCTTTCACAGCCAATTCAGACAACCTGTTCCACTATCTCATTGCTCAATAGTGAAACACTTCCCCTAAATACTTGAAGTCCTTTAGTTGAATCAATTCTCCCCTGTATCCAAACTTGAACCATAAAGCATTCTCTGACATTCCTGTTGCCGAGACAAAATCCAAACACAAATGTACTAGGAAATATGTTTGCTTCTTTTCCTTACTGTAAAAGTCAGATTATCGCAGGAGCACAGAATCACGGAATGGGTTTGGTTGCAAAAGAGCCTTTCATTGAGTCCAACCACTGATCCAGCCCTGCTATGTCTGCCACCAGACCATGTCCCCAAGGACATCTACCCGTCCTTTAAACACCACCAGGGATGGTGACACAGCCACATCCATGGGCAGCCTCTTCCAATGCTTGACACCCCTTTCAGAAAGAAAGAAGTTCCTCCTAATATTCAAGCTAAATACCTCCCCTTGCACATCGTGAGGCCATTTCCCCTTGTCCTGTCACTGACTACCAGGGAGGAGACCAAACCCCACCTTGCTACAACCTCCTTTCAGGTAGTTGTAGAGCACGATAGTCTCCCCTCAGCCTCCTTTTCTCCAGATGAAACAACTCCGGCTCCCTCAGCCAGTCCTCATTAGGCTTGAGCTCTAACCCTTCCCCAGCTTTGTTGCCTTTCTCTGGACACGCTCCAGCATCTCAATTATGACATGAAACACTCCATATAGTTAAAAATCAGAGACAATAAGAATAAATGTTTATTTCTTTCTCTATTTCTGTGCAGGTTGTAGAATAATAAAATGCACCGTTGTGTCAGACACAAGTCAGTAGGTATTCTAGTCAGATATTCTTCAAGTGTTGCAGATAATCTAGGTTTCTAAACGAGTGTTAAAATAACCCTTACCTTGCTTGTGCCTAGAGGAGCCCAGCTACATGTGCTGTGGAGTGTACAGCTATCATAAAAATAGATGAGCCAGTCTGCATTTTCAGGTTAATCTTCAATTTCATAATTGAATCAGTAATTACTATAAGTTAATATAATTAGGTGCTAACACTTAATTGAGAATTATTTATTCAGGAATCTTCAGTATTGTAACATTTTTTTATAGCTCCAAATCATTCTGAGTAATAGACTGCTTCAAATAAGCTTAACCAGACATTGAATGGACATTACTTGGGATCTTGCAGTTTACGATTTTTAAGCTACTTTTTATCGCTAAGGTTCTTGCTGAAACAAGAGAAGAAGCAGTGTTTTTGGCAGTCTTTCTAATTCTACCCGTAGCTGATGTGCCATCTGAACATTTACAAAGGGCTGAGCCAAATTATATTGGAAAGGCTCCTGCTGTCTCCAGTGGTTGTTGATGAAAGTCCCAAGAGGAGAATTCACCTCTAAGTATCTCTCAGAATAAGTGACTGAAGGAAGCAATTCCTGACCAGTGTCCGATGACTGCAGATGTGCTTGTACCTTTAGCATCATATCCAAACATGAACAGGAGATGGGACGAGGGGGAATAGTTTTCAGCTGAGAGAGGGCAGATTGAGATGAGATCTTGGGCAGAAATGTTTTGCTGTGAGGGTGGGGAGGCCCTGGCCCAGGTTGCCCAGAGCAGTGGTGGCTGCCCCATCCCTGGAGGTGTTCAAGGCCAGGTTGGATGGGGCTTGGAGCCCCCTGACCCAGTGGGAGGTGTCCCTGCCCATGGCAGGCGGTTGGAACTGGATGATCCTTAAGATCCATTCCAACCCAAACCATTTTATTATACCTGAAAGCACAGTGATGTGGTTGAAAGAGTATATTAAAGCTTAGTGAGATTTTCATCTCTCTTGCTTGGATTAAATTAATGCCTGTCAGTAATTTACTGGCAGATATATGTTATTCTCTTTGGCTTTGTCTTTGTACGTGTGCCTGTGTATAGGCTCACTTCTTCTGTACCATATGGTTTGAACAAGTTGCATTTCTTCCACACATTTGAATTTAGAATTTATTTGAGCTTTCCTCATCCTCCGCTGCCTATTGTGCTGGTTGGCTCACTCCAGTGTTAACCAAAGCATAAATCAACATGTAGCCTGTGGGGTCAGTTAGGGGAGTTTGGATTTGAGTGTAAGCACGAGTCTAGAGCTACCATGACAATATATGAAGACAATATGTCCAACTCTTTTAGCTGATGCTCAATATGCAAAAGAAAAGGAAATACGGATTAATCACCTTTTGACCTCAGTTCTGCTATAAATCAGGTCAATTGAGTAGAAGGAGGTAGGACAGAACTTGGAAGGCAACTTGTGTGTTACATCCAGATTTTGCATTTCATGTATCCAGTGCATCCAGATTGCTGATTCACTATTCCAGACCGAAGTGGGTCTCGGTGAGCAGTTCACAGTGCTGTCGTTTGCAGGTTCAGCAGAGAAAAAATGTCTTTTTCAAAGTGCTGTGAGAGTGTTAAGCTGCCTGACTCCCAGGAAGGTCAATATTAGTTGTGCTGTTAGATATCTGTTTGCTGCTGTACAAAGTAACAATGAAGTGCAGTAGGTTCAGCAGAACTTCAGAATTACTTTGATAAATCTGTCAGGGAAAGAAATATTGAAATATGTGTACTGCCTGTTTGCCTTTTTTCTTGAAATATAAAGTAATTATGACTATATAAAAACCTTTTACCATAGCTAATTAATCGGAAACTCCTCATAAACTATGTGTCGACAACACTGTATGTCTAATTATCTTTTTCACTTCAAAATTGTGCAGTTGAATAATGAAGAAAACATTACCTGATGAATTCTTTTATTTTATGATGATATCTCTAGAGACAGAAAAGACACAGCAGCTTAAATGCCATCTTAAATTACATCTTGGCCTTGGCAGGCTTTCAGCTGGTTTTGATTTGCATGGAAACCATTTTTGTAAGACTCATATTCTCTGAAAAACAGAACTTAAAGCTATAACTAGAATAAATTATCTATAGCTATTTAGGGCTCTATTAAATCTAGATGCTAGGCACCCTTTTTCACATGCAGAATGCAATGGAACAGCTTTTAATACCCTGTCAACCTGTTCTGTGAAAAGTTGATTGGGCAGGGAAGGTTTGATTTGGCTGGTTTTATTAAAATAATCTTTCCCCTCCTTACACCATCACGAACCACTCAGCCTAATTTAAACCAGACAAATTCACCAATCTGCCTTGCATGTCTATAGAAACAGCTTTTATTTTTTAAAGCGATGACATCTACCCATAACTGTTGGCATGCAAGCCCAAGACACAGTTATTCATGCACTGCTGATAGGGAATTGTTCCTTATCTGAATTACCGATACAGGGAGCATGTTCATGGATTGGCTGTGTCCACGCCTCTCTCTTTTGATTGCATCATCCTCTCAATAGCTAGTTAAGACTTTTGCCTAGGACACAAGGGGAGGGTCAAGCAGATGGTGTTCGACTCTGCAGCTCATTAGTCAACCTTTTAAGTTTGGTATGCTTTTATAATTTAGAATATATCCACCTGTGGCACCACTGTGGAAGGTAAGGATCATCGCATCACACAGGGGTTCATAAGAACGCCTGTTAGTAGAGTAAAATTATGATCTGCTCTGGTCTGATTAATTATTTAGATCAGAGCTTAATTTGATCTCATGTCTGCTTGTTTACTGTGGCGCAGACCAGCTAAATCCAAGGGAGTTTCTTTGGGTGGAAAAAGGAAGACGGTTATACGTATCTAAAAGTGAATACTCCTATTTAAATGAAAGACTTCAAAAACCTTAAAAAGAGAGTTGCTCTCTATTTCACCTGCTGTACTTGCTGGAAATATTGATTCAGATCACCTTGTCAAATGTGCTTTAAAACCAGGAATGCCTTGTCTAAGCGTTGCCATTCCTTCTGCCAAGTCTCTCCGCTGTGCATCCTTGCGAAGTTGCTGGGAAGAGTTGCCTTAATACGAAGTGGGGGGTTTTTGCAGTACACAGGGGAAAATAATCCTGAGACAAGACTCATGTAGCTCTGAAATACTGACACTCACTGATATGTACGTGTGTGAAAAGACTATAGAAACCTAATAGAGAGACTCATACAACTTTTCTACATCCTAATGAGCAATCTGAAAATGTATACCTTAAGTTCAGATTTAGAGTGTGTTAGAGAGTCGGCTAGTCTGACCTCCATGGTTAATGAATTCCATGAGGAGCGAGCAAACACTAAAAATGCCCTGTAGCTCAATGTCTTCAGCCAAAAAGAACTAATCCAATTGAGTGAGACCAAAGAAAATGACTGGGGCTGTATGGTTCCAGAATGTCTCTGAGGTATTCAAACCCAAGTCAATTTAAGGACTTGTAAGTTAATAACTAGGACTTTACACATAATCCTGTACTTTACAGGTAGCCAGAGAAGGTTTTTTACAACCAGAGTAATGTGATTTTCATGCATGGTGTCAGTCAAAATTTCAGCAGCTGAGTTCCAGACTAACTGGAGTTTCTTCATCAGGGCAATAAGTAAGACCTGCAAAATGCCTACCTGGAATTGCATTATCTGGTTCTAGAGTGGGCACAGGCATGCAAAGCTGAACTAGCAAGGGCAGATACCAGTTTTTCTCTGTGTTCTAAAACAGGAGGAAAGAAAACACTCAGTAATTGACTGAATATGAATACTAGAATGTATGACACCCTCAATAATTACCTGCAATTTCATCATAAAATTTCACCAATCAAATATGCTAAACTCATATATTTTAAAGCTTGAAACTACAAAAGCTGGGAGTCTGTATTACAAAATAGTTACACTTTTTAATACATATATATTGATGGAGATTGATGGAGAGAGTAGAAAATAGAAAAAAATGTAAGTGATAAAGGAGTGGTTTTTTCCTTTTCATGTTCAAGAAAGCTAAACTCTTATTTCCAGCCACTATGTTCCTGCTTTAGAATTGGCTGAGTGAAGGATATCGTTTTCTTCTTCAGTGGTAGTTGTTGTTGTAATGATGAGCTGTTTGTACCTCAGCAGATGATAAATAGATACATAGACATTTAAGCATGGAGCCACCTGAGTTCATCTCTATACTTACCTTGGCAGATGAAACTCGCTTTTCAATATCCATCCTTAGATATATTGCTGAAAGTTAAGATATGAGAATCAATCATTAGGGATGAAAGCGCTGGGTATTTATAGGAGAAAGGGTTATTGAAAGAAGATCAGCAATGGTTTTACCAAGAATAAATCCTGTCAGACAGAATACGACCGAGTTCTTTGAAGGAATGACAAAAGAAATAAATGATGGGAACGTGGTGGACATAATTTATGTAGACTTCAGTCAGGTGTGTAGCCAGCAATTTGAAGTTTGTACACATCCCAGCTGATCCCTTGCCCCCTGCCTGCAGTATCCCCATAATCTCGCGCAGCAGACAGGCCATTGCGTATGATCACTAATGCAGCAGGCACACAGAGATGTAGATTTGTATCAGAGCTGGGCTTTCAGAGCCCAGAAAAAAAATGCTGGCCCCAGGAAAAAACAGATTGTATTTCGCGCGTGCTGCTTCAACTGGCAGGGTTAGAAAACCTCTTTGCTAAGACAAAACCAGAAATACAGGTATCGGCATCATAAAGGCAGAATGTCCTTGGTCAATTAGAAATGTATTTCTGTTGGACGTTTCATAACATTTTTTTTTTTACATCTTCCCTCTATTATTTGCAGACGGAAAATCAAATCTTAATTTGGTTATTTTTTCTGAGTTGTTAAGAGTTTAGGAACTCTCCCCCTCTAGATCCTGTTCCCAGCATCAAGTTGATCGTATGGTTCCCTCTTTCCAAAGGTCTCCACTGTGATTACATCTTCTGACAGATGTGGATGTTTTCACTGTGTTTAGCAAGTGTGGCTAATTCAATGATTATGGGACCCTTCTATCAGCTTTTGTTCTGCCTTCTCAGAAAAACTGAGAGGTAATTAGACAGGATCTCAACCACCATCCCCATACTGTTTCCAGTTTCATGTCTCCTCCATGGATGGTAGCCTATACAGTGGTTACTTACTCTTAATCTTTTCTGATTGCATCTGTGAAGACCCTACTCTTCTTCAATTTATCTCCTATAATCTGTGATATATTACTGGGTATTACTACCTTCAATAATGTCATGCTCCTAACTCATAATATTTCCATTCTCCTGCATGTAATTAACTAGACATCATTCTCCCATGTTTACTTACATCTTAAAATTGTGCTCTCCCTTAGATTTTTTCCCCAATACCTCTGGCTAACTTAGTCTTTTAATTACTATTTCTTCATAATAATAATGTTACAGCTAAGCTAGATTTAAATCTCTGGCTTTGAAGAGCCACACTTACAATTTGAGTTCAGTTTCGGGTCTGAACGTTACACGTTAACTACACTGGGATGCTGAGTCTCGAAACTTTGCAGCTGTGTTTCTATTTTATAGCTCACCTTAACTGTTGAATAATGTGTGTATTAGGCACATATTGTTTCTTTACAAAATTATCTGCAGCTGAAGTAAAGAAGAATAGATTCATTTGAAGCCGCATATATATTTTTAAAATCTGAGCTACCTGCTTTTCCTAGATCTTTACCACTCATCTTATGCTGCTAAGATCCTGCCAAGTGGAACACAATTCACTGGAAATATCGAGTTACTTAGACTAGAGAAGAGGAGGCTGAGGGGAGACCTCATCACTCTACAGCTCCTTGAAAGTGTGGTGAGATGGGTGTTGGTCTCTGCTCCCAAGTAACAAGTGATGGGATCAGAGAAAATGGTCTCAACTTGCACCAGGGGAGGTTCAAGTTAGACATGAGGAAAAACTTTGTCACTGAAAGGGTTCCCAGGCCCTGGAAGAGACTGCTCAGGGAAGTGGTTGAGTCACCATCCCTGGAGGGAGTTAAAAGATGGGTAGACAAGGTGCTTAGGGATATGGTTTAGCAGTAGACAGGTAGGGGTGGACTTGATGATCTCAAAGGTATTTTCCAACCAAACAATTCTATGATTCTATGAGAGTACACGGGAGCATTTTGGTGACACACAGTATGCAGCAGATCTAGTAGTTCTGTCCTCAGATGCCCAAACCCATGTGCTTTTCACCCCAAAAGAGCTATATTCTTGGTTTTTTGGAACGTAATTTGAACCTAACATGAGAAGTACTTGCAAGGTCTTGGCGTGTCCTCTAACTATTGCTTTGCTTTTAGCTTATGTCTAGAATTTTAAGTTCGCAAAACTTTGACTTTCTTTCCCCGGTATTTTGAGATATGGGAGACTGAAACAACATGAGGAAAGTCTGTCCTAAAAATCATGGCTTTTTCTTTTTGTAGCATCATATCTGTCTCTTCCCATTTCTACTAATGCTCACCACTAGACAGCCAGGGAGATTTGTTCAAGTAAGCATGTAATCCCATCCTCTAAAAAGAGGTGAACCAGATTACCACAAGGCGTGCAAATGTTGGACAGATTATTACTGTGCGCTTGCTTACAAGAGTCAGACCAGTCTGTTCCCTTTTCTGTGCTATGTGGGTTCAAATACTGGTTGGGTTGTTCTTAGCTGGGGAGAGGCTCATTATCAGGGAGTGCAGGGATAGGACGAGGGGGAACGGTTTGAAGATGAGGGAGGGGAGATTGAGATCAGATTTTAGGAAGGAATTTTTTCCTATGAGACTGAGGAGGCCCTGGAATGAGTTGCCTAGAGAAGTCATGGAAACCCCAACCTTGAGATGTTCAAGGCCAGGTTGGATGGGGCTTTGATCACTCTGATCCAATGGGAGGTGTCCCTGCCCATGGCAGGGGGGTGGAACTGAGTGGGCTTTGAGGTCCCTTCCAACCCAAACCATTCCATGATTCTGTGATCGTATGGTTTCTGTTATGTAGGTTTCCCAGAATGGCAATTTAATGATATTATATTGGTCTCTCCACCTGAATTCAAGCACTGACACGTACCGAATGCTTGGGTTGAGTAGCAGCAGTAGAGATTTTGTTGTGTGTTCATCTTTCTACCAGTGCTATCCTTCAGGGTGTCATTATCAAAGTAGAGCATACTTCTCAACCTCAAACAGTGTGAGTCTTGTGGAGAAAAAAAAATCAAGCAGCGAGATATGTGAAATTGTCATTGAATTAATGGGCCTCTTTGATTTTTTGCCCAGGAGAATACAAAAATCAAGAAACTTTTAAGCCAAAAAAATCTGGTGTCTCCTGGGTAAAATGTGAGAGTTGAGGAGTATGACATAAGCATTAGTAGCCTTTGTGCCTCTTGATAGCTCTGCCGAATCTCCCAAGACTCTAAAAGTTGATTTGTCAGCTTAACATTCGCTTCAGCCTTAGCTGCAGCAGTAGCTGTTGTTTCACCTTTATCAGCAGAAATGGCACAGCTACTGGAGGGACTGATGTGGTAAATCTTTTTGTGACACCATTTTGTTTTTGCTACTATCTCTAATTGGCTTCCTCGTGCACTCTGCATCCCAAGCTAGATAGGCTGAAAGCTTCATCACACTTTAATTAGAAAAGAGCTATTTTAAAGTTACAGAGTTAACTAATTTTATTCATCGAGTCTCAAAGGGTCACATTTTCAAACTGGACCACTTAAAAAAGCCATTGGTGATATTTTCACAGGCTGAATTCACGCTCCTGCATTGCAAGCATCATAATTTGACACATTCACAAAAATGAACGTAAGTCTGCAGCTACAAACAAAACATTACGTCTCTGCGCATGGCAGAGGGGTTGGAATTGGGTGAGCTTTAAGGTCCCTTCCAACCTAAACCATTCTGTGATTCTATGTGTGTAAGAACTTAACTGAGACTAGTTAATATTTGCTTCTATCTTTTGTTGTGCTTACTGTTTACAGCTTTCATCAATTCAGTCGAGTTGGGATGCCCTGTACTGAGTGGTTATAAATAAAGCCACTCCTCAATGTGACTCGTTCTTTCTTCTTTTCTCTTTTACTTCCTGGTCACCTTGGCTGAAATGAATATGTGGGTTTGCAAATTAAGGTCACGCAGATATCTTGACACACTCTAGAAGTAAGACTGGCCGCGCGAGGATCGTGAAGAGATCTAGGGGATACTGGAGCTGTATCATGACAAACAGCATGACAAACAGCAAAGCTGATGGTACTGAACTTTCTAGACATCCACATCCTCAGCCAGTGTATGGGACAGAAAGAGACAAAGATCAAGGAGGTCAGCTGAGATGAACTGCGCTTGCTGTTCTTTAAGTTGAAAGAGCGAGGATTTCAATTAGACATTAGGAAGAAATTGTTTACTGTAAGGATGGGGAGGCCCTGGCCCAGGGTGCCCAGAGCAGTGGTGGCTGCCCCATCCCTGGAGGTGTTCCAGGCCAGGTTGGATGGGGCTTGGAGCCCCCTGACCCAGTGGGAGGTGTCCCTGCCCATGGCAGGGGGTGGCACTGGATGGGCTTTGAAGTCCCTTCCAACCTAAACCGTCCCATGAATCTGTGATGATTCTGTAATCTGGCGATGTCCTTGCAATGTCCTGTGGGACTAGAGGATGTCACTGTTATCTCTCACCTGCAGATCACTGCCTTGTTTCATTGTGGTCAGAAACATTTCTAACTGTGGCAGGGTGCAGTTGTTCACTGGCTTTCTCAGGCACGCAGTATTACAGCTTCAGACATTTCCCGGAACAGCCTTTGTGTGAGAAGTGACTTTCAGTTCTGTCAAGCACATTGGGGTTCTGGGTCCTGATCCAGGGGTCTCTGAGGCAGACTGTTCTTCTGCATTTAGCTTATTTTTTCTGCCAGATAAAGTCCATTTCCATTATACAATCTAATACGACTGTAGTCTGGGAGGGAACTCTGGCTCGATGTTCCCGATAGGTGTTGGGGCACAGAGAGCCGTATCACATCTGAAAAACAGACCGCATGTCTTCAAGTGTGTGGAATATTTTCTTCCCAGAACCATAGTTACCTTGCATTTTTCTTCTCTAAGGAACAATAATAAAGCTGGAATAGACAGCCTATAATCCAGTTTTGAAGATAAAGCAAGCCATCCACATGTTCCCAGGCTCCCATAAGGTGGTGGTAGGAAGCTTCTGCTGACATGCTTGGAACAGTGAGAGTTCTGTGATCTACCTGCAACAAGAGGAGCCAGCTCTTTATTCGTCCTTTTGTGTTGGTGGAGAACTGCAACATTAAATTGCCCTTTGATTTTTAAAGCCTTCAATTTGTTTGTTTTTCTGGTACAAAGAAACTTCTTAAGCAACAGTTAACATAATCTCTTTTTCTTATTGTGGTTTTAGATGTTATCAGTCACAGTATCTTTCTTCCCGTATAAGGATAGAGAGGGGAGCAGGAAATCTATCCTCACTTGATAATCAGCAGAGAGGCATTCACCTTGATTAAATGCAGAGTTATGCCACATCATCTTTCCCATCTCTCTTTGTAAGGCTTAGTGTTAACAGAATCGGTGGCATCATGATGTATTCAAGCAATTTGGATGGCATTTCAGGCTTTTCCTGATTGTTTATTTTAAGGGTGTGCCTGCACTTTATAAACTTGTGTTCTGTCTGTCTGTTTTATTTTATTTTATTATTTCTGTGTCATTTTCCCAAGTGTGCAGCCCAGGAGAAAATCTTTTACAAAGTATAGTTGAGGGTGCATCTTTACTATGTTCTGTTATGCCAAAGTGTTATTTGCACACAACAATCTGCCTGTTCTAGTTGCATACAGTTCTGGTACACTTGGCCTGCTGCATTGCCAACAGCGATTCGGATGGTATGTGCTGCAACATGAGGAGGCAACAAAATTTGTCATGATATCTGAATTGTATTTCATCTTTTAATCTCGTTTCAAGTGTGCAATGCAGATGGACCTCTGCTGTTGCTTCACTAGTTTTCTTTCTTTCACATTGTCCTATTTGGGGTTTTTTTTTATTGTATATATAGTTTTCAATTGAAAGAGAGATCTTAGGGAGAAATGGTTTGCTGTGAGGGTGGGGAGGCCCTGACCCAGGGTGCCCAGAGCAGTGGTGGCTGCCCCATCCCTGGAGGTGTTCCAGGCCAGGTTGGATGGGGCTTGGAGCCCCCTGACCCAGTGGGAGGTGTCCCTGCCCATGGCAGGGGGTGGCACTGGAGGGGCTTTAATGTCCTTTCCAACCCAAATCATTCTGTGATTCTCTGATTCTGTGATTCTGTGATTCTATGTTTCTATGACATAAGACACAAAGACATAAACCCGTGCTGCCTACACTGTGGGTATCAGGCATCTCTACCTAACTTCACCGCATCATCCCATAGACAGGGGAAAGGCAGAAGGGTTTAATCTCAAACCAATCTAACCCCTAAAATCAACTCTGCATGGAACCCACGTTGCCTTCGTGGTTGTCAGGTCCAAATGGCCACAGCCAACTTGGGTTCTAGCTCTAACGTAAAAAAGCTGATTTAAGGTTTTAAGGTTTCTAGATTCATTATATCAGACTGATTTTTCAGTGTCATAGGTAGTTACACAAACAATTAAAACTTACTAAAATGCTTTGTTTCAGCTTGTTAGACCAAAGAAATGTTTTCTATGGCATAGCTTAACACTAAACTATATTTTCCTTCATAATATACTGCAGTGATTTATGGGATGTGTTACTCAGATGTTCTAAATGAGTCTGGTGTAGTGTGATTTTTTTAAAAAAACAAACCCTAAACCTCTTCAAATTATTCCAAAGACAGTTTATTCCTGATGGATATATTTAAATCTATTTTTATAAGAAAGTGATTATGTTTTTATTCTCATGAAAAGTGATTTTTTTTTCCCTGGAAATAGTATTTTGTAAAAAATCCTTACCTAGCTGTAATGAGATACTTTCAGGATTGCAGCCCTGGAGACAGAGAGACATGAATGTCAGTTGTTTTTCTTAGAGTCTATTCCAGCGTCCACTACATCCATATCCTGCTGTGTATTAAGATTCTCCCTTTGTTCTGGGCTCAGGCCTCTTTGTGTCCTTGTTCTTTCAGTAAGTTGCAGGCAAGGCAGAAGGATGAGCTGCCAGGAAGGTTTGGTTGGAGAGTATTAATTTGTCGTGGAGAGAGCTGGATTAATAAACCTATGGTTATTTCAGATTTGAAAGGTGGGCAACGTTACTCAATTTGGGACCTGTTTGGAAGAAGCAAACTGGTCTGTGACAAGACACTTGTGTCTGCCAAAAAGCCAGCTGTAACGAGGGCTTGGATGATGCTTAAAGGAAAATCAGACCCAAAACAGGATTATACAGACCTTCCCAGCCTCTGAAATTGGTTTGATCTATAAATCACAAAATGCAGGCTTCTCTGTTTCTTCGGTGGAGACTTCTATGTGACAACTTCCTTAGTGATTTTGCAATCTCAGTAGTGTTGGGTCATGGCAACAAACTACTTAAAACATTTGCAAAAAAATATCTGTTCTGTGATCACAGTTACTCAATAAAGAGAAGCACTCTGATAAACTTACTGTTTATTCTGGGCATGGGTTGCTTTAGTTTCACTCTCTGAGATGTAGTTAAAGCAAGTAATTAAGGTGTCTTTAAGAGGTTAGAAGAAAGTTATGGCCAATTTGCAGGGACTGAGGCTGACAAGATTGAATTGAGGAACAAATTATCTGCGTTGTTTTGGGCAGTAGTGACAGATTAGGAATTAGTTTATATTATTTTATCAGCCTCGTAGGGCCAAGAGATTAATGTAGAGGAACAGTATCACAGTATCACAAGTTTGGAAAAGACCTTTGAGATCATCGAGTCCAACCTATGACCCAACGCCTACACCTACTCCTACTCCTACTCGTCAACTACACCATGGCACTAAGAGCCTCATCCGATCTCTCTTTAAACACCTCCAGAGACGGTGACTCCACCACCTCCCTGGGCAGCACATTCCAGTGACCGATCACCCTTTCAGCGAAGAACTTCTTCCTAATGGCAAGCCTAAACCTCCCCTGTTGAAGCTTGAGACCAGAAAGCATCCACCCAAATTTCCATTTATACCTAATGGCAAAGTATATCATAGAATCATAGAATGGTTTGGGGCCGGACGGGGCGTTAAACCCACCCGGTTGCTCCAAGCCCCATCCAACCTGGCCTTGAACACCTGCAGGGATGGGGCAGCCACCACTGCTCTGGGCAACCTGGGCCAGGGCCTCCCCACCCTCACAGTGAAAAATTTCTTCCTAAGATCTAACCTAAATCTCCCCTCTTTCAGTTTAAACCCCTTCCCCCTCATGCTGTTATTCATACCCCTCGTGCTGCATCATTCAGTATCCCATCCAGGAGGTGTTGGATGTTTTGGGTTCTACCTACACCATGTCCTAATGTCTCAAAATATAGATGCCAAATGTTATCTCAAGCAGAAAGAATCTTATATTCTGGACTACATGTTCTTTCAGGAGCACATGTCCCCACGGTCAGTTAGCAATAGGCCTGAGACTGCTGGGTTTTCTCATTTCTAATCCAAAAATGGTTCAGGGCTCTTGAACCTTCATTAGATGAGCAATGGTGCAGTACCCTGCTGAGAAGCTCTTCACAAGCTGCATTTACAATTTTCCCATTGAGAAGGGGAGGGAAAGGAGAATAAAAATGAATTTTGAATATTATAATGTGCTAGATTACATTTATGATACACATTTGATGCAGTATTCTACTGTATGTGTGTGTAGATATGCCTATATGAATCAATACGGATTTATCTTGTATTTATTAAATACTCGTGACCTGCTTGGTATAGAAATAGTGGAAATGTGTATTAAACAAACACTGAAATTTCTGAAGAGTAAACTTCATAGATTATAACACAAGACTTCGGAAAACAGCCAGGCCCCTGCCTTGCATTTCTTTCAGACAGAGGTTACACTCATGGAGTGGGAGTTGGAGCCTCCACCCCTTCCATTTCTAAACAATAGTTCATGTTTTCCATTTCAGCTGCATCCCTTCTTGCAGCCTGGTGAAATGATGTATATGATGTAAATTAAGAATTGAGGAAAAAAATGCTTTCTTTTAAGAAAATTCTGGCTAATTAAATTTAGTCTTTTGTATCTGAGCAAAAGCCTGAGCCAGACCAAGAGCTTTTTGAATATCAACACCACATCTTGAATTGGTTCTGATTTCCACTGAAATTATCATCTGGATGCATAGAAATGCTTTGACTGAATCTGGTCAAGTGTTGTTGCTGTGGTTTCCTATATTGGAACATTCCATTCTTACTCTCCTTTTTCCAGGCAGTGTAGTGCCTTCTCTTCTGATGACAGCTACATGATCAGAAAGCAATCCATATTGTGGATGACATGTGAAACAGAGCTCTACATAATATATTTGGATAACCATTGATTTCTGAGTTTGGGAGATAATTCTTCACTAGAATTCTGTAACATGAAAAAGAAGATTCTTCTTCCACATGATAAAAGAAAAAAAAGAAAAATTATTTTTTAACTGAAAAGGAATTGTTATTAAAATCTGATTTTTGTATTTTGGAAATACAACTGCATCTGCTTAAGAAAGAAATATTAGCAGTTTTTTATCCATGATCAAAATGCTAAAAAACATTTTTTCTCATCCTGTCTTTTAGCTTTCTTTGAAGTCACAATATTAAACCTCCTTAAAAATATTTATGTGTATTTAGTTAACAAAAGCTCCTGTAAGTTGAATCCATGCTGGCAAAAGGTTCAGGTAAGCTCTCTATATAAGCTTACAGACAATTGTGTAAATCTTCAGCCATTAAAGAGAAAGGAGAAAAAAGCCATCCTCATTACACTGCTGTCATTTACTCTTCATCTCCTGTCCTCTTTAGCAGCATTAAGATGGGATGTAAATTTGCCAGTTAATGCTGTTAGAAAATGGATGGTTCAAGAAGGGCAGGAATTAGAGATCAGTATTAGGTGCAGATAAGCTCCTTTTCCTCCGCAGTGGCGGCTGTTTAACATTCATGGGAAAATCATCATCAAACAGCGTTATCACAGCTCTGTTGATGGCTGAGGAACTTCATCACTATGATAATTTTTTTTTTTATAGCTGTGAGCCAAAAAGCTCCCTTTTATTTCTGCTGTCTATAACGGCGATAGAAGCTTGTTTGTATGGGTAGGGTATTGCAAACCTCTAGCTCTTCAGCCAGGTTTGATTTCTTGCCACCATCGCTTCCCCCCCTCAACCCCTTGTGTACGTTGCACTAAACAGCAATGCTGATAATAAAAAGAAAAAAAAAAAAGAAGAGTGCTCAAACAATCCTTCAAAGCATAACTGATATTTTCACGATCGGTAATTCAAAGTTTGACAAGTGATGCCATTCTGTAATGAAACTGTCATCCATTTTGTGGCGACTAAAGGGTAGAGACTATAAAGCGAGCAGGCAGGGAAGGGCTGACTATCGAATGTCACGTTAACTTGACCAGGAGGTGGGTTAAGGATCACAACATAACAATTTTTTTTCAGCAAGAGCCACTTCTTTAATATATTTTCATCCTCAAGTGAAGAGTTTCACAGCCTGTTACACCTTTTTATCCCCTCCAACCCAAGAGGAGAACTGCACTTTCCTGTATTTTGCTTTACCTTAAAGAGATATTGGGTCATCTGTGAGTATTTTGCCACAATGTACAATATCCAATATTAAACTCGTCGAATTTCTGTAAGAACTCACCTCTAAATGATATTTCTACCCAATGCTCAGCCATCTTCAAATGCATCTGAGATGCAGATCATGGTCGTTCTTTGCCTTGTACCTGGGAGGAGGGAACATACGCAGTTCCAGACTGGATGCCTTCTCCCAAGGGAGATAAGGTGCTATTCAAGGAAAATTTTTAATTTATTAAGGTTCTCAGCTTATGCTTCTTTGCAGCTTTGACCTCATTTTTTTGTAGTTTATCTGCTCTAAATGACATTTCTCATTTTGAATATAGCTGGAAAACATTGTGCTAAACAGCAATTTTGTAGCCTTCACAGCACCACCTGATAATTTTGATATTTCCACTTTGAATTCAGTATTGATTTGATTACTTAGGTAATTTACTTTTGACATAAGCGTATTCCTTGTCTTTTCCTGAGCAGGGACTTCCAATCATGCCATGTTGTGCTGAATTAGGTTTGGAGTTTGAAGATAAGGACTTTTGTCTACTCGACACTCAGCTTAGGCCACCAAACTCATTTCCCATAGGAGGAGGGTTTGAATCCAGTCAGGAACCTAAAGGTGAAAGGCTAGTGCTTTATAATTTAAATATTACCATATAAACATAAGTTTAAAGCAGATACTGCATGGTCAGGGAAATACTACAATTATTTTGAGTGGAATTTCAATGAGCTTTTTCCTGAAGAAGAAAGAGGCCCAAGAAGCCCCCAAAGCTGCTGATTTCCAAACATCCCAGTTGTCCCCAGGGTGACCCTTGCTTTTGGCCTTCTCAGCCTGATTGTCATCTTTGGGAATGGTGCCACGAGAGCCTTCCTGGGCTGCTGCCCTGGCTCTGCCCGGTGTCGCAGGGATTTAAGACCACAAGATAAAGCACGCCTTCCTTTGCTGAGCTTCAAACCTCTCAGCTGTGGCCAGAATGGGGTGGTGGCCCCAGGAATTATTATACTCTTACATGAAGTCATTGTTCTTCTTCATGACAAAGTAAGGGTGTAATAAAATAAAACTGCATTCCAGTTCAGGTTGCCGCTAGGACAAGAACCTTGTAGCTACTATGGGAAGCCAGCTGAGGTGACTGTACTCTTTCTTTGTAACAACCTCACACATTGGAGATGGTTTACTCTTTCCCCAGAGGGAAAGTTTGGTTTACGTTCTGAGTTTCTGTGAGGAATGGTCACAGTATAATCAAAGGAACCGTCACTGGCTTTTGAAAAGGTGAAGGAGTCGTGATGTTTGATACTGAGGGGTTGGTTTGTTTAAGCAGGACAGTAAAAATTATTATGGAAACTAATGTGCCAAGTAAGGTCTGTTTTGGAGCTGTTCTGGCAGCATTACATGCTTTTCCTCCTTATTCCTTGCTTTTCTCAGCAGGTTATCCCATCTGTTTTCATCAGCAAGGAGTACAGAAGAACGGATATTTTAATGTTTTGTACTACTGAACTGGATGGGATCTTATCTTGCATTAGATGTACAATTTTTTTCGTGTGATGAAAGGGAGGAAGCTTGTGTTACCATAACATTGACCTTAAGATACCGTAGTAGTGTTAAAAAGAGACACCTTCTAGCCTTTTCCAGGCTGTGTGAAGCCTGCGAAATGAGTAAATACATTGGCGTGTTTCGGTATTTCTTCAGGATGGCTTCCTGACCTATTTAAATGTCCTGGGTTGTATTCACTGTTTCCTGGGACATCGTAGTTTCTTGTCTGGTTCATTTTAAAATAACTTGACTACAAAAAAAAAAAAAATAAATGCCTTGGGTTCACAAGAACAAAAGACAACGATTGTAATTTGCCTCTGCCCTTTAGCAAAGCAATCAGCAATTTTAAAGTATTTTACTGTCATCCATCTAGCTATCTGTTCATCTTGTAATACCCTTCCTTTTTCTTGGAAATATTCAAATTTATTAACCTTTTAGTAACTGGTAACCATTAAAACACTGTCTTTTATTAACAAAGAGGAAATGTAAAACTTTGTGTGCTAATTTATCGGTTTACTTCCTTTTCTGTAAACAAAAGCTGTCAAATTGTTGCCATTGCCAGTCATGGGCTGTGCTACTTTGGCTTCCTCATTGGCAAGACCGTAGACATGACTGGGTTTACACTATAGCTAATACTGAGGTAAAAGCAGATCTGTTCACCCCAGGAAAACTGGCTCTTTGTTTGAAGTCACATTAGTCTCATTAAGAAAGGTCCAGAGTTCCTTAGGGACAGAGACAGGCACGGTTGGACTCGGTGATCTCAGAGGTCTCTTCCAACCTTATGATTCTATGATTCTATGAAAAAGTGAGACTATGCAGATGCCCCATCCCTGGAGGTGTTCAAGGCCAGGCTGGATGGGGCTTGGAGCCCCCTGACCCAGTGGGAGGTGTCCCTGACCATGACCAGGGGGTGTAACTGGGTGGGCTTTAAGGTCCCTCCCAACCCAAACTGTTCCATGATTCTATGATTCAGCTGACCCAGCCTGTTAAAGCAGTGCAAGGACATACAAGGCAGTTCATCCTGGCTCACTGGACTCCACTGGAATATGAAAAAGATCGGAATATCTTTGGTTGTGAGAAGGCTAAGGGCCAAGGTAGGCAGTGCACACCTGCTCATGTTCTGGTTTAGTCTTGGTTACTCAAGAGTTTTTCTCAAACAATAATAGAATGCATGTTCATCTGTATTCATAGAAACAGACTCTTATACCCTGGTAAGCAAGGCATTTATAAAAACTACAGTTCCTTAGAAAGTTCAGTAAGATCAAGTGCAAGGTCCTGCACCTGGACCAAAGCAATCCCAAGCACAAATACGGGCTGGGTGGAAAATGGAATGAGAGCAGCCCTGAGGAGAAGGACTTGCGGTACTGGTGGATGAGAAACTCAACATGAGCCGGCAACGTGTGCTGGCAGCACAGAAACCCCCCATGTCCTGGGCTGCACCCAGAGCAGTGGGACCAGAGGGTGAGGGGGGGGATTCTGCCCCTCTGCTCTGCTCTGGTGAGACCCCACCTGGAGCCCTGGGTCCAGTTCTGGAATCCTCAGCACAGGAAGCACTGGACTCTGATACCTCTTGCTGTCCTCAGCCTCTGCTTTCCGCGGGGCAGGGACTGTGTGACATCTTGTCTGAGTGGCTTCTGTATGTACTGGGATAACCAGAAACTAAGCAACTTTTGGACTTTTATCTGTAACCTTTAATAATTTGCTATGCATATCCACTCATTCCTTTGTTATATTATCAATATTCTCTAGTGCTACTGGTTTTAATAAGAAGCCTTTTCACTGGTTTGCTTTGTTCTAGTCATCTAATCTCCTAATGGAAGTTTCTAATTAAATTCCTACAGCC
Source organism: Neomorphus geoffroyi (assembly GCA_033558235.1). NCBI lineage: Eukaryota > Metazoa > Chordata > Aves > Cuculiformes > Neomorphidae > Neomorphus > Neomorphus geoffroyi. The sequence goes on along the minus strand of JAUMJM010000016.1, from coordinate 2,790,924 downwards.
ATTTTCAAACTGTGTTTTGAATAACAAAGTCTTGTAAATGCTCAAAGTGTGTCTGTCCTCCTGACTTGGATACCCTACCTTCCAAATAGCAGTGGGGAAGTGATGCAGGTCACTGTGGAGAAGTGTTGCGGAGAAGCTATCTCAGCCAAACGAGGGGCAGATAAAGGGCTCGTTCCCGGTACAGGAAATAATGCAGTGGGTTTAAGAAGAGTCTTCCAGGGTCTCACTCGTAGTTTTAATGAACATTGAACTGATAAAGAAGGAATATCTTGAGTTTTTTTCACCAGGGGAGACTTCGATTAGAGATTAGGAAAAATTTCTACACTGAAGAAATCTCAGGTACTGGCAGAGGCTGCCCAGGGAGGTGGTTGAGTCACCATCCCTGGAGGTGTTTAAAAGATGGGTAGAGAAGGTGCTCAAGGATCTGATTTAGTAATGGACAGGTACAGTTGGACTTGATGGTCTTGAAGCTCTTTTCCAACCAAATGATTCTATGATTCTATGACTCATGAGCAAGGAGCACTTTCCTGCTGGACCTGGTGCTCCACAGAAGTTGAGAAACTGGGTTTACCAATGAAATTTATTACTTCTCTGTATAAACCCTTTTAATTTGGTTTGAACTTTACCCTCTGGGAGCGCAGAATCATAGAATTGTTAAGGCTGGAAAAGACCTCTGAGATCATCCAGTCTAACCATCAACACAATACCACTGTGCCTACTAAAGCATGTCCTGAGGTGCTATGTCTACATGGTTTTGTAACCCCTCCAGGGATGGAGACTCCACCACTGCCCTGGGAAGCCTGTTTCAATGCTTCACCACTCTTCCAGTAAAGAAATTTTTCCTAATATCCAATCTAAACCTCCCTTGGCACAGTTAAGGGTTAAGGGTTAATTAAGTTAAGGGTTGAATTACTGTAATTAGTATTTCATCAGTGTTCTTCAGCTATTGCTGAAGAAGGAAAGAAAAAAGTGAAAAGAAAAAAGAAAAGTCAGAATCAGCTCATAAATATGATAAATATGAAAGACTCTGTCTAATTGATCCCTTTATTAATCCCAGGAAATATTGCAACCAGCATGTGCTATCATTTCCAGTTGGACCTGCAGCAGCACACAGACCAACCGAGCTCACAAAAGGTGTTTCTCGGTGTTCACACCTGCATGTGGTTCCCAGATATTTCTGCCCACGGACCAGCTCATCCTCTGGCAGGCACCAAAATATTCGTTGTCTGCAGACTTGATGTGAAAACCTCAGCAGAAGCTTCCCCTTTCTCTCTCTGCTCTAAGGTACCTACTCCTCCTGCACACCTGTAGAGGATATTGTTTTGGCCACAATAAGATGAGCACAGGTGGTAACATAATGCATATTGCGTCTAGATTTAACACCTGTGCCACATAAGGCTTACAAGTTCTAATCTCTTTTATTTAAGTTTTTGGCACTTTTCTACTTTTCTTTTATTACAGCAGTTTAATAAGTGGACAAAGAACAGCAGCCGATTTATTTAGAGGTGGTCCAGATTTGTCATCAGAAGGGCTGTGTTTCAGAAGTGATTTTTCCTTTTCTTGCAAAAGTTTGTGGGTGTAAATCAAAAGCTTCATACATTTTTTTTGATGTATAAATTCAGCATTGTTTTATGTTAGAGCTAAAACCCAAGTTGGCTGTGGCCATTTGGACCTGACAACCACGAAGGCAACGTGGGTTCCATGCAGAGTTGATTTTAGGGGTTAGATTGGTTTGAGATTAAACCCTTCTGCCTTTCCCCTGTCTATGGGATGATGCGGTGAAGTTAGGTAGAAATGCCTGATGCCCACAGTGTAGGCAGCACGGGTTGATGTGTTTGTGTCTTATGTCATAGAATCATAGAATCACAGAATGATTTGGGTTGGAAAGGACATTAAAGCCCACCCAGTGCCACCCCCTGCCATGGGCAGGGACACCTCCCACTGCATCAGGGGGCTCCAAGCCCCATTCAGCACAGCACCCTAACAGCTATGGTTTTCATTTATTTAACAATACAATAGACTCTATAAAAGTGAGTTTCATGAGCTACCAGGAGAAAAATTTATGGGAAAACTGACTGGAAAAGACTGTCAGTCTAATGATCTGTTTAATTCCATTCAGCTCCATTCACAGAACTCTTCTTTTTCAGCATCATTGGAAATAAGCTCGATTTAGTCAAAAACATTTTTCTGAACTTGGAAACTGTATTCTAGGAGAAAACTTTGCAAATGTGATATTCTTTGAAAAGCAAAGGCAGACAGAAAAGCTTTCAATTTTCCAGTACGTTTGTGAATAAATTCCTTTACCTTTTTCCCCAAAGAAAAAGGCCAGTTATCTCTGTGAAGAAAACTCTCCACTACAGAAAACCGAGTGCCTCATCAGTGATGTAGATTTGGGGACAGACAGTCCACTGCCTGTAAACTTGAGGCTCAGGTGACAGATGGAAACCAGATAAAGTGAGTGTACTGATCACAGTGGAAAGATTAGACTCTGTCATTTGCATCTTGTCTTCCAATAACATTTGCTCCAGTTTTGCCTTTGCATTTACCTGAGCTGTGAACACAGGTATCTGAGGCCTGAACTTACATGAATTTCATTTTTTAAGTCCAGTGTTTCTGTTTAGCTGGATTTTAGTTCTACATCTAATAAAATACAAACACTTCAGGGAAAGTGTGTCAACATTTCTGCTCCCTCAGAATTCATCGCAGAGCTTTCTGCCTGGCACAGCACACTGGCAGCTAATGGTTATAAATGGTTTTTGTTTCAACATGAGCCAGCAAAATGTGCACTTGCAGCCCAGAAAGCCGAGTGCGTGAGAGCAGGTGACGGGAGGGGATTGTCCCCCTGTTCTCATGAGACCCCGCCTGGACCCCTGCATCCAGTTCTGGAGTCCTTAGTGCAGGAAGGACCTAGAACTGTTGGAGCGAGTCCAGAGGAGGTGACGGAGATGATCCGAGGGTTGGAGCACCTCCTGTATGGGGACAGGGTGAGAGAGTTGGGGTTGTTCAGCCTGGAGAAGAGAAGGCTCTGGGGACACCTTAGAGCAGCCTCCCAGTACTGAAAGGGGCTCCAGGAAAGCTGGGGAGGGGCTCTGGATCAGGGAGTGCAGGGACAGGATGAGAGGGAACAGATTTAAGTTGAAAGAGGGGAGACTGAGATGAGATCTTAGACAGAAATGTTTTGCTGTGAGGGTTGGGGAAGCCCTGGCCCAGGTTGCCCAGAGCAGTGGTGGCTGCCCCATCCCTGGAGGTGTTGAAGGCCAGGTTGGATGGGACTTGGAGCCCCCTGACCCAGTGGGAGGCGTCCCTGCCCATGGCAGGGAGTGGCACTGGATGGGCTTTGAGGTCCCTTCCAACCAAACCCATTCTGTGATTCTGTGTTGATGAGTTTGCCTATTTTCCCATTCATACGGAACTGAAAATTTTCATTTTGATTCCTGCTTGGAATCTGAAGTACCACTGGTAGGACCGAGACCTTATCTCTCTCTAAGGAGGATATCAGAGGAAACTGGTTTCAGCTCATTGATCTTACAAACTTGTGATAGATCTTAGGATCCATTTTTAACTGTTTCTTTTGAGGAAGATGCAAAAATCCTCATGAACAACTGCTCAGAGAGGAAGTAGTTCTGTTGCCCTCATCCTGGGGTTTGGTGTAGTCCAGTATCCTGATCAGCTGAGTCACTGAGCGCTTTCCCCATCCACTCTGGGAAGAGCCCATCTTCATGCTCGTGCAAGCTCTCCAGCACTACACGCTGCTCAGACCTTAAGCCTTTTTTTAGTAGCGATTAATGAGAATCGTGATGTAGAAATTAAAATGGTAATGAGCTTTTAGCATAATGAGAAGAGCTTGTAAAGGCGAGAAAAAGCATTTATGGGTCTACCAAGTTACACTGCACCCCAAATACAAAAGCACATGTTAGTCTGGGTTGGAATGAGCCATATTGACTCATTTCATTGTCCACAAATCTATTAAAACATCCATAACCCTTACGTCATGCAGAAAGATAATGCACTCCTGTCTCCAACCTCATAATCTAGCATTCTTCTTATCAATAGCTTTGTTAATTTGGGGTCAATAAATCGATGTACTCATTTCGGCTTGTTTATTTTTTCCTTTTTCTTCTTTAATATCTTTTAAAATGTACCAGTAGCCAGTGATGTACAGTCGATGCTTCAGGAGCCCCATAAATAGCTAATGCAGTTTATTTCTGTAGAAAACAATGTAAATTTTTTATATTACTCAATTATGCTTGGAGCTGTTTAGGTGAAATGCAACATAATTTCTATAAATGAAAAGTAAGTGCAAGTATAGTTTTTTGATCTTTCCCTCTCTCGATGAGCGCTAACAACAGTAATACCACTTTCAGAAGAGAATGAAGCAAATTTTTTATAAGTAACCCGGTTGCTTCTTTTTGATGATTGTGTGACACTTTGCAAGTCTTACAAGTACCAAAGTGTAACAACGAACCTTCTCACTGTGTCAAAGACACCTAAGAACGTATAAGAGTTTGGAAGGCTTTTAAGCTTGGCCTGATAAGCAATCCATGAATATTGTAGCTACAATATGCTCCTCGCTGTTAGCTGAACTGATATGTTGAATAGATGTCCAGTTTTATGCATCGGAATTGAAAGTAAATTTCATTTCTGGGGGAAGAGGGAAAAAAAACATCATTCAGAAGAAAAGACTTTGGTTTTGAAATAATTTTCTTTCTTTTAACATATATAGAACATTCATCTATTTGAAGTCTGGCTCCCAAATATAACAGGTTTTATCTCAGAGGCAAGAAAAATCATGGTAATTTAAAAAAAACCCAAACAAACAAACAACCAAACATAAAAACTGAACAACCAAAACAAAATGTATTTTAAAATGTTTCCAAGTGTTTTGAGTTGTTTGGATGTAGGCGGTACCTACATTTGGGGTCTAATGGGGAGTCAGGGATGTTTGCAGCGTAGCTTTTCTTTTTCTCTGATTTTGTTTTATGGGTATAATTTGTCTCTACCTCATTGAACAACCATATATTCTCATAAACATGTTCCTTTTGCATTTCATGGCTGCAGCTTATCACTCTTCGTATTCGTTGCCTCGCTGCTCCACTGACTTCTTAACAAGTTGGAAAAGTTGGAAAAAACAAAAAGTCTTGCTCTCACCAAACAACTCTGAGAAACTCAGTGGAGTTTTAAGAGTTATTGGTGTAAGGAAAAGTGCCCAATTTGCTTTACATGAGGGATTTGCTCAGCTTAGAAGACTCAGTCTCACAATTCAGTGCAAGGAAGAGGGTCACAGCTTGCCCTGTCCAGGATAGATGGTACCTGTGTCATCAAGGTGATGGCTCTTAGATCTCACAGAATAGCCCTGTTCCTGAAGCCACTGAGGTAAATGTTGGAGACTTAACAGCACAGCAGGGTATTTTGTTCTTAAACCCCTGACTGAGTCTGATCACCTAATGAACATGGGGCTTTATCCTCCCTATCTGATGCAATTGTGGATCTGCTTATAAATAGCTATTTTTTCACTGTATTGGACGTGGACGGCTCTCTTGCCAAACTGTTCACACAAACTACCTCTGTGACTTGAAGTTACGTAATATTTTGATCTATCTAATGAGTAAAAGAAAGCAACTCTTAGAAGGAAGCTCGTCCTGCGAGCCTGCCTATGAGAAGCTACGGAGTGAGAATAAGGTTTTCAGGAAGGGAAAGGGAGGGGGATACAGACTAACTCTTCCAATGGGGTTTACAAAGGAGATACAGTGCCCCCTGCTCTGCCTTTTCACTCAGGGAGACAGACGTTAAGACGCATTAATCCTATCATTTGTATGTCTGTAAATATCAATAAAGTATGTTATTTGGCATTCACACTGACACAATAAAGGGCGAGGACTATCTTTTTCAGGAAATTTCACAGAGCCATTCACAAACAAAAGCTCAGTAATTTAATCTTTCAAAAGCTCAATAATGCTAAGTTCAAAATTGCAGGTTTTAAACTAATGTACCTGATAAGTAATGATGACAGAATTTAAAAGGTCCATTATTTGGTAATCTAATATTCCCAATCCCGGTTATCTGTCAAAGAGAATAGTCTCCCTTAAACAGCACTAATGTGTTCACATCTACATTAATCTCTTCGGGAGAAAAGAAGCATTCTTTATGGGCTTTATCTGTTTCCAAATGTCTGACTCCACAAGGAGCCATTTCGCACTGCTGATGAGGCTGTGTAAATGACTTGAAAGTCTTTGTATGATAGGTGCGATTTCTTACGGATACACGCGATACCGCATTACCGAGAGGCACTCCCTGGCCAGCCCTCGGTGTTCCTTTACACGCTGGGCCCAGCGCTTTTCAGTCCTCTGCTGCTTCTTCACTCCAAAACAAACACCGTGCATATGGGTTTGCTCCTCATCTGCTTTTGTTTTCTGTCCTGAAGGACATGGAACTGTTGGAACGGGTCCAGAGGAGGCCACAGAGATGATCCAAGGGCTGGAGCACCTCTGTTGTGAGGTTGTGAGGCTGAGAGTTGAGTTGTTCAGCCTGGAGAAGAGAAGGCTCTGGGGAGACCTTAGAGCAGCCTCCAGTGCTGAAAGGGGCTCCAGGAAAGCTGGGGAGGGGCTTTTTACAAGGACCTGGAGTGATAGGCCAAGGGGGAATGACTTTAAATTAGGAGGGGAAAGCTTTAGATTAGACACTAGGAAGAAATGATTCATGATGAGGGTGAGGGGGCCCTGGCCCAGGGTGCCCAGAGCAGTGGTGGCTGCCCCATCCCTGGAGGTGTTCCAGGTCAGGCTGGATGGGGCTTGGAGCCCCCTGACCCAGTGGGAGGTGTCCCTGCCCATGGCAGGGGGTGGGACCGGATGGGCTTTGAGGTCCCTTCCAACCCAACCCATTCTGTGATTCTATGATTCTCTCACAATATCATAGAATCATAGAATCAGAAGGTTGGAAGAGACCTTTGAGATCACCGAGTCCAACTGTGCCTGTCTCCTTTCTAAGCCCTGTCCCTGAGAAACTCATCCACCCGTTTTTTAAACCCCTCCAGAGATGGTGACTCCACCGCCTCCCTGGGCAGCTGTGCCAATCTGTGCAGCACAACTCTTTACTTCTGTTGGGTCATCTCCCATCTCCAGAGTCCCGAGGCCATGGTATCCGTGTGACAAAATTCACAAGGGGAGTGCTCAAAAGAATTGTGCCTCTGCTTTCTAGGGAGTTATATAGGATAATATACAAGAGAGTTTGGATCAGGTACACCACAACTGCCCGTGAACTCTGAATTCACACAAGGGTGTGTAGGGTAGCACAGGGAAATGCAGTCACTGCTTGTTTTCCTTGGACTTGCAAACAAGGCTTCTTCTCAACTTACTGCTCTATAGATTTCCCACCTTGCAGCTCACCTGTTTAAATCTCATTCACTAGAGAAGGTTTTGGCCTCAAGTAGGCTGGAGTTTGCCTTACTCCATTCTAATTTCAGGCTTATACAGAACTTTTTTGAAGTGTGTGTGCAATAGAATAAAAGCAGTCACTACTTCAGGTATATGGTACCTTTTCCTGGCTGAATTTTTCAAACACTTATCCAAGCAGAACATAGATACGTATGCACAGAATTCTTTATGTTTCTCATGTCTTACTCTATCTTGATTTTCAGAACTTAAGGACAGGCATCACAAAGTGACCCAGAAAGAAACTTTTCTGAATCATTATGAGTATCAGTTAAAAAAGCTTCTTTTGCAATGCTGCCTAGAGCAGTGAAACAATGCAGTTTCTCTCTGGATCCTGTGGAGCAGCGTGTAAATACACCTGGCATCAGGCTAGAAAAGAGTTCTGCAAGTGGGCTTGCCTCAAAGGGGTTTTTTTGTACAATTCAAAGGAAAGGATAAATGGTCAGAATTGTGGGATTGCTGAGAAAATGGAGTTGTTTGCAATGTCTGCAGGCTATTGGTTCAGAAATGTAGTTAAGTGGAAATTGCTTTTAAAACAACAAAAAAAAATCCTAACCTGAGTCACGAAAGGAAGCCTGGTGTTTGCATGTGAAAGCAGCTCTGTTTAAATTTAAAGAGTGAAAGAAAAGGTCCAGTTTAAGGAAGAGTTGCTACCTGTGCTTAATGGAGTTAGTGCTGTGAATCAAAAAGGAGCGCATGCTAAAATTATTAAATTTCATATCCAAATCATTAAATTTCATATCAAAATTCCTAATTTCATATCAAAATTATTGCAAGAATGGGTGTCATTAGATATAATTTGATATTCTGAGTGTTCTGAAACAAATATATCTACTGTACTTGTGTAGGTGAAACCCACCAAGACCATTAATTTCAAGGTATGATTTTGCAGCTTTCTTGGAGCAAAGGAAAATAAAAATCTAAGAATTTCATAACAACATAACCTTAGGAGAACGTCACATTAAATATATCCCTAGGAAAGCTGAGAGTTGTCTCTGGCTGGATCACACAAATAGAATGTCAGTTCTATGATGGGACAACAGCAAAAGTGATCCCTGGAAGCCGATGGATGACAATAGGTAGTCCTGCATGGCTGGTTCAAAGCAACGTGCCGCCACTGCTGAACGTCTTGCATCTGCTGAAAGCCAGGAGCTGCATTTGGGGATGCTGCCGGTGCAAACTGTGTCTAGGAATCCAGTAAATACCAGTTGGTCAAAGAACAGGATTCATTTCAATTAGGCAAACCATCACAATGGGGAGATTACGGCCAACTCTGTGACGCACACGTGGCCCTCTGGAAGCTGAATTCACTGTGGAAAACAAATGCCTTCATATTCTCACTTTCAATACCTGGCTGGAGATGAGCAAGCAGTTATTAGCCAGCTCCAGGAAAGCTCTTAAATCTGCATTCATATTTTAGTGTTTTGTTGAGTGATGGCAAGGGCAGCATGATATTAGCGTGACACGTGTAACCCTTGTGGAAGGAGGGAATTTAGGCATATCCACGCGCGCCATCAGCATCTGCTGGAGACAGTTTCTATTTGTGCCTTTTACGCACTCGCGAGTGCGTAAAAGGCACAAATAGAAACTGTCTCCCTAGTAGTGTTTTACTCCTGTTTATCCTCTTTGGAAGCTTTTTCATCCTGTTCGGCACATTAGACATTGGTGGTGTTTGGAAAGGTTTTGAAAGGTTGCAGTGAATTTTGCTTGCAGCTGTGTGGGAAGTTGTCATTGTCACTGAAGTCATCTTGGTGCCACCTATGACACGGGAAGATCAAATCCTGTGGATGTGCCACTGACCCAGGAGAATGTGCGGAATATTCTCTGCGTTCCTCTGTTTTACTTGGACCCTTCAAAACCAGAGAGGGCTCATTTCCCCCCCGATGTATCCGATTGCCACAGATAAATTCATCTTTATCTACAGAAAGAGATCTTTTATTCTGCTCACATGAGAACATCTTCCCGGACGATGTTTAAACAACTGCATATTGAAAAGACTTTGCAAAACCAACAATTAAAGGTAAACGAGTCAGAGGGTTTGCTAGGTGCTTGCTATATTTCTAGGTAATTCCCTTTCAATTCCAAACACTACCTAACAATTAATTTCTGCCTTTAATTACTTCATTAGTATCTCAGCTTTTCTTTCATTGTTTCACTGCTCCTGAGGGTTGTTTGTAAAACCTCTTTTCGATGTGTTTGGTTTCATTCATTCTGCTGTTAAGTATCCAACTTTGCTCCAGTTTAGCTCAGCTGGCCATCAACTCAAGCACATGGATGCTTGCGTTTTTTAGGCTGGTCTTTCTGTCCTTCTGAAAGATGACAGCCAGCATTCACAACCCACTCAAAAACCTATCCCTGACCTGCCTTAAAAAGTCTGGATTTCTCCTCGGGCTTGTGGATTTCCCCCCTTTCCTTTCTTTTTCCCTTTGAATTTGCTCTACAGGTCTTTAGCTCCAGCTAGTGGCTTACTCCAAAATGCAAATTTTGTCCAATGCCTTAAAAGAAAGGAGAAAGATGGGTTTAGTTGTAATTCTTGCAGTGTTCCAAAGTCTGTGTTCAGAGGGAGAATTATTCAGCGGCGTTAGTCCTTCCTGGTTAATTTGAGTTAACCCACAAATTCTTTAAAATGTAATAAATACACTCCTTTTTCAGATTACAAGCTCCGGTGTTATCGCATTGGGCCAAATTCTGCCCTCAAGTGTAGACTTGTATAGCTCTTCGGGACTTCAAAGGGAGCTGCACATATGTGTCTTAAAGCAAAAAAACAGATGTTTTATCAAATAAAAAGCTTTACCTTAGCTCCTACTTGGACTCTGCACCTTTCTTATTGAGAGCTGGTGTAGCCTTTGTAGAATAGGCAAAAACAAAACCCAAAAGGCTTTATTTTTAAGTAGGGTTTGAAATTCCAACCAACTTGGGTGGGATCCCTTTCTCTTGAGGCTTTGTAGTGCCCATGGATCTGGGGACACCCTGTTCAGGCTGGATGTCACTGGTGACAGAAGACCCTTTTGGCACAGTGTCACTTGGAGGAGCCGTTGGAGCTTCCACTGGGAAGAGGGACGAGTGCTCCTGCTGAAAACCTCTTGGGTGAATTTGGGCTGCGGCTCAGCAGATGCCGCCGTGTCCAGCTTTGGTAAATCTGCAGTCTCGGGCAGGGAGGGTTTGACACAAGCTGGATACTGGGGTGGAGGGAAGCAGGTTGTTCCCAGTAACAGATGTTTATGTCTTAATTTGATGATTTCACACAGACTGGCTTGATCTTCAGAATTTTAATGGTAAATGGTAAAAAAAAAGTGCAGTTTAAATTCAGAGAACCCCACACATCACTTCCTCCTTTTCTAAGTGTAGGTAAAATAGGTATAATTTAAAACTCTTTTCTTTCCCTCACCCAAAAAAAGAAGGATGTATATCTGTACTCTGGGAATGAAAGCATACGGGCAGACACAAGCTGAGCTTTGTTGTGCGACTCTCAGCATTGGCACCAATACAGGTATGGCTGTCTTGGCAGCTCTAGAGGAAATCCATTTGAATTCTACAATCCTCTTGTTTAAACCCAAAGACTCAAATGTCTGTTGTTTGTTCAAAGACTTTTATTGTTTCCATTTCATTACTTGGTGAACTGGATACCGGGACAGGTGTGTCTGCAGTCTGTTCATATTGACTGTCCGTCCGAGATACCAGATAACATGATAATGCATTCCTGGGTTTCACAAACGTTGTCACTTCTGCCACAAAGCCCTGGCACCTAGTGTAAATAAATATATCTGGAATATAGCGAATTCAATCCAGGTCTCTCTCTAAGGGCAATAATCTGTTCCTGAAGGCCTGACTCTCCTCATCAGTCAGAAATTGTGCTAGCCCTACCCTATTGATTCAATCCTTCCCCGACGGGGAGAAAAGCACCGGGGTACATGAAGAGATTTTATGTCAACATCTCAAGTGGAGCTTTGGCCGTAGCTGAAGCCTGCAGAATAAACAAAACTTATAGAGTGCAATACGGAGAATGCTGTGCATGCTCTGCCGTGATACAGATACAGCTCTCCCTCTGCTTTGTCTGTGTGTATTCCTATGGACAAACCCACGTATAAGCACAATTTATGTGCGTATATATGTATTTATACACAAAAGCATGCATTCGCACACAGTCTCCCACCAGTTTGTTGGATTCCTTATCTCCCACAAACACTTCCATTTATTTCCAATATAAATGTTCAGAGAGTGGCGGAACAAGTAGAACTGTTAAAGCACTTCCCAGGGTTCTGTTGTCAGCAAGTGCAATGTTACACCATGGCAAAAAAATAACATATTGGTCCTGTAATTTTCTACCGAGTGTACCAACAACACACTGAGGAGCCATGCGTGAGTCTATTGATCCATTAGGTCAGGGACCTTAAAATATTTGAGATTGTTCTTTATAAAAATAAAATAGCCCATACTTTTTTTGAATTGCCGTGGTCTTTCAAAGTCCATATAAAGTATTACGCAAGGAGACAAAGCTATTTTACCAGGCAGGCAGATATTCCAAATTACTGGTTCTTAACAAGCATGGTAATACATCAGTCAAAAGCAATAAATTTAAACTTAATGAAATCTCAATTTGCCTACAGTGCATTTCACTTTGACATTTTCTACATTGCCACGGTGCTTTGATAAAGTTTTTTAAAATGCAAAGAAAGTGTCTGTAAGGCTAAAGAGCAGACTTGGTGCCATTGTGCCCAATGGAACATTACAGTACTTAAGTTCCATCACTATATGCCCTGTGGCAGACTAAGCCTGAGTGCTAACATAGGTTCAGTTTTCATTATCATCATGTGATTATCCATTTTACTGCATTTAACTGATAATACAACTACCAGCTCACCTTAAAAGAATTAGCTTGGAGGTTTCATTGCTTTCCAAATGGAATTCATTTGACAAACAAATGACAATTAGCCCAGTCTCCCTGTTCTGTGTCGGGATGGTTTTTGATTGAACCTAGACCAATTTACAATTTTTAAATGAGTTTAGACATTTACATTTAAAATGTCTAGAGGAAATTAGCCTTGGGACATCTAACAGCCAAAATGCTTTTTGAAGTTGATTATTATTTGATCTAGTACCCTCTACCTGTACATTTTGTTCTGACTTCAAAGTTTTGGAATGAAAATGCCACCTACACCTCAAAGCACAGGGAAAAACTTAAAAGCAGTTTTACTCATTATGTTATGCAAAGAAACCTATATTTTAATATTCGTTTAATATGGTTAGTTAGCTTTAATGACACCAGTTTGACAGTGTCATAGTTTTCGAATATAAGACATTGATTGAAGTTTCCTGTGCTCGCCAGGGTTTTTTTGTAGAACGAAAGAATATCTTTTGAAGGTGAGATTCGTATGCCCTGCACTACCATTCTGCCACCGATAGAAATGTAATTATTTACAGATGAACGCTTGTCTTTGTACAGAGTCAAAAATATGTTGTCATTTCTATATTATTGTGTGTATCAAAATCTTTATTGATGTTTGTTTTCCTGCATACAAAATTTGTCCAACTATATTTATATTGGTCTTAAAGCGGGAGGGTCTCCTTGTGAAAAACGAGTTGTCAGTAATTCCATTATAAATATGCAAGCTCAGATAACGCAGCCATGGAAATTGGGCTGAAATTAGGCACATGGTATCTCAGCCTTGAGGTAATTTGGATCACACTATTTTTATTTTGTATTATTAATTTATGCATTTTTGTAAAGTTAGAAAACTGCACATTCGGCCACTGCAAAATTATGAGCATAAAAATAAGCGCTGTTGCTTTTCTGGCTTCTGAGTCTTTAAAGCCCAACTCAACGCCTATGGGAGTGTTATGACTTTCAGAAGTAGATCTGGTTTATTTTAACAAAATCACTATTTGGCTTTCAAGCAGTAATGATCACTTGGGAAGTATTTTTAAGAAACGTTTCATGAGTTTCTGGTGTATGTACTTTGTATGAGCATACAATGCAATCCACAAAGTATGCTCTTCTATTGTGAATAAATATAACTTTCTTCTAACTGTTCATAAAATCCCTACTCAACAGAGTTTTAGGCTTCTGAGGGCTCAGAAAGCAAATGAGATTTTGGGATATGCTCTATTGGGAACCTAGACCTGAACCAGCTGCACTAGCGTTTTCTCATCCCATGGTTACCTTTGAAGAATCAAAGGAAACAAATTTTCATAGAACCACAGAATGGTTTTGGTTGGAAAAGACCATTAAGGTCATCGAATGGAGTAGGTGTAGGTGTTGGGTCATAGGTTGGACTCAATGATCTCAAAGGTCTTTTCCTTATGATACTGTGATACTGTGAATCCAGTCACTGGTCCAGCCCTGCTAAATCCACCACTAGACCATGTCCCCAGGTAAGTCACCTACTCGTCTTTTAAACCCCTCCAGGGATGGTGACTCAACCACCTCCCTGGGAGCCTCTGCCAGTGCTTGACAACCCTTTCAGTAAAGAAATTCCTCTTGATATCCAACCTAAATCTCCCCTGGCACATCTTGAGGCCATTTCCCTTTGTCCAGTCACTGGCTACCAGGGAGAACAACTCCCACATTGCTACAACCTCTTTCCAGGTAGCTGTGGAGAGTGATAAGGTCTCCCCTTCAGTCTCCTTTTCTCCAGACAAAACAGCTCCAGCTCCCTCAGCCGCTCCTCATAAGGCTTGAGCTCGAGCCCCCTCACCAGCTTTCTTGCCTTTCTCTGGACATGCTCCAGCATCTCCGTCTCCTTCTTGCAGTGAGGGGCCCAAAAATGAACATGGGATTCTTGAGGAATGAAACGATCTTGTATCATCACACCACTATTCCATAACTTTCAAATCGTACCAACTGCTGTGGTTACCTATGTGATACCAGTGTTCAAAAAATTCTGGTTTGCTACATGCACAAAATACTGATTTTTGACAGTCCTCAGCTAATGTTGAGGCTCAACCGGGATCCGTAAGTCAGGTGTTTCTCCACATTTGTCATCTGAAGAGAATTGACCTGGTAGACCTAACTATCAAGCCAGATCCATACAAATGTAGCAGGGGCTGATGACATCTTCTCAGAGCAGCCTTCCCAAAATAAGGCGATGGTAGAATCACTTTCTTTAACGTTCATGGCAAAGTGTTCTTCTCCCTTGACATTTAGGATACACTCATGTCTTTTTTGCCGGCTCTGGAGGACCATCACCTGGCTTACTGGTTTTGTGTATTCCCTCTGCAAGGTATGTAATTCTGATTCTGCTTTGGATGCGAAGCCTAAATTCCTAGTTTAGATTTTCATATTTTGCTCTGAGGGCTCAGTGGTTAAAAAGTAAGTGCATGAACCTTAAGCAATTTGATAACAAAGGATCCTTTTGGACTTAACTCTCAGTCTTCTGAGGTTTGGTCCTTAAAGAAGTCAAAGTCTTTCACCTGAAACATTACCTTGAGGAGAGATTTCTTAGAAACAGCAAAAATGTAAATCAAAAAATGACCTGGGAAAAAACATTGAGCGGGCTGTGCCAGGTGTGCAATGACAGGGGCTTGAGCATGTGAGCAAATTTCAGCAGATCCAGATCTGTCTCAAAATGGGTCACAACACTCAGTTCAAGGTGATGCTGCCACAGTCTTTCAGGAATTGATATTTATATATTTTCTGCTATACTTTAAAATATGTGCAAGTGTGATAAATGCTCTTAAGGTGGGCTTGTTGAGCACACAAACACCCCAGGGATGTAGGTCAGAGACCAGCTCTCCTGGGAAATCTTTAATGATTGCATTCAAAATCTGCCATTTTCTACAGCCTAAAAAGCACATTTTAAATATAGATACTGAAATCCTCAGGTATGGAAGTGCAGGGAGGGGGTACTGAAGGCACTGGAAAATCAGAGTGACTAATCTCTCCAGTATCATCACTTCGAAAAATACTGGTTCTGCGTTCCAACAGAGACAACAACAGTTGGGTTTCTCATTTGGGAAACTCTTTTCCTTGTAGTACCTGCAATGAATTCTGATAAATTTAAACAGTTTCTTCTCATCAGCTCAGAGAACTTAAGTCTGCATGAAAATGTGAGGAAATGGCATGCGTGGTCGTGCTCATTTTTGGCAACCGCAGGACGTATCCACCTGAGCATGAAATACTCTGTGTCTTCAGGGACTCCTGCTCTCATTGCTCACCCATGTGATACAGGTATTTGGAGCATGAAGGAATGAGAGAGGGGAGAGGTTGAAGATATTTAGATCTGACCATGCTGCTGTAGAAAGAAAAGGCGGTATTTTTAGAAGACAAAAAAGATAGGCACCCAAAGCATGGAGCTCCTTGGCTTCCATGCTTTGAGGCACCTTTCTCCAACTCCCTGCAATCAACCTGACCTCACACAACTCTTGGAGAGACAGAAGGAAAGAGCGGGATGACAGGATTTCTAGGAAAAGTTGGGTTTCATTTATTATTTATAAATTTCACTTTGTACATATCTTTAGGGACATTAAGAGATTAGTAGTCATGCAGTTTGTTCTGAGAATTAATGCTAATCCTCAAAGATAGGTGAAGGGTAATTTCATTAGTTTCTATAAAGGTTTGGAATAAAACTAACCATTCAGTCAACAGTTTGAAAGGAGACATTTAGTGCTGTGCTCTCTGCTCTCCCAGCAGGCTCTGCCTTTCACGGGGATGTGTCAGCCCAGACTGGCATCTCGGCAATAAGGGTACATTCCTCAGAGGTTGTTTTATGTAAAATAGGTGGGTCCCTCTTTCCTAAATATGTCGTATAAAATCATTGTCTCTGGCATGACATGCAGTAGTTCAGGAAGGGAAGCTAATCTAGGAAATAAAGGGATACAGACTATTGATGCCAAAATCAGCAATTACATTGTATGAGATCTCATGAATAATTCCTGAGCTGTGATTTAACATTAATCTGAGTATTTAGTACAAAGCTGGGCCGACACCAATAAAATGCTGACTGATTTGTTTTAAAATAGTGCTCCTTCAGGCTTCACTACACTGCTTTGAAATGAATGCTTTTAGGTAATACCTCAACCTCGCCTCTGTAGAACACAGACAGATGCACCCATGTGACTGCACACTTAAAAATTACCATTCATTTTTTCCCTTCATTTTGGGCTGAAACCTTTTCCTTGTACAGTATTTAATACTAGCGATGATTTAGGCAAGTGGGCTTCGTAATACGGAGCTTTTCCTCCCAGGGAAAATCATACCAAGACAGGACTCTTTAGTACTGGGTGGTGATATTTGCTGTGTGCGCATTTCAGGTGCAAAGAGCAGGAGACAATCTTTGGTGAAGAAAGCAGGAAATGACCCAACCAAACCTTAGGAGACTTCAGTGTGTTACAATAGCTTCTGCATTGTTAAATAATGCTGCTTTCCAATGAACATCCAAGGATGATAAATGAATGGGTGAGTGAATCGGGGATGATCATCTCAGGAGACACCATACATTTATTGTGAAGCACTGCTACCTGTGCCCGGGAAATGCTGTCCTTATCAGCATCTCCCATCTCATTCACAGCTTCTGCCTCTGTAATAATGGCTTTGCCACTTAATAATGGTAAAGCGCTGACTGAATACGTTCATCTCATCCGTTAGCCTAGCGTGTCTGTTCAGTAGCAGCCCTCAGCCTGGGGTGCTCACACGTGTGTCCTGTGCACTCCTTTCGGGAATTAGAAAAAAGAGTTGTTGTGTGCAGAGCCCGAGCTGGCGTTAGGGTGGTTGTTCTGCAGTGACTCCAGAGTGGTCATGTAGTATGACTCTATATAGAAGAAATCACTGGTATTGTGTCTTCCCTAAAGTTACGGTGAAAAACTCTTTCTCCCAAACACCTGTTTCCAGCCAGCAGTCATTCTGGGCAAGTCAGCAATCTCAGTTACAAGTGACACTGACTCACTCTTAATTCCTGCATACCCACGTGTTATCGAGTACAGCCTGCACAGCAAAAGGAATTAAGCTGCACGTGTTCTTCTTGGCTATGCTGGATTGTTCCAGAAATAAGGTGTAGCTGTATGTCATGTATCCCTGTATGCACCAAGGAAACTACAGCAACAACACATTAGATTGCTTGAGGAGACTGTTGAATCTTCATTACCAAAGTTTTCAGTGTTCTTTTTCCCCCAAAATACAAGCATCTCTGTGATGTGATTTCTGTTGCAGTTCTGCACTCTGATGGGCGTTACATCTCACCAAGTTCCTCAGCGTGGAGATCATCAGTCACCCAATCAACCCTGGCACAATCACCCGAGTGACGGTGGTGGAACTGCAGAATAGCAAGATGGGCTGCGGTCTCCTGATTTCAAAAGGAGAACTTTTTACAAATGCTCTAATGAATCCTCTGACTTTACAATTTTTTATATTGTCTGGCACTTAAAAAATAACCCAATGTCAATACTAAAACAACTTTGTCTTGAATGCAACCCTAACCCTAACCCCAACCCTAACACTGTCTTTAGAGAGAGGGGAATTTCCGACTACAATGCACTTTCCAGCTGTGCACCAGCAAGTGTTGGGGGGGTTGTTTAGGTTTTGTCTTCTGATGCTAATTGTGCTGTAGGATAAATAACATCAAGGATCGGGGTCTTTATTGCATATCTTGTGTCTTCTTCATGTATTTGTTTATGGAACTGCCTGGACATGACCGAGTACCCTCGATCTAATAGTGTGTGGAGGTATTAATTCAGTCTCCCCATACCTAATATCAATATTTACGTACTATGCACAATAGTTTGTATTTCTATCGCTGTATTAACCGATTCTGTCTTGTCTGATCACCACAGCAGGAGGCAAGGACAATAAAATGAAGCAGGAATATAAAACAATCTGCCAGCTGAAGAGCCAGAAGACCAAGGAGCTCTCTACATGAGTTAGGAGAGGAACCATTTCCACTCAGTAGCTATTGGTTAATACAGAGATAAGTGAGGTACTGTGAGGGAAGAGAAGGGTCAATTTATGAGATAGTGTCCTGTCTGGGAGAATATTTGCTGCCCTTCACCTTCAGCATCCATTCACTGTTCACTCTTCCCTTGCTGCCTGTACAAGAATTGAGGAATAACAGCTGAGGATAAAGCTCCAGCCCTAAAAAGAGGTGCTTTTCTTGTGTTACTTCTTTGAAGCTTTGTTTCCAGTTTGACAATGCAGTGCTTCACCCTTTAATGGAGCATCCCTGCCTTTTCTGGGACTCTTACAGGACTGAGCGGGGTGCTGAGTTGAGCTGACAAGCGCAGTGCACTCTGTTCCTGTGCATCCACTTCCAGTTGGTTGACTGCTCTGAGCGCTTCCTGCCCAGGAGGTGTTTCAGGGCTCCCAAGATCTCCAGCATATGATGTTCACCAGCAGAGATGAATCTGCTTTGAGCACTTGCCTATTTATTGGTGAATGAGAGCTTGGGAGAACATGACTTAGCAGTGGCCGAGTTCATGACATGAATGGGTTTGAAAGTAACTGGCCCTCTAGGGACTGGAGTTCATGGGGGGTTTTAAGGTCTTTTTAGAGCTGTTCGGGTGAGTAACTCTCAAGATCCCTCCCTCTCTCTTCATACAAGTCTTGGTTACTGTTATTATTTTCCCCATTCTTGACTTAAGATATAAAACAGGACTACTCCAGATTTAACCTTATGATAAAATTCCGTGGAGTTCTTTTATATTAGAAGTGTCATAATAAAGAATACCCTAAATATATCACCTGTTACTAGTGGCTTACAGTGGCATTTGGGAATATCTGAGCACTAATAATTATACTCTGTGATCCTCACAGACGTGCAAGGACAAGACGTCTAATCCAGGAGAAGAGGGAGAAAAGCCTACAGTTGTCAATACTTAGACTTAAAATTCTTTATACATTTGAAGTGCATAGTTGAAATATTGGTGGCTGAGTAAATGCAGCGACTGTTACCCAGGGAAAAGTTTAAACATTAAAAATAATGAACAAATGTATGTTTGTAGTTTGCAAAATGAAAGAATATATGGTGTCAGAGAAGGTTTTATTTTCTGTATATATATATATTTAATGTAATAAATACAAAGCAAATAGCATTGGTTTATCCAGGGGAATATTGAAATCCATTAGGAATGCACTTGGAGTAATCTGATTCAACAAGTCAGTATATTTCTCTCAAAAACCTAATATCGGTACTACATTGTGCAAGATGAAGGTTAGATTATATTTCTTGCCAGTGCAATAATTCCCACATCATAAATTCTGATGAAATTATATCAGTATATAAAGCAAATGGATGTCTGACCCACCATTATTTTCTAGTTCTCAGTTGTAGAAGCTGACATCCAAGTAAATCCCCAGCTGCTTTGTGCAATACGATTACAACTGTGCCTCTCCCTGGTACTGTTATTAGCTATCTTGACCAAGAGTGGCTGTTATAGAGTTTGTGGTTTCTGCCCTGAATATTAAACTTTAGCATACAAGAGTCTTTATTGTGGGGGAGCACTTGGAAATGGTAATACTAAATTGCTTTGTATTTGCAGGATTTGATTGCTTCGGACGATACCGGTGTAGCTGGTGGGCCTCTTACTGCTTGTGTTTCCAGACTGTAAGTCATTCCTTTGAGAGGGAATCTGCCATAACCCATTCTCAGTTTCCACAGTAGCCTTCTTTATATTACAGCTGGCCACCAGTCTTCTGGGCCATGCACTTTGTGTAACTTGCAAGTATAAAGCTAAAATTGAAGCTTTTCTATATATCCTAATTTTTACATCGAATATGAGTGGATATGTAAAACTAAGGTGTGGAGTGCGGATTTGGAAAGAATGTGTGCCGTTTTCCCAGCGCTGTTCTATTCAACGCCCACGCTGTGATCAAGCTCCGGTGTTAGTGACTGAATTTGAAGGAACCTCTAAGCTTAGCCTAAAACAAACCCAGCAGTTTATTATTAGTGCTGTTCTTATAGAATCGTAGAAAAGGTTGGAAAAGACCTCTAAGCTCATCCAGTCCAACCGTCAACCCAACCGCACCGTTCCTGCTAAACCATGTCCCAAAGCGAACACCGTAAAGCCTCTTGACATCACAAAGCCTTTTAGAGGAATAAAAACTTACAATTGATCTTGCAGGCCAGCTGGGGGTAAAAAGTTTGAGCAGTGTTCAAAGTCTATGTCAGAGTTATGTTCATTTTAGGATGTTCTGTTAAAGCTGCATAATGATACGCTCCGAAATAGGGAGGAAAATCATTAGAGTTCTGCTCCTCTGGTCCTTGAAGGATAGTGATGTTAAATTGGAAAAAATAATCAAAAAGAATTATTGTTCATGATCTTACAGTTAAAATTTGGACTATAAACTATTAAATACAATTTCACAGTTTTTAATCGTTGTTAATGCAGAGTCTTGGATAGCTCTTTGCTGTCACATTACGCCTTTGTGAGATTAAGACCTCAATGATGTTTAACCCGCTATCACGTAAAAATGCCTCCATAGGTCTTTAAGAATATATATGAGATTTTGAAACTTCCCGAGTTTTGGTTGGAGTTTTTTCCCAATGTTTCTCATTAATTTGTCATTTCAGACAATTTCAGGAAGTTCCTGAATACCAAAGTATTGGTTATATCAAAAATTTCCAGTAGCAATGATGTAATAACTAAACAGAAAAGCATTTGGGTGTAAACCAAACAAGTACTGTTGAACACAAAGAGTTTCACAAAATTTTTCCCAAACATTTTCAGTGAATACAGAAGGGATTTTTTTTCAACAAGAAAAATGCTTCAGAGAATGTTTTTCCTTTACAAGACTGGTGCAGGAAATCAGGAAAGTAGTTTTAAATCGTAAAAGTAACTTTTTAACAAGAAAAAAAATCAAGTTTTATTTAGGAATGGGACTGAATTTTTTTTCTATGAAAATATTTGCTTACACTATCATCAAAATGGTGTTTTGAAGAAAATCAAATGTTGATTAGCCCTGTAAAATAAACATCGATGTTCTCTACTTGCAAATAATAATTTGCTTTCAAAAAAAGATTAAAACGTATTTGAAATACGTTGTGTCCTACAGCATTCAAACAGAGACCCAGTAGGAGATTTTTCACTCTGTGCTGGTTCAGTGTTGAAAAAAGCAAAGGGGGAGAAATCCTTCACCTGCACACCCCATAATTCAGCACACAAACCCTGCTACGCTCTTCCCAAGTCTCAGCACAGATTTAACAGTGAAATACTGTAGCAAGTTCTCGTGTTACCAGGATTTATTGTTTTCCACAATATGCGACGGAGCATTGACTAGAATGCCAAGAAGTTCAATTAGAGAGAAGAGAAAGAGAAGTTTGCTTTGAGGAGAAGCGTATTTGGGATTGAACTGGCTTTTCAGTGGGCTTATGGGGAATTCTGCAGTTCCTCTCTGCTCTTTAATAGGTGACTTTGGCCCAAGACAAGTTAATGTTCTATCGGTATCGGAAAGCTCAAGCTGGTGCTGATTTGGACCATGTGATAAAGGCTCGCTGAGCGTAAGTGCTCTGTAGAGGAGGCAGGTTTTCTCATGTGTTGGGGCTACGCCTGTCTGGCTGCTCCATCTGGGAGGCATATCTCAGTTTATCATCTACTTCTTTGCACAAAATAATATATGTCTGACCTTACAACCATTTCTGGTATGAATTTGTACACGTGCCTAATGCAGGACCATTCAATCACTAAATGCTGTTTGCCTCAATCCCAGTAGTGGCCAGCAAGGTCGTTATTTCATCTTGAAACTCATCCCCGTGCAGCAGGTCAGCATTAGACCTGGTGCAAATACCTATCTGGTCTTCTGCTCGCTCCGGCGCCGCACAGCGCTGGTGCTCAGCACAAACATCAGCCTGTGCTGTGCCGAAAGTGGACGTGTGCTCCTCCCTGTCTGACTTCTGATGCATTAGAGAAGAAATGGCCACAAGTTGCACCAGGGGAGGTTTAAACTAGACATTGGGATTAATTTCTTCAATGAAAGGGTTCTCGGGCACTGGCACAGCTGCCCAGGGAAGTGGTGGAGTCGCCATCCCTGGAGGGGTTTATAAGATGGGTAGATGAATTTCTTAGGGTCAGGGTTTAGTAAGGGGACAGGTACGGTTGGACTCGATGATCTCAGAGGTCTTTTCCAATCAGATGATTCTGTGATTGCATTGATGACACAAGTCAGGATACTGTAAATCTCCATTTCAAGTGCCCAGCACTTGAAATATACCCTGCTGGTATGGGCACTCCAGGCAAGCCCAACACTGCTGTGTTGCTCTTCAGCAAGCGACAGAATCCATTGATCAGCAAAATTGCATCAGACCCTCACTTTTACTTGGGGGACAGCTGAAATTTGCCTCTGTCATCCACCCGACGATTTACACGCCGCAGCATCACTAACAGCTGTAGATAGAGACACAAAATTTTGTATGGTATGAACAACATTATGTACCCTATGAGATGCGAATGCCATGCTATATTAGACGAAGATTGCCTCGTTCATGAAAGGGTGGACTGTGGTAGCGTAGAGCTAAAATTACTTGTGGCAATTTCTTATCCAAATTGAGATTTTCCCTGGATTCCATGACCCAGTTGCTTGCTTATTCCATCATTGCTGAAGATGTTAACTGCACAGCGTAGCAAGCTGCCTTATAGAAATGCTGCTTACTTCCCAGAAGCTGAGTATACAATGAACAATGTACCAGGGCAGGGAGGTAGACTTCACTACTGCAGAAAATTTGCTGAATCAATTTCTGCTGAGACAGATTTATGCATATAAATTGGTATATCAGTTTATTTGGGATCCTTTCTGGATTCACAGAGCAATAATAAGAGATAGAGACCCTAGGTTATCTCAACAGTCAGGAATAATAACACTGGGTGCGATACTATAGCGTAATGTTACTGTAGCAGCTACCTCTATTTAATCAATCGCCCCCAAAACTTCAAATATAAGGAGGCTGTGGGCTTGGGAGAGGACAAATAGAGAGTGTAGCCTCCCTACACATTTACTGAAGACCTTTAAATCAGTGACTAGTGAGAAATCCCATCCATGTTGACTACAAAGCATGGGAAAACAAACGGAATTTTAAATTCTGTAGACATTTGGGAAAGTATAGAATCATAGAATCATTTGGTTGGAAAAGATTTTTGAAATCATTGAGTCCAACTGTACCTGGCCACTTCTAAACCGTATCCCCGAGCATCTTGTCTGCCCATCTTTTAAACACTTCTGGGGTCGATGACTCAACCACCTCCCTGGGCAGCCTCTTCCAGGGCCTGAGAACGTCTTTGGTGAAGAAGTTTTTCCTAAACAAAAATTATATGCTCAAGGAAAGCCAAAGTGAAAACGGACAGAGACTGTGCTGTGAACAAAAGCTTAAGCCCTTTTGGAACTGGTAACCAGTTTCTCGTTACCAGTTTCTTCATCTGAAAACCAGAGCTATGAGGTTTCCTAAAGCCAGTTCATGATTTTGCATTCTTAACTGGAGCCTTCTTGCAGGGACACGACTTTCAGAGAGATGGACATTCACCATTTTCTCTGGCTCCTTGCAGAACATCCTCAAATTATTGGTCACTAAACAGAAAAGTCTTTTTATACATATTTAGTCTTTATACAGTTTTCTGGAGCTACATGGCTAAAAGCCTTCATGTATGTTGAAGGTGTTTCTACCTTTCTTCATAGACCGTCACTGGAGATACACGTGCTAGGGAGTAAAATATTCCCACTAAACAATCTTTTGATTTGTCAGTCGAAAATCCTGTGCATTTTACTTGTAATTGAGTTGTTCCACCCCCTGGATCCAAAGCACTTTTTCCCCAGAGCTTTTACCCTGCCTTGCTCTTGTTTTGATACTCTAGGAGCATCCCAGCAGCTTTGGCAGGTGTGGGAGGGCACGGAGAGAGCTGCCTGCCTAGGACTCACGTGCCCTTGGATCTGGGTACTTCTGTCGATTGCCAGTCATAGTTGTCAGGAGGTAAACTTTGAAGGCCTGCACTGTCTGCAGCTTATTTTATAAGCTGCATATTTTAAAATGCATGGGATGCTGTTTTTCAAGAGATCCTGGCGGTTCAGAGGAGGGGGAAATTTTGTCCTTTTACATCTGGTTAAGTGGAAATAAAAAATGATGTTTGTTCACAACAAATATAGGACATGAAAATGTTCCTGTACCACATGACTTACAGTAATCTAATAATAAACCTTGTGGAAGATGTTAATATTGCAGGAATTTAATTTTGTTTATCCGGGGCAGAATATGCGCTAATTGCCTATTTAATCATGTTTATAATTAAACTCGTTATAACAATGATTCACGCATCAGCTTCTCTAATTACACAGGCAGGACAGTATTATTTCCTCCTTACAGTTCTCTCATTTAGGCTGGAGATGTTGGTGGCACCTGCAGACTTGTACTTTGTATGAACTGGTGAGTATGGACGGCGTGAAAGCTATTCTCCCAGCAGAAGGGCTTTGCTGCGACCAGTCCAGCTCTTCATTTCTTTAATTGGACTCTGCTCATAGGCTTACTGTAAAAAAAAATGTAATTATTATATTTACACTTCCTGTTCCTGTCAAAATTTCAGCCCAGTGGTAAAGTGGGCTTGCACTTGCCCATGCAGTCTCCTGGCCACCAGCAGGACTCCAGCCAGGAGAAACTGCATTTGAAACAGCTCCTGACCTTGAACCGCTGCTGATGGGTCACAGAGCTGCCTCTTCTCTGTGTGCAGAACAATTGCTTGGGGATTCGAACCACAGAAAGGGGACAGAGGCTGGGGACTGAGGATGTCTGAGTGTTATCGCTGACCTCTGTGAAGACCAAGGTGAGCTTTTGGCAGAGGGAATCGGAATAGAGGCTTGGTGAGGACAGCTGCAGCCCGGTACTGAAGGGTCTGGGTACCTGAGAGGCTCCAGCTTGAAGTTTCTCCTTGTTAGATAGGATTACGTGATTCGTATCAAATAAGAGCATTTGGTTGGATTCTGGCTCTGCTTTCAAGCATTTGGCAAACGAGCACAGCATCATTATCCCCAATTTGCAAACCAGGAGGTTAAGGTTGAGACAGGAAATACTCCTCGTTCAGAGTCAGACGATGAGATGGCATTGAAAACTAATTCCCTGAGATCCACCAGGTCCCTTACTCACTGAGCAACACACTTCAAATAAGGACATCTTTTTTTGCCTCTCCTTTTTTCATTTTTAAACAGATAAACTCATAAAGAGCCCCATAGTGCAATGGTGTTCGTTCTCTCACTGAGCACAAGACGTTCAGTTCAGTTCTTGCAAGAGCGAGGATAAAACTTCTGGAGATGCGTAGCATGTGTATATATAGCTACAGGTACATAATTAGTGCTCCTACAACATTACTTGCACATCATAGTTAAATTTCTGCAAGATAAACTAGGAAACCATATTTTCAGCAGCCTAACAGTGTTGTCATAAAAATTCACAGCAGGCTGAAAATATCTCCGCTCAGGAGCTAATTACTTGAAAACTTTATTTTTTTTTCCCGGAAAAACCTTGGTTTCCCCTTGAGGGGATGAGTTACAAAGTGTATCCTTGTTTAAGTCTGCACCCCCCCATCCTTCATCTGCTATAGCCGAAACCCAGCTCTGTTATTTAGTTAAAACAATCGCAGACAAATTGAATCTGTAATGAGGATCAATTACTATTGGTATCTTGGAATGTTTTTACATAATTAAGTTCTAGACTTTCCCAAGCAGATCTGATGGAATAGGAATTAGAGAGGAGGGGCTGAGTCATCACGTGAAGCTGCCACAGTGCGGAGCAAAGCATGCTCTGAGTACCTCCTTTTTCCACTGACTGAAGACCTGGTGGTGTTTGAGGCCGGGTTGGATGGTGTTTGAGCCTCCTGATCCAGAGGGAGGTGTCCCTGCCCATGGCAGGGGGGTGGAACTGGATGATCACTGAAGTCCCTTCCAATCTAAACCATTCTATGATTCTGTGAGTCTATGACTTATAGAAGTGCTCCAGCCCCCTTCTGAAGATCCAAACCCTAGTCTTGGGGACTGGACGAGTCCATCAATCAGTGCTCAAAACTTATTCGATCTGCAAAAGACGCTTTTGTAGTTTAAGTGTTGCAAAAGTACGGCTACGTAACTTCGAACTCAGCAAGGTCATGAATGAGACTTTCATAGCAAGACTGTGGGGTATCTGTACCCATGCAACGCTGCTGCAGCTTTCTGTTGCTTCATCTGAAGCGCATCTAGGTGGGAACCCACTTGAAATTCTCCTTACCCAACTGTCTGAAGAAGTTTTCTCTCTAAGTTTGAATACAGGAGACCACTATGTTTTTGGGCTTAGTTCAGAACATTCCCTATGGACAACCTAATTAGCGTTTTGAAAACATTATCGTTGTCTAATTAAACTGGAGCATAACTCTAGAGTATCAAGTAAAGGGCTTTTACTGTCAATTCTCGATGAGTCAGTGTGACACTCAGGTATTTTGTGCTGTAGAAGCTGCCTGTGGCAGGATCCTGGGCTGTTAGATGTACAGAGGAGGATTGCTTCAAGAACAGCTCTCTGGGCCAGCAATAAAGAACCCCATAAAGTCTGATTGCCGTGAACAACCTCATATCCTCTGAAGAAGAGTCACCTTAAGGTTTTGACTCCAAGTGGGTTGCTCAGGTGTCACCCCAGAGCTGAGCTTAGCAGCAGAGATCTGCCCACTCCAGTGTTTAAGCATGAACTGGTCAGTACTGGGGAGCAGAAAACCAGAGTGCATGATGGGGTGCTGTCCTTGTGCCAGCCCCTTGAAAGGCACAGATCTTCTCCTTGTGGCCTCTAAAAGGCACCAACTACAGTGGGGCACAGAGCCAGAAAGTCAGAACAGAGTTTTCTTACTTCAGTGCCTGAGATGTCAGAAATTTCCAGTCAAATCCTGGGTGAGTGCTGGGGCGCCACGATAACGTCCTGTCACTGTCTCAAGCCTGCCGTGGGAGCTCATGGGGACTCTGCTGGGCACCAGGCATTCAGGGCTCACTTTCTGTAGCCCGGTGCTCCCCTGACCTGGGCTGATGATCAGCTCACTCATTAAAAATGTCTTTACTGGAACAAAAGTTAGGGTTGATCACTTGTTCAGGAAATAAGCTCTTCTTTCAGCACACTGGAACAAAATACTCAGACTCAAAGCAGAGCAGCAGGAAACAAGACATGGAATAGCATCCTAAAAATCACCCTCTCCTGTGGAACCAGCTGAACGCAGCTACACGCGCTGCATTTGCTGAGACCGAGGCACCGTTTATCTTGCATTTGGCCCAACAAAGCATCAGAGCATCATTGCTATTCTGCTATCTAGTGGCTACTCTTGTAAAGTGCATCCAGTGCTCCGCTGCCTGAAAGAAAGAAAATCCTGCTTTTCCCCTCCTCTATCGTATAACTTGTTCAATTATATTGTCTTTTCTTCTCTCGATTCCTATCTACAATTATACCTCCCCAAAGCAGCTATTGTATAACCTGTGGGTCTTAGATTAAGTTCACTAGTCTAGTTGACCCTCATCCTGACCTTCACTTAATTAAATACGGGATTAAGCCCAAGAAGTATGCAACTCAAACCTCAGGTTAAAGCCGAGGGAGTTCAGAGCGCTGGCAAGGAACTGACTGATGCTCATGAATGAGCTCACCTGGCCTTGTAGAACAGCATAAAGTGCTGTGAGAAAGCCTGTTGCTTTTGAAAAGGCGATTGGCTTTAACTCTTTCGTGGCGAACCTTTTGCTCCCTGTGAAGGGAGTTGTGCAGAAGCGCTGTCGAAGAAGGATGGGAAGAGTTCACTTCTCCCTCAGCAGCAACCTCTGCTTCATCTTGATAACTCTGGGGAAGACAAAGTCTCCTCAACAGTTTTGGAGAAGTTCAATGTCAGAGATGCTGTTAGGGGTCTGAGCGTCACCCCAGTAACCTGGGAGGGGTTTCACAGAACTATAGAATTGTTAAGGTTGGAAAAGACCTCTAAGCTCATCCAGTCCAATTGTCAGCCCAGCCCCACTGTGCCTACAAAACCATGTCCCAAAGTGCTACATCTACAGGCTTTTGAACTCCTCCAGGGATGGAGACTCCCCCACTGCCCTGGGCAGCCTCTGCCAGGGCTTCACCACTCTTTCATTAAAGAAATTTTTCCTAATATCCAAACAAAACCTCCCCTGATGCAACTGGAGGCCATTTCCTCTTGTTCTCTTGTGAGAAGAGATCGGCATCCACCTCGCTACAACCTCCCTTCAGGGAGTTGTAGAGAGCAATAAGGTCTCCCTCAGCCGCCTCTTCTCCAGACTAAACAGTCCCGTTTCCCTCAGCCGCACCGCATACGGTGTTACTCAGCACATTGTTTTCTCCTCCAGTTTGCCTCTGCCAGGTCTCGGGATCAGGCACAGCAGGTTATCAGCATTTCTTTGAAGCTTACGTAGGAGGATGGATTATCATTTTTGATGTCAGAAACACACACCAGTTAAAGCAAAAATAAGTCATAAATCAGCATAAGAAGGCACCTAATTATAAAAATGAGGAATATGAAACACTTCTGTAACAAAGAGAATGAGTGTTCTTCTCAAAAAATAATAATAATAAAATTATTTATGTTTAACCTTGGAAAGATAGCGTTCATGTTTAACTGAAATTAAGCAGAAGCCCCAGAACGGGAGTCTTGGCAGGACTGCCTGCATTTGTTTCTGACCCACGCACCATCCTGTGTCATCTCAGGGTGTACGAGGATGCACTAAGTTGTTAAGGTTGGAGGTGTGGGTGCAGTGCCTCGTGTTCAGTATAGGTGCCCTTTCCCAGAGCAGTTTGGGTGCACATTCCTCAAAGCCGCCTTCCAGATCCTGAGTTACCAGCACCAGTAGCTTTTTCTAGATTCGTGTGTTAAAGGAAGAGAAACAACACAATGCTGGGCCAAATCTGTTTCAAATGGAAGGAGAAAATGGGCCAACCCTGATTTCCAGGTCTTCTAATCTGAGGCATTTGCAAACTGCGTGGTAATCTTCACTTTATGACGGGGTGGATGCTGGGCTCTGCTCACAAGTGACAGCGATGGGACGAGAGGAAATGGCCACAAGTTGCACCAGGGGAGGTTTAGACTGGACATGGGGAAGAATTTCATCACTGAAAGGGTGGTCAGGGATTGGCACAGCTGCCCAGGGAGGGGGTGGAGTCGCCATCCCTGGAGGGGTTTAAAAAACGAGTGAGTGAGTTCCTTAGGGACAGGGTTTAGTGGGGAGACAGGTACGGTTGGACTCCGTGATCTCAGAGGTCTCTTCCAAACTTAGGATTCTAAGATTCTGATTCACAGACCAAATCTATAACCTCATACGTACCGGGGATGATACAGAAGTCACACACTCTGTTTCCTGCCATGGCTGGCCATAAACGGAAATTCTGAAGAACATCCCATTATTTCTGTTAAAGGGACCTTTTTTAGAGTAGATTGTATGTGATGCCAAATTTAATTGAACTTCAATGCATGTGCAGGAAATCTTGCTGTGTTCCAATAGTCAGAGCATGGGGATGAAATCTGGGAACTGTAAAGACGTGAAGTCCCAGCCTGTGAAAAATTTTGGGTTAAACAAGTGGGTAGTTGTTATTGAACGTGAATGTGCGCTTCAACATTTTGTACGTTGTACTATTCACTATCTTAAACAGAAATGAAAGCAAAAAATCTCCAAAATGGCAAGAAGATGTGCCAGGGGAGGGTTAGGTTGGACATTAGGGAAAGGTTCTTCCCCCAGAGGGTGGTGAAACACTGGAACAGCTCCCAGGGAAGCAGCCACAGCACCAAGGTTGACAATATCCCAGAAGCACTTGGCCAGCGCCCTCAGTGTGAATGTTGGGGTTGTCCTGTGTGGGCTCAGTGGTCCTTGTGGGTCCCTTCCAACTCAGGACATTCTGTGATTCAAAAATCAGAGGGTTATTGGATAGCAATATGTTTAGTGTGCATTGTCTAGCACGCGGCTGCAGAGTCACAGAGTAAGGACCAACTTACTTTCCATTTCTGCTTTTTCCCCCCGAGACACCATGAGAAAAACACTGAGCTTGTAAATGACAAATGCCCTGAAAAATTGTTCCATGCTTTCCTGAGTGCCACGCTACAATCTCTTCACCCATGAACCCAACCCACGGCAGTCTGCAGCATCTCTGAAGAGGACTCCGTGAACACACTGGCCAGCGCAAGAGTGATGGCAAACACATTATTCAGAGTGTCTTGTATCATCTCTGTACCATATATTGACATTTGCTTGACGCCGTCTGCTTTGCAAATGTCATGTCACACTGGGTAAAATGAAGAGTGGTACCAGGAAAACGACGTGATCTGACGGAGTCAGCGACTGAGCTCTCGGGAAACCCACAGGAGAACTCTCAGCCTGAACTTGGGCAGGTGATTAGTGTTTGGGTACTTCAGGCTTTTAAAATCCATTGCATTCGTTGAAGAGCATTTGTCTAAGATGTCCATTACTGGTGAGAAAGAGTTCGTTTGTTTTTAAAATCTGCTTGAAATCTACTGGGCTACTGAATCTCCCCAAACTCCATTTGACAGTATTATTTTTCCAGCTTAATTTTTCTAAGAACAAAGGAGCTTGACACCCCATACGATGTGGAATAAAAACTTTGAAAATGAATAAAAAGCAACCCCGTGACTAATACATTCGCTATGTGAAGGAGCAATGGCTTAGTGGATCTGCTATTTCATAGGCAAAAATGCAGAGATTGCCTCTTTTGTCAGTTCATAGATAAAATCCTATTCTTTGTAATCCCTGAAGAAACAAATCAAATAAGCTCTGGCTGAGCTAACCATTTTCAATCCATCAAAGCAATCAAATTCTGTTTACCTGAATCAGAATGATTTCTAAAATGTTATTAAAAAGTAAAATGGAGTTTAACTATTCCAAAAAACTGAAAATGATGTGCAAACACAAAAGGGATAAGATTTCAGTAATTATGTAGACACAAAGTCAGTGCCATCATTTGTACCACAATACAATGTAGCTATGGCATATAAAGATAAAGCTTCCTTTGTCTAACATTACTGCTGCAAGTGATGCATAAATATAATTAATGTAAGAAGTCTTCAAAGGGCCGAATATTCATTTAGTCGGTTAGTTTTATTGCTCTTTCAAGCAAACAAAGGTTTTATAATTTAATAAACCAATTAACTGATTATGTATTTCACCCAAAATGTTTGTATATCGCACATTACTATCATTTTGCCAATCGCCATCGTTTTTCACGAAGCAGGGCCAGCATTTGGTACGGCAGTTAAAGAGTTGCATTTAATATTCATGTAGTTTGCCCACTATTTTGGAGTGAATGCCGTAAGAGACTTGTGCCTAACTACATTCCCTAAATACAGCAGCAGGTTCATCCAAATCCCAGTAACCTTGAAATGAAATCATGACGTTGGTCCTCTGTCGTGACTCTTGAAATGTAGGATTCTGAAATTTTAAATGCGGGATTCCGTCACCTTCAGGACAGGACTTGGTGTGTTTCATCAGTCCTGCAGAATTGCTTTGCATCTGGAGCAGAGGCTCTGGGGGCTGCACAACACTGCAGTGCATTCCAGCAGAGGGACGGGCTCGCTGATGGAACTTTCCTTTAGAAACATCACAGCGTATGGAAAAATACACCTTGGGAATATTCTTGTCAAGAGTCACGTCTTAGGGAACCAACCCAGGTTTGAAGCAGCATATTCAGTATATCCGAAACAAACAAAAACCTGCACGGAGAAAACAAACCCAAACAAAATCTTAGTGCAAAGCTTTGGGTTGGGTTTGGGTTGGGTTTTTTTTTTTTTTAAATATATATTTAAGAGCCTTCGTAGCTGGATTTTGCATTCACTCTACAATTGAAAAATAGTCTTCCTTCTTCTTCCACAGCCATTGCACCGCTGTACCTTGTCAAAATAGAGCCCTACAGTTGTCACAGCTTTGACACAAAGGTTATGTCCTCCCTCAGTTTGAAACAACACCCCAACTGCTGGTTGTTTCATTGCATAATAAGAGGCAGTGCATGCCAGCGGTTAGGCTGGAAGTGGGCCATCAGCCATCTGTTCCCAGCTCAACCAGTGCCTGCGTGTAACACTTCATCCCCCTTATGCCTCAGTTTCTCAGGTAAAATTAGGAATAACAATATTCTGCATCTTTGTAGAACCCAAGAAGCACTTAGTCTGCGCGAACATGGCCCAGGACGAGCAGAAAGGGCTCAGGCACCAGGTTTATGTTAGTAAGGTCACCTATTGAACTGCAGCAGCCCAGCTGTCAGCTCCGTGTAACACTGGACCCAATGGATGACTGTCCGTGGAAATTCCATGGGTAATATATTTAGACAGTGGAACTGTCCTGGAGGTGATTATTTAATTTCTTCCTCTGGGTTTTAAAAGTTAGTAGAGGGTTTTATTTCAGAAACTAGAAGCAAACCAGAAACCTGGGAACCTGCAAAGCATCCCTAGACCCTCCTCATGTAAGTCAGAAGCCATCACCGCCTCTGTTTGTCCTCAATCCTCCATGGTAGTTCAGTACATCCAGAGAAACCAAGAAACACTCGGTCCAACTGATGTGAATCTGTCAAAGCAAATCCAGAGGAGGCCACAGAGATGATCCGAGGGCTGGGGAACCTCCTGTACATGGACAGGCTGAGAGTTGGGGTTGTTCAGCCTGGAGAAGAGAAGGCTCTGGGGAGACCTTAAAGCAGCCTCCCAGGACTGAAAGGGGCTCCAGGAAAGCTGGGGAGGGGCTCTGGATCAGGGAGTGCAGGGACAGGACGAGCGGGAAGGGTTTTCAGCTGAAAGAGAAGAGATTGAGATGAGATCTTGGGGAAAAATGTTTTGCTGTGAGGGTGGGGAGGCCCTGGCCCAGGGTGCCCAGAGCAGTGGTGGCTGCCCCATCCCTGGAGGGGTTCCAGGCCAGGTTGGATGGGGCTTGGAGCCCCCTGACCCAGTGGGAGGTGTCCCTGCCCATGGCAGGGGGTGGCACTGGATGGGCTTTAAGGTCCTTTCCAACCCAAGCCATTCTGTAATTCTATGAACTGCACATTTTCTCTATCTGCCTCTTCGTATAGTTGTTACTTTTTCACTGTATAAATACTATTTCTGCAATTATGACACTAAGAGCATGGAATAGTTCCCTCCGGAAAAGAAACCCCACAGGTCTTTATGCTTTGTCTTTACAACTGACAGTCTTTTACATCTCACTTTCCCATGAAGCAAGGGACACATCTGGACGGATAAATATTAAGTAATGAGGAATACACCAAAATGTGGAGTGCTGTCCCTCTCATATACACATGCACAACCACATGCGCGCACACACACGCTACCCAGAACATTAAAGAAAGCTGTTAAGCTAATCTGGTGCATCTAAATGGGCAATATATATTGAATCCATGCTCCATTGATCATAATTATTGCGGTGCCCTTTATCAAGTAACCATCTTAAACCATTATTTAGAGATCATTTTGCTTTCCATTACTGTCACTATATTGCAGAATTCGCCAGGAATTGGCGGCTGTGCGATAGAGGGGTGTGCAGCTGTATTAGGCTGGAATCTGCTCGTGTTATCCAACAATGTTTCTAAAATGAGAGACTTAGCACAGTATTCCCACAACTTTCGGAACTTCATTCTGGAGCGACGAGACAGTCACATAAGCTTTTGTTTTCCACATAGTTCCTTCTCTCCTCGGATTCTTTGCATATTCTTCTTAAAATTAACTACCCTTCATGTGAAAGTGCAACCTGTATGTATTGAAAAGGATCTCTTAAGGTGTAACTGAGATGGCTACACTGCTGCTCTCATGACTTATTAACCTTCACAAACTGTTTATTACTCTTTGGGGTATGTGAAGTGTTTAGTTTGCAACTGGCCCCTTATTAAGTTACGCATCACACAAACAGCACAATAATTGCCCAAAACTCAGTGTACAAACATGTGGAGATGAATTGAAAGTACCATATTCTCACAAGTACTTGGCAAACACCTGGCTTGTTTGCCTTGTAAGAAGATTAGAAGAGCACAGTGAGAAAGAGGAAAACACGGTTCTTAATGAGACCGGCATCATTTTAAACTGAATCCTATCCCAAGCCTCTCAAAGTAACGCACCTGGCATGCACTGCATGCTGTGATGTTAATAGATGTATCAGGAACACAGGTGTTTAAGCTGATATTTGCCAGTTTAGCCAGGTGGTAAGGAGATTTTAATGTCACCCAAAAGTAAGAGGATGGAAAAACAGAAGTTTCAGACACTCATCAGCAGCATTAGGCTGTGAAATGATACTAAACGTTGGATATAACTAAGTCAGCATTAATCTGCTGACTTATAGCTGGGTGCTCAGCATATTAAAAGTTCACTTCACCTGTTGATCAGATTTTGTCCCGGGCCTTAAGACTGAGATGCGGGAGTCCTTGTGAGTAGCCTTGATACTGGGGAGCCCCGTGTATATCACAACCTAAGTGACCTCTGGAAAAAATCACGTAACCTTTCAAAACCTTTTCTCTTCCTATCTGTGAAATGAAGATAATAATGCTCCCTAATCTCAGAAGTTGTGAAGCTTTAATTGATTATTAGCATTTGTATAATCATTTTGAACTCAAGAGAATGTGTATGCAGTGCATATGTAATGTAACAGGTAAACATCTTGCTTAGCCGTGGAGACAGTCGTCAAATCTTATCTCATTGGGGCTTAAGGTCAAAGGCAGAGAGAAGGCACCTGGATCTGATAAGGGTTTAAGTGTCACAGGAGAACTACTTATGTGCTGAAGAAGTCACCTGTATCACTTTCCCCTTGACTCTTAATCTGCTCTCAGATGCTGTGTCTGCTGCTATCAGGCTAAAATCTATATCTTTCTCCATGCCTCAGGAAGAGAGCTTATTGACTAAAATTGGACAGGCAAGCCAAGTGAGAAAATGCTCGGTGACTTCACAGGCCAGAGCAGCTGTAAGTTTCCATATTTCTTGTCTTTGTAAAATGTCTTCTAGCCTCCTTAACTCGTTAAAAGTCCAATCAGTGGTGGAAGAAAGAGAATAAATGAGACCACTCTGACTGGCCAAACTCCAGTGTTCTTCAGAGAGCAGGTAAGCTGTTCCAGCGTTCAGACCGCTCGTAGATATAAACGTGCAACTAAATTGCCAATGTAATTTCAAAGCTTCATTACTCTCCAGCTGCACTGAGTGTCTGTTACACAGTAATGTAAGGCCCTGGCACAGCTGCCCAGGGAGGTGGTGGAGTCATCATCCCTGGAGGGGTTTAAAAAATGGGTGGATGAGTTTCTTGGGGACAGGATTTAGTGGAGAGTCCGGCACGGTTGGACTCAGTGATCTCAGAGGTCTCTTCCAGCCTTCTGATTCTATGATTCTATGTCACAATAGGGAGCAAGACAAAGTACCTTCTATTTGTGCAAGATACTAACAGAACTATTTCTGTGCTAACAGAATTGTTTTCAGCATGGGATGCTCTTAAAATTAAGATACATCCCGAGATCTGAAAAGCTTTGGCTGAGGAAGTCAATAGAGCGACCCCTAAGGACCTAATAATGATAATACTGTGAGATCCAGGGTCATGTGTGATTGACAGTTTAGGTCAAGCAGAACAGAGTTCGTGTCAGTTCAAGTCTCGCGTGTATTTGGTCATTGCCTTCATGTACTTTATTTTTTAACTCTATCTGAAACTGCACTGTCTATAAATATTTCTTAGCTGCAGTAGACCAGGAAGTACCAACCACTCTTCAGCAGACTGTACAGAAAACAGGAAATCTACACCATTCAGAATGAACCGTCACCTGTGTGACGTGCAGCAAGTTCACCATCTCCTGAGCAAGCATAAAGGCCAGTGCTCACAGACACAGAAGAGTAACTTTGATAGGGCATTGCTCTCCTCTGCTACCTCACCCAACTTGCATGGCTTTTGGCACAGGACGTTGCGTTTGTCGTGTCGTGAGGTTCAATACCTTTCACGATAATTCCTCCGTAGGGACTGTGTCTGCGGCATCTCTGCCTTTTTAGAGCAAAATAGGTCTTCTCCCTGTGATGAGGTATTATGTTTGTTCGGTGATGCCCCTTCCATTCTGCTGCTCAAAGAGGAACATGTAACATGTTGCTGCCTCACGTATTCCACTAATCCAAAGTCACTTTTCACTCTTTCATGTAGGTAGACCAATCCGTGCTCTCTCTCTGCTTTACTCGCCGATGTCGCTGGAAGCAGGCTTGGGAAGATGTAACGTCTGCATTAGTTCATTAGAATTTGTAAAAAGCGGTAAGGCTGTCAAATCATATTTAAAAAGGGTGATGAGAGTGTCAAATCATATTGTTACACCTCACTGCCAAAGAGCATTAAGAGAACTCACTTATGCACTCATTTTCTCCCCGATGATTGTATGTTTTCTAGTTCTAACTTGAAGAGTTTTACAATGGCTGAATTAAGTAGTATGACTTGCACCTCCGGATGGTGCATGAGTTAACTCCAACATATTTCTTCTGCAAATTTTGCTGACAGAGTATGATTTAAAGGGATACTTTGTGCAAACTGTCTTTTTTCCTCCTCCATAATGACAGATGCTGAGGCAGGAAACAGAATTAATGGAACGGTTCCTCTGAGGTAGCTTGTCTGGTTATGCAGCATAGTGTGGATACAAGGGTTTGTGCTTCCCTAGGTTAGACTAAGCCCTGCTGATTTCCATTTTCCATGGGCTATTACATAATGCAGTTCCCAGTTCTGCAGTTCAAAACCTTTCTAGTTAATTTGAACTTAACTGTTCCTAATAGTGCAAAAAATAGGTTTGTCTTTCTTCTTCCGTCATTTAGAAAGATAATGACCTTGAAAACAGCAAGGAGACAGAAAAGGCAAACCTACCTCTGCCCTGTGGTGAATCTGCTGCTTGTTTCTCCAAGAGCACAGCTATCATTTTCCAGTTCGGCTTGTTCCTTCCAGCCACTACATGTGGTTCTTTTTTATTTTAACCAAGCTTCTGATATGGTCTTCTTTATGGTCTCAAGCTTCATCAGGGGAGGGTTAGGCTTGATATTAGGAAAAGATTCTTCACTGAAAGGGTGATTGGCCATTGGAATGCGCTTCCACGGGGAGGTGGTGGAGTTGCCGTCCCTGGAGGTGTTTAAGAGGAAATTGGATGAGACACTTAATGCCAGGGTGTAGATGATGAGTTGGTGTTGGGTTACAGGTTGGACTCAATGATCTCAAAGGTCCTTTCCAACTTATATCTCACAATATCCGTCAGGATAAGTTGTCCAGCATAAAGCTAAACAAGTCCATAATATGATGGGTGAACAATTGGCTGGTGGGATGGCTCGAAGAGTTGTGTTAAATAGGGTTTCTTAAGGCTGGTGGCCAGTCACCAGTGGGGTTCCCCTGGGCTCCATTTTAGTGCTGGTGCTCTTTAATGTTTTAATAAATGATCTGGATGCAGAATCAAATGTACATTAAGTAAATTTCCCGATGATGCTAACCTAGGAGGAGCTGTGAACTCCCTCAAGGGTAGAGAGGCCTTACAGAGAGACCTGGGTAAACCAGAGAGCTGGGCAATCAGCGACCATACGAAGTTTACCAAGAGCGTGTGCCGAATGCTCCGCCTGGGATGGGTTAATCCTGGTACTATGTACAAACTGAGGGACGAGAAGCCGGAGAGCAGCCCTGTAAGAAGAGTTTGAGGGGGTCTGAGTTAATGATAAGTTCAACATGAGTCCATAGTGTGTCCTGGAACCCAAAAGGGCCTGGGGTGCATCAAGCACATCGTAGCTACTTGGTCAAAGGAGATGATTGTCCCACTCTATACTGCACTGATGCAATTCCACCTCAAGTACTGCGTGCAGTTTGAGGCGTCCCAATATAAGAAGGACATGTGACTGCTGGAGTGTGTCCAGAGGAGGGTGACCAAGATGGTAAAATCCCTTGAGAGCCAAGATTTGTAAGAAGTGGCTGAGGTCATTTGGTTTGTTCTTCTTGGAGAAGAGAAGGCTGAGCGACCTCGACCCAGCCTACACTTTCCTCAAATGAGGCAGTGGAGGGGGAGGTGATGGTCTCTTCTCTCTGGAGACCAGTAATAGGACACAAGGAAATGGAATGAAGCTGTGTCAGAGGGAGCTTGGATTGGATATTAGGAGAAGACTCCAATGAGAGGGTGCTTGATCACTGGAACAGGCTCCTCGGGGAGGAAGTCATGGCACCAAGCCTGTCAGAGTTCAAGAAGCATCTGAATGGTGACCTCAGTCATATGGCTTAGTTGTAGGTAGTCCTGTGAAGAGCCGAGTGTTGGGCTTGGTGATCCTTACGGGTTCCTTCAAACTTGATTCTATGAAAATTGACTTGCAAGCAAAACTACACTTCCTTTACCAGTATTTCCTGTTTTCTTAAGCACTCTTTGGGGGCCTTGTTCGTAGTCACATCCAGGTACCCCGCTTTTATAAAAACATCACATCCGTAAGCGTAAAATATAAGGTTGTTTGCGAACCTCTGTCTCTACTCCTTAACGACCACACAAAACCAGAATAATCAAAGCATTTATGCAGGGGGGAATCTGAAAACTAATCATGTGAACCTTGTAAATATGACTCAAAAAGTACCCTGGATGCTAAGCAGCCAACCTTGACTCTGTTTCTTTAATCTTCCTTGAGGTTAACAATAAAATTCGAATTAAGGTCCTGATTCTGCCCCAAGATTGGTGTTTGCAGGTTGCTGCTTATCAGGTTACATCAGCTACTGCTGTCCCGTGCCACGCAGATTCTACAAGGTGTAGCACTGATGGACGGGAACAGCCCCTTGAGGCTCAGCTCCTGTGAGTCATTAGACAAAGATTTATTTCTCTTTCACTTGCACAACAAAGATGTTCCTCACACGCAATTTTAAAAGTGTTTGCGTTGAATGCGTTGACTGAGTTAGATTCAGTAATTGAAGTCACATAATTAACACCATTAGGAATAATTAAAGATAAAAAAAATGTTTTCTCAAGTGAAGTTACATGTATGAGTTAAAAATAAAGGAACGTAAGGAATATCACAGGTAAAGCAAAGTGGAAAACCAAAGGAGCTCTATACTTTCCAGCGAATACATAGCTTGTATTTTTAAATTCTTCTCCAAAGCTTAGCTGTTTCTTCTCGTCAGAGTATAAGTCAATTATACTGTAGCACAAAAAGAAATCTGCAGTATTTTACTGTCATTGTTGGTAATTTGTCCCTTAGGGTGTTAGCATTCATACATAATTGCATATTGTCTCTCCCTGTAACATTTTCTACTTTCTTTCTCTGTTAGAACAACATAAGAATTATTGCATCCATGGGTTTTAGCAAATTATCCAGCTAACTTGATTTACATTCTATTCACAAACGGAATTACAGAAGGGAAAAAATACATTGGCTTTGTATTTTATTTTTTTTTCCCCCTTAGCTATCTTTTTGGCCCCGAAAGATTAGAGTTTGTTCACTTGCTTTGTTTGTGTGTGTGAGCTTTCTTTAAAATTATAAAGAAAATAAGGAAACACAATTGTATATAATGGTGCTGGAATCGCTGTGGGAATCTCTTGTGAGAGACCACACGTGGTCTTCAGACAATTGCATTGTAACTTGTGTAAGAAATATTTGCAGTTGGTAAAAGCAATAATTCAAAATTCTCATTACAGAGGTAAAGGCTGTATCTTCACTTATTTAATTCTTCTAAATGCTAGAGAGGGCGTTACCATGCAAAATTCCCATCCTCTTGCCTAGGGATACTCTAGTGAACGTTCTGTCCTAAAGTTTGGCAGATTTCTCATCCAGACAAACTTCAGGACTCACAGAGCGGCCATAAATGTCTTCGGGGCTGCTGGATCATAATTCAAGGGCCTCCTTGGTTCCCAGAGTATCTAGAGGTGATCTGCAGAGTTACCTACAAGTAAGCAATTTTGTCTCAAAAAAATCTGCCGAGAATACTGTGATTATTCAGGATAGGGAAGATGCGGATGGATTGGGAAAAGCTGCAGAAGGACCTTATCAATAGGACAAGAAAACAGTTGTTGAAATTCAATGCAATGTGATGAAAATGGAAAAAATTCTTAATTTTGCATATACTTAAATGAAGTCCTTGTTGTCTGCAAGCATGATTAGGGTTATAATGAGTAGTTTAGTGTTAATACGAGCTTAATGCCAGACCACAGTCAAAATAAATAGAAGGCTGGATATTATGGGGGAAGAAATAAAGAACAATACAGAAAATAGAATCATGTGGCTCTATGAATTCTGGGCGTACACAAATCTTGAGAATTACATGAAGCAAAGGTCTCTATGTCCAGGGAAGTGTGCAGACCTGGAGAAGGCATGAGAGAGGTGACGTGGAGGATCACGACTTTGCAGTGCTTTCATAGAATCAGAAGGTTGGAAGAGACCTCTGAGATCAAGTCCAACCATGCCTGTCTCCCTATTAAACCCTGTCCCTAAGGAACTCACCCACCTGTCTTTTAAATCCCTCCAAGGATGGCAACTTTCCACCTGAACAGATGGCGAGTTCAGCTTGGAGAGGCTGCAGTGGTGTGTGACTCGCTGAACTGAGGGGCAGGAGAAAGATATAATTAACAAAGCAGCTTAACTGCTAATACCCTGGTAATGTCCCTCCTGTTTTAGATGAAAGGCTCAATTGGTAATTTAAAAGGAGAACAAACACACTGAAAGGATGGCCACTGTGAGAATGAGGAGTAGATGAGAACAGCAGTTTATCCAAACCAGCAAGTTTTTCTGGGTGTGCTCATCAGGCTGATTTGTGGGTGCTGGGAACCACTTTTGCAACCACGTTTCACAGCTACAGCAGGTGAACTGAAGTTTCATGTAAATCTTGCAGAGCAGCTCCCAGAGCAGCTAAAAAAAGGCACGAAAATCCCCACAAAAACCTGTTTGAGTGAGTTTATAGTATACGTGTGCATCAATCCGATAAATCAATAAAAGGGTACGGCTCTTTTCAGGGGAAACAGGAAAACATTGAGCACATTTTCAGCTGGAAATTTTATTGGGGGAAAAGTTGCTTTTGTCAAATAGAAACCTCCTAAATCCCAAAGCAGGAGTTTCAGCCCCCCTGCCACAGGCAGGGACACCTCCCACTGGGTCAGGGGGCTCCAAGCCCCATCCAACCTGGCCTTGAACACCTCCAGGGATGGGGCAGCCACCACTGCTCTGGGAAACCTGGGACAGGGCCTCCCCACCCTCACAGCAAAACAATTTCTTCCCAATATCCGCTCTAAATCTACCATAGATCCCGGGTTGCTCCCTCACCCTGAGCTCCGCTGCATGCAACTTAACCTTTCTTGCAAGGGATTGACCTTTGGCAGCGAATGTACCGACAGCCCCGTGGAATCTAATTGAGTTCGATGAAGCAAAGGTGATGATTACCAGCTGATGACGGGATACATTTCCATGTTCGGGTTGGTTATCATTCTTTGAACACGACGACTCTAGGGAATATCCCTTCAAGATGAATTGCTTTATACATAGGAAAATGATGTTTTCGTGCATCACAGATAGCTCTGTACCTTTTGGGGGCGATATGTCAATCTTCTATTAACTCTACGTGTAGTAACTGTGAATCTCACCTCGTGGTTGGTTTTGGCTGACGTAACTAAGCCACAGTTACCACAGGCAATCCAGAAAACTGTTTTCTGAGGTATAAAGGCAATTAGATCACAGTATCATAAGGTTGGAAAAGACCTTTGAGATCATCGAGTCCAACCTATGACCCAACACCTACACCTACTCCTACTCGTCAACTACACCACGGCACTAAGAGCCTCATCCAATCTCTCCTTAAACACCTCCAGGGACGGTGACTCCACCACGTCCGTGGGCAGCGCATTCCAATGGCCAATCACCCTCTCAGTGAAGAACTGAAATAATAGATAATAATAATAGATAATAATAATAATAGATAATTCCTTCCCAGATATTCATCCAGCAATATGATGGGGGAGGTAGGATTATTATTTTATTTTTTGCTTCTGTTTTGGTTTCCAGAGGTTGAATTTTCCAGCATTCCAGTTCCTCCTCTCATGGCTTAGTGGCTCTTTGTATTCATTGCCCACACAGCATGGGCTATGTTTGCTTTGCTCTCCTCCTCCTCTTCCACCTCTCATGAATAGTAAAACCACAGGAACAGACTGAATGTATCTGGAATAATTCAGGTAGCAGATCAACTTGGACTGTTGACTTTTTCACCCTCACAGGTATTGTCCATTTACTTTCTTCTTATACCCCTGCTCTAATTTGTACAAAGCTACTTGTGATTAGCTGACATTTACAAACAGGTATTGATTTTTTAGTAA
Source organism: Neomorphus geoffroyi (assembly GCA_033558235.1). NCBI lineage: Eukaryota > Metazoa > Chordata > Aves > Cuculiformes > Neomorphidae > Neomorphus > Neomorphus geoffroyi. The sequence continues at coordinate 2,748,320 of JAUMJM010000016.1, read as the reverse complement.
TTTATAAAGACTTCAAACAAATCGTGGTAGTCAATTCTAGCAATAATCCCCCAGGAGGCAAGGAAAGACACAGGCAAAACTGCACAATCTATAGGCCGCGCACAGGGCATTAAGGGGGTAAAATTTCAGATGCCTGTGCATACTTTCATGATATTCCTTTGTGTACACGTTGAAACTAATAAATCCAAATGTCAAGAGAATATTTTCAGCAAAATATAATTTTTTAAAAAATTTAACTGAATAATAAATATTTTGAAATTTTCCCAAAGTCAGATGAAAAGCAGCACGGCTATTCATGAAATACGCATTGGCATGTGTCAAAGGGTTGCTTCCAAACTTAGGCACCTTTTGAGAAAAGAGAAGACTGCTGCAATCACGGTGAACTCCAAAGAGCAGAGGAAGGAACAGAACGCTTAATGTAGTGTCTTAGCTCTGGAGCAAGGAAGGTGCCCGCTGGGGATCCCCTGGCTTGATTCGAGGCAGAGGGGAACGTCCACCAGAGTGGAGTTCACTGGGTGGCAGAGAGTGGAGATGCTGAAGGGTTTCTGTTGGAGATGCATAGCGTGTGGCTGGACAGGCTTCAATGCAGAACACATCTACAGAATAGTGACAGCAATATAGAAGGATGTTTCTATAAAACACTGCTTTACTCTAGAGGTACGGCACCATTTCTTTCTCCACATGTCATGTTTCTCTTCTTTTTGCTAAGCATTCTCTACAGCAGAGAGGTGATCCATCGGCTTGGACAATTGTTTTCCAGTTAAACCCACTGTATTGAAATGATTAATTTAATGTTTCAGAGGAAAAATACTGTTTTCCTTAAAAACACCCATATAGATTTTTGAACAGCAGTAAGAAGTGTTTCAAGCAGCTGCTTCAAACATACCGCTGCTATTTTATGCTGATTGCTCATTGGAGACCACATAGTGAGGTTCTGCCTTCCAGTACTTAAAGGGGCCCACGGGAAAGCTGGGGAGGGGCTCTTGAATGGGGAGTAAAGGAACTGGGGGGCAGGGAGGGGTGCAGTTTTAAGCTAAAAGAGGGGAGCTTGAGATGAGATCTTAGGCAGAAATGTTTTGCTGTGAGGGTGGGGAGGCCCTGGCCCAGGGTGCCCAGAGCAGTGGTGGCTGCCCCATCCCTGGAGGTGTTCCAGGCCAGGTTGGATGGGGCTTGGAGCCCCCTGACCCAGTGGGAGGTGTCCCTGCCCATGGCAGGGGGTGGCACTGGATGGGCTTTGAGGTCCCTTCCAACCCAAACCGTTCTATGATTCTGTGACTTGAATTGAGGGTCATCCCATGCTTCTCCGAAAGACTGAGTGAATGGGGGATCCTCCAATGCAGCAGCGCTGGAATGAGATTCCAGTTACCTGATAAAGGGAAGCACCTCGTTATTCACAGTCTTTGCCTGCTGCCCTTGTCTGAAGGCTTGATAAATTATGTGTAGTGATAAATTAGGGCTGTCTTATGCAATGAAATGCCCTGTGAATATAGGAGCACAACACTTGCAAATGAGTGCCAGAATCAACTAGATAAAATAAATCCACCATCGGGTAGCCTTCAATAACGTGTTAGGGAATGTTATTAGCCAGAGTCCAACAGACTGATGGTATTTAGAATCCTCTGGCATTTCAGTGACCTTTTCCAGGGCATCTTGCATTGAACAATTAATTTATTTCATGACCATCCCATTGTATCTAAGAAAAAAACGTCAAACCCAGGTGTCCTGATCCAAGCCATGTATTGCCTTTCAAAACCCATTGAGTGGAAGCTAATTTCAACAATTTGCATGAGAGCCTTCTGCTATCACTTCTATCATAGTATCGGTGTCAGCTCAATTTTCAGAGCAGCTGTAGCTCAAACACTGACCTGCTGCCTATTACAGTAGTGTAATGAAGTGCAATGGGCTAGTAATTATTCTGCATTACTGTAGATCAAGTAACATGCAGCCCTCAGTTATCACAATGGAATCCCAGTTCTTGCTCAAAATGAGAAAACTGACCATGAAGTTGATTTCAGGGTGTCATCAAAATTTACTTTCAGAGCCTGAAAATGGACTACTTATTTCCCAGATAGCATCTGACATTGCGGTGCAAATGTCCCAGAGCCACCGCATACTTGAATAAACTAGTTTCGAATAACGAAAAGAGGAGTTGTATCTGAGAGGCAGGAGGAAACTGAGAGGGGATGTTCTTAAAATTTCTAATAACAAAGTTGCATTAAGCAAATTATTTCAATGTCTGCTTTCTAACCCCATCTATGAAACATCCTAACAACTTATTCAGGAAATGCTGAGGATTTTTTTTTTGTTGCTGCATAGGAAATAATGAGCGTTATGGATTTGACTTGAAAGCGTGGCTCGCTACCTGCCTGTACAATAATGACCTCAGCCTATCCAGATCATATTACTTCCAAAGAATGAGCCAAGATTGTCATCAACCATACATTAAAATCTACTTCTTCCTCACCCCTCTTGATGCAACTGCCTCAAAACCTGCATTTAACCCTATCTTTTGAAGGGTGGAAACAGTGAAGGCAACTCACAATAAACCAGCTCAGGATACTGTGAGGGCCAAATGCTTCACAGTACTCTGGTTTTGTCACCTGTTACTGACACGTTGCCTTGGCCTGGAAGGAACACAGAGCTCCTTATAAGAAAGTGGCATTTTTCTAGGTCAGGAAGGGGCAGGGAGTGTAGTGGGGTTTGATTTTCCAATTTTTTCTTAGCTAGCTGTTACCACTAGTCACTTGAAGTTGTGCTGCAGCTGATAGAGGTCATTATTTCTCTTTTTTTAAGCTAATTTTTAAAGAAATATCTCCCCACATCATCATCTGGCATGAAATTTTAACTCTTCCTTACGGGTAACAGGATATTAAAATGTATGGAACAAGCAGCCTGGAAAGTTTAACTATCAAAACTAGTAACGTGTTGGGGGGGAAATCAAATTAAGTTCTGAAAAGGTAAAATAATCCCTGCAGAGCAATTTGTAAGAATCTGGGTGGGGTTTCTTTCCCCACAGTGAGGAGAAAGGGAATGTGGCTTAGATTTTCCCTTTCAGGCCACCCAGAATTCACACATGGTAATTCACTGCAGGTAAGATATGTGGGGATGCAGGGAGTGCCTGGATGAATATCCACTCCCAGCAGAAGGTCGGGAGGTTAATCCATCCTTGGGACAGAAAGAGGGGCTGCTGCCATGGAAGGGATGGGCAGGGTTTAAGAGAAGGTTCAATAAGGCAGAAAATTCAGCAGCAAGCGTAGGGAGGAATGTATGAGAAAACCAGCTTTGTCTTTTGACTACAGAAAAGGGGCAGAGAGAGCTGACTTTTGCCTCAGCCTCCCCTTCTCCAGGCTGAACAGACCAAGTGCCTTCAGCCGCTCCTCACACAGCTTCCCCTCTGAACCCTTCACCAACTCCGTGCCCTCCTCTGGACACTTCCAGTGGCTTTAGATCCTTTTTATCCTGTGGTGCCCAGAATTGCCCCCAGTGCTCATGGTAGGACCTACCATGGAGGCAGGAGAATCCCCTCCGTCAGCCGGCTGGCGATGCTGTGCTGGATGTGCCCCAGGACACCGTTGGCCCTCGTGGGGTGCATCAACACAAAGGGGCTGCAATGTTACCACTAAGAGTTGGAAATAAAAAGGTCAGTAAGTACATGGGTGATGCTGGAAAAAGAATGTGAGGTTGCAAATTATTGCAGATAGGGGTTTTAATATTAATCTTTTATAAGTTATCACCGACAGAATGAGTAGATTTTAGGGTAGATTTTAAAGAAAGAGTGGATTTTAAAGAGTATCTTCCCGCTTTCTCAGAAAACAATTGAAATGCAGAGGGGCTTATTTCTGCTATTTTAAGACCTGAATTCTAATTCTAGATGTGACAGAATTTCAGAGGCTCATCGATATGACAAGGCTAAGAATTTACATATTGAGACTTGACTGTTTTCAGTAAATAACTCATTAATGAGCCATTGAAGACATGATTGTAGCAACTCTTGCCCAACTAGTCACAAAAACAGCGAGTAGTAATATAATCAGAAGAGAACAGCTAGTTCTTTACATTTCAGATAAAAGCAAAAGCATCGTGTAACTTTGTTACAAAGACACCACCACTTTATATTTTTTTTTATTCACTGGCACTAGATTATGATTCCAAATCAGAAGGGTAACAAGGTGTTTTCCTGAATAAGATTTAGCTGAACCTCTGGAGTTTTCGATCTGTTTTCCTAACAAAGTTTACTCAGAAACGTTGGCTCTGTTCTGACTGCCAGGAGACCCCAAGTCTCTCTGTGTAAACTGAAAGAGGTTCCCCACGCTGGCTCATGCTTTTATTATGGGAATCGTGCTAAATGTGATCATTTTCACAAAGTGCATATTTGCTGTGGTGTCAGCTTCTAATTGTGCTTCCTCAGCACCAGCAGAATACGAATGAACGTGGGTCTAACACTGAGGCGAGGCATCAGACACAGGAACAGCCTCATCAGCCCCAGCAGAAGACACACGGAAGATGCAGTGAAGCCCAGTGAGTGATTTTCAACTCCTCTTAGTGAGAGAAATAGCTGAAACTTCTGCCTTCATCCCCTCACAAACTGTGAGGGCAGTCTGTTCCAATGTTTGATGAACCTTTTAGTGAAGGAATTTTTCCTAATATCCCATCTGGATCTACCCTGGTGCAACTTGAGGCTATTTCCTCTTGTCCTGTCTCTTCTTACCCGGGAGCAGAGCCCAGCACCCCCCTCACCACAACCTCCTTCCAGGAGCTACAGAGAGCCATGAGGTCTCCCCTCAGCCTCCTCTTCTCCAGGATAAACAGTCCCAGGGCCCTCACTGCTCCCAAACCCCTCTTCTCTAGCCCCTTCCCCAGCTCCGGTCCCTTCTCTGGATGCACTCCAGCCCCTCAAGGTCCTTCTTGGAGTGAGGGAAACAAACCTGAACCCAGGATTCGAGGTGCATCCCCCCCCAGCGCTGAGTGCACGGGGTCGATCCCATCCCTGCTTCTGCTGCCACCCTAGGGCTGAGCCAAGCCAGGATGCTGGTGGCCTCCTTGTCCACCTGGGCCACTGCTGGCTCGTGTTCAGCCAATGTCAACCAACACCGCCAGGGCCTTTTCCTCCAGGCAGCTCTCCAGCCAAATACAAGACAGTTCTTTTCAGCTGAAGACTTGGCTGAAGGATTTAGTGGCTGCCCTGGGTAAGTCGAAGGTTTATGTCTAGGAGGGTTGCAGGCATCTTCTAAAGGACATGCATGAGGATTTTGGAATGGGAGAGAAAAGATTGAAAGGATAGCATGACCTTCTGCTGTTGTGATGAATGCCTCTTTGGAGTACAGATAGTTTAATTCTGCATCGATCTCTGATATCAGGAAAGAGCATTTGAAAATGTAGAGATGCGTGAGATGCGTTTTCCTTTTTGTCAGTCTCTGAGGCTCTATTGACTCGAATCTGCTAATTCCTATCTGCCAAAAATTTGGCTCGTGAACAAGATGTATTTAAAATGTAAATCTCTGATGCAAACATCCGGAGCTGCTTGGGAATCTTTCATCAGGATCATAAATAGCATTTTAAAATATTCTTTTTTCCAATAAAAATGCAGTTACTATTAGTTCAAATTTTTCTATTGGAAGGTTTTTGTTTCACTGAATATTTGCAAATTTCCACAGGTAAATGGAATTAACTGTTTCATTTGGCTTGAAATACGTTTTAAATCACTCAGTGATTTATATTTTTTTTGGTCTTGGAGTGAGTTTTCCTCTGATCCTTTGCCATATGACAATAGGAGTTCAGCTTCCAGTGTTACAGACTGCTTGCGTTCCCAGCCCGGATGTTCATAGCCACTTGCTCACCACATGACCCAGGACACAGGTCCCACATGGAGCTCTTAGAAAGGGAAAGAGAATGGCAGACTCTCATTATACACTGCATAAACCCGTGCAGGACCTCACTGTCCTGATTCCCAAGAGAACTTCAAGCCAATGGGCTGGTTTTGTACTGACCTGGATTGTTTTAACTCAAGAAGGACATGGATCTGTTGGAGCGAGTCCAGAGGAGTCCACAAAGATGATCCCAGGGCTGGAGCACCTCCTGTACGAGGACAGGCTGAGGGAGTTGGGATTGTTCAGCCTGGAGAAGAGAAGACTGTGGGGAGACCTCAGAGCAGCCTCCCAGTACTGAAAGGGGCTCCAGGAAAGCTGGGGAGGGGCTTTTTCCAAGGGCCTGGAGTGACAGGACAAGGGGGAACGGTTTTAAATTGGAAGGGGGAAGATTTAGCTTAGACATTAGGAAGAAATTCTTCACGATGAGGGTGGGGAGGCCCTGGCCCAGGGTGCCCAGAGCAGTGGTGGCTGCCCCATCCCTGGAGGTGTTCCAGGCCAGGTTGGATGGGGCTTGGAGCCCCCTGACCCAGTGGGAGGTGTCCCTGCCCATGGCAGGGGGTGACACTGGATGGGCTTTGAGGTCCCTTCTAACCCATTCCACAATTCTGTGAACACCAAGCGGTAACAGTACTTTGGGCTCTGGTACAGGCGGTGTCCTGGTTGGGCTGTCTGGACTGTAGGGCAGAGCAGATCCAGCTCCAGTGAGGCAGCGTCTGGCTCCCATACGCTTCCAAGAAATACATTTCTGGTGCAGGACGTTTCAGGTTGTTTTATCAGTGGCTGAAGTAAAAAACCCATCAACTCCAAAACTGCAGAAAGTTTCATTCTGTTAGAAGAACATCCAAATGATCTGTTTGTCATTTCCTAACTGGAATTAATGTGGAACTTCCATCCCATCCACACACAAAACCCCGAATCCTACTTTTTAATCCTGTTTTAAGTGGAAAGAAAGGCTGAAATATCAACATTTCTCCTGGAATAGCAATGCTGTACTTGCTGTGCTGTGTAAACAGTTTTTGATAGGAGACTGTTTTGGTGGAGATCACATTCTCAAATGTATGATTTATGGGCTTACCAGGGTATTAAGCATCAAATTAAGTGTCTGTAAGGGGTTTTTTTTCACCTGAAGAGCCTAGAACTTTAACATCAACTGCCCTAAACTGGTGGGAGGTGAGTGGGATCGGTGTGACAGAAAAAAGTGAAATAACAAAGCACCTGATAAAGGCTCAATTAGCTCCTAAAAACTGTACAGATGCAACATGACACTAAATGCTTTCTTCATCTTAGTGAGTGAACTGGCTGCAGCTTTAATGTGGTGTCACTTGCTCCCTTCTCGCTGTGTTAAACATTCCCCTCTAGTGGCTGGTAAAGATTTCTGTGAGGAATTCCTGAGAGCTACAGCCAGGTTTGCAGAGGGAAATCAAGGGAAATTAGGCACGTAAATATGTTTAACCACCCAAGCGGGGGGTCCTTCGTCGCACAGTGACAAGATTCCCAGGTCTTGTGCCACAGGTAGAGATCAAATTGCTCTTTTGGCCTGACTAAGGCCAATTAGAGCTAGAAATCAACGGCTGAGCAGCACATTGGGTACAGCTTGAGGGTGGGAGATGGAGTTGATGTTGAGGAGAAGTCTGAAAAATGTGTTTTGGACAAGTTCAAAAAGTGTTTCTGCCCCTTTTTGTCCTTCTGCTTTGTTTTTGTAAACAGGGATGAGTAGCCTTACGGTAGCTGCTGTTTTGCTTTCATGGCGGGGGGTTGCGTGTGTGAGCATCTTTGCTTGCTGAGGTGCTCTGGGTTTCAACTCCATCTGTGTCTCCTGGATCTGGGCATTGGGGTCTGGAGGGTGTTTGTTCTGATTCTGAGCAAAATTACAGTGTGTTTGCTCTGAGCACACTCACTCCTGTTGTTGATTGCCATGGGGCACCTCCCGAACCGGGCAGAGGAACAGAGGGAGAAGTCACAAACCACTGAGCTTTGGGGCTCTCCAGCCGCTTGCTGGAGGGAGGGCTGGTGTGCCCACAAAGCTCTGTGGGATGCTTCAGGGATCACTGCTCTTTTTTGAAAAGGCATGGGCAGCTGGATTAGATCTTAACGTCGGATTGGCTGTACCACACCTGAACCGTGAGCTGGGCTGTTGGTGCAGGGAACGTCTAGGTTGTGCTCCCACTGCCCCGTTCTCAGAGCCAGCTGCAGCACTGGCGCCAGCTAAAACTGCAAGGACAACCTCAAATTGCACCATTTCCTTGGCTACTGAGGACTTTGTTGTAGGGCAGGACTGCCACAGCAGAGCAGATTTGCTTTACACTACTTCTTGCTTGCAGACTCAATGACTTGGCCTTCAGTAAGAACAGAATCTGCTGGACGTGGAATTTCTTTATGACTTTGTGTTAATTGAAATCAATAATCAGGCTTGTTCACCCTGGAGAAGAGAAGGCTCTGGGGAGACCTTAGAGCAGCCTCCCAGTACTGAAAGGGGCTCCAGGAAAGCTGGGGAGGGGCTCTGGATCAGGGAGTGCAGGGACAGGATGAGGGGGAAGGGTTTTAAGCTGAAGGAAGGGAGATTGAGATGAGATCTTGGGGAAAAATGTTTTGCTGTGAGGGTGGGGAGGCCCTGGCCCAGGTTGCCCAGAGCAGTGGTGGCTGCCCCATCCCTGGAGGTGTTCCAGGCCAGGTTGGATGGGGCTTGGAGCCCCCTGACCCAGTGGGAGGTGTCCCTGCCCATGGCGGGGGGTGGCACTGGATGGGCTTTGAGGTCCCTTCCAACCCAAATCAGTCTGTAATTCTATGAAATGGGCCATAATCCACCTTGAAAAGCCTTAAGCTCACCAGTCTCTGCTGAAAAAAAATGTATACTTGTCACTGTAAGCAGCCATCCAGCCTCTGTTGGTACAGGACTGGCAGCGGTTTGGTGCCAGCAGCCAGAGTTGAAGTGGCAAACCAGGTTTCTGTAATTCCTCTTACAGCAGGAGAAGTGAACCAGGCTCGTCAGCAGGCAAGGGAATCCCTACCACCTTCCAACTGTGTTTTCAAACAACATTTGGGAGTGATTTATGCTGCGTTATGACACTGGTACCATCTGCTCATCATCATCCTAAGTATGAATGAAGTGATAATGAAGAAAATGTTCGGAGCAGCTAACAAGATGATTACACTACAATAACATAATTTTGGCATAATTTGGATCTTCAGCGATCTACAAACACTTCATTTCAAAATCTAAAGGGCCGGGGCCTTACTGTAGCAACACAGAGCTTTCTTCTGACTTTTAATATCAGGAGGAGAACAAAAATGATCTTGGAGTGTGTCAGAGATCCCGCTCCACCTGCCTGCTGATTCACACTTTCTCCCACGTGGCATCTGCTGTGCTGCAGACTCTTGATTCATCTCCTTGCCTGCTTCACCTGTGTTTTGGAAACTTCTTCTCAAAGCAGAATGAGTATCTCCTGAGGGCAGGAACCACCTCTTCCTCCTGCCAGGGCTTTTCACTTGATCTACTCACTCTTTCCTTAAGGGAAAACAACCAAAACTGTCCAATGTAACTTCTGGTTTACTCTCCATTGTAAAAACCTGAAAGGCTGTGATAGAAGTCCTGAGAAAACACAAAACAGTGGTGATTTTGCATTAGATTCAGTGATGTTTCAGGAAATAAATAAGCAGTAATTGATTTAAAAAATTATTTTAGAGATTTTAATTTTTTTTTCTTCAAAATGACAATTTGTATAGCAAATGTATTCCTTTAAAGCCGAGGGATGAGATTAATCTTTTCTTTTGGGTCTAACAGAAATGTTTCAGGTCAACGACCACAGCAGCATTCGGACCTGCAGAACTGTGGTTAGGGGTTATTTCTAAAAGCTGTGTCTTTGCAAGCAGGCTTAGTGATACATGTTTGAAGTTTCTTCAGCTATGCAGGGTCAACCATAGCTGTCCACTCCTTGTGACCCCACCATCAGCTATTTCTTATGTACTCAACATTTCAATGCGTTTTGGGGCCATCCAGGCACTGGCTCCAAGTCCGTCCCCCACATTAGAGGAATGGTTCAACACTGGGGAAAGCACTTGGAGATGAACCTTTTGGACTGAACTGAAGGCACCCTGTAAACCATGGGATGGTTTGGGACCTGACTGCCTGAAATATCATCGGAGTAGAGCAGTAACAAACTGCCCCAGCGCGCAGCAGTGAGCTCGCAGCCCAGAAAGCCTGGAAATGGAGAAATGGAACCAGCAGGGTGAGGGAGGGGATCCTGTCCCTCTGCTCCACTCTCATGAGACCCCACCTGGAGTCCTGCATCCAGTTCTGGAGTCCTCAGCACAGGAAGGATCTGGAGCTATTGGAGTGAGTCCAGAGGAGACCACAGAGATGATCCAAGGAGCCCTCCTGTACGAGGACAGGCTGAGAGAGTTGGGGTTGTTCAGCCTGGAGAAGAGAAGGCTCTGGGGACACCTTAGAGCAGCTCCCAGTGCTGAAAGGGGCTCCAGGAAAGATGGGGAGGGGCTCTGGATCAGGGAGGGCAGGGACAGGATGAGGGGGAACGGTTTTCAGCTGAAGGAGGGGAGATTGAGATGAGATCTTGGGCAGAAATGTTTTGCTGTGAGGGTGGGGAGGCCCTGGCCCAGGGTGCCCAGAGCAGTGGTGGCTGCCCCATCCCTGGAGGTGTTGAAGGCCAGGTTGGATGGGGCTTGGAGCCCCCTGATCCAGTGGGAGGTGTCCCTGCCCGTGGCAGGGGGTGGGACTGGTTGACCTTAAAAGTTCCTTCCGACCCAAACCATTCTATGTTTCTATGATTCACCTGAGCTTGCTGGCAGAGGAGGCCTGTGATGCCTAAAGGTGAGCATCCACAGCCTGCTGCAGCTTGTCTCACCTCAGGTTGCTCAGCCTACAGGCGGTGTGGGCCTGGAACTGTAGCTTTATGCAGGACTTCTGTTGATGTTGTGAGTTGTCAGTAACTGGGTGGACCTCCCGGCTCTCTCCGCTGCTTCAGTTGCTCACAGTAATGAAACCTGGATGACTGTCCCGTCAAGTACTGTGTGCTTCAGCACGGTGTGCTGCCAGTGCAACTGCTTGACAGCTTTTAGGCTGATTTTGTGAAAGCCCAAAACATAGCTAAGGACTCCTGAGCAGATTTCTTAAGCCTGCAGTAGCGTTTCTGTGTTACTCAAGCAGAAATGTTGTCTAAATACATTGCGTTTGCCTGGGATTTCTTTTCCTAACGAGTAGTCTTTTCCATAGGATAAATTTGTATGGCATCTTGCTGCCAGTTTGGTACAGCACCTTGATAGAAGGAAAAATGCTGTTTGTTGAATTGGTGGTGCAGAAACAGAGCTGCCATCCTAGCGGCTCTCCCACTCACATTTCCCTTAGCTGACGATGTAATCTAACAGTAAGAAGAAACAGGAAGCACAAAGCAGGTTTTTATGCTGGTATTTTTCTTTCTTGTGTTCTCATCTTTATATTAATGGTTTCAAAACTAATTATGCAGAAAAGAAAGAACGAACCCACATGAAAAGATGTGGTTCTGAATGGCACTTGTGTAATCCGGCGGCTGTAGCTGCCGTGAGGAATCGTGAGTACTGGATGTGACTCATGAAATAGCTATTCCTGCACCAGGCGGTTAAAACTCGGCAGCGACAGGTTTACAAGGAAATCATCCTTAATCTTTCTCACCAGATGTGGATCAACAGATCTGCAAGAGGAATCACGATTCATGGTTACGTTGTTAGGGACTGTAGGGCTGCGGGAAACAAATTTATCCCTTTTTTGGGGCAAGAGCATTTCAGAAGGCTACCAGGACCTGCTTTCATTTATCTTCCAAACTGGACAACGACCCAGAGGGTGTCCCTTCACTCCAGAGGACTCTGAGTGTTCCATGCTCATGGTGCCTTCAACCTCCACCCACCTGGGACTCGGAGAGAAGAGAGCTAGGAGATGGCACCAGAACCACACCCTACCCGGGAAAAAAGCTTGTGCTGGGAAATTCTGTACAAGGATGCTGTTCTTTTTTCCACTTGCTTAAGGCCATTGCAGTAGTCAGAAAGTGGGAGGAAAAAAAAATCTGTACGCAGACCAAAATACAGAAAAACTGTAGGTTAGGTCTGAGGAAAGTCTTCCCTAGCAGTGCTTGAGGTTTCTGTGGGGAGACACAACCAGCTTCCCCAGAAAGAGATGATATGAACAAGTGCTGAGCAGATACTCCTCAGTGATTTAAAGAGGCAGAGAAAGAATTTAATAAGGACCTACGAGCTGAAAGAACTCTGAAAATAAATAAATACATGAAAAAAAACCCAAAGCCAATAAACTTCTGTTGGTGGTGTCCAAATATCTTGATTTCTTTCTAATTGTGAGAAGGAAAAGCAGAGGAGAAAGGGAACAACAGCCTTTGCCAAGTGTTCCATGGTTCTCAGAGACCTGATTCCCAGCTGCACCTAACTCGTTATCACTCTTGCGAGTACAACACTTCTCTGCAAACGCTTCAGCCACTTAGAGTTTTTTGAAGAGGGTTTTTCAACAAGGATGGAATGTGATAAATGCAATTTAAACAAGCCACTTAATCAACTTATTTATATTAGATAACAACGTAAGCAGAGAGAGTGAGTCTTCCGCACGGAAGCCTCTGTGGAAAAGAAAACCCCACAAGATCACTCCGTGTGTACTCACCCATTTCTCTGCAGGGCGGTGGATCTGCCTTCCCTGTGCTCAGAACGGGCAGTTGGAGCACGTTGGCGAGACAGAGCTCGTGGCTGGGGAATTCACTCTTGGTAGCCCAGTGTGGTTTCCTGCCCTCTTTAGATGCTGGTGGCACCCTCTGAAGGGCTGGCATTGCTGGTGCACGATCTCTGACACCTCCTGGCCCTTGCCCCATGCCATGGCTTGGTGGGGCTCTGCTGAGTTTATCCTGGCGATTTCAAGCACAGAGTCAGCTGCTCAAAGTTACTGGCTACAGTTTTCTGGGAAGATGAGGAAGGGGAGTCTGGGAAGAAGTTCTTCACTGAAAGGGTGATTGGCCATTGGAATGCGCTGCCCGGGGAGGTGGTGGAGTCACCGTCCCTGGAGGTGTTTAAGGAGAGATTGGATGAGGCTCTTAGTGACACGGTGTAGTTGACGAGTAGGAGTAGGTGTAGGTGTTGGGTCATAGGTTGGACTCGATGATCTCAAAGGTCTTTTCCAACCTTATGATACTGTGAACCTGTGAAAAAGAAAACTACTGTGGGTTTCTGAGAAGATTGCCTTTGGGAACCAGTGTTTGTGTCTCTCTGTTCTTCCACCGCACTGTTAAATACAACCTGAGTGGTGAAGGGAGGATAGAGAACCAACTCTGTACGTAGCTTACCCCATCCACAATGCCCATGGGCCTCGGGAAATATGTTGTTGGGGGCCTGCAGGAAAGCTGGGGAGGGGCTCTTTATCAGGGAGTGCAGGGACAGGACAAGGGGGAACAGTTTTCAGCTGAAAGAGGGGAGATTTTTGAAGCGTAAAATTAGTAATGTTGCAAAAAAGGAGTGTAAACCTTCATTAGAGTCAGCGGGGAATTTCTGAGCTAGATGTGGAGAGAGGATGTCTTTCAACAGCAGGATCCTACAAGCTGTGAAATAGAGGAGGATGTGACAATTAAAACCCATGAGCTCCTTTGAAGACTTGCAACACAAAGGAGACCAGCTCCGACAGACTGAGACCTTTTGATATGCCTGCTATATTGTCATTTCTCTACAATATTTCCTTCTAATGAATGAGAGGTAAGCCAAATTACCCTTTTATGAGGTTTTAGGTTGAAAATATCACTTTCTGAAGTAGTGCAGCGAAGACTAAAAGTTTAAATTAGAATCATGAATGTCCTGAGTTGGAAGGGACCCACAGGGATCACTGAGCCCAACACCTGTCCCTGCACAGGACACCCCAACATTCACACCGTGGGGCTGAGGGTGTTGGCCAAAGGCTTCTGGAATATTGTCAGGCTGTGACTGTTTCCCTGGGAGCTGTTCCAGTGCTCCACCAACCTCTGGGGGAAGAACCTTTTCCTGATGTCCAACCTAACCCTCCCCTGGCATCTTCCTGCCATTGCCTTGGGTTCTATCATTGGTGGCCAGAGAGAGGAGCTCAGCTGGTGCGTAGTCTGTGGGAAACTATGGACCAAACCCTCCTTCTCCATCACAAGGACCTTCTTTCTAATCCTTGTGTTCAATCAAGAAGGAAGTTTCTATGTTGCAGCTCAGATTTTTCCTGCATAACTACACAGGAGTGTGGCCACCCAGTGCACCCTCCCCTGGAGATCCAGAGAGGATCCATCACTCGCCTTGTGAGCACACATTATCAATAACCTTCGTCACACCCAGAACCGGGTCTAAATTCAACCTTTCTTAGCAGCCACACTTAGCATTTGCACTTACGCAGCCGTTACAGCTGTCAGCCACTGACGGCAGGATCCCAAGCCTCCACCAGGTCTATGGTTTCAGACTTACATGCGCACTTGCCATATGGACAATCCTGCAGGAACGTGTCTCGTAGGCTCTCGTGGGCTGAAGCTGGAAATTCATATGGAAATATTTTTTGTGAGCGCGCTGGTTTTGCCAAACGTCCTGTTTTAATTATTCATCTCTCCTCATGCATAAATGAAAAGGGGGAACATCAAAAGTCGCCAAATACTGTGTGCTGGTCACAAACACTGAAGGTTTCTTTTTAATGTGCAATCAGAAAGTTGGATTAAGATTCACTCCTTTGATATGCGGCTGATTATTTTTTTATATATAAAAAAGAAAGAAATTCCTGTTTCCTGCAATTAACTGTATTTTTTTTGAAGCGCAACAGGCATAGAGAAATCACATATCTGTGGCGACTCCTTTCAAAGAAAACAATTAGCATCCATATCAAAAAGCTAATTCAGAGAAATTAAAGAACACATACATCAGTAAAATATAATATTTCCTCTTTAGCACGTCTCATTGTGTACAATGTGTCACTGTAAAATTGTTAGGCTTGGAGATAATGAAGAGTGACAGTTGAAGGGTTCAGGGCTTCATATAAGACTTTTGGGTATGTAAAGATTTTAATTGCACATAATTATGAATGTGGAAGTGGAACGATTTAATTTTTTAGCTTTCATGCTATTAGAAGGCTAATAGAACCAATATCAAACTAAGTTAGTTACAGCAGAATTACCAGAAGAAGCTAATTTTTTTTTTTCATTCAGCAATTTAAATTAAATCAAAACAAAAAATTAAAATAGTTCATCTGTTTCTCCCTTCTTTTACATTTATATAGTGGTAGCAAGATAAGTGGTGTGTGCTATTAAGAGAGATGAGGAAAATAGCTCTAATAAGATTAGAATATCCTGGAATAATAGGAATTGATAGTGGGGGAGTGCAGAAGAAAGGGGACAACTGTAAAAGGTGCAGTTAAAGAGGTCTGTGAAGTTTGGTAGAAGCTATCGTCTAAGGCAATGCAATAAATCCATAAACATAGCCTCTCCCCAGCTGAGGCAGATACACAGCAAGAGGAGGAATGAGCTCGTTTTGCTGGGTCTATGGGGTTTGTGACTGCTGACAACACACAAATAGCTGGGGTGTGTGCCCGGTAGCTGGGAAGGTTTCTGAACGTCGCCTCGCTTCAAGCTGTCTGGGAATCAATTGTGGTTTTCACCTTGGCAATGCCAGTAGGGACCATGGCAGGGAATGTCCTTTGCAGCGTCCTGGGTGACCGTGAGCGCTGAGACAACTTGCAGGAAAGCTGAGGGTGAGATAAATCAAAATTTCCACTACAGCCCATGTTCTGCAGGGTACGGACCTCCCCTTCCACCACGTTCCCTAGTCCATCCCCAGGGTCACGCATCCTCTTACGTCTTTCCCCCGTTCTCTTTGTAGCACCTGAGGTTCGGGTTCCCTTCTCGCCCCTGTATCCCCACTTCAGGTGAGCATCTCCCCTAACCTGCCCAACGCTCACCTTTCTCCGATACCTCCCAACCCTGTCTGCTAAGCAAACACTCAAGCTGGGGGAGCCTGGAGTTGCCTTTCCCTGCTTTTCAGCCGAGTGTCTGTTCTCCATGCGGCTGCAACACAGGGGTCGGAGGGCAGGAAGGATGATTATGAGCAGAGAGGAGTGAGAAAAAGTAGTGTCCAGACACTCAGCGTTTTCTCCATCCCTAACCAGGTGTTTCGGTTCTGGACCGCTTTTGCATTCCCCGTATTGTTCCTTACAACAGAGCTGGAAAATGAATTTCTATCCGCTGCTAAACCCTGTTTAAGTCCATCTCTCACCAGCAATTAGAAGTCTGTTGATGTTAGGATCTCTTTGCAGATCTTGGACCTTTTCAATTAATTTTAATCAGGTTCATTAGCACTTTTTTAATGTGTAAGAAATGGGCAAATACATAACCAAAGAGCCACTTACCTTTTAATGAAGGTAACAAATATGCAATTAAAAAAGCTCTGTCTTTCAGCAATTTCGCAGTAAATTAACTTGTTTTGTCATTTTTGTGCATGCAGAATGTCACTTGCTCGGGAGTTTTGACATAAAATTCTTTATCATTGGCAGAATTAGCAAGTAACATTAAGACCTAGGAAATGACAATTAGTTCATGAATTAGGTGGGATATACAATGTGTTAATTACTGAGGGACCAAACTTCAGGCAATTAAAATTTTAAATCAAGATAAGAATAATGTATTATTAGGCATCTGGGTATTTAATGAAGTTGCAAACGATTACCAAATTTCATAAATTAATTCTGAGGTTCCTTGACTATTCTTAGAAAATTTTATGCCATGGGACTTAGACCAGGCTGCAGTTGTCTGTGGGCAGAATAATAACACAAATCTCTGGAATGCTACAGGAAGCTTTGCTTTTTTTCAGTTATACGTGTGCCTACTGGGATGTTTATTAAACATCTTGCTGCTAAAAGACGTTCTTCACCGAGACCTTAATTACAAAGCTGAGTTCCACATACAACAGTTGTAGCGAATGGTTTGTTGCCTTCGCATCGGCAAGATGTTGGAAGCTCATAGAATGCTTTGGGTTGGAAGGGACCTTTACAGGTGACCCAGTCCCACCTCCCTGCAGGAGCAGAGACAAATTTACCCAGATCAGGTTGCTCAGAGCCCCATCCAACCTGACCTTGAGTGTTTCCAGGGATGGGCTCTCCTCTGCTTCCCTGGCCAACCTGTGCCAGGGCCTCCCCACCCTCACAGGAAAACATTTCTGCCTTGTATCCAGTCTAAATCTGCCCTCCCTTAGTCTAAAATCGTTACTCCTCATCCTATCCCTGCACTCCCTGATAAAGAGCCCTGGCACTGTAAGGCAGCACCGTGAGATCAGTCAGCACCGATTTCTGCCCCGCTGTCAGTGCCAAACTGGGGCTGGAGGAGCAACACACACCCTGGGGGTTGCACACAGCTCCAAGGAGCCCACATCTGTTTCTCCCTGCCTGTCCAGCGGTAGTGCAAGCCTGGTTTCACTGCCAGCCGAGCTACAGGGTCAGGACCTGCTCTCAGAGAGCCAAAAATGACATCATGAAAAAAATCATTCTCCACCCCTGAGTTGCAGCGTTGGGCAGACCAGGACAAGAGCAGCGAGCCCAGCTGGCTTCACCCATTTCTGCCTCCCAGGGCCACTTACCTGCTTGACAATGATAAACATTTAATTTCAACAGCTTCCACAAGACTAAGAGTTTCTCCTGTAAAATCTCCCCCTTTCATCACTCTTCTTCATAAAACTCAGAGCAGCCTCGCTGGCTGTGCTCTTGGATAGCAGCCTCGAGTTTTGCGGCACTCTCCAGTGCGGTGAAATAAATCTGCTGTACTTGCGAATCGATGCGACAGATGATTGTACACGTGACTTCAGCTCCACCGGTTCATCCCACAGCAGAGAAACCTTGAAAAACTTGCAGTAACAGGAGATTCTGTTTAAAACCTGTGGTCTAATTATTATTATTATTATTATTATTATTATTATTATTATTATTATTGATAACAAATATTATATTATATTATATTATATTATATTATATTATATTATATTATATTATATTATATTATATTATATTATATTATATTATATTATATTATATTTATTATTAAAGATGGGTGGGTGAGTTCCTTAGGGACAGGGTTTAGTAGGGAGACAGGCACAGCTGGACTCAATGGTCTCTTCCAACCTTACGATTCTATGATTCTGTTATTCTTTCCATCATGATGAATGGGAGATGGAGAGCTGCGCATCAGCAGCCCCCAGGAGCCCTCACTGCTCTGCGTCCTGCGAGTGGTCCTGGAGAGTTCTTCCTGCTGCCGACAAGGACTAATTTGAGCAAAACAGGGCGAGTCAAGACCAGAAATCAGCTCAAGACCAGCCAGTCTGTACAGAAGGGTTGCCGGTGCTTGTGGCAGGGGTGACCCACCAGGCCAAACAAATCCACGAGTCCCAGGGTCACATCTCTGTACCAGGAGACTTTCCACGCCCCTTTCATTCCATGCAACAGACACGTTTCTCCCCCAGCAGCGGCCCCATCCATGTGGCTGTGCCCAGGTTTCCACCCTCGCTGTCGGCATCACTCCTGGTACCGGCGCTCGAGTAACGCAAAGTACGGCGCTGATTCTGCATGCAGCCCACAAACAAGGCTCTGTGTAAACTATCTTATTTATTTCACTATCCTTCCCCCATTCAGCAGGCAAATTATCACGTGTATTCAGTTTCAATAAGATAAAAAATTGCCTAATAAAATATTTACTCAGCCTTTGTCCCTGCAAGTGTAAACTCATGTAATTACAGAGCACTCCAGAACCTGTGGCTATAAATCTCTAGAAAGAAAATCCTCAGCACATTGACAGAATAAGTCTCCCACTCCCTGTGAAAATGGGAAGCTAGTCCATGCCAAGCTGTTAGATTAACTTAATGTGCTCCAACTCGTGCTCCTTCTCTCTCTTCAGTCTTCAGGGAAGGATGTTTATCTCCTCCTACTGCCTAGCGATGGCTGTCATTACCTGTCTGTTACAGGCTGGAAAAGCGATGCTTCCCCTTTTCTTGCTGAAATCATTGTCTCCCAACCCAACACTGGTTCTCCTCACTGGCCACCACGGAGGCTGCGGTCAGCGCCGCCTGGATGTGTTGTTGGCAGAAAGGCCAACGTTCATGGATGCGCTTGGAAGATTCAGAGTATCCCAGTAACAAGAAGGCTTTGATTGTCTCAGCTCCTGGTAAATACTAAGGCTCTCTAGGCTGACTGTCCTTGCGGAGGCAGTGGGGTAGATTTCCAGGGGACACATTGCCAGCACAGACGTAGTGTGACCGAGCTGCTGTTTCCAGGAAAACATTCCCGAGGCTTCAGGCTGAACCTCAAGAGGGAGTGGGAACCTATGCCCAAGGAGGCTGCTTGCAAGAGGCAAGCTGTAATCTCTTTGGGCAGGGGAGAGGAGAGGCAATTCTTTATTTTCAACCATGTTTTCCTTGGGACTTTAGCGCAGAGGGATCGGGGGAGGAGGGAGCACAAGGAATACCGATCTCTTTTGTACCTGTCAGCTGAGCACACGCCGGCTCCCACTTTGGCACAGCACCAGCGTTTTTGAAACATGGTAGCTCCGAGCAGTAGGGAGTATGTTTTGAAGGAACTTTTAATTAAGTCTGCCCTTGGGCTCCTGAGCAGAGAAAGGTGGGGGCACCCGTGGTTGTTTTTAAAGGGTTCCTCTATAAAGGCGATTATTTTCCCAGGCTATCACAGGTCTAGAATTGGGGAAAAAAAAGCCCCAAACAGGTAACCTCTCTAACTCAGCAGGTAACCTAACCCACCCGTCCCTGAAAAAGCACCGCTACGCAGGCTTTTTACTTCTCAAACTAATTACTTGAAAAAAACACTGCTTGGACACAAACCAGGTATCAACATTGCCTTTCAGCTCTGTCACTCCAAAACCCAGCAGCCAGCAAACAGACAATAGGGCAAGGCAGGGAGCAAAGAAAGACAATGTCTCTTGCTGGCTGCCCTGTAGAGGATCAAGGCGACCCGCAGAAAGCCCTTGGCGTGGGTGAGCAACCCGGTCTTTGAGATAGTCATGACCCCACGGTACCCCTCTGAGAACCAGAGGAATCTTCTTGATGAAAAGCGTGAGGTCTTTTTCTTCTTAGCTGGACAGACCCCCCCAACCACGTGGTTTCCTTGGTCCGTGTATTTTCTGTTTGAAAACATCCTCAAGAACGTCTGCTGCCAGCTTCTGCAGGAGGTGACCCGAGGTAACGACAGCTGGAAGGGATAGGAGGGGGAAATTCTTTAGATTAAAAAAAAAAAGAACCACCCAAGTTTCGTAACGGTTGTGTTTATGAAAAGGAGGGCATCATATCAGCCTGCGTGTTCACGTGAATCCTCCTGTCAGCCTCTGAGGTTCGTCTCAGAAACTCGTTTACCCTAGGACTCTCCAAGTGCCACTTCTGCAGTGGCGCGTGCCATCGAGAAACAAGTCCAGCAGTGACAGCCAGGAAGCTCTACCTGACATCAAGTGAGCTGAGCATTCACACCTTTAGTGATGGATCGTCTCCATTTCCAGCCCAGAAAGATGATCAAGGACGACAACTTGGCAATTACAGTTTCCCATGACAGCAGGCAGTGTCCTTCTGCCACAGGACAGACCCATCCAGGTAAGGTGACTCTGCTAAAACAAGCTCTTTGCTTATGTTTGGTAAGCGCTGGCCTGGGAAACAGCGAGGAGCAACCTGGAGGTGGTGAGTGGCCAGGCTGAATGTGCACCCCAGGCTCACACACACCTCTAGGGGCCATCACGGAGCCTCACTAGGAGGTGACAGATGACACCAAGCTGGGAGGAAGTGTCGATCTGCTGGAGGGTAGGAGGGCCCTACAGAGGGACCTTGACAGGCTGGAGAGATGGGCTGAGTCCAACAGCATGAGGTTTAACAAGTCCAAGTGCGGGGTTCTGCACTTTGGACACAATAACCCCATGCAGAGCTACAGGCTGGGGACAGAGTGGCTGGAGAGCAGTCAGGCGGAAAGGGACTTGGGAGTGCTGGTGGACAGGAAACTCAACATGAGCCAGCAGGGTGGCCAATGGTATCTTGGCCTGCATCAGGAACAGTGTGGCCAGCAGGACTAGAGATGTCATCATGCCCTTATACTCGGCACTGGTCAGGCCGCACCTCGAGTGCTGTGTCCAGTTCTGGGCCCTCAGTTTGAGAAAGATGTGGAGGTGCTGGAGTGCGTCCAGAGCAGAGCAACGAGGATGGGGAAGGGGCTGGAGCACAAGCCCTGTGAGGAGCGACTGAGGGAGCTGGGGTTGTTCAGCCTGGAGAAGAGGAGGCTCAGGGGAGACCTTATTGCTTTCTACAACTGCCTGAAAGGAGGCTGTAGTCAGGCAGGGGTTGGTCTCTTCTCTCAGGCGACCGGTGACAGACCAAGAGGACACGGTCTCAAGCTTCGCCAGGGGAGGTTTAGGCTGGACATTAGGAAGAAGTTCTTTACTGAGAGGGTGATTGGCCATTGGAATGCACTGCCCGGAGAGGTGGTGGAGTCACCGTCTCTGGAGGTGTTTGAGGAGAGATTGGATGAGGCTCTTGGTGACATGGTGTAGTTGACAAGTAGGTGTAGGTGTTGGGTCATAGGTTGGACTCGATGATCTCAAAGGTCTTTTCCAACCTTATGATGCAGTGAAATAAATACTGTTGAAAATGGGAACTGGGATTGCCTGCCCTTTCCAGCTTAGTGCAGCATCGTTTATGGCTCCAAGAGATGCACCCCTCCGGACCTCCAAGTTGTTTCAAATCCTGCTGTTTGAACATAAGCAAAAAAAATCAAATCAAACGTATTTCAGTCTTAGACCTCCTTCTCACATTGTTCATCCATTTCTCCCACACTTTCCACACTGGTGCCAGAAGAAAGTTACCTCCTTCTACGCAGGCAGCAAGGCAGGACTGTGTTCTAGAGAGTCTGGTCTTTAAAAGCAGAACATATCTGCTGTTCCTCATGGCCTGACGCTCCTGTTCATGGGATGGCATCATAGACTCGTTAAGCGTTAAGGCTGGAAAAGACCTCTAAGCTCACCCAGTCCAACTGTCAGCCCAACCCCACCGTGCCTGCTAAACCCTGTCACAAAGTGCCACATTTACATGTTGTTTGCACCCCTTCAGAGATGGAGACTCCCCCACTGCCCTGGGCAGCCTCTGCTGGTGCTCCACCACTCTGTCAGTGAAGAAACTTTTTCTAATACCCAATCTAAACCTCTGCTGTAATTCCCGGAGCCTCCAAGTGCAGACAATGATTCTGTCACAACCAGTGCTGCTCCAACACCCAAGAGGGGTGAGAGACCTGCCCTGAGGGCTGCCACATACACCCATTCATCCATTGCACAGACGTATGCTTTAAAAAATAAGCCTGAAATAAGTGACCAGAGGGCTGATTTTCTTCCTGTTTCTGCCCAGTTCCAATAAAAAGCAAACAGCTCCTTTGAGGAGTTACATTAGCAAAGAGAAATTAATATCGAGAAAGGCCAGCTTTGAATTCACCCAAGCAGCGTTAACTTTCCACGAATGCATCCATCAGATGCCACCCTGTGGCTGAAAAATACCTCTCCCAGCTGGTGTTCAAACCAAGGTCTCCACTGCCTGCTGGCATTACCGTGCCCCAGTTCCCAGCAGAGGGTACCCGGTGCCACGGCCGTGTGCAATCTCTGGCCCCACGGCTGCTGGGACGTGCGTGCGAGAGCGTGACGCCGCTGCCATGACGTCTGGAGATGTTCTTGCCTTAGGAAAACAGCTCTGGCTGCCGCCCAGTGATCTTTAATAGAGACCGAACATGGATGTGGGGATGCTTGTGTGTAATTCTACACAACGGATAGGACCATTTACCATCTGGGAGCAGTTGGAGCCCTTTGATCCTTCTTACCCGTAAAGCTGGGCTCAAGGGGCCTGGCGTGGGGGAGTAGAGGGGGAGGCTCACTTTTATTCCAGAGAAGGCCAGGACCGTGCCTATATTTTCTCATTTCCCATGAGTGTTCAGAAAGAGATTTCCTAGCACAGCTGGAAGAAAGTGGGGGAGCACTGCTGGAGCACTCTGGAGCCCAATTTGGAGACCTTTTGAAGTGTTGTGGGGTTTTTAGATGCTCCAGCACTTTTAGGTGCTCTGGAGTTTTCAGGTGCTCCAGGGTAGTTTGTGGAGCCGGAGGCTCACCTCCTCCAGGAGAAATCTTCTTCCTCGCATCCCCCAGAGCTGAGGAGGGCATCCCTCACTCAAAACAACATTGAGTGGGAAGTCTTGGCTGAGAAACCTCTGTGGAGTTGGAACAACCGGTCCATAAAGTGGTGACGCCTGAAGGTGAGAGGAAGCCTGTCCACACTGCAGACCCTCTGCCAGGCAGGACATGATGTGCTGGCAGTGGAGCCAGGACAGCTGCGCTGCTGACCTCAAATACCTCTTCAGCCAGGGCTCAGCTTGCCCCACGGGTCCTTCCCAACTGCCAGCTGCTTTGCCTGCACTGGTGGTGCTGGTACAGGCATTCACAAGACAGGACATGGAAGTTGCCACTGACTGGTTTGAAAGGGGCTTTTCAACAGCAATCTCTATTTTTTTGTGTGGTTTCCACAGTTCCTTGACTGGTCAACGCTGAAACTATTTCGTGAGAAGGGGCTATACACTAAAAATACTACATAGAATCAGTTATATATTTTTTAATTTTATTTTTCACTTCTGAAACAGTCCCTTTGCAAAGACAGCTGGCAACTCAGTTGTATTTTGCACAGTCTTGAGGGCATCGGTTGTGATTCCCCAGCTTGAGTTTATTCTGACTCTGCCACTGAGGTGTGAGTAACCCTGACCAGACCACTTGGCCGCTCTGACTTGGTATCTTCTTTCCTCTTTCATTTTCCCGCGGTATAAATTCCTTGATACACAAGACCTGGTTGTTAGTTTGCGTTTGCAGACTATGTCGTGCAAGGACGGCGCGTGCAGGACCAAAGCAAAGGCACTGAAGGAACCCTACTAACAGCATGATAAAACAATCAACTGGTTGTGTTTCCAAAGGCAGGGGGCGGTTAATTGCGTAACTTCTTTGCTCACCAGATGAACCCAACCCTGAATGCCAGTCAAGCATCTGCATGGTCCACATCTGGGCTTGCCCCAAAAGCTGCCACACAGCTCATGGCAGCCCCACGGTGCCCCTTCCTGCTCCTGCTGACCTGCAGGACCAGCACAACAGCACAAATCCGTGTGTTCGGAGGCTTTCCTTCATCTTCCAAGCTCTGCTTTTTTTTTGTGAGGGAACGCTGGTGAAGGGTGACAGAGCCTTTGCGTTACCCACACTCACCCATGCAGTCCCGCTGATGCTGAGGGTGATGCCTGGGTGTAAAACCACCTGCCTCAGCGCCCGAGCATTCGAAGGAATTTTGCACACATGGGTTCATGCTAGCAAATCTCTCTGGAGCCGTTTATTCCGCTCTCTCTATCGCTAAAACGTGAGAAAAGAGAGCACTCTGCCTGCACTTAGCGCCGTTAACCCAGCTCACGCACGCACATTACTATCGATAAATCCGCACCGCGTAACAGGTACCTGTAAAATCTTTCCATCCACTCTATGCGAACAACGTTGAGGTTGATTTAAACTTCTACCCCGTTTCTCAGTCTTTTTTTCTAGAGCATTTAAGCTGCAAAACTGGCCAACAGACACAGCTGGGAAACACACTGCAGCACAAAGAAAAAGTAATAAGGGCTGGGAGGAGTTCTTTTCCCCTCTACAGAACTGTAATTGGGTCTTCTATCTATTATTTTTTTTAAGCTCAGCTGGGGTATGAACTCCTTAATCTTAGTTTGACTTATGGGAAAGGGAGGGTATTAGCATATTTATAAAAATTTACCTTGTTCTGAAACTGTAGACATGCTTCACCTTTTAATTTCACGATTAGTGTCATTTCATCATAAGGGGCACAGCCACTCTTTCTATCCAGCGGCACAAAATGAATACAAATCAAACGCGCGCTTTCTGGAATTATTCACACAATGTTTTCGAAAATCGACATAGTTCAATAGTTGAGCAATAAATTTTCTTACTAATGAGACACTAAAAAATGTTTTTGATGTTACGCCCAGGGAGAACTAGTTATTGCTGATTTATAGGCAATCTGTGCAAAGACTGTCCTTTGCTTCCAATGAGTTTCTAATTTTGATTTGATGATATCCAGCTGCAGAGATTTGGCCACGATATTATATAACTTGTGATATCGCGTCTATACATTATTTTCTTCACTCTCAATGATTGGCTGTTCCAAACACAAGCTGGACTGCAACATCCCTTCATCTCCCTGTGCAAACAGCCATGGCTTGTGGTGTTTATGAATCCTTCTAAGGGGGATACGTAGTTACGGGACGTGCGTCTCGTAACTCTCTGAAACACAGGAGGCAAATTTAAATGCTGCTGAAAACACAGCTTTTCCTTTCCCTTCCTCCTGCAGTCTCCGTTGCTGGGAGGTGTAGCTCGGAGCGGGTTGAGGCGTGAGCAGTCGTGCACTGAAGGTCTTGCAAATAACGTTTTGCATTTCCCTTTTACTCCAAGCATCTCTTCCAGCATTAGACTGGAGTCGAGCCAGTCATGCTCGAACCACCCGTGGGCAGCCACCACACCGAGGACCGGCACCACTGCAATCCATCCCTATGGAGAGGAAGGTTGAGGGCAGCTGTGAAGGACAGCAAACACTTTTTCAACCCTTTTAGCAACAAGAAGCCTTAGAGGAATGTTTCTCCATTTAGACACGGAGTATCTTCTGCTCTTGGCAAAGGCAGAGCAGGTCATTCATTGAAGGTGACCACAAACGCGTTCGCTGGAGGTGACTCTCAGCCCAGTGCAAGAGTTTATTCCCATCACTGTGCTGAGACCCCATCAAGGATGAACACAGATATTCGTTCCCCAGGGATATTTTTAATCTGAAACGATCCAAGCCGTGCCGGTATTGATACTGCTGGCAGGCCCCCTTCCTTAGGAAATGAGGGAATGTGGTATCTCTCAAAGGGTAATAACAAGGCTCCTTGCCTGGATACAAGAATGATGAGTGCTTCAGAAGTGCTGATGATTAAGGCCAATGTTTAGGACGCTCGGAAAAAGTGGTCTCCAAAACGAAACAGCCATAAGCCGGTTTGCTCCACCGCTCGCCTGGCTTCCACCCCCGCGGCTGCCTTGCGGGCAGGCTGCAGACAGCCCCGCGAGCGCGTCTGGCAGCCGGCTCCCACGCCATGTGTGCCTCGACACGCAGGGGCCTGCCTGCGCCGGCGCGTGCCTGTCCTCTCCTCACGTTCCGTGCCTCATGACCTCGCCATGCACGCCACAAGGCGTCTGCGCCCGGAACTGCCCCGCACAGGCCGCGCAGGCGTGTCCGCATCCACTTGGCCAGGAGGCCAGCAGGCAATTATCTCGCCAGATGAGGAGCTCTGTTATTTCTTTAATTTCATTTCTGAAGGGGTCTGCAACTTCAGCACTCCGGGAGTGACTAAAAAGGTCAGCCTCTGGGGGGAGACCATCAAATGGAGGCCTATTAAGCTAAACGACTTCAAACAAAGACTGCAGAGCTATTTTTGCTTAAATAAACATTTCTGGCTTCCAAAAAAAATGATGAGGAGTCTGTGGCCACCCTAAATAGTACTAAATTAACTGATAACTCACAAACACATAAGTCGGTTATTCTAAAGAGCTGCTGGAAGCACACCCACAGCAGGGACAGCGAATGCCGTCGGCAGGGACTCCCTTGGGAACCAGGCAGAGCCATCCTCTCATTCCTCACATGCCATGCATGTGCATAAATCCATAAAAATCGTGGGCCTGAACAATATAGAAGCACTAAACAGAGTTAGAAGTTCACAAAAACACATTCAGAATGACATCTTATTCCCAGCTTTCAGTAAGCACATTATGTCTTGAAGAGCTGCCATTCTTTTTTCCTTCATAACCCAAGCCTTTGACCCTCCTCCTCATATGCACCTTCTCCTCGCATTTATATCTCCAAATTAACTGCTGATGCAAATGATTTCAATGGCACTTCACAAACACACGCAGAAAATGCAGCCAGATGTCTTCCTTGGATTTCAGGAAGGCAGAGAAGTGTCAGAATTAAATCCGGGTTGCTATGATGTTGCCAAAAATAGTTTCTGCACACACTCTGTGTCTGTGAAGATGAATCTCAAGGCCAAACACAGAAATTAGCTTCCATATCAACATTTTACTGTCACTTTCATCGCCACGCCAATAGATTAGTTAAAATAACATCGTTTACTGGCATGGAGTGTTATTGCAAACAGATGTCATTGTTAGGATAAAGACAAGTTCTACTATATCATCCAGGAACTTATTAATGGAAATCTCGATTTTTCTCATTGAAACAAGAAAAGCTTTTCAGCCTTTGAGTCTTTCACCTTCCAAAAACACTTTAGGGTGGGGGTTTTCTTTCCCTCTCCAATAAAGAATTCAACATTTTGCCTGACAAGGCAAACTTCTGGTGGTTATTTCCAGTTAAGAGTTTTCCTCCAATGGAAGGCAAATGTTAATTGGAAAAATATCTATGTACAGCTCTAATTTCCCATATATCTTTCATAATTGTATCTAATTGCATACTGCTTCCTTCAACTCTTCTTCATCTGGAGCGGAATACTTCTAGTTTCAAATATATTCATGGTTTTCCCTATGTTATTCAGATAGAACTGGACATTTATTTTTAATATTTGTGGGGTTTGTTGCCTTCCTTTATTATGAAGGGAGGATTCATGGATGATGGATACACATTTTACTTCATTCGTTAGAAGGGAATATGAAACAACGCAATGTAATGAGATCAGCCCCCAGAACCCAGCAGCTCAGGAGGGATAAAGTAATAGTGCACTATGCAGAAATCTGAAATCTCAGTCCCACTGGAATGAAAGGCAGTGCTCTGACTTCAGTGAGGCTAGGGTTTCATCCTAAGAATTTAATAATGCTGCAGTTTCAAGTTAGTTCAAGCAGAAACGCGTGCTCATTGGCATAGTTTAAGGCTCTCCATCTTACACAAACAAAAGTCTATGCATTTAAGTAAAAGAATTTTGTGTCTCTACGTTCTATTTATTTAATCTAATTAAAACATATTTAATATTAAGAACTACGTTGTAATAGATTCTATGTGTCTCTGTAAAAATCACCCGACACATAAAAAGTACAACAGTGGCAAAACTTTTTTTTCTCATTCTACTCCAGCTAAGACAGCAACAAATAAAGTCATGTTTGGCAACTGTTTTCCTGTAATATGTTGGCTCATTGTTGCTCTCTGGGTCTTTGTGTTCTTCATACGGTGCCTAACAGGTTGAACATTACTGCTGTACGACACCTGCAGTGCGCCCGTCTCACGAGTTCTAGTGCCAAGAAGGAAATCCCAGCACTTCAGCACAGCCCTGGCCTCTGGTCCTGATCACATGGGTGGGAAAGTTCCTTTAGATCTCAGTAGTGAGGGGTCAGTCACCAACATCAAAATCCTTTGGGGAAAAAAGCCATACTGCAGTCCCTTTTTGAAGTCCATCAACTCAGTCTGTAAAGTTTTCCTGAGTCTTCTTATGTGTGGGAGAATGGATACCAGCAAGGAATAACGTCCTTCTAATGTAAGATAAATGCTTGGGGAAGATGGGAAGAGCTTATATTCATATCATAGAATCATAGAATCATAGAATCATAGAATCATAGAATCATAGAATCATGGAATGGTTTGGGTTGGAAGGGACCTTAAAGCCCATCCAGTGCCATCCCCTGCCATGGGCAGGGACACCTCCTGCTGGATCAGGGGGCTCCAAGCCCCATCCAACCTGGCCTTGAACACCTCCAGGGATGGGGCAGCCACCCCTGCTCTGGGCAACCTGGGCCAAAGCTTCGCCATGTTTTCCTCAAAGGAAAACATTTCTTCCTAAAATCTAATCTAAATCTTCCCACTTACAATTTAAAGCCATCCCCCCTCATCCCATCCCTGCACTCCCTGATCCAGAGCCCCTCCCCAGCTTTCCTGGAGCCCCTTTCAGCACTGGGAGGCTGCTCTGAGGTCTCCCCAGAGCCTTCCCTTCTCCAAGCTGAACAACCCCAGCTCTCTCAGCCTGGCCTCGTACAGGAGGTGCTCCAGCCCTCGGATCATCTTTCTGACCCTAAAACCCCAGAGTGCGCACCAAGCCAGCCCAGCTCCTGGAAAATCCCAAGCTGAGCTTCGGGCACACGTAAAGCGCCTGGAGCCGGCAGAGGAGGTGCAGAGCCGCGATGGAGGGCCAGCCGGGCTGTGCAGATATCCACATGCCCCTACGTGCGTACAGGTACCCAGGTACCATGGCACGTCCTAAATCAATACAAATGTAAAGGTGCATAAATGGCCCCGGGACATCAGCTGCTTCCCTGGCACGAAACCTCCCCTCAGTTTTCCCAGCCCAGGCAGTTGTCAGAGCACGGCAGCGGTCTGGGATAGCCAGGACAGGCTGTGGAACAAGCATTTGCCTTATAACCTCACTCACAGCCCTGCACTGCTTCTGTTAATGGGTAAAAATCTTGATCCTGGGTGTACTGTAAGTGCCTACAGAGACCACCACTACATCTCATTACGCTGAGCTGAGGAAAGAGCAAGAGTTCCTTCCCGATGGCAGAAAAGCCCCCAGAAAACTCAAGCTGGAATTTCTATCGTCTTCTGCATTTGCCTTTGCTGTAATTATGTTTCAGAATAATTTCTATGTCAATCTTCCACTTCCAAATATAAATGTCACTTCTCTTGCCCAGGTTCAAAACAAACTGTCAGTTGGAAATAGCTTCTAACACGCTAATAATGAAATAGTGCTTTACCCCCACTGAGAGTAAAATGCTAGCACTAATCATACCGTTCTAAAGGGCTTATAAATCACTAAAGTGAGAGAGGCAATGAATGAACAAAATGCTGATTGAAATCACAATCACATTATCTGTACATAATCAGCATCACATGTTTGGAGGGGTTAAAGAAAATAAATAGCTTTCCCTTAACACGTGGGTGCACAGAGCGCGTTGCTACATTTTCTTCTCACAGTATGATTTGATTACCTCACCAAGGCAGACGGAAACACCACTGAATACTAGAAAACGAGAGCAGTAGCTCACTTTATGATGTGACATTCATAACCCAACGTGGCGTAATAACATCTCTCTGGTAACTGGGGGGTTTCCTTTGTCAGTTTTCTCTCCTCGGTGCTGGGATGGCAGCTTGCAGCAGCTCTGATGCGGTTCCCCTCGCCAGGACAGTGTCAGCTGGCCGAGACACCCGCCACCAGCTAACCCACATACCTGGCTGGGGTCACAAAGTGGGAACTGCTGGAGTCACACATCTCAGATCCAGCCCACCCCACCACACATTGTGGAGAGCCCTCTCACCTGGAAAACATCCTCCAAGTTTCCTGTTGCCTTCTTTCCTTGAAACGCAGGCTCTGTGGCTTTCAGTCACGTGAAAAGTCGGGTAAGCAGCCCAAGTAGGTGGCTACCTCTGATATCTTGTATAACGTACTTGTTTAATGTTGGCTGCTGTGATCTTCCTAGCTGAATGCACTGCACACCTGTAAAGCTCCTCCGTGCGTGAGTCAGGTTCTTTTTCAACCCACCAAGCCTGAGAGAGATTTGCATGAGGGTGGGGAGGCCCTGGCCCAGGGTGCCCAGAGCAGTGGTGGCTGCCCCATCCCTGGAGGTGTTCAAGGCCAGGTTGGATGGGGCTTGGAGCCCCCTGATCCAGTGGGAGGTGTCCCTGCCCATGGCAGGGGGTGGCACTGGGTGGGCTTTAAGGTCCCTTCCAACCCAAGCCGTTCTATGATTCTATGAAACTCATAATATTATATTTAATGAGTGATTTCCACAACTGCTCCTACAGAATTGTTTCCCCACTTGGGGATGTCTGCAAAGCTCTGGTAAATAAAATGTTGTTAAGCTTTCAGCTTCTAAAGCTGCCCTAATATGTTGGCACCTTGGAGGTGTTCAAGTACTCGAGCCCAGAAGCTCTGATAATACGATTCAGTGTTTGCAGGTGCAGGACATCTTGGGTGAAACCCCTGTGAAGAAACGAGCAGCCCTTTGCCGTTGACCCTCAGTTACCAAAGCCACAGTTTCTCTCCCGGCATTTATCAATCCCTTCCATCACTGGAAACGAGCCTATAGGAAATCCCTAGTACTTTGGAAGAGGCACGTTGCCATTTTTACAACCAAACTTTCTTGTTTTTAAAGTAAAGGGTTGCGCTGAATACACAGAGACAACGTCAGATGCAAACAGACCTGCACCTCAGTTTTGTATAAATTGGCGACTGCGATAGATTTCAGTAATTTCCTGCATGAGAGTAAAAATGGTTCATATTTACAGTCAATTTCAAATTATTTCCTCATGTACTTTATTGAACCTTTCATAAAGATAAATTTTGTAACCCTCATTGAATCTACTTCCAGCAAATCGCTTGCATAATACGTCAAGAATCGCCTATGACTTCTTCTTCCGAATTCTGATGCAACATAATGAATAATATACAATAGAAATGAAAATGCTGGGAACTCATGACAGAGCTTCTAATTATAGAACTAAGAGTAATTGAACTTGAGATTCTCTTGCTAGAGAACTGAAAATTAAGTTAATGGATATTAAGTCTTTTTATAATTGTGCAATATTTGTTGTTAATAGAAACTGATTTTGTGTATTAGTCCAAGTGTCTTTAAAGACTTTTAGTGTTGTTATTCAATAATGGACTCATGTTTTAATAAATTTGCTTTTCTGAATAAGTAAATGTATTAATTGATAGCAGAGCATGAAAAGCTTTGGAAATGTGTGTTGATGAACTTGTTAATAAAACATCACACAAAATGTTTTATTCAGCTGAGATAGGTGGTTCACCCCTTGTTAATATTCAACAAAGTCAAACTGTTCCTTTGAAGTTGTGTTGAGGCATCCTGATCTTCAAGCGAGGTGGAGTAGGAACTTCTTGTAATAAAATCATCTGGAGAAATACACCACATCAATGATTTAAAATTGCCTCATGTTTATGTTGAGCAGTACCTGTTATTTCAATTGTCCCATGGAGATGTAATCGTTGCCATTTCAAACATTGCTCCCCAGGTGAGGGCAGCCCTTCACAAGGAAGGTATTTCTTAATAAATGTTATGAAACCACAGTGGAAGGTCCTTGTTATGGAAATAAGAGAATATAAAGCTCTTTTTGTCCTTTGCAAGATGATGGTGATGTTTCCTCATCTATTACTTCCTCAAATGAGCATTCAATTACCTGCTCTTCTCAAAAGGGTGATTAACGCACTCTGGTCTTGTGAGACCTCACCTACCTGGAGCCTTGTGTCCACCGCTGGAGTCCTCAGCACTGGAAGGACCTGGAGCTGTTGGAGTGAGTCCAGAGGAGGCCATGAAGATGATGCGAGGGCTGGAGCAGCTCCTGTACAAGGACAGACTGAGAGAGCTGGGGTTGTTCAGCCTGGAGAAGGGAAGGCTCTGGGGAGACCTTAGAGCAGTCTCCAGTGCTGAAAGGGGCTCCAGGAAAGCTGGGGAGGGGCTCTGGATCAGAGAGAGCAAGGAATAGGATGAGGAACAGACATCTTTTTCCCTACCCCCTAAAGCTATCTGGGTATGGCAGCACAGAAGGCTTGGTAGTCATGATTTTATTAAGCCGTAATTAGTGCTCTAGTGAGAGCCAAAGCAGGGAAGACCCTTCTGACATTCAACCACATGCCTTATTGTGGTTGTATTCATAGTAGTTTGACAGGCAGTGGTCACACGTGGACCCCTGTATCCAATCTATTCTTTGGCACCAGTCAACTGACACCATCAGTTTGCACAAGCCACAACCATACGCACCTTGGCCCCATGTCCTTGCTGGCTCAAGGAGGGTGTCTCTGGAACCACCCAACGTTACAGGAAGCCACCAAAAATCACGAAGTGGGCAAGGAGAAAAGCGTGACGTGCACAGCAAGGAACACAAGTGCTCACAGATCAGTGGGGGCTGTGGAAACGGCAGCTAGGAATTTGTGGGGACCACAGGCTGAGTCTGGGGGAAGTGATAATCCCCTGCCTATGAGATGTGGGACATCAGGCAGGTAGACATCATACTGGCATGTCTCTAGATTTTCCATCAAGTACTTCTAAAGCACTCAAATGTTAGGAAATGTCAGGATTTAAGCCACTGAAAGAATCTCTGCCCTTGTGTGTACTGCCCTGGTGAGTAAAGTCAGAGACCCTTAACTCCCTAGGGAAGCAGAAGTGAATTGGGTTGCTGATTCAAACTTCTGCACATTAAGAAAAGGTCCTTCCCCCAGAGGGTGGTGGAGCACTGGAACAGCTCCCAGAGAAGCAGTCACGGCACCAAGCCTGACAATATTCCAGAAGCCTTTGGCCAACGCCCTCAGCCCCACGGTGTGAATGTTGGGGTGTCCTGTGCAGGGACAGGAGTTGGGCTTGATGGTCCTTGTGGGTCCCTTCCAACTCGAGTCATTCTATGATTTTCAAATACATCTGCTGTCCCTTCAGTAAATTATTTAACACCTGCTTTGTCACTGTCCCCTTCCGACAGTCATGGCATTCTTCTGCACTAAATTTTTGAGCTCTACTTCAAGCAAAGAAAACATATTTAATAACCTACCTTACAATGCCACTTCTTTGCAGAATGGAGCAGTCCCTCGCTCCCCTGACCAGGCAGCACCTTGAAAGAGTGAGAGGGGAAATAAAGCCTTGCTTTGGTGGTTTCTCCATTCTGCAGCTTCCACTGACACCTGCTGGAGACACACATATCTTGGCCGATCATTTTAAATTCTGTAACCAGAATACAAGAGGGTTAGGCACAAAATGCACCTCTTCCCGTTTAGTCCACGAAGCACACTGTAACAGTAAAATATTGTCAGAATTTTTTGTAATTTTCATCTCTGAGTTTATGAAGTAAACCCTTTTTTTTTTTTTCTAAAAAGCAGACCCATTCCACAAAAATGTACACAGGGATTTCACAGCCAAATTAAAACCAACGTTTCTTAAACAGAGGGGTGATATTCAGAGCTCAGCTCTGGTGCAAACAGGGGGAGGTTTGGAGAAAAGAAGGCAGAAGAAAGGTCTTGTCTACAACACTTCGCAAGCTAAAGAACGACCTGGCAATGGTTGTCGTGCTTTCTGGTGTGGGGGTACCAGCTCAGTCCAAGGGCTCAGCTCTCAGACCCTTTTGTATGCTGGCTGGCAACTGGTCCTGGGGCAATAACGCTGCTGTTTTCAGCACTGGGTTCACTCACTCTGGCACCACCAGAGGAATTTGGTCCCTAGTTGACTCACAGAGACAGACCGATGGCTTCCCAGCAGGTGCACTCCCAGAGACCTGCGGGATGAAGGTGGATCGTGTGAGCAGAGTCCAGCAGTGCGTGGCATTCCAGCAGAGCTGTGGTCTGCTTTCCTAGGGAGAAAGCCCCCTCCTTCTCATGTTGGGTTGTCATAAAGTCCCTGATAAGATTCTGAGGCAATAAAGGGCATGGCAGGAATGCAAAAATCAAAAGGCAAAGTTTGAAAACTACAAAAAGTTTGAAAACTACAAAACATACCAGAACTTTACCAGTAGGTATTTTATATTGGTGTGAAGTGTTCCTGCCCTGCTTACACAGGAAACAGAGCCAGTCACTGGGCCACCTAAAGCTTTCTTCCACTTTCAGATTAACCTCATGGTTTATACATTTGTGACAATGCAGGCAGGCTTGAGTCCGAGTAACGGAAAATCCCTTTCCATAGTTAGCTCACGGTGGCTGGACACCTCATGGCAATAGATTTTAACTGAAGCCTCAGACTGCTAAAACACTGGAGGTCTTTCCCCTCCTCACAAATATTTCCTAAAATGAGTAAAAAGTAAATATTAGATTGGGGGGGAAAACCATCTGGTTTGTGTATACAAAAATATGACTTTTTAAGTTCAGGTTAACAGAGGACGTTCATGCTGAGGGTTTGTTTGTTGGCAGAAATCAAAGGCCAGTTGAATATTTTGTTAATTATATTTTCAAGTTCATTTAATGCCATCTTCCTCAAGTCCTGCTGGTCGTGGCCAGGAGGTGGCAGTGGAAGAGCACCCATTGCTCGAGAAACACCGAGCTTGTCTGCCTGGTCACAGTTGACTTCAAGGGCAGAAGCATGAGTTATTTCCCCTGGCAGGACAGCAGACAGCTGCAGTTTGGGGTATTTTAGGAGATACCTTCTACCTGTGACATCCAAAGTGCAAAAACGTGTGGCTTCATGGTTAATAAGCTGGAAATGTGCGAGGAAACTCACTCATTTGCTGTAAAACTGGGAGAGGAAAAGCTCACAATGTTATTGCAAGACACTGGCTTTCAAGACAGCTTTAGTCCTTTTAATTAATGAACTGAGTAATTACATTTTAACATCTGAATATCAGGCCCACTTCAACTGCCTGGAAAACATACAGGTTTCTCACAGCAAGCAAACAACAGAATTGTCTCACGAGAGTGTTTTAAATCTGTATTTGCTAATGAGCCTGTAGCTCCCTTTTGAACTGTCCTTATTGTTGGGATAACCCAGAAAACAACTCCAGAGAGAAAGCAGAGGTTTAGTCTGTCAGTGTTGGTTTGTGTTTGCATCTGTACTTTTGGTTTTAATTTTAGAGTCTACAGAAAGAAGAGTTTTAAAATATATTTCTTGAAGAAGTAAATTTCTAGGAAGCTTTTACTGCCATATAATAATTCACGTTAATATTTTACTAATAGCACCTCAGATTGAGATCCCTGTACCTGGTTGAGTGCCCCGTTCTCGCAGTACCACCTGGGCTGCCCTTCACCGGCTCAGGCACCATCGGTGGCCCCCTAAGCACTGTAAACCGACAGGGTAATAAGAGAATGAGATAAAAGAAATGAAGTAATTTGATTGGTTAAACGTAATCTGAAGAAATGAAGTGACATATGCTGTCCTACCTGTCCCACTTTGGCGTCCTCACCTGAGAGAACAAGGGTAGAGATTTGCATCTGCCAAAGCGCTGGTTGACCTCCTGATCTTGGTCTCTTGGCAGACACAGTCAAAGGAGCTGAGTCCTTCCATGACATCTTGAGCAATAAATGTGAGGAATAAAACCCTCTCTCTCTTTTCCTATGTGCCCTTTCCATCCTTTGCCTTTCCCCTTCCATTTCAGATGAGGGTCCTTCACAGCGCTGCTGGGAGAGGCCAGAAGGGCGGGTGCTGCAAGGGACAGCCGGTGTTTATAGGCATTTGCCAGATGATGGCATGATGGGTCAAACCGCATGCCGTGCCTGGGCTTCTCCCACAGCAAGGCTGCAAGTCAAAGCCAGCACCAGAGAGAAATGCAACGGATCTGTTCTTACGTGTCCCCTGCTGAGTGT
This sequence comes from Neomorphus geoffroyi, assembly GCA_033558235.1. Classification (NCBI taxonomy): domain Eukaryota; kingdom Metazoa; phylum Chordata; class Aves; order Cuculiformes; family Neomorphidae; genus Neomorphus; species Neomorphus geoffroyi. The sequence continues at coordinate 2,712,140 of JAUMJM010000016.1, read as the reverse complement.
TCGTCTGATTTTCTACTGAAGAGCACAGGATCAGGCCATATACATCAAACCTCTAAAAAACGTTTTCTTTCCTCGCAGTATTGCTCAGATGGAGGTTTCTTTCTAAAAATTCCTTTCAAAACCAAGAAAAAAGCAGGGCATAATCTCTGTGAAAATCTTACCAATACCTTTGATTCAAATGTTTCAGCCTTTTAATTTTTTTTAAGATGCAGTAAAAAAGAAAAAGACTTTTAGTGGACAAGTGAAGGGCAGAGCCAGGTCTTTATTAAGCAGAGCAGTGACATTGACTCCTTCTCTTCTCAGCACACCCAAATTAAAAGGACAACTTGGTGAATCAACAAGAGGTGTGGGAGAAAGCTTGGAAACGTGGGGGAAAGTCACGAGCTCTTCATTAACCTGAAAACCAGAGAAGGTGCCTACAAAAAGTAGCGACTAAATGTGGATACTGAGGCAAGTACCAAAGGGTATACAGAGAAAATATGTATGCAAGAAATAATTCCGTAAAGACATCGATAGACTGAGGGATAGAGGTCAAGCAAGTTATTGCTTCACTAGCAAATGAAAATGGGAAGTCAATAGCACAAAAAGCCAAGAAGGCCAAAGTTCTCTGTGCCTTGGTTTGCATTTCTGAGAGCAAAGAGCAAGAGCAAAGATTGGCTGATTCAAGCATGGAAGTGCACACGGAGGCATCCGCACAATCAGAGAACTCCAAAGTTTTCATGCCGCCTGAGCCTGGTGGATTTTATCCCAGGAAACTGCAAAAGAATATGGCAGAACCAATGTCAGACCCACTTGGGGTTGTTCAATGGAGTGCAAATCAGCAGCAGAAGACTGGGAAAGGGCAAGTGTTTTCAGTTTCTAAGAACGAAAGGAAAAGACTAATCGGGGATTTGTCTATCAGTCAGCTGACCTTCAAATGCCAGAAAAACAAGGACATGAAGAAGAGTCAAAATGGATTTGTTAGTTCTAAATCCTCTCAGAGCAAAGTCATTTCTTTTTATGAATGAGTTGCGGGCCTGGATGGAAAGAAACCATGAGCACCATCTAAAATTGCAGAGTGGGCTTTGCTAACTTCTCTAAAGACCTTCTCATTCAAAAGGTAGGAAAGTAGGTTCTGCATGAAACCCTGATATGGCGGAGGCCAAACAGGGTGAATAAACAAGCTGAGGTAGAGAAAACGTAGAGGCTACCAGTGGCTCACGGTCAAAATAAAAGAATGTGATTAATGTGCTCTGCAACAACTGACATGAAGTTGGCTGTATGGAAAATGATTTTATAAATGAGCTGGTAGATGCAATGGAGAGTTCTGCTCTTAAAGCTCTAGAAAACACTAAGGTAGGAGGAAATACAAGGATATTAAGGACAGAACTAGAAACTAGTCAGCTAGACAAGCTGGAGAAATTCTATTAAAACACTGGATGAAACCTTACAGGACCAAGCAGAAGGATGTGCATTTGCCAGCAGTGATTAACTGCACAAACAAGAGCTGGAGTGCAAATAGAAACTCCAGGGATCCAAGATTATAGGAAATCACAAGCAGAACATGAGCCAATGTTTTCCTGTGGTGTCACAAAATAGAGGTAATCAACCCAGGATCCTATTTTCTGAACAAAACTCATGATGTATGCTTATAATGAAGTGACATTCACGCAGCACAACACTCCAACGTACGTTCGAGCCATTGTACGATGATCCATTTCCTAACATCCTGTACTCTCAACAGAGCAATTAAACAAAATTGCTCGTGTTCTCTGAGAACGAACCTTGCTGGAAGGGACTACAATAAAGCAAAAAGCTGCCTCCACTAACGGTACTAACTCATTTCCCGAAAGCTGAAATTGTGACCACGTGTAATTAAAAGGCCTGACACATTTTAAAACTGTTTTTCCTGCAGCTGGCCACTATTGACCCTTCCCACTGACTTGCACATGAAGCCAGCACAATATCAAAAGAGCTTTCACAAACCTTTTAGCACAGGCACAAGAAACCACAACTTTCTGCCATAGCTTGTAAGAGGCCGCCTTCACTAGTTAATATTTCTGATTTTTAACCTCATTTTCTCTTATTCTAGCTATTTTGTTTGAGCTCTGTCTGCTAAAGGCCAAATAGCAGAAATGCCTCCTTCCTCGGGGACGTGGGAGGTTGATGTAGGGACCCCACAAAACGAAATACTTGAGCCCTTGAGTATTTTCCTGTATGATCCAAACTTCAGGGGCTGCTTTGTATTAGCAACCAGACAGCTGAAACGGTCACTCTTCTGCTGCATCCATTGAAGCAAAACCCCCAGCTCTTCTCCCAGGCTCCTTTTATCTCAACAGAAACTGTGACCTTTATAAGCCATAGATTCTAGGTTCCAGTCTATGTGTATAAACCCTTGTTTATATGGTGTGATAAATCGAAGGCAAAAATAGCCTACAGGATTCTTTGCTACATTGCACACCGTGAACAAATCATTTACTTTCCAGGGGACCATTAATTAGTATTGATTTGTCTTCTTGCTTAGACACTTCAGCGCCAAACGGATGGGAGGCTGCCTGCCAGCTTGAGCAGCATCAGGAGCTTCTTATCCTGCAGCTTTTTACATGAGTTGTAAAGGTTTGCAAACAGCAGACAAACCACATAGTCTGAAACTCAGGTGATCTTCACGTTGCCCGTTCTAAACCACTAGTGAAAGAGGAAATAGCTGAGATAATATCGATAGGAGTAAGAGACACATTTGGAACAAAACATGGGTTAATAAAACAGTGAGGACGAACTCTGAAATCCATGAAAATGCTCATGGCTCTGTTTTTGTAAGTACGTTGCTGCCTCGACAGCTCTGTCAGACCATAATTTCTCCACCTTCCTGGAAACCTTCTCTAGTGCCACGCTAAGAGCCCATGAAAGGCCATGTATCTACAAACCCCGGTGCTGTCTGGGATACCTGGTGTCCCCTGGTGTAGGGGTAGTGTTGGGAGGAGAGATAGTATTTACGGTGGCATATCACAGTGCTTTTGTGCTCTGAGTCACAGAGGAATTCTGGGTTCCTGTCAGGCTTCTCTCTGCTTTTCAGACGTGACATGGCTTTCAGTGACAGCTTATCCATACTTCTGCTTATTCCAAACTAAACTAAACTATTCCTCTCTGGTGGATTCTCAAATGGCTAATCAGTGCTTATTAGGAAATACACAGACAGGATTGAGAATCAGTAGACAAAAGATATCTGTTGGATTCTTAGCCATTAATAAAAAAAATTAACATACTTCTGCATAGCTACACTGCCACATTTTGTTGTAAGTAATGTTGTGTTTCAGCAGTTCCTGAAACATGTCACGGTGGTTCAAAGTGTCAATACCCAGCTCACAAGGACAGAATCTTTTCTAAAAGACTATTGCCCTCCTTGGAAACATCAGTGCTCTGGGGCTGCCCAGACCAAAAGCAGAAGGCACAAATGCCAGGTCACAAGAGTTGTGACACCTCTAGCTATGCAAAGACTAAGCAGAGTACTTCAAAGCTTCCAGTAGTGCTCTGTCATTTCTTTCAGCTTTAAAAATGTTCACTTGCTGTAAAGGACGCATTAGCAAGAGTTTCCACTTACATGACTCGCTGTTTTCTACCCTCTGGTTAGGCTGTGAATGTTCAGCTAAAATCCTGTGGAGAGACACCTTGAAGCTATGTTTGGAACCATTATCTACAGGAGAAAATCAGTGGTTTGGTTAAGTCTCTGAGCTCCATCTAAGAAGAAACAATACAGACAGTCGACTCAACTCAAAGGTTAAACTTCCCGCAATGAAAAGCAAAATCAAACTGCAGATCCAAAACATCTACAGTATAGGGTAATCTGTAGGGCTTGGTGTTCTTAAATAGGTGAATTGCCAAACTCTACTGTAGCTCTACATCACATTTATCTGTCTCTTCCAGTCTCAATATTTGAAAGACGATAGCTCCAGATGTAGAAACTGTACTGATGCTCTCTGTTCAGTGTTTGGTCACCGCTGTCATATGCTTCTTGAACCCCTCCTGTGATGGAGACTCCACCACTGCCCTGAGCAGCCTATTCTAATTCTTCACTATTCTGTCAGTAAAGAAACTTTTCCTAATATCCAATCTGCACCTCCCCTGGCACAACTGGAGGCCATTTCCTCCCATCCTAAATGGCAAAGGTGGTACAAAAATCCTTTTACAAAGAAACATCATTTCATAAAACAAACGTGAATACCTGTTTTAATAAAGAAGTGATTCACAATGGTAATATTATTGACATGTTACAATTAAACAGGTCTGCCATGTGCTGTGTCTAGTGCTTCATATGGTTTCAAGTTTGTTTTCAGTTTTTCAAAGTTATGTATATTAACAACAGATGTTGAATTTTAAAAGGATTCAATAACTGGAAGGAAGTCATTCCAAAGCTGAGTGTTGAGGGTTTTGTCTTTTTAATGACTCAAAACACTTTGTATATAGTGAATCAGAAAGTAATTTCTAATTGGTGATGCAGCTCATAATCCAAATCTCATGTGCAGGCATTAACTGTTTTCATCTTACTTCCTCCAGAGGCGCAGGCAGTTGCTGAGGAGTGGCTTGGCTGAACACTTGCCTCCAAATCCCACCCCTCCTTTTTCAATCAGTTCTATAAAAGACCCTTTCACAAGTGGATCCGCCCTTGACTCATCTGTCTCTGGACTTCACAGGACTTGCTCTGCATCCACAACCTTGCAGCAGTGGTTCATGCGTACAGCCAGCTTTCACCTGTTCAGCCTCACTTTACAGCTGAGAGGTGGGAGGCAAGGTGCAAAGCTCAGCTGGCGTGCGGCAAGAGACCGCTGGAGACACAAAGCAGGGAGCTCCTGAGTGCCTGTTTTATTATTTACGGCAAATACTGGCTTCATTAACTTAGTTTGACATAGCAGTCTGTAGAAAGGGAAAGTAAATGACAGGCAAGAAATTCAACCCTATCAAATTCTTGGCAAAGAGATCAGATTTTTAGACGCCAAAGTGACGTAATTCCTAATGAGAAATATTTCAGCTTCATGCCTTTAACCTCTCACTCTTGGCCCTGTAAGGAGCAAGCACGATTACAGGCTGGGTGGAGAATGGATTCAGAGCATTCCTGAAGAGAAGGACTTGGTGGTACTGGTGGATGAGAAGGCTCAACATGAGCCGGCAAGCTGTGCTCACAGCCCAGGAACCACCCGTGTCCTGGGCTGCACCCAAAGCAGTGGGAGCAGCAGGGGAGGGAGGGGATGCTGCTTTGTGAGACCTCACCTGGAGCCCTGCGTCCAGCTCTGGAGTCCTCAGCACAGGAAGGACCTGGAGCTGTTGGAGCGAATCCAGAGGAGGCCACGGAGATGATCTGAGGGCTGGAGCACCTCCCATATGAGGACAGGCTGGGAGAGTTGGGGTTGTTCAGCCTGGAGAAGAGAAGGCTCTGGGGAGACCTTAGAGCAGCCTCCCAGGACTGAAAGGGGCTCCAGGAGGGGCTCTGGATCAGGGAGAGCAGGGATAGGATGAGGGGAATGGTTTTCAGCTGCAGGAGGGGAGATTGAGATGAGATCTTAGGCAGAAATGTTTTGCTGTGAGGGTGAGGAGGCCCTGGCCCAGGTTGCCCAGAGCAGTGGTGGCTGCCCCATCCCTGGAGGTGTTCCAGGCCAGGTTGGATGGGGCTTGGAGCCCCCTGATCCAGTGGGAGGTGTCCCTGCCCATGGCAGGGGGTGGCACTGGATGGGCTTTGAGGTACCTTTCAAACCAAACCATTCTGTGATTCTATGAAGTGAGGGAGCTCAATTAGGTTTGAGCAGCTCCTGTTTCCGTACAGGAACACAACCTCTGGGTGGTTACAGACTTAGCCTTTGGACAATTATTGTTTGCTCAATGTCCAAACCCTTTTTTCCCTTTCTTGCCCTGCCTCACGAGCCCAAGGCAGGCCTGTTGTACAGCCCGTGCATCACTTCACCTTCCCACTCCTACACGCAGCTGGTGGCACAGACTTAAGCTGTGACTGATGGCAACCTGTGACAGTGCCACAGCTACAACACTGTTCAGCTGTCACGTTTTCACTGAAGCGTTGGCCTGTCTTGTCACGGCTGCGGTGGGGTAGCTGCAGACAACTCCCTGTGGCTGAGAAACTGCAGACAGAGCGATGACACCTTGTGCTGTCCGGCCTCGCAGGGGCACCGGCTCCCGCAGCCGAGCGTATCGCTTTGTTGGTGATGTTGTTGAGGGGGATGCTGAGCTGTGAAGGAGCGATCCTTGGCATCACACGTGTCAGTAGGCTCTCACAGACCCCTCCCTGCTGCTCTCAGCCACAGACTGCCTTTCCAGCATCTCATCTGGAAAGCAAGGACGGTGCTCAATGGGAAAGACGCTGCTCAACGGGAGAGACGCTGCTCAACGGGAGAGACGCTGCTGGAAAGCAGCAAGCTTCTCTTTGCAGCCCTGCTGGCTGCTGCAGCACCTAATGGGAAGGTAGGAACTGTAGGAAATGTAGATGTAGAGATTAAAGCCATCATCTCCTTTGGTGTATTTCCTGCAGAGAAAAAAACAAACCCATCAGGAAATTACAACGTAATTGTTATAATTAACATTAACAAGATGTGAAGAGTGGAGAGCCCAGTCAGCTGCAAACAGAGAGCAGCAATCCCAGATTGATATCCAAGGGGCTGGAGAGACAAAGCAGGGAGCTCTTGCCATTATTTGTGGCAATTACTACCTTAATTAACCTAGTTTGACAAAGCAGGCTTTAGAAAGGGAGAGTAAACAACAGCAGGCAAGAAAATCAACCCTACCAACTCCTTGGCAAAGAGATAAAATTTTTAAACCCAGAGAGACATAATTCCCAGTGACATATATTTGAGCTTCATGCCCTCAACCGCCTACGCTTTGCCAAGTAAGGAGGCAGCCTGGCTATCTCGTAACTAGTTCTGAACCGTTTGTACCATCCCTTGTGTCATACTGGATGGGTCCCTAAGAAGAAAGCACTTAGATGGCTTTTCCTTCCCTGGGAAGCACCAAGAAAATGCTAGTATTCTTCCTAATTTCACATAGCTACCAGGATTTCAGCATCCTTCAGGCTTCTGCACCTATTGACGAGTTATCAATGGTTTCAAAAGTCTTGAGGGGTGGAGCTAGGAGCAGAGAAACATATAAAAATTTGATTGAAATAAGCCTGTGGAAAGCCTGCCCCATCTGATACGTCAGCACAGAGTAAGAATGTACTTGAAACCTGTTCTTGAAACACGGAGTATAAAATTATTTCTGAAGGCAAGGACCTGCTAATATGGGCAGGTACCTCTGATGCAGCTGCAGGTGCTCTCTGGGATCTTCAGTAAAGAAAACTCTTGTTGATATGGAGGGAAATTAGGCACAACGGGCCAGAATCAGTGGTGAGTTTGACCCGGAATGAAGACACAGAGTATGGGGAGGGGTATTTACTTGCTGCAACCAGGAAAGCCCGTGCTCCAGGTGGCAGGCAGGCCAGGTTTGCAGAGCTGGACAGCAAGTGGTTGTGTGCACAAACAGTGTGAGGCACAATCGGCTATTTCTGCTTACAGAAAGAAGTTTAAGAGTGAAGAAGGCGATCTCCACTTCACAAAGCTTTCCTGATTTCTGCGTGCTTTCTATGAAGCAGAAAATATTTTCTTTGACCCTTGAGCTACGTTGTCTCCAGGGGAATGCAGGAGGAATGCAACGACTTTTTCTGAGCAAAGAAAACAACAGCGGGCAGTGAGAGACAAGAGCTGGAGGAACGTATAACGTTCTGCCACAGCTCAGCTCAGACGCTGCTCCATCCCTGCAGAGCAGCTGCCCTGCAGCGTGCAAGTCCTTAGATTTGAAAACAAGCAAGAAACAACAACTAAAACCCTTACAGGGCAAGTTAATAAGTTCACCAATTTTGAACTGGGCTACTTTATAAAAATCACAGTATCACAGGATCACAGTATCATAAGGTTGGAAAAGACCTTTGAGATCATCGAGTCCAACCTATGACCCAACACCTACACCTACTCCTACTCGTCAACTACACTGTGGCACTAAGAGCCTCATCCAATCTCTCCTTAAACACCTCAAAGCATGCAATGATTTCTTAAACTGTAATTAAAAATTATACCACCAAAAATACTGTAGTGATGAGCCCAGGTCCCTCAGAGAACTGCAGCAGCTCCCTGGAGAGGGGTGGAGATAAGCAAACACGTTTCACATGATGGCTTTTAATGTAAGTATTTGCATAACTGGATTAAAAAAGCGCACCAACGTGCCTCCAAATCTTATTATTGTTTATTACTCTGCATATCAGAGAAAACAGTAATTACGTTGAGCAGAGATCCGTGGGGCTCGATTCAGAGATGGGACTGAGTGAATGTGGCTGTGCCTCGGTCCCCGCCAGCCTGCAGGACCCCCAGCCCCCCTGCTCGGGGCTGGATGTCTTGGTGCACCGTGCAGGGAACGCCTGTAGACACGGCCTTGCAGGACCACCGCAGTGGGACCAGGGGCCTGCTGAGGGGAGAGAAGGAGCTTAGGAGTCCATGGCCAGGGAACGCAGATCATTTCAGGGTGCATCTGCAAAACCTGATTTCAAGAAGGGCCTGAAGCTCTGAGCTTTCTGCTGCAAATCACAGTATCACAGTATCATAAGGTTGGAAAAGACCTTTGAGATCATCAAGTCCAACCTATGACCCAACACCTACTCCTACTCATCAAATGCAAGTCTTGACAGGTTCAAGATGTGTCCAGCCCTTAAACGAGGATGCTCAGCACGCGGGGCACTCCTGGGGACCTCCTGGAGATAACAGAGCTCGGCACTGCTGTAACTGCAGCTCCAGGGGCTGCTGGGAGCAAGATGTTCCCAGCATGTTTGTCACTGTGGGAACAATGTAAGCAGTGAACAGCACTTCTTTTCTGCCTCAGGGTAAAAAAAACAAAATAGAGAGAAAACCCCCTCTTGTTTGCTTTGTGCAGCTCCCTGCAGCAGCCTTCTGAAGTCACTAACATTCAGGAGAAAACTAATAAGCCAACCTGTAGCGCTGGCAAGTGAGGGGAAAACACTGTCCCTGGAGGTGTTTAAAGGGAGATTGGATGAGGCACTTAGTGCCAGGGTTTAGATGATGAGTAGGTGTAGGTGTTGGGTCATAGGTTGGACTCAATGATCTCAAAGGTCTTCTCCAGCCTTGTGATACTGTGATACTGTGAAAACCATGGTGTGTAAGAAGGAAGTGACCCCCAGGCTTGCTGTGGTTAACAAGAGTCTTCCCAGTTGCTCTGCTGGGCTTTGGATCACTCCGTGTTACAGCGCTTGCCTGTATCATTAAGTATCATCTGTACATTATGGACCACCTCGATGCTAACTAACCTTTACAAACTGACAAATTGATGTCATGAATTAACATAATTCCATAGAAGAAAAATACCTAAAAATCAGGATTTTGTTTTTATTTAAAGCTGCTCCTCACAGTGTGGTTTCAGTGCTGTCTCCATATCCTACTCTCCGTTCTCTTCAAAAGAGCCCCCCAAATAAAGCTGAAAAGCTTATAAAATCACCAGATATTCCAGTAACTTGCTGTATTGAGCTTGAAGAAAAAACAGTTTCCTAAAATTCAGCAAAAGCAAAACATGCTTTAACAGGTCATTCAAATCTTTAAATCGAGGTAAGCAAGGCAGATACATCTAATCACAAAGTGAACACAAATAATGTCTTCTTTAAAATGACCTTCTTGATCCAGTGCAATCAGCTTCAAATAGCCAATTTCTCATCACTAGCAGCAGAGCAGCTTGAAATTCTAAGGAAAATTGTAAAAAAGGGGGATTTTCAATGTTTTTCTTATGTTTTTCCCAGGGGGTGCATATGCATTTGTATATTTTTTTTAACCAGATTAGCTTAGTGAATGCTGATGTGTAAAATTATATTCACAGTAGGAGTGCATTTACAAACTCAAAGAACCATCCTCTCTTTCTTCCCTCTCCACCCTCATCTATTTGCATTGTCACGCAGCCCATACGTTTCTGGCCACGTGCAGCTGCAGCCAGACAGATGCCCTTGCTGAGTGTGGCCAAAACTGCCCCTGGATTGCATTGCTTCTCCAGCTGATCTCAGCGAAGGATCAGGCAGGTCCTTGTTCCGTGCCAGATTCTGGCTGAGCAGACTGGAAGAAACCTCTTCAGAAACAATGCCTGGTTTCAGAACTTCTTACCTTACGCTTACCTATAATCTCAGATATTTTCAGTTCAGACAGAGGAGGGAAGAAACTAGAAACCATTAGATTGATTATGGCTTCTAACTCCCTCATCTGATTGAAAGGTGAATGTCAAAGGAAATTGTTTCTTCCCAAAAGGTGGCATCAAAAGAGAGCACTTGCCTCTCTGCTCTGTTTGACAGGTCTTTCTTTGACTGGTCACACAATGCTCCTACACAACTCAATGTCAACAGCCCTTTCCACCCATTGTCTCTTAGCAGACACCTCCAGAAGGGCTCCTGAAGAAGGTATCAAAATCCCTGGCTGTCTCTGCAGATCAAAGCTGACAGCAGTATTGCCACACGTCAAAACCAGTTCCTCAAGGAATGAGCAGAAAGCATCTCAGCATTGACACGGCTACGGTGACATCTGCTGCTCTGGCGGGGGACACAGCCACCTTGCAGTAGGGTCAGCAAACTGGGCTTACAAGAGATAACGGCAGGAACACAATTCAATGTCAGTGAAGTTGGTGGTATGTCTTAACTTGTCCCTATGTGGATGTGTTTCCACCACACATTGTTTCCAGTTTGTCCATCCTTGATGACAGCATCAGCAAATCCACCGGGTGAATTTGCAAATAGGCTGTCAGCCACTCTGCATCGCAGTCGCACCTCACAGAATTAACGTCACTCTGGTTTTATTTTCCTGCTTGCAACCCTGCGTCTCACCTTGCTACATGCTGTGCTGCAGGTTCGCAAGACGCAGGGGTTGTGGGCTGCTGCTGGGCTCAAAAAGCATAGAGCACAGATTCCTGCCCGATGCTGTGGGCTATGGCAGGCAGGAGCCCCACTGCAAAGGCTGCTATGCCAACCACTTGGCCAGCAGCGAGGGATGAAACCACACCAGGCAGACACAGCCCACCCCACCGAGAGCCACAGGCATGCAAGCAAGTCAGTCGTCTTGCTTGGAGAGAGGCTAAGCTGATGCCATCGCCCTGCACACCACTTACACCCTCAGGAGTGGGGAGACCTCTGCACTCTGCTGCTGCCGGCACAGCTCAGCTGGCACAGGGAGGCTTAGAGCAGCTCCTACCAACCTGGTTTCCTGCCCACAGCCGACACAGAGCATTTAGAAGAGCCTTAGGCTGTTCTTCAACATGGCTCTAACCCAAGAGGGCTGCAGGAATATTGTTAGTCCTCTACCTTAGGTCCCATGCTAAGGACTGGACTCGGTAGATACACACATTTAATTTTACCAGTTCAAAACTTGTCCTCATTGAAGTATTTAGGTCTCATATTTATCCTTGCTTCTCCCTGTCCCCAAATCCCATGTCTGTGCTGCCAGCAACATCCAAAACAAATGGGAAGAATCCTTGTAGCTTGCTTACAAGTATCTTATTGTGCTAACAGCTCCTTGGCCTCTTATTCCAGGTAAAGACAATTCTGGGACGTGATGTCTGACTCTCCGCCTCCAGGAGGAGCGGAGATGTTGGAGAAGCTATGCATGCGACTTGTGCTGTAATAATTGAGCCCTGAGGACAAATGTTAGGATTCAGGACCAATTAGAAGTGGAAAAGACTTACAGTGTTGCCGTATGAAGGAAGCGCAGCCCCACCAGCTCTCGTTTACAGCACCACACTGGCCATGATGCAGTTTGTAGTGGGTCCGATTTTCTTCTTTTTCCAGGCAAACATTTTCTTCAGCTCGCCCCTGAAGCTGTCGTGGAGCCAGGCGTAAAGGAAGGCATTGGTACAAGCAGACATCATCGCAAACCAGTGGCACAGCAGCTGGATGAAGTTGAAGTACTGCTTGTCAATAAGGCTGATATCTATGTCCTTTATCATGTTGAAGATGTGCAGAGGCAGCCAACAGACTCCAAAGGCTGCCACCACCAAGACCAGCAAACGAAAAGTCTTTCTCCTCCGTGCTCGGTCCCACTCAGCTTGGCCCTGGGTGACGTTGCCTGGGACTACACGGTTTTTCAGCTTGACTGAGATTCTCAGGTAGGACAGGGAGATGACAGCCAAAGGCAGCACATAGGTGATGATGAGAGTGCTGTAGGCGTAAGCCAAGCGATCTCTTTTCATGTGGAACCAGAACTCCTCACAGATGGAGAAGTCCAGTTCTGGGAACTCCGCGTGGTAAGTGTGGACCAAGGCAGGGGCAGCCAAGGTACAACTCAGCAGCCAAATAGCAGCCAGGATGTAAGCACAAATAGGGATCGTGAGCCTCCTGCGGAACGGGTACACCATGGCGTAATACCTGTCCACAGCTATAACAGTCAGGGTAAAGACAGACACAAACACAGTGACCGGTTGCATCAGGAACACAAAGTAGCACATGAAACGCCCGTACACCCATCCTCTGGGCTCAAAGGCATACGCGAGTGTCAGGGGCACACAGGTTGCACACATGAGCATGTCGGAGAAAGCCAGGTTGCCTACCAGAAAGTTGGTAACGTTGTGCATTTTTTTTGTCTTGCAGATAACATAAATGAGAAGGTAATTCCCAATGACACCGATAAAAACCACCAGCGAGTAGCAGGGGATGATGAGTGGCTTGAAAGACTGAACAAACTGGAGTCCTGAGAATAAACTGCTGGCATTGCTATGAATCGCAGAGAGGAAGCTTTGGGAGGTTAAATTGTCCGAATTCATCATTTCCTTCCTTTTGTCGCCTGCCGTCAGCTGAGTGAAGTAGTTACCACTGCACTACTCCTGCACTCAATCAGCACGGGTAATGAACGGATTACGGGCTGTCCAGAGGTTACCACATGGATAGCAAGCAAGCATCCCTAAAAGCAAATGGTGAAGTTGTAATCCTCAAGAGGCAGCTTTCAGCAATTCCTAAGAAAAAAATCAAATACAACCAATTCCCATTAAAGCCCTCCTGTATTTACTGTTAAATCTAGGTTTTGACAGCATGCCACTTAATAAACATTTCATGCAGCGAGTACTTACTGCTGTGGTTTTTTAATCCCATATGATTTTCCTGTGGATTCCAAGAAGTGCCTTAGATGTCTGTCTTCTGCAAATCCAGGAGTGTGTGTGTGTGTCTGAGAGAGAGAAAATATATGAGTGAGAAAGAGGGTGATGCACATTTACAAGCTAAGTGGAGATCAGTGTTTTTAAACAGTCTTCACTACCAGGTCACGACAGATTTGTGTATAAGCTTTTATCCCTATTGGCTGTCCTGGGTATTACGTCCCTCTTTGCGTGTTTCTTACTGATAGTAATTAGTTCTTGGATATCCTTTAAAAAATTCCCTTCTGCTTCCAGTGCATCTCTAATTGCCCCTCACAGCTAAAAATCAATTTACATTCATTAACAGCAGTCCGCGCAGTATCTCATCTGAGATTCACTTTGCCAGAGCCCTCAGAGTGTCCAAATAAGCTACCTGTGACTTTGCTGCGATAATGTGACTGTAAAATAGAATTTTAATAACATGGTGAAGCCAAATAATGTTTATGCCACTAGAGGGACTCAGTTGCGTACCTGGTGTTTGAAGTTAGGATTAGAAATGTGTATTTAAAGTGCAGCACATAGGACCTTATTTTATTTAAATTTATTTTTTCACAGTGGGATAATATTGGCTCGCCCATTGTGAGCATTTTCAGTGGGGATTACACATCTTTAAAAGTAAACACACGTGAGCATCTCAAAGGAAGCCTTTTCATATGAATATATTTAAACATTTTCTTTTGAAAATGTCAAAGTAACATATTATATATAACATATTATATATATCCAAATAGTTTAGCTATAAAGGTTCACCCACAGTGAACTACAACAAACTTTCTAATATTGCAGCTGCCCTCAATTATTTTGGGGGGGAGCTTCCTGCAGTAGGTTTTCGTTCATTAACCTGGTTTGCACCAGACAACAAGGGCTAAACCGTCTGTAAAATAGTATATGCTTGTTCTATACGGTTCAGACATTAAAAAGCTGAAAATCAGGATAAGTGCTTAGAGAACACACATTTAAGCAGACATCCCCATCCAGCTTTTACCTTTTGCCCCAATTTTCCCTTAACTTTCCCGCATTTTAACCGATTCTTGGAACAGGACCTCAGCTGGTGAAAGATAATGAAACTCCACAGCATTCGTTTATACCAGGTAGGGAAACTGAAAACTGAATAGAACAGCCTAACAACTTTTAAGTACTTCAGAGAAGAGAACATTGCCAGGTTTTGCAAGGCACTCAGGGGATTTAGACACAATTTCAACCGACAGTCCTAATCTTTTGGACTACTCTAAGGAAATATTAACCCATTATTTTTTATGAGTCTCTGGGCAGACCTATATCTGTCTTTTGATTTGATGTAGTTTGACATCAACCAAATGTTTAAATAGATTCCATTTGTGTTATAATCCTTAATGTAATCTTAAAACAGAAGCTTACCTATGATGGATGGGCTTTCCAAACCTAGTTGGTGCTGACTCTTTATGGTTACATTATGCTCTGGACTGGCATATAGCTGTAATTCCAGCTCAAGGGGAGAACAAGCAAGTAGCCGCATTGCTCAGGAGTTTCATCCTTCACTTCAGGAATGTAGTAACTTACTCGTGACCCATACAAAAAAGGGGATGTTTTATCCCACTCCAGAGTCCAATCTCACCTATCTGAGCCGGATGGGACCCAGAGGACTATAGTCCTTATTTATCTCTACATATTCAAAACCAGAACAGGAGATGGACTTTAGGGCAAGGATTGCAAATAGGCAAGGAAAGAGGGAATTCCTACCACTTTCGCGTTCCAGAGCAACCATATTTGGTTATAAGCAACAAGCTGCAAATGTATTTCCTAAAACCAATAAAGCAATTGTTTCACTTAATATGAGTGAAAATTACAGTCTGATTTAAATCCTACTGAGTTAGGATTTCAGTAGCCTTTGGGTGTGGTCTCTAGTATAAGCCCAAAGATGCAAAAAAGTGAACAGGTAGCATTTACCTTCGTATCACCCACATCCTACTGGAAGTGTAAAGTTTATGCTAGGAAAGCATCTTCACAATAACATTAATGCACACATAATTGAAAATCACATTTTAACTAAGTAATTTTTCTGTTAGTAGTAGATACAGAGTAGATACAATAAATAGCCTCATTGCTAGGCATTGCTGTGATGAAAAGGCTTATACTTTCCATGTGAGAATAAAAATCAAAATACCATCTAAAGTATCCTTCAAAGTCACCTTCATGCTCAGGTCAGAAAAACCTGTGAGTAACCTTAGACATTCTTTTATTTCAAGCTGTACCAAGAGGTGTTCCTGCACTTTCTCTTACCGTTCAATGTGTGTTTCACCTCTAAAGTCAATGACCAGTACATCTTCAGTTTGAAGGCTCCCACCCTATTTCTGTTAGTAATTTTCTGTTTGTTTTGGCTCCAGGCAGAAAACTTCTTCAGTTCAACTATACTCTACAGCCAAGACCTGGAAAGATAATATTGAATAGGGGCTTGAATAGAAAAAAAAAGTATTTCATCATTTTAACCCAAAGAAACCCCCTTTCCTCCTTTTAAAATTACAAATATTAATCTTGTTCAAAGTTTCCTAGGCTAGATAACAATGCCCTTCTTGAGCAGAGTATGTGTGTTTCACACTCAGAATTTTCTCATTAAAAGAGAAAAGGTCACAAAAACTACATTACTGTCATATTAGAACTGGTTTGACATTCCAGATCTATAAGGGTGCCAGACGTAAGAATGCTGATTATTCTTTAATTGAAGCCCTGGTCTTCCTTGAGTCAGTAGAAAATGTTATATCTAGAGTCAGACCAACACTTCACAGAACCACTTCGCATCTCCCATCCTAATCTGTCCAAACCTATACAGACACTTTGAGTGCAAACGTCGTAAGGTGCTACGTGACTTTCAGAAAGTGGTAAAACTCTTAAAGCATGAACGCCGTTCCTCATGTGCATATTAAATCATCCCTGAAGTTCCTAACTAAAACAGTACAATCCAGGAATGAGATCTGATCCTAGCAGCTATACCTGCAAAGCTCAAAAGTACTTCTTAAGCCAGCAGCCTCCCTCCTCCATTATTTATTTACAGACCAAGATATTTTCTTCCATCACTAAAGTCTCACAGTTTCATGTGCTGTTTTTCTGTGTTCTTGTTTATTTGATATGTCTTTTTCTGTAAAACACAACTTCTTTTGCATCGCAGAACTGTATCACAAAGGCTTTCACATTCTTCCAGGAATGTTCCGTAGCAAGGAGATCAGGTAGCTCTTGCAGACCTTACAATAAAAATAGATGCTTTGTCTATTTTGAATTAAATAAAACTGGGCGTTCCTTTAGGAAATGCTTCTTATGACCAGTCAGGGAACAAGGTTATGTATCACACAACAATTTCAATATAGGGCAGCCTGCCCTTCTTTCTCTCTTCCAATCATATAAATTCATCCTCTCCGCCTTTGCTATAGACAGAGACATCACAGTCTGAACTCTAAAAACTATGTTTACAACTAAGGGGTTTGGTTAGTTTGCAGGGTTTTGGTTGTGGTTGGGTTTTTTTCTCAAATTCAAGGTACCAAACGTTGATAAAATGAGTATCCAGCTTAAAATTGTTCATTTAAGCTGAAGAAGGAACTTAACAACTTAAATGAAGAGGAGGCTTGAATTTAAGTCAAGACATAGAATCATGGGATCATTAAAGTTGGAAAAGACCTCTAAGACCATGAAGTCCAACTGTCAGCCCGAGCCCACCGTGCCTACTCAACTATGTCCTGAAGTGCCATGTCTACGTGTTTTTTAAAGTCCTTCAGTGATGGAGACTCCACCACTGTCCTGGGCAGCCTCTTCCAATGCTTCACCACTCTGTCAGTAAAGACATTTTTCCTAATATCCAATCTAAGCCTGCCCTGGTGCAACCTGAGACCATTTCCTCTAATCCTATCACTTGTTACTTGGGAGAAGAGACCAACGCCCACCTTTCAGGTACTTGTAGAGAGAAATAAGGTCTCCCCTCAGCCTCCTCTTCTCCAGGTTAAACAGTCCCAGTTCCCTCGGCTGCTCCTCGTATAACTTATTCTCTTGATCCTTCACCAGCTTTGCTGCCCTTCTCTGACAATGCTCCAGCAGCGTGAGATTGCATGTTAAACGTAGAGGAGTTCTCCTCCTCCCTGCATGCTACGAATTCTTAGTCTGCTGAGTGAAAGTTAGATGAGAAAAGTAAGCTGGTTCCTTAGATGGCAAAAATCTTGGGCAAAAGTAAACAGTGTAAGAACTGAGGAAAAATATAAACAGCTTCCTGGGAATGCAGGTGCTGGATCGCAACTAGGTAAAAGCCAAATGTAGAAGTGAATAAAGTCATACTGTCAGGAGCTAATTAAGCTGCACTGCTGGGTCCTGCAAATAATGTCACATGGAACTGCTGGGTGAATAAAGGCTTTTCCTATCTTTATGGCACGGAAATGCAACCCTGTGACTGCAGAAAACCAAACGGGACACCTGTCCTTAATAATGGGGGGGGGAGAGGAAATACGGTGATAAAGTTGAGGCCCTTTAGTCTGACAGCAGCTTTACAGTGGGTTTCAAACCAGATGTAAGGACAGAGGGAAGAGAGAGAGAGGAGGTGCAATAGGGTACTAAATGAAGCTTCTATCAAATTAACCTTCCATCTGCGTGTTAAACTGATTTTTTTCAACCCTAGGCTATGCAATAGTTTTCTCAGTTTGGGTTTGCAAAACACAATTCATGTGGTAGAGTATGAGAAATCATCAGCTATAGCAGAGGAAATGAAAATTATCCTTTACTATGAAAGAAGTGAAAACCAGAAACATTTATGAAGGAATTGGACCAGAAGGCAGCATCCATTCATGCTTCTCAAGAACCCTGACCAGCCTCAAAAAGCAGGACCACACCAAATGCATTTGATAAAACCACCAAGTTGGGAAGCAGAAGCAATATGGAAGATGGCTGCACAATTACACAGGGAAATTTTGAAAATCTCAAGGAAAATGGGGAAAAGGTTGATACTATTACAGAGGTAAAATTTATCATAAAAGACAGCATCAAGATCACCTAATATAAGCATTTTCACTATGGCTTAGGATGGAGTAAATTCTGATGCAGGTCCATACCAAGGAGCAGGCAGTTGCATTTGAAAACGCGAAGAAAAGAAAATCTACTACTTTGTGACAGACTCCAGTGTGAATTTGCCTTTACTTTGTTACACTCTCTGGATGGTTTTCTTGCTATAAGTGTCTATTCACTAGAGCAGAATTGCTCTGTATTCTTTAAAAACCCTGGGGAGGATGGCAAACTCCAGGGCAGGTAAAGACATATTTAAGCTAAGGAACAATACTAATGAAAGAACAAATTCACCATGGGCAAATTTAGGATGGAAAGTAGAACATTTGTAAGCAGGAGGGCAACAAATTGCTCCTTGAAAGTGATGGCTTTTGAAACAATCAATGTATTGTGGGGGATAAAGCTCCTGCTTTTAAGAGAAAGTTTGCTTCATATCACAAGCATGTGGTATGATTGGTTGCACGGGTTTTTCAGGAAGTTCCTTTCCGTCATACACCGACACAGATTTAGACTTTTAACTTCACTCACTCATACTTGAAAATATCATCTTTTTCGACAGCATTCCCATTGATAAAGTTCAAAAGGTAGAAATGAAATGTATATACACGCACACCCACACACATGGGCACAGCTGAGACCGTAGTCTCAGGCCTTAGAAACACCCAAAGGTGTTTTTAGTGTTCTTTGACGAAAAGATTTCTGCACTAATGCCTGTGCTGATCAACTAGAAACAGCAACAGATGAACTTCCACTGTTGCTGATCTTGGCACCTGCTCAGATCAGATGATCTACAAAGTATGGAGAAAGACAGGGTCAGCAGAGTCACTCTGTAAAAGCATTTCAGCCTCAAGGCACTTCAATCAGTACAATCACTGATTCTTCTTTCTCTGCTTTTGTCTTCCTGCAAGATTACTGTGGAGAGTCTTGATACAAGCAGGCTTCATTCCCATAAGATTTCCTTTGCCACTGAAATCCACTTGAGAATTAATGGCCAAGAAAGAATATGACCTGATTTTTTAAATGTTAGGTTTTAGTGTAGGGATTTTGAGGGAAGAGGGGTGTTTGTGGGCTTGTTTTGTTTTGTTTTCATTTATAAGCACAGAAGTAAATTAAACTCTATTATGGTCCAAGAAGTAATCATGGTTAATTTGTTGATTGAAGATGTGAAAGTGGAATTTTGCAGAAAAATAGGAGCTGGGTGAACAGGTCTGACCACTTCCCAGTTGTCTGGACAGACATCAATAGAATTTAAGATTTGTATTACATACCCATCTGTACAACCACCGCTGAAACGAAGCCTTACCTTGTTAGCACCCTTACCACAGTAAAAGACAGTTTCTGTCTTCAGAATTCCTATAGACAGGATACACACACTAAGAAAAAAAAGTGGGACAAAGCCTTTAGAAATATGAGAGCTAGAAGTTTTCTTCTTCATTTATAACTACGATTTTAGAAAATAGTGCTGATGTATCATAGTAAAGTATGCTCACTTTTGTATATGTATATATGTATATGTATATAGCTAAGTCAGGACTTACCTGGGAGAAGGTATGTGGATGTCTTTGATCTAAAGGCTGAAATGTTCCTCTTACAAGGAAGGATTAAAGTGAAAAAGCATGAAGGCAGATTTGCATATCCATCAGATCAAACAATTCCCATCCCCACCAGAAAAGCAGGCATTTCTGCCCTGAAGTGATGAAGAGTGCCACACAAATACATGCCCCAGGCTAGAACAGTCTGTGGGAAGCAGCTCCAGAAACATCTGCAGATGGAATGCTGAGCCCAGGAGAAAGTGGGAGTTAGAAAGTTTCCCTGAAGACCAGGAGTCAGGGTCGCACATGCAGTTCAGGATGGAGAAAAGGGCTGCCGAGAAAAGCTGACAGCTGATGCTTGAGAAATGGAGAGACGGTGCCCCCCTGCAAGCCCATGCTGTCGGGGTCTGAAGGTGTTCCAAGAGGCAACCAGCACCAGAACAGCAGAAGCCTCCCTCTGCTGGGCTCGCCACCTGCCGACGGGTGGCCGGGCACCGCGCCTTCAGCACCACGGACAGCGCCCACCCCAGCGCCGGTGCCACCCAAGGTTGAGCCTTGGTCCCCACGGTGTCACCAGGCAGGGCAGCCCAGAGCACTCCTGAACGGCAAGGGCAGGACTCTCAGGAAATCCCCCAGCACCTCTGAGTTCTCCCACCACACACAAAAAGTGCTCTGCACGCAGGCCAGCAGTTATACTGAACCCTAAACCCAGAACGGAACTCCTCCCAAGAGCGGAAGAAGGAAAAAGCAGTTCTTACTTCCTGCATTATCCCAACTGCCTTCGGTTTGGGCCCCTCACTCCAAGAAGGACACTGAGGGGCTGGAGAGTGTGCAGAGGAGGGCAACGAGGCTGGGGAGGGGCTGGAGAACAAGTCCTACGAGGAGAGACTGAGGAAATTAGGGTTGTTTACCTTAGAGCAGAGGAGGCTGAGGGGAGACCTCATCCCTGTCTCCAGCTGCCTGAAAGGAGGCTGTGACGGGGTGGGTGCTGGGCTCTGCTCACAAGTGACAGCGATAGGACGAGAGGAAATGGCCCCAAGTTGTGCCAGGGGAGGTTTAGATTGGACATTAGGAACTATTTCTTCCCTGAAAGGGTGGTCAGGGGTTGGCACAGCTGCCACAATCTCTGGAGGAGTTTAAAAGACGGGTGAGCTCCTTAGGGACACGTTTTAGTAGGGAGACAGGCAAGGTTGGACTCCATCTCAGAAGTCTCTTCAAACCTTATGATTCTATGAAAGTGCTCATCTTCCCCTGTGTGAGGAGCTGAAACAGCCTGTCTCAAAGATTGCTGGTTGCAGCACAGGAACTGAGACCACAGAGTCAACATGCTTTAGGAGTTCAGTGATAAAGCACACTAGAGATGCAGAGTAGCGAGTGTGCATGCCCAAGCTGGATGAAAAGGTGCAGTACATGGGGGACCTGTGATTGTTATGATGACCTGAGCCCTGAAGAAGTGTAAAAAGCCCACCAAAAGCACCTGCATTTTCCTCTTCAGCCACCACCAACTCTCCGCAAGACCTCCAAGACTTCATCCTTCAAAGAAACCATGGATCCATGGTGGTGACTATTCTTGTGAACCTATCTTGATAGCTTGTTTATCCTTCTGTATTTGTTCCTTCCTTTTCTATTGCTTGTTATCTCTTGTCTTTCACTTTTTGCTTTTTATATTGAAGAAAAATTTTAGTATATGGCATCTAGCCTCGGTTGATCTTAATCTCAATCTGAGGCATCGTCAAGGAATCTTACGTCTAGTGAAGGGCAGAAGCAGAAGAGAGCAACAGCTATCTGATGTTCTGTAGTGACTGCATTGCCAAAAGTAAACTCGCTGTATTCCCAGAGCAATGAGTTCAATTAATAACTGTCAAAGAGAAAGGAAAAAACCCAGAAGACCAACATCATTCCAGATGTTCTTAGTTATTTCTATAAAGTAATAAAATCCAGCTTCTGTTTAATTAACTATCCCACTAACAATAATTTGCCCTAGAGCTTTGAAAATCCTTAATACTGAAGGTTTTTTGGAGGACTGTTTGATTATAGTTTGCATAATAGCATTATGTAGAGATAAAACACTATTCAGAAATGCATTGTTTTGCTCTCTAATGCAAAATCATGTTTGAAAAGGGGGAGGGGGGGGCGGGGGGAAGAGGGGAACCTCACAGCATTTTGTGCACGCTAACAAATACATGTTTCTGACACCTAGCAAAGACCACTGTCTTCCCCACACTACGTAGGGTGAAGCTGAGGCTGGATAACTTTTACCCTGGAGCTGGACAAATATTGCTGGTAGAATTGACAAGGGATTTTATATCTGCTGATATCCTACCTAGGCAAACCACCCTTTCCCTGTGACTATATGAGGTGTCATCGCTCCAGAGGAACAAGAAGGTAAGGCAAGACTTTCTAATTAACCACCTTCCCCTTCACATGTTCTTTTTCCAATATTGTAAAGCTTGGATTCAAACAAACAAAATCAAAATACACAGCGCTAGGCAATAAATTTCCCCAAAACCTTTTCTGAAGATATCCACACTGTGGCATTTTCAAAAAAGCCCAAACGCTATTTTTTATCACAGTATCACAAGGCTGGAAAAGACCTTTGAGATCATTGAGTCCAGCCTATGACCCAACACCTACTGCTCAGCAATGTTTCGTATTTTTGGTGCTAGTAGGAAAAAAAAGCTTTTGAGCCTGGTTACAGTTCTGTTTAGCAAAATCATCGTACAACATGATTAATAGAAAATGAAGGGGGAAAAAAAATCCACTGGATTCTGACCTAATAGTTAGTCTCTCTGAGCAGCGAAATAGTCTTTTTACCACCATGAACCCAAATCCCCTTCTTTTGAATAGCTTGGAGAGAAGTGGTGCACCTCAAAGAGCAGAAAACATTGATAGGGAGCAATTAAGTAAGGTATTTATGTAAAAGTTAATAAGAAATGGAGTGCCTGTATTTATTTAAGCTATTATATTTCCTTTTTTGTTGTTGTTGTTCTCACTATTTTAATTGAAAAATATCCATGAGAACTTCTAGAATACTCAAGAAAATACACTATCAAATGGCAATTCATGGAATTCTATTAAATCCTGAAATAACAGTAGCAGCTTGGTGCCATGTTGAATGAACTTAAACACCTGGAGGAGTCGTGGGATGACACTGGCATTGATATACAGTTTTCTATGCAAGGCTATAAGTCATAACCTTCAAAATGGAGTGAAAGGGCTACTGTACTTAAACCCAGATCATAGAATCATAGAATGGTTTGGATTGGAAGGGACCATGAAGGTCGTCTAGTCCACCCCCTCTGCAGCGAGCAGGGACGTCTTCAACTAGATCAGGTTACTCAGAGCCCCATCCATGAGGCAGGAGAAGTCAAGTCCTTTCTTTTTTTCTCCCCATTCTTGTTCTACTTCATACCAGTTATCCCTGGCCCACAAGGGACAGGGCTCTGAGCTGAAAGAAAGCAGCAGACATGAACCTCACCTTTGAGATCTGAAGAACACACAGGAGCCATAAACAACGTGATGTGGGTCGCCACATCCCCCATCTTCTTCTCAGCCACCTTTGTCAGCTT
Source organism: Neomorphus geoffroyi (assembly GCA_033558235.1). NCBI lineage: Eukaryota > Metazoa > Chordata > Aves > Cuculiformes > Neomorphidae > Neomorphus > Neomorphus geoffroyi. The sequence continues at coordinate 2,688,865 of JAUMJM010000016.1, read as the reverse complement.
AGTCATACTCCTAGGCAGAACAAAAATGTTCTTTCTCCTCGGGCAGCTCCACGTGAACCCTATCAGCAGGAGGTTTGGGCCTCACATATTTCAGTAGCTGCCACGGATCCACTTGGCTGAAGACCGTCCCTGTCAATGAAAAGAGATTCCCATGTAGCTGCACCACCGTGACCCAGAGGCACAGAAAAGCAATGGGCCCATAGACTAATGACCACGCCAGTTGTTTCTACAGTGTGTAGATCTCATGTTTCAGAATAGAGTTTGTAAAAACTCAACATTTTTTTCCGGTCCATAGTGAAAATTAAAAGCTTTGGAATTATTTACAGACCATTTTTCTCCAGTTCCTCTGAAGTACACGTTACCCCTCAAAGCAGCAGTGAAGTCAACACCTCTTCAAATCTCTATTTGTGTCCTTGGAAAAATGGAGCTACCGTGAGTCTGGACCCTGAATACTTGGGACTTAACCCCTGATCAATGACCTTCTGCATCTAAGATTCAAGCTCCTGTTTGAACCCTAAAAACCTTTATTTGCCTTTGGTGCGATAACATGACATGATGAAAATACACCCCACCTCCCTCCCCCCATCCTGGATTTAAATACTTAAGGTTATAATTCCCCTTCACATGACCTCTGAACCAAACCTGCATAGCCCTGGATTCACACCTCACTTCATGAGGGAAGGATTTAACAAATTGTGATGAAGACTCAATAGCTGAAAGCAAGACAAAGACATCTTTTAATTGTAAAATTAGCTGGAGGGAAGAACTGGAACTGCTTTCAGCCTGGAAAGAAGGGGAAATCATTAAAGGAAATCATCCCCTTTTCTTTTTCCAAGTAATTAGAAGAACCATCTGTATGTTCGTTCCTCTGCAGTTAAGGGTGCAGATTAGCATTTCAGAGCGATTTGAGTTCAACCAGCAATACTTTGATGTGTTAACATGAATGATGCTAAAATTTCTAAGGATTCCAATGTTACACAAGTTAAAAAGGGTACCCATGTCACTTTCCAGTCACTCTTTTTAAATGACTGCTCAGCAGAGCCAAATTTTGCATTCAGAGAATTTTCCTTTTATCTCCAAAAGTGTATTAAAAAAATAATACATTCCTATTAAAATAAATATAGTATTTACATAATACCCAGCTGTAACCCTGGGGAGCTGCATCGCTAGATTTTGCAGCACGTGCTGCCATAATGCAAACACAATTGTATAAAAGGCTTATAAAAAATATCCACATATAAACAACTTAAGTAAACCTTTAAGTTATTACTCTTTCTACCCACAGGAGAAATAAATCCTCAAATATTTCTTTTGTGAATCACAAAAGTATAGCAAAATTTCAGGCACAACTAAAACAGACCAAAAAGAGGGCATGAAACCAGAGAAGTTCTATAGACTTCGTTTCAGGTAAATGAAACACAACAGTCTCTAGTGTGGGACCACCTCTGCTTAATATAGAAACAAATCTTCCTTTCCCACTGTTAGCTCTCTGAGTACTACAGAAATCTGCATTTGACCTGAGGCAGAATGGAAATTATGAGATAATATAATAGACCCTGCAGGCCTCATAAATAGAAGACCATGGGATGTCTAAATTGTTCAATACAGATCTCTCCATGATTTAAATTAACTCAAAGGGATAAGTGAAGCTGAATTCAGTTTTCCCAGGATCCCTTGTGACTGTCCAATTTTTTTAATATACTTGTCCAAGTCATGAGACAAAGTTCTGCCCATTTATTGACCAATAAACAGTAAAGTCCAGCGCCAGCAAGGCTAGAATTGTCCTTCATAACCCAAATCTGTCTTCATCATCCAACATTATAACTAATCAATTAAAATAAAAAAGCATATCTCAGGAAAGTGACCTTGGAGTGACAGCCACAACTTTAAATCTTGTGTCGCTATAATGTGAACAGACTATCTTTTCCCTTGAAACAAAATGAAATTGCCAAGGAAAATCACAATACTCTGGAGCCAGGAATTGCAAACCGCTAACAGCTCTCAACATTTCTGAGAGTCCTCTGTTCAGGGAAGCCAAAACCAGTGTACTCCAGGGTGTTACTCTTTCTGCACCAATTTCCAGGACATTTTAGTGACAATTAGCTGTATTATTTTGCTCATGGAATCAGAAAAGCAAACCAAAATATTTAAAGTGAGAAGGCACACAAATAGAAGTAAAAAAAAGAACATTTAATATAATTTATGCACACAAGAATTTGGCCTTTTTACCCCCCATTCTTGAATATTGTTCATGGAGAACCTGAGCTCCTCCAATCTGGAATTTAAATCTTCAGAACACTCTCTAAGGAGGAAAATGCTGTCACTCACTCCACAAGTGAGGAACTAAATCATGAAGTAACCAAGCAACTTTCTCAACAGAAGAAAGGAATAATGAGAAAGAGAGAGAGAGAGAGAGAAAGGTCTGAAACAGACATTACTAAATCCTGCAATACCTTTCCTCCATAGATAGAAGCAGAATGTGGAGGATGAGTGTCCAAATGGGGGTGGCTCAACATTTTAAGAATGACAAGGGGGGAAAGAAGCAATTTATCTTGCTGCCTTCATTTGGCCAAAGAGCTAATGTCATGGTGTCATCTCAGCGCTGCGTCCAAGACTTTTGTTCTTGACTTCTACAGGCCAAGGATTTTACCAAGCCGATATTAAATTGACGTGGCTAATGTATTCTATTGATTAATTAAATATAAATTAAATGGCGCTGTAGGGCATACTAACCCGATTGAATCTGAACACATTCAAAAGGAAATGGTAATCAGTAATGCCCTCTCAGAATTCGTGTTTCATAAAGAGGGTTTCCTGCTAAAATCGATTGTCAGTTAGCGCGGTGTGATACTCTATGGCACGGGTAGGTAATCACAGGGACCGAACTTAGCCTAGCGAGAAATACCTGCGCTTCCCACGGGGTCGGTCGAACACCACACTGAGAGAGGGTAGTTAAACAGGAGTCAGGTTCATCTACTGGCTGGTTGGGTACCCAAATTTATCAGTTCCTTATAAAATGGCACTTGAGGTGTTTATATTTGGTTTTGTATTTTAGAAAGCTTTCGTTCCCACTTGTGAAAAGATGAGATTTTTATGCAACTTCTGGGGTTTTTTTGTTGTTTGTTGTTTTCTTTGGTTTTCTCCTCTGTTAAAATTAGTTCAAGAGCTGTTAACATGCATCAGGGTTGTATTCCCTGATTATATTATCTATATCTCTTAGTCCCTGCTTCAATTATTCAGACACGCTTTGGCTTACTTTTTACTATATATTTTATAACTTCACCATCCAAAGGGCCCAGAAGGATGGATCTGAATGAGCAGAGTAAAATAATTTACTACAGCTACAATGCTTGTCCACACAAGCACTACCAAGGGAGCAGTTTCCTTTTTGTCCCATTTCTCTCCAAAGTTAATGCTGCTTGACTATAATGAATCAGAGTGGATGGTGTTTCCCATTATCAGGACAGCAAGAATAGTCTATAATTCATAATAATGCAGTTTTTAAGCCACTTGTAATGCTTTTTGCGTTTAGAGTTACTCTCTTTTCTGCCACGTGCAGCAGGAGTTGCCTCCATCCAGCCTAGCTGGTTGGTTGCTGTACACAGATTAATTCATGTGGCTGAAATTACACGCTGCTCGAAGGCTACCAAAATGCTGCAGAAGCAGTGAGAAAGAAATGAGGTAGCAAAGAGATCACAGAAGCTGTGCCTGGCTGAAAACCACACTTCGTGTTGATGGGGCTTAGAGAAGACAATCACAAACATTACCTTGTTTGTCGAAGGTAAAGCAGAAACAAAGCTTTGAGAGCCTGAAATGCAAACACTGGGATATCTACACATTCTTGTCACGGAAAAAGACACATCTAAGCATTTGAATCAATTTGTAAGCATCAAAGATCAGAAACCACGTCTACGAACTGAAGAAAGAGATCTGGAAGGCTCAGTAGAAGTGTGCATTTAGTGCAAAGGGGAGGGAAAAGAAGCCGCATAGATTTCCCCCATGGTTCACGGCATCGACCTGACGGAGTCTTTCAAGTCTTACGCTTGCTGCTGCCACTGCACAGCTGGGAATGGCACAGGGCAGCTACCATAAATGTGTGCAGATCTCTGGGTCTCAGGGTTTAAGTGTGTGTTAGTCACCATAGAAGCACAGAACGGTTTGGGTTGGAAGAGACCTTAAGGATCATCCAGTTCCAACCCCTGCCATGGGCAGGGACACCTCCCACTGGGTCAGGGGGCTCCAAGCACCATCCAGCCTGGCCCTCAACACCTCCAGGCATCCACGACTTCTCTGGGCAACCTGGGCCAGTGCCTCACCACACTTGTAGTAAAAAACTTCTTCCTAATGTCTAATGTAAATGTCCTCTCTTTCAGCCTAAAACTCATCCTATCCTGCACTCCCCGATCAAGAGCCCCCCCCCCAGATTTCCTGGAGCCCCTTTCAGTACTGGGAGGCTGCTCTAAGGGCTTCCCAGAGCCTTCTCTTCTCCAGACTGAACAAATTAATTATCCAATTGGAGAGTCTCAAATTACTAAACCGGAAGCACAAGACATCAACTTGAGCCCAAGAAGGAATTCTCTTGCTGTAAGACTAAAAAGAGGAGACTCTTGCTGCTTTTAGGGCGTTATTGACACCAGGCGAGGGTAACGCGGTCCGCATTGTTCCAGGCACATGATGAGGCTCTTGGAGTCTTCCTCTTAAGTCAACAGCTTTTCTGTCACCAACTGCCATGTAAACAACTTAGAATCCTCGTTATCTCAGACACCTGATCTCACCACGTTGATTCCAGGCCCCTATTAAAACCATCAGCTAGTGAGGACTGAGTGGCACCAGGAATATCTAGTAGTAAAGTTAACATTAGCGCTAAGGATAAAAAGAAACTGAAGAACTAACTCTATCCCAGGGCTCATTTGTTAACCAGATGTTTCTCAGGATTTCTGATGCCAAAATAATGTCATCTTTCACAGAAACCCCCTCCCCCCACACACACACACACGTACTGTGCTAGCACAGCTGTTAAATTTAACAAGTCAATAAAAGTTTGGTGTTGAAAGCTTGGTCTTTCTGCCTAACATTATGATGCCTGATTATTTTATACAGATGTTATCTAAATATACACAGTTATCTACGTATATTGAAAAGAAAAAGAAGTATAAGTAACTCCAAAAATAAGGTACAGGGATAATATTGGGTGGCAATGAGACACAACGGTGTTTGAAAAAAGGTGTTTGATAATGAACGTGAGGGATCGTGCAATTACTGGAATACATTTTATATATATTTTAGAACTAATATATATAATTACATATAAAGGATGGATCAGCTATGCTTTTGATGCTTCACTAGGAATGTGATTCAGGTAGGTACATGAGACTGGAAAGGTTTTACTATGGAAGGACAGAGAAATATTCCCATAACAGGAGGTGAAAGAGGCGACCTTTGACAATCAAATGAAGTGTGGAAAAGTAACTACAAATCAACACTGAACAAATCATTGAATTCTTTGTCCTTGAATGGAAATTGTGACTTTAGTAGTCCATAACTAAATGAATTTAAACTGCATAACAGAAGAACAGCAGCACCAGCACCAGGTTGTCCAACCTACCTAGTCCAGCAGCCTATCTCTAATACTGTGTCTTAAGAGAAGTAAAAGGGGAGCATGAATAGTATGTAGTGATGCTTTTTCTGCACTGGCATTCCAGCAAACAACATTTTTAGGTCCTTTTAAGCCAGTGGTGTAATCCAGAGAGACTTGTTCTCTGGGCTTTTCTTTGACAAATTTTTGTGATTGTTTATTGATCTCCATTCATCCACATCCAAAACAATCTCAGCCAAAACCCAAAGTGCCACATCTTAATTACACAGCTTTGGTTTTTAAGCCTATTGCCTGACTGATAACTTTATGGGTTGCTTCCTAGTTTCTACTTCCTCCAGTTCTACCACTTAGACTGTGTGCTACGCTGAACCCATGAAGTCAGCAATCAGGTAATAGATTATAGAATCATAGAATCATTTGGTTGGAAAAGACCTTTGAGATTATCATGTCCAACTGTTCCTGTCCAGTACTAAACCAGATCCCTGAGCACATTGGCTACCCATCTTTTAAACACCTCCAGGGTGGGGAGTCCACTACTGCCCTGGGCAGCCTCTTCCAGTGCCTGAGAACCCTTTTGCTGAAGGAATTTTTCCTAATATCCAATCTAAACCTCCCCTGGGGCAACGTGAGGCCATTTCCTCTCATTCTATCACTTGTCAGTTGGGAGAAGAGACCAACACCCGCTTCGCTACAACCTCCTTTCAGGTAGTTGTAGACAAAGAAAAGTTCTCCCCTCAACATCCTTTTTCAACAACCAAAGCTGGATAATTAAAATATGGCAGAAATTGTGTCTGAACGCCCGACTCGTTCAATCTACAGAATAAGCAAGGAAAAAAGAAAGTCTTCAGTACCACTAAAGGCTCAGATGGAACTTCAAAACAGGAGCCTCTATAGCCTGCAGTACCTGGCACTTCTGAATAATTAGAAAAAAATACTGTTGGGATGTTGTCACAAAGAGTGATCAACATAGCAGATATTACAGGAAACAGAGATAACTTATTGTTAAATTTTAATACGTTTTCATTCTCCATCCCTTCCTCGACAATTCTCCCCTGCCTTCATTAGCTAATTAGTTCTGCCTGGAGCAGTGAGCTTGTGATGCTTCAAAAAACCCCAGAAAATTAGTAACTCAAGAGACCTTCAGAAGCTTTGATCGTTTGTTCACTCATTTAACCTACAAATCTTTCCTTTTTTCTCTTTGAAAATCCTTGCTATACATTCCCACAGGGGAGCCTCAAATGCTGTTGCTGAGGTCCTTTCAGGTGAACCTCTTGTAAACACCTTCAATCTCATGTTGCTACAGGGAGTTCTTCACAGGAGCTGGATGCCATGGAATAAACACCTTAACCAGCTACTCAGAGCTTTTCCAAACAATTAAGCATCTCTAATGACAAACAGAGATGTCGAGAAGTTCAGCATTCTTGACTTCTATTTTCATGCCGTCAACACAAACCAGTAGAAGGAAGCCACAAAACCTTGATGAGCTGGACAGTTGTTAGCGAGTGTTAGCACAGCAACACAACAAGCCTCATCCCAAACCAACAACAGCCTTTACTTCTCCTTACAATGATCACTACTCATTGGCCCTGCAGTAACTTAATTAATTCATAATTTAATAATTAAGAATATCTTGCATCTATTATTCATCTTAATGAGATCAGCAGTTTAGTCTCAGATGAACAGAAACTGAATATTTTTGAAAACTCAGTGCATATGAGCTGGAAATAATATTGATTCCGTTTGCATCATTAGTGCTAATGGCTGTAAATACTCCCAGAAGGAAACACAAAATATGTTTTAAATATTTTCTTCCTTCCTCAAATAACAAACTGCATCATTGACCTTTTCCTTCATGTACTGTCTGCAAGAGACTCACGTATTTCCCAGCAGAGCCACAGTTTTCAGGTTGGACTATAAAACTATTCATAACAGCACTTGGATTATTTTATTTACTGGGTGACTGGAAAGTTAATTTGCATCAATGAATTTTCCAACTTGAACTCTTTCCAGAATGATAATCACACCGCAAAAGTCTGAATAGAACTCTTTTAAAATATGTGTTAGTGAAATTAGGTATATTCCCCAACTTCTCTACCAGGGAGAATTTGTGATATTAGCCTATTGAAACATCAGACTGAGGGCAAATAAAAAGAGAATCATTAGGAGTCAGGAATTTTTGAGTTGTCATTAGTCTACCTTTGGCTGATCCTCAGGAGTGGAAATGCTATTTTAAACATACAGAGTGCTTCAGGCACTTAGCCCTGAAACTATTAATCCCAGAATATTCTATTTTTAAATACTGCAAGAACAAGGGTGCGTTATTATGTTATTCTGAAGATGTACAGGAGTGAAGATTTTGTCTGTGAAGCTGAGGTTCCAGATTAAATCATGGAATGGTTTGGGTTGGAAGGGACCTTAAAGCCCATCCAGTGCCACCCCCTGCCATGGGCAGGGACACCTCCCACTGGCTCAGGGGGCTCCAAGCCCCATCCAACCTGGCCTGGAACACCTCCAGGGATGGGGCAGCCACCACCGCTCTGGGCAAGGGTCTCGCCACCTGCACAGCAAAGAATTTCTTCCCAAGATCTCACTATTTCTTCCTAAGTTCTCCTCTCAATCTCCCTTCTTTCAGCTTAAAACTGCCCCTGCTCATCCTATCCCTGCACTCCCTGACCACGACCCCCTCCCCAGCTTTCCTGGAGCCCCTTTCAGTACTGGGAGGCTGCTCTAAACTCTCCCTGCAGCCTTCTCTTCTCCAGGCTGAACAACCCCAGCTCTCAGCCTGGTCTTGGATGGGACGTGCTCCAGCCCTCAGATAATCTCCATGGCCCCTGATAAACCTAGCAAATCATGTTACATATTCGACCTTCCCAACCCCATCTGTGGCAAGGAATTTAGTTCTGGATCTTTTAAAGATCAGCCTCCTTTCCAGTTTCCATCCCATTGTCAGCTCACAGCAAGGACAGCCAAGGAGCGGCTGGATGACAAACCTATGACTTCCTTCCTTCAGAGCCTCTCGGGTCCTGGCACGTACTCACCTCTGCAGAAGCTGAGGAGACTTTTCATCTTTCACCATTATGGACATGCTCGGTTCCAGCTTTGCACAGCCTTATGCTAAGTTAACCAGCCAAGAAGTTCTAATGTCAAGGCTGTTATTAGAGTTCAGATGTTAATTTGCTTTGTTACACAGAGCTGCTTTAAACAGCAGAGCCAGCTGATGTAGATCTCAGTTCTTCTCCCTGCCTTCTGCTGCCAGCTTGCGTCTGGCCCTCAGGTCAGCCGCTCAAAGGGGTTGGGCAGCTGCCTGGCGAGCTGGACTGGGGAACTGATCTAGCTTAAACATAGCATCGAAAAATGAAAATTATTAATAATCAGGGTTGGTTCACGGGCTGTTCCCAAACCACTGCATCCGTGACTCACAGTAAGCACTCCCAAGGGCTAAAGGTGGACAGACTGTGACCCTGACTCAGTCCTTTGTGTCTTTCTGGTAGAGGCATAAAACAGCACAACAGGCGCCCACGGTTCTAATAGAGATCCCCAGACTGGAATCCAAAAGGTTGTACTCACTGATTCCTCGGAAAAGCTTATTTGGCCAGATCATTCGCCCATGTTGACCTGAAACATCCTCATTTCAAGGTGTCCCTAAAGAGAGCCATTTTCAACCCTGTACACCTTCTGTTGTTACCCAATAGACCCAGCTAATTGTTGTGACATCCCACAAAATTATTTTTCAGAAAATGGCAGCCAGATCCACATGAGTCACTCCCAGAATTATCTTCTCTTACCAGTGGATACAAAATTCCAGCTAACTCATAACACTGATTGAGTCCATCCTGTGAGCAGCATCGCTGGTTGCTTCAGTCGTACAGATGGCGATTAGGAATGAAGGAGACAGCCTTGAACGCGTAGCTGACATGGACTGTACCACAGAGGGACTCCAGCTCTCAGCTGAGCTTACTGACACGCTGGGTTTTCCCACTCCGGGCATGGGAACAGGGAGGGAGATGAGGTCTGGGTTAAAAATCAGCACAGGCTGGATGCAACCTCCAAGGTTTTCAGGAGAGATTCAGTCGGCCCATGGCAATATTCACTGCTTTGGTATCTGGTTTTGTGTGACTATTGGTTGTACAGGTGAACAAACAGAGTCTGGTCAGCTTCCTGAAGGTAACAATCGGCAAAATACTGAGTCCAGAGGAGGCCACGAAGATGATCCGAGGGCTGGAGCATCTTCTGACCAAACCATTCCTTGCGTCTACGATTCGATAGAAGCAATAGAGAACGACTATGAGTGAACAAAGATCTGTCTATGAGACAACTAAGAAAGGGAAATATCCCTTTTTTTTAATGTATGTGACACGCAGTAGTTTCTAATCCTCTTTTCTCCCCGCCTCTTGCAGCCCACCTGCACCCAGAAATAAGTGGACCTATTAGGAAGGTTTTGTCAGACAACAAGCATTTCTGTTTCTTCATTACCCAGATTAAGGCTGCACAGGACAGCGAGTATTGGTTATAATCGCAATATGAATAATTAGCCAGGTAGAATTACTTTTCTCCCACTGGCACCAACCATCCTGTGCTCCACACCAACTGAACTCCGCACTCACCTTTATTCATGCAATAAGTGTCTTCACAAAGCCTGCTGGGACAGAACCACACTTGCAGAGACAGCACACAGCGGATGCCAAGAGCCACAGCGTCCCATAGTAAAAGCCCTGTCTGGTAGGCTGAAAATCAGATTTACCAATATACTTCCCTGGACGATTAATAGGCATCCTTTGAAGGGTTGGATTTGAAGACTCAGTGTCTACACTGGCAGATTTTCTTTGATACTTCTCACATCAGCCTATCGTCATTTTTTCTTTTAAACCCTGGCTGCTCTGTATAGCAGTTAGGTATAACAGGTATAATTAGGTATAAAAGGGGTGTTCATTTTTGCAAAAAGATGACTAAGGATTTAAAGGTCTTTGAGTAAAATTAAGACAAATAAATACATAAATAAATAAAAACAGTGAGTGAATTACGTTGAAAATCATTTGCATTTTAAAAAAAAATATAATTCTACTGACTTCCATACAAATTAAGTAACGTGGCGAACGCTAAAATGAAAATTACCCCGTCATCTATACAAATTATTGGGAAGTAGTTAGACAAATTAATTGTTACGCAAAGGCAGAACACGTGCAATCACAAGGTCTGGGAGTATTTTCTAAGAAAACATGTTCACCCTTTCTAAAACATCATTTTTTTTTGTATTTTCTAACACATTAGGTGAGGCCCTGGCACAGGTTGCCCAGGGAAGGTGTGGCTCACCCATCCTTGCAAGTGTCCCAGGCCAGGTTGGATGGGGCTTGGAGCCCCCTGATCCAGTGGGAGGTGTCCCTGCCCATGGCAGGGGGTGGCACTGGGTGGGCTTTGAGGTCCCTTCCAACCCAAACCGTTCCATGATTTCATGATTCACAAAACTTGCAGATTGCCTGCCACCCTTCCTACAGGCTTGGCAAAGAGTGTAGGGGCACAAACAGCCACAGCTCCAAAATTCCCACTTGTCAGATGCACAACTGCTTTATTCCCCTGCTTTTCACAGTTTCACAGGATTTTATTCTATGGTATCAACAAGAAGTGGTTGGAGGAAGCTGAGAAAGAGCTGTCTCAGAGTCAGTGTTAAAAATGGCTGTGTGCGTGCGTAGTTACTGCACAGCGGCTAAAGAAGGCTGTGGTAATTTCTAGCTGCTAGATTTGCAAAATGAGTCTTTATAAAAGCAGAGGAATATCATCCCAAGGGAGAGAAACGTTTGATGGCAAATGATCCAGCCTCATTAGCAGCAGAGCCAAAGCCTAGTTTAGGGACTGCTTTCGTGGGTCTTGTTGATGATCTGTCCCTGATTGCAACTTTTTTCCAGCCCGGTCTTCAACTTCTGTGTGGCTCTACTGCTCAAGCCTAAAATGCCCCGTTTATTGAGATGCCTACATAGCTCCCCAGGCAACCTGTTCTTCTCAGACTACCTGTCTCCTCCAAATAGCCAACCAAACCCTGCTGCACCCGGCTGTTGGCTGTGCCCACCTCACTCCTGCCATTTAAAGCACCATGGTTGGGTGCTGAGCATTTGCTTTTCTATTTGCTCTTTCTCAATTTCCCCTGACTCAAAAGTGCCAGAAAAACAAATACTCCAGGGCTGCGTTTCCTAGAAGTCACCATTTCCATGAAGGACCCAAAGGAGCTCAAGGTGAGTTCATCCAAGAGGAGGTTAAAAGGTGAAGCTGTTCCATTGCACGCAGGCTTGAAGAGAACATTTGCTAATGGAGGGACTATTAATCTACCAAAGGCATAATGAGAGGTGAAGGCTGGAGAAATTAGTGCTAAAAATAAGGCAGAAAACATTAGCTATTAAATTAATTGGACATTAAAGCTATTTCTGAGAACTTGGATCCTCTATTGCTTAAATCTTCCTAAAGATATTAAGATTTAGGTGTTGATTGTCTGTCTAGAAGGTGTTTACATCGGATTTACAAGATTGAAGTGATGATCAATGTTGCTGTGCTGTGTAATCAGCCAGAGAAGCGCCCCTCCTTCTTGAGGACAATATACTCTGCAGGAAGTAAGATGAGAAGATACTTTTCTATGCATGAAGAGTTAAACCCTGCATCTGTGTCTGATGTGTCTTCTTCCTTGCCCGGGATTTGATTTGTCATAAGGCTCAGAATTTTTACTTCTATTTAAAGCCCTCAGCAAAGACGTTCAGGAACCACGTGCTGCATCTCCGGGTCACAAGCACAATTTCAGATCGAAGCTAGAATAAACGGTCCTGTGATGAGGGTGAAATTAAATTACAAGGAGAGCAGCTGAGCATTTCCTAAACAACAGACTTGCATGGGAACAAGCGCTGACACGTTTAAAAGCTGGATAGGATCAGGTCAAGAATATCGTGTGTGCTCGTTGTACTTGCTAAAAGGTTGCGCCCTCCTCAGGCCATTTAAATCGGGCAGCAAGGCATAAAATCAAGGCACCTTTCTCTCATCAGCTGATCTTTTCTCTGCTTCTGCTCCACCTGTAACTGTTCTCAGTATAGAGGTTGCTGTGCAGCAGAGGGACAACGCAGCTTGTATTTTAAGGTGAGGAAAGGCAAGAATTCTGTCTCCTTATGAACTAAGCAAGAGACCTGTTCCCACATCCGTGGATAATCACGGAAATATTCCGGCTGGTACCAGCAGCCTATGTATCTGGCCCACATCTTTGCGGATTGTTCCTGCTAACAATGCAATATACCTAAAGTATCTACAAAGTCTATTTAGCTTTAGAGCTTCATTTTGGGTTTTGTTTTGTTTCAGCAACAGTTGTTAAAAAAAAAAAAAACATGTTTTTTTCCTACCTGTTTGATTTATTTATTGAATGCCCTCACAGAGGAGAGTCGGAACCCTATGAAGTATCCTGGGCTGCATCAGAAGTGTGGCGAGCAGGCTGAGGGAGGGGATTCTGCCACTCTGCTTGGCTCTGGTGAGACCCCACCTGGAGTCCTGCATCCTGTTCTGGGGTCCTCGGCAGAGGAAGGACCTGGAGCTGTTGGAGCGAGTCCAGAGGAGGCCATGGAGATGATCCAAGGGTTGGAGCACCTCCTGTACAAGGACAGGCTGAGAGCTGGGGTTGTTCAGCCTGGAGAAGAGAAGGCTCTGGGGAGACCTTAGAGCAGCTCCCAGTGCTGAAAGGGGCTCCAGGAAAGCAAAGAGGGGCTTTTTAGCAAGGTCTGTTGTGACAGGACAAGGAGTAACGGAGTTAAACTAAGGGAGGGGAGATCTAGACTGGATACAAGGATAAAAGTTTTTACAGTGAGGGCAGTGAGGCCCTGGCCCAGGTTGTCCAGTGAGGCAGTGGAGACCCCAGCCCTGCAAACACTCACGGTCAGGTTGGATGGGGCTCTGAGCAACCTGATCTGGATAAAGATGTCCTTGCTTCTGTAGGGAGGGTGGACTGGATGAGCTGTAAAGCATTCTATGATTCTATGAAGTCCTTAAATGGACCTATAGTCAGCCAAAACTCTATAAATAATATGTGCAATTTATTATTGTTATTGTTGTTGTTATTATTATTACCAGAATGGACTCTCATTATATCAGTTCATCATTTACCTTCACAAATCCCAGCACGCAAATCTTTCCAAAAGGGTCCATTGCATACAGGAATAATTATTTCTAATGCATTCCTTTGATAGGGGTAAGGAACAGCTCCAGAGCAATAAAATGTTTTTGGACCACGAAGTTGATCTTTCAACTGCCTGCTCAAATCCAGCCCCTCCTATGGTGCAGGCACAGCCTTGCACATTTCTGCAGAAGTGGTGGAACTGGATGGGCTTTAAGATCTCGTCCAACATTCTATGATATAATTCTATGATTTGAAGGGAATCCTAAGGCAATGCCTCCAGCTGACAGACCCACCCTGTCTTATATAATGCCTTTAATAAATAGACTCATCTATACATTAAGAGCATCTATATTTTCTGTCCATTTACCTCCTCCTGGGGGCCTGGTCCAAATCCAGCTGCTGCCACAGGAGATGTTCAACTTGCAGTTAAATCAAGCCTGGCGATACCTTACTGATAAATGGTCCTGTCTTCCAGCAGAGGGAAAGGCTCAGCAATGGGACCTGAAATAACAAATGCACTTTGTCTCTGTGTGTCCTCACCTTACATTAGTTCAGAAAAAAATAGCATTAGGTGAACACCACGGTAGAGCTGACTGGTTTACTGGTTGTCCTCCTGGTCCATTTCTACTCCTCAAACTTAGAATCACAGAACAGTTTGGATTGGAAGGGACCGCAAATCCCACCCAGTTCCAACCCCCTGCCATGGGCACTGGATCAGGGGGCTCCAAGCCCCATCCAACCTGGCCTGGAACACCTCCAGGGATGGGGCAGCCACCACTGCTCTGGGCAACCTGGGCCAGGGCCTCCCCATCCTCATCATGAAGAATTTCTTCTTAATATCTAATCTAAATCTCAGCCCTTCAAGTTTAAAGCCATTGTAAAAAACTTGTTCATTTTCTGTTCTGATTGTATCCTTGTGATCATTTTAGAAACTCAACCCAAATCGAGGCTGACTCCTGCAGAATCCCATCCCCAATGGCAAATAACCTACGGTATAAAGCGTGATCCTAATGATTTTATAACAAAGTAGGCAAAGAATACACTGCTTTTGAGAAGAGAGTTATTTTGTCAATATTTGGCTCATACAAAAAGATTTCAAAGGAAAAGTTGTGACTAATCCTTCATTGTTTTAAATGCAATTGAGTTCCACAAATCATTCGCAAAGAGGCATCTGGGTCCATCCCATCACCTGGGTCTCTAACCTGTGTGAAAATTACAAAATAAATCCTCCAGGTAATTTAAAAGCTAACTGGAATTCCTTGTTGTTTTCCAAGATTATAACAGAAAGAAATGTAAAGGAGATGCGGTTCATCAATAATATGTGAACAGTTGGACGCATTTAGCTTTTGAACGTCTATCAACCCTACTGGCCTTTGTCAGACTAACGGCGAAGAGGACGCAGAGGGTCTTTTCAAATGTGCTTGTTTCCACTGGCAACCAATGGAACAAAAGGACAATCAGATTTAATAAATTGATTTCAATGTGCCGTTTTCAAATAGGTTTCCTTTAAATGATTCAACAGACGGAAAGAGGGAGAGAAAAGTCAAGCAATAAAATGTAATGATACTCATTAACTGCCATTAATTGACTGTTTCATAGTTTAATTTTGGCAAGAACTGTGAGTTTTTCGCGTTTTCATTAGATGAAGTCTTATTTCCAAGCAAAACCCACAGAACTTAAATCTAAACTCTAATCCTTTTGTTTGGATGCCGGTTTCAGATTGGGTTGATTTTAACTTAATTTGTCCCATAATTGCACATAATCAAAATAACTTTTTCAGTCTAAAATGCCATCTGCTTTCGTTGATAATAAGTCTTGATAAATGAATCACCTGTATTTTTACGCTGCTGCCAAAAGGACATAAAAGCTTTACACCCAAACTGGAGATGCTACGGGACTAGATGACATTTGCCAAGAATGCATTGTCAGAATAGTTTTCTATCTAACATTTAATAAGTTTGTTTTCCATATATTTGTTACTGTCAATAGAAGAACATTATGTCCCAGAATAAATTACTTATGGCCTTCCTATGCCCTTGTTGCCTAGGTCTCCTGGTTCAAAGAACCATTCAGAGGCTTCCTGTCAAGTGGTACTTTCGCTGTGCTCTCTGTCCTTTTTCTGCTTTATTAACGCACATGGAGAAAGTTTTTGCTTGAAATCTAAATAGTTTTCTCAAAAGCATTTAGGAGAGTATTTTTTAACATATAAATCTGTAGCAGTATTGCATATTGCTAATAATAGTGTGACTGCAAATGATTTGAAGCAGCACCACAGGACATACTCAGCTCACAGACCTTACCTTCCTCATGCTTGATTTATTTTTTCAATAGATTTAAATCTTTGTGAATCTTGTTCGGGCTTTCCAGCTTCCAGTTCAGCATGTCCGGGGCACCTCCGGAACCACGCAGCCAGGATATAACTTAGCCTTTTATTCTCTCCTCTAGACTGCTTTCCTCTGTAGATTTCCCCATTCAGCATTAACCCTCATGTTCTTTGTGAATTTTGGTTGCTCATTACCAGTCACCTGCGTAGTGGTATTGCTCTTTTCAGGAGCTTTGATGCATTCTGACGCCCCAACATCACACTACTGCCTTGGCAAACCTGAGCTTCCAAAACCCTCCGTCTTCTTTTGTGAGTGGTATTTCTCCTGGGGTTATTTTAGCCCAGTCCTGGTCAGTACCCAGTAAGTTCATTACCAGGAACATGGGCAGAAAAGAAGACTCTTGCACTTACGTCCTGCATTTGTCTTAGTTGCTCCCTTCTGATTCCTCCTATTCTATTCTTAAACCTTATTTTATTTCTATTTTCTTCCATGATTCCTTTTAAGCTGCTTCACGGATGCACATTCCATGTACGGTCTAACAGTACGTTCTTGTTTGTCTCTCAGGGGAAAGAACATAAAGCAAATAAAAGTGGAAAACATCTGCTCTTTGGTGAGAGCGAACTTTGTATGATGTTTCCGAAGCCACCACCTTGTGATGAGATTTCACTACCTGAGAATTTGACAAGACAGCCTTAAGTGAGAATAGGATGTAGATTGCCTACCCACACTGTTCTCTGAGCCAAACCAGTTCCGCTTCCTCCCTGAATCAAATTGGTTGTTTCAAGCATTTGTCAATATTCGTAGCTTTTCTATCAGGAGCTGCACAATTCCTCACATTTAATGAGAAGGTTGAAAAGTTGGTAAACAAGTTGAGGGAGGTATAAGATAATAAGGAAAAGGTCAGATGGAATAAAGATTGCACCACGCTAAGGACAAAAAATAAAGACATACTTTGTGATTTATTCAGTACACAACGAACCGCTCCAGATTTCTGAATTCTCTGCCGGACTGAAGGTGAGAGGCGATACTGGTACACATGAAAACCAAGTCAGGAAAACATTAATTATACTGCAAAGAACTGGTAAAAACATCCTTTAAAACACTCCAGAAGAAAGAACAGGATTTTAATTAGATGGCTTATTTACTGTGCTCTGTCAGACACACGCTAACAAGAAACCTCTTTCGTCACACTGAAGAATGGCTGCAGTGATGCCTGGCAACTCAAAAAGGAGCAAAAGAATTATACTTATCAATGTAACTTCAAACTGTTCGTAACGATCCAGAGTTAAACCAGGAGATAAGTAAAGCTAAAGTACTTACTGAGAATCAATCACAGCAAACCAATGTGACGTCCTTTTCAGGCTGCATAACACGATGTAAAGAAGGGAGGAGCAATAAATATCACATACGCTGTAGGACTTTTGGCTTTCATCGGAACAAACGTGATCTCTCTAGAAGAAAACGTTGCGGGGAAGGTGCAAAATCCCTCTCATCTAGCAATATTCACTGTCAAACACACTTTTCCTAGATACTAGGATTTGGGGTAGAAAGATCTGACTTCATCCAGTACATCTCACATGGACCTGGATGATAGATGAGAAAGGGTGCATTCAGGAGCCAGCTGGAACCGGATTCAGGCTAGTTTGAAGACAAGGTTAGAATATAAAAGGATCTTGTCCAGCTGGAGAAATGGTCTGAGAAAAAGAGGAGTGTGTGATCAAAAAAAGATGAGTATGAAGCACGACATTTGGGCAGGAATAGTCAGCTGCATGGACACGGGGTGTAGAACTGCACAGGTCATGGAGACAGTCATCTCCAACACCCAACTACAGGCATAAACCCCCCACCTAGTGAATAGACAGCCTCCAGATAACTCACTCCTTGCTTTACACTGATCCCACTTCCTTCTGGAGTGCTTCCTCTCAGTATCAAGCCACAGTATTTTGACTGAGAGAGTCCCTAAAGGAGATCCTCCATGGACACGCTGGCCTTGGCTCCAGTGACCCTAGTGCTGTAGAAAGCACCCGCAAGTGAAATCAGCAGCTTACGTAGACTACAGATTCAGCCAGAACCAAAAATCAATGCAAAAAACACATTTCAGGTAACAATTCAGATCTAAATGAATTCTGTTTCCCTTTATCTCTCTTAGGTCATTCATACCCCCACGGTCCACCCTCTCCCGTGGCGGAGGCGATGTGCAGCTGTGGGACAGCTTTGCTGATCACAAAGGTCTTACACTGTTCCTGAAAGGAAATTACCAGTCTGAAGACACTGGAGAGTGGAAATAGTACCTGATGATATAGAGAAGACTTTACTTTGGAAACTTACAGGCTAGAACTGAAGGATATTTCACGTCAGGGCAGAAAAACAGGTACAGCAAGGACATCAGAGAGAGCTGTCCCTGTGGAAACAGCATGAAGCGAAGATTGACAGAGCTCGAGGAAATCCCTAGGGGATGAACGCAGTCCAGCGATGCACTGACATTCACAGCCTTAGCAGGAAAACGTGCGTAGTTATTTACCTATCTGAGATGAGAAGTATGGAACAAAAATTATGTTCCAAAACCTTTAAATCATAGGATTTTGGTAAAAGAAGGCAAACAATTTTTTTCCCCCGCCTGGAAATAAAAACTTTTGAAGGTCAAAATTCACGGTGACTTATATCAAAAAAAAAGCATCCTGTCCCTTACATCTACTCTCTCCACCCATTCCTTTATCGTATCACATTTTTTCTCTGTACAGAATGAGGTAGTGTGAGACTTCCTCCCACCTGCAAGGTTTCTTCGGGGCTCGCAGTTTCCTTAAGCGATTCACACGGAGTTTGTACATCACTTAACCTCCTCTAGCATTTTAAGAAGCTGACCTGAGGCAGAGGTGACCTGAGGCAGAAACACGACCTTCTCTCAGGTCACCTTAGGTCTCTTCTCTCAGGTCACCAGCAACAGAACAAGAGGACACGGTCTCAAGATTCGCCAGGGGAGGTTTAGGCTCGACATTAGGAAGGAGTTCTTTACTGAGAGGGTGATTGGCCATTGGAATGTGCTTCCCAGGGAGGTGGTGGAGTCATCGTCCCTGGAGGTGTTGAAGGAGAGATTGGATGAGGCTCTTAGTGCCATGGTGTAGTTGACGAGTAGGAGTAGGTGTAGGTGTTGGGTCATAGGTTGGACTCGATGATCTCGAAGGCCTTTTCCAACCTTATGATACTGCGACCATGGAACTTAGTGCAGAGGTGCCCAGGCTGCTGTCTCAATATTGGGCACAGTCTGTGACCCCAGGCACAGGTCACCTGTTGTTTGGAGACAAAGAACCTTTTTTTCCTTTGTTTTGGGTGCCAAAGCACACCTGGTGAAAGTCAAAGCGTATCTCGTGAGGTCACTGCAGTTTGGCCACAGAGTAAACAAGCCCAAAGTTGAAAATGGAAGCGTTAGCGCTGGGTCTCAAGGGACAGATCTGAGATGTGGAAGCCCATAGAACTGACAGTATTCTGCTGTAGCAATAAGGTTTCAGGCTGTATCCTGCTTTCTCCTCTCATCCTTATTAACAATTCATTCTGAGAAGGAAGGATTACTAGTAATTTTATATGATTAAACAGCTGATCAATTAGCAGCAACTGTTCAATACTTGACTACAGATTAGATAAAAAAGCATTGCTCAGGGTCTGCCTAAAGAACAAAATGAAAATATAAAAGCAGGTGTCTAGGAGATATAAAATCACAATAGTTTTCCTGCTTTTCCTCCTTTTCAGTCTCATTGAAACAGAAATTACAAATGCATTTATTATCCTGTCTTCAGTGGACAAGCATCATGACAGTGAACAATAATGACATTTTCAATGACATTCTAAGAATAGTAATGTAAAAGGGAAAGAGAAGATCGATTGTTTTATGCTATATAAGCCTCAAAACTTTGCTGCCTAAGTCACTAAGCTGAGATTTAGCTGATCAGGAGACCAACCTCTAAAGTATTTCACAACATTGTATTTTGGAGCAACAGCAAACTATAAACTGGATTTCCTGTTCTTCTCAAGTGTTGCTCTTCAACCATTCCCATCACTAAAACCACTAGGCAGCAACTTGTCAAGGACTAGAAATTAGTGTGGCTTTCCCTTGCTTGTTAGATTGATCATCAAACAGATACCCTGTCAACCTACCGACTGCTTAGATTTTTGGTCTAACACTGAATGGGGTGGGGTTTATGGAAATATTTGTGACTTGGTAAATCTAAATACCTTATCGAATAGGGACCACCTGCAGGTTTGGAGGTGAGCTGTGTGACCAGGGAGGTGAGAATCGTGCTGCACCACTGCTCTTGATCTTCTCAACACCGTACGACTCACATCCACAAGACCGAGCATACCGAGATAGGAAGATGCCAGTGAATATTTCCAAGTTATAATAATTTAACTCCAGCCGTTTTCATTATCCTCCGATGGGGATAAAAACCCAAACACAGTCAATTCTGAATGTAATGAAAAGCATTCTTCTGGTTCACGTCCATGACTTCTAAAATGTGTCCTGCAATGGATTGTAGAAACACTAAAAACTCCCTGCACCAGATACATTGCACACTCACACTCGCTCTCAAGCCACACCAACGCAATTTTACGCCATCTGCACGGGCACAGACCAGAAATGTCAAATCAGCCAGAGTAAACAAAGCAAAAACCTTCCTGAGTGGTATCTGCCTTCATATCAGGAAATGTAAACCTGGCAGGACATGGCGTATAAATGTCACTAACAGTAACCACAACCTTTCCAAATCACAGAAGGCCATAGCTAAAACAAGGAACACACTCCACATTACGATTCTCCCGAAAGCAATGGTTTTTAACCTTAAATCATGGCTTGGTCTGCATGAGCACATCCGGCCATACGACAGGAGACCCTGAGCCTTCACAGTTCCAGCTACCCAAGACACCGTGTGCCTGGGGGTGCTGCAAGAAGGCAATGTACATTGGCTTTGCTACTCCGAGAAATCAAACACCAAACAGCCAAGACCTAGACTTTTTTCTCTTCTATTCTCCTCAACTTTGACTAAGCCAGTGTGGAGATGCAGAGCAGATGGTCCCAGCTGGCCACAGGGAAGGAAGAGCATGTCCTTGTCCCACGGGTGGGTACTAGTCTGCAACATTCGTGGCCAAAAGTCCTTCCTGCCTCCATCTGCACAATGGGGTTTTTTTAATATTTTTCTTTTGCTAGACCATGTGGAAGAGCCAGGACAGCCTTGGTGGGCTGCTGTTACTGCCCACTGAGTTAAACTAGAGTGTTATTCCTTCAGCACGTTTCCCAAATATGTGCAAAGTGAAATCGCTTGCCTGGTAAGGGAGAATTTTTTACTTTCACATCAGAAGTCCCAGGTAACAGAAGAGAATTATCTCTTTCTAAAGACTGCAGATAACTTCCTAACAGAAGGCCAGAATGAGGTGATTTAAGCTAATCTCCTTTTATTTGCACATAATCATTTCCTGCCTCACTGGGTGCCAGATGGTAACATCTCAGAATGGGCAAATGCAGTCGCTGGGTTCGTAACTAAGGGCTGAGTGATACAACGATTAAAAAGCTAGTGCTGTATGATAGTAAGGGATCAGCTCTCTAAACGCAGGCAACTGGCATGTTTGAGGCACTTTATAGGATTTAGGACACTCAAATGGGACTGGGAGATAGGATGTAGGACTAGGGAAGACCAACACCCTCTTCGAGCCGCAGCTGGTGGCCAAGAAATTCACACATAAAGGTTCCAGATCCCTGGGAACTGAGTCAAGATCTAATTGACATAACAACTAGAAGAATCTGCCATATGAGAGACCTAAAGAACATGTTATCTACAAGTAAATCATTAAACAGAAGCATTTAGAGTCAGCACTTCCATAAATCATAGAATCATAGAACTATTAAGGCTGAAAAGACCCCAAAGCTCATCCAGTCCAATCGTCAGCCCAATACCACCGTGCTACTGAACTATCTCCTGAAGTGCCACATCTACACGGTTTTATAACTCCTCCAGGGATGGAGACTCCCCCACTGTCCTGGGCAGCCTTTTCCAATGCTTCACCACTCTTTCAGTAAAGGCATTTTTCCTGATATCCAATCTAAACCTCTCCTGGTGGAACTTGAGACCACTTCCTCTCATGTTATCACTTGTTACTTGGGAGGGGAGACCAACAGCCACTTTGCTACAGCCTCCTTTCAAGTAATTATAGAGAGTGATAAGGTCTCCTTTCAGCCTCCTCTTTTCCAGGCTCAACAGCCCCAGGCCCCTCAGCCACTCCCAGAACCCCTGGGCTCCAGCCCCTTCACCAGCTTCATTGCCCTCCTCTGGACACCTTCCAGTAGATGGAAGTATAAAATATCAGAAATGAGTATCAGCTATTGATCGAATAAGGCCAGAAACACAAAGAAATCATAACCATGTTGCAAACAGAGCTAACTGAAATTTAAAACAAAGAGGAACAGATTCTTTCATGGGTTTGAAAAGTGTCCTGAAGGTTCCTTTTTCAAGCAGTGGAAGGTCCTACAGCATTAAACTGGTGCCAGGCAAACAAATGAAAGAAAAAAAGAGTTAATACATGCAGAATGCTCGAGAACATTTCTACTCCTTCCAACATGCTCCTTGGTCTCCATTCCTTCCAATCATCTCAGCAAGCCTTGATGCGCCTCCCTGAAACTCACATCTCATCCCAAAACACAAATTGTACTTTAGTTGAGACCACGATATTTGGTCGAGAATACCACATGTTCCAGAAATTTAACAGCCCTTGGCATACGGTAAGATCGAACGGTTCCTTCTGGCTTTAAATCCTACATCACCGGACACCAAGCAGGAGCAGGGTATTATCACCTTTCATTTCTACGAGTGCACATAAATTCGGGGATGGCTTAGTCAAATACGACCCAACAGAGAGAAAATGGGATTCATCCTCTTTAGCTGTAGCTATCCAATCTCAGCAAGTTACCAAGGTGTCCTTTAATCAACAGAAGAGAGGTGGTGATTCATTTCCAGCTGCAATAGGTGTAGACACCCTTTATGCTGGTGTTTTCTCCCTCCACCTCGCTCGCCACAACGGGACGTTGGGCCACCAGCTAAGATCAAACACCTACCTTCTAGGCTGCTAAACTAGGTGTGATTATTCAATTACTGCTGACCCAAATGTTTCTCAGCTGTTTCATATTCAGCAGCTCCGGAAACACACATGCTGTTCACTTTCTTGTTGTTCTGATAACTGTTCACTTGCCAGGAACAAGTACGGAGCATCAGCACTTGTCAGGTTTTACCCAACAGAACTTGCTAATCCACTGATCGAGAGGTGCATTTTCATATTATCGGTTTGGGAGAAACAGGAAAAGTAACCTTTTTAGGTTAAAAAATAATAATCATAAGAGTAACTACATCTCCCAATAAAAAAAGGGAATATTAAACAGGAAAGATACATGAATGAAGTAGAAAACTCCGAAGTACTTTTAAAGAAAACTACTATTACCTTTTTCTACCAACATTCACAGGTGAAAATAAGTGATTTGCAAATTTATACCACTCTGCATAGCATCGATTTACATTCTAACCTGCACTTCTTAAATGCACAGCTACGGTGGCTCTGTTTTGTAACAACTGAAAATCTTACAAAAATGAAAAATGATCTGGTGTAACTGACAAGGTGACAAACTTAAAGGCTTAGATGATAGTGTCAAATATTTAACAAATTCTGAACTTAGAGACAAAAGATACACAACCCCTTGAGCTTGTGCCTATGTTGCAGAAAATTCCTGACATCAATGAAAGCACTTCATTTCACAGCATCGTAGACGGGTTTGGGTTGGAAAGGAACATCCAGTGCCACCCCCTGCCATGGGCAGGGACACCTCTCACTGGATCAGGAGGCTCCAAGCCCCATCCAACCTGGCCTGGAACCCCTCCAGGGATGGGGCAGCCACCACTGCTCTGGGCAACCTGGGCCAGGGCCTCCCCACCCTCACAGGAAGACTCCACCACCGCCCGAGGCAGCCTCTGCCAGTGCTTCATCACTCGGTCAGTAAAGAAAATTTTCCTAATATCCAGCCTCACCACAACCTCCTTTCATGTAATTGTAGAGAACAATTGAGGTCTTCCAAAGACAGGACACACTATTAACCTCCATCTCTGCTGCCGAAGATGTTATAAGCATGTTTGTGGATCAGGGGCTCAGTCAATCTGAACGATCAAGGCTGCCAATGGAAAGCCATAAATCTGTAAATAAACCTCCTTGAGGTTAGAGTTTATCAGCTTCGGGTTGTCCTGAACTAAGCCAACGAGAGGAAATGGCCACAAGTTGCACCAGGCGAGGTTTAGACTGGACATGAGGAAGAATTTCTTCACTGAAAGGGTGGTCAGGGATTGGCACAGCTGCCCAGGGAGGGGGTGGAGTCGCCATCCCTGGAGGGGTTTAGAAGACGGGTGGGTGAGTTCCTTAGGGACAGGGTTTAGTGGGGAGACAGGCATGGTTGGACTTGATCTCAGAGGTCTCTTCCAACCTTATGATTCTATGTACGTAAGCTTAGCCCCTCGCATCATCTGACAGCTCACCACTGACTGCGCAGCCTCAGAACACCAAGACCATAAACAACTCTTTCAAAAATCAGTTGCAATCTATGTATTTGAGCCAGCCACGTACTCCTGCAGTTGGGCTGGGAACGGATTAGCCTTTGCTTATGCCAGGAGGTTGCCTTGCACTGAAGAAGATAGCACAAATGCAATAAATTACACGCTTGCCGCAGCACCAGCCATGTGGAAGCTGAGTCAACTCTACTGGTATTCACTCAGGGCAGTAACTCATGCCAAAGCCCAGCGACCTGCAGTCCAAATAAAACCAGAAAGAAAGTTTGCCTTCAGTTTATGTATGGATTCATAACTCACATAAGCAGAATTCTCCTTCTGCAGATTGGGAATGCGTTTCTAAGTTTCCACCTGCAGCAGTTTGCGGTGATATTTCTCAACTGGGTTACTTTTGCAATGGAAATAGGGATGGTCATCAACTACACCAGCACAAGCACAGCCACTACAAAGGAGCATCAGAAACCATCCAGGGTGGGAGAAGTGCCTTGATATAAAAAGCAATGCTTTCCAAAATATCATTCCAGATTCTATGGGGCAGGGAAAGGACACACCCCATAAAAACCTTTCCTGATGTGAACTTAAAGAGTTTGACTTTACAGTTGTTTCACACTGGATTCCCAGATCCTTTACTTAACACACTTTCCTGGGAAGTGCATCACGTGTTTTCCATTCTTAAGGATTCCACGCTGTGGTCAAACAATTATGTATCTGGCTCCCTCATTCAAGTTCAAGTCACAGTGGAATTTCATCATTTCTCAGGGTGCCCATGAGGAAATCAGCCTGAAAATGGAGTTTCCTTCCCTGGAGGTATTCAAAAAATGCATAGACGTGGCAGTTTGGGACATGGTTTAGTAGGCACAGTGGGGTTGGACTGGATGATTTAGAGGTCTTTTCCAACCTTAGTGATTCTGTGATTCTATGAGAGACCTGCACTGGAGGTGAAGCTTAAGACCTGAGATTCTTCTTCAATGATTTCACAGTCTCACAGTATCATAAGGCTGGAAAAGACCTTTGAGATCATCGAGTCCAACCTATGACCCAACACCTACACCTACACCTACTCGTCAACTACACCATGTCACCAAGAGTCTCATCCAATCTCTCCTCAAACACCTCCAGGGACGGTGACTCCACCACCTCCCCAGGCAGCGCATTCCAATGGCCAATCACCCTCTCAGTGAAGAACTTCTTCCTAATGTCGAGCCTAAACCTCCCCTGGCGAAGCTTGAGACCGTGTCCTCTTGTTCTGTCACGGGTCACCTGAGAGAAGAGACCAACCCCTGCCTGACTACAGCCTCCTTTCAGACAGTTGTAGAGAGCAATGAGGTCTCCCCTGAGCCTTCTCTTCTCCAGGCTGAACAACCCCAGCTCCCTCAGTCGCTCCTCACAGGGCTTGTGCTCCAGCCCCTTCCCCATCCTCGTCGCTCTCCTCTGGACACACTCCAGCATCTCAACATCCTTCTTAAACTGAGGGGCCCAGAACTGGATTTTGGGCGGGGGGGGGGGGGGGGGGGGGGGGGAGGGGGTGGAGTGTGGTGGTGTGTGTAGATTCAGTACCTAGAATAACACAAGCAGTGATTTCACCACTCCCTATAGAGTTTTACATGAGCATCTATGATTCCTGTAACAATAAAGCAGTTGGATAACACACCTAAGACTGCCTTTTCCCTACCATCATGAAGCTCCAATGGAGCACATGCACACCATAGCAGATTATGTAGCAGCACACGTTATTTTGAGAACAAAGGGCAGCTGATGGAGACCTGTATTTTCCCTTGATTAGGCAATAAACCATTCTTCTATTTGCATTACATGTTGTTATGTACGTTTTATACCCAAACGGTATCCGTAATTTAACTAATCTTTTGTGATACAACCAAAGGGAGGTGTTATATTATGTTCTAACGCTATCATTTTCCTCACAGGAATGAATCATATTCCTTTACAGCCACCAGGACATATGTTCTCCTGGTA
The DNA here is from genome assembly GCA_033558235.1 of Neomorphus geoffroyi. Lineage (NCBI taxonomy): Eukaryota > Metazoa > Chordata > Aves > Cuculiformes > Neomorphidae > Neomorphus > Neomorphus geoffroyi. Next base: position 2,662,252 of record JAUMJM010000016.1, on the reverse strand, counting down.
ACACACAATAACAGTTGGTTTCTGAATGCTAAAGAGCAGAGTACTGGATGTGAAAGTATGTGGCTGCATAAATAAATACGATGCTTCCCATTTTTCAAGGGCACTCAGAGATGTGTATGGCACTCACAAAACACATTTCAAGCCGTGTGATAATTATCTGGGCTTGAGTTTGTTTAACTCCATCTTGGAAAAAGAGCCACTAAGATCTGCAAACCCTTCAAGTGAGACTGAAATTATCTCAACTGAGTGATTTGTTGTTATTTAGAAATATTTATTTTTTAAAAAAAATCACTTCACTAACAACGCTTTTAGAAGTAGAAGAGAAAAATGAACAAATCTGAGTTTTGGAGGATTTTTTAAATCCTCAGATACCCCAGAGAGCTTGTACAAACCAAGTTCATCAAATTTGTCAGAGCTAAATAATGCTATGGGAATGAATTTAATGTTTTGTTAAACAGCAGGTAGTGTTACTTGCAGCCAAGGCATGGCATGACGACGTCAGCCTGGATAAGGACCTGTCATCTCCAGGAAACACTGGTCATCTTGTACACAAGGGGAACAGGGCAGAGCCCTCTCAGAGATCATGGAATCTTAGGCTGGAAAAGACTTTTAAGATCATCATTCCCAACCAGTAACAAAAGAGCACACCTACTCAATGATGTCCTGAAATGCCACATCTACACGGCTTTTGAACCCCTCCAGGGATGGGGACTCCACCGCTGCCCTGGGAGCCTCTGCCAGGGCTTCACCACTCTGTCAGTGAAGACATTTTTTTTCTGATATCCAACCTAAACCTCCCCTGGCACAACTTGAGGCCATTTCTTCTTGTCCTATCACTTGTTACTTCATTGAAGAGACCAACCCCCACCTCACTACAACCTCCTTTCAGGTTGTTGTAGAGAGCAATGAGGACTCCCCTCAGCCTTGTTTTCTCCAGGCTAAATAATCTCAGATCCCTCGGCCGCTCCCATAACTCCTGTGCTCCAGACCCTTCACCAGCTTTGTTGCCCCCCTCTGGACACTCTCCAGCACCTCGATATCTTTCCTCCACTGAGGGGCCCAAAACTGAACTCACTTGAAAGATGCGACACGGCTCACTGGATCGGCAGAGCTGGACATCTCTGGCTCGTGTTGTTGCATGTTCCCCATTTAGACGAGGGCCAGCGGGCAGGATGGGGACAGAGGAAAAGGCACAAGCAGGTTTAGGTCCTGATTCAAACCAGCTTTCCCAAGAAGAGGTGTTAAAAATGAACACAAATTCTGTAACCACAAAAACATTTCTCTTCAGTCACCGCAGCCCGTGACATCTGCGGTGTAGATATAGATACGCGTTGTTCTTTCCTAGGGCAAGCTGTAAGAAAATATCCATCAGCATCATTCCCTTGACCTGCTTTCCATTAATGCTTCGTTACTTAGGACCTGAGGGAATGGCAGGAAGATGCCAGGGGAGGGCTGGGTTGGACACTGGGAAAAGGTTCTTCCCCCAGAGGGTGGTGGAGCACTGGAACAGCTCCCAGGGAAGCACTCACAGCCTGACAATATTCCAGAAGCCTTTGGCCAACATCCTCAGCCCCACGGTGTGAATGTTGGGGTGTCCTGTGCAGGGACAGGAGCTGGACTCAATGATCCTTGAGGTTCTCTTCCAACTCAGGACATTCTATGATTCTATAAACACTCATGCTCTTTATTAATTCATTTCCTTTGTTGTTATTTATTAAATCTCTTCCTGTACTGATTTCAGCCGTTACACCGCAGCAAACCTCTACCCACAAACAATTCCTTCGTTCACAGCAAAACTTTGCAATAAAATATTTAAGGAGAAAGCAATTCTTAATCATACTAAAACTGATTAAGATCACATCAATAATCGTATACCACTATGCATGGGTAAAAAATGAGTTCAGCATATAGGCTGGGATTTCTGAGGAAGGTTGCCACCTGTAGGCATGCAGCAATCCTGCCTGTCTTTGATCATCTGCCCTGGAGGGTTTAAAGTGGGACAATCAGTTTCTCAATCATCTATTTTTTTAGTAAACATGCATTTTCTTGTAATAGAAATTAAACCTAAATGAAATGCAAACCGAAGTCTGCTTATGAGATTAGAGGCTTATTTTTCTCTTCCAACCATATCCGCCACGCTACCACTACCAGAAATGCAAAGTTGCCTTCCTCCTCCACTGAGCAAGTCACAAAGGGTGCCTGCCAGAGGGCTTCATGATGCGTTCATGAGGATGAATGACGTACACTTAGAATCACACAATGGTTTGGGTCAGAAGGGACCCCAAAGCCCAGCCAGTGCCACCCCTGCCATGGGCAGGGACAACTCCCACTGCATCAGGGGACTCCAAGCCCCATCCAACCTGGCCTGGAACCCCTCCAGGGATGGGGCAGTCACAGCTGGTTTTTGTAGTCACGTTCTGCACGGCACAGCACACTGCACACTCAGACCTTCCTCTTTTCTACCTCCAGTGCCATCATCTCCAGTCAGGAAACAAATTTAACCCTTGAAACAGCAGTGTTTTCACAGTTGTGTGAGTGTAGACGTCACTTGTGGATTTGACATTTCCCACCTCATTCAACTGGCTTCCCTGTATGCCAGTGTGGTACCATCACACAGATCCTGACCAGGCTGCTCTTAGAGCCTGCAGGGTGTAGATACAGGCAAAAACTCAGCAGAAATCTGGCCAGCTTCACAGGAACAGAAATGGGAACCCAGTCCCAGTCAGCAGCCACGGGGAAAATGGCTTTGAATATTTTCTTTTCAAGGGGAGCAGCAGTTTCTGCATCCTCTCTGGGACCAGTGGACAAAGGTAGATAATGAAGCAAGTGCTGCCCTGCCCTCTGCCAGGAAATGCCAACCAACAGAGCTGAGCCAAGGCACGCAGGGAAGCACTCGGTTCCCAGAACAGACCAGCATGAAGCAACATTCTTCCTGCAGAAAAGGGGGAAAAACAGAGAGACTTACCTGCAGGTTTAAGCATCACTCTGGTGTGGGGCGAGCACGGCTCTGTGCCTCCTCTTAAAAATTCGGTTTGAATCTCTCCTCTCCAGAAGCGTTGCACCGACACAACACACCAGACAAAACTAGTGTGGGGCTGCTCATCGGCGGCTTTTCGTCTGCTTCAGCCTCCTCATTTTCCGCGTTCCCTCCCAGGTGATGCTTTCCCTTGGTCTCCACACAGGCCAAGTCTGACAGGCTCATAGGATTAGGAAGCACAGAGTGCTGCGGGTTTGGGGTTTTGACAAATGCTTTCAGTTTTCACCATCGTCGACCCTTCAACGCTCACCCTTTTTACCATCTTCATGCTGTTCTTACGGGAGTTATTAAATGGGCAAAACCATCTCTAGGTCCAGGCTGCTCTGTCTCCTGCTAGTCAGGATTATCCACAGTTCAGCTATCATTTCATGATATTTATTTTAAAATTAATCCACCAGGTGTTGTGAAAATGATTATAAATAGCGTATGGCATCATTCAACCGATTTGGCTCTCACAGCAGCCAACTGTTGATCAAAGCCCTCCTCCAGCACAGCTCCTGGGAGGCAGAGCATCAGAAACCGAGCACGCAGCCTTGTCACAAACATCCTTGGTGCACAGCAAGGCGTCTGTGTAGATGACTCTGTATCACACAGGGCTCTTCTTTCCAGCCGTTCTTTTATTTCTCGGCAATTATTTTGCAACGCGATGGTGAGGGCGGGAAAGGGTGGTTTAGGGTGCACTTGGAATAGCTGATGCTTTAGGGGCCAGCTCTTGTAATCCCTACTTGTAATCCCCTTCAGGCTCAACACAAAGAGAAGAAGAGCTTGGCTGAACACTGTTGGGAGTTCTGTTTGCAGACTCTATTATAGATGTAAAATATCAAAAGCAAAAACTCAATGGACCCTCCTCAACTACGGGTGGACAATTAAATAATCACAAGAAGTCTGCCAGGAAGTGAACTTGTCACATGTAGCACCCTGCTGCCTTTTTTCACTTGCATTCCAACTAAAGCTGCAGGTTCATTTAATTATCTGAGTGAATAATTTAATGATAAATTCCATTCTATCACTGGCAGCTAAGTAATTGAGAAGGATTTTAATAGGGAATAATAAACTAGACTTTTAAAGAATTCACTTTGATGCCATCTCAGCTTTAATTAAGTCAGTTCTGGAAAGCTTCAAGTCATAAAGGTCATTGAAAGATGTTGGCAAATTCATGAGTTAACATTAAAGTCTAAAAAACAAATACTCAGGTCCAATTTCAACACAGGCATCAAAGCAACTTTGCTTCATGTCATTATCGAAGTATCAATATAGATTACCTGGAAAAGTAAAAATTACCTAGGGTTAATTGCAAAATAAATACTTCTACTCTTAAATCCCACTTCCAATAAATTCTTTTAGCCAAAGTAAAATACTGTTGTTTTCCAGCTGGTGAATAAAACTTGATAAATAATTAATTTTTCGAATTTTGGGGATGAACTTTGGGAAATGGTTTGTCTCCAAACAAATCAAACTTGAAATTTTTCTTTCAAGATGTGACTGAGACAAGCAAACAAAAACACTCTGTTTGGCATCAGCCTGTAGAGCTGTTAGACTTGAAAGGTCATTTAAATCCTCTCACTAACATTTGCCGTCGGATTAAATTTTAAATAAAGGAAGCAGTTCAATAGAAAGTCAATCTTTCAAATACAAAGTCCGTGCTTCCAGATAAGAAAGTGATTATTTTTCCCCTCAACTGAAACAATTCACTAACCTTTTTCACAGCACACGTCCATTGGGTTGGGTCGACTCCCTCTGGTGAAAACTCTTCACGCAGATCTAGGTAAAGCTACTTCCAAAACATTTCCTCAGCAGTTATCTAAAAGCGTTTCTTGAACATCATCCAAATCGAATGGAGCAGATGCACATGGTGCCTATAGGTGTCCACCCAAAGGCAACGCATTTCTTATTCGTATTGGAGACCTAAGCATAGACAGGATGTGGGTCTGATGGAGAGGTCCAGAGGAGGCCACAGAGATGATCCAAGGCTGGAGCATCTCCCTTATGAGGCCAGGCTGAGAGAGTTGGGGTTGTTCAGCCTGGAGAAGAGAAGGCTCTGGGGAGACCTTAGAGCAGCCTCCCAGTGCTGAAAGGGGCTCCAGGAAAGCTGGGGAGGGGCTCTGGATCAGGGAGTGCAGGGATGGGATGAGGGGGAAGGGTTTTCAGCTGAAAGAGGGGAGACTGAGATGAGACCTTAGGAAGAAATGTTCTCCTGTAAGGGTGGGGAGGCCCTGATCCAGGTTGCCCAGAGCAGTGGTGGCTGCCCCATCCCTGGAGGGGTTCAAGGCCAGGTTGGATGGGGCTTGGGGCCCCCTGACCCAGTGGGAGGTGTCCCTGCCCATGGCAGGAGGTGGCACTGGATGGGCTTTAAGGTCCCTTCCAACCCAACCCATTCCCTATTAGTACCCTGTGTTTGGCCAAACACCTCTCGGAACGGTGCCTGCAGCAGAGGTGAGGGAACCAAAGGCAGAAGGAAGAGCCAAGAGCCCCAGGGCTCCACCCTGTCCCCTGCTCTGAGCCAGAAGGCTTTTCTCCATCACTGCTCTTTGCAGCCTAAAAGCAGGCAGTGGAGTCTCCTGCAGCCGTTGATCAGACTATAAAACCTTTGGGCTGCTCACTGGAAAATAAAAAATTAAAAATAAATTCCTGTATTTAGATTGATTTTACAAATACGTACGGGAAATAAACACTGCTGTCGTGGAACTGGACCGCACTTAGCCAACATCTTCTGGAATCACATTGTTGTCCAAAATGCATTGTTGGCCAACGTTGGCCAAAATGGATCAGACCTTCAATTTATTATCTTCTTAGTCCAGACTGGACAAGAGCGGAGCTGAAGTCCCTTGGGGCAACTTGTCATTCCCAATTGTCTCATCAGCCAAGCACAAGACAGAGTGCGGATCTCAAACTAAATGCAGTCGTACAGCATCCTAAGGACTGGTTTGAGCTTGACTTCAGGCCTGGTGATCAAAAAGAGCCACTCTCCTGTTTCCCGGTGAAGCAAGCTCCCAGCAGCTACACAAGCCCTGGCTAGTTTCCTGCTGCTGTGAAAATTGACTCTATATCCACATGCCTGGTGAAAATGTATTTTATCCTTGTGACAATGCAAGGTCAGAGAAGGCTATTTACAAATAGTGATGACAATCTAAAAATTAAAGCAACCCTTCCACTGAATTGCCATAAGTTTGGGGGTTGGGGATTTTCAGCCTGTTCTAAGAAGGAAGAATCCTTGTGAATTCCTACCAGACAAGATGCCTCATCATCAGTGCCATGCAAAAGCCAAGCAGGATTAGAAGTAAAATCATATCTACAAAGGGACATTAGGGACAAAGGGACTCTGATTCCACAGGCATAAGGAAACTGCACAGAAACCTCCCTCTCTTCTGTTGTCCATCCCCTTTTGGGGACCTAAGTTCAGTCTCCATCGCAGGCCAGAGTGGGGCTGCCCTCTGTGCTCCCTGCCGAGAGGAAAAACGTTTGCACGCTTTGCCCCAAAAGCCAGCCCACAGCCAGGAACAAACGCCTAAATCAGACCAAAAGTACATGGGCTGGTGGTGTTAGCCAAGACCCCAGGATGCAGCGTGGTGCCACCACTCACACAAGTCAAAAACAGGGGGAGATGCCTGTTTTGAAGAGATAAAGATCATAGAATTGTAGAATTCTAAGGTTGGAAGAGACCCCTGAGATCACCGAGTCCAACCGTTCCTGTCTCCCTATTAAACCCTGTCCCTAAGGAACTCACCCACCCGTCTTTTAAACCCCTCCAGGGATGGTGACTCCACCCCCTCCCTGGGCAGCTGTGCCAACCCCTGACCACCCTTTCAGTGAAGAAATTCTTCCCAATGTCCAGTCTAAACCTCCCCTGGCACAACTTGTGGCCATTTCCTCTCGTCCCATCGCTGTCCCTTGTGAGCAGAGCCCAGCCCCCACCCCGTCACACCCTCCTGTCAGGCAGTTGTAGACAGTGATGAGGTCTCCCCTCGGCCTCCTCTGCTCCAGGATGAACAACCCTAATTCCCTCTGTTGCACCTCGTAGGACTTGTTCTCCAGCCCCTCCCCAGCCTCGTTGCCCTTCTCTGCAAACAAGATGCAAGAGGAAGAGGCAGCAGAACGTTCTTCCTTGAAGATTCCTTCCAAGCTGTTGGGTTGTTCCTCCTGCAAGAGGAGAGGATGCTCACGGGGCAGGCACGGTGCCTCTGAGCACACCGATAGGCAGAGATTGTGCAAGAGCCCCTCGTGGGTGGGGAGCACCATTTATCCCCATCCCAGCACCTACAGCCCATGGTGGAACTGCTCCTCCTTGAGCTCTCCAGAGTTCAGTGCCACCACCAGACATTCCCATCCATGGCAGGGTGACAACACCCACACCTGAGCACGGTGCTGGGGCAACGTCAGCTCACCCACCTGCACGTTATAGGGAAAACCTTGGTGATGATTCATGCACCGTTGCATCAACTTCTCCCGGCCGTGGGATCGAGTTAAGGAAAACAGCTCTTTGCATACTTGTGTGTGCAAGCAGGAGAAGAGAGCACCCGGAGCAGCCAAGAAACCGCAACACTTCGCAGGAAATGTGGAAGGAGTAGGCTGGGGACAGAGTGGCTGGAGAGCAGTCAGGCAGAAAGGGACTTGGGAGTGCTGGTGGACAGGAAACTCAGCATGAGCCAGCAGTGTGCCCAACTGGCCAAGAAGGCCAATGGTATCTTGGCCTGCATCAGGAACAGTGTGGCCAGCAGGACTAGGGAGGTCATCATCCCCTTATACTCGGCACTGGTCAGGCCGCACCTCGAGTGCTGTGTCCAGTTCTGGGCCCCTCAGTTTAAGAAAGATGTGGAGATGCTGGAGTGCGTCCAGAGCAGAGCGACGAGGATGGGGAAGGGGCTGGAGCACAAGCCCTGTGAGCAGCGACTGAGGGAGCTGGGGTTGTTCAGCCTGGAGAAGAGGAGGCTCAGGGGAGACCTTATTGCTTTCTACAACTGCCTGAAAGGAGGCTGTAGTCAGGCAGGGGTTGGTCTCTTCTCTCAGGTGACCGGTGACAGAACAAGAGGACACGGTCTCAAGCTTCACCAGGGGAGGTTTAGGCTTGACATTAGGAAGAAGTTCTTCACTGAGAGGGTGATTGGCCATTGGAATGCGCTGCCCGGGGAGGTGGTGGAGTCACCGTCCCTGGAGGTGTTTAAGGAGAGATTGGATGAGGCTCTTAGTGCCACGGTGTAGTTGACAAGTAGGAGTAGGTGTAGGTGTTGGGTCATAGGTTGGACTCGATCTCAAAGGTCTTTTCCAACCTTGTGATACTGTGTGATTAAGAGACTGAAATGAGATGCAAAGCAAAAGAATAAACCTGCATGACTTCTTGTCCTGGTGGGATTTACAGAGACGCCAGGTTTGTCCTGCTTTCAGACTCCGAAACGTTCCTTACTGCCAAAGGCTGTGGCATCTTACTTGTTTGGTTGTAAACAAGGCTAGGGGCTTTCTCAGTGCCTACGTACCCAGACATCATGAGTTTTTTAACTTTCAAGTGAGATATTTTCCCTGGACTGTCTGAGCTTTGCCCATCATCTCCAAACCAGGGAGCAGCTCCGTATCTCACATCTCCCTGCTTGAAAACACACACTACTTCCTGTATCTTAAAGAGAAATTGATCCCAATTTGTCCAGCTTCACTTCTAATCACTTCCTCTCGCTATCACTTCTGTTGCCACAGAAAAGAGCCCTTTTAACACCAAGAACCTCTCCACGAAGGCTTTAACATGCTCTGATCAAGTGCCCTTGCAGCGCTGCGATTAGCATTGCCTGCTTGACACTGTTTTCTTATCTATGGTTCTTCCCTACCTGCTCTCTACCTTTTCTACTTTATTTTAAGCACACGAATGGCAAAACTCTCCCAGCAGTGGTCCCAGGAGCAGCACACGCAGCACCACATCCCTCCCTGCTGGGTCACCCTGGTTTGCCAGCCTGTTTTGCCTCACAATTAGCACAGAAAAAAAAAGACACCAGCAAAAAATAAGCACTGTGTGGAAGATTTCTGTTCATCTCGGCACATTTCTCTGCTTTTTAGCAATTCATCTCCATATTAAAAAAATATGTATACACTAATGAGCGTTTTTCCCATCAGTAATTGCCTTAATCCATCTGATCAAAATTCCTGTAGTTACCAATCGTTACAAGCTCTCATTAGCCTTTCCTCCCTCTGATCCGCCACGCCAGAGGCAGCTCCACCACCAACAAGCAAAATTTCCCTGTACTCAAAAAGCCTACCAGCTGTGGGCATCAGCGCGACCTCCCTAGCAGTGAAACCACACATTTTCATGAAGGCTGAATCACTTCAGAGCACTTCAGCTGTCACCAGCGAGAAATAAAGCCCCAGAGCTTGCGTGAAAGACGGTGAAGGCTGTTGTTTTGCACTTTAGCAGATGCACAAAGAGGGGCGAAAGTCAGACCACGCCACTCATTCAGCAACAGATACATCCAAGGGCTCCTGACCCGAGTCCCTGGCTCGAACAGCCGTGCTACGCTTCTGGCCAGGAAGAAAAGTGTTAATGAACAGTTAATCTAATCGCTGGAAAACTGGTGGGGTTTAGGAATACCTGTTTGGGTGAATCGTATCCCTGACTGGTGTAGCATGGCAGGCTGTAAATAGTCTGCTTTTAAGCAATGAAGGAGTCTTTTATGCACTTAGACTACGGCAAAGGCGTGGTTTGCAGCGTGTCTTGTTTACAGAGCAGGCAGAAAGGGATGCGTTAAGTTCAGGAGCCTCCGGTTCAGTGCCCTTATCTGGGATGTCATGGAATCACAGAATGGTTTGGATTGGAAGGGACCTCAAAGCCCATCCAGTGCCACCCCCTGCCACGGGCAGGGACGCCTCCCACTGGATCAGGGGGCTCCAAGCCCCATCCAACCTGGCCTGGAACACCTCCAGGGATGGGGCAGCCACCACTGCTCTGGGCAGCCTGGGCCAGGGCCTCCCCACCTTCAGAGAAACACTCACTAACAACAAAAACAAAGCCCACAGGTTTTGTGGAAGCTTATCCTGGGCAGCAGCCACTTATGCATGACTTAAAATGATTTTACCTTGGCTGCAGCAAACAAGCCCAAGGGCGTGGATGAAGGTGTGACAGCAGAGACCCGGAGGGAATGAGTAAGTACAAAGGAGAGACTATGGAAATGACCCATCCCAGACAGCCCAGAAGCTTCATTCCCACCATCAAAAGGCATCCTTAATCTCTTCATGCATTAAGGGATTCAGGGGTCCTCAAAACTGTCTGAGCATTTAAAGGTTAATTGCAACCAAGATCTTTGAATTAAGTTATGCCAGAGAATAAAGGTTTCAGGAAACAAAACTGCCATGATTGAGAGGTTGATCTTACGTCTCCCAGAGCTTTGTGCAGCGTCTAACCTTGCCTCTTCAGTTTTTCTGTGGGAGAACAATATGAAATAATACAAATAAATATATGTCTGTGAGGCTAAAGGCTTCAAAATCCAACAGATCATGCTGGGTCAAATTACTGAACCCAGGGCTATATTTGGAAGACAACAGCCATTTCTTTAAAACTCTTGGATGAGTTGCAGCGCCCCAGATACACATATTTGAACATTCTTTGCTGTGGCTGTTGTGTTAAGAGCTTTACTTTTGTTTCTCCTGCAGAATATCAGAGTCCCACAGTGACCCCCAGAGGGGCACACGCTGCAAAGCTACGTGAGTCATGGAATCATAGAATCACCCGAGCTGGAAGGGACCCAAAAGGACCATCGAGTCCAACTCCTGTCCCTGCACAGGACACTCCCAACACTCCCACCGGGGGGCTGAGGGCGTTGGCCAAATGATGCTGGAATGCTGGCAGACCCTGTGCCGTAACTGCTTCCCTGGGGAGCTGTTCCAGTGCTCCACCACGCGCTGGGGGAAGAAGCTCTTCCTAATGTCCAATCTACCCCTCCCCTGGCATCTTCCTGCCATTCCCTCTGGTCCTGTCACAGGTCACCAGAGAGAAGAGCTCAGCACCTGTGTCACCTCCCTCCCTTGTGAGAAGGCAGCAAACAGCTATGAGATCCCCTCCCAGCCTCCCCTGAACAGACCAAGGGACTTCAGCCGCTCCTCACACGACTTCCCCTTCAGACCCTTCCCCAGCTTTGTGGCCTCTGGACACTCCCCAGGAGTTTGATGTCCTTTTTATCCTGTGGTACCCAAAACTGCCCCCAGTGCTCGAGGTGGGGCCGCCCCAGTATGGAGCAGAGTGGGACAATCCCCTGCCTCTCCCAGCTGGCGATGCCGTGCTGGATGCACCCCAGGACGCCGTTGCCCTCTTGGCTGCCAGGGCACTGCTGGCTCACGTTCAACTTGCTGTCAGCCAGAACCCCCAGGTCCCTTTGGGCAGGGCTGCTCTCCAGCCTCGCTCCCCAGCCTGTCCGTGTATCCAGGGCTGCTGTGTCCCAGGTGCAGGACCCAGCCCTTGCCCTTGTTAAATTTCTTGCTGTTGGCGATTATCCAGCTCTCCAACCTGTCAAGATCCCTCTGCAGGGCCTCTTTGCCCCCGAGAGTGTCGAGAGCTCCTCCCGGTTTTGTGTCATTGGCAAACTTTGTCGATAAACCTAAACATGGATGGGGAGTTGCTTCTCTCTACAGCAAACACGAACCTGGTTTGGTCCCCGGTGGCGGCTCCGTCACACTCTATCGTTGTGTGTCCTGGGTTGGCTGCTCAATCTCTTGGTTGGGATTAAAGTAACTGGGAAAGCTGTAAAAGACTCCTGGATGAGATATAAGAAATTGATGATGATGATGATGATGATGATGAGGGTTACAGACAGCATGGTAAGGATTGAAGTCTTGCATTCGGTTTTCACCTCCACAAGATAAAAAAAGAGTTCACGCAATCCTCCCCGGAGAGGAACGCAATACAGCACCACAGCAAAACGAGGGGCTCCTAGCAGACATCAGAGATGCTCCTCTGGGCGGTGCCCAGCTATTGTACCAATGGTACCAGCTCAGCTCGATAACTTGTACAGAACAGAGAGCAGGCAGTGGGAAGGTCATTTGGAAATTAAATTCTAGAAGAGCCAATATACATGTAAAATTTTCCAGCCTTGGGTGGACAGGATTGAGTCGTTTATTCAGGAGGAAGCATGTCTGGCTAATGTTGAGTTTGCATTTAATTGGCACTGATGAACAATAAAGTTGCAAACTGCTTTCACCAGTGCATGAATGTGCAGAAAACAATCTGTCACAGACCATTATATAGGAAATATTGTCCTTCAGCATCAGGCAGCCTTCTGCCATGTGAATCACAGCCCATTTAACAGCGACATCGATGCTAGGCTTCTCAGAGGAAGGAAAGGCAGCTCTGACCATTACACACCAGCCAACATCATTAGGGTCAATTACCCTATTAGCACTGAGACAGACCTTGTAAGTGAACAGGGAGCTTCAATACTCTTCAAGTACCACTTTCAACTAGAGATCAAAACCGGGCACATGAAAATATCCAGCTACTTGTAACCAGCCCTCAGCACGTAGCAGAATCAGGTCCCTAATTAGGTTTTAATAAGCTGGTAATTGTAATGGCAATGGTCTCATTAGCCTGATGCCTCATTACTGTGAGGCACAGATCAAGTTGAGAAAGGCAGTCAACCTCGCAAGCCTTTCCAAACAAGGAGACCGGAGCTGATTAAAGCAAGCACTTCTTTTTGTGGCAGTTCCTAATGAAAAGCGAATTCGTAGCCAACGGGAAACCAACAGTAATTTGTGTCACTCTTTTTAAGAACGCCTTTAGGAAGAGGCATGGGACCGGGAAGTTTGTTAATACTAAATAAATGCCAAAAATAGAAAGGGAGAATGTGTAGTCAGCACTGCAAAATCAGAGACATCGGACTGGAACGATGTTCGCCGTCAAGACAGTTCATGGAAATTAGTAACGACTGCTCATTGTTTTATCTCTAACACAGACAGCACGTTTCGGAGTCAGGAAGAACTTCACGGCCTCTGGTTACCTGTCATGTTTATTTAAGCTGCCACTTCAGGTGTGCACTTGGGCACTGCTCAACAGCAGGTGAATTCATGCTGGCTTTTCCCTGCAGCATTCAACTCGCCTTTGATCAAACAAATGTCTGTCTGGTGATTCTCATCCAGCTCTGCTTGTACAAGATCACAGCTACAGCTCCAAGATAGAGCTGTGCATTTATGAAGAATGTAATTGCTATGATTTTGGTAATACTTTTTTTTTTTTTTTTCTAAATTCCTGAAATCAAAAGAAAGCCAAACCATTCCATGAAAAACACCGAAGTGCAGAGGCCATCTCATGCCAGGTAACCCTCTAGCTGCTACTGAATTCAGTATTTCTGAATGTATATCAGGAAGGTGAGGCCTCTAGTCTCTTGATCAGTTTCTTACAATCAAGAACATTAAGTTTTCTGGGGTCAGGATTTTGCAGCAAGTCATCCTGGGCTGCACCCAGAGCCGTGGGAGCAGCAGGGCAAGAGAGGGATTCTGCCCCTTTGCTCTGCTCTGGAGAGACCTCACCTGGAGACCTGGGTCCAGTTCTGGAGTCCTCAGCACAGGAAGGACCTGGAGCTGTTGGAGCGAGTCCAGAGGAGGCCACGGAGATGATCTGAGGGCTGGAACACCTGTACGGGGACAGGCTGGGGGAGTTGGGGTTGTTCAGCCTGGAGAAGAGAAAGCTCCAGGGAGACCTTAGAGCAGCTCCCAGTACTGAAAGGGGCTCCAGGAAAGCTGGGGAGGGGCTCTGGATCGGGGAGTGCAGGGATAGGATGAGGGGGAAAGATTTTCAGCTGGAAGAGGGGAGACTGAGATGAGATCTTGGGCAGAAATGTTTTGCTGTGAGGGTGGGGAGGCCCTGGCCCAGGGTGCCCAGAGCAGTGGTGGCTGCCCCATCCCTGGAGGTGTTCCAGGCCAGGTTGGATGGGGCTTGGAGCCCCCTGATCCAGTGGGAGGTGTCCCTGCCCATGGCAGGGGGTGGCACTGGGTGGGCTTTGAGGTCCCTTCCAACCCAACCCGTTCTGCAGTTGTACCTCTTTTCCCCACAAGGAAGCCATGTGAGCAGAGTGCTGTTAAAATCAATTTGAAAGAACTGGCTCACTAAAAATAAATACTGAAATGGCTTGAGCAAATCCAAATCACTAATGAAAAGGCCACTTCTGAGCTTGATTTCTGTTTATCCTACCAGACAATTCCAAAGCTCCTGCGAGTGGTTACCGAGGCACAGACTTATCCAAAACGTCTTGTATAGAAGGGAATTGAAACTCCTGAGGTTGGTATTGTTATAACTGATCAACCATAGGGTTTTTCTAGTTAAAAGATGCCTTCAAAATAAATCTTTCTGTGGATTGCCCTTCAGTGAAAATACACAATGCCCGACCAGAAAGCACACTGTGCAGTTACCTCCTGAATGACTCCACGTTGGTATAAGATGTAGCTGCACCGACGTCTTGGAGCAGCAGTCATCGATCACACCCCACATGGGCATCACTTGGCTGTTTAAGAACAGCAACAAAGCTCAGGGCCTCTCAAAAATGGAGAAATCCCTCAGAAGCCTGAAAATGTGATTTTTTTCAGCACTTAAAGGGTCTTATTTACCAAGCTGGCCTTAGCACTGGTGCTCCCAATGGCCATTCTCCTGCACAGGTGTTGTTATCTACAAGATTCTGCAGGCAGCTGGTGCAGAGGTGACACTTGCCTGGTTTTGTTTGTTCTGTTCTCTGAAGCAGCTCATCCTGGGATCAAAAAAAAAAATAAAATAAAATAAAAGCACAAATATCATCACTTTGAACGTCAATCCTGTGCTTACAGAGCTGACAGTGAATGAAAAAACACCTCTTAAAAATGCTAATACATCCAGAGAGACCCTTAAAGATGGTCCAAGAGCAGCACAGGAGACTAAACAGGAATTTCACATGGGGACTTAATACAAAAGAGGAGCAAAGAGCCGTGCTGAGAGGAATCCTTGCTGCCTGCTATTGCTTCCGTACCACAGGCAATGAGAAACCCGACAATGAGAGGATTCAATGTGAAAGTCTTTGAGAAAGGCTCAGTCAGCCTTCAGAGACCTTTTTTTCCATCTGCAGCAACCAGGTGACAGGTCTGATGGATAGATTCCTACCAGCAGGGCCCCATAGTGAGCTGCTCCATGCCTGGAGGATCTTGGGAAACCTCTCACTGTCTGGGATAATCTCAGGAATACACTCCTTGTCTGGGATAACTGCGCTGGCTCAGGCTTTTGTGACCAGCTCCTCTTGGTGTCCACATCTCAGAAGCTGAACATAGAATCATGGAATGGTTTGGGTTGGAAGGGACCTCACAGCCCACCCAGTGCCACCCCCTGCCATGGGCAGGGACACCTCACACTGAGTCAGGGGGCTCCAAGCCCCATCCAACCTGGCCTGGAACCCCTCCAGGGATGGGGCAGCCACCACTGCTCTGGGCACCCTGGGCCAGGGCCTCCCCACCCTCACAGCAAAACGTTTCTTCCTAAGACCTCGTCTCAGTCTCCCATCTTGCAGCTTAAATGCATTCTCCTTCATCCTATTCCTGCACTCCTTGATGAGCAGCCCCTCCCCTGCTCCTGTGGAGCCCCTTTCAGTACTCCTCTAGGTGGCTTCAGCAGGAAAGAACCTATGGGGCAGGTAAGAACCTATGGGGCAGGTAAGGCTGCATCACGGGTGCTGCTTCTGCAGCAGCACTCTCCCAGGCCACCTTTGGCAGCAGAGACTCCACTCCCAGCTGCTCCTGGTAGAGAAATGCAAAGGTTACCCCACTTTGTGTGTGTTTTAGTGTCACCACAGCTGGTCACAAAGCTGTAGTTTTGTCTCCTTGATGGGAAAGAGAAGAGCACCTCCCACAGCAAAACCTCAGCAGCGTCTCTGCCCAAACCAGAGCTACGTAGACTGCCAACTCCTCAAACTCTCACCACTTGAGAAGCGCTTGGGTGAGGCACACGCGATGGGAGGGCTGCCAAGCCAGCGGGAGCTGAATATCAAGCTATGAGATCCCTCTGAAACCCCTTTTGACTGAGTGTTGGAAGCCACTGCAAGGACCTGTCCTGAAAAGGAGGAGGGTAGCATGCAGTGCCTTCCTCCAGCTACCTAAGAGGCCGCGTTTGTCTGACCCATGAACTCACCAGGAGGTGCACTGTGCCCAGCAGGCAGTGCCAGCCTCTCTCGTACCCGTGTCCACACCAGTGAAAATCACATCCTCTTGATTTCCTGCATTGCACAGAACAGCACCCAGCCTGCATGGCTCAATACCTCCTCCTGCTCTCAGCTTCTTATTGCATTGGGAAGAAACCTCCAGGCAGCTGCCAAACCAACTGGGCAGCACGGGAGCAGCGAGAGGACCATCAGAGTCAGGACAGAACCTGCTCATCTGGCTGCAGTTACCAGCTCCTCATCCCTCTGAGCGGCAGAAACATAGAGGAAACCTGCTTTGAGAAAGGCAGTGCCAGCAAATGGACGCGCTGCATCGCGCACGGCCAGCTGCGCTACCCAACTGCTCTCCTGAAGGCAATAGATCCCTCGTTACCAGAAGCACCATTTCTAGAGACCAAGCAGCCAGCGCCAGCCGCAGCTCGAGCTGCCGCAGTATTTAGGAAGCGCAACCTCCATCAAAACCTTGCTGTGCCTCAGGGAACACACGGCCTAAACCAGACAACACGACTGACAGCAAGGCAGAGAGGACATCAAAATCTGGCAGACTTCCTCAAGCTTGTAAATTATTTAATGAAGCAAGAAGAGCCTGTATTTGTACTCCATGAAGCATCATCTATGGGAAAAGAGAGCCGGTAGGACTGGTAGGAAGAGAGACCGGTGCCCTGCTCTGTGAAAGATCCAAAATGAGATGAGAAAAAGCAATTACGTGCTCTTCACGAGTGGGGAAAGGAGGCTTCGCATGACATTTCGAAAGTTAAGTATCTCAATATTTGGAAAAGCATCTAAAGTACGAGACAGAAGAGGACTAATAAATATCTGACACTGAGCTCCACTGATTTCAGCAGCATTTCCATACTCAGATGCTTTTGTTAAGCAGCTGAAGTGGGTACCGACGCGGCTGGGTAGGGCTGAGGTGCAGCAAGGAGTGAAACACCAATTTCCAAAACTGCTGGCGTGCTCGCTCTCACCCATCCTGCAATTTCCCTCCAAAACCTGTATTCCAATACCCACAGTCGGTGCAGATTCAACAATTCAGGGCACAGGGCATTCTCACATCCCCAGGCTCCCTCAGCAGCCAAAGAGATGGAGAAGGCGCAGCAGAGGAAAAGCAAATTCATTGTGTGCAAAGCAGAAATCAGTGCCCACCTGCAAATAAAACTGGGGGCAGCAAAGAGCAGCACTAGGATTGAGCACCTTGGTGGGCTGAGCTTTCAAACAGTCCAGGTGTTCACCCCAGAAACACAGGACACGCAAACGTCAATGCTCAGCAGCTGGGACGTGAGCAGGACCCAAGCTGACCACTCCTGATCCATCTGTTCCTTCTCTGCTCCAAATAGTCTTGTTGGCTTCACAGCAGGCAGGTGAGCATCATCATCACAGAGTGGTCTGGGTTGGAAGGGACCTCAAAGCCCACCCAGTGCCACCCCCTGCCATGGGCAGGGACACCTCCCACTGGGTCAGGGGGCTCCAAGCCCCATCCAACCTGGCCTGGAACACCTCCAGGGATGGGGCAGCCACCGCTGCTCTGGGCACCCTGGGCCAGGGCCTCCCCACCCTCACAGCAAAACATTTCTCCCTAGGATCTCATCTCAATCTCTTCTCTTTCAGCTAAAAACCCTTCCCCCTCGTCCTGTCCCTGCTCTCCCTGATCCAGAGCCCCTCCCCAGCTTTCCTGGAGCCCCTTTCAGCACTGGGAGGCTGCTCTAAGGTCTCCCCAGTGCCTTCTCTTCTCCAGGCTGAACAATCCCCCCCAACTCTCTCCGTCTTCCTTCATATGGGAGGTGCTCCAGCCCTTGGATCATCTTCATGGCCCTCCTGGAAATATTTATGGAATTGTTTTGCTAGGGACTGTCAGACCAGTAATCTGTGTGAGGAAAAGCAGAGCTTTTGGCTTGTTCAGTTCTTCTTTAAACCTAGGATTCTGTCGTAAATGTAAGTGCTGGATGGGTTTTAAATTGTTCATAAATTGCATTACATTAACGTTAGCATTAATTCTGATGTTGGTGAGTAATTGTACTTCATGGAGTTCAATGAATTACAGCAAACAAAATCTGACATTAAGCAAAGGAAAAGACCTTGCAGCTGGAACAAAAAGCCTCTTCATGCTACTGTGAAAAGCCATTGAGGGGTTTCTTGCAAAGGGATGCATTTCCTGATACAGAAGGTACCAACCAGTTTTTGACCTCGATGCAGCCACTGAGAGTACCAGCAGCAAGTGTATTTCCTTATTACATACAGACAAGAAAAACATCACTGTGCAGCGAAATAGAGCTCTCACGTATTGAAGTAACAGCCAGCACCGCCCAATGGCTGGATGCTTCCGGACTATTTTCAAGCATAGAGACATCCCCGAGGAACCCCTCCTGGTACCTTTCAGTAATCAGGCAGAGTACTGGAAGTTGGGCGTTTTTCATTTCTGCAACTTCCTGGCATTCTCCACAAAGTAGGGCTGGGCCTTTCTGACAGCTCCGACTCAGATTGAAAGGCAGAAGAAGTGACAAGATGATGGGTTGAGAATAAAATCAGAGGAAACACACCTGCAAGTGACATCAGCTTCGTGCATATTGAAGATAATAAAAAAGTGACAGCAGCGGCAACATTGTAGGAACCCATGAATCAGAACTTGATTGACAGCATAGTAACAGCTACAGAATAACAGACTAGAATTGCTGGTAGAGCATTTAAATGCATTTAAATTAATTCCACCATTCCGATAAAGAGACTGTGTTGACACTCGAAGTACCTAGGATTTCAATCTGTTTTGAAACATCAAGCTGCCAATATTTTCATCCTTTCTGCAACAGGACCATTAAGGAGAATTAAAATGCAGCGTTGATTGTCAGTGCATCATCCAAACAGAGGAGAGGGAGATGAAAGCTGCTTTGCCGACTGCAGCCTCACCCAGCTGCAGGAGAACATTGCTTACAATAAACAGCCGACACTCGAGCAGCACTCAAGGACAGCAGCTCTGAAGGGAAAGGGTACAGACAGCTTTAACACAGCGTAAAGGCTCTTCACAGCACATCTGAACAGCTGCAAGTACACATTGCTGACTGGTTAAAACAGGATTGCTAAACCCAGGGGAATTCAGGTCATGCTGTTTCTCCTTAGAAAAGGACCAAGAGGCCACCTACCCGCATTATCGTCCTTCCTTAACTCAGTCTTCTCCCACCCCATCCCCTCTCCTCCCCTTTCTGCTCAGAGATGCACAGAGCAGCCCAAAGGCCGTACCCTTGGGCAAGGAGAGCAGTCAAGGGATTTGAAAGCGTTCAGCATCTGCAAGCCAGAAGAGACCGGAGAGTCAAAACAGAGAGAATATTTGACATCCAGATGGAAAACTCCAAGTTTCAGACCCGATTCAGAGAATACGTTGGAGCCGAAACACACTAAAATCATGGCTACAAAGGCACACGCGGGTTGAACAACGTCAGCACGTGACCAAACACAGGCTGTTCCAAGTGGGGAAGTGCTCCCTCCCTTCTGGTTGTGAGTTGTCATGTTCTACACCACCTGGGAGTTGTATTATTAGCTCTTCATGATTCAGAAACTTCTCAGACATCAATATCTAGGGCTGAAATTTATCTAGCCAAGAGAATTATTTCTCCTGTATATCACTCTGTTGCTTTAAATTCAGTTTATTAGCCTTACTTTATCTTTATAGCAATCACATTAAGTCACAATGGCTTAACTAAAAGTCACATGCGCTGGGTTTTTCTCCTGTGCGTATGTAGCCCATGGCAGGAGAGAATCATTTCATAATGGCCAAAGCATTTGCTTGTATTCAACCCAAGAGGAATCCACCAGATTAAAGTAAGCCTAAACTAAGTCACTCTGAGGATGCAGAGCAGCAGAAAGCTAAGTGGGCTTCAAGTGGGAATGAACTTCACACGCGTTGTTTTTCAGGATGCTTTCAAAAAAGAAAAAAAAAATTAAAAAAAATCAATAAAGCTCTTGAAATATTTTAAATCCAACCAAAGCCCCGCTGCGAAGCAGCTAAATCACTTGAAGAGTGGAGGTCGGTTCTCCCTGGGAATTGCTAAATAGAAAACACAAGCACCATTTGGTACAAATAGCATCCTCCCCAACCCAACTCCCAGCCCAGGCACGTGGAGAGCAGCTCTGCCTCCAGCAGTACCGATGCAGACACCAGGCAATCCTGCTCTACTCAGCACCTTTTTCAGCTCGTAGCGCTACACCTTGAGGCAGGTGGAAAATGCCCTCTGTCAGCCAAAAGAGCAGTCACCGTGGCTCTTGCAGGAGACTGGGTTTGTCGTTTGCTCAGCATGATTCAGCTTTTTATTATGATCTTCCCAAGAGCCCGAAGGAGAGAGGTCTTCTCTGCTCACTCCAGTAAATCCAGGGCAAAGGACAGTCTTTTGTTTCCCTGTTTGTTAGGAAAATCATAGAATCCTAAGGTTGGAAGAGACCTCTGAGATCAAGTCCAACCATACCTGTCCCCCCACTAAACCCTGTCCCTAAGGAACTAATCCACTTGTTTCTTAAACCCCTCCAGGGATGGCGACTCCACCCCCTCCCTGGGCAGCTGTGCCAATCCCTGACCACCCTTTCAGTGAAGGAATTCTTCCTCATGTCCAGTCTAAACCACCTCCCAACCCTGAAGGTTTGCCATAAGCCAGACACAAAGCGTCACTGCATCTTTAAACATAACCTTCCTGCAGCACGTAGGGCGCATGGCACGCGCATCGGGGCCTCGGCTACCACAGGGGGACCCTCGCAGCAGGCTGGCCCATCCCACGGCAGAACCAGAAAGCAATTTTGATTTCTTACAAAAGATCCCAGAGATGATGTGCTTCAGGAAGGGCTTTGGTAAATATGCTTTAAAGGGGATCCCTGAAATTTGCAGATGATAGAATTGTAGAATGGTTTGGGTTGAAAGGGACCTTCAAGATCAGCCAGTACCACCTCCCTGCCATGGGCACGGACACCCCCCGGTGGATCAGGGGGCTCAAAGCTCCAGCCAACCTGGCCTGGAACACCTCCAGGGATGAATACGACATCCCAAATGCCCATTTGAACTCTTGTCATCAGTGATGTCAGAGTCTTGTCACTTAAGTCTGTTCAGCAATACCTACACCCCAAAACAGCGAGCTATAGAATATGAACAACGAGGGCTTGCTTCAGCAGTTCCCAGCACAGATACCCAGCTTTAGACAACAAACACAGCTGAGTTACAGCAGGGTAGATCACAGTGTCACAGTATCACAAGGCTGGAAAAGACCTTTGAGATCATCAAGTCCAACCTATGACCCAGCACCAACACCTACTCATCTTCTAAACCACGGCACTAAGAGCCTCATCCAATCTCTCACCCAGATCACCCAACATGGATGTGGCAAGTGAGATCCTTTGATAAAGATTTCCACAGTGTTCGGTAAGCTCTCTTACCAAAAACTCTTTATAAAGCTACCACGAGACAATGGAGAAGCTTTTCCACGTGAGCAAATTGCCACTGGGAGGCTACGGAGCGGGAACCAACAGTTCTCACAACAGAGAGGGGTGACCAGCAGAACAGCACAGCCGATTGCTGCATTCATAAGGAGCGGAAAAGGAGGTGAGCAGTGAAACACAAGTTTCACATGCTATCATCCAAGGAATTCAAGAGGATGGACTACAAAGAGATGCAGGACTTCATTTCATCAAGCATTGGGGAGAGACATCCAGATTACTCATGTTTACATTGACTGACAAAATGACGCATTGGGAAAACACGATCCTGATTTTACTTTCTGAAGGAGGAGCTGCTGCCACCCACAAATGACATCTTGGGATTGCTCTAAGAAGTGTTAGCTTGATTTGCACTGGTTATTAAGAAAAGGCAAATTCAACACTGGGAATAATTAGAAAACAAAGAACAAAACACCGTTACTCCAAAATACGAACGAGGATTTATACCAATAACTTCGTGTGCAGTTTTTCAATTCACATGACATCCCTGGAGGGAAACGTGAAACAGAAGCGTGCACGGAGAATCCATTCCCCTCCATGGGTTGGTCTCTCCCCTGCATTATTTGTACTCAATAACGACGACATCCACTGAAGTAGAAGATTGGAGCCGTAACTGGAAAGCACATCATCACTCGAACGTGCTTTCAGCAGATGTGAGGGAACAAAGAGGATAATGAGATTATTCAGATTGCAAGTAGATAATCAGGAGGTATGATGCAGCTCTGTGTTGTAAGGGAAATGTTTCTGTAGCTCAGATGAAATTCTGTCATTCTAACAGACTAAAACATCAAACCTGAGTACCTTGAACAACTTGGGCACTCAGGAATAGGTGCCTGCTCGATAAAGACTTCATCCAAGTCATTAACAAAAAGAACAGACCAGGCCTGTTTTCCTTCTCCTCTTGCACAGACAAGACGGGTCCTGCTTGGCAAGTTCTGCTTCCAGCTCTTCTGATGAGAAGGGTTCAAGCGTCAGCAGCCACAGCCAGTAAGAGACCCAAAAACGGGAATCTTGAAGTGTACCCAGTTAGTGCTGCGTGGTACCTGAATCGTTTTTTCCACAGTGACCACGTAGAGAATTTAAGTCAGACACCTTCACAAATAAGTAACTTTTAAGATTTGACACTTTGACCCATTTCAAATATGAGGAAAATGTCACTGCTTATCCACAGGAACAGGTTACCACAAAGGTAAGACACTAATTTGCATCATCTATCCCACAGTAGCCAACGCTGCAGAGATGCTTTGGGACCAGAGGAAATGGCCTCAAGTTGTGCCAGCGCAGGTTCAGACTGGACATTAGGAAGAAATTCTTCACTGAAAGGGTGGTCAGGGATTGGCACAGCTGCCCAGGGAGGGGGTGGAGTCGCCATCCCTGGAGGGGTTTAAAAGATGGGCAGACAAGATGCTCAGAGATAAGGTTTAGAAGTGCACAGGTACGGTTGGACTCTATCTCAAAGGTCTTTTCCAACCAAACAATTCTATGATTCTCCCAGTGCAACACTTCCCAGCTGCTCCATGCTCCTGCGGAGCAGCAGGAGCCTCCTGGGCTGCACCACCTCAGCTCTTCGCAGTACATTCCAAACTCAATCAATCCTTACTCTCACCAGGTGCCCTTGTCCCAGCAGTGCCCTTCATCCACAGGGTAACACCTACCAACCATCAGGAGACAATCACTGATGAACCATTCCCTGCACAACATTGTCTCGTTTGCTGACAGATGGCAAACGGTGTTAACGAATAAATTACCTGCTGCCTCTTAACAGAGGGGTCATCTCAGAAACTGCAGCGGGTACTTTTTAAGAAACGATTAGTTAAAAAAACAATCCTAAAGGGGTATTAAGCACTATTACTAAATTCATTCTGCTGTCATCATTAGGGGAGCCAACTTTCCTGTTCCGTGCTAATTAGATCAGCGAGCAGAAGCTCCGAAAGAAGAACATTAACCAAAGTGTACCTGGAGCATCCCAGGAGACAGCCAGAAGGGATTTTGGAGTACTCATTGCCTATGAAATTTTGGGAAGCCCTTAAACCAGTCAGACAGGTTAGGTCAAGATAGATGAGTTTAATCCTTCCACTCCCTCTAGCAAAGTACAAAGCGTTTTTTCAGGAGCTTTCGACAGAGGCCAAAGCGGCTCTGTTTTGATAATGCAGCTGATCTTCTGTGCCTCCTGACAGGTGAAGCTGCCCCCCACATGGGATTCTGCTCCCCATTCAAAGCTGATAAAGATGAAACACAGATTTCTCTTGTTAACAGGCACCGTGGCTATAAAAATACCTCGTTGGGCCAGTATCACACCAATTTACAGTTTAAAAAGTAACATCCTCTGGGACAAAATAACTTCCTCTGTCCTGTAATTGCTAAAACAACACCTGCCAGGGTAAGCCCATCCCTGGTTCACACCTTCCATGATTACCACTCCCTGCAGTTCGTAAGCCTATCAAAAAGATCATTGTTTATCCTAGATGAAACCCAGAATTCAGTGCTATAAGCACAGGGAGCTTGATACGATTGACTGTCATGCACCACATCACCTTGGAAATCAGAGACAGATGACCCATAGTCCTCTCCCTCGGAGGAAAAGTCCTTTTCCTCTACCAGCCCAAGAATATTTCCCAAGGAAGTTCCAGAAGGAGAGGTCAGATCCTGCCTGCAAACGTTCCACTATCTTACCTAGAAAAATAAATGACTGAATAGGAACAAGACTTCTCTTTCACATAACAGTTACAGACTGAGGTCAGACTGTGTTGAGAACGTGCGTGGTGGGACACGAGTACATGCTACAGCACTGACGTGACTCACGTTCATCAGCCTAGCAAAGCGACCGCACCTCAGGGCTGCCCCTGCCCCGCTGATACTCAAAGGAACAGCACAGAGAAGTCTGCACCTCGTCCCAGGGAGGCACATGAAAGCTTTGAATGGAGGTGTTCCAAGAGCAGTGAAGGAACTCTTCAGAGCAGCGAAGGAACTCTTCAGAGCAGCGAAGGAACCACCAATGAATGCACACACTGTCACTAACAGACTTTTTTACAGTCCTCAGCTGTGAAAAGCAATCTCAGGAGTTGAATGAGTGGTTAACACAAGACATCGCCCCAAAAAGGGATCTTTAACTACAGGGGCACTGGCATAGTGGCTGTCTCCATGTTAGCACGCGGTCCCAGCAGAGCAGAAAGAGAAGTACGCTAACCCAAGCAGTGACCACTCCGCCCTAGCAAGACCTTTCCATTGCGGTCAAGAACTGCACTGATCCTACAGGCATCGTAACTTGCACGTTGAACAGCACTAAGCGCCCTCTGGGTACCTGGTGCATGGCAAGTCATCAAAACATCTTTGTTTTCTCTCAACTAGAGCTGGGTTGAAGACAGGAGCCAAATTCAAGCAGCTGGGTTTTATTCCGTTGTTCAACAGAACAATCCTTTCACTGGGGTTGTCATAGCACACGTGGCAAACATTTTTCATTCACTCAGCAGTTGGCTTCCATGGGGTTTTTAGAAGTTGTAGAAAGTAAACAATCACATTAGGGAAAAATTAAAAGGGATTAATCTGGCTGATATTTCCATGAAATAACCGGCATCAGAGACTTTTACTTCAATGTATTCACCCACAAACACTTCAAAACAATTGCAGAAGGGGCACCAAGGAGATCCAACTGTAGAAGAGCTGAGTACTTACCCAGTTAGACCCCTCTCCATCATTTGTATTGAAGACCAGACTCAGAGTCGGGGTTGTTCACCCTGGAGAAGAGAAGGCTCCAGGGAGACCTTTGAGCAGCCTCCCAGTGCTGAAAGGGGCTCCAGGAAAGCTGGGGAGGGACTCTGGATCAGGGAGTGCAGGGATGGGATGAGGGGGAACGGCTTTAAATTGGAAGAGGGAAGATTTAAATTAGACATTAGAAATACTTCAAGATAAGGGTGGGGAGGCCCTGGCCCAGGCTGCCCAGAGCAGTGGTGGCTGCCCCATCCCTGCAGGCGTTGGGCCAGGTAGGATGAAGCTTGGAGCAACCTGACCCAGTGAGAGGTGTCCCTGCCCATGGCAAGGAGGTTGGAACTGGATGGGCCTTGAGGTCCCTTTCAATCAAAACCATTCCATGATTCTATAATTGCCTCCTGTTGTTGCAGTCAGCAGGATGAACTGAAAGATTTCAACTTCCCAAAACAAGAAATGAAATTCATCTAAAAATATTTTAATGTAGCAAGTTTGGCTATAGAACCAGTGCAACATCAAGAGGACATCCATTGTGTAACCAACTTTACTGCTTAATCTTAACAGAGTAAGCTAGAAATGCAACGGCTTAACCACAAGTTAAATTAAATACCGCGGTTAGGATCATGCTGTTGGTAGTTGTGGCTTTACAGAACCAGCGCTCGAGTTGGCTGAGTTAGTTCTACTGTCAGTAAAACGCAAGTTTACAGAGAAACAAAATAATTTAGTAGAGTATGCTGTATTCTGCTTCATGCTCAGTCACAATGTCTTTGACAGATAAACAATATTTCAGCATTATGGTAATAATGCCAAAACACACAGGAATTTTAATGTCGAATTTACAACATAATACAGTGCTTAACAAACAGATTTTGCAGGTAGGGAGGCCAGGTGAGAACACTACACAGGACTAAAAGGCATCCAAGCACCACCCAGTGCGTACGAAGTGAACCACACTGACAGGAATGCTTTGCCTTTAGATGGAATTATCGTTCTGGAAGTTTGTGTCCCAAACATAACACAAGGGAAAAGGAATGTTGAAGCCTTGCCTCTAACATGAAGCCACATGTTGTTTACAAATTTGAACCAGAAAACCACATTAAGAACAGAAAAACATTGCAATCACTTGACAGAGATGACAGAGCTTGATTACTGAGTTATGTGAACTAGAACGGTAACGAAGCTGTAAACAAATTAAGTTAATGCATCTATTCTTAACTCAAGAATATTGTCATTTCAGCAAACGGTGATCTTTAAAGCTAAGGACTCTATCAGAGGTTTTATTTTCGTTTAAAGCCAAAACTGATAACAACCTAGAACATGGCAAACCATTTTTGTTCCCTGTTAGCCCACATAGACCCCTCCCTCCATCACAAAATTTTGAAAGATCCTGTTCTTGCCCAATTCTGTTTCAAAATAAGTAGCAAAGTTGAAACAAACATTATCAACACTTGAGAATTCGTACTCGGAGCGATTCATTTTTCTGCTATGGGGGTGAGATTACACTGCTGGCATTGCACTACATCAAAAACAAAACAATGGAGCACTCATTTTTAAGTTTAAAAGGAAAACTTCCTCTAAATTAAACAGGCTTTGCAAATATGCGAAGAAATACATTGTTAAATCAAATTTGAATCCATCTATCCCAGCAGTGCCCTCCTCATTCTTCCCTCCCCCCTCCACACTAACAGCATTGCCAAAGAGGCTGATGTGAAACCAATAGAATTAAATTCATTTACATGAAATCTGACTACAAAACAAAAAGAAACTTTGTCCCTGCCGCATCTGTTTAGCTTTTTTTCCTGCATTTTGTAAGGAACTCACGCAAACATCAAGGAGGTTGTGTTAGTTTTTTCCGTGTTGTTTTTATCAGGTGTAAGATTCATGCAAGACAAAACCAAACAACCTTTTGTTTCACTTCAGAAAGATTTTATATTACCAACTCATTTATCTTCATAACTAAAGGTGAGCGAAAATAAATCCATAGTAATGAAAAAAACCCTGTAGTCAAATTGCTTTTTCAAGTATGTTTCTCCCCTCATGAAGGAACTGCATTAGCCACACTACGGATTAAACCCCACATCATCATCATCAGGATTCAGACCATAGGTTCAGATCTCCTGGAACGGGGCTCAACCGGAGCTCCAGCTGGATACAGGAGGCCAACGGGCACACGTGTATGCATTACTTCCCTCCTCAACTCCAAGATTCCAACAGCATCCACTATCAGCCCTCATCACACCCCCCACAGAGGAGAAACAGCACAGGAGCCACAGTGATCCGAGAGAGGTACCATCATTCGCTCATCTACCAGCTGCAGATCTGGTTTGTGCTGACAGAGCTGCACTTTGCAGACCTATTAGACTGGAGTATTTTGCCCAAGATGTTTCTACACAGCACATCATAAAACACATCTTAATGCTTCATTCAGTCTGGAATTCACATCTCAATCTATTGCAATTATGGAAGCCAATCAAAAGACAATGAGAGGGGTTCTACAAGAGTTGGTCCCAGCACTGAACACTAGTACACATGAAAATAAAGGGGGACAAACATCCCAGTCATTATTAGTGATGGTGATAGGTTCGACTTTTCCTCCTCCTTAAATTCACCTCCCATCAATGTAAGAGAAAAGTGCAACTTCGCAGCATGTTTGTTCACATCAAGTTTTTCCTCGAGAGCACATTTTGCAGTCACAAAATATGGTCTCTAAAGTTGCAAAGTGCACAAGCTGAAGGCACAGAGTACAAACACAAAAACCCAGATTTTGAAATACAAAATAAAAGAGATAAAAGAAAAAAATCTGGAATTCAAAACTCCCTGACAGAAGATACATTTATATGGGACCAACTCTTAAAAGGTGACAGTTTTTAAACTAAGGAACAAATACTGCAAAATAACAAAACTTTATTCTTATTCTTTAAGTAAAAGCTCCAGAAAATACCTCAAAGTTTAAAAACTAATACAACGACGTGTTAACTAGTCTTAAGAACGTCCTTAATATTAAGAAAAGAGTGCAAAAAAGATTCTTCCATTCTAACGCTTTTGGAAGCTGCTGATTTCGGCTGCCCGTTTATTTCCACTTTGAAAGGATTGTTTTTCAAGGTGCGTTCCTCACAAAAATCACAAACCATGAGCTTGTTGAGAGGCCAGACCAAGGGATCAGGTCTTTCAAAGTCATCTCCATTATAGCAGCAACTGACATTTTTATTATATAAAGAAGAAAGTCCAAAACTCTTCTTTGAGGCATAGTTCGTGTCAGAGCTCGAGTACCAGCAATTGCCAAAGGAGGCTTCGGATACCACCTGCGCTCCTCCAGTGTCTGTTCTGGCTAGGAATAGAAGCTGATCCAGTATATTCATTATCTGTACCCCCTGGAGCTTGCACAAGCTGACGAGCCATCTGAAATCATACAAAAAGTTCAACAAATACTTTCAGATTAAACCTTCACCCTCCATCCTTTGTCTCTGTTCCCCCAAAACCCAGCAAATCAGCACTGTCTGCAAAACATTAACGGTGCAAACTGAAGTTGATGAACCAATTCAACAGCTATTCATTCATTTCAGGTTGTAATAAGAGTTCATTAAAAGACTTTACGACATTTTATGGTAGGAAATAAAGCAAATGTACTCTCCTGTTGAAAGCATAGGAAGAAGGCTGGCAGTAAGAATACAATAAAATGAACTGGAGTTAACGACAGCACCAAACCCGATACTATTACCCGATACCCAAGGCTATTTTAATGACCAGCAATTTGGTTGTTAAGCATTGCAAGAGGCTGCCCAGGGAGATGGTTGTGTCACCATCCCTGGAGGTGTTTAAAAGACAAGTAGATGTTGCACTTGCGGACATAGGTCTAGTGGCAGACTTAGCAGGGCTGGATTGATGGTTGGACTCAATGATCTTAAAAGTCTTTTCCAACCAAAACCATTCCATGATTCTATGATCGAAACTCTGTGTTTAAATCCTAACCTGGAAGGTACGGGACTAGATTCTTTCCTGGCCAAATATTTAGTCACCACAGAAGGTGGGTCCTTTCACTGACTGCACCCAAATTAAGGGTGTCCGGAGCAGAGGAACGAACTGAGAATGGAAATATCATTCTTCCCTGTGCTTCTCCCTACAACACCCTAATCTATATTGAGGAAAACTGAGGTAGTTAGAAAGTGAAGAATCTCAGTTAGACATGCAGCAAGAGGCTTTGTCTACAAATGGAAGAGAACTTCCTTTAGTATCTCAATGTAGGTGGATCCCATGTTGTATCAGACACATAACTGAGGATTCTGAGTTGAAAATACAGCCCTTCCAAGCCAACAGACAAACACACTTCTCCAGTGGGTGGTACACATCAGAGGCAGACTGTCTCATCATTTCATTGCCTGTTAAGTGGATCCTGACCAGTCAGAAACTTGGGACAACTGAAGACCTCAGCTGTGTACCTAAATGAAGTGGAAGTATCTTGGTCTTGGCAGCTAGGATATCTTACTACCTCACAGTGCGATTCTAGTGCAGTTAATCAACCTCTAGATCCAAGAAGTCTGCATCATTACTTCAAGCAGCAAAGGTTCCTCTGGAAAACGGCAAGCTACAACATGGAAGTGCTGCCTCTGCCACCATGCTGAGAACCCAGAACCCACCGCTACCTGTACGCCCGACCCATCAGGGATGGCAGCGCACTGGAGAGCAGGGCTAGGTGCATACTTACTGTAAGCTAACTCTTCTCCAGCTCTCTTGCGTGACTGGTCACCTCTAGGAAAGAAGAAGAAGACAAGTGTTTGCGTTTTAAGAACAATAATGAAACATTTCAGCAGTCTAAACAGGTAAGATGCTTCTGGAAACCCAGCAACCATATCCCTATACAATTCTGTGCTGGCAGCACTCCCCCTTCGAGCAGATCTAAATTATACAGAATTGTACAAACATCAGTTGGCCATCATTGCCCCTCAAAACCCAAAGTCAAACTCCCACCTATTTGGAAAATACTTTTTCCTTTTAGTTTTGGACACACAAAAATCTTGCCAGGTTTCTTGTGATGACAGACATCTACAGAAGCTGTTATATCAGGAAGAGAGAATCCAATAGATTTTCACCACTGTTTGTGGTTTTGGATTTATCTGCTGGAAGTTAGTAGAAACTGGTTTTTTTCTAATAATACGAAGTGTTCTTCCCTGAAACGACCCGTGAGGTGATGGAGCTGCTGTGTATGCCTTAATTAAGGTCTTTCAGAAGAGAAATACCACCAAGCAACTGGCTCATGTTCCCGATCTCTGCAGCAACAGTATTTAACAGTGCTGATAAGCTGACTTTTCCACTGGAACCTGACACACCATTAATGCAGACGAAGACACCTCGTTTTGCTGTGCTGCTCATAGTTATCATTGTAGAAGTGTGGCAGCAAAGTTATCGCTATTTTTTGGCACATTTATAGAACAGATGACATTTCATGATAACTCAGAAAAGAACAGGCTTGGCACACTCCTTGGCAAAAGACAAACCCAACCCTTTTATAAGCATATACGTTTATACAGGAAAAAATGTAACCTCAAAACAATTCTGAAAGGTTATAAATAAACATAATCTACACTCCCGAGTATAGGAAGAAACATATTACATCTTGAAACACATTTCAAGGCAAAATTCATTTCAAATAGCACTGCAAAATGCCAAGTAGCAAATTGTATCGCCTCTGTTTCTGTTTTCTTTTACCTGTGCCCTTTTAATGATGACAGGCTCAACTCTTACGTTTTCTATAACCTTCATGTTTACCAGACTGCACCAATTCCCTTGCAGTACGACCGTATGAAATACATGGTGCAAAACACGTTCATCAGAGACTAAATGCCATCAAGCACTACCTCCACTGCAAAGTTCCATTTTGCATTGTTATAGAATAAATTAAAAGCAAGAGACATAGAAAGCAGTTGCACCAAAGCGTGTGCAATTAATACTAAATATTAATAATTATTACCTAGCAAATCCATTCTGCATAAGCTCTCTTTGAAGTTTCTGGTCTTGAGCAGCATATTCCTGAAGCTCAGATTCCACAGCAGGGGGTAGA
The DNA here is from genome assembly GCA_033558235.1 of Neomorphus geoffroyi. NCBI lineage: Eukaryota > Metazoa > Chordata > Aves > Cuculiformes > Neomorphidae > Neomorphus > Neomorphus geoffroyi. The sequence continues at coordinate 2,630,859 of JAUMJM010000016.1, read as the reverse complement.
ATATTTGGGATAAATTTGGAAAATAAAGCTGGTGCCATCTGTACCCATTCTGTGAGATGGGAAGCAACAATAAAACACATGGAAGAGACCTTTTGTGAAAACTTTACTCTTTGACAAATGTACTTTTGCTCTATATTAAATATATAAAGCATCTTGATTTCAAAAAGAAAAAGAAAAACTGCCTCCAAAACACCAAAAAAACCAAACCACCCCCCCAAAACCACAGAAACCAAGCCTTAAAGCAGGACAAATAATCACTATTCAAATCAGATGTTTACACGTAAATGAACTGAACACTGAGCCCTGGGGGACACTGCTTGTGATCGGCCACAAATCCATTGTGACTGGATTCAACTCAACTCTCTGGGCTTGGCCATGCAGCCAGTTTTTCACTCAGTGAAGAGTAGGTCCATCCAAGCCACGAGCAGCCAGTTTCTCCAGAACGCTGTGGGAAACAATGCTGAAGGCTTTACTAAAGTTTAGGTAGACAATATCCACACAGTTTTCCTCCTCAACTAACTGGGTCACATTGCTATAGAAGGAGATCAAGTTGGTCAGGTGAGACCTGCCCTTCATAAAACCCTGCTGACAGAGCCTGATCCCCTGGTTGTCCTGCACGTGCCACATGATGGCACTCAAGATGATCTGCTCCATAACCTTCCCCGGCACCGAGGTCAGGCTGACAGGCCTGGAGTTGCCCAGATCACAGCACAATGCTCTACAGACATGAAACAGCACTTTTCATCTTATGAAACACAGTAAAAAGGGACCACATAGAACATGTTACCTACTAAAATCCTACTGCTATCAGCTAATTTAGCCAAGCTAATTAACTGACTTGGAATTCACAACATGACATACTGTGGTGGGGAATTTCATGCCACCGCCAGATCATTATAGGTGAGGAGAAAAGAGTATTCCAGGTTAAATCCATGTGGTCCAACCAACAGCCCAAGGACCTGCCCAGGCTCCAGCGTTTTCTACTGCAGCCATGACATGCTGGAGCTAGAAAACAGTCTTTTCTGGCAACATCTGAAGAACTTTCAACTTGAAGAGAAAATGAAAAAGAAAGAGAAGAGAAAGCCCATGGCCACCAACCACATCAGCATCACTTCTCCTTTTGCTCACTGCACCGCCTAAACAGATGCTTCCCAGTGCTGCTCTCATCCCCCAGCACTTCCTCCGGCCAAGTTCTCTGCTTTGCTGCCCCAGTTAACTGCTTGCCTGTCCCCAAGATAAAGCTAGTGGAGCATGTCCTACAGGATAAGCGAGAAGCACTATAGAGTCATAGAATGTCCTGAGTTGGAAGGGATCCACAAGGATCATCAACTCCAGTGGTGGAGTCTCCATTCCTGGAAGGGTTCAAAAATGTGTGTAGATGTGGCACTTTGGGACACGGTTTAGTAGGCACGGTGGGGTTGGACTGACAGTTGGGCTGGATGATCCTAGAAGTCTTTTCCAACCTTAATGATTCCATCATTTCAGTACTTACAAACTTCTTCCACAACTGACTCTTTAAACAGTTGCCTGCCTTCATTTCTACAGAGCAAAAGAAACAGGACTTCCTTTTGTCTCCAGAAAAGAGGGTTGGTTTGTCCTTTTATAAATGAATTCGGTATTCACATGCAACCTCGCACAGGCCACAAAGGTGGGCAACCAGGAGAACCAGGGCCTTTGCATAGCAGAACTAGGCATTACGAGGGACAGAACACAACATGCATTTGTTAAGTGTGCATTTGACAGATAGTGACCACATAAGTATTTAGGAAAACATCTCACAACCTCAGTACAAAACACTCCTGGAAATATTTTGCTTTGTTACCTGGTCGTAGTGTATACAGGCCTTTCACAATATTTGCCATGGTTGAAGGAGTTATTTGAAACGGCGTCGACTGAGCTTCCAAAAGTAAAGCTGAAATAAAATTAAGAGTATTAGCAATTTCTCTAATCAAGAAATATAGGTGTTTAGTCACACATTTTTGTATCGAAGAAATAAAGTAGTTGTGCTTTTCTTATTATCTGTCATCCTCCCAAAGGACGCAGGCTGTACATGGTTGACAACTTAATTCACACGAGCAATACAACATCACTTTTCAGTAGAAGCATTCTGTTCAAATTATCTATGATGAAAAAGTGAAATCATTTATTTTTCATCCCTTTTCAAGCAGGCAGCAGCAGTTGTGAGGAAAACGCAAGCCAGCGATGGCTTCAAGCATTCACATGCAGAACTGCAGTAAACAACCTATTTTTAGCAGCACTCTCACACTGAGTGTGCTCAATGCCCGGAGATCCACAAATCCACGCTACGCGTATAGCATCGCGTACACAAAACCAAGGATGGATTCGACGTCTACAAATGAAGGACAAGTAGTATAAAAAAAGGAAAAAAGTAAAAATTGAGTAAGAAAAGTTGTTCTCTTAAACACAATTGAATATTTTCATTCCATTCTTAGTATCTTCTGTAGCAAACATTGCTATAATTGCATCTTCCTCTTGTGGTAAGACCTAGCAATAGCACATTTACTGCTTATATTGCGATATCCAAGCCTTTATCCTGCCTTGTATTTATTTGAGGATCATGCATAACACCTGATTACAGAAACACCAACAAAAAAATCAGTAAGGCTTAAATCAACTGCTGCCTCTCAGTTTTTATTCTTCACCAAAGGAGTTGAAGAACGTACACACCTTTCTATACCCTTAACAGAGAGGAGAAATGACTCTTAAATTCCACCTAAAGGGCAAAGCTCTTGTGCTCTACATCAGACTCTGCTTTTTAAGCTTTAGAGCATCTCCAGTTCTAGCTTCAGCATCTGCCACTATCATACTTACCATAAAAAGAATCATGTTCTTCTCTTTCTGAAACCCTTTCAGGGGCTCAAGGCACAGGGACATAAAAAAAAAAAAAGTCTTTTTCCTAACCTCCAAGTAATCAAAAGTTGTTATTAACCGTTACATACGAATGTCTTCTACAAAAAAAAAAATCTTAAAAGTGCTTGCTCCTTTCAGCTGAAGCCTCAAGGGGGTGAGAGCCAGCAATTTGTTTTGTAATGACAGATTTACAGCCTCTTTCCTACAGATTTTTCAAATAGCCTCTTGGCAGCCAAGAAAGTTACAAATTGCAGAATCAAAAAGGGCATAATCACGGAACGGTTTGGGTTGGAAGCCCATCCAGCTTCAACCCTCTGCCACAGCCAGGGTCACCTCCCACTGAACACGCTGCTCAAAGCCCCATCCAACCTGGCCTTGAACATCTCCAATCCCGTATTATTTCTTAAGAGAGTGTCACCTAAACTCAAGGAACAGAAGCAGCTGTGCTAGACATGTTAACGTTCCCTCTGTAGTTATCTTACAAAAGGCCTCCAAATAGGAACACTTTGGCTCTTGCTTTATCAGAATAACGAATGAGACTCTACAACACACAAGTTCCTCAGACTCCTACTCGCTCCCAGGGACTTCACCTGCAGCATTTCCAAAGCCAGAGCAGGGTGAGGCAGAACAAAACTAACTCTCAGCTGAATGACAGCACTTACGACGCTATGATACCATCTGACCACCTCCATTCACAGTGTTTACGAACTAATAGTGCATTCTCCAGACTCAGTAACCAATATGCAAAGAAGCTTGTTACCCTGCAAACAGTTGTGAAAATAACTCACGGCAGAATCAAAGAGAAGCGTGGGATCCCATGATGAAATGCTTTAATTGCAGAAAAATACAAGGTGCTTTGAAATCTTGTTGAACTGAGGTGAGACATGGCACCCAGAATGGCCTCGGGATGTTTTTCAGGCACAGTTGGGTGAATGACATTGGAGTAAGTGAGGTACGAACCTTCAGGTGCTCTGCAGGAACCAAGCTACTGCATCACTGCTCAGTAACACTGACAAAACTTGGCCACGATGAAGGTTTAAGCTGCTTCCTAATTACAGTGCGGTACTGGGGTAAGACCGAGGGCTCCAGCAATCATCTGCTACTCCTGGAATATCTTAACAAGTTCAGCCTCACGCGTTCATTGCTTAAGATCCACTTGCAGAAAGAGCTCCATATTCTAAAAGTCTCCTATCTTTCAACGTTCCTTTCAAAATAAGGCTTATTTTGCTGAGCCAAGATGCCATTTTCCTGGTAGAACAGCGAAACGTCCGCATGTCAGTGCACAAGATTTTTTTCCTCTCTTTGCAGAAATGTAATAAAACTTCAAAGTAGGCTATTTTAACAAATCATACATGAGTGTGGCTTAGGCGGATGTGTTCAAAGTTGTAATTATTCAACAATGCACTGGAAAATTAAAGTGCATTCCCATTAAAAGCAATTCCAGCAGCTTCCACAATTAAGACATTCGTCAGCTGCTGCTCTCTGGTCGTAAACAGAAGAACTGATTGCCTAATGAAGCTGCAAAGTAAAATAAGTGGATTCCAGAGAACTTCATCCCATTGCATAAACTGTGCTCTTTAGCACTTAATTCCAATATGAGTGCAATATTCACATTATTTTGTAGAATAACAGCTTTAGTATTTCCACAGAACATGAGCCCTTACACAACTGCACATGAGATGCACAGGGATGTCCAGCAGCAACGACGGAGCTACCACAGACTGAACAAACCTCAACAGCACAGGCTCACCCAGCACTTCAAAGAACCATAGAACAGTTTGGGTTGGAAGGGACTTGAAAGCCCATCCAGTTCCAACCCCTGCCATGGGCAGGGACACCTCCTGCTGGATCAGGGGGCTCAAAGCCCCATCCAGCCTGGCCTTGAAAAAAGTTCTGCCCTTTAGGAGCATCATCAAATCACATGTAGTAAAATCTTCAGTACAAGGAATTACCTTTCTCTCAGCTTGATATTGGGTCGATCTGACCACGCATCCCTTTCTGCTTCAATGTGTTAACACCAGATTCATGGTTCCTCTATCTCAATTTTACTCCCAAAACCAGGCTGGACCTTCACATTCCAACAGGAATTAAACAGGAAGGGATCCGCTACTGTTTGCTGTAGGTTTTTATTATAGTTTGGGGTTGAAGTCTTTCAGGAGGCTGCTTGTTTTTTTCAGGTTTTTGTTGCTCTTTGACATTTTAGGTTTGTTGGGCTTTTTTACCTGCTGCCTATCAAATGAACTGATGAAGCTTTATTAAATATTATCTTTTCCTTACTTTAACCCAGTTACAATTCCAGTTAATGGCTTTAAATTTGAAAAGGGGAAAGATTTAGATTAGACATTAAGAAGAAATGCTTCAAACTGAAGGTGAGAAGGCCCTGGCCCAGGTTGCCCAGAGAAGTGGTGGCTGCCCCATCCCTGGAGGTGTTCAAGGCCAGGTTGGATGGGGCTTGGAGCCCCCTGACCCAGTGGGAGGTGTCCCTGCCCATGGCAGGTGGTGGGACTGGATGGGCTTTGAGGTCCCTTCCAACCCAAACTGTTCTGTGTTAACTATCAATCTAGAACTTCAAAAGGCTTTTGCATGAAAATCAGCTTTCCCTCATGTTCACAGTTATATCAAACTCCTTGTGATTCTGCATTTTTATTTTCCTTTAAATGGAACCAAAAATAAATTTTTAGCCACTTAAATTCTTCAAGTTTGTAATGAATTAAAATGTAGATCAGAAAAAAAACCACAAAAAGTTGTATTTATTACTAAGTGTTTCCCACTAGGCATTTAATAAAGCCACAGGTTACTTTTTAAATATTCATTACATGGCCCAAAAGCTTTATTAAGTAGCTAACAAAAATGCTACAAAAAAAAAAATCTAAGTCTTAATCACATAGAAAATATACAGTGTTTTAACAAGAATAAATATGAAAAACAAAGCCATAAATGCAGAAATATGGACTACTATAACTGGAAAATAAGGTTATATTTTCATGTTCACAATTTTATGAAGATTTATTGAAATTGGAACATTATTAGCAAGGAGTCAGATTAAACATGACAGTCATTACTTAAGACTATATTTTTCAATTAAAAAACTGCTTTACTTTGGAGGTGCTGCTGCTTAATTAACATGAAACAAGAAAAATGAGAAACATAGCTGCAACTATTTAAAACAACTGAGTTCTCTGATGAAAAGTTATTCTGGTGACAAAATTTGTGTGTAGATTAAATGCTCTTTAAAGAATGAGTCCTGGTGTTCCAGGCCAGGTTGGATGGGGCTTGGAGCCCCCTGACCCAGTGGGAGGTGTCCCTGCCCATGGCAGGGGGTGGCACTGGATGGGCTTTAAGTTCCCTTCCAATGCAAACTGTTCCATGATTCTACACTATTATATCACACTTGGGAAGAGCACTGTTCCAGTATGGTTACAATTACTTAGCCCTGTTGCATCCCAGCTACCACTATTGATGATACCAATACAGGTAGATGAGTTTGAGGGACATGGTTTAGTAAGGGGACAGGTACAGATGGACTCATTTTCAGAGGACTTTTTGAACCAAATGATCCCATGACTCTACCCTTCAACCTCTGAGTGTGTTATTCTTGACATTCCCATCAAACACACAGAGCGTGGAAAGATTAATAGCTACAAAAACACCCAAGAGCGTCGGGGTCCTGCTGAGGTCTGGCATTAACATCCCAGTGCAGTGTTTTGAAGGACGAATGGCCATTAATCCTTCAATAGCAGCTTCCCCAGCTCACCCCCACACGCTGGAAAAGACTGCAGTTCATTTTCTCTGTCAGTGATTACCTTTCTTATCAGTGCCTACCACTATTTTGAAGGAAGGAAAACGTTTTAAGTTTAGAATGGGAATTTATAGCTGGAAAAACAGTAAATGAACTTTTTTTCCATAGAGAATTTCTAACAGAAATTACTCTGCAATAAATCAGTATTTTCTTCTACATCTCTGCTACCTCTCTTGATTTTTAAGCCCCTCAGAATGGAATCTTCTGATTTCATTTCACCTATCCAGACACAGAGGCTGGTTCTAACAGCAGAGAGCAAAGATACTCCTCAGGCAAGTAATTCTGCTGTCATATTTTTCCTTATCATTCTTACACTCTATAAGCAAGAAATCTACCTTTATGAAGGTGTCAGAGTAAGCTTGTGTAGATTTTCTTCCAATACTTTTTCCCTTGACTGTGCAAAATCAATAGGCAAAGCAGTGTCTGAGGGCTGAGCAACACCCAATATATTGCAGAAGGGAAGAGCTTCGGCAACCAAATAGGACATTTTTTTCTAACAACATATTCCCTCTGTCACCACAGCAGTCACTCTGTTTCTTAAAGTAAAAAGAACAGTGATTCAAAATGCTTAAGGGTAGATCCGATATTAATGCTTTGGTTCAGATTAGAAAAGTGCTTTTGAAGCAAATTCATTGATCATCCCCACTTACTGCTCCTTGGTTCACTGGACAGAGCTGCCTCGGAGCATGTAACTTCATTCCTTTTCAGGCAAGATGAAGCCAGACACATTTAAAATGCTACCTGGTGCTCTGTCCACCGGACCAGACACCAGCAAGCACAAAAGAGTCTCCGAAACACATGTAAATGTGAAGACCGAGTCCTCAACACCAACACGCGGGTGTTCCACACTCTGAATCTGCTCCCTTTCCACCACACTCCTCATTAACGTAGACCAAACCCATGCAAGGAAACCTTCAGTCCATCCAACCTGGCTCTGCAGAACCCAAGGGGTGGGGCAGCCACAACTTCTCTGGGCAACCTGGGCCAGGGCCTCCCCATCCTGAGTATGAAGAATTTCTTCCTAATGTCTAGTATAAATCTTCCCCCTTCCAATGTAAAGCCGTTCCCCCTCGTTGCATCAATCCAGGTCCTTTTTAAAAGTCCATCCCCAGCTTCCCTGGAGCCCCTTTCAGTACTGGAGGCTGCTCTAGGGTCACCCCACAGCTTTCTCTTCTCCAGGCTGAACAACCCCAACTCTGTCTGTCATCATACAGGAGGTGCACCAGCCCACAGATCATTTTCATGAACTCCTCCGGACCCATCCCTACAGTTTCATATCCTTCTTGTGCTGGGGATTCCAGAACTGGACACAAAACTCCAGGTAGGGTCTCTCACGAAAGAGGAGGAGAATCCCTTCCCTCGCCCTCCTGGCCTTGCAACCTTGGATGCAGCCCAGGATAAGGTTGGCACGTTGCCGGTTCATGGCGAGCTTCTCCTCCATCAGTACTCCAAGTCCTTCTCCACAGAGCTGCTCTCAATCGCCTCGTCCCCAACAAGTCTGTATTGAAATCACTCCATTTTCTGCAACCAAGTGCTCAGACAAGCACTCTCACCAGAGACCACTGTACCAGGAGTTCATTTTGCATCTTCCTGCCTTCCACCACACAGCACTGCGCCAAGGGCTGATGCTGTAAGTGGAAACCTGAGCAAGATCAAACACAAAGGAAGAGATCTGCGCTGCACTGCTTTGCTGGCATTTTTCTACCCCATCTTTTGAAGTGAAGCAGGAACTTTTTTTAATCAAATGAAGCTGAAATGTACTTACAGTCCTTCCTGAATACATCTTCAAACAGAAATGCCAGCTTCCAGGCTCTGACAGAATGACAAGATACTACAAACAGAAATCCCTTCGTAGCAAAGAACACAGCAATAAAGTTCAAGAGCAAGAGCAGATGTTGTTCTGTCCTCCAGGTCCAGATCACAACCTGATTAGACAGCGGCAAGGCACGCTGCTTCTCACCGCAGTGGCAGCTCCAGCATCTCTTTAAATCATAGCCCAAGGATTCCATTCCTCTGTGCAGACCACGATTTCATTGACTTTCAGGTTTTGAGGGGATATGCTTAGGAAATTAATATTTCCTCCTCATAATATAAAAGCACTTTTCCATTGAACCAAGTCTATATCCAATATCAGGAAACAGTACCACACAGTGGCAAAGACATCAGGAAGTACAAAAATTAATGAACAAGGATTTATCTCCTATCTCCATAAGAGCATTTACACCTCCAAAAATGAAGGGAACATTCTTATCTTTTATCATAGAATGTTCTGAGTTGCAAGGGACCGACAAGGACCATGGAGCCCAACTCCTGTCCCTGCACAGGGCAACCCCAACATTCACACCATGTGTTCAAACACTCCCGGAATGTTGTCAGGCTTGGCACTATGACTGCTTCCCTGGGGAGCTGTTCCAGTGCTCCACTACTCTCTGGGTGAAGAACTTTTTCCTAATGACCGACTTAACCCTCCCCAGCATCTTCCTGACATTCCCTCAGGTCCTATTTCACTGAAGTGAAATCCAATGAATTCGCTCTTTAAACAATATTTCAGTTTTCATACACAGAGCCACAGGTCTTTTCCTTTCAACAGTTCATCTGCAATTCCTGTTTGCTTCGGTTATTATCATCAACAGAAAACTAATTACCTAGCAACGTACATCTGACATTACTTATGTCCTAAAGATTTGACCAATGTTGCCTTGGCTTTGTCATAAAGAAAAAAAAATCACATTACTCTTTTCATCACCTGAAAAAATGCATACACTTCAATTATTTAAAAATAAATTTATTTAATTTTAAGACAGTATCAGCTGAATTTTCCAGTCTATTGCAACTATCATCCTATCAGGTTTCATGACAACCGTTAAATCTCTTTGTCACACAATAAAACGTCAGGTCCATGGGTGACCATTCCTAATTGTCCTGCTATTTCCAAGGTGATCTGATCAGCTACGTGACTAAAAGCTCTTCCTTGGGAGACTTTTCCAGTTGGCAAGAACCAGATAGCAACAGAGCTGTTGCTCTCCCACCATTCTAGGGTACCAGGCTCCTGGACTTCAGGTAAGTCACCTCGTTCACCCACCCGTCTCCCAGGATGACCAAAAAACATAGCAAAGCTCCTTTCCCACACACCTTTGCTGCACAGAGAAGGGCATTACTGCCCAAGTAAAGGCAAAAGGATAAATACTCTCTAATCACCCATCATTTGGTCTCCATTGAGAGTACAGATAGCAATTCTTTCAGAGAGCAGAGGGGAGCAGCCTGATGGAAGCAGAGACACTGCGATCAGTCTGGGTTACAGAAAGGAGTGCACCGGGTGAGATACTGAACTCTGAGCACGGTGCTCAGAACCAACCCAGCTGCACAAAGTACCTGCAACCGCGACGCTCCCAGAATATTCGCCAACTGCTCACCACTACGCAAACTCTTCCAGTGAGAACTCCAAGTCTGATGATCTCTGTCCTCTCGAGGCACTACCAGGCAGGTTCCCAGGTCCCTGTGCTCCCACAAACACACCCTGATGGTGACAGGTTGCAGGCAACCCCAGTGGTTCACCACAGGAGTCACCCATCGCTTGAAGCACATTGGATTTGCATTCACCCATGAGCTTAGAGACGCTGCTGCTGGCTTTATGCACAGCAAGGAGCACTCAAGCACATCATGACAACAGCCTCAGTGGCATCACAATTTTTTGACCATACCACATTTTTAATGATACCTGTCGATATTTACATAATGAAATTAAAGAGTAACAGCACAAGCAACAGGATAATAAAATGTTTGTTATGTCGTAATCACAAGTCATAAGGGAAAATACAAATTGGTTCCCCCAGATACACAAGAAAATTGTGACTTCATACAAAATTGTATTTTTGAGAAAATAAGTTGATGTGTGCCACATGTCTTCACATGGATGCCTTGAAAAGCAATCTGTATTGAAGTTCACTCATTATTTGCCATTGTCTCCCTCTTTGCTGTGGATTTCTGCAATACCTGAAAGCACTGCAGTTTTCCAGACTCCCATTATAAAAAAAAAAACACAACAGGTTTACTTACGCATTAGGTTGTAAATGTGCTTTTCTGCAACGTGTTCCGTAAACAGCTTTATAAGGTCATCTTTTAAGTCTCTGTTAAGCTTGGTTTCTATGTAAAATTTATTCTGGAAAATAAGACAGAAGTTTCCAAGTTTGTTTTTCACAAAAGCAAATAAAGTAAACTCACTTTTTCCTGAATAAAAACAGTTCAATGTTTTAAAACTCTAGAATATTTGATCTGTAAAGTGCTTCTTCGGTGACTGCATGGATACAACATAGAACCTTTCCGTAAAACAAAACCCCATATATTTATAATTAAGAACGCATGTGGTACTATCAGTAACAAACCTACATACAGGCAACGTCTCCAAGTGATTAAGCCATTAAAATAATATCAAATAATTATTACAATAATAAATCATCAGTACAGCTATCCACTTCTGTGGATCACTGATAATCTTCACAGGACAGATACTCAATCAATTATGGAAATACATGATATATAAAAATCTATAGAAAACTAAAACTACCATAAAATTTTTAGGATTCAGCTACTTTGATCCACTCAGCATCACTAATAAATTCACCTCATCAGCTGCCAAAGGAAATTCCATAACTGAGTTCCTGAAGGACCTCCATACCCAACATCCTATCTGGAATTATCCCTCACTTCCCAGTCTGCCATTAATAGTGAGATGTCTTGGCTGTATTTTATTCTTAAGTGGAGTTTAAGTGTTGGAAAAAATGGTTCCAAGATAAATCTCCTATTGTTACAGTACTGACATGGAAGAACAACAAATTAATTCATCTGGACAACTTGGGTAGAAGAGTTAAACAGACACAGTAATAGAAAATCAACTTCATAAATAACAACACACTGGGACACTTATGAGAGATGGAGAAAGGGATATGAAGGGAGAAAGGTTTCTCCACACTTTAAATCACATTTTTCTCCTATAGTTTACAGCATTAACACAACTAGAACAAACCCTCAGAACATTATTAGAGCAACCTCTACTTTTGTTTTGTGAAGCCCATTCTCCTGGCCATTACCAGAACTGCACCCATTCCATAATAAACTCTCCATGCAGAAACCACCTACATTTTCAGGCAAGCATTCAGCAGCGGTTATTTACCTTTAATGGAAAACTGAACCTGTTAGAACAAAGGCAATCCAAGGCTTGAACACACCCCCCTGTTGAAGTTCAGGTTTGCTGCAGTGATGGACAATAAGCATAAATTGATTTTCTACAAATTTACAAACTTCCTCCTGCTAGTTCCCTCTCCGAAGCTCTCCTACCTGTAGAGGTTTTACCAAGGGCTGTTAACTCAGGCAAATCCCCCTCAACTGGGCCCATTCTTTGAACAAAGACTGAAGGAAAGGCTCTGCAGACAGAATAATCTGTCTTGTAAGAATCAGAGTAACTTCATTTGTATATTTTTGGTCCACAGTGAGTTACCTTCGCAACAGAAATGTTAAGCTACACACCATGCTACAGTCTTCCATCACCTAACTTCATCAACCACTTCCACCTTGAGCTTTCTGACCACACGCTACTGTGTGCCCACTGTGACACAGAGTGACCAGAGCATCCCAGCACAAGCCTGCTGACCTGAAACAAACCTGACAATCTCAAACTACTCTTTCTTACAAGCTGACAGATGAGATGCACCCAGCTGAGGAAATCACTTACTCTCTTCCTTTCCCTTCTTACATTAAGAGCAGCTGGCAACACATGCAACCTGTGATGCTGCCTTTTGTTCAAGAGTTGGAAAGCCTGTACTTTAAGTTCCATAACTTGGAAAGCAACAGAAAAACCCCAGCAGTATCAAGCAGAGTTCAACGCCACAAACAACAGCTCTAAAATACTCCTCACATTTACTGACTTGGAAACATACTTTAAAATAGATGTTACACCTGTAAGAGTTTAAATAGTGAAAAACCATCTAAAGTAAGTACTTGGTGTGCTTTCAGTGCTGAAAGGAGATGACAGAAGAGCTGCTCCCTCCACATTCTTGTTAGTGGAACAACTGGAAGGTTTGCTGTATAAGGTGTCTTTACCAAGGCTGCACCAGTGTTTGCTGAAAAGCATGTCAAGTCACCTAACGGTGTAACTGAGAGGTACAAGGTGAGCAGACAGCAACACCTGCAAAGTCAGATACGCTTTAAGCATGCCTTCCACTACCCAGCATGTCATAAAACAATCTGGCAATGTTGAAAGACATAACGGTATTAATGATATTAAAAGCAGAACAATACATACTTGAAAGAAAAAACTGTATGAGAGTGCTTATCATCTCATTCACAAATATATAAATGCACACTCACATGTGTTTGTGTACAGACACATACAAAGTGCCCTCTAGCTGATAAGCACCAAAGTGCAACACCACCCAGAGCAGTAATATCTCAGAGGCAATGAAAAAACCTCTTAACCAGCCTAAAACCACAAAGCTCACTAACGCCAGGCTCCTGTGCCACAAGATAACAGATTATCAGCTACATCTCGAAGTATAATTAACAACTGAGAAGCTATTATATAAAAGCATATCATCTGAAAGTAAATTGTAATTTTTTCTTGAAGTGGAAATGTGATTTTTATTCATTCCTGTGTATTCATTCCTGTGTATTCATTCCAGCATACTGTGATACGTACAATCTGGGAGCATTCAGAATAACCTCAGTTAGATTTACAAAGCTGTTATTCCCTAGGAATCTCCTCAGGAATAAAGCACTGTGTGCTAAGCCAACTTCCAGTTTAATTTGCTTTATCTGCAGTTACATCCCAGAACTTCTGAAAGACCTTAAACCCACAGAATTTGAGAGACAAAAGTGCTTTGGGCTTCCATGCTTTCCTGAAAAGCGACTGAAAACTGAAAAAACCCATCACGATGTGAAAAAGCAAACCAGTAGTGCTGCTAGCGAAAGGAAGAAAACGAAAACTCCCTCCATCGCCAAGTCAGCCCTCTCAGCCATCGCTCAGGATAAGCTTTGAAACCCACCTTGGTCACCAGACACAAGCAGGTTAAGAAAAGCCCTTTCCTGCATTCCCACCATCCACATACAAGAACATGGCTCGGCACGTGTCAGGAAAAAGAAGGAAAGTGGTGCTTTTGGTATCAAAACATACAGGGCTAAGCATAAGGCAATGCCTTTTTTGGCCACCAAGGGACAAAACCATGTTCCAGTTGGACAAAAAGCTTTTAGGTTATCCTTGGCTTCCTAGATTTTTAAATATTTAAATGCATGTTACAAATTTCCATAAGCATCTATGTAATTATCTTTTCAGAACAAAATTTATCAGCACAACTCAACAGCCTCAGAAACTCCTGATTAAAGGAATCCCATCACTGCCAGAAAACGAACGATGCTATCTCTGATAAAAAGACAGAGTTCAACAACTCAGTCCTCTTTCTTTAAAAATACATTGAAAAGTACCTATTAAAGTAACTGCAAAGATGTAATTTATATTGTAGAATAATTAGGCTTTCAACTCTCACAATTATTTAATTGTATTTTCTTGTCTAAATAAGGAAACCGTTGCTGCTACATGACAGAAAACTCACTTAGACACTGCAATGTAAACTGCAAGAGTGGCTGGACAGAAAAGTGCTTCTAAACAGATACCAAGAACATTAAGAGGAAAGCATTTTTCATCGTGACTTCTCTAGAAATATTTTCCACACATACACAATATATTATTAATTTCAGAGAAAAAGTATGAGACTTAATCTGACATCACCCTTCAAAGCCAGCCAGATCAGCCTGGCATTTGGCAACAGGAACACATAAATAAGTCACTACTCTCAGGCCTAACTTGAATAAAGTTAATTAAATGAGAAAGGGTTTGTAGGAACAGAGCTTTATTGCCTGAACAAAGCATCAGTCATGCTTTAAAGAAGCTTTACCTTCAAAATAAGAGAGTACTTTCATTTTCCTTTGTTCACACATTTAAACTAACTATCTAACTACTCATTTTACACATCTGTTTATAAGTCCTGAATCCTTTTTACTACATTCAGGTATCAGACTCAAACTCCAAAAAAGAAATAATATAATCATACAACGGTTTGGGTTGGAAGGGACCTTAAAGCCCATCCAGTTCCAACCCCTCTGCCATGGACAGGAATATCTTCCAATGGATCAGGTTGCTGAAAGCCTCATCCAGTCTGGCTTTGAGGGATATGGCATCCACGACTTCCCTGGGCAGCCTTTGCCAGGGCCTTACCACCGTTATTGTGAAGAACTTCTTCCTAATGTCCAATCTCAACCTTATTCCTTCCCATATAAAGCCATTCCCCCTCATACTATCACCACAAGCCCTTGTAAAAAGCCCCCCCCTCCCCAGCTCTCCTGGAGCCCCTTTCAGTACTGGGATGCTGCTATGAGACCTCCTCAGAACCTTCTCTTCTCCAAATGCCAATGCAAGGGCATTTTCTGGGAGGAGGGCAAATTTCATTACTACAAAAGCAAGCAATAAAAGTCTTGGCACTTTGGCAAAAACAATGCAAATTATGAACTTCTTCAGAGGTATTGAAGACTTTATAAATTACAAAATCAGCATGACAAACACACACAGCCAATAGTTTTTGAAATTCTGCAAGAATGCCTGACAGTGCTGTGAACGGGACCTGAAAGGAGGTTGTATCAAAGTGAGTGTTGGTCTCTTCTCCCAAGTAACAAATGACAGGATGAGAGGAAATGGCCTCAAGTTGCACCGGGGAGGTTTAGACTGGATATTAGGAAAAATTTCTTCACTACAGGGGTTCTCAGGCACTGGCAAGGCTGCCCAGTGAGGTGGTGGAGTCCCCATACCTGGAGGTGTCTAAAACATGGGCAGACAAGGTGTTCAGGGATGGTTTTGTACCGGAAAGGTACGATTGGACTCTTATCTCAAAGGTCTTTTCCAACCAAACAATTCCACAGTTCCATGAACGTAAGCCTTAAGCCAGAGAGTAGTTCAAACTGTATTATTGAGTGACACAGCCTTTTCCCAGACACATTTCTTTGTCTTGTCCTGATTTATGCAATTTGAAGGCAAGAAACAATCCTCTTCATGACTTGCCCAAACTACCAAGCCAACAAACTCTCCCTGTTCAAAAAGACAAATATAATGGCTTATTTGGGAAGGCTTTTTTCCAATCAAAATAAAAAACATTTCCCCCTGCTCCCAGGAAAGAAATACCAGGGCAAAAACCAACTGCGAAACTCAACATTTAAAAGCACAGCTTCCCCTCCCTCTCCCCACACAACTTGATCAGGATGTACGCAGTTAGCAAAGCCATGCATGAATCAAACTCTACAAGACAAAAATCATTATAACTGCATTTTATTCTTTTCACTTTCAGTCAGTGTCTTGTGTACAGACATATTTATTCAAAAAGAATTCTCTAACACTTACCATATATATGAAAAGAGGCACAATGCTCTGCAATGCTCCCATATACTGTCCAAGAGCTACGTTAAATCTTTCAATATAGAGATCTGGAGGGCTGGCCTGCAAGAAACCATAAAAGTCAGGTTGGGATTGGAACAAAAAAAAAGATCTGCAACAGCATAGGCTTTGCTTTCATAGCAAACTCAAAAAATACTGGATACACCAAGCCCCACACAAAACAAGGCACACATCATCCTGGAGTTTCTGCTAAAACTCCCTCCAGCAAGAACACTTTTCTTCAGTAATGGGTTTTCACTTTAGACTGTCATTGCCCAAAGGCTGTGTTCAGGAAAAAATAGAGTACATCTGTAAGAAACCAGCATTTAGTACCTGCAAATAAAAACACTTCTTAAAGACCAGACTTTCATTTTGAAAGAATTGTCATACATAGGATCCATAAGCCAATTCCAACAAGCACTGCAGCGTGTGCTGCGACCCCCTGAAAGCTTTTACTCCAAGACAGCAGGGTAGCATTAAGCTGCTGCTGTCAGAGTGGCACATCCTCCAGCTCCAGAGAGCACTGTCCTTCACAGAAAACACACTTCAGCTTTTGCTGGGCCGCCTAAGGCAAGGCAAGCAGTCAGAGTATCAAGTTGGAGGTAGCATGAAGCCATGTCTTCAGATAGAGCTCCACATCAATGTCCCTCACTCCAGATCAGGCTCACAAACGGGTCCAGAGGAGGAAACGAAGATGAGGGCTGCAGCACCTCTGCTATAAGGACAGGCTGAGAGAGTTGGAGTTGTTCAGCCTGGAGAAGAGAAGGATCCAGGGAGACCTTAGAGCAGCCTCCCAGTACCCAGAGGGGCCTACAAGCTAGGGAGGGGCTTTCTACAAGGGCCTGGAATGACAGGACAAGGGGGAATGGCTTTAAATTTGGAAAGAGGGAAGATTTAGATTAGACCTTAGGAAAAAATGCTTCAAGATGAGGGTGGGGAGACCCTGGCCCAGATTGCCCAGAGCAGTGGTGGCTGCCCCATTCCCGGAGGTGTTCAAGGCCAGGTTGGATGGGGCTTGGAGCCCCCTGATGCAGTGGAAGATGTTCCTGCCCTTGGCAGAAGGTTGGAACTGGATGGACTTTAAGGTCCCTTCCAACCCAAACCATTCCATGATTCTATGAAAACCTATTGCCGTCCCCCAACACACGGCAACACCCTGCAGCCCCAAGCAAAACCTGGCTACAGAAAAGCTGAACGGGCAAACTTTATGACAGGCCTTGTAGAGCCCACAGGGACAGCACCACTATTTTCTTTGTGCTATACCACTTTTGCCAGGGAAGGAAACAAGGAAACTAAAAAGATCTGTTTTGCAGCAAGCTGAGTCAAACTGAGAAGGGAACAAGAGAAAAGAGAAGCACTAGCCATCATTTCTTTCATAAGTATTTACTCTGAGGGATGCAAGGGAGCTGTGTTAGCATTCGAGAGCGCATTACGCACCCAGGGATGGAAGAGGAGCTGGGTAACGTGTTTCTCCACTCTCCCCTCTCCATTCCAAGCCACCCATACACGGCGCTCGGCCTCTGGCCCAGCTCCCCTAGTTGGTCTTTCCCGAGGAGGGGGCAGGTTCCCACTGTTCACACACACCCATACGCACCCAAGGACTAATCATTGCTGGCTAATAACAACCAAAGCTCCTCTTCCCCTGCCTCATGTTCCTCTCTGACAGCACGAAGCCACAAGAGGATGGAGAAGGCAGCAGTGAGCGGGATCTTGCAAGAAAACAAGCTGAGAGATTTCTCTAAAGCCAAAGCATCTGCAGGATGAGAAACGCTCAAGGGGAGCTGCACCTCAAAAACCTTATCAGAACATAAAGCTCTTATCTTTACAAAGCAGACTGCTCAGCTTTTGTATGAACATTCACCAGGGGCCCCGAAAACACAGGTAAAATTTATGTTGACTTTTTGTTCTACTAAAAATCCTACATTTATAGAAGTATTTTCCCCTTTAAACTCATTTTTTTCACCTCCTTCCTTAACACACTTAATAAACACGTGGGTAATTTTCACAGCAAACATTGATACAGAGCAGGCGTTTCAGGAAGGAAAGCAAAACTGGCAAGGGAAGAAAGAGCATTATTCCACACGCTGTTGCCACAGGTTAGATATGGTTATTCCTCATTTTGATTCAACGTTTTTAATCTCACTGCAGACGCAGTTCTCGGGGGCAGCCAAACAGGTTTTAGTTCAAAATGCCAACAAGGTATAAAAGTGACTCTGAACTTCAAGGACTCCCTTTCATACAAAATTATGTATATGATTTGTTGCAAATAACACGCAGTGAAATCTGCATTTCTAAGCAGTACGGGTTCCTGCCTCACTCCTTTTTAACCTCAGCTTTAAACACGGTTATGCTTTCCAATTATGAAGACTTGGTAGACAGCTTCTAAGATGAAAAAGGAAAGTTCTACTTCAAAGAATATACGAGGCAAAAGCACACCATGGCCTGACACCAGGCACCACTCTGCTCTCACTGACAGCGTCCACTCTTCATTAAGAAAAGAACAGAAACAAGTCACTGGACAGTCCACGATTTACTGCCATGGACAGACTCCAGGAACGGCACACAGCCACTCTGCCACCCTTCCTACAGACTGATACCTTGTTCCTCTGCTGAAGATGAAAACTCTCCTGCCAGCCCACCTCGCAAAGCCTATGTCACAGCGAGTGAGACATTCTAAGACGGAACAACTGCACACCCAGCTGCCTCCTGAGAACAACATCAAGAGTCCTTTAAGGACCTGAACAAGGCTCAGTGCCGGGTCCTGCACCTGGGTCACAAAACCCCATGGAACACTCCAGGCCTGGGGAAGAGCAGCTGGAAAGCTGCCTGGCAGAAAAGGTGCTGGTCAAGAGTGGCTGAACATAAGCCAGCAGCGCCCCACGTGGCCAAGAAAGCCTCCTGGCTTGGATCAGCCATGGTGTGGCCAGCAGGACTAGGGATGGGATCATCCCTCTTGGTGCTGGTGAGGCCCCGCTTCAAATCCTAGGTCCGGTTTTGGGCCCGTCACTCCAAGAAGGACATTGAGGGGCTGGAGCGCGTCCGAAGAAGGGGAACGGAACTGAAGCCCAGAGATTCTGGGAGCAGCCGAGGGCCCTGAGCCTGTTTAGCCTGAAGAAGAGGAGGCTGAGGGGGGACCTTTTTGGTCTCTGCAGTTCCCTGAAAGGAGGCTGTAGCAAGGTGGGTGTTGGTCTCTTCTCCCAGGCAACAAAAAACAGGACAAGAGGAAATGGTCTTAAGTTGCACCAGAGGAGGCTGAGGCTGGAAATTAGGAAAAATTTCTTCATGGAAAGTGTTGTCAAGCATTGGAAGAGGCTGCCCAGGGAGGTGGTTCAGTCTCCACCCCTGGAGGGATTTAAAGGACGTGGAGATGTGGCGCTTAGAGACGTGACTTAGTGGTGGGTTTGACAGTGGTAGGTTTACAGTTGGACTCGATCATAAAGGTCTTTTCCAACCTACATGATGCTGCGATTCTGCAACACCTGGAAGCTGCTGACCACCACCATTCACATTCAGTGTTTCACGTCAAGCCTCAACAGTCAAGACACAAAGAGGAAAGCACATGCTACCTGACTCTGCTTGTTTCAAGGAAACCACCAAAATACAAACAAAGAAAAGCCTGACAATCAAACTCTCCTTAATTACTGCTTGACTGGTAACAAAAAAACCCAAGCCAAACAAAAATCAATAATAAGTATTTTCACAGCTCATCTATTAATTATAATCTGTGTGGGGAAAACAGAACCATCTGGTTTCCATTCATTAGGGTGCTTCTGCTTAAAACTGCTGGACGGAAATCAATTACTTGTTTGAGCACAGGAACTTTCTCCACATCTCTACAGTCACATTAATAAGACAATAACTGGAGTGGGACTAGTTTTATATAAACTACATGAATGTTATAAACTAAAAAGCAGTGCATGGCATCAAATTCATGAGTAAACAGATGTTGCTAAGATTCTTCTATTAAGTGGTCATTATTAGAGTAGAGCTTGCATTCAATATCTATATTTATTCAGCTATGGCTAATAGAAAAAATTATAAAGAAATCACTTAGGCTGACATTTTTCACCCTTGGTCTTAGCCCAGAAAAGATAACAGGTACATTCAGCTGTTTTAATTACAGGGAAAGGTCATAATTCAACATGACATTTAGTTCTTACAACCCTTCTGAAAATATTGTTTAAAAAGCACTCCTATCTTACCTGAGGGACGTATTACAGAAGCTATTCAAATAAAGAAAAATCTACTGCCAGCTAAGGTTTTCCAGGAAGGAAAAGGATTCTTCATTCCTTCCCTTCCCATTTTGAATCCTATCAAACTGTCAATTGAATTTCGGGGTTTTTTTTCCCCCTTCAGACATGCTATACATGGAGACACCTTAAATCCTCTCCTACAGCTGTTCTCACCTGACACTCATCGGGTGAAGAATGGTTCTCCAGTAGCAGCTCTGCAATGTGTCCACCCACGAGAGCACTGAACATTTGGTCAGGGTTCTCAAACTCTGATGCAATTGCGCTTGCTGAACATGATCAGCTTGGTTTTACTTCTTTGCATAAAATACTACGGCTGCTGATAAAGTTGATGTTAAGGACAATTTAATATCCTTACACACCACGGTGGATATCTCGGCATGAAGAGAAGTAACAAGAAAACACATTTGAGAAAGGAAGACAAGTAGGACAGACATTCTCAAACATAAACAAGCAGAGACCCAGTATGCCAAATAATCCTTCCCTTCTTGGAAACCAAATGTCTAGGCTTTTCCATGAGCTTGTGGGCAAAAAAAGAGCATACGGAAAAGATGCCGTTGTTTTCAGTTTTAATCTCACTTTGAACACACAAATGAAACCAGAACACACACTGTTGGCTCAAGACAACTCAGAAATAGCTCACAAGACAAACGGTGACAACAGTCCTTTACTGAGGAACACGAAGTTAATCTGTTTATGAACAGTTATCTGGCACAGTCAGCAACATGTTCAGTAAAGCTCACATTCCTGTGTTGAATGAGCAGTTCCACTCTCCTGGGAACAAGCTCACTGCCAAAACGCCAGCATATATTGCTGCTGCATCTCTCCCACGCCTGCCAAGTGAGAAGGGAGAACGGCGATGACTACACAGATTAACCTGCTATTCATGGAAGCAGCCTGAATCTTCTAAACCAGCTTCTGTTCATTCTAAATAAAACGTCTTTTGTTTCATTTGCCTTGCAGACCATTTCCATGATGCCCAGGTCTACCCTACTCAACAAGGGTACTATTAACACTTTCTACAAAAAGCAGACACCAAGGCAAAGTAAGATTCATTCAAACACTGCGAATTGCCATTCAAGTTTGCACTAAAAACTGTTCAGAGATTTAGGACCTCGTGATGTACTCACTCACGTAACTGTCTGAGAGCAGATGTAGGCCACGGTTTCACTCCTCACACTTGTGAAACAAAGACTCTGTACCTAAGGACCATCCAAACTCTTATTTAACAGTAACAAATTTTCAGAAATGTTTCCATCTAGGAAATACAGCACAAACGAATATGTATTTACTTAGATAATTATACCAGGATCTGCAACGGCCAGTGTAGCATGGCAAGGAACTGAAAATGACTGCAGGAACACGAGCCTTTTCAAAAAGCTGCAGGCAAGGACGCTTGTCTCAGTTTAGCTCGCTTGTGACAACGTCATTTTTGGTGGTAATTCTGGCAATATGGCGATCCCTACCTCTGGCCAAAAGCCATCTTTCCGATGTCCACATGGGAAGGTGCTCCTTCTGGTTTCTGCTATCCAAGTTCTTCTCCTGAACCACCCATTTGATTGGATTCAGTGTGATTCACAGCATGAAAGGCTTGTTTCACGCACAATTAAGCAATGTTCCCCCAGCAAAACTGACAGATAAATGCCTACAGCTCTGGATGTTTGGGGGGTTTTGTTTCATTTTGAATATTAGGGACCAGATAAATGGCCAGTCTGAGTCTCTTCTTAAAAAGTGGACTGTTGATACTTGTAGATCACACAATTGACTCAAATGGACTTTAATCTTAAAGACAAGTGATTTAACATATTTAGTAAGAAAAAAGTTAGGAAACTCAAGTTCTCAATTTCCATTTTCCCTTCCACTTCTGATCATTTCTATAGGCAGAACACAGGAGGCAGATTTGAGTCTGAGAAACTACTGCAACTACGGATATTATTTCAGGGTATCAACTAATTTCAAATTAGTGAGTACTGATTTGAGTGTTATCTGCAAGAGGTGAGATATCAATCATGAAGGCTCACTGCTTCTCATCTGCTGAGCAAGTCAGGCAGTGTCCACACAGAGCATAATGAAAATGGGCTCCTTCATGTGGATGGCGAATATAACCTGGCCTCCTGTTGGTACATTACCAATGCTGATGAAATTATGATTAGGCAATCTGATTTACTAAGTTTACACCAAGAAACAGCCACAGATGATGTTGTCAACATCTCTACTTGACAGACTGGCATAGCTGTGCAATCACAATATAGCACTATATAAAGGTAAAGTAACCATCAATGCAACTCGAAAGGAAAGCAAAATGTATCAGCAATCTGGGATAAAATGACCTTAAAGTATAAAAATCAAGAACTGTGATGAGATGGTGCTCTGTGTGTAACCCTGCCCACAGAGAGGCTCAGTTTTATCAGTGCCTCAAAGTGCTACTTGGATGCGTTTTCATACCACCCTGACCATACTAAAAGCTAAGTGAAGCTTCACTAGGTCAAGGTGAAAAACAGCTTGAGCTTCATGCTTTTACTCCTGTAATCAGAAGCAATACTGGACATTACACAACTGTTGTTAAAAGACAAATAAGGAAGTTCAGAATCTAATCTGAAGCTTCCAGTAAAGCATCTGTATTTATCAGATTAATATTGGGCAGGAGATGACTGGCTCCTCTCCACTGGGTGGCCAAACTCCGTATGTCACAAGGGACAAGCAGAAGGTAAACATGAGAGAGGAAAAAAAAGGAAGAAAAAGGCAAGGAGGAAACAGGTTGCCCACAACAGAGATTGCTGACATATTTTTAAGAGCAGATGGCAACCAACCGTGACGTGATACATGGCCCTCAGCTCCCGGAGATCTGGCAGCCCTCAAAACAGAGGAACAGCTCGTACAGTGACCTGACTGCAAAGCACATTTTTCCAAAGACATAATAAGGGAGAAGGGATTTTCAGACACTGGTTCAGGAGCTGACAAGACAGAAGGCTGAGAAGTTGTAAGGATTAATGAAGCAGGAAAGCTTGCTGGCATTGCACAGTGAAGATCCTAAATCTAGTTTTCCTGTGGGCCACACAGCAACCACACAAATTATCTACCAACATTGGAGACTGCTCAGTTCAGTAGTGTTCATTATAAAAAAAAATACAATATTCACAATTTCAAAGAGTACACATACACACAGACATACATATCACAAGATATAATAATAGAGAAGAACCTCAAACTGCCTGGAGTGTTCAAGAGCCTCAGTACACTATCAGCAATTGGCTCCAAATTCAATCCAGTGCTTTCAGACAGATGGAATCTGAGCAAGAAATTCTGGTGTTGTAGCTCTGCCAGCTTTGTTTGATTTAAAATACAAACAATGCAAAGAAATGAGTGTTTGTTTAGTCAGAGAAAGACTGATTCTCACTTACTAACTTCAAGGAACATAAAATTACATACAGTTTATGAGCTCAATTGGTTTTGGTGAAGACAAAAAAAAACAACACACAAAACCCCACAGATCTCCTTCTCCTTTCTGTAAATAAAGAGGGCGCAACACAACAAAACTGCTTTTCAGCTCTCAGCTATTTCCTAAAGGAATTATTGAGATTATTCTACCTAAAGTGAAAATATTTCACTACACTTGGACAAAAAAAGCTACTTCTACCATGGGCCAGCTCAGTACACTTTGATTGTCAGAGCTTAAGTGCTTTCCATCATCTTTTAGTAAAGAGATGAAATGGGCAGAGTACTGGATTTCAAATTACTTCATTGAACTACAAAAGACTAAGTTAAGCCAGAAACACTGGGGCCTCGTGCAAATATAGTTTCATTCACTTTAAAGAGAGGTTTATTTAATTTGAAAGCATATCCCAGTGTATCCACCCTCTCTCACAAATCTCAAGGACTCAGCACTGGCCCACAAAAGCAGTGGGCATTATTTCCAACTACCACATAATGGGCAGTGTCCATCACCAATAAAACAGTATCACAGTACCATATTTTCAAATAAAGCATCTTGGAAAAATCATCTGCACACTGCAGGCTCCAAAGAACTCAAAACAATGGAAACGTGTTCATTTACCCTTTCACAGAACGGTCATCCAGCCCATCCAGTTCCACCTCCTGCCATGGTTCAGGGACAGTTCCCACTGGATCAGGGGGCTCCAAGCCCCATCCAGCCTGGCCTTGAACACCTCCAGAGATGGGGCAGCCACCGCTTCTCTGGGTACCCTGTGCTAGTGTCTCATCACCCTCACCTTTTTTTTAAGCCACCCTCTTTGTTTTTATTTAAGCACACAGAATCCAAAAACCTGATCAGTGCAAGAATAAGGGAAATTTAATTCTTTATTACAAGAAGCTCCACGCAGCAACACTCAGTCTTACTAACGCAGATGAGCTGGCCAGACATCAAATGCAAGAATGGAAGGCGAACCTTGCTCAGTCTGTCCACAACTGAAACAGCCTGAAGAGAAGATAGTTTACTCACACCCTTAGTGAGGAGGGATGAGCTGATGGTCTGATGACGAGCAATTCATCTCATCTAAACGTACTTCTCTGCAGGCAACACTCACTGCTTCTCACCCAATGCCCAACATGCAGAGAGTACGCCAGCCGACCCCCATTTCACAGTGCCTCTGCCACCACTAAAATGCAATTGTTTTTGAGGCAAAAACATGTGAAACAGGCCTTCATGAATGCACATAGCAACAAACACCAACACCACACAAAATGTCTTGCAGTCTGGAAGAGCTGAATTCACAACAGGGGCTGCCAAGGGAGTGTATGTATGTCCCTGTGTGACCATCAGGCCCCAGCAGCACCCAGGACACCCAGCTCAGGACACCCACGTGCCCGCTGCTCTGCTGAGGTTGGCTGACCAGGCGAGCTGAGGGCGAAGCACTTGGCCAGAAAATAAATAAAAATCAAAAGGGAATTTCTGAAGTGAATACCACGCGGAAAGAAGACAAACTAATCAGGTTAGACCCATGAAGAGCAAGCCTGATCGGTCCCCTGAGATGCTCCCGTTTATACTATTTGGAATACGACAGTTTTACTGCTGTTGATGAGTGGTTCTTGTAGGAAACACCTTGCTCCAGCACGTTGGTTACATGCAGATATTCTGCAATCCACCTGCCAAACTGTTCCACTTCCACGCAAAGAAGTTGCTCAGCTTGTCCAGAATGAGACACCGTATTTGCCTGCCACGTCAGCTTTCGTGACCATCTGCTTTCTCACAGAAACCAACATTCCTGCTTATATTGGGCTACATCTGCACTGTCTGCATGTCAAAAACAGAAATTATCCTGCATCAAGTCACACCTTGCCAATTAAACATTCTGCAATTACATTAAGTATTGTTGGCAGGTGAAAGGCATTTATGTCAGAGAAAGCAAAACACCATGTATTGTGTATTAAAAGGATTCACATATCACAGAAATAGTGTGGTTTGGGATGGAAAAGACCTTACAGATCACCCAGTTCCAACCGGAAACTCCCAAGTGACCAACATTTACAAGGTAATTTGTTGCTCTTGTTGCTAGGGTAAAGATCTAAAACCACATTTCCAACATCAAACCCAAGTGACTGAGTGTCACCGAAACCTTTTAAGATCGAAGAGATGTCAGGATAATAAAATATATTATAGTAAAGTCATTTCACATTCCAGTGTTAGTAAAACTCGTGCATTTGATTGTGCTGTAAAGAAACTTCGAGCGGCTCGGAAAGATGGATTTTCCAGCCAATATCAGAGTCGCGTTTGCATCAGACAAAACTCATAATATATTTGAAGATGATATCATGAAGTATTACAGCCCTCTTGCCACCTACCACAAGGCGTGCCTAACCTACGTAAGGGAATTTTGTAAGACAAAAATTGCATTAAGTAGTTGTCTCAACAGCTGACATTCAAAAGGCAGCTTTGTTTTTAGGCAGAAACACCTAAGTGCTAAAACCAACTTTAAAAGTAGCTGCCTCAGTCAGTTTTAGATCTTTAAAGGAAACAATCAAGGATTACCACAATGTAAAGAGTTTGGGGTATTCCCAAATTCAAAACCAAGGAACACAGTACGCTGCCATGAGATGTATCAGAAGAACTGGCCAAACCTGTAGAGCTGCAAGGATCCAGAGTTCCCACAATCAGAACAAAACTGTACGGGCTGCACCAGCTCCACAGAGCCAAGGGAAGGCTTTATTTTAAATAGGATATCTACCTACTGCAACCAATCTTTACAGAACAGTGAGGCTGTCATTCCGTGAGGAATAAAGAAATTGTAAAGGAGAAAAGAAGCAAAGAACCTCACTCAAGACAACCTAGACATTTTGTAGACAAAGACTGCCCCACAGATTGCACCCATTAAATGCAGCATGGTTAATTTTCTTTGTAAGGAAAGCTACAAGAGCAAGAGTGAAACAAGAAGGACATCAGAGTGATCAGAGCTATGTATTTCAACGGGAAAGCATGCTTAGCCAGAAGTACCCGATGCCATTAGAAGTAGTGAGATTGCTTCTGCCTGACAGAAATTAGTTATCAATTGTGAGAAACACGAGTTGCTGTAGTTTTGGGTTGCTTTGTATTTGCTTCTTTACTTGACGCACTGCCAGACAGTACAGAACTCAAGCATCAGCTATGGAAGTGACAAAAGCTGTAGGGAAGGAAAACAGCGTTGCTGTTACAGTAATGACAATTTGAAGAACATGTCTGGAGATTCCAGCCTAAAAGGAATTTTCAACAAGGAACACACATGAAAATAAACATAGATGCACAAATAAGATGTGGAGAATGATGGGGATATACAAGCTGCATCAGGACTGCTGTAAACCACTGACATCTAGAGATAGGGAAGAAAAATGCAGAATAAACTACAGCACAAAACTTTCATGAGCAATAATTCCTAATTTATACTTCACAATTCACTTCGGTGTTTTCCTTCAGATTTACCCTTTTATGCTGCTCGTGATGCACAAGGATCACACCTCATTTATAGAGATTAACACAGCAACAGCAGACATCCACGTTGCATGCTCCAATCATGCTTAACTACATCATTTACATCCCAGATTACACTGTACATTTCCCATTCTCTTGTCTTTGATTCTATACTATATATGTAACTTTAGCCACTGCTCTCCATGGGGTGCAGATCTCTAAGGCTAATTAGTGCCACACAATTTGATCTAGTACTCATTATTCTGACAGTCAGTTAGTGAACTAAGCAGCCCGCAATTTAGTAAGCTAGTGTAAATCAGCCTTAATGGCAATCCCCTCTGTGGGCCATCCACACGCTACTCCAATTTAATCAAAAATCCCAGGAAAGACAGAATTAGATTGCGCAGCTTCTTACCTGCAGCTCCTTTGAGACTCTCTCTAAGTGGTTAGTTATCTTTTTTATTAGGTCACTATACATCTGTTCCGAATGCTGCTGGCATACACATTTATACACACAACTGCAGAAACAAATATAGGAACAAACAATGAACTCACAACAGTTTGCAATGAAGGGTAACAAACTTCAAAATATATTGGTCAAGTCTCAATTTACAGGATAAGAGAGTTAACTGAACAACTGCTGAACTATTAAATACAGCCCTAAGCTTGGAATGAGCTCCAGCAGACTCTTAAGTCTCCTCTGGAGGCCCCACTGTGCCCATCCCGCTCCCCTCCCCGACATCACTTTAACTTACAATGAGTTCTCTTAACAGTGCACTTCAGAACAGCCAGCACACTCCTGATTCTGGCTTTTGCCTCTCCTATGTGAATGAAATCTCCATTAAAATAAGCAGCTTTAACGATTATACACACATTCTAAGGTGAAACCTTTATTAAAAGAAGGGCAACACTAACAAGCAGTGATAGAAGTTGCACTAAAACCTAGAATTTTAAAAAGAAATAGCAGTAGTTCTGAAAATCCAGACTTGAGCATGTTACTCCATCCTTTGTTAATTAAACTCTAAGAAATCCCTGTATTTTCATAATAAAGACACAGGGAAAGAGCAACAAATCTTTAACTCTGCATTCCTTGGCTTGGCTGTATTAGCTCTGGTCTGCAGAGTTAATGGTCTTTGATTTTTAAGAACATTTTATTTCTCCACATTGCAATAACATATCTGCATTGAAAACATATTCACAACAGCTGTAAAACAAATACATGTATTATTTTCAGCAAGACTTCGCATTAAGGCTGTTATTAGGATCAACATCATCTGTACCAAGCAGCTTTTACTCATCTTGAGTGCTTTCACTCTTCGACGTCAGCATTTTGGAAGCTGGCTGCTACAAGCCAAGAGGCACAAGGAAGGCTTCATCTGATATCTTGGGCAAACCCAATCTCCTCCGCTTGCCTCTGTCCTGCTCCCTTCTCCTTCCAACCTCTGTACAGAGTGCTGTGATAACAAGCAATGTAGGCCAAAGCCTACTCCATGGGACATGCACACACAAACTGTTTCCATCAAGGTCCAGCTCCCAGGCCTGAATTCTGCAGGGTTTTCATTGCCCCAGTAGGGAAATTGTGACATCCAGTTTTCTGCTGAGAAGGTGGTACAGTGACAAACAAGCTGCAAAGGAGGGATTCAGCCAATTGTAGACCATGGGCTACTGGAATGTTCTACTGCAATCGAGAGGCACCAGCTCCAAGCCTTCAGGGGCCACAATAACACTCTCATTCAATAACTGCCACCCTCAAAGTCTGGCAGAAGGTTTTACAAGAGAAGTTTGCATTTATTCTCTTTAACAACTTCAAAAGCCCCAAAAAGTCATCCCTATGCAAAGCCTGCTCATTTGGCAAACCACATTATTTCTTAAAACTCAAAAGACATGCCACAACTCTCCTATTATATTTTTAAGATAATTTAGGATCTGTAGCTTAATATTATTTAAATAACAGTCGAAGTTGCCCTGTTTCTTTCACATCAGCTCTAACAATAGCAGGTCCTATTTTGGAACAAGCAAGTGCAAAAGACATTTTGGTACGATGCAGTAGCAGCAAAGTATCAGTTTAATTTGGATCAAAGAGCACAACACTCATAGGCAAAGCCAGGCTGGTTTTTGTGATCTCTCACAAACCAGCCAGCTTGGTAAGAACAGCCAACAGTCATACGTCTGCTCTATAACTAACCAGTACGTAGCCAATTCCATGAGCTGACAGCTTCATTTGCAACGATGGAACTAAACTGAATTTCAAAGTACATGCCTGCTCAGTGTTATTGCTATACCTACGTCTGCAGCACATTCTGTAGTCAAACACCAGTCTGTCTATGGACATGCAGAGCATGTTTATGTTGAATTTGAACACTTCTATTTAGAGGTTCCTTCCCCATTTTCATATCCTGTTACCATTTCCTGATCTTGGACTAATTTGGTGAATCATCGTTGCCCTGTTGCTACCCAAATGAAGTCAGCAGCTCGTTAGTCCTTTAGCACAGCCAACCACCACAGAAAAAGGAAGACCCAAGCAGAACATTCAAAGGTAACCAGTTAGTGAGAGGGATGAAGAATGGAGCTCTGTAAGCTGTCTGACTTTTTCAGACACACTAAACCATATCTTTTGTTTTCGTAAAATACATACAAGAGGGGAGACCTCATTGCTCTCTACAGTTTCCTGAAATGAGGTTGTAGTGAGGTGGGTGCTGACCATTTCAACCAAGTGACAGGACAAGAGAAAATGGCCACAAGTTGCACCAGGGGAGGTTTAAATTGGATATTAGGAAAAAATTCTTCACTGAGAGTGGCAAAGCCCTGGCAGAGGCTGCCCAGGGCAGTGGGGGAGTCTCCATCCCTGGAGGGGTTCAAAACCCATGGGGCCATGGCACTCTGGGACATGGTTTAGCAGGCACAGTGGGGTTGGGTTGATGGTAGGACTGGATGAGCTTAGAGGTCTTTTCCATCCTCAGTGGAGGTTGGAAATGATTATGATTACAATACTGCATCAAGTGGCACCCTGATGCGTAAGGGTTATCTACAAGAAACAAAATTCCTAATTTCTTTAATAAATAAAACTTTTGAGCAGTAAAAAGATGGCAAAGATATCTGAAATGGCAAAGATTTCTGAAAACCATTACTAGGTACAGATCTACTTGAGGTATTAAAGCATTAATTCTGAACATCTACTCTTTATCAGAGATGACGTTGGCTCAGCTCGTACGGATGGCTGTTTGCACACTAGAGATTTCATGCTAGGAGAAAGATTTTGAACACTTACACTAAAGCTGCAAAATGCCTCTCAATTCAAGTTTATCATCTTAATTATTGATACACATGCTGACATCCGAGCCCTGATGACAGCAATTCCAAACATTTAGAGAGGACCAAGGGAATTCATTGACATTTTAACTGGGAAGACTAAACACCTGGCATTCCTTGATCTGGCTCCATAGCCCAAAGCTTCAAACTGGAGAGACAAAGTCACTAAGAGCAAGAGAGAAGGAGACAGCACAGCTGAAAGCCTCTAAAATCAGCAGTCCCTGACTGAGCTGCTAGTGTTATTTCAAGTGCAACACTGTGGCAAAGAAACCCAAGACAGCAGTGCTACCAGTCCTGTGGCTGACAAGGGCCAGTAGTTTTAATGGCATCTTGACGAGCAAATGCAGCAGCAGCTACCCAGTTCCCATCCTATTCATGAACACCCTGCAAGCCTGTCACCTATAAACATCTCTATTTCAGTCAGTCTCTGAGAAAACTACCGGGTCTCCAAAGCATTTAGCACTTTGGTTTGGAGCTAGAGTGAGGTTTTGAAGCAAGCCCCCTGCTATCCCTACTCCAGTGCTCTAGCTCAGTTTGCAGAGCAGCTCTGGTGAGCAACAAGATCCCTCCCTAAGGCCAAGGAAATTGCAGCTGCAGGTCAGGTACACATCTAATGTTCTCCATGCAGGAATGGAGAAGTCAAGGACTGAGCCCTGTGTCCGTCCTTCAGACAGCCTCTACCTGCACATGCAGTGGGATGGCTGGGCAAGGGGGAAATCTGAACAAATCTCCCTGGTGCAAAACACAAATAACAGTTTATATGGATGGACCTCATCACAAGCTGCTTCTATTTGCTCCTGCACCTCTACTGCACCAAACTGGCTCCTATCAGACAGGACACAGAAGCCTCTTGAAACATTAAGTCAAAAGCCTACCGTGCCAGTTTCTTCTTCCCCTTTGAGGGAAGGGATGTTGAGACCTTAATACATTTCTTTATATTAAATGAAGCAGCTGCGGTGGAGCTGACTTTAATGTTAATGTTTCCAGCACCTATGCATTCTTCTTCCTTAGCATTTATTCCTATTAACATGGGATGTTAAGATATGTACCTATTACTGACTCATTCCAACCATTCAAACATTCTCGTACACACAGAACGCATAGGCTGCAAGATAAAACAAACATTTAACTTAAAAGAAACAAAATAAAGAGCAAATTAGCACTTAAAAGGCTTCCTTACCTGTATATTTGTTCATAGGAGATAGGGATGTAGTCACCAGGACTCTGAGTTAAAAGCTGATCTATGGCACTGTCCAACTTTGGCCAATATGTGCTCTTATAGTCTTCAATTGTTATAACATTCATTACTACAAGAAAAAGACAAAACTACATTTAGTAATTTCAGCTAAAAGATCAGAACCAAGTGAATGCTCTGCAATT
Organism: Neomorphus geoffroyi; assembly: GCA_033558235.1. Classification (NCBI taxonomy): domain Eukaryota; kingdom Metazoa; phylum Chordata; class Aves; order Cuculiformes; family Neomorphidae; genus Neomorphus; species Neomorphus geoffroyi. The sequence goes on along the minus strand of JAUMJM010000016.1, from coordinate 2,598,883 downwards.
TCAGACTGTACTGATCATATGGCTAAAAAAACTGAAGCAGTTCACTTTTACTAAGATAAACCTGTCTAGAAATAAAGCCCAATCTAGAATTTGTATCTTTTCATTTACAAGAAAAAAAATCAAATCAGTGTTTGGATATTCCTTAGAGGGCCAAGAAGCAGGGAAAACCAAACTTACAGAAGTTCTAGCATGACAACATAATAATAAAAGAGGAGTCTGGAAGTTAGCTTATATCAGTAAGTTACACAGCTTTGTGGAAGTCCATAACCAACAACTGACACTGGGTCCTCACATGCAGAGCAAGCTTCAGCCCAGACTGGGAGTTTTTAGAATACTCCTTCTCAGCAGATGTATAAATGTTTTCAAATCTCAGGCAGGAAGAACAGCTTCCTTGGTCTAAATGCTGATGTAATTCCCTCTGCCCTCAACTGCAGTTTGGCTCCAAGACAACTTTTTAGGATCCCCCTCTAGCAGACACAATAATATTCCTTTTTCCAGAAAAGGATCAACACAGGGAGAAATAGGAGGCATTTCAATTAGTGTTTCCCAGCACTCCCTGATATTCCTCACCAGTGTCCCAACTGCATGCTCTTGCACAAGCTGCTCCATGTGCCCTCATAAACAGACGAGTTTTAATCCCTCTCTTGTCAGGGAGGATTTCTGAACTAACCGCTCACAGCTCAGTTCCAACAGCAGCCCTGGTAGGAGGGTGAGCACCTTGTCAAACCAGCACAGCTCCACAGCAGCCACGCAAAACAAAGCCCCCAGATACACTTTGGATCAAACTACCCAGGGCAGGAAATCCACACCTGGGTCCAAGCTACACAGAACAGAGAATGAAGATTGCTCCCACCCTGAACAATCTGGTTGAGACACTGCACTGAAAAGAGCTATTTTGAATTGGCCTGCATTTTAAATACATGCATAAATGTAGATTCACTGTTGGCACTGAGGAGCACGATTTCTGAAAGCTTATTTTCACAAGGGGGTGAAAGGCACTGGTAAGTCACTTTGGGCAGGATTATGCACAATTCTAGGGAAATACAGGCAAAACAGTTAACAGTACCGTGAGAAAGAGAAGAGTGGTGTTGAGATAAGAAAGCATTTGAACGCTATCTGTAGGAATAATCTGCAATACCTGCTCCTGTTGTGTGTCTTCTGAGGGTCTTTCAGCCAGAAACCTTGCTTAGGGAAGAACATTAGTGTGCTCTTCACCCAACCAGCCCGTTTCACTCTCATGTCACACTCGGTACAGGAATGGACGTGGTTACCTATCTGATTGGTGAACAGGTCACCAATACCCAGTGCTGCGGGATGCTGTCCCAACACTCCAGCCTGCACTCCAAAGCTACAACACCCTTTGCTAACAACTTGGTAGAGGTTACAGGCCCGGGTACACGACCACCAGTACATAAGTTAACACACCCAGCACGTCAGCCCCATGATGGAAAAGCATCCATGCAGCCAGGAACAGCACAGCACCACTTCTTATTCATCCAACTCGCAATGACTCACTTGAGTCCTCGTTCCTGGCACAGTCCAAGCTCTGGGCAGGTGTTCTCAGGAGCAGCTTCCACCCAGTAGTTTACTATTCATGCTTACAATCAGCAGCAAAATTTGAGCATTTGCATTTCACTTTGTTACCCCTAAAAAGGTGGGTGCCCACAGAAAACATTAAACTGAAGTCAGCATGAATATTAGACCAAGCCTTGATTTAAAGATTTCAATGTATAATCACACCCACATATGGTTTAACATATTAAATGAACTCTCTGCATTTGAAAGAAAGTAGTCAAGTTAGAATTGCAAACACTGCAAAATAATTGTTAAACAGGCTGCTGAGATGTCCGTTTATTTTACTTTACAATACAGAAAAAGAAAGTAGGAGACAGCAAGGCTTGGCCCTTGGAAGTGCTGCACAGATAAAGGGCAGCGTGCTTTTACAAACAGCCCTGGAGGACCCACACAGGAAACACTGGTGGTTCACAGTAGTGTTCTAAAAGCTTCATTTTTACTAAAAAGCCTCTTACAAGTATTATTTCATTTGATTTCCACGCTTCAGTTCTGAAACGAAGCCAACCATAATATTTATGTAGTTAAGAGTCCAAAGACTACACTGAACAATCACTGGTTTTATTCTTCTAATCCAGAAAACAAATTACTTTTGAATTCTAATAACTGTCACAAGTCAGAACCATCCTTTTTTTCTGGCAGCGCTTATGCAGGCACACACAAAAAGCAAAGGATGACTCAAAGTAGCACCCTCAAATTACAAACTCTGCAAGAAAAACCTCAAGAGCAGGAAGGAAAGGAATCACACACAAATCCTTCGAAAGAAAAGACATTGCCCTTCTAGAAACTTATTTTACTATTCCATTTTTAGCATGTCATTCTTAAATGTTAATCCCTACACTAAGTATTCAAGATTTAAAAGGATTTATCCAACAGTCTCCATTGCCAAATCACAAGGAAAGGGCAATACTAAACGATGACTTTCATTTACTCAAGATTTATTAAGTTTCTGGGACGCAACAGGGACATTTTGTAACAAAGCAGGGTAGAAAGCATGATTTTATCCAAGGACAGCAAGTTTGGGGTGGGGCTGGGACAGAAATCAGGTTGATCCAAAGGAAAGGACGCCAGTATTTTCCAGCAAATTACAGGAGACTTTCACACTTAAGTGAAGCTTGAGAAGCGGCTGCTGCTTTTCTGTATACAGGAAAGTTCAAAAGGAAAACTGTTGAAGTCAAATGCAGCAGTGAAACAGAATATGCATGAGCTTCCTATCATAACCTAGATATTTCAGTATCGTGCCCATAACTGAAATGCAGCCTGCTCCAACCTAACAAGTTCTTTGGTATCAACTTCAATCAGAAGAATGGCAAAAAAAACACTTAAGATTTGAAAACAAACAAAACTAAAGTCCAAAAGTAGCCAGGAATCCCCCATGAAACTAAAAAGAAAAATTTACAGATATAGCTCAAAAAAGGTGCTAGATGTGAAGAACAGAATAACAAAATGCTAAGAGGACCGGCTGAGAGAGTTGGGGTTTTTCAGCCCGGAGAAGAGAAGGCTCTGGGGAGACCTTAGAGCAGCTCCCAGTGCTGAAAGGGCCTCCAGTACAGCTGCGGAGGGATGTTTTTCAAGGACCTGGAGTGACACAATGAGGGGGAATGGCTTTAAAGTGGAAGGGGGAAGATTTAGATGAGACACTAGGAAGAAATTCTTCACAATGAGGGTGGGGAGGCCCTGGCCCAGGTTGCCCAGAGCAGTGGTGGCTGCCCCATCCCTGGAGGTGTTCCAGGCCAGGTTGGATGGGGCTTGGAGCCCCCTGACCCAGTGGGAGGTGTCCCTGCCCATGGCAGGGGGTGGCACTGGGTGGGCTTTGAGGTCCCTTCCAACCCAAACCATTCTGTGATTCTATGAATTAAAAGAGAAAGAAAAATCAATTACACTGTTGGATTTGTTATTTAGACAAAACAACTTTACCTGAAAAGGTACTTAAAACATGTACTACATTCACACATAAAACACACCCTTCTTTAAAACTATGGTTAAAGCAGCGGGAGATAGAGTGGGAAACCCAACCTACTGTCAGGTAAGACAACGGTCTGACAATTACCTGTCATTTATCCTAAAAATAAAAAGCAAAGAAAGCAGCCAGGCATCTTTTAGAAGCTGTACTTCATCTCACAAAGCAGCACAGATGAAGCTTTATTGCTTAATTCGCAACACACACTACAGCCCTAAACTATTTTGTCAAAGTGCACGAGGTCTCTAAGCAGACGCCCGAGACCGAGCTCCAGACTTGCAGCTATCACCGTGGCTCTGTGCTTCCCTTTTTCCCAGCTGCCATGCGCATGTTTACTGAGCAGATTTTGCTGTATCCCCTGCCTGACACATCCCAGCACACATTAGCAAGTTTATGAGCCTGCCCTGTGGTTCCTTTCAATCCTATTCTATTTTTATTACGTGCTTCTCAGCCTGCGTTGAGATTGGGTAGAAAAAGCGACAGTAAACTTCCTCCACCAAACAATTTGCCTACGCAGCGAAGCACACGCACCACACCGAACTCTGTTATCCAGCAGGGCAGCCAACAGATTTAACAGCCATGCCAAGGCACCGAGCCACGAGTGCCCATCCCAAATGGGACTGGGATCAAACGCATTTCTAACCATCCCTGCTTGAAAAGGATGACATAACAAGGCAGAACGCTCTTCATTTTCCCCACCATTCAGACACACTGCAATTACTGGTACAGAAAAGTTTTGCTTCATGTATTAAATGCTCTCACTTCTATTTTTTCTCTTCGAAAAGTATTTTCATAACACTCTTGCTTCGTAGGCCTTGAAGGTGACCAACTGTAAATAAAGATTAGTCATAAGTTTGCCGTGATGCGGAAATATTTCATAAGTTGCTCTAACTAGAAGGAAAGTGATTAAACGAACTACATGTCATTATATCTGATTAGTTCTCAGCCTCACTACAATCTCAAGGAAGAACTGCATTTGGCCCATTAGAAAGATCTCTCACAGGTTTCCATCTGACCTTCTTCCTCCATTATTGTGCCAGCTGAACTAGACCACAAAGAGGCTCACCAGGCAGCTTGAGTCTGCAGCTACGAATGTGAACGAACTCAACGCTTGGCAAGTCCAGAGGAGGCCACAGAGATGATCCAAGGGCTGGAGCACCTCCCGTATAGGGACAGGCTGAGAGCTGGGGTTGTTCAGCCTGGAGAAGAGAAAGCTCCAGGGAAACCTTAGAGCAGACTCCCAGTACTGAAAGGGGCTCCAGTAGAGCTGGGGAGGGGCTTTTTACAAGGGCCTGGAGTGACACAACGAGGGGGAATGGCTTTAAAGTGGAAGGGGGAAGATTTAGATTTGACATTAGGAAGAAATACTTCACAATAAGGGTGAGGAGGCCCTGGCCCAGGTTGCCTAGAGGAGTGGTGGCTGCCCCATCCCTGGAGGTGTTCAAGGCCAGGTTGGATGGGGCTTGGAGCCCCCTGACCCAGTGGGAGGTGTCCCTGCCCATGGCAGGGGATTGGACCTGGATGGGCTTTGAGGTCCCTTCCAACCTAAATCACTCCGCAATTCTATAATTTTAATAACTACATATTGGAACGCAGACATTGGATTTCTTATTTTGGAGGAAACAGTCAGGAGGGAAGGACCTATTTGGATGTCAGAGGCACTCACAGTTACCATAGATTGCGGGAAAGCATATACCACTCCCATTTTTGAAGGTCACCTGTGGGATAACCTGTCTAAGACTAAGCCTCTGCATCATTAAGCAAGGAAGGCAGGAGTCCTCCTCATTCAACTGCAACAATTTCACACAGCAGAGAACAGACAACTTTCCCACCAAGCTCAGGTCTGACAATCAGCTTCTCTACGCCTTCTGTCAGTGCTAAGACAGAGAAGCAGGAGGGGATCCAGCACACAGCATCTTCCTTTTCATTGTATGTTTTCATCAAAAGTGATCTTTCTCCCTTTTTCTATACAGGAAAATCGAACACAGGAGATTAAGGGATCCCGTGCCACAGCCAGGATTAGAACAGGCAGTGTCCCATCCCAGCTCCAGTACTTTCTCAGTCCATACTACTTGTTCTTGTTGGACTTGTTCTGTTCATATAAACACATCCCAAACATAAAGGTGCAAGAAAGTTCTAAGGAACTCAAATTTTGTATTTTACAGGAATTTTAATATTCTCTAAAACAACACTCAATGTCATTAAGACATATACTGTGTCAGGGTACCAGTGCTGGAGAAGTGAAAACAAGAACTCAAACCCCACACCCTAAGCAAAACCACACACAGCTTCTTCTTCTGCCCCTCAGAACCAAATTATAGATTAGTTTAAAAGTCACGTTCCTGTTTGGTGAAAGTCCAGCTTGAAAATAATTTTCATTCTGAAATAGAAGGAAAAACTAAAACCACACTTCAGGATTGGAAATTCAAGAGCTGAGTTTTGCAAGGCCCAACAATATTTCATTTCAACTGCCTCAAGGGTTTATGAGCCACCCCGAAGTACCTGGAACCCTGACAAGCAAGGCAGGCTGACAGCCAGAAAGCTCATGGAGTCTGGGAGCCTCAGCTTCAAAGTTGCCAGCCCTGGCAACCTGCCTTGAGCCACGAAACACAGGCTACCAGAAAAGGCAGGAGCCAGAAGCCTGAACTTCAAGCTTCTGATCAGCTCTGGAGCCGGACAGGTGAGCCAGCACCAGTGAGTAGGGAAAAAGAAAAGCTGTTTCCCATCAATATCTCATAATGGCACTTACATGTTTACATTTCCAGGACCAGTTTTAAGTAGCCAAGTCCAAATTTTCCTACAGCCATTAGAGAAAAGGGCATACTTTACCCAAAGGTGTGACTTCTGGGAATAGAAGTAGAGTTGAACTGAATAGCAAAAAGATCTTCCTTTCCCTCAACCTCCGAGCAGCAAAACAGCAGCAAGATCTGCCATTTCTATTAAAAGGTATAGGGAAAAGGCATTTTGGAACTATTTTCGGAGGGGGTGGGGTGGAGGGGTAAGTTTGTCACTCTCATCAGGCCTTTGCAGACACAGACCCTTCCCAGGGCCTTGTACGCACTACATCCACCTTCAGCAACTGCAGACAGCTTTCGCGCTCATCTTTGGAATTTTCAGGGAAAAAAAAGCCTTCAGGAAAACAGGACCTGAGCTCAAAGCTTAAGAAATGGCACAGTGGCCCTGCAGAGCCCACAGCCCTATCTAGGTTGGCTCTCCCCATCCTGCAGCCAGACCCACTCCCGCACCTTGGGCTGCGGGCAAGAAGGGTGGCAATCCCTGCTCCCAAGGCAGTTTAACTCATTGGATTTCTCTTCCAAACACCTCCTGGCTCAAGCCCCACACCAGGGACGAGCAAAGGATGGGTCTGAGCAAGCCCCAGCGAAAGGAAGGGAGCTCGGAGGGGAGCTGAGGAGGGAGCAGATGCCAGGAGAGGCTGGAGGGTTAGTGTGGTTGAGGAGGGGGAAGCTAAGAAGGGGGTAGCTAGGGGGAATTGAGGCTCGGAGGGGGTGAGGGGGGAGGCCGAGGAGGTGAGCGAGGAGAGCGGGAGGCCGAGGAGGATGGGGAAAGGCTGAGGAGGTAAGTAAGGGGGGGGTGGGCCGGGGAGGGGACAGGGCTGAGGATGGGGGGTTGTGAGGGGTAGGTTGAGAAGGCTGGGGAGGGGCGATGGGGGAGCAGCTAAGGAGCGGAGAGAGAGATCAAGAAAGTAGGGGGGGGCTGAGAAAAGAGGAGGGCTAGGAGGGGGCGGCTGAGAATGGGGGTGGGAAGCCAAGGAGGTAAGTGAGAAGTTGGCAAGAGGCCCAGGAGGGTTGAGCTGGGGGGAAGGGAGGGGAGAGGGGAATTGTGGAGGAGTAGGAAGAGGAGAGTGGACAGGGGGCAAGGATGGGGGGCTTAGGAGGGAGGAGAGAGACTGAGAAAGTGGGGGGAGGGGGGTCGGCGAAGGGGGAGAACGAGAAAGTGTGGGGGTGAAAAGTGAGGGGGGGTTGTGGTGGGGGAAGGAGGAGACAGATGGGTGGGGGGCGAGGAGGGGGAAACAGAGGGGGAGAGAGATGGGGAGGGGGGCAAGAAAGAAAGGGAACAAGGAGAGAAGGGAGGACGAGGAGATACGTAAGAAGAGGAGAAGGCTGAGGAGGGAGCGAGGGGGGGAGGTGGGAAGCCGAAGAGCGAGCGGCGGACAGGGTTGGGCACTCACGGAACTTGGAGGTGGAAGCGTTGATGTTGATGGCGGCGGCGATGGCCCCGGCCCCGGCCCCGGCCCCCGCCTTGCCCGCCGGCTCGCAGCCCCGCAGCACGCCGTTGGCCTCGGGCAGCGCGGGGAGCTCGGGCCCGGCCTGCGGCCCAGGGGCGGCGGCGCCGCGCAGCAACCGCTCCCCGATGGGCTCGGGGGGGGCCAGCAGCTGCCGCCCGTACCCTCCGCCGCCCCAGTTGTTGTGGTTCTGGTCGTCCATCATGGCCTCGCAGCCGCCGCCCTCCTCCTCCATGCTCTCCTCGTCCATGACGGCGACGGCGGCGGCGGGCAGCGAGGAGGGGCCGGGGGGAGTAATCACCGCCCGCCGCCCATGGCGGGGCTCGCCCGGGCTCCGGCCGCGCAGCGCGACACTTTGCGACAGGCGGAAGCCGGCGGGCGGGCCGGAAATCAGGCCGCTCTCCCCGCGGGGCACGCTGGGACATGTAGTCCAGCCCTAAAGTGCCCCCCTCTGTCTACCCATTGCCGTGCTCGCCTGAGCTCCGGCCGCGCAGAGCGACACTTTACGACAGGCACAAGCCGGCGCGCGGGCCGCGGGGCGTGCTGGGAAATGTAGTCCAGACCCCGAGCGCCTCCCTCTCCCCCTTGCGTGGGCGGCAAATCATACAGTCATAGAATCATAGAATCGCCTGGTTAGAAAAGACTTCTGAGATCATCAGGTCCAACTGAACCTGCCCACTACTTAACCATAGCCCTGAGCACCTCATCTGCCAGTTTTCTGAACCCCTCCAGGGATGGAGATTCCACCCCCTCCCTGGGCAGCTGTGCCAGGGCTTCGCCACTCTGTCAGTAAAGAAACATTTCTTGATATCCAGTCTAAACCTCCCCCCACGCAACCTGAGGCCGTTTCCTCTCCTCCTGTCATTTGTTATTTGGGAGAAGAACCAGCACCCACCCTATCACAGCCTTCTTTCAGGCAGTTGTAGACGGGGATGAGGTCTCCCCTCGGCCTCCTTTTCTTCAGGCTAAACAGCTCAGCCGCCTCTTATAACCCTTGTTCTCCAGCTCCTTCACCACCTCTGATCCCTTCTCTGGACGCGCTCCAGCCCCTCAATGTGAAGGGCCCAAACTGACCCCAGCACTCGAGGTGTGGCCTCACCAGCGCTGAGCACAGGGGCACAATCACCTCCCTGCTCCTGCTGCCCACGCTGGGTCTGACACAGGCCAAGGTGCCATTGGCCCTCTTGGCCACCTGGGCCACTGCTGGCTCATGTACAGCCGCTGCCAGCCAACGCCCCCAGGTTCTTCTCTGCCAGGCAGCTCTCCAGCCACTCTGCCCCAAGCCGTAACGCTGCACGGGGTTGTTGTGACCCAAATGGAGGACTCTGCACTTGGCCTTGTTGAGCCTCAGCCCGTTGGTCTCAGCCCATCGATCCAGCCTGTCCAGATCCTTCTGCAGAGCCTCCCTTCCTTCACGTTTATCACCAATAGCAGGAAATAAAATAAAATGTTATGCATGTCTTTTCCCAAGAGGCCTCATATCGCCCCCACAGTTACGCTTCCAGAACCAGTTTTAACCACCCAAATCCAAATTCTAGAATCATAGAATGCCCTGAGTTGGAAGGGACCCACAAGGACCATCCAAGTCCAACTCCTGTCCCTGCACAGGACACCCCAACATTCACACTGTGGGGCTGAGGGTGTTGGCCAAAGACTTCTGGAATATTGCCAGGCTGTGACTGCTTCCCTGGGAGCTGTTCCAGTGCTCCACCACCCTCTGGGGGAAGAACCTTTTCCTGATGTCCAACCTAACCCTCCCCCATCACATCCTCCTGTCATTCCCTCCAGTTGTATGAACAGTGAGAAGAGCTCAGTGCCTGCTCCTCCTCCTTCCCTTGTGAAGAAACAGTAGACAGCTACGAGGCCCCCCTCGGTCTCCTCCAGGCTGAACAGACCCAGTGACTTCAGCCATTAGAGAAAAGGGCATATTTTGCCCAGAGGTGTGACTTCTGGGAATAAAAGTAGAATTGAACTGAGCAGCGGAAGGGTCTTCCCTTGAGCTCAGCTCAGCAAAACAGCAGCAAGATTTGCCATTTCTGTTAAAAGCTACAGGGAACTATTTTAGGGCAGCAATAAGAAATGAAGGTGTCTCAAGAAAAGGACAGAAAAGGCCATTTTTGTTCACTTCTTTGCATGTACTGAGTGGGATGTGCAATAGAATGTAAATATCAGTACAGTTGTAATGGATATTTAACTTGGAACTCTGCAGCAGCAAGCCATTTTTAGCTTAGATAAGTGTTGCAATTTTCCGGTCATCACGAAGAAACAGAAGTAAAGTTTGCATATCTTCTCTGCTTCAAGGAAGACACGTTTGTGTTTTCAACCTGCAGAGCAACTCCGTCATTCCCTCCTACTCATCCGCTTCCACTGATCTCAGGAGCAGGTTTCGGGTTGTTTGCCAGTATTCAAAAACACTGTAACCTCAGGAGAAACCAGGAACCTCAGGAACTTACCAGTACAGCTTTATCTGGGTCTTATTCATTTTGAAAGTGCTAATGTTAACATCTAAGAGTGGTGGAAGAGTAAGACCAACCCAGCATTTTTCAGTTCTAGCATTTCTTATTGTCCGTTTCACACTCTCTTGTTGCACACATCGATATTTTTTTACCATCTCTGTAATTTACTGACTAGCTGGGGTCTTTGGGGAGATCTTTTGCCATGATCTTTAAAGGTATGTGTCCATTCTAATCCCTCTCATATTGTTCCTTGCACCGTGACTACTCTCCCTGTACTTCCTTGTGGCAGGAGGCCAAAAAATCTTAGGCCATGGAACGCTCTACAGAGTCTCCTCTGTTGCCTTATGCAACAAGCCAGCTCACCTTACAAATCAAACAAGAAGCTCTTTCTTGCCTCCTATAAGGCAAATGACAAGCTGCAACAGTCATCTATGGCTCATGCTATTTAAACACATGACTGCATGCTGATAAAGGCGCTATCAAATACCTCATCATTAAAGCAGCACTTGTTTTTGCATGCACTCCAGAGACGTCTCTGCATCGTTTCCTTATTTTCCTCGCCAGTATGTGAAAGTTTGATTCAGGCTTTAAATACTGCCTTGGCGAAATTACATTTTGTGATACCACCACTCTAATTCTATTCAATATTAGTTGAGAATTCAACATGCAAATGCAATTCTGACAAGACTCAAGTAGCCTCACATCTCCATAAAATCCCAGGAGACTTGAGACTTGTCTCCATCATAACCAGCTCATAAATAGACTGCGGTACTTTAGCCCACAAAGTAAAACACAGATGTCACGCTTTGGTTTTAGACACTTGAGTCCATATTTAATTACTTACACAAGTATCAGAAACATTTGTTAAATCTTCATAATATTTACATTTCTTTTTTTTTTTTGGCTCAACACTTTTGATAACCAGGTCACAGCCGCAAGCTTTACTACAAATTAAAAAGGTAGACTGATGTTTCCTAACAGTACCCACAGAAAGTGTGAGTCATTAAAGGAATATTTTCTACAGAGAAATTCATAGAAATGAAGCTACCAGGAAGCTTTTCTCTCTGGGTGAGAGAGAAACATTTTCTCTTCTGAGAGAAGCAGGCTGTGACTCTTGCTTCTGCTGGAAGGTTATCTCTCCTATCATTCCAATTCTATATGAGCATCTGTATCAATCACAAACACAGATTTTCACCTGGAGTCCAAAATTCAGTTCTGGAATCCTCAGCACAGGAAGGACATGGATCTGTTAGAGGAGGCAACAAAGATGATCCGAGGGCTGGAGCACCTCCCGTACGAGGACAGGCTGGGAGAGTTGGGGTTGTTCAGCCTGGAGAAGAGAAGGCTGCAGGGAGACCTTAAAGCAGCCTCCCAGTGCTGAAAGGGGCTCCAGGAAAGGTGGGGAGGAGCTCTTGATCAGCGAGTGCAGGAACAGGACAAAGAGGAAACGGCTTTAAGGTCCCTTCCAACCTAAACCACTCTATGATTTTCTTTTTTTTTTCCTCAGAAATTACCGTTTATAAAACAGAATTTTTGAGTACCCCAGAAGAGCTGTTGTGGCACCCCATGTCACAGATTGGTGCAGGTAAGGGGCAGCTAAATGATATATGAGGCCTGTTGGGAAAAGACATGTATAGTATGTTTTATTTCCTGATATTGGTGAAAAACTTGACATTGATACAATCATTTATATTTTAAACCAGGCCATTTTTCCTTATTTCCCAAGCTCCATGAAGTCAGTAGGAAAGCTTTCATTCATTTCAATGGGATTGCAATCAAGCCCTAACACAGCATGTAAAATGCTTCCCAGATTTATAGTACTGGCTCTAAAAACCAAATGAAAAAAAAAGGAAAATAATTTGGACAAGAAAAAAATACAAATGCTATGCAGAGCTAAACAGCAGTCTGTCAGGAGGAGCCTGAAATGTAGATCTTTCAAAGGCAAACAGGACAGCCCTTTGCAGAACACTGGCAGAGAGCAGATAAACCAAAAGGGAGGGCTGAGTGCTTGATATTTTGGAGACTTACTCTAACAATCTCCAAGAGATGACTTGCTTGAGCTCACGGAACCGATAGTCCCTCTGCAGCCTGGCGGTCTGTGGCAACACCCCTTCCAACAGCAACGACGGCTTAAGGCAGGCTGATGCGTGTGAAGTTTTCCTGAAAACGTGCCAGATATGGTACGGAGAGCCCACCCTTGGTGTTTCTTGACTGCGTAGAGTCTGCAAACGGAGCTGGTATACAGTCTGCCTCATTATGTTACTATCTTTTAGCTGGTCTCTGCCTTGGAGTGATGTTACTGTCCTTGGGAGCTAAAGGCTGTTAACACATCTTATCAGCGGTATTGATTTCTGTGAGTTTAGAAGGAAGGAACTGAGAACAAGCAGAAGTCAGCTGCCTGAAGAGGAACAATCCCTGCCATCTCCCACAGGTGGCAGAAAGCAAAAGAAACAGTATATTTCAAACATAAAAAAACCCACAACAACCCTCACCCAAGACAGCAGGAGCACACTCTTGCCAGGTGCCAGCACGGTGCCTTTGGTGGAGAATCATAGTCATTTAGGCTGGAAAAGACCTTTAAAATCATTAAGTCCAACCATAACTCTAACACTGCCAAGTCCACCACTAAACCATAGAATCAGAGAATCACAGAATGGTTTGGTTTGGAAGGGACCTCAAAGCCCATCCAGCCCCACCCCCTGCCATGGGCAGGGACACCTCCCACTGGATCAGGGGGCTCCAAGCCCCATCCAACCTGGCCTGGAACACCTCCAGGGATGGGGCAGCCACCGCTGCTCTGGGCACCCTGGGCCAGGGCCTCCCCACCCTCACAGCAAAACATTTCTGCCCAAGATCTCATCTCAAGCTCCCCTATTGCAGCTTAGAAGTGTTACCCCTCATCCAGTTAGATAACGTCAGGCGTTCTTTCCTTACCCACCAATTGCTGTAGCACCATTGTAAAGGCCACCAAAATTTGACAGGCGCAATTTGCCCATAGTGAAGCCACGCTGGCTGTCACCTCCTTATTTCCCATGTGCCTCAGCAGAGTTTCCAGGAGGATCTACTCCACCATCTTGCCACAGAGCTGATAATGACTGGCCTGTAGTTCCCCAGGTCTTCCCCACTAGCAGTCACATTGCCTGCATCATCTGTGCCTGATGTGAAAGCCCTCAGTGCACTAATTTGCTATAATTAACATGACCAGCCTCACCTTGGACCTCACCCATTAACCTTTTGCCCTTTCACCCAGGAGCTCCATTTCTCTCAGAGCCTGAGATTCAGTCCTGGCCTGTGCGATGTTGTGTGCATCTTGTAACCTTCCTCCGCCAGCTCCTTGTGTGTTCCTCTTTCCCTCATAAATTATTAAACAGGATTATTTCAAGGTCTGTGTCACTCTGTTCCGGGATATGAGGATAAATCATGGGAAGAGGCAGAAGAGAGCCCTGCACCGCTGCGATCCCTGGGCCAGAGCCTCAGCCAAATGCACGTTGTGTCAAGCAAGTACGCAAAGCACTGCCCTAACCCAAGACCCGAGGCCAGGAGGATGCATGGCATGCATATCCTATAATTTCACAGCACCCATATTTCCCTCTTATGGCTTTGGGTTTGGTTTTACAGCACCAATACAAAGCACAACGCTTTTAGCATAATTACACTACAAGCATTTTTGTGGCATCTGATATGGGTTCATCCTTCCAACTACAAGCATGACCAGACTCTTCTGTCCCATAAGGCAATATCAAAAGGAAGACACATTTAAGCAATCAAATGCATTGCTGTGTTCATTAGTAATCTCATTTTGGTTCTTTCTTGGTCAGCCAGTTTAATTTGTCTGGACCACTGCGAGCAATATAAAGAACTCTGAAAGCAGCGCTTTACAAACCCAGCAGCCTCCCTTCAGCACACGTGAAAAGGCTGGAGTGCCACCTATCAGTGCTTGTGCACCACAAAACATGAAGACAGTTGAAAACAATTCTCTACCACCAGGGGAAGCTTCAAGCATCTGAAGTCCAGGATGCACACAGGCAGCCAGTCATGGCTCTAGCCCACAGCACGAACCCCCTCTTGTGTGTACTTCCACAAAAATGAGGGTTTGGCTGTATCTGAGCTACCCATGGCAGTTTATGCCATGCCAGAAGGTCATGCCTGTTTGGCTGACGCATGATGCCGCTGAAGGCGACGTTCCCACCAGCCAGGCTGAGACGTCACCACAGGTCCAGGTCTGGCCCTGGGCACCCTGTGGTCCTCAAAGGGGACATGATGTCACTTTCACGCAGCTTTCTTCAAACTGGTGGCTGCTGGCCCTTGTGCTCAGTGTTCCCCATGCAGATTCCCCACCAAGGGTCCCCACCAAGCCGAGCTGGCATCAGTCCCACACCACCCACGCTCGGCATTTCAGCCAGCAACGGTGTGTTCTCACTGGGGCCAAAGCGGATAGGTACAGCATCCTGGCTTCCCAATGGATTCAGTTTCTTGAGGAGAAGCCTGCTGCATTTAACACAGTAAAAGTGGAGAATGTTTCACCGATGCCGTTTTCCCAGCTCGGCATTAGACGCCAGCCCACTCCCCTGGGACCGCGGCGCTGGGCAGGCCATGAGCCGCACAGGCACATCCAGCAACATGTGCTTATAGGGCAGCATTTGGCAATAAACACGAAAGCCTCAGTGTTATTAATGCAAAAGGAAGAAGCAAACCAGCATGTAAATTTTCTGCCGTTTCATCATGTTTTCTCATTTGATTCGCTCCATTATCTCCTGGTAATCTTCCGCCGTGCTTCCACCTCCGCACGGGCGTGCAGCCTATTGTAAGCTCCTAAAAGGGCTCCATCTATCAAACAAGTGCTTCTTGACTAAAAGCAAACAGGAAACTCTAGACTTGGAGCAGATTTTGTTTATTGTATCGTTAAGTATTTAATTTCTTTATCACAATGCATTCAAAGAAGTGAAAACTTTGGTTCCAGTAAAATAAGGGTAAATAATAGAATACATTAACTAACATTTCTGGAGAAAGCTTTTGTGCTTTAATCTGCGATTCAGGTTCCCTTTTCCACTTCTTAAGATAAGAATTCAAATACAGAGATGTGTTGGGTATAAAAGCACAATTTCAGTCAGTTAAATAAGCAAAGTGAAACGGATTTTGATATTAACTGGTGCCAAAAGGATTTTCTCAGTAGCAAGGACTTTTTTAAAAGGGTCTTTACCAATGCTTTTAGGTGTAAAATTTAGGGCATATTTGGGAGTTTCTCATAATAGAGTGAAAATTTTCCTTCCTCCTAGACTTTCTGCAGGTAAAAGCAGAATTGTGCTGGTTACTGAGAGCCATCAACACAACAAAACACTCTGGTTTGGTTTTTCTAACATGAAAATTAAAAGAAGCAGCATGAAGAGTGATGGGCAGCTCACCCTGTAGAGCCAGCAGTAATTCACCTAGAGGTGGAGCCAGTCGTCTGCGGGGCTCAACACAGAGGAACAACAGTTTCTGAGCATTAATGCAGGAAAAATGAGGAAAAAGCCATGTATTTGCTTGAATCGTGTTTGTACGCGTGTGACGCATCCTCTCCAGCAGTGAGCAGCAGATTACTGTGAGGTTTAGAATCCACAGGTGAGCCACAAGAGAATCTGCCTGGGGAAAATCTGGAGAAACTGGAGGAGGGAAGAGAAACAATTGAACAAGGAAAAACAATATATAAAGGGGAAGAGAATTCCTGGAGGTGTTCAAGGCCAGGTTGGATGGGCCTTTGAGGATCCTGATCCAAAGGAAGGTGTTCTTGCCCATGGCAGGGGGTGGAACTGGATGGGCTTTGAGGTTCCTTCCAACACAAACCATTCCATGATTCTAAGCAGCACCTCCCTTACAGAGCAAAGCTTTGCTTCCCTACCATATAGAGCCCTGCTGCTGATTGCTGTCTTACTCAATGCTTTTAAGGCATTATGCAGCATTTCTCTTGCTGTTTTGAAAATAGGCTTTTTTAGGACAGTACAATCAGTAGGAAAGCTTTCTGCATCACATCTTTTGTTTTCTTTCACATCTAAGACATTCAGGGAAATAATTTGCGCACAACGTACCTGGCTGGCATGAGCCACCAGCACGCAGCGATAGAAGAACTGGCGCTCACTCTTTGGTTTTTGTTAGATATTGGATATCAGCTTCCCTGACCACCCTTTCAGTGAAGAAATTCTTCCCAATGTCCAGTCTAAACCTCCCCTGGCACAACTTGGGGCCATTTCCTCTCGTTCCATTGCTGTCACTTGTGAGCAGAGCCCAGCACCCACCCCGTCACAGCCTCCTTTCAGGCAGGTGTAGACAGGGATGAGGTCTCCCCTCAGCCTCCTCTTCTCCAGGGTAAACAACCCTAATTCCCTCAGTTGCTCCTCATAACACTTGTTCTCCAGCCCCTCCCCAGCCTCGTTCCCTTCTCTGGACGCGCTCCAGCCCCTCAATGTCCTTCTTGGAGTGAGGGGCCCAAACTGACCCCAGCACTCGAGGTGTGGCCTCACCAGCGCTGAGCACAGGGGCACAATCACCTCCCTGCTCCTGCTGGCCATGCTGTTTCTTGGTCTGTTTTCCATTTGGTACTTAAAGGAAGGTCCACCCATGCATCCTGTGGGACCTAGTGCTGCTTCCCACTTTCCATTCTGCTTTGTCCATGTTCGGAAGTTGAAACTTGCTCTGATCCCCTCTAAAAAAATCAACGCCTCCTCTGTAAAATACTTAAGGGTGAAAGGAATTACACAAATGCAAGAGGTTTTACAAGCAAACTTAAATACAGAAATAACAAATGTAAGAGATTTTTAAGTGTTCTTAGTCAAGGACCAAAGACACGGAGACGCCAGCCTCTAGCTCTCATGATTACTGTTCTCACCAGCGCAGCAAGCAGCCTTATCTTAATCAAACCTCACAGTCAGCACTCCAGCCTCGTCCTCCTCAATCCACTCAGAGCTTTGGCATCACTCACCACCCACAATCTTGTCTTGCCTGGCTTCTTTGCTCAGTACTCTCTGATTTTCTTCCTACTTCTTCATTTTTTATCCTTCCCTTCAGACTCTCTTCCCCCACCCAGGTTGTGTTTGTGTCCCTGGTTTTGCTTCCTCCCTCCTCCCTTCCTATCTGGCAGCAATACAATCTCAACATATCAAAAACTCAACTCAACTTCAAAGAGAGCTTTTAATTTCCCTCCAGACTCTCTACCTTATCTCCTTCCCTTACCTCTTCTCTTGGGCACAGTCTTTTCAACCCATTTGAGTGCTGCTCCTCCGTGTGCCATTCCTGGAAGTTTGTGCCAGCAACATTTTTATAGAATCATGGAAGGGTTGGAAGGGATCTTAAAGCCCATCCAGTGCCACCCCCTGCCACAGGCAGGGACACCTCCCACTGGGTCAGGGGGCTCCAAGCCCCATCCAACCTGGCCCTGAACACCTCCAGAGAGGGTGCATCTGCAGCTTCCTTGGGCAACCTGTGCCAGTGTCTCACCACCCTCATCCTGAAGAATTTCTTCCTAATGTCTAATCTAAATCTTCTCCCTTCCAATTTAAAGCCATTTTGGCACACAGCCTCACTTACTCACCCAAAGGTGCGAGTCTCCTGAGCGGATTCTCTCCTTTTTCCTCAGTAACAATCACCTTTTTTTCCCTTCCCTTCACCAAGTGCAGTCGCATTGTCCCCTTATCCATCAATCCAACCATGGTAATAAAGCATCTGAGGCCCCTCTTGTGTCTCTGAACCCCCTTCTCCATTGCATCAAGCAGAAGCATCCCTTTAAGGGTCCTTTATGATCCACATCATGTCTTTCATTAACTGTCAGGAAACCAGCTCTGCCCTCCAATGGTTCAGGATAAAAGCCCTTATCTCCCACTTGTTAAAACACTCACTCAGGCACCTTTGTGCTTTTTTCCCAGGCAGCTATAAGTATCTGTGAAAGTATCCTCATTATCCTTAAAATTCTCCTGTGACATTACGTCAATAAAATCCTTAAGTGTTAGGCTGCCGGTGTGCTGAAACCTTCTAACAGTGGCTCGTATTTCTTTCTGCCTCCCTGCTTGTCTATATCCATTCATTAGTTCTTGTTCGATAGTGAGATCTCAGGCTCTGAAGGACAGACACTGCCTTTCTCTTTGCCAGCCCCCACCACAACGGGGTCTTGATCCGTGACCAGCTGCTGCGTTACAACAGTAAAGCAGTACATCAATCCACAGCCTTTTCCCATCAAAATTGTGCTTCAGCCTTTTCTAGTCGATGGCAAATTTGTCCCAAGTTCACCAGACTGCAGGAATTCAGGTGCAAACAATGCATATAACATCGCTTATAACACATATATTAATATAAAGGAAGCAATGAACCAGCAAGGACATGGATGCACATCACTGAAGACTAATTCTGACTTCACATCAGAAGGGAAGGAAAAATAAACATGGAACTCTCTGCTGGCACAGCAGCAGAACAAGGAGAAAACCATTCAAAAGCATTCCTGGGAGGGTTTTTTAATGTACAATATTTTAAATTCACACCTTTGCTCAAGTATTTGTATCTAAGCACTCGCAGAGCTTATCGGGAAATGAGAGAAGAAACAGGCTTTTGAAGGATTCTAAAACTCTAGCACCCTCTAAATGTTGTCTTCTGACACTGCAAAAATATACCCGATCCCACCCTGGTTTGTGGTTGTTCGTGGTTATATCATTAACAGATTTTGCTGCAGCTCTGCTCTTGCGACTCCTTCTTGCAAGCTGCTCCTTCCCTGCTCCAAGACTGACTCACTCGGACAGATTTCATTCCTAAACCAAAGATCTATCCACTTGACCTCATAGAGATCTTTCTTGAAGTCAAAGTAGAATTCAAAGCAAATACTCTTTCATATTAATATGGTAAAAAAAAAAGTGCTTTCCTGTTCGACAACAATTTCTAAGCGATAGGTCTCTTCTAGTGCAATTTTTGCTGGCAGAATCATAGTGGCAGCAGGTTTGCATAGCATTCCTGGTGCTTTAGTGGATGCCCAATGTGCGCTTGCAGCCCAGAAAGCCAACCTTCTCCTGAGCTGCAGCAAAAGAAGTGGGACCAGCAGGGTGAGGGAGGGGACTCTGCCTCTCTGCTCTGCTCTGGTGAGATCCCATCTGGAACCCTGCGTTCAGTTCCAGAGCCCTCAGTGCAGGAAGGACCTGGAGCTGCTGGAGCGAGTCCAGAGGAGGCCACGGAGATGATCCGAGGGCTGGAGCACCTCCCATACAAGGACAGGCTGAGAGAGTTGGGGTTGTTCCACCTGGAGAAGAGAAGGCTCTGGGGATACCTTAGAGCAGCTCCCAGTGCTGAAAGGGACTCCAGGAAAGGTGGGGAGGGGCTCTGGATCAGGGAGTGCAGGGACAGGATGAGGGGGAACAGTTTTCAGCTGCAAGAGGGGAGATTGAGATGAGATCTTAGGAAGGATTATTTTATTACTGTAAGGATGGGGAGGCCCTGGCCCAGGGTGCCCAGAGCAGTGGTGGCTGCCCCATCCCTGGAGGTGTTCCAGGCCAGGTTGGATGGGGCTTGGAGCCCCCTGAGCCAGTGGGAGGTGTCCCTGCCCATGGCAGGGGAGTTGGACCTGCATGGGCTTTCAGGTGCCTTCCAAACCAACCCAAACCATTCTAGACTCTTTACACTGTGACCTCCACCAGTTTGACACGTGCCAAAGTGTAGAACAGGACTAAGCTTTTAAATAGTTCCATTCATTGGGGCAGTTCCTTTGATACACAGCAGCTGAAAACGTCACCCAGGATCAAAGTCATAACAGAGGTGCAGCAAAACACCAAAGTGAATGGAAAACAATGCAGGAGCAAATATAAACAACCCAAAATTTATTTCCAGGGCATAAAAGATACAGGACAATAACAAACAAATCACTTCTCTTTATGTGTATTCATTAGTGTGGCTTACGGCACGTGGGAATTTTACTACACAACTCACTGCTGCAATGCATAATTAAGAAAAGCACAGAGACCACTTACTCCTACAGCAAGAAATCTCAGCTGAATCCAGCCACCTTTCATGTATTTTTCTTCAAGCATTCTGTTGAGATGCGATGAGAATTACCATATTGTAGGTGAGCTTCTATGTGCTGCTTTATAAAAGCAGTTCATTTCTATGCATAAAAACCCCAAGTAAACCACTGTGGGGGAACTGGTTGAATTAGACAAAACAAATGAAATATTCAGTAATCTGTTACTTAAATAAAAAGAAATAAAAAAGGTAGCAAGTAGCTTGTCATGTGTGTTACCTTCACAGATAGGAAATTCATCTAAGTTCTCTTTAAATGTTTATTCTGTAAATGAAATAGGTAAAGAAAAGCCCATGTGACAAAAATAAGGGGAATTAGGTCAGCTTCTGGACTCATCCATCAGTGTAAATGCAGCCCAGCCCCAGCTCATCCAATTCCAAAATCATTTAAAGTGATTGTTTTTGAGCCAATCTTCCATCGTCCACCTTTCTTTTTGCCAGAGGCCAGAAATAGCACCTCATCATTTATCCTCTATGTCAAGCTTTGCAACAGCTGCCGCCTTCAGAGCCACTGAACTCAGTTTACCGCATCTGCTTTCAATATCTACACTGGAACCATATTTTCTCTACTGCATTCACCCGTCACATATGGTTTGAGAGAACATGCTTCAGATAACGCTAAGAAATGCTACATCCACAAGACTACAACTCGTTTGTAATTCAGTATTTTTTGTGAACTGCCCTGAAAAGCTTATAGAGCTTCACCAACCTTCAACACATGGCTGCTAATTTACGGGTTGGATGCCAGAGAGAAACAAGCTGATAATTTTTAGATTTCTACAATCAGCAGTTCCCTTGGACCTAAATATTCCAAATTTCTGTCTAAAACAGTGGGGAAATCTTCCATGCTCTTTTTCCAGTCACCCTGTATTGTGATCAGTCTGGGACACAGAATTATAGAACGTTTTGTGTTGGAAGGGACCTTAAAGCCCATCCAGGTCCAACTCCCCTGCCATGGGCAGGGACCCCTCCCACTGGATCAGGGGGCTCCAAGCCCCATCCAACCTGGCCTGGAACACCTCCAGGGATGGGGCAGCCACCACTGCTCTGGGCACCCTGGGCCAGGGCCTCCCCACCCTCACCACAAAACATTTCTTAATTTACTCACCTCAAATGAGTTCCCAGAGTCTTTCCCAATTCCCTGCTCAGGATGTGAATCCTCTCCATCTACTGGCTCTGCGAAGACAAGACCCAGGCACAACAACCCCTTGTCCCTCTCCATCTTGACTTTGATACTCCGCTTTAACCAGGAGAAAAGCTTGAGAACATGGGTCAAAACAGAATGCACATTGGGCAGGTGCCTGTTCTGGGCACTCAGGAGAAAGCCTGGGCCACCGCTTGTGCTTGCCATTCAGCAGAGCTCTATCACCCTTCCTTCTGTAGAAACATATTACAAGATCCCAGCGTACCCAGGCTGCTTTGCACAAGTTCTTCCTCCGCTGCAAGTTCCCAGAAAGTCTCCCTGCGCTTTCACATTGCCCAGAGGACATTCAGCCTGGTCCAGTCAGAACAACACTGGTGGAAGGGACCACAATGCTCTTGCTATTTATTACCTGTTGTAGGAGTGTCTCTTGAAACACACGCCGAGCCCTGGGTCCCTGTTGTAGCAAGTACTTGCCAAGAAAATAATTGAGCCACAAATCTCTGCTCTGTGTGATTTACTGCAAAGATGTTGGAGAGGATAAAAGGATCAATCCAGATGATGGGAAAAGTCTCCTTAAGTTGAATGTCACCATGCTAGGTTATTTATCTGTTTCCACACTCTCACTGCTCTGAAGTCACATCCACAATTCCTGTACGATCATGCACAACAAGATTCAAGCAAATGGCAATTGGCCCGTGGCAGTTTGAATCCCTTCATGTCGGTATCTGCTTCTTCATCTTTCAAAAAGCAGAAGCAGCAGCCAGTCCGAACTGGAACGCAACTGGTTTCATGTTCAAAAGGGAAGAATTCCCTTAAGAGGTGAGGATCCAGCCTCAGCTTTGTTCAGCACCACCTCCTGAATAGCAAGGATTATATTTGAAAGGTACGTTCTTTTGAGCAGCTCCTGAATAGGAAATACTGCCTATTTTTACAAAGAAAGGATGTGCTCTTCTCCATTTACTGATCCAACGCTCAAAGAGCAGAGAAATCACTCCTGTGGGTGCCAGGCTTTGAGAACAAAACAAAACAAAACAAAAAAGAAAAATGGATATTCTGGTAACTATGGAGAGGCTAAGAAAATGTTTTTCTAGGTCACTGAAAGCAGGCAAAACACAGGAAATGCTTTCTATCGCCACTCTACCCTTCCCTCTGCTCCCCCCAAAACACAAATAGTGCTGTGATTCACTGGAAAGCTGCTCTTTGCTTGTTGAATCTTGATAAAGAATATAATTGCCTTTCCATACAGCAGTAATGATGAAAGAGACCGTTGCATTTTTCCATGAAGCAGTGTGTCGTTCATTAAAATTATGACTGCCTGGGTTGGAGAGTTCCTAGCAGAAGTGCCATCTTCTCAGAACAGGTATTGAAGTCAGATAAAGAGAAATTGTGTCCTCTTACTTTATACAACACATCAAATCCTAATTTGCAGCTTAACAAAACCTGTCTTTCATGTCCTCATAGGAGTTGCATTTTTATTAAATTATCAGCCCAAAGCTGGAATGTCCATATATCTACGTATATAAAATACTTGAAAAAAAATCATTCTCCATTATTCCAAGGGTGACCAAATCAGTTCCCAGCAAAACATTTCATCTTTTGTAATACTTTGCATTTTAAGTGTATGTATTTTGTATTTATATTAATGGCCCCAAACTGCAGCAGGGGAGGCTTAAATTGGATATTAAGAAACATTTCTTTATTGTAGCACTGGCGGAGTTTGCCCGGGGCAGTGGTGGAATCGCCATCCCTGGAGGGCTTCAAAAGGCATGGAGATGTAGCGCTTCAGGACATGGTCTGGCAGGCACGGTGGGGTTGGACTTGATGATCTTAGAGGGTTTTTTTTCCAATCTTAACAATTCTATACATCTATTTAAACAGTATTGGACTAAATATATACCATTTTTTCACCACTGCAACCCACAAATGGAAAGATGTAGCATGATAAACAGATACTTTTTCAATAGTGAAGGTAAATGATCATTGGACTTGATCTTAGAGATCTTTTCCAACATTAATGATTCTATGATTCAGAGTTTTGGGCCACTGAAGGAAACAGCCGATGCCCTGCTATAAGCATCGTCACTCAGAAAATCAGTTATGTATTCTGCCTTATGACGCTGTGGTCCTTTCTAGCTCTAAAATCTTCTCGAAGTTCTCTCTACTGATCATGTCATCTCCCTGTCACTATCATAGAATCGTTCAGGTTGGAAAAGACCTCTAAGCTTGTCAAGTCCAACCATCAACTCAACATGTCCACTAACCCATGTCCGATGGCACGCAGGATCAGCAACAGCCCTGCCGGACCTCGATGGCATTCATTCCAAGAGACCTTGTACCATCTGAAAACCCAGAGCCCTCATGCAGAAAAAAATAATGCTACATAGAATCATAAGGTTGGAAGAGACCTCTGAGATCACTGAACACCTTGGTCAACAGCAATTTTTTCCCTGCCTGTCAGCTCATTCCCTGCGCGGACGGCAACGCTCAGCGGCAGAACCCAGCCCCTGTCACACAGGGATGCAGAGCTGGGAGATAAAAGTGAACACGCACTTTCTTTTTGTTAAAGCAGAGTTACAGAGGCAGAGTGACATCTCCTTGCCGAGGATGCACCCAGCTGTACAGCAAAAGCAACGCAGCGATTGCTGATGTTATCAAAGGAAATAGCATTTCCACTGCATGGGAAATATGTCAGCAAAACAAATGGATTCAAATAAACAGCAGCAGAAGGTGCGCAGCAATATTGATTCATGGCTTTATCCCCTGTCCTTTTCCAATGGGCCCTTTCCAGCACTCAGGCTGATGTGATAGATACCTCCTGCCCTCCCTGCATTCTTGACTATTGAGAATAGAGTTTCTGTGATTTTCTGAGCAGGAAGGGAAAAGAAAATGTAAAAGAGAGACATCTGCACGTCTTAGTGAGTCTGAGTTTGAGCCGTGAGCTTGCCCTGCAGTACCAGGCATTGCTCTGAACGTCCCCCTAATTCAACGACTGCTTCCCAGTAAAGGCAAGGTATTTGAGAAAAACACTGAACTGAGTGTCTTTAATGAAAGACTAGCAGCGGAAATGCATCAAAAGAAGCAAGATCAAAATCACTGTAAGGTGAGCAACTGAAGCAACTGGAAAAGTCCTTCCCATTTAGAGAGGTCACCTATTCAAGTCCAATCTAAATCAAAAGTGAAAATAAATCTTGTGTAGCTTTGGAGAAATGAGACAAGAGATCTCTCTGCTGGGTTTACATTTGGTAGGAGCCCTATTGCAAAAACACAGAATCACAGAATGGGTTGGGCTGGAAGGGACCTCAAAGCCCATCCAGTGCCACCCCCTGCCATGGGCAGGGACACCTCCCACTGGGTCAGGGGGCTCCAAGCCCCATCCAACCTGGCCTGGAACACCTCCAGGGATGGGGCAGCCACCACTGCCCTGGGCAAACAGTTGCTGTCAATTTTCACGAAGGACAATGTAAGGTTGTAGGTTTGCCCAATTCCATCAAAATATTTATAAAAATATTACATTCATTTTTTTAATAACCACCCTGTAAAGTACAGAAAAGATGTGCACACCCAAGGGCTGTGAGCTTTCAGAATCTTGTTGTGAGGGTCTCAACTGCAAAGGATTATCATCTACCAGTAGAAGTGACATCTCCTGCTTTCCTATCTTAGCCACCTCCAGGAAAGCACAACTTAAGTGCTTGCAGATAAACAGAATTGTATCAGAGTCACCAATACCACCTCTTTTTAGTCTACCTAATGCCTAAATTAAGTTAAGCATTTGAAGAACAGCAAGAATATTTAACTCCTGTCCTTCAGATTCTTGAAGCAGAGCAGTGCTGCCAATTCAAGTATTGCCAGTCCCCCAGACAAGAGGATTCATCTTTAAAGTGGAGGTAGCAAAGAGGCATTGTTGATTCAATCCCTGTACCCTGAGGGCACTGCTCAATGACTTCATAGGTACAGGAAGGGCAAAAAGGCCTTATAAATATAAGGAATTTTTGGTGCCCTCAGCCTGCTGGACTGGTTACCCTAGCTGGCAGCTCCCTGCTCCAGGGGAGACACAGGCTAAAACCCCTTCTTGAGCTCTAGGGTTCACAGTCCATAACATAGTTCTTGAGGAGGAATGTGGGCATTTTAGTGACTTGCTGGTGTTCTGCAAGTGCTTATTCCCCTCCTCCTATGCTAGTTGTCCTTTTTTGTGCTGTAAAAATGTTACTATGCCTGCATGAATAACTGCCCCGGATGAATTTCAGGAATTTCAGCTCACACATAAAAGCAGAGTCATTATCACGTATGTGTTTGACCACTGACAGCTGAAACAGTGAGAAGAGCAACCATTTAATAACAGTTAAGGTTAAATATATTCTTGCAGTTCATCATCATTCACTTTCCCTAAATGCATGACATCAGGTATTAAACGTTGCGGAGAAGGACAGTGCAAATTATGCAGCGTGGCAGATATAACCATCAGCAGCGAGCTTTAACATCAAATCAATTCAAAACAAGAGTCTGACAAACAATGCCAGGAGATCATCATATGACATTAAAGTCTTCCTAATACCATCCTTTCATATATGTGATATATGGGAGGCAGCTCGCGGGCAGTACATAATGGCCCACCCGCCACCACAGTGATGTATGCACTGTCTGTAAAGGAAATGGAACAGGAATTATGCACGACACATCATTTCTCTTGCTAGGGTCATTGGGCAGGGAAGACTGCAGCATCCTGTTTCTGCAGGATCCAACCGAATTCTTAGTGCTTTGTTGATATGGAATGGAATGGAATGGAATGGAATGGAATGGAATGGAATGGAATGGAATGGAATGGAATAGTTCAGTTGGAAAGGACTTACCATGATCATAGAATCATGGAATGGTTTGGGTTGGAAGGGACCTCAAAGCCCACCCAGTGCCACCCCCCACCATGGGCAGGGACACCTCCCACTGGATCAGGGGGCTCCAAGCCCCATCCAACCTGGCCTGGAACACCTCCAGGGATGGGGCAGCCACCACTGCTCTGGGCAACCTGGGCCAGGGCCTCCCCACCCTCACAGCAAAACATTTCTGCCTAAGATCTCATCTCAATCTCCCCTCTTGCAGCTTAAAAGCGTTCTCCCTCTTCCTATCCCTGCACTCCCTGATCCAGAGCCCCTCCCCAGCTTTCCTGTAAGCCTCATCTGATCCAACTGTCTGACCACTTCAGGGCTCACCAAGTTAAACCATGTTACCAAGGGTATTGTCCAAATGGCTCTTAAACATCAACAGCCTTGGGGTGTCGACCACCTCTCTAGGATCGCTGCTCCAGTCTTTGACCACCCTCTTCATAAAGAAATGCTTCCTTATATCCAGTCAAAACCTGGTGCAGCTTTTAATCCTTACCACACACCCTATCACTGGATACCAAAGATCAGTGAATAGGGGTGTGATTTGTGGATAAAGGGCTTATTACACTGGGGGAAAATGGAGATGGAAGTTCACCCCATGGATAAGTGAGAAGAAGCACAGGTTGCTTAGTCCCAGCTCTTCACCGTCCAAAGGCGGATATAATAACAAGCTTCTAATTGTAAATGTCAATGTGGGTCTACGCATGGTTTTGCAATGGAAACTCTTCCCACAAATTACAAGTTTGAGGGTGCTGTAAGACCTTGGGCAACCAAGCTGGATTTCAAGGCTCCTCTAACAGACAGCAAAAGCGATTTCAGCTTCTCCAGGGGATTGTTTTTAGCACTTCAGCTCCCTGTATAACCAGCAGACACAAATAAGTTAAATATCTAAAACTGGCCCGTGAACACGCTTCTCACGTACAGGAATGTTTAATCTGGAAATTCTTGTGCAACTCTAAATATCAGTTCTAGCTGCAAATAAGGAAAATAACTTCCCAAAAATTATTTAAACTGTATTTCTTCTCAGGACACCTTTACTGTCCTAATTTACTGGTTTTTATAGGACTGAAACAAGGCCAGGGCTGGCAGCGGGAATCTATAACCCAGCTCACTGTCTGCAAGAAGAGAAGTCAAGGGGGTTTAACTTTTGGCTCCAGAGGAGTGGCATAGACATGCTGGGGGAGGGCATGGGAAGCCAAGCATCCCTGGAGGCAGGAGGTCAGACCCACCCTATGCCATGTCCGTTCCCTGGGGGAAGGCTTAGGGCCACCCCCTGCATGGCTTCTTCTGCATTACAAAACCCCACCCAGCCACTCAGCCCACTCAGCCTGGAAACCCAGACACAGCACATGTACCTCTAAAGCAAAGCCGGATGAGCTTCCAAAAAACTCCCTAATTAGCCTCGTCCAGGGCGATGGAGAGGCACCTCAGCAACCCACCACGAACAAAGTGGCCCTTCTTGTTTCAATATAGAAACAGGCAAGATTTAGGTTGCCAGAAGGCAATTATTGTCTTATTCATCAGCTTTTGAAGAAAAAGAAAACCAAAAAGCAACACCTGTGGCCTTCTCTTCTGGGTGGCCACACTGTTCAACCTACGCCTTAAGGACTAAAACACCAGCAGAGAAGAAACCCTCCCTGACTCACAAGAGCATCTTGTACGTCTTCACGCAGGCGCAACAGATCCAGTGAAGAAGACACAAATCCAGAAAGACAAGTTCTGTTCAGAAAGCCACACCGTGTGTCATGAAATGACAGGCTGGTCCTCTCCAGGTTGTACAGCCTGAAGGCTGATTTACCAAAGCCACACACCGAAACGTGCACTTTTCTTCCCCGCTCCAAGCTCTACTCCTTTTCGTTTTCCAACAATGATGCTGGGAGAGTAAAAAAGTCATCACTGCTCCCCGATTCAGAGCCTTCCATGCCTTGTGCTTGTTAGAGCAACGTCCAGCTCACTCCCCCTGGAGTAAGATAACTGAATACCTCATACCAGTGGAGAACGAGGAGAATTAAATACTGACCTACAACTCAACAGAGCTTTTGCACGAGAATTGCCAGTGCACAATAACAAAGCAAAAATAACAGCTCTGTCTGTCACCTCTGCAACAGCAGGCAGCTTTTCAGTCCAAGTTTCCTGCATAGTCATTTATAGCAGCACAGAGCAGGTGGAAAACTTTGCTGTTCTGATCTGCTGGCATTTTACACCCACTCCAGGTCAGAGAAAATCACTGTAAAGAGGTGCAGTTTAAGAGAGGCAAATATAAAGCACAGTCTCCTGAAGATAAACATTTGGCACTGGAACAGGTTGCTCAGAGAAGCTGTGGCTGCCCCATCCCTGGAGGTGTTCCAGGCCAGGTTGGATGGGGCTTGGAGCCCCCTGACCCAGTGGGAGGTGTCCCTGCCCATGGCAGGGGGTGGCAATGGATGAGCTTTGGGGTCCCTTCTGACCCAGACCATTCTGTGATGTGGCAGCAGCTATGACAGCTTCCATGCTCACCATCACTTACCTGCAAATAAAATTAGTCCGTTGGGGCAACTGTAACTGTGAGATGCTCTGCCACGCTGACACAGGAATGGGATTGGATACTAACAAGCACCCATCTGCAGCACGGAGCAGGTGATCCCAGCTCCAGCCTGCGCATCCTTTCCCAAGTCAGCTCACCTTTCGCAGGTTTTCTCCCTCCCCAGGGGAGCAGGGGAGGCAAACTCGCCCTTGTCGCTCCCAACAAATTTGCATCTGTCATTTAGAATCTATGTTTTCTTATTACAGAGCTGACAAAGTGACAGCAATAATTAATCTTCCTGTGTACAGAGCTGATTGAGATCAAGCTGAATTAAACTATTGTAATCAAGTTAGTCCATTGCAGATGTGTGAAGTGCTACAGTTTATCAAGTCCTGCAGGCACACAATTTGATTCTGCATAACGAGGGAGAACAATACTGACAAGACAGCGGAGAGCCAATAATCTGATGCAGGATTTCATGAATGCCTTTTTTAACTCTTAAAATTACCACACTTGTCAGCTGTACAAAAGGTGCCCTGATGTGTTAATACATATCATCTCAAAATTGTCGAAGAGGCTGCGTGCTGGCTCCATGGGGACGTGCTCTGTGTCCAAATCAACACGTGCACGCAAAGCCGTAGCGTGAGACACCAGAACTTCAGACGCTGAAGGCCCCTGAAATCAAGAAATGGGCGTAAATGTGCAGATCTATAAAGGTGTGAAAAGATGCTGCTAAGGGGGATGTTGAAATAGAAGCAAGACTCAACAAGGACAATTACCTCTGTCAAAGGTTTTTGGTGATCGATGTCAGCTGCCATCACAGTAGCTGGAAGGAAAACCACAACATGAATATTTGATTAAATTAGGCCAACCTGAAGTCTTTGCAGAGCATGTGACGTGACGTGTTCTCTATGGGATGGCAGGCTTTTTCTTTCACAATGGATTATATCTTTGTCTTGCTTCACTAGTTGCTTTTTCTTCTTCGGCTGAAGTGCTTTTAGCACACATAACAAAAGGTACGGCTTGTCGGTGCTGGCTGGGGACATCTGGCATCCCATGCCAGCTCAGCAGCAGAGCCGCTCCCTCCCCAGCACGCTTCCCATTAACCTGTGGAGCAACTATTGCCAACAGGCAGAGGGCACAGGCAGAGCAACAGGGCAGTGGTGGAGTCTCCTTACCTAGAGGGGTTCAAAAAGTGTGTGGATGTGGCACTTTGGGACATGGTTTAGCAGGCACGGTGGGGCTGGGCTGATGGTTGGGCTGGATGAACTTAGACATCTTTTTCAACCTTAATAATTCTATGATCCAGCAACTGTCTGCCTGCAGAACCAGGCAGCCCTGCTCTTCCATCCGACCTCTCCTCCACAACTGTGCATTCCTGCCCCCATTCTTGGTGCAGATTCTTACATTGACCTTCACAGCAAGCTGATTCAATGCATTAAGCAGGCACAAATCAGATCTGGGGAACTGCAGGGACAGGCCAAGGGGGAACAGTTTTCAGCTGAAAGAGGAAAGACTGAGATGAGATCTTAGACAGAAATGTTTTGCTGTGAGGGTGGGGAGGCCCTGGCCCAGGTTGCCCAGAGCAGTGGTGGCTGCCCCATCCCTGGAGGTGTTCCAGGCCAGGTTGGATGGGGCTTGGAGCCCCCTGATCCAGTGGGAGGTGTCCCTGCCCATGGGAGGGGGTGGCACTGGATGGGCTTTGAGGTGCCTTCCAACCCAAACCATTCTGGGATTCTGCGACTAAAACCAAGTTTTCCTATGCCACAACCAGTGCAAGGCCAAGGGACAAGAACACAAGCAAGGATGGCCGAAAAGGGGAAGACCCATGACCTGTGTGGCGACAGTAAGAAAGTGGCCCAGGTCTCCCAACAGCCAGAGGACCTGTGGTACTCAGAAGAGGCAAATGCTACCAGACCTTTATTTGATGCACCCCAGGCAGCTGAGACAGCCTGGGGACTGTCTACACACAATTTACTGACCCCTTGACATTTATTCCCTTTTCACTCATGATGTTTTACATCCAACCTGGATGATAAATCTCCCGTACTCAGTCCTGTTCTTTATTCCCTTCAGAGAATGAAGCTGCTCTGCAGTCTCTTGGGCACCACAGGCTGTTAACAAATCACTTGCAACACTGATGTTTGCTTGCAAAGACCAACCCGGAGGGAACAGCATCTTTTTGTTACCAGACTGGTTTATTGTTCAACACAGATCCTAAATCTGTAAGGTGTACCCTGACCTGTCCACTCACTCTTCTGTTTCAAAGACTTTTTTTCCAGTCATTCCGGGCAGATGCCACTAGAAGGGGAATTCCTTGGTGCTTCAAGGGATTCCACAAACCATGGTGCCAAGCAGTCACCTGCCTCTGCCCCAAACATGCAACCACAAAGAGGGATAAGTCCACCTAGACCGCTGACCCCCTTCTCCCACAGCATGGAAGAAGAAGTTTCTAATCCATGGAGGCAACTAAAAATCAGCAAGCAGAAGTGGGTCAGAGAGGAAACTGAGTAACTCCTTTCGGAGGAAAAACTGTAGATGGTGGCATCTCCTGCCCATGGCATGAGGGTTGGAACTGGATGGTCTTTAAGGTCCCTTCCAAACCAAACCATTCTGTGACTCACTGCATGTGTCACTGTAAGAGCAGCACACGTGCTGAAAGAAACCTTCTAAGTCGCTAAGATTCGCTCCTGCTATCACAAAGAGCTCTTCCATGTAAATGTGCACATAAATCGATCAACCTCTCTCCTTAACCCAATAAAGCCTGTGGCATCAGTTGCAAGGCCATACTCCCCTAATGCCTGAAGGCCCTCTGCCAGTTTCCAGCCTCTGTTCATTTTGCAGCTGGTTTGTACTCATTTTCTCTGTTTACCTCCTATCAATTCCATTGACTGACTCCATGACCTCGTATTATTTACTGTTTCATTGTGTCCCTTCATGCTCCAACGCCAACAAAAGGAAGCGCAAACACAGGAGAACATGTTCAGAGCAGTAGGAAGAATCATATGGCTTTAAACAATTACGAAGGGATGGGGCAAAAGGCAGGGAATAACCCACAGCTGAATCTTGCTGGTTTCTGCATAATAAATAAACAAAGAGGGACTAGGAAACTGGACCGATCCGTTTGAAATGAAACAAGATTCTCCAAGATGTACACAAATGGAACGGCATTAATAAACTTATACAATGGCCACTTCTGTGTTAGATCTGTATTAGTGGGGCTAAGCAAACACAGCTGGGGAACAGGCTTTGGGGGAGCAGGAAGACTGGAGAAAAATAAACTCAGTTGTTGGCAAGAGCCAAGAAGGCAAACTTGCTGTTATTGGAATTACATGGCAGAACTCACCAGACAGTCCTTGTGCAGAGATCTGGGATGTTATGCTTCCCTTGCTCTGCAGAGAGAAGATCACAGAATACCTGCCAGGGGCACGGATTGGACCTTACTTATTCCCAGAAGCAGGAGCTGAGATGCATTTCAGCTGCTTAGGAATGACGGTCAGGTGGAGCTGCAGGTGTTCACATCCTAATAATGAAATACCTGGAGTCCTGTGTTCAGTTCTGGAGTCCTCAGCGCAGCAAGAACACGGAGCTGTTGGAGTGAGGCCACAGAGATGATCTGAGGGGTGAAGCACTTTCCATACAAGGACAGGCTGAGAGAGTTGGGATTGTTCTGCCTGGAGAAGAGAAGGCTCTGGGGGAGACCTTAGAGCAGCCTCTCAGTACTGAAAGGGGCTCCAGGAAAGCTGGGGAGGAGCTCTGGATCAGGGAGTGCAGCGACAGGATGAGGGGAATGGTTTTCAGCTGCAAGAGGGGAGATTGAGGTGAGATCTTAGGGAGAAATGTTTTCCTGTGAGGGTGGGGAGGCCCTGGCCCAGGTTACCCAGGTGGCTGCCCCATCCCTGGAGGTGTTCCAGGCCAGGTTGGATGGGGCTTGGAGCCCCCTGACCCAGTGGGAGGTGTCCCTGCCCGTGGCAGGGGGCGGCATTGGATGAGCTTTGAGGTCCCTTCTGACCCAACCCTTATTAGGAGGTACAGAGCTGGCATGAGAAAATTAATCCTGGAAATCTGAGCAGCGATTCACAAGGTGGGGAGACATTGGCCATTCTCCTTGCTTCAGTGCAACTCACATGTGCTCACCCCTCAGCTCCCTCACTCTAGGACATCACTGTATCTGTACAAAGCCACGACTTGTCCTTAACCCCAGACGCACACAAAGCTCTCTCTCAGGGTGAAGTTGGAGCTGTAACCCCATCACAGGGCTTTGTCACAGCTGCCACTAGTTCAGGAAAAAGAGTCACGAAACTCCTCTCCCATTTTGAGCTGAGCACGAAGCTGTGTGTTAATTTTCTCGGTCACCATCCCAGGACTTTCCTTTTCTTAGCACGCTGTTCAACGCTCTCCACTCTGTGACATCACATACAACTTCTATAGCATAAGAGTGCTTAATCCTCTCTGAAGTAATTTCTTTCTTCTTTTCTGACTGGAGCCCTGGACAGTCTGTTACGCTCCAGCCCCGACGCTATATTTAACTCAGACGTCTTGTTCATTCTAAAAGGAAGAAATTGCAGTCATGAATAAAATACCAGGGAGAAAGTCAAATTGTTCAACACGCTTTTGGGCAAATTGTAGCACCTAGAAAAGGGCTGGATTTCTACAATATTCTTCATTCTATTTAGGGACAATTTCCATAGTGCTTGCTCATTGGAGGTGAAATCACAGAACAGTTTGGGTCAGAAGGGACCTCAAAGCCCATCCAGTGCCACCTCCTGCCATGGGCAGGGACACCTCCCTCTGGGTCAGGGGGCTCCAAGCCCCATCCAACCTGGCCTGGAACACCTCTAGGGATGGGGCAGCCACCACTGCTCTGGGCAACCTGTGAAGAAGAATGTGAATCAGGGCTGATTCTGACATTCACCCCGTGGCTGTCCTGCCTCAGCTATGCGAAGCGGACACAGCCTTCACCATCTCATCCTCACAACAAGCAATGACCACAATATTGACAATCCTGAAATGTCTTGTATACAAGAATTAGGCAGGTCTGGGTTTTGACCACCAATCTTCAACATCTCTACAGTTTATTTAATGCTGCTTTGTTCATCTTTAGCAGAGACATCTTTTCCTGGGGCATGAAGAGCTTACACTGGGGGAAAAGAGTACAGCTGTCTCAGAGATCTCTGCTTAAAAGGAGGTTCCTACCTACATGTAAAAGGCAAATGAATACAAATAAGTCTGATCATCAGAAGGATGGTTGGACTTGATGATCTCAGAGGTGTCTTCCAGTCTTCTGATTCTATGATTCTATGGTGGATCCAGATAATTTTTAATGACCTGGGGTTGCCAATTCTGCCTCTATTCAGTCAGTTTTCTTATTATGACAATTTTATTCGCTGTTTTGCCTTGGCACGCACACTCCATGTTGAGAAGCTCCATGTTTCACAAAGCAGCCACTAGCGCGCGCACGTGCTTCCGACACAAATGTTCAGCGCAGTCGAAATTCGCAGAAGCGTAATGTGCTGTAAAAGTTCATCAGCAGTCACAGTTTTAAACAATTTCAATCTGCTCTATTTCATGCGTTTCTCTTGCCGACCACAGAACCTTATGCAAATCTGCTGCATGTTCCAAGCAAGAGAAGGGGCTTGCGCACACACTGGCAGCAAACGGATGGATTTCACACTCAGCTTCGAGACCTAGAACCAGCTGAGCTTAAAACCCACCTACAAAGTTCCTACTCACAGTGTACCAAGCAAGAACTGTCTTACTCTGAATGTAAACCCTTTTTGGCTGTTCCTGTTATCTGGAACTGATGCAGAAACCACAGATGAGATAAAAGCACCAATATTTGTTTAGTAGCCCGTTAAAGGAAAAACAAACTCCGTTTACATTTTAAACTTTAGATTGGCCTGACAAATGAACCAGGAGAAAGATGAGCCAGGATAAACTGCATCCTTCAGCCTACGACATCCCCCTCTCAGCAGGGATTCCTATCGCAGGCAGATGCTCCATATCCCCAAGCCCTCCCAGTGGCACTGCTTCTAATCACAGCATAAACACTATTCTCCTGCAACCTTGGATACAGAGAGGGCTGGTGGGAGATGATGCCTCCAGCCAGCACCCAGTGGCCAGGGAGGTCTCCCCTGTTCCCACTGCTCCCATGATAAATAAGGCAGGTGTGGAAAGGCCAGTTGCTTTGCACCAGTCGGCCAGGAGGTTGGAGGAAGGCCAACCTCCTCATTGTTCTGCGAGGTTGCTCACAAAGGCTCTTTTCTATGATCATTTTGTGTCCTTTTTGTTCCACCAGACCCGCTCTAAATAGGCATTTCCTTTGCTATTAATGAAATCTGCTTCAATTTCCAAAGTTCTGTTTGTGGGCTGTAATCTCAGTCCCTGTCCAATTTAAATATCTGTTGTTTCGCTGGTGGACTGCTGGACCACGTCCCTCCAGCTCAATGCCAAAACCATAACGGAGCACATTTCACCCACCGTTAGGAGCCATCTGGTTACGCTGCTCTGAAAAGCGAGACAGATAAGGAGCTGTACGATACCCATGTAAGGCAATTTGCTGGCCTGTTTATCATACCTGACTCTGGGGTGCACAGCTTTATTTTGATTCGATAAAAAGCAAAGGAGTACAGCTGCAGCACGCTGCTGCTTCGCTGAGCCGACAGATGGGCATCACTGCAAGGAAGCCACATGGCATTTTTTTTTCTGTTAAATTCAGCTCATTAGGTTTTATCTGCAATATGTTGCTCCACTGGCAGAAAACCTTCTAGCAGGCGGCAACATTAGTGAAAATTTGTCAACAGATATGGGGAAGATCCTATTGTGGAAGAACAGGTGCCGGGGGCAAGGGTGGGGTTTGGTTGCTTCTCAATGCTCAGAAGTTGGGTCTTCAAATTTTTTTCAGTTGGCTCTATAATTTGAGCAGTGATGGTTGTCCTGACTCGCAGTTCTGGAATCCCCAACATAAGAAGGATATGGAGCTGTTGGAACGGGTCCAGAGGAGGTTATAGAGAAGATCAGAGGGCTGGAGCACCTCTGCTACAAGGACAGGCTGAGAGAGTTGCGGTTGTTCAGCCTGGAGCAGAGAAGGGTCCACAGAGACCTTAGAGCAGCCTCCCAGTACTGAAAGGAGCTCCAGGAAAGCTGGGGAGGGGCTTTTTACAAGGACCTGTGGTGACACGACAAGGGGGAACGGCTTTAAATTGGAAGGAGGAAGATTTAGATTGGACATTAGGAAGAAATTCTTCACGCTGAGGGTGGGGAGGCCCTGGCCCAGGGTGCCCAGAGCAGTGGTGGCTGCCCCATCCCTGGAGGTGTTCCAGGCCAGGTTGGATGGGGCTTGGAGCCCCCTGACCCAGTGGGAGGTGTCCCTGCCCATGGCAGGGGGTGGCACTGGATGGGCTGTGAGGTCCCTTCCAACCCAAACCACCCCGTGATTCTATATTAACAGAGCTGCTATTCGCACTTTGCAGTTTTTGTTGGGTTTCAAGACAGCTCACAAATCACTTTATCAGAACAGGTGTGGAAGGTTTGTCAGCAAAACTTGGGACATGGGAATTTTTCTGTCCCTCCAACACATCACAAAAACCTTGATGCCCACATTTCTATAAAAGTGAAAAGTGCATTTTTAAGTTGAGAACCACGTCTGCTTTTACAGCCTGTACTATTTTGAGTTGTTTTGAGTTGCAAGCAGTCCTTTCCTATGTCAGGTCGCTGGTTTCATTCCAACAGGCCAGTTTAGCTTTCTTTGAGAGAAAAATGAAACCAAGTTTTGTGCATTAATAGCAGTTTTAGCTACAGATTGGTGAATTTGGAAAGCAAACTGAAGAATT
The DNA here is from genome assembly GCA_033558235.1 of Neomorphus geoffroyi. Taxonomy (NCBI): domain Eukaryota; kingdom Metazoa; phylum Chordata; class Aves; order Cuculiformes; family Neomorphidae; genus Neomorphus; species Neomorphus geoffroyi. The sequence continues at coordinate 2,562,273 of JAUMJM010000016.1, read as the reverse complement.
TTCATAGAATCATAAAACTGTTGAAGTTGGAAAAGACCTCTAAGCTCACCCAGTCCAACTGTCAGCCCAACCCCACCGTGGCTGCTAAACCCTGTCCCGAAGTGCCACATCCACACACTTTTTGAACCCCTCCAGGGATGGAGACTCCACCCCTGCCCTGGGCAGCCTCTGCCAGGGCTTCACCACTCTGTCAGTGAAGACAAGAACCTCTCTTGTTCCAATTTATGGGTCGTAAATTTAATTTTACAGTGGGGGTTTGCATTTACCTCAAATTCAAACCAAATCAAACTCAACTAAAATATAACAACTCCAGCTTAAAACAAAGTGGGAATATCCACAGTTTTCTGGTTACTCTAAATTTACCCGTCTTATACGTTGAATTAAAGCATAGCAACTCAGCATCTAAATGCAAACTTAGTATTTGTAAATGAAAACATTTTTCAGTAACGCAGAAAGAGATGAGCTGTGTTTTCCATTAGTGTAAAATGTAATCACATTCTGAGATACTTCATATTTTTACACCGGCTTTTATTTTTAGCTGTTTCTGTATTAGAGCAGTGCCCATTATCTCGCTATAATTAAAGGTCACTGCTCCCGTTACTATCTATAGCTATAAAACTTCATGGTAGGCTGTCACATCTTGACCCAAAATTAAGAGATCTCCTAGATCATATACTTCCCCTTTCTTCAGTGTAGCCTGTGCACATACAACCGACACCCTCCAGCTCTCAGCTGGTTTAGGACTGTATCGAAAGATACTGCAAAAGGGGAAGATCGCTGTTTCTGGGAGACCAACTGTAGTCACCGCTGGCATCCATCACTTACACCGGGGTTTCACCAGCAAGCTCTCACAGTGAGGAAAGACACCAGCACCGCTGTTTTGCTGCCTGTTTGCCAGGGAACACTTGAGCCCATGGTCTCCTCCCATGAGACCAGCGCTGGAGGTGGCAGAGAGAGCTGCTGCCCTTGGTAATCATTGAATCATAGAATTGTTAAGGTTGGAAAAGATCACAGTATCACAGTAACATAAGGTTGGAAAAGACCTTTGAGATCATCGACTCCAACCTATGACCCAACACCTACACCTACTCCTACTCGTCAACTACACAATGGCACTAAGAGCCTCATCCAATCTCTCCTCAAACACCTCCAGGGACGGTGACTCCACCACCTCCCCGGGCAGCGCAGTCCAATGGCCAATCACCCTCTCAGTAAAGAACTTCTTCCTAATGTCAAGCCTAAGACCTCTCAGCTTATCCAGTCCAACCATCAGCCCAACCCCACCGTGCCTAGTCAGGCAGGGGTTGGTTTCTTCTCTCAGGCGGCTGGTGACAGAACAAGAGGACACGGTCTCCAGGTTCGCCAAGGAAGGTTTAGGCTTGATATTAGGAAAAAATTCTCCACTGAAAGGGTTGGACTCGATGATCTCAAAGGTCCTTTCCAACCTTGTGATACTGTGATGATACTGTGATACTGTGATCTACACATTTTTGAACCCCTCCAGGGATGGAGACTCCACCACTGCCCTGGGCAGCCTGGTCTAATGCTTCACCGCTCTTTCATATTCCTCAGCAGTGGTACAGAGCAAAGCAGGTGAGGGAATCACTGCCTTAAACCAAAATCCCTTTGGGGTGGATTTGCCTTTTTGCTTGATTTCTGCAGAGCAGCCAGCAAAGTGCAATGCTAACCCGTAAGTAAAGTTCACTGTAATTCAAATACAGAATACCTTCAACTTATTCCTAGCTCTTTCTGGCCTTACCTCTGTTGCTGGATCATCTTTAAATCAGATCGGAGTGTATTTTACTGTGGGTAAAATGGACTCTGTGAAGGTAAAAGGTAGTTTCGTGTCCAGAAAAGAAACAGACGTAAAGCTCTCTATATGCTTTTGACCTTTTTGTTGTCATGATGATCAGAGTCTGCTAACCCACAGTGCAGCAGAGATGGCAAAATAAGAGAAACACCCACCCCTCAGAAACAGTCCTTTTTCCCCAATACTCCATAAAGTTCACTCATTTCAAAACGAGACGTTTTCCTCCGTCTCAAGCACTAGAAATTTTTATGTCCTTTTAACTTCAATCTTGTCGGGAAAAAAAAGAAATACAATATCTAGTCACACATGAAAGAGCTAAGCTCCATGGTAATTGAACAGCAGAGATTCTACACTCCAAATTCTGCCTGAGAGCTTGTGTGGATATTACCTTTCAAGGGCAGAAAGGGGAATGGCTTTTCCTGATAACCATTGTATGTACAGATACTACAGAAAAGAAGCAAAGAGCTCTCAGCGTGGTGGGAGGGAGAGGGAAGAAGAGATGACAGGGTTGGCTTTGGAAAAACACCCCCAGGTTTTACCTGAGACAGGGTCTGTGTAAAGAATTAGGTCTCCACTCTGTTGAAAGTAAGAAAAATCTTCTGGTATCCACATTGTAATTGATATTCATGAAAATGTATGAGATTAATGTACTCACTCAGCGCTGCCCTTCAACCTTATAATGAAAGCAGTCAGGTCGGAGAGGAGATGGAGAATAAAGAGGAGCAGGAAAAGTCAAAGAGAAACAGGGCAGGGGAATAAGCAAACCGAGCTGATTGATTGAAGTATTTCCTTTCTATCGATCTTCTGGCCAAACACAGGTCTCTCTCCCAAATGTGGGGAGACCTTAAAGCAGCCTCCCAGTACTGAAAGGGGCTCCAGGAAAGCTGGGGAGGGGCTCTTGCTCAGGGAGTGCAGGGACAGGACAAGGAGTAATGGTTTTAAACAAAGGGAGGGGAGATTTAGACTGGATATAAGGAAGAAATGAACAGTGAGGGCAGTGAGGCCCTGGCCCAGGTTGCCCAGGCCCCATCCTTGGAAGAATTCAAAGTCAGGTTGGATGGGGCTCCAACCAACCTGATCTGCTTAAAAATGCCCCTGCTCCTGCAGGCAGGTGGGACTGGATGGCCTGTAAAGGTCCCTTCCTACCCAAAGCATTCTATGATTCTTAACCCTGGGGTTACACAAGATTTTCCTTGCTGACCTGAGCCACTAACAGACCCCAGATCTGTGCTCTTCTCAGGTGCGCAGCCACAGGAAGCTTTCCCGATCCTAGATGAGCAGTGCTGGCCCTTTGCTGTTTGGTTTTAGTGATGGCACGCAGGAGAAAAGGTCTTGGTGTGCTGTCAGGTTTCCTTCAGCTGTGAGCGATGCTGTGGTAGAAGCATCAGTCAGGAGGGTCTCCAGCGCTCGGATGCGACTGGCCACCCAAGGCTTCCCAGTGTCTTGGTATAAATCCAGGATACTTTGTGCCACAGGAAGAGAGCAGGGAGATAAAGGGATCCCAGACTGTAGCTTTTGTTTGAGTTTGCTACTCCCTCCCTCATTCCTGCAATTTAACAGCCCTACATGCCAACTCCTCGTCGTGCCACACCTTGCGATACAGCAGAGTCTCTCCATCTCCACCACACCCCTGAGCGATGTTGCCCGGCTCCACCCTGAGCAGTCGACCTTCTGGGCTGCCCTCCTCTACTCAACCAAAGGCCAAGGCTTCTATCAAGCAATCTGGATGTTTCCAAACTGGAGATCCCTCATTCTTTGTCCAGGTCCCCTTTACACTGATCTGACCATCTTATTTCCTGGAATGCTTCATCAGGTAACTATAAAATCCCACCTGTGGCATTTCATTCCAAGGACCAGCAGGTTCTGCACACTGGAGCTGTCTTTGCAGGATCAAGAACAAGCATTTTTCAAGCAACCTTCCTGTTGAACCTCAGGAGATTCCTTTGTCTCTCCTTATTCACTTAAGACAACAGAGCTTCATGCACCCGACATTCTCTTTACAACCTCTTCAAAACAATCCTTGTCTCTTGTGATGAGATTTCTCAGAAGATGCCGTTGGCCAACACCCAGACACGCAGCCGCTTACCTTTTGCTTGCACCACTCCTTTTATCCTACAAAGGGTGTTGCTTCATCCTGCATCCTGTAGAAAACACAAACGCGTGTCCTAAAATTATTCAGCCACTTCGGAGGACCCTGCCTTAGCCCTGAACTGTTACTTTCCAGCAGAACATTATCAGCTCTTTACATTTTGCTGATTATCTTGACAAAACTTTCTACTCCCTGTGCTTCCAAGGTGAACCAGGAGGAGGGTATTGAGAGGCAGCAGGTTGTCGTGTCCTTTGCCAATCATTGCCATCATCTTAAGAGACATTTAGTCCGTTGTTTGCCATGGATCGGTCCTGCCTTTTCATTCACATCTTTACAGAAGGACAAGACTCTGATAGGCCGTTAAGTAAAATGTAATTGTGGAGGCAAAGAAAATGTTCATCTTGACCTCTGCCTGTGATTTTTCTCAGTAACAGAGTTTGCAGTGCTACCCATGTGCCCTTGTCGGGGTACCAGAAAAAGGCATCTAAAAGAACCGTAGGAGAGCCCTTGTTCAGAGGCAGAGGGCTCGGTGAAACCATCCTAAGGAATAAAATCAGGGTGATGCACACCTCCCTTGTTTATAGCCCTGTCTGGCTCTACCCACGCTGTAGAGTCTTTTCTCCCAAACCTGTTGTGTGGTCAATGGTTGTGCAGTACCAGTTGCCTTCTCTGCTCAGCTTTGCTGCCGTGCCCTCACAAATACGCATTCGGCGTTTTTCACCCCAGACTGGACTGCTTTACAGTGAGAAAACCCCTTGAAGCTTATCGTGGAAAGAAAGAAAGTGAAAACTCAAAATTCACCACTGAAGAACTAACATGGAACCTCCTCAGAGTAATGTTCCTACACTCCAAATTTTTTCAGAAGCCACGTACCCTGTCATATTATATCCTCATCACACGCTGCAAAAGATTCTCCAGGGTGAGGAGACAGCTGTTTGTGGGGCATGAGGGAACAGGCAGCCCATCTGGGAAACAAAACTCCCGTAAGACATCCTTTCAGTATTTCTAAATAAAACGCTACTCTCTGTTATCTGATTCAAGGGTGGGGTGAGGGGGGAAGGAAAGGAGAAAGTGGAGACTTTCCTCCTATAGTCTGGCTTCATTGAAAATCCAGTTTGTTGTTAAAAACAGAGGGCATATTCAGCCAGATCTACGAGGTTCCTTAAGGCTCCCAGCTGAGTGTGCACAGGCTGCTCAGGGGAGCGCGGCAGGGGCAGAGTGTGGGGAGGAACTGCTGCCCAGAAGAGGGAACAGCTCTGCAAAGTGTGGGGTCTACTGAAATGAGCTTAGTGGGAATCTGTCTTCCTTTGCCAAGGAAATCTCATTTTAAAAACTGACTCAGAATCACAGAACGGTTTGGGTTGGAAGGGACCTCAAAGCCCACCCAGTGCCACCCCTGCCATGGGCAGGGACACCTCCCACTGGGTCAGGGGGCTCCAAGCCCCATCCAACCTTCTCTTAAGATTCATATAAGAATATGCCAGACCAAATCCTGCCTTTACTTAACTATGGTGCCCTTTTGATCAAAATCAAAGAGAATATCGCTTAGGGCCCCGCTCACACTTACTGTGGAATAACGTCATCGCTGTGCTCACGGTGCAGTCACTGCATCACTACACGCACGTTGCTGTCCTTGCCCTCCAATGCAGGAACACGCAGGTGGATTGAACACGCCGTCTCCAGGAACGCTGCTGCCAGAGCTGGCAAGATGCTGAAGACTTTCAGTTCTTATTGACGCTGGTGAGAAGGAAAGAGATTCAGAATCTCCCGTGTGGCCCTTTGCCACTGTAGCTTGTTTAAAGGGGTTGTTTTCACCATTATGAAAGAAGTAGGACACGGATAACCCTTACCGCTTCCCATCTACCCACTTTGCTACTGATGTGGATTAGCACAAAAGAAAAGTAACATTATTCTTTTCTCGTGTAAGGCTGATGCAAATCTCATGTTTAATTCCATCACAAGAAAAAGGGACGGCCGAGCTGCCCACATTTGACTTTCTTTCATCCACTTTTTGCTCCTTTACTGGGTCTTCCCCTCATCCCTTTCACAGAGACGAGACCTTGTTGGGTTGCCTCTTTCTATTAAAGAAACCAAATCCACCACTCCCAGCTGGCACCGAAAACCCCAGGGGAAAGATAAACACTTTCTGTCCTCAAAAGTATTTTCTGAATGAAGCAGATCTTTTATCTTTCACCAGCGACCCGGGAACAAAGCTGGGAGCAATCAGCCTTTAGGAACTGATTTGATATTGGGGACTGATGCAACTCAGCGGTCAACGTGCCGTTACCCCAGAGATGGATTCCCTCTCATTTACTTTCCTGGGTTTGTTTTTCTCTCCTGTGGCCGCATTGTCCTCCCTCTACACTCATCCCAGGGCTGAGCAGGGAAAGCATCGAAGTCCAAGCTGATAGACAGCAGATGAATTCCACTGCTGTGCTCAGAGGCTCTTTCTGTACTTTAATTGACTTCTCAGGTCAATGAGGACTTTACGGGCCAGTTTCTCCTTATCTTGAGAGTAACTGCACATATGGAATGGAGACATTTATATCCAGCTCCAGGAAGAAGATGCTAACTATATTTATCCTTCCAGGCGATTGTGCCAGACTCATCACCATGGTACCTGCAGAGCACAGACTTTTAGCTACGACCTTTCGATACAGAAGCCTTTTAGTAGCCCTCACCCAACTGCTCGGAGCCATGAAGTGCAAGGGACCACTGATGCTGCTCCTGAGTTATTTGGGGAGGAGGGAAAACATTAGTCCCGTTAATCATTCCTTACTGTTTGCATCACAGTACGCTCTGGTACGCTGAGAGCCTTAGCTCTCCTTCCAGGCTGAGGGGTTGTGTATTATTAATCACCCCTACTTCCAAATATATAAATCATGATAACAGTAAAGGCGAAGGAGGAGAAGCAGCAACCTCCTGTTAACCCTTCCAGCTCAGAGGATGTTGTGTGTCCTGCCCAATACATTTCCCTGGTCTCACCAGGGATCCTGGGTTGTCCCTGTGCCAGTCGCCTCTCCAAGAGGAAGGCCCCTGTATTTATAGTTTTTCAAACCCACACCCACCAGTTCTGGGGTTGCCGGCCAAACCCAGAAGACAACTGGTAGGTTCCAGGTGCCAGGCTCCTGTAAGGAGGGAAAGCAGCTGGCTGGGCAACAAGCTCCCCTTCGTTCCTTGTACGAGGGCCTGGAACAAAAGCACTCAGCACTGCTGCAGACACAGATATTGGGCAGAGAGAGAAAAGAAAACACAGTGGGGACTGAAAAAACATAGGGAACATAAGCTTGTTGGGATCCTCAGGTCCATAGAAACCAGCCTGGTTTAATAAAAATTCACAAGTCGCCTGATGCTAATACAATTCTCAAATTGAAAAACGATAAAAACTCCCTCCTCCTGAGAAATCCTACCTTTTGTCTAAGCTAAAACAGTATTTTTGAGCAGAAGCAGACCTTTCTCAGCTGGTCTAGACATCATATCCAACAAATACTAACCGGAGTAAGGCTGCGTCTAAGCCAAGCCCACAGGCTAGACAGTCTTCTGGTCTCCTGGAAACCTTTCCAACTGTACGGATCTCCACCAGTGCCAGAAATCTCCACTGACTTCAGTCCCAGCCAACAAATTCTCAAAAGCCAGAGCAAACCACTGCTCAAGCCAGACCTTCTTTCAAATCTGCGACAAGATCTGTAACCCAGGGATCACATTTTCTATTAACCTCCAGACAGTGCATAACAATACCATGTACGGTATCAAAACTCCTCCAGCTCATCATAGCTAGGAAATACTGTAATATTTATCTGAAATAAATTTGCAGAAAAACAGGTTGAAGAAAGGATTATTTTCAAACTTTTCAATTTTTAAATAACATCTTTACAAAACATTGATATTTCACGTTAGGAAAGAAAAACGAATGGTTAAGGAAGGTCTTTATAAAAAAAATAAGATTATGATTCAGCACTAAAAAAAAAAAAGAGATTTTATGACTGGAAGGACGAAATTTGCAAAGCAATACCACCTGAAGTGATTTACCATCAGACAGCATCACGGTCTGATCACAGCAAGACTCATCTGAAGTGATTTATTTCAAGACAACAATGCCAGCTCTCATTTTCTTTTCGCACTTCAGCAGTGAGGAAAAAGGATGATGTTCCCTTCAATTCTGGGAGCAGCTCTGGCATAGAGAGGTGCTGCTGTGGTCTTCCGAAGGAAGTCCCTGGTGTAGGAGAAGGCTGCCTAGATCATCAGGCTAGACCTACAGCAAACATTTTCCACTGATAGAAGAGTCTATTGCAGTTAGACCTCTCCTTTCCCAAATTTGCATACGGACATGAGGTTTGATCACACCAAGCATCCCAGGCTGGTCCAGGGAGAGGACAAGGATGTGCTGGTGCTTAGAGAAGTTGACTCCTGCAGGGATGGCAGCATTTTGTCCAATAACTGGCCACTTTAAAAAGAAATATAGCAGGGAATGACAGATTATTGTTAATTGTCACAACTTGTCTGTGTGTTTTATGCAATGGCACAGATTAATATTTGGGTTTTTTTCTGTTGTGCTCCAATGTTTATAGCAAATAAGAGTGAATCTGCTTTTTATGTCACCAGTCAGCCACGATGCTCTAAAGGCCTTGCAGCAAAGCAAAGCAGCTCAAATCCTAATTACAGTGACGGTGACTGCAAGCTGGATTTGTGGTATTTCTGAACATCGATTTGATCTCAGGTTTAACCATTTCCTGGGCTGCATCCAAAGCAGTGGGACCAGAGGGCAAGGGAGGGGATTCCCCCACTCTGCTCCTCTCTCATGACACCCCCACCTGAACGCTTGTGTCCCGTTCTGGAGTGCTCAGCACAGGAAGGACCTGGAGCTGTTGGAGGGAGTCCAGAGGAGGCCACGGAGGTGATCCAAAGGCTGGAGCACTTCCCATATGAGGACAGGCTGGGAGAGTTGAGGTTGCTCAGCCTGGAGGAGAGAAGGCTCTGGGGAGACCTTAGAGCAGCCTCCCAGGACTGAAAGGGGCTCCAGGAAAGCTGGGGAGGGGCTCTGGATCAGGGAGTGCAGGGACAGGATGAGGGGGAAGGGTTTTCAGCTGAAGGAGGGGAGATTGAAATGAGATCTTAGGCAGAAATGTTTTGCTGTGAGGGTGGGGAGGCCCTGGCCCAGGTTGCCCAGAGCAGTGGTGGCTGCCCCATCCCTGGAGGTGTTCCAGGCCAGGTTGGATGGGGCTTGGAGCCCCCTTATCCAGTGGGAGGTGTCCCTGCCCGTGGCAGGGGGTGGCACTGGATGGGCTTTGAGGTCCTTTCCAACCATTCCATGATTCTATGTTTAGAAGGATCACAAAAGGCTGGTTTGTAGGCAAATACCTCTGGAATCTCATGTAAACCAGCACGGTCCTGTCTCAATCCCCTGAGCTCCAGCCCCAGGGAAAGGGTTGATCTCAGTGGAGTGACATCATTTCACAGCAGCAGAGCCCATTTAAAAGTTTGCAGCACCAGAGTGGGTCTTAAATATTGAAGGTTTTATCCTGCAATGGTCTAAAAGGATTCGTACGTCCTTGGAGCAGCAGGCATTTAGTGCATCTCTGGAGAAGCCCAATCCTCTGCACAGTCATTTTCTGTTACCATCTGAGCAAGGCTCTGCAGATACCGTCATGGTGAGCGAAACCCACCCCTGTGAACACAGCCTGCATGGAGCACACCTTGGTTTGAAGATCACTTCAGCCTTTGAAGTGAATACAAATGAGTTGATACAAGGGAAAACACTCCATCCTCTCTAAATTATCCTTTGTCCAGCCCTGGAGCCAAAAAACCCCACGCACAGAACCGTGTTCTGAACACGCATCCAAAAATCCCTGCAGATGCGATAAAGTCTCTCTGCTTCAATTTAAATTGACAATTACAGAGAGCAGCTCTTGCATTTCCGAAAGAAAAATATTTCTGATTGAGCCAGCAGTGGCCCAGGTGGCCAATGCAGCCCCGAGCATCCTGGCTCGGCTCAGCCATGGGGTGGCCACAGGAGCAGGGACGGGATCGTCCCCCTGCACTCAGCGCTGGAGGGGCCCCACCTCAAATCCTGGGGTCAGTTTGGGCCCCTCAGTAGAAGAAGGACCTTGAGGGGCTGGAATGCGTCCAGAGAAGGGACCTGAGCTGGGGAAGGGGCTGGAGAACAGGGGTTCTTGAGGGAACTTGGGCTCTTTAGCCTAGAGAAGAGGAGACTGTCTAAAACTCCCTAAAAGGAGGTTGTGGTGAGGTGGGTGCTGGCCTCTCTCCCAAGTAACAAGTGTTGGGATGAGAGGAAATGGCCTCAAGTTGCACCAGGGGAGGGTTAGACTGGATATCAGGAAAAATGTCTTCACTGACAGAGTGGTGAAGCCCTGGCAGAGGCTGCCCAGGGCAGTGGGGAAGTCTCCATCCCTGGAGGGGTTCAAGAAACACGGTGGCACTTTGGGACATGGTTTAGCAGGCACGGTGCGGTCAGGCTGAACAGTTGGACTGGATGAGCTTAGAGGTCTTTTCCAATCTTAATGATTCCATGAGTCTGTGAGTCTATGATTCCCCTCTGTGCTGACTCAACGGGTCCAGCACAGAGCATCCAGAATGCCAGCAGTGCCCAGGATACCTAATAATCAATCCTATCCGCGTAACTTACTCGGGTATTTATAAAGAGCTACTAGAATTGAGAAACTTGCAAGTGTTTGAAGCAGGAACAAAAAGATGCAAAACTGTTAAATAAATTTAAGATGCTACAAAGCTTTCTCGCTCAGCTGTGATTAAGGTGGAGTCACCGTCCCTGGAGGTGTTTCAGGAGAGTTTGGATGAGGCACTTAGTGCCACGGTGTAGTTGATTAGTAGGAGTAGGTGTAGGTGTTGCATCATAGGTTGGACTCGATGATCTCAAAGGTCTTTTCCAACCTTACGACACTGTGAATTTCCCACGGACAAGCCCTCAGCTCTCCAGACAACGACAAACTGCTGCTCTCCCAAGAGGTGCCTTGGAGAACCTGCTCAAAGACAGAAGCAAAGCCTCCAAGTGATTATGTCTTATCTCAGCACCGGTTAGCTTTACCTGAACACAAGCAATACTCCTGAATGCCTGCACACCAGCAGCTGCCCCAGAGCAGCTCAGGCAATCCATCTGCCCACACAAACAAGCTGTCCAGGGTTCATCCCGCAGAACAAGGACCTTTCCTGGAGGGAAAAAAATGAACAGGAAGGGTTTGTGGCCTGGCTGAAGCTCAAGTTACATCTCCTACACTCTCTTCGTACAACAAAGTTCTCCAGGGCTCTTCTGAAATGCTCTCAAATTTAGCTTTCTGCTGCACCGGTGTCAGTGGCTTTGCCCTCACGTAATGAGTAAATATCAGCCCATTTCGGTATTCATCTTTTTTTCTCAGATGCCAGCTCTTATTCTTTCTAATCTACCTACGGGTAGATATTGCCAGGAGTAAGACTCTTCTTAGAGCAGCTCCTGAATCACCTCTCCTGTTTTCTAAGAGCATTTGAATTAGACTGAGAAAGCCACCCCGTAGTCATAGCAGCACTATACTGAGCACACTCATTTGATTACAATCACTTCGGGTTCCTGAACTAACATTTAAAAGGGGAAAAACATTCAGAATGAACCAATATTAGATATAGGCCTTGCAGGCAAAACACTTATTGTGCTGAAAACTTGAGGTACTGCAATAAGGAGGGGGAGGAAATCCTGGTTTATGCAAATTGTAAGAAAGTAAGAAGAAAAAAACCAACATACAAGGAACATTACTGAACCCATCAATTGGATGTTGGTTTATGGGGAAGTTCTGAGGCAGAAAGCAGTAGTAACTTACATTCTTCACAATGAAATTGAAAATGCACTTATAGTGCATTATGGCTTTGTGAAATATTACGGTTTTCTTTATTTGTTTTTGCAGGTAGTTAAATTTAAGCGCTACTTACATTCCCTCTCATCCTCAAATTTAAAAAGCAATAAATCGCTTTAGTGTTTTCAATTTCTTCTCCTTCAAGAGATGCAAATTGATTGCCTGAATCCTTCCACAAACTTTATTCTTATGAATAAAGGAGAATAATTTACAAGGGCATTGGCCCCATCTAATGCCCCTTTAGCTCCAGGTCTCCTTTCTCAGAGGCCACCACTACAATGCTTCACGTCCAGCAGCCAGCAGAGCAGCAGCCCCCAGAGCCTGGCAGAGAGGGATGGGCACGCTCAGGGTCTGCTGTACCTTTCGGCTCAGCGGCATTGAAAACACAACCAGACCTGGAGGAGCAAAGGGATGAAGGATGGTCCTCGGAGACGCTCTAGGTTCAGGCCAAGAGCACAACCACTTCAGGCTCCAGCAAACCTTGCAGCAGCGCTTGGAGGTGCTCCCATGAGTGATCTGCAGTGCTCCTCTGCAAGAGGTGACTGTGCCCAGCACTCCGGTAACAGCACAGGACCTGTCTCGTGTTTCTGCCTCAGTTTCCCTAGGTCAGCTTCATCCACAGAATCACAGATGGGTTGGGTTGGAAGGGACCCCAAAGCCCATCCAGTGCCACCTCCTGCCATGGGCAGGGACATCTCCCACTGGCTCAGGGGGCTCCAAGCCCCATCCAACCTGGCCTGGAACCCCTCCAGGGATGGGGCAGCCACCACTGCTCTGGGCACCCTGGGCCAGGGCCTCCCCACCATCACAGCAAAACATTTCTCCCCAAGATCTCATCTCAGTGTCCCCTCTTGCAGCTGAAAACCCTTCCCCCTTGTCCTGTCCCTGCCCTCCCTGATCCAGAGCCCCTCCCCAGCTTTCCTGGAGCCCCTTTCAGTCCTGGAAGCTGCTCTAAGGTCTCCCCAGAGCCTTCTCTTCTCCAGGCTGAACAACCCCAACTCTCCCAGCCTGTCCCCATATGGGAGGTGCTCCAGCCCTTGGATCATCTCTGTGACCTCCTCTGGACTCGCTCCAACAGCTCCAGGTCCTTCCTGTGCTGAGAACTCCAGAACTGAACCTTCCACTGGATCTGCTTGCTCAAAGCCTCTTCCAACCTGGCCTTGAACACCTTCAGGAAGCTATGAGAGAAGCGAAGCACTTGTCAAAATGCAGCTGCTTGAAGACATTACATGCACAGAGAGCCTGCCATCCCATCCTCACCCTCATCTGACATCCAGTGACCGTCCATCAAAAGCTCCCTCTTTATTAAATTCAACTGTGAGCAAAATTATCAAAGAAATACGGGGTTTAATTAATGTTTGCCTTGACCATAAATGAAAAAGAACTTTAATTTTTTTACTGTATTTTACAAATCAGAGTCATTCAATATCTTGGATGCCAGTAAATTAATTCTGAGCTAATGAAGTTAAAGGAGGTCATTTGTTAGAGAAAACTGATTACACATCGGGATCTCCTGGGGACCTAAATGAGAAAATCAGTATAATGAAAAAATATTTTAAATGATGCAGGTCAACCAAGTAGATCATTAAGGATACAGAGGGGGTGGAAATATTAATGACACCATGACAGGGAAATGCCAGCAGGGGAGTGGGCTGACATAAGTGAGCAGAAAGGCATTTACAGTGTGAGCTTGGGGTTTTTTTCCCCTTTTAATAATTGAAACACACAAATTTCATTGCTTACCTCAAATCAGTCACCTGTGCCCAGATATTTCAATGACAGCAATGCACTAATGTGCACTATACACATAATATTTGTGGAGAACATAAACTTCTCTAGCAGTATTAATCACAGCGGCACCTAAGGACCCAAGACAAAATATGGGCTGCATTGTATGAGACATGGGAAAAAAATATCCTAGGGGAAGGGAGCAATCCCTGCTTCTCAGAGGTTTAATTTCAAGAAATAAGCAGCAGCCAAGGGAGAGAGGCTTATATGACACATTAGAGCATCAGCCTAGTGCTTAAACCCAGCTGGAGAGAGCAAGGGGAGTGATGCAGCCTGGATGAACGAGAGCTGGAGTCTCAGCCTCAGGGGCTGGAGCTGGGGTCTGTCCAGTCCAGAAATCCCCCTGCCTTGGGCCAGGAGATGCTATTTAGGGAGAGCACATGAGCCTGAGCCCTCTCCGCTGCCCCTCTGCTCCTCCAGCGCCCGTGAGCACTGTGTTAGGGACACAGAAAGCACTGCTCTGCTTGCACTCTTTCCATCCACACCAAACCCCCTGTCTGAAATTAAATGTGTTCAGTTCCACTTTGAACCTGCTCAGGCCACGAGACTCTGCAACGTCCTGGAGCAGCGCACCCCAGAAGTTTGCTGCCTGCTGTGAGTGATTTCTTTAAGCTGTCTTACACTAATTCTCTGCCGGGTTCGGTGAGCTCCTCCCACCCAGAAGTGCAGAATTCCGTGAGAAACACTTCTGCATTCACCCAATTCATGATTTTACCAACTCTGTTCATATCTTCCTCAGCAGCAAAACAACTCCCAGTCCTTGGCTTTTAGAGCCCTTCCCTTCCTGAGGACGCCCAGCACTGTGGTGGTTTCTGAGGCTGCCACAACACATGGACCTCACGATTTCACAGAGCCACCAGCAATGGCACTTTCCCACCTTCTAAATTCCAAGTCTTGCATTGTGAGGGTAGGATTTAGATTATTCTGTTTGCTCGTGCATCAAGTACTCTCTTGAGAACCCCTGAAACATCCCTCTTACCACATGCACATCAGCGCTGGGGATGTGACTGAGCCTCATCTGGCACATCTAGATTGCATCCTTATTCAGGCTTGCTGAGATTTACTGAGCCAGTTCACAGAGCTTCAGGGTGATCTGCAAAAAAAATAATATCTAAGGGGTGATTGAAGGTAGAAACCAAACAAGGCAGGAGGTGCAAGCACCGTTGTTCCATGGGGAGTGGCAAATGCAGCCTGGCAAGGAAAGCTGCAGGGCTAAAGGGGAAAAAAGGAGATCTCTTAAATAATACAAGGATCCTCTCGTGACTTCAGGAAGGCAGAAGGAATCCAGGGAATATTAGAAGAGAAATTAATATACCACTGAATGAGAAACAAAGCAGCACCAAGAAAATTAGTTGGAACGATCCTTTATGAAAAAGGAAGTAATGCAGATAAAGCACTGCCACACCTGCTTAGAAAGTTTACCAGAAAGCTGTTTATTCACAGCAAAGAAGAACCAAAAGCGACCTTAGATCTGCTACATCTGCTTTCCAGGATTTCTTCACCAAACCAGGCATAGAGAAATACGCTGGTCCTACAGAGCAGATACAAACTATTTAAATTAGCACAACAGGCGGCTCTATCACAAAGAGGTGTAATGAGATTTGAGGAGCCAACACCTCGAGCAGAGCCTGGCAGGGCGACCAACAGCTTACAGCTTGGAAAACTCCCAGGAAAAGAAGCCAAATCCTTCAGAGCATTTAAACAAAACTCGTCCCCTCATCAAATGGAGCGTTTGCTGGGATTCCAGGAACGGCTAGGATGAAGCTGCCACACTATGCCAACACAGAAAGAGGCAAAGCCAGCAGTTACTGAGGGTTCTTATGATTTATTTCTCTTTCAAACGCGAGTAGTAAAATTAGTGCTAAAAGTCTAATGACAAGACAGAGAATTCTTTACTCAATGGAAAGCATTTCTGACCTTTTAGTTACCAGTGGATTAATTGTGGTCTCTAGATGAACACTTGATTTGTGTTCATTAAGGTCTATCATAGAATCAAGGACTAATCCTGATGTTTTACAATGTAGCGACAACGTTAGGCTGCGTTAAGTGACTACATCAGTTAATATTCCCCATGACGATTTGGCTTCAAAGTATTCGGCTTCGTATTGAACTAAAAACTAGAATTCCTAATAAAGTTTCTTCATAAACATTCCTCAAGGATGGAATTATCCACAACTGTTTGTCTCTTTTTAACTGCTCTTTCAATCCAAGTTTTCTGACCATCTTCCAATGAGAAACCCCAATGGTTATAAAAAAACTGTTGTAAAACCCAACTTTTACTTCATTATGTAATAATGAAAGTGTGTGTTTATACATATATATGCACACTGGATACTCCATTTATATATAAATGGGGATTTATATCTACTTTTACATATATTTATATCCATTATATTGAAATATTATGAAAGTGGGTATTCAAAAAATCTAGATTTATCAACCATCTGACGCAAAACCCAAACAATTCAAATCTCAGAAATGTAATGCACACCGGAACCTGAGAATTCACTTCCGCCGCATCTCACCGGTGTTGCTGTGCTGATGTCGTGCAAGGTGTGAAGAAAACAAATCATAAGCTTGAAAGAAACTTGCAGTGTATTTGCTCTCACCCCAAAAGAATAGAAAATGGCATGACCAGAAGTATCAGGACTGCATTTATAATACAGCTAATTACAGTTTGAATCATGAGTAAGCACTGAAGCTGAGTTTCACTTTACTCAGATACATAAACTTTCCTCCCCTGTAAAACTTAGAGCAGATGTAGAGTGGTTGTACATGGCTGATACTATCGTTCACCACGGTTGATCCAGAGAGAAAATGAACAAGAGTTTGCCACAATTCCTATGTACAATTTTGAAGGCAATATATTACCCATGCAGTGTTGAACAATAATTTCTCCATTCTAACCATGGAAGAACCATATTTATTTAATATATGTATGCATAAATATATTTAATTTAGAGCACAGATTGGCTAAGTTACAACAATGCAAAATAAAGCATTAATGTTGCTGTGATAGGTCGTCTTCACAGTTTGGCATCGTTACCCAAATTTCTTAAGACACCTTCACCTTTTGACACAGCAATCCTTGGAATGTCCAAATTTCAGCATTTCAGTATCTCTTGAGTTGTGTTTATGGGGATGAATTCTGTTTGCCAATGGAAATTCAGGCTGCACGACACAAGATGAGTGCGTGCTCAAACTGCAAGAGGACATCTGTGAAGTCTGCTCTACTAAAAACGGCACAATTTATCATCAGTGAAGCACAGGCATCAAAAAAAAGGGTTTTGCTCATTGCTGGCCAAAAAAATCAATGAATTCATTACTAAAGTTTAGCAAAAGTATTAGGTCAATAATGAAAGGAAATTACAATCAACAAGTGCTTCTGAAGAAGCCAACTGACACTTGAGGGATTCCTCATCGCCATTTAACAAAAGATCTTGTAAAGTTTACTTCTCATTTCTAAGACAAGATTGAAGTTCAAGAGATTTATTATGAAGACACAACCAACAAATTCCTTTGTTTATTTTCCCTTCAAGCCTGCTCGTAGGTGTCATTGAGACCTGGTAGCGGATCTACGACACCGTGGAACTGAAGCACTGTTTAAAACAAAGACCTCTGCCTCGTGTCCAAACATTGCAGGACATCGTACCGCAAGAGTAAGTCTGGCAGAACACCAACCACTTATTCTAAACGCTATTTCCTACAGCCGCGAACTGAGCACGGTAACGAAAGCATGGGGTTCTGCACAAGCCCCGAATATTGCAATCTCTTGGCTGTGAAAGAAGAGCCGTGGCTCAAGCTGCAGCGATCTACTTCGCCCCAATCTTATCTTGGTGTAATCAGAGGACTGCTGCCAAATCTAAAGCATATGCTTTGTCCAAAACCTCGATGCAAATCTGTCTCTGTGTATGTGTTGAATTATTAAATTCAGAAACCCATAGCAACATCTACGATAATACATACTGCTGCTATTATTACACACAAGCAGCTCTAAAGGCACTTTTAATCAAAAAAGAGCCTTTTAAATCTATACCTGGTTTTAGTGACATTACTGTTAATGCAGCTGATGAAATATTAAGCATGCAATTACTGTACATGCTCTATAATGGCTTTCCTGACATTCAGGCTACATAGAAGGCTGTGTCGAAAGGAGAGGGAAGATATTTTTCTCCCAAGTACCTTTTTTCCCAGGGAGAGATTCAAGATTAGGTTGAAAGCATTTCGCTCAGAAGATACAAAAGCCCCAACCAAACACTGCATTCATTATAAAACACAAACCAGAGGAGAGAAACCAGCAGAGCTCCCAATTGCTGCCTTGAAAGAAGGTGGGGCAGCCGCGCTCAGCTTCCACACCTGGGGCTCCCATCTGGTACACGTTGAGTCACTCACAAAAGGAAGGGAGAGAGAGGCAATCTTCTTCGGAAAGCTTGTTACCGCCTTGCAAGCGCAAGGCACATACGAAGACAAAGGTCACTTCATGCTCATTTTTCCAGCAAAACAGAGCATTCAGAAATGAGAGATGGCCTCAGCCCAATCCCTGATATAGTTCCTGCTCTATACAGCATGAAAAAAGGAGGTTCATCTTGCAGGCATCCTATTTCCACCCCACTTTTGGAGCTGCGGTTGTAACCAGTATTGACTGAAAGCATCTAATGGTCTGCTACAGCCGTGCCAGCGTAATTGTATCTACACAGGCAGGAGTCGAAAACACACTGACACGAGCATTCGGAGAGCTCTACAAGTTGCCTGTCAAGTACACAAGGCTCAGAGTAAAACCCAACAGAACTAAATTATAACTCCTCACTGCGTATGCACGCGCACACACAGTGTCACTCCAAAAAATGCACGGATGTGACCAACAATTACTGGCACCAATAGGTAGAAACCCTACAAAAACAGTTTCACCGCAGGACAATAACCCTTTGTGATTTAGCCCATTAGAAACCTGTCGCATCATTGCTGATTGCTTTGGTTATGGGCAAGCTGCTCATTATTGAGACAACAAGCACAAGAAGGGAAAATAAAAGTAGGTCCTTTTTGCTGTCATAGGGACAAACGTGGCTGGTTCCTTACACAGAGCATCCTTCTTCTTGGACTTCACCAACAGCTGCTGCAAACTGAGGGAGAAGTCTCCTGTTCTGGGGCACCGTTGCCTGTTCATCCCTAGGAAATGAAAGAAATTGGCTGCCAGCCTGGGGAATCCTTTCATTTCAACATTTGCCCTTCCTAGTTTCAGAGCTGTGCCAGAAACCCTCATTCTCTCTGGACCTGAAGCTCCTTCCTACATTCCTGGCTTCTGCAGCAAAATTTCCTTTCAAAAAGAGCATCATCAGTCCTCTTCTATTACAGAGAAGCCTCTTCAGGAACAGGCATAGCTGGAAGGATCCCAGCAGCTGGTATTTATCCAGGAGATTGATAATTGTATGTAACACGGGCCTCAAAAAATGATTAGTGCAGCAGAGACAGCTCCTGCTTTTATAAAGATGTGATATAGAGGAGGTCAGGCTAAATGCAACAATCCCTCCTGGACTTAAACACTATGAATCCATGAAAAGATCGTTTCTTTTATTCAGTGTCTCATAACTAAGTGATTATGTTCACCCTTCCTCCTAGGCACATCACTAGCAGTGACAGATTCACAATATAACTCTGCTCCAGACAGAAGGAAAGCTAAATAGACTCAAAAAAATTTGCAGTCCATAGTTTTTAGATACTTCTAGCAGGAGGCACAAAGATATTACTCATTTTAACACTATATTGGACAACATCTGCATCAGGCGAGATGCATTTTCAAAACAGCAATTAAAAAAATACCCAGCTGATACAGCACCTGACATATTCTCGGTGTGTTGTATTATTTCCAGGCAGCTGGAGTTTCCTATTCAATATCCTCTGGATCTGGAAAAAAGAAGTTGTTTCCCTTTGTCCATTTATGAGCTTGGATCTTAGATACTGGATGAAAATCTAAATATTTAAACTATTATTCAAGTCTTTAATCAATTCTACTAAACAGGCATTCTGGACAAAGTCCAATATAAAATAAAGTGCTTTGTGCTGTAATGGAAGAATTACTGCTATTAAAGGATTTAATCCTAAATACACCACATCGCGTTTCTTTGTACCTCAAGCGGAGTCTGAAGGGCTGCTATTTTTATCAGATTTGTATTTTACAGACAAGCATTAACTGCAGATTACAGGATCGGTTCACACCAGGTTTCCCCGCTGTACAACGGTAGAGCTTTGCAGAACGGGCAAAGCCAGACAGTTCTTAGCTAAAAAGTTCCGCAGGTTGAATTACCATCACCCTGTTCTCACTCCTGTCTCTCTGATGAGCCTTTGCACGGGAGCAGCTTTCCCTGTTGCCAGGACAGATTCGTCAGTACCCAAGGAAAGGTCTGTGACAGCTGGAGACACAAAAACCAACCACAAAGGATGGGTCTGAATACGTTGGGCTCGGCAACGTGATAAGAACCACCCGTAGAACTCGCTGGGGCAGGGACAGCGCGAGGGGTCCAGCTGGAGGGATGCTGCTAGAGGCCACCCCAAGGACAGCGGTGACACCCGTGTCAGCAGAACCACATTTGGATACAGGAAAAAACCAACACATCAAAATAGCTGCCGGAAAATAGAGTTAGAACTTCTTTTGGCAGCATCCTGGAGGGAAGCAGTGAAGCAAATGCACCATGTGAAGATTAAAGCTGAGAGAAGAGGGGAGATTTTACTTCAGAGAGGTGATGCGGGCAGAAAGCAGGGTTACTCGCAGCCCTCGTTCGTCTTGCTGGCTGCCCACGATAATCAGAGGAGGGAGGTGAGATGGGAAGCTAGGAACGATAAATACAGTGGTTTGAAAGTATTTTTAAGCATCTCCTTCAGTCTCACTAGGAAATAATTGTTGTGGCAGTTTGGAGCTATTTGGGAACAAAATACATTTAAATGAAAGTGAAAGGGGTGAAAGATGATCCTCACAAAGCTCTCTAAGGATTCAGCTAAGAGCTATTGGCCTGTGTAGAGAACGGATACCAGAAAGCGATAAAGAAATGATGGGAAGGGAAAGCACTGAGTGAGGGGCAGGAAATAATCAAAAAGCTCACTAAAGGGTTAGGAACAGGAATCTGGTTTTCTGAAGGAAGCACTGAAGGAGAAAAGAGCAAGCCCAGAGCAAGGCAGTGTCGGATAGTGAAGAGCAGGGAATGAGGGACTGAAGAAGATTCCTCATGGATGCAGAAGGAAAAAAGTCATAGAATCATGGAATGGTTTGGGTTGGAAGGGAACTCAAAGCCCATCCAGTGCCACCTCCTGCCACGGGCAGGGACACCTCCCACTGGGTCAGGGGGCTCCAAGCCCCATCCAACCTGGCCTGGAACACCTCCAGGGATGGGGCAGCCACCACTGCTCTGGGCACCCTGGGCCAGGGCCTCCCCACCCTCACAGCAAAACATTTCCTCCTAAAATCTCATCTCAATCTCCCCTCTTGCAGCTTGAAGTCCTGAGATTTTCCTTCAGAAAGGAATTTAAATTGAAAAGCAGGTGAACCTGCACCACAGAGGAGGGGACGGGATCGGTTCTGAATCCCTCTGCAGCACTGAAATACCTGACTGTATTTGTGTTCACAGCGATGCTCTCCAGGCCATGTCCCTGCGATGCAGGCTGGTCACCTCCTTTTCAAAGCAGCAGGAACGGTTGCCTGTAGAGACAGCTGAAGCCATTGTTATTGCGCTCCCACCCGGGTTCCTGCGAGCTCCAGATAAGGTACAGCAGGAGCAACGACAGCGACTCGTGCTGGGGACGCTGGAGCCAGGCTGGCTTTGCTGAACTGGCCTCGGAAGAAAAGCCTTTGGTTAAGGACCTGGCAGGATGCACTGGTGACAAATTAAAAGGGAATTACTTCAAACTGCTTCTTCAAAGAGGGAGGACAAAATTGTCCACCAGATGAAACTAAAAAGCAGATGAGTCACTGGAGGAAATGAATGTTCGGTTTAATTCACCAACTTTCATATTCCAGAGGTTATTTCTCTCCAGCTGAGAGGAACAGGCTTGTGCTGAAGCATCAGCTCATAACGCTTGAATTAGTGGTTTCGCATCCCGGCTTTGCCGCATGGTTCTCCCAGCGCAGTGAACATAATTCAGCTTCGTTCTCCACGTGCAAAACCACTCGCTTATCTACACTTACAGCTGAAGGCTCTGGGAGGAGACTGGGCACTACAGGAGGGCTGGGCTCAAGAATCTGGTGTCCAGCCAGGCAAAGGATGGATGGAAAAAGCAACACCCGATTTGGGTGGGTCAGAGTTGGTGTTACAGGAAGGACTTGTTTTCCATTTCAATAGCAACACCAGAAAACCTTTCTGACTCATCCAAGTCTTTTAGGTTTACGTTACCTGACAAAGTGTTCCAATAGCTAAACACCTTCACCTCTCCTCATCCATAGGGGATAGGACAAGGAGTAATGGTTTGAAGCTGCAAGAGGGGAGACTGAGATGAGATCTTAGGCAGAAATGTTTTCCTGTGAGGGTGGGGAGGCCCTGGCCCAGGGTGCCCAGAGCAGTGGTGACTGCCCCATCCCTGGAGGTGTTCCAGGCCAGGTTGGATGGGGCTTGGAGCCCCCTGACCCAGTGGGAGGTGTCCCTGCCCGTGGTAGGGGGTGGCACTGGATGGGCTTCAAGTTCCTTTCCAACCCAAACCATTCTATGATTCTATGATCCATCTCTTCCAAAACAGGTTTTGAGGAGGAACTCATATTTCCACACCAGGGAAAGCTTTTGCCAGCTGCTAATAAATTCAGCTCCTCTATTACGAATGGGCATCGGTTCATAAGTAATGGTCTCACATCAACCAGATGAAATTTGGTAAAAGCTACAAGGAGAAATCAACCACGAAGACACGAGTTGGGGACAACAGAACAGGCAGAATGACTGCAGAAATCTAGGTTATTACAGACCAGCTGCACCTGAATCACTACCATCACGCTGCACACACAAGGCTGATCTGCTCTGGGATGCACTAACAGACACATTACCTGCAAGACGTGGGAGACGAATATTCTGCTCTGCAATTGAGAGATCTCAGCTGGAATATTGCGACCAGATTTGTGCGTCACACTAAGAAAAACATGGAGAATTTGGAGATGGTTCAGAGAAGATCGATAAAAATCATAAGCACAGACAAACATGATTTACAGGGAAATTTTCGCTACAGAAGCAGAGCTGGGCATTTTCTGTCTATAAGGCAAACAGGGTATCAGCCTCTACATAGGTAAAAGAAGAAAATAATTGATAAAAAGACTAGATAAAGATCTTCCCAGGCTAGACAGACCTGTATCTGCCACGGAGCAGAGAGACAGACTAGCTTAAATGCACCCAGAGCTTAAAACCAGCAACATATAGCGTAGGATGTATTAGTGAAAAAGTGCCCTTTTTGTTAAATAATGTGAAACAATATAAAATAAATCTCAAAGCCATTAATATGGTGGAAAAACACTACCAAGGCAACACCTCTGTACACGTCGGGCGTATGTCTGAGGCCATACAAGTGCCTGGCTTGTTAAAACATCAAAATCAATTACACTCAAACCCACTGTTTGTCTCAGTAATCGCATTTCTTGTAAACACATTTAAGGATTGATTCAATAATCAGTCCTTGATTCATCCAATGCAACTGTGGCCAGGAATGCGCACGGCGATCACAAGGAAAGTTACTTAACCCCATTCAGCTAATAATTGCTTTCTAGCTTGAAGCTTGATATCTTCACAAAATTTAAGCTGTCAGAGCCACAGATGATATTCCTGCTTTCCATGCAAATGCATAATCCATTTCTGAAGGCTACTAAGCTCTTTGCCACCAAAATCAGTGCAACTCCACTGTTTACATGGAATCTGTGAAAGGCTTTGAAGATGAAAAGAACTGTGCGAGTGTAGCTATTTTAGCAAGGAATCTAGAGCAGGAACCCAGGCTGTGACACACGGACCCTCTTGTTTCTTATCACAAGTCATCTTTATCAGCATAAAGGCAGAAGCCAGAGAAATCTAGGCAGTTTGATAAAAAAAGAAGGGTGAAAAAATTATTTGAGATCCAGCAGTCATTTTCCTGGGGTGCTTTCAGAGACACTCTTAGCAGAAGGGTACGGGAAAATTTTACTTTGGTCTGTTATAATCCTTAATCCTCTCTAGTACCAACTCTATCTTCTTTTAACCTAAAGAAAAGGAGGCTGAGGGGAGACCTTATCACTGTCTACACAAAGGAAAGGAGGTCGCGGTGAGGTGGGTGTTGGTTTCTTCTCCCAAGTAACAAGTGATGGGACGAGAGGAAATGGCCCCAAGTTGCGCCAGGGAAGGTTTAAACTGGGCATCAGGAAAAATTTCTTCACAGAAAGGGTTCTCAGGCCCTGGCAGAGGCTGCCAGGGAGGTGGTGGAGTCACCATCTCTGGAGGGATTTAAAAGACAGGCGGATGAGGTGCTCAGGGATCTGGTTTCGTGGTGGACAGGTATGGCTGGACTCGATTTCAAAGGTCTTTTCTAACCAAGCAGATCTATGATTCTATGGTTTCTTCGTCCCCTCCACCCCATCACATACTTGCAGGCTGCACGCACTGTGGGGTACGAGGGACCTAATGTCATTCTGCCTCATCTTTCTCCTAGATCCCCACCTCAAAAAGATGCAAAGAGCTGCCCTGGACCCTCACAGGTCTTACTAAAACCAAATAAAACAGGGAGTGTGAGGGGTGAAAGTAAACTTCAAGCAAAGGCTCTCCATTATGGTGAACTTCCAAGCATGATGTGAGTCACTTAGAGGAAGTTTCTATGTGCTTACGTCTTCCAGCTCAAATATGGTAATTAAATTACCTTGGCTACTGACTGGAAAAAGCTTTATTATTGCAATAGCTTGGTCTGAAGATGAATCATTACACACTGCAGGTGGTTTATCACAGAAATCACCCAACTGCCTTTTAGGACAGGTGGCATTTACTGAGAGAAAAACAAGCTCCTTCATGTCTGTCTAAGCAGAAGATACAATCCCAACCATTGTCCATTCTCAAAAAAGTGACCTGAGAAGGCAACACTTAAAGGGGAGAGCCAGGCTGCAAAGCTGTTCTGACACTAAGATTAAATCCTAAGCATTGAAGTCTGTTTTGCTCTACAAAAAGAGCTGAAAACCCCAGCAGCCCATTACTGCCACCTTTTGCAGGCTGAATTAGTGTTGGTCACAGTGAGACTTTGCTTGAGCCCAACCAAAGAAGAGGCTATGTACGATTAACGACGCGGTCATACTGCTGTCACTTCATATGCCATAAGACTGACATAAAATAAAGGCAAAACTACGTATTTCATTTTAATAAATATTTCTGGGTGAGGTTTTGAAGCAAGCTCTGCTCCTGTGTCAACAGCAAAAGCAATACAATTTCCCAAATGGCTCGGCAACCAGAAAGTTGAGAATCACAGAAACACTGAGGTTGGAGAAGACCTCCAAACTCATCCAGTCCAACCATCAACACAATACCTATACACCTATTAAATCATGTCCCAAAGTGCCACATCTACACTTTTTTTTTTAATCATCTCCAGGGATGAGACTCCACCACTGCCCTGAGCAGCCTCTTCCAGTGCTTCACCACTCATTGAGTAAAGAAATTTTTCCTAATTATCCAATTTAAATCTCCCCTGGCACAACTTGAGGCCATTTCCTCCCATTTCCTCACTTGTTCCTTGGGAGCAGAGCCCAGCACCCACCTCACCACAACCTCCTTCCAGGAGCTGCAGAGAGCCATGAGGTCTCCCCTCAGCCTCCTCTTCTCCAGGATAAACAGCCCCAGGGCCCTCAGTTGCTCTTCGTAAGATTTGTGCTCCAGCCCCTTCCCCAGCCTTACTGCCATTGTTTGGACACGCAAATCTTTTGTTATTCTGGCCAAAATTAACCCAAAACAAGTTGCAACATATCGAGCCTTTTTTTTTAAAATACAGGCAAGGGATCATTATGCTTCTCTCAAGTGCCTTTAACAGAGAAAGGCTCCTGCAGCCAGTTTCACCCAGGGCCAGATGGGGCAGTCCCTGCAGAGTAGGAATTTCATGGGTAGCAGCCCTGAACTTGGGAGCAGTCACACAATCAGTGTGACCGAGGGCCAATAAATCCTGTGGTAGCTTAAATAGGGGGGTTTGTTCTTTTTGCTTCACCAAAGAAGCCACAGGAGGAAAGAGAGCCCGTGGTGTCCTGAGGTTTTATTTCACGTAATGACACTTAGGATTGTTCTTTCTTTTTCTGCATAGAATTGATATTACTAACCCAGAGCGAGAGCAAGTCATGTACAAAGAAGGAACAAGTCACGTTCCTTAAAAAGGCAAAAATTAGCCATCCTTGGAAAAACAATGCGAGGAATGTGAGTAACACAGCATTTCCTGTGGCTTGTACGCTTATCTCATACCATTCTGATCAAGTGGCTTACTTGTCTCTACCCGTTACAAAAGGGATTCTTCGCATTTTCACATGGTTCTGCTGTACAACCAACCGCGCGGTTTTACTACTTTGTCTTAGCTATTTTGGTGCTTAGATACTCAAATCCTTTCCCCTTCCCCCAGTAAGTAAATTTTCCAGGCTAAAGTTCAAAGTGAATTCCAACGCGATTATACAAACACATGCATGCTGTAGATTGACATCATACAATGCTATGCTTTGTGGCTGGATATTTCATTCTTTCTAGTTTGCAACAACTTCTGCATGCTTGGCTTCCTTCCCTAAAATAGCAGCTTATTACATCCTAATAAGATAGCCCTGTATTTATTCCTCTGGTGATTTCATGAGGAAAAAAAACCTCGTGATTTAATTCATAAAAATAGACTTACAAAGGAAAAACAAGAGTAACAGACCTTATGAATCTCTTCTCTGTTTATTAATGCATGTGATTAGTGGAGTGGAGCGCAAGGAGGTTTATATGTTTCAGTCCATCATGACTGTGAAATTGAACTGTAAATGGTACCCAGCGCAGTCAAGTGAAACAGGCACCACGCCGGGAGTTAATGGAAATGCGGAGAGCTTTTCTTTTTAACAAAGTACTGGAGCAATTATCCCAGCACACCCACAGCGAAACGAGATAAAAGTTAGTCCGTGCGTTACAAAGGCTGTTAACTGCAAAATAAATTTACTGACAGCCATTGGGTGCCTTGCGTTCATTGTTCCCTTTTCTGCGCCCATTAGCTAAAAATGATAAATGGCATCGTGAGGAGAAACAGCCAGAGTTTGGAGGGTGGGGCATTTGTTATGGTGTCATGGTTTAGCCCTCCACCGGCTACATTTGGCAGCTGAGGACCGTGCAGTTGGGCTCCCAAATTCCACGCCCCCACTCTCAGAGGAAAATGAGAGGAAAAAGGCTTGCGGATTGGAAACTAAAACTAGAAATTTAACGAAATGATGATAACAACAGTACCGTTCCAGGATCTCGTACTCCTACAGCAACGCAATCCAGTTTCTATTTGCATTTCCAGTGCAGATGAAAGAGAGGGCTGTTTCCTCACACCTCTGCCGTTGCTGTTCCTGCTCTCTGCACTGGAGCATCGCTCCGTTCAGCAGGTGCGTTGGTGGCCCTGATTCTCTCTCCTGGAGCTCCTTGCCATGGCTTGTTGCTGGTAGCCTCAGCACCTCCCTTCTTTTCAGGGAGGTATGATTTGAATCCGTATCTTTTGGCCTCACAGCTATTATTTATGGCTGTCAGTAAGACAAAAAAACCTGAAACCAAAATAACCAATGGCATCCTCCACGGCAGAGGGGTTACTGTCACTTTTTCCCCTGACTTTTATTCACAATAGAATCACAGAATCATGGAATGGTTTGGGTTGGAAGGGACCTCCAAGTCCAACCATTTCCACCCCCTGCCATGGGCAGGGACACCTCCCACTGGGTCAGGGGGCTCCAAGCCCCATCCAACCTTGCCTTGAACACCTCCAGGGATGGGGCAGCTCTGGGCAACCTGGGCCAGGGCCTCCTCACCCTCACAGCAAAACAATTTCTTCCAAATGTCTCATCTAAATCTTCCCCTTTCCAATTAATAATACAATAATCAACATTTTATTTCCCCTACTTATGTATTTTATATAAGCATCCTACACAGTCCTGGCATAGCAGAACCACAAACCAAGGATTCCATAACCTTAATTCCAGCCCTAGCAAATAAGAGCCTGTTAACTCAGGGAACTGCTCTGATTTTCAGCCCTCCTGAGCCACATAGAAGCAGCGCTGTCCTCACACAGATCCTCACTGCACAGAAAGGACAGAGTACTTTGCAACGACAGTTAAACACGAAGCCAAGCTGGACCCCGGGGAAGCCCGGAGCTGTTAATGCGTGTGCACCGGCTCCTCTCTCTGCCTCGCGGCGTTTCCATTTCTTTGCATGTCTGTCAGCTTCTTTCCATGTTGCTTTTCCTTCGCTGTGCGGCATAGCAACGTGCCAGCTTCCCATTTTTCGCATTCTGGATCTAACCTGATGCTTAAGATGCTATCAAAGTAGCCAAACGTGACACATTTTCAAGGTTGGCCTCAAGGTAGCTAACTCAGGGAGCAAGGCTTTCAATCACAATCAGATACCAATCAAACAAAAATAGATGAGGGCTGACAGCAGGCTGGCATTATTATCCTGGCTATTTCCAGCTGGTTTCGTTCAGAATGTTTTTATCAAGCGAGTCTCCAGCTCACCTCCCTAGCATGCAAGGAAAGCAGGAGGGGAAGTGGTTGTACAAAAATGGAACAGTTTGTGATTTATAGCTGAAGGAAAACTAAGACAACGGTCTCCCTGATTTATGAGATGTAATTGTGCCTCTAGCATCATCATAAGACAAAGAAAATCCTACAGATAAAATCAATCTGGAGGAGGAGTGGGGACCCACAGCTGCGAAGGCATTATTTCAAGATGCAGCTTTTCTCCTTCCCCTTGCATAAATTAAACGTTACGTCAAAATGACTGTAAACCTGCAGCTACCCAAGTGGACTCGTCGTTTCTTCACGCACAGCTCGAAGTTCACTATTGACTTCAAAGGAGCAGAAAGATACCGAGAATTTTTACCTTTAGTTTGCTGTGCTGATATAGATCAGGGAGATTTGTAGACTTTGATCTTCCCTTATTTAATTTAAGTCAGATGGAGCCCAGTTGAAATGTGAAGTTTCAGCTTCAGCAAGGAGACTCTCTGGCCCAGCAGAGTTTTCGCCCGTCTTTCATCTCCTCCCATCAAAGCTCCCCCATCCTGACCCAGCTGATGTCAAATTATTCCGCTCAGATCCTGATGAAGAACTGTCTTTTTAGTTGTGGTGGGGCTTTCCTGTGAACATCACAAAGGCATCTCACACGGAGGAGCCACTCTGTTATTTACCATACTAGCGTTTAAATACATTTAAAAGAACACAGACTTTGACTGTTCTACATCCCAGGAAGGAGCACAACCAGAGCCCTCGAAACACGGGGAGAAGAACACGCAACTCGCATCAAGGTCTAGTATAGGTTCCACCCTTTCACTGATTTGTTACTACTTTTAGCACCTGTAAGGAATCAAAATAGTGATTTTGAGCACAGCTGGCCTGAGGATTAATGCAAAGTTTTAGCTCCTACTTAAATAATTTGGCTCAGCTTTCACAAATTTATCCCCTCAACACACGATAGATGATTCTAACACTGCCTGCTCTCCAAAATGTTATCTCTCTTATGTCCCGTCCTGCTTGTTTGTCTCACTTTCATCAGAGATAAATGTTGGTGTCACAGTGACAGAATTGTTGTAGCCTGCAAAGCAGAACACCTGATTACAAATATTCACATCTTGAAGAAGAAACACCACCAATCCATGCCGAACCCTGAGCTCTTGAAGAGCTCTGCAAGAATTGGTCCCTTTGCTCTGGTTGCTTCTGTTAAGTCTCATTAATTTAAGGGGAACTTCTCATGCAAATTTCCCCCTGGGCACACAAATAGAATCATGGAATGGTTTGGGTTGGAAAGGTCCTCAAAGCCCATCCAGTCCCACCCCCTGCCATGGGCCGGGACATCTCCCACTGGGTCAGGTTGCTCAAAGCCCCATCCAACCTGACCTGGAACACCTCCAGGGATGGGG
The DNA here is from genome assembly GCA_033558235.1 of Neomorphus geoffroyi. NCBI lineage: Eukaryota > Metazoa > Chordata > Aves > Cuculiformes > Neomorphidae > Neomorphus > Neomorphus geoffroyi. The sequence continues at coordinate 2,532,656 of JAUMJM010000016.1, read as the reverse complement.
CAGCCACCACCTCTGTGGGCAACCTGTGCCAGTGCCTCACCACCCTGTGGGTCTACGTCTCATGTGCAGTTCCCTCGTTCCTAATGGAGGTGTTCAGTCCTACTACTGCAACCCCCTAGACCCACCAAATATCATGGCTGTGGCTGCCCGTGACTGAAAAACCACCCTTACCATCCAGCCCAACTCACCTTCCCACTCAAGAACTTGGTAGCACAGGCTCAGCAGACTTGTAACAGCCTACAGGGGCTGTGGGGACACATGGTGGGAAGGACACTTCCATTGCAGTACTGACAACCTAAATAATGTCCAGGTGTCTCAGGAGCTCAGCTGTCCTGGTTAATTACCAGGGAAATTAGGAGGACCTCACCACTGGTGAATTTAAGGCTCCTGTGAAGGCACCAAAGTTACCTGTCTGAAGGGGTCTGAAAACCACTTGTTAGTATTAAGGCTCTGAGCTAATGCTGCTCTAACTAGTGGGGCTTTGGACCTAAGTTTGCTAATGATTCGACAACCAGTCCTTTCTTCCCAGGGCAGGATCTCAGAGCTTCCCCAGAGTAGCTGTATCAGTGGGAATTAAATGTCACCATCTACCTTTGGCCGATTAAACTTGCCTTCCTACACCTGATACAACCGTCGGAGCGTACCGTGCTGATCAGGCACGCGTTTTGCACAAAATGTCATGCGTGTTTATTATCAGTTTAAGCTGCGGTGGGTTTAATTTTAGATCTTTGGATTCAAGTGGTGCGATGAAGATTAAATGCTAGGCATTATTAGAGATGCGGATGTGGTTATATTGAATTATAAACCTCATTAAGTGCGACGTCCTAGACAGCCTTGGAAGATAAGCTACAAAAGACTTCTTTACTTCATGCTAAAGTTATTAAAATATTAGAAGGTAAATCTAATCATAAAAATATTATGTTAGAATGAAACTGATACTTTTAAAATGTTATTACAAAAGACTCTATTTCTTTCGTGTATAATTACTTCCCTCTCAGTTTAGATTGCTGGAGCGATATTAAAATGCAAGTATTTTTCCTCTTTTGAACACACATAAAAAGCAAACACAATGGAGCCAAATTTTGTCACTGCCTTCAGCGCCTGAGCCTTGAAAGGTCCTCCTCATTGTCAGGCTTTTAGTGCTCATCAACATTTAAGTTATCCACTCGTTATTCTATCTGGTAGCAAGGCCACTCTCACTCGCATGGATGAGTGGTTGAGACACCGCTGCCACAGGAGATACGTGACAGGATTCTGGAATATCTGAGGTGGCTGAATTTAGAGAAGAGACCAACAACATGGACCTGGGCAGAGATTCAGGCAACAAGAGGACTCTCAGATATTCTCATCAACTCCTTTAACATCATTTAGAGAACCACATCGTAGAACAGCCTGCATTGGAAGGGACCCACAAGGACCATCCAGACCAACTCCTGTCCCTGCACAGGACACCCCCTACATTCACACCATGAATTGCTACAGCCTGCTCTTCTGTAGCAGAAGAGCAGAGGGTACGCTGTGAAACTTGAAAGGGCATAAGGAGAAAAGCTTAGAAACAATTAAACCAATTTCTTTATGAAGCAAATAATGAACTTGGAGAGATTCATTGCTACGAGATACGAAGGTTCCCTATCATCCCACTTCAGAAGACCCCCTGTTGGCCCAGCAATAGAATTTCACCGTGCCATTGGTGAGGATAAATGAACTATAAGAAATGAAAGTATTGCTGGCCCACAGCATCAACCAGCCAATAACGGAGAGGCGGGGATAAACCTCTCCTGCGGGAATTCCATAGTTGCGCAGCCTGGCACTTCCCTTCCAAGGGTTTTGGCCTGGCTCTTAGTGTCAGGATCACGATGTTGCTCTGACCCAGCAGGGCAATGGCAGCACTCTCACCAGGCGAGCAGACACAGAGCATTTCACACCCCATCGTTCTGACATTTCATCAAAACCAGCTGGAAAGCTGTATCCCAGTTGTGGATACATTCCCACCACTTCCGCTAGGCATTTCCCCATTGCAAGGCAAGGCTGAGCTATGCTAAAGCACGTAGGGTTTGCAGATGGGCAGCTTCCTCCTCTCATAAACTGTCCCAACCTGGACTACCTCTAAAAAAGCACTGAAACATTTTATGGGCAAGATGTATCTTTGGTAAAATGAGTTTCCTTCCATTTCCCCATGGAACTGTTGCAAATCTTTGATTGCTCTAGATAAAGGCCATCCTAAAACAGAACCATAGAATCCTAAGGTTGGAAGAGACCTCTGAGATCATCGAGTCCAACCGTACCTGACACCCCACTAAACTCTGTCCCCAAGAAATTCATCTGCCCGTCTTTTAAACCCCTCCAGGGATGGCGACTCCACCCCCTCCCTGGGCAGCTGTGCCAAGCCCTGACCACCCTTTCAGTGACGAAATTCTTCCCAATGTCCAGTCTAAACCTCCCCTGTTTCAAATGTAGGGAGAGCAATACCACTTCTCATTTGCTAAACCACTGTGTTTGCAAAGGCAGGTAAGAACCTAAGAGCATTTCCTACACGTGCGTTATGTGAACGGAATTAAGGGCCCACGATGGATTTGATCCACGATAAGATATTTGAGTTTGTTTGCAAGACCTGCTGGATCAGATAACCTGATGTGTCTCTCAGCATACAGAGCAGGTCTCTCTTCAGATAAAGCTGGGAGAAAAAGTACAGATTGATTTGATTGCATTGTATTTTACATTAGCTGTTGCTTTGGGGATGCTGGTAGAAGCTGGCATTGATTTATAGCTATCTGTCATTGACTTGAGGCACTTGATGTCAAAAATGGAAAGATAAAAAAGCTTGTTTTACAAATAAATCTTTAAGCGCAGAGCAATGATTTTTGTAAAGGAGGCAATCACATTCCAGTGTGTTAGAGTTTGAATATTGCAGCTGTTATAAGAAATTGAAAATAAAACATGAAGGTATCTCACTGCCATGAGGAAGGGAATTGAGGAACTGGGAAAGCAAGACTTGTACAACTTCCAAATCTTTAATTCTGTTTTTCCAGTAGAGTCTTACAAATTCAGAGCTGCAAATTCTCCTCCTTCCTTTTTAGCTGCTTTTCTGTGTGACAGACCAAACATTTTTAAGAAACCTAGAATCATTCATTAGATTCATAGAATGTCCTGTGTTGGAAAGGACCCCCAATGATCAAGTCCAACTCTATCCCTGCACAGGACACCCCAACATCCACACCGTGGGGCTAAGGGTGTTGGTCAAATGCTTCTCAGCTTGGGGCCGTGACTGCTTCCCTGGGGAGCTGTTCCAGTGCTCCACCACTCTCTGGGGGAAGAACCTTCTCCTGATGTCCAACCTAACCCTCCCTGGTACATCTTCCTGCCAAGGAATTTCTCCTATACTTAAGCCAAATTGTATGTAAGTTTCAAGAAACAGCATGGTTGAGTGTTTTTATCTTCATTTCCTTGTCTTTTGCAACTTTAATTTGAGAAAATGAATATATTATGGAATATTCAGTTAAATATTTCCTTAGTGCATGATGCAGAAAGCAAAAAAAACATATTTCAGTACTTTAAAAATGAGTGGGTTTATATGTTTTGGTGGGTAATTTGTTACTGTAAACTGGAAAAGAAAATTCAGATTCCTACTGAGAGCAGCCACTCTGGAAGAAGGCGAACAGTAATAAAGCACTACAATGAATTCAGATGCTGCAGACAGAACTCCTAAATAAAATACACAAACGGGGGAGCCAGGATTGCCTTTTCTTCTGCTCTACAAACACAGGGCTGCAAAACTTAGCTTGCTTTTGTAGCTGGAATTAATAGCAGCTCCAAGATCCTCACTGAGCAAAACCAGTCATGACAACCCGATCTCTCACACAGCACATGGACAATTCTAAGATGACTCACCACAATTTTAATTGCAGCTTTGATCGTTAAATCTTCTTTGAATCACTGAAGACTCTGCTTCCGCTTTCCAGTTACAAAACCCATCAGAAAAGGATTTGAGGTTTCAGGTTAGAAAGTTCAGCTTTTCTTTTAAACTCCCAGCCTCGTTGAATGAGCCTCTGAAACGTGCTGCGAACACCAAGACAAAGCTTCAGACTGGCCACACCAACCAACCTCCTCAGCCCTCAGCATCCTACATTGGCATCCACCTCTTTATCTTGGCTGCCATTTCCAGGTCAGAATTTTTGTTGCTTTAGTAACATACCAAAACACTGATGTTTTCATTGTAGTTAGGCTGCTTCTGGCACTGATCACTCTTTTTAGATTAATCAGATGCTGTTTGCATTTTCCAGTGAGATGTTATATTCAATAGTCAAGGAAGGCACCACTAGATGGCTCAAGGGACTGGTAGGTTGCTTCTCCCTCACCGAGTTCTCTAGACAGGGAGCACGGTTCTCCAACCCAGCCTCTCTTGGCCATGGAGGAGCCATTCATGCAGCAGAAGCAGACCCAGCTTGGTCCTGTTTGGGGTAGCTGCACAGCCGTGAGGTCCCTGTGGCACCACACACCAACACCTCTCCTCAAACAAAACCAGCTTCCCGCCAGTTGTAGACTGTACCTCACAAAGCAAAAGGACAAGTTTTGCCTCATAAAGCTTCTGCCCTGTTCTGATGGAGCCCCATTTCCATGAGATACATGAGTCACCAACTGAGGAAAAGTATGGGACCGCACCTGGAGCCCTGGGTCCAGCTCTGGAGTCCTCAGCACAGGAAGGACATGGATCTGTTGGAGCGAGTCCAGAGGAGGCCACGGAGATGACCCAAGGGCTGGAGCACCTCCTGTACGAGGACAGGCTGAGAGAGTTGGGGTTGTTCAGCCTGGAGAAGAGAAGGCTCTGGGAAGACCTTCGAGTAGCCTCCAGTGCTTAAAGGGGCTCCAGGAAAGCTGGGGAGGGGCTCTGGATCAGGGAGTGCAGGGACAGGATGAGGGGGAACGGTTTTCAGCTGCAAGAGGGGAGATTGAGCTGAGATCTTAGGCAGAAATGTTTTGCTGTGAGGGTGGGGAGGCCCTGGCCCAGGGTGCCCAGAGCAGCGGTGGCTGCCCCATCCCTGGAGGGGTTCCAGGCCAGGTTGGATGGGGTTTGGAGCCCCCTGACCCAGTGGGAGGTGTCCCTGCCTGTGGCAGGGGGTGGCACTGGATGGGCTTTGAGGTCTTTCCAACCCAAACCATTCTGTGATTCCAAGAATCTCAGTGGCACAAGGAGGTTGCTCAGAAATGCTCCTTTTGCTTTTTTACCCTTGCAGAGCCACATGAATCCCAAAGCAACTTGTCAGTAACTTTTAATTCAAGCTGCCGATTAACGCAGTTGGTAGTCATAACCACCAAATGTTTCCTTGCTGATGTAAATCCCTTCTCTGATGGAAACCCAGGACCTTGCCACAGCCCAGCTTGCCAGGACATTTCCTCTGTGCACGCTGTGTGCAAAGAATGAATTTAGACATTAGCTTAATGGACTTTTAAGTCTCTCTGGTCATCGGCCCAGAGAGGTGCATCCTACTGGCTGCTTCTAATAGTTAATTTGTTCCACAATTGGAGAGGGATTTTTTCTCTTTAACGAGCTCTTTAGTGGGACCATTTCTCTATCAACCAACATCAGATCTTTTTGCCTTCTACAGAGTCACTTTAGATACGAGGGAAGTAAAACTCAGCTCACCATTCCACAGCTGAGCTTGCCTGCTCGGGGAAGTGCAAAGAGCGAGCAAAGGAACTGTAAGAGGAAATAACAGATAACGTCGATAAAAGCAATAAAAGCATCACAGTTCTTATCCAAGTGTTTTACAAAAGGTTCTCCCAAAACAATTCCACTATTGTACTGTCTTTTCCTGCAACAGCACTTATTTCATTTACTCCCACTCTTTGGCAACCCTCTGGTGGGCACAGTCTTCCTCAAGTTATCCTCTTATGGGAGAGGGTAGGAATTGTAGCATCTTTAATAGTTCCACCAGTTTCACACACCTTGATAAGCTGTAAAAACCTGGTCAGCGTTAGCTGAAAGGCAGCAGCGCAGCGGCCAGCGTATCTGGGATATTTAGCAGTGAAAAATGGGTCAGGCCACTCATTAACAAAAACCACTCAGCTGCCAAGAAAGCTTTTGGGCTGCCAAAGGCTCATTGCTAGGTGTTTCCACAAATCTTGGTTTTGTCCAAGTTCTTACAATAGGGCACCATAACCAGGTGAAATTAAAATGGCCCCGTGTTAGGCAGTCAGCAAAAAAAAAATGAGGACCCAGCCTTCAATTAGTGTCACCACTAACGAGCCATGTGAAAGATAATAGAATTGATCTCGGCTGATTTCCTGCCAAGTTCTCCAGACCTCACTTTGCTTTTTTGGACTTCACACGTGGTATCGCACTTAGCAGGACTAATGAGGCTGCATTCCTTTCATGGCTCCACCCCAGCGTGTGGGCTCTCTTTTTTTCTCCTCTTGTTGATGATCTCCTTTCCTCAAGAAATCAACTTTCAAAAAAAGACAAAGAATAAAGTCTTTGCAGTGCTATCATTCTCTGCTCTACTCTCACTTTTGGAACACACAAAGGTTTATTTTTGCCCAGAATTTACCAAAAACATATCTTTCTGCAGGATTGTGAATGTTTCTGCTCCTGCAGCAAGGACTCAGAGCAGCTCAAAGTGTTACATTTAATTGGGGAAAATGATGAAAGGAAATACAGAGAGAGAAGATAAATAAAAGCAAAAGAGCAGCAGAATTCTGAGCTGCTCTGCTTTTCTAAAGTAAAAGCCATCCTTCACCTCAGCATCCCTGAGAGAGCTCTGCTGGAGAGATCATACAATCATAAGGTTGGAAGAGACCTCTGAGATTGAGTCCAACCATACCTGTCTCCCCACTAAACCCTGTCCCTAAGGAACTCATCCACCCGTCTTTAAACCCCTCCAGGGATGGCGACTCCACCCCCTCCCTGGGCAGCTGTGCCAATCCCTGACCACCCTTTCAGTGAAGAAATTCTTCCTCATGTCCAGTTTAAACCTCCCCTGGAAGATGATAGGTCATAGACAACTCTCCACGAGACCAGAGATCACCGTATCCCAAGACCTGGAGCAAAAGCAGGATGTGGAATTGGGGCTGAAAGCTCTGAGCATTTAAGCCCCCTGGTGCTTGGGTCACTTGCTCTGGTTAGGCTTCCAGGACAATTTTGGTGGTGCCTGGGGGTCACCCTTTGCAACACAGTTCATGAGACAGCAGCCACCATTACTCACTCAAACGTAGCTGAAAGTCCCTCCCCAGGGGCACAGAAAAGGCCAAAAGGCGTTCTTTGCCTCAACCATGACTGGTAAGACCAACCTTTAGCAGTTCCAGGACCCTGAGACCAGTGGGAATCTGAAGCAAGGTAGACCTGCTTTGGTAGAAGAGGTACCTGGATGCAGGTTAGGGAACATTTAAACAAAGTGGAGATAACACGACACCATGGGAGCTCTGAGGGAGCTCACTGATGTCATTGTGGGTGCTTTTGTTTCTCTTTGTAGGGTCCTGGTGCTCAGGAGAGGTTCCTGCAGACTGAAATAAAGCAAATGTCACTTCTGTCTTCAAGAAAGACAAAGAGGAGGATCCAGGAAACTACAGGTTGGTTGGCCCCACCTCAATCAATGGGAAGGTGACGGTTTCCAACATTTTTTGCTCTATTTCCAAATATCTGAAGGACAAGAAGGTGTCTGGAAGTAGTCAGTATGGGTTTACGGAGGATCAGTCCTGACACTCCTCAGAGACCCCAGGGGCACGTTTCGAGTGTCTGACAGCCCTTGTCGTGTGAAGAATTTGATAGAGACAAGTAATCAACACCAAGAGAAGAGCTTCGCTTTCGAACGTCACAAGAACCAACAAAGACAACAACTGCTACAATCTTTCTCAGACATTGGTATTAACAAAATTCATTCTGAAAAGACCAAGACACTGAGTGCTGAAGCAGCTGATGAGCTCCAACTGCAGCAATTACTGCCTGACCACGTCAGTGTGCCCTGGCTTTTGCTAATGTCCTTGTCCTCTCCCTCCTTTGCCCCTTCTCCAACCGCTAGCCAAGTCCTTTTGGGCAACGGGCTGTGGAGTGAGACTTCATGGACGAGGTGTTGTGCTTGCTGATCACAGTTTCTCAACGTCCATTTCTCCTTTTTTTCCCCTCGTTTGTTTTTATGGGGGTATCTACAGGGTCTTTGCCCTCTATGCAGCTGCCTCTCTTCACAAAGCCTGTCAGCACACAATTATCGTGAACACTTTTTACGCTTTTTAAAGTAAAACCACCCAACAAGTCCTGATATATAAACCACTAGAAGGTCATGTCAGTTAGTTTCATGTAAAAAATAAATCTCAGAAAGGAAAAATTTAGGTGAGAAAGGAAAAAACCCAGGTACACGCTCGATCTGCTGGAAATCTCAACAGACTTCTAATGCTGATGTAAGTGTTGAACCTTGCTGCTTGCTGCCTGGGTGGGGTGTTCCCTAATAGCAGCATGGAAATACGCTGAAACATGTGAAATTTCAAGTACAGAACGTTTCTCGCTAACATCATTGAGTCTGAGAAATTATCAAAACGTTAAGTTCTATTAAAAGTTGATTTTTATGCTTATGACAGAGAGAAATTGGAGCCAGTGGTGTCTTTGCTGAAAGGACTCCATTAGATTGCCATTAGTTGCTAATAAGATACCATAATTATTTTTATAGGGTTAAGCTTGTCTCTTCCTCACCCACCTGCCTTGCAGAGATAACCTCAAAGAACACCCTGAAGGACTCTCACACTCCAACTCAAAAGCTTTTCCCTTGCTAAATTTCCTAAACAATTAATTACATACAAAAGATTGGTGAGAATAGCAAGATACAGCCCTTTCTCTCTCCAGTTTCCACTCTCACAGAACTCCACTCAATGCCTAGTCAGACTCTGGAATAATTTGATTTTTCTTCCATTATTACTATGCAAAGATATTCCATGTATTAGCGCAACGGCAATTCATTCTTCAGAACACATCTCATTTGCCATTAGCTGCACAAACACTTGACTGTACTTAAAGAACAGCCAGTCACCATCGTGTCACATATCTCATGTTAAATATCCATTTCACTTGTTGGTTGTCAAAAGGTTGAGCCTTCGTAGAGCCTATTTCTACTGAAAAATGAGGAATAACCTCTCTGCTAAGAGGCACATGGCTGCAGGCACACGTGTGGTTGGCAATATTCACTGTTGATAGATCTTTCTTCTCATAAACTCTGCCTGAAGAGAAGCTTCTCAGTGAATCTGTCAGGTCTAGTGGCAGCATCTGCTGCCTGACCTTTATGTGATCGTGTGAGATGATTTCAGTCGCGCAGTGGAGCATCAGCGCTGTATAAATACGAACAGCAGAGCAGCTGCCTTGGCCAAGACTTGAATCACAGAATGGTTTGGCTCAAAAGAGACCTCAAAGCCCATCCAGTGCCACCCCCTGCCATGGGCAGGGACACCTCCCACTGGATCAGGGGGCTCCAAGCCCCATCCAACCTGGCCTGGAACACCTCCAGGGATAGGGCAGCCACCACTACTCTGGGCAACCTGGGCCAGGGCCTCCCCACCCTCAGCGCAAAGAATTTCTTCCTAATGTCTAATCTAAATCTTCCATCTTCCCCCTTTGAATTTACAGCCGTTCCCCCTTGTCCTATCGCTCCAGTCCCTCGTAAAAAGTCCCTCTCCAGCTTTCCTGCAGCCCCTTCAGGTACTGGAAGGTCTCTCCAGGTTCAGCCTTCTCTTCTTCCGGCTGGACAACCCCAACTCTCTCAGCCTGTCCTCACAGCAGAGGTGCCCCAGCCCTCAGATCATCTTTGTAGCCTCCTCTGGACCCATTCCAACAGTTCCACATCCTTCTCGATACCCCTGCCCTTCAGAAGCGGTTTGCTTTTTAACTCTGCTTAAATCCATGTTTCTGTAGGATAAGCCCTGCTGTGTATTTATTGCACGTCTCCAAGATAGACCTCAAACAGTCTGAGGAGAAGGAGCAGGCAAACAGTTCATCTCCAGGAATGGGCATGAGCGACCAGACCTGGAATCACTGATAAGGTGCTACAGCTTGGACCCGAGCTTGAGAGGAACCAAAATCCACGAACCCTCCAGCAGGAGAGTCCAGTGCTGGAGGCCCATTGCCATGTTGAAAGCAGGACTAGTTCAGGTCGGAATAACCATGCTGCTTGCGTACGAAGGTCAATGACTTTTTCTGCTACTGTGAAATGATATCTTTACACACCATGGAACACTAAATACTCATTTTCTCAACCAGAATTAACATAATATAACTGAATGCTGTGTATCTGCATTCTGGACTTCATTTCATTGCAGGAACTTTTAAATAGTGACACGACCTCACCAGCACATATGAGTCTTCACTACAGAAACCCTCTGAACTAAAGCCAAGATTAATTATAATATGAAAATTTCCACAAGGAGAGTGAATCAGACTTCTTTGCATGAAACCAGAAGATGCTGCAGTGCTCTCCAGAGAACGTTACATGCGTAATCAACAAGAGCAATAACCAAACATGTGCAAATGGGAGTATTTTTGGGAAAATGAGTAACAGGGTGAGGTGGGAAATTCATTTTCTTCTTCTTTTTGAACAACACTAAATTGTCAGAGATGGAATCTGGGAGGAGACAAAAACTATCAGTGCATTAACATAGTGCAACAAATAAACGTGACCAGCAGGTTGAGAAAGAGGATTCTGCCCCTCTGCCCCGCTCTGGCGAGACCCCACCTGGAGCCCAGAGCAGTGATGGCTGCCCCATCCCTGGAGGTGTTCCAGGCCAAGTTGGATGGGGCTTGGAGCCCCCTGACCCAGTGGGAGGTGTCCCTGCCCACGGCAGGGGGTGGAAATGGTTGGACTTGGAGGTCCTTTCCAACCCAAACCATTCCATGATTCTATAAAAGTGGAAGCGTTCCTGAAACGTGCTAATTTGTTTGGGCAAGTTTAAGCAGAAAAGATAGGATGGAAAAATGATACTTTCATCTTCTAAAACTTCAAACATTAAATTGAGGTTCCTTATATCTCATGTTGCTTGGAATGAATGCACCTTAACTGCATTTAGAAACAGTGATGGAAATTTATCTTATTTTGTTTCAAGGGCTGAACCTAAAAATACGAGTAAAAAACCACTTATCTTGGCAAAACAAAGGAAGCTTTTTTACTCAAACTGAAAGATCTCTTCTTTTGTAAGTCACTTAGTCTTTAGTTCTCTTTCTCTCACGTCCCTGACTTAAAAAAACTATCCCTCATCTTTTGGTACTCCTAACCTGGAATCGTTGATTCTGGAAGAGAAATCTCCCCTCTACTCAAAGCAGAAACATCAAAACACCTTGAAAACATGAAACTAAAAACATTTTGATGCCTTTGGTGCCACAGAATCACAAGATCGTTCAGGTGTAAAGGGACCTCTGGAGGTCATCTGGTCCACCGACCTTGCTCAGGAAGGGTCAGCCAGAGCAGGCTGCCTGAATCCAATCGTGTTTGGATTGTCCTCACAAATGGAGATGTCTTCTTATTTTTTTCCTGAAACTATTATCTCAGTTCAATCATAGAATCACAGAATGGTTTGGGTTGGAAGGGACCTCAGAGCCCATCCAGTGCCACCCCCTGCCACGGGCAGGGACACCTCCCACTGGATCAGGGGGCTTCAAGCCCCATCCAACCTGGCCTGGAACACCTCCAGGGATGGGGCAGCCACCACTGCTCTGGGCAACCTGGGCCAGGGCCTCCCCACCCTCACAGCAAAACATTTCTGCCCAAGATCTCATCTCAATCTCCTCTCTTTCTGCTGAAAACCATTACCCATTTCTTTCATCTCTCTGGTTATTGCGGAAGAGGTAACGTACTGTTTCTTTTTCTTATCCAACCACTTGAATAACATCTGCCCTCTTCATCAGTTTCCTAAAATAACCTGCCTTTGGCAGGTTAGAAAAGATTTTTCATTCTCTGGTGCAAAACAGCAGTCAAGCAATGAACTTAGGGCTCAGCCCAGCAAATATTTAATTTGGCAGGTGCTAAGTTTTAACTCATTCTATCTCATCTTTGCATTCGAGTATCTCAAACAGGTGATACATGCATAATGCAAAAAGCCAGAAGCAAACAGCACCGCATTTACAAAATAGCTGCAGGGTTTTTTTTGCCATGGAAAATTATTTCTGCTTTAAACATCAACCCAGAGTAATTGTATATTTTGTTTAGAGTGACAGCTGAATTTTTCATGTATTTGCTGTCTTTTGATGGCAGATAAGAGGGAAGGGAAATGCACTCTCTGAAGGCTTTTATCAACGAAAATCACAGTCAGAAAATTGCACCATAGAGCACAGCAATATTTCCATACTTTACTGCACTTACAGAGAGAAAACTGTCATTAGGGCTAACAGAGTGTCATGAAAAAAGAGATGTTTCTTTTTACAGATCCCTTATTTGGCCAGAGTTTTTCCCCCTACAGTTGCAGGAGGTGGGAGGCCATTACAGCTGAATTTAAAGCATTAGGCTTTTCAGTGAAGTGCAGATAATATTTTAACAAGAGGGTCCAAAAAAATTCCTGCTGGCTCTGTAGAGTGATAAAACCCAGGATGGGCCAGACTCACCCCCGGGGAATCTATCCACCTGTATTGCATTTCAACAAAAGGGGCTGCTATCCTGAACCAAAGAGGGAGCACAAAGACCTCTCTAAAGCTTTCCTTTGCCGTACAGACCTCCCTTCCTCCTGACGCCCTTGACACATACTTTGTAGGGCAGACATTTCAGGAGAGCATCAATAAATGTAGCTGAGCAACTACTTTCTCCTGAAAAGAGTGTTCATAGAATCCTGGAATGGTTTGGGTTGGAAGGGACCTCAAAGCCCATCCAGTGCCACTCCCTGCCATGGGCAGGGACACCTCCCACTGGGACAGGGTGTTCAAGGTCCCAAAGCTGGAAGGACTATTTGCTTGTTTTGGAGTCCTCTGGAGGGCAAAAATATCTCAAGAACACACTGTAAGTGACCAGACTGGAGGAAAACAAGAGGTGAACTCCAACCAAGTCTTTGTGGGCGGTGACTGTGTGGGCTTAGACTGGACATTGGGAAGAATTTCTTCACTGAAAGGGTGGTCAGGGATTGGCACAGCTGCCCAGGGAGGAGGTGGAGTCGCCATCCCTGGAGGGGTTTAAAAAACAAGTGAGTGAGTTCCTTAGGGACAGGGTTTAGTAGGGAGTCTGGCACGGTTGGGCTCGATGATCTCAGAGGTCTCTTCCAACCTTATGATTCTATGATTCTATGACCTGGGCTGCAGCAGGAGCCCCATGCTCTGCTCCTGCTGTTGCACCGAGTCACGTTTACTAAAGCTGCCAAAGCCCTAACTACCTTTGGCTGAGCGTGAGCCCTGACTTCTGTAAGACTTGCAATTTCTACTGTTAGGAATGAAATCCCCAACAGGCACACCCCTGCGGATTCACAGGAGTCATCACAGCGGCTGTAAAACCGTTTCATCTCTCTATGACTCAGTCATGCTACTAATATTTCAATTATTTGCAAGTTTGGTAAACAAAGCTATTCCAGGATGCTTTGGAAGCACCAGCCTCCTTCTCCAAAGGCCACCAGTTAGTCATGGCTTCATTCAGCAGGAACCCCTTCATCTTGGGAAGCATCTCAACCCAACGCACTCTCCCAGCCCCTTGTGCCGTTGCTCTCAGCTATGCTGTAGCGACTCCCCCACGCGCCCTTTGCAGTCAAGAGCACGACATCTCCCGAAACCCAGCACACGGGATCCAACCCCCAGTGCTCTTCTTTTTATGCTCCCTACGAATTATTGCAATAATAAAAGCAGCAGCTGCCTGAAACAGATTTCTCGCAGCAGAGTGGTAAAAAATAGCCGAGCCTTCTTTGCCATTGTGGCTTGGCAAGGGACAAGAAAAGCTGCACCCACTTTGTTCCAACAAGTTGATTTGAAATTAGAAAGCATCTCAAATGCTGCTTCTGACCCACAATAGTGTTAGTACTGACACAGGTGCACCTTTAACCCACTGTCAGGGGAAAGCTAAGTGGAAAAATGAAGATGACTTGGGAAAATTCTCTGCCTTTCCCCTGATTATTCCAAATAGCTTGAAGCTCTGACACTCTGTTCCAGGATCTGCTGTTGCAGGAGACCCCCAAGGTAACACTGCAAATAACGAAAGTCCCAATCCGAGCTATGCCCTTTGCAAGCAGAGAGCAGGATCCCAGGCTCTCCCCAAGCCCAGGGAGGCTGCCTGGCTCGTACAGGGCCAGTGTTAATCATTTCATTTGGTTGCACGATGAAGAATGCACTTTCGGGATGTGGCATGGATGGGCTCCCACACCTGAAGACTGGAATCAACAAAAGTTATGGCTAAAATTGAACAGAGAACTGCTAGGGCTAGGAAAGCTTAGGAGAAGGAAGAATTTGCTCAGTAGACTAATATATGCACCATGGAATCATGGGATGGGTTGGGTTGGAAGGGACCTCAAAGCCCATCCAATGCCACCCCGTGCCATGGGCAGGGACACCTCCCACTGGATAAGGGGGCTCCAAGCCCCATCCAACCTGGTCTGGAACACCTCCAGGGATGGGGCAGCCATCACTGCTCTGGGCACCCTGGGCCAGGGCCTCCTCACCCTCACAGCAAAACATTTCTGCCTAAGATCTCATCTCAATTTCCTCTCTTGCAGCTCAAAACCGTTCCCCTCATCCTGTTCCTGCACTCCCTGATCCAGAGCCCCTCCCCAGCTTTCCTGGAGCCCCTTTCAGCACTGGGAGCTGCTCTAAGGTCTCCCCAGAGCCTTCTCTTCTCCAGGCTGAACAACCCCAACTCTCTCAACCTGTCCTCATACAGGAGGTGCTCCAGCTCTCGCATCATCTCTGTGGCCTCCTCTGGACCCATTCCAAGAGTTCCACATCCTTCTTATGTTGTGGATTACAGAACAGGACACAGGACTCAGGTGGGGTCTCACAGAGCAGAGTAGAGACTCAGAATCCCCTCCCTGGCCCCGCTGGTCACGCTGCTTTTGATGCAGCCCCGGGCACGGCTGGGCCTTCCGGGCCAATCCAATGATCAAACACAAAGGTCTTGCACAAACCGCACTCTCACAGCATAAATAACTTCAAGATTACCAATTCATTTCACTTGATCTGAGAAGTGGTTTGAAATGAAGGCGCTATCATTTCCCATGACTATCGTACTTCACAAACACCAGGAGCCACTGAGATCACTGAGACGAAACTTCCTTCGTCTCCCAGATGAAAACGCTACTCTGGAAGCAATCAGTGGTCAGCAGAACATAATAGCAGCTGACATTTCAGGTCAATATGAAAGCAGTTTGGAGCCAGCCATTCTGGAAGTATTCCAGTTTGTCACTTCATTGCTAACGAAGACAATGTTGCAACATGTTTTGTTTAATATAAAACCCAGGCTAGGATCATGGGAGAATTACTTCCCTCTCAACTTCTCCCCCCTCCAACCCTCTTTCCAAATGCGATTGTTCTATTTTTAAAAAGCTCATTTGCTCTTATTGTTTTTGCATTGGAGTTGGCAGCTCACCCATCTGTCTCCCACTGTGCTTAGAAAGATGTCATGATCCTGCGGCCCCAAACACAGCCCTGATGTTTCTACTGAGCTAAAACACATCTGTAATGACAGCTTTCATTTCGGAGTGAAGTTATTTTTGAAATAATGACAACCCCACCAGTCAGATTTCAGATGCATTTATAAAAATAAAAATCCAGAGCCACCTCATTCCAGGTACCGGGAGGTTCATGGGTTGAGACATTAAAAAAGAAAGCTTGTAAAATCTTGCTTAAAGAGCTCCTCTTTCACTATGCAAGTTGTTTGATAGCCATAACACACAAAAGTGGTTGAGAAAATGAGGTTGCCTTTACGGCTGCCCTTCATCCAGAGTCCCCCTGTGATGTCTCAAGCAGACCTTCAGCTGGAGATCCCACGGGGTCCCTCAGATCTGCGATGGAAATAGAGGCAAGACACCTGTGGAAAATCACTACTTGTTCCATTTCAACCAGGAAAGAGCCAGAAAGCAAGCAGGTAGCTGAACCAACATGTTAACGAAAGCCAGTTTCAGGGTTTCAAACCCAATTCTTGTAAGTGACTGAAGGTAAACCCACTATTTTCCAACTTCCACTGAAGGGCAGAACACTTTCTCATCACCAAAACCAAGCCGCATGTGCTTTTATTTGCCCAAGAGCAGTCAAATCTAGTGGAGAGAGTCAGAAATGTAAGATACCATCAGTCTAGGTCCCCTCATTGTCTCTGCTGCCTCAAGTTGTGGCTGCCCTGGTGAAGACAGCGAGGTCTTCAAAGCAGGGATCAGCTCTACCAAAACACAGTCTCCTCCAGATAAGCAACTCTGATTTCAGATGAGTCCTCAAGTACAGAAGTGGTATCAACACTAAGAAGCTTTCAGACCTGGCACAAACTCCAGTCCGGTTTCTGACCCTAAATATACGCACCTCGGTCACCCCAGTGGGTTCCCTCACCCTGGAACTGGATCATCTTTAAGGTCCCTTCCAACCCAAACGTTTCCATGATTCTACGATTCTCTTTTGGGACTCAACTAAAGGGCTGCAAGCCTCTTTGGCCTGGTAGAAAATAAATCACTCTGAGATCTCTCCCTGTGACTCAAGTCAGAGGCAGCGCAGACACACGCTTGCCGTAAGTGCGTTTCATGGAATAAATAGGTTTGACAGCTGAGCATTTCTGGCAGGAGTTGCACCCAAAACTTGCATTTTTTTAAAGAAAATGAAAGCAGACAAACAGCCAGGCCGCTCTCCTTAGAGAAAAATCCCAAGAAGACAATTTTTCTTTTTCTTATTACATTAATGAATATTCTGTCATTTCAGTAGGGCAAATATAATTGTTCAAGCTGCTATGCTGAGACTAATTGCCCCGTCATTTACAATCAGAGGTGTTAATATGGTCATTAATATGTTACAAATAGCTCCTCAACATCCTCTGAGGTCACCACGACATTAAGAGCACCCTGGCAGATTAATAGAAAGAGGTAGAGTCTGGGGACCCACACGGGTCACAGGGCCATAGGAGATCACAGAACGGTTTGGGATGGAAGGGACCTCAAAGCCCACCCAGTGCCACCCCCTGCCATGGGCAGGGACACCTCCCACTGGGTCAGGGGGCTCCAAGCCCCATTCAACCTGGCCTGGAACACCTCCAGGGATGGGGCAGCCACCACTGCTCTGGGCAACCTGGGCCAGTGCACGACAAGCTTTTAACCCATATTTGGAGGCTGGGGAGTGCAAAAGCACCCACTCACATAGGAAACTTCTCCCAGTTAACTGAGCTGTTAGAACTTGGTGGGTGTCAGGTTGGCAAGCGCAGCCTGTGGGGTTTTGTCCCGTATTAGCAGGAAGAGGCTGCATTTGCATGGAAGACTCCAGCTATATTCCACTTCGAGATGGTTTGGAGTCATTATTTTTTCAAGAGGTCAATTTTTAAAGAGGCATTAAAAAAAAAAAAACCCTCTCTAAAAATAAACCAACTCCTGTGAAAAGGCTTGGCATTCCCCTGCCAGGTTTCAGCAGCTAGGAGAGAGAATAGTCTGTCTGGTGTTGGCTTCCAGCCATAAGGAAGTTCATATCTAATATAATCAAGGCATATTAGAAAGAGCAGAGCAGATAAGAAGCCAAATGCAACTCAAACCACAAAGCCTCCATTGAACAACGTGTTTTGACTTCAGAAAAGGGAGAGGAAAAAAAGAGGACAGGATTAGAGATTCAGGGTCCAGTGCCCCTCTCATTTGCCCCATATTTAAACCAATTATACTCCGGCAGAGTTGGTCCAAATTCCACTGTGCTCTGAGAAAGGCAAGTGCTCAGCTTACATCAGCTGCAACAACATTTTCTATTTCATAGGATCATGGAATGGTTTGGGTTGGAAGGGACCTCACAGCCCATCCAGTGCCACCCCCTGCCATGGGCAGGGACACCTCCCACTGGGTCAGGGGGCTCCAAGCCCCATCCAACCTGGCCTGGAACACCTCTCTTGCAGCTCAAAACCGTTCCCCTGCCCTGTCCCTGCACTCCCTGACCCAGAGCCCCTCCCCAGCTTTCCTGGAGCCCCTTTCAGCACTGGAGGCTGCTCTAAGGTCTCCCCAGAGCCTTCTCTTCTCCAGGCTGAACAACCCCAACTCTCCCAGCCTGTCCCCATACAGGAGGTGCTCCAGCCCTCGGATCATCTCTGTGGCCTCCTCTGGACTCGCTCCAACAGCTCCAGGTCCTTCCTGTGCTGAGGACTCTGGAACTGAACGCAGGGCTCCAGGTGGGGTCTCACCAGAGCAGAGGGGCACAATCCCCCGCCCCCACCCTGCTGGTCCCACTGCTTTGGATGCAGCCCAGGACAAGGTTGGCTGTCTGGACTTTTCTGAATTTCCTCATGTCTCTCCTAGTTGCCATGCAGGACACAGTGTGATTTCTGTCACGTCCTGCCTTTCCCCATTTATGCTGAAGGTTAAAAACATCACAATGGGTCCAGAGTAACCAGCATTTAAAAATATATATATATTTGTAGATACACAAGCCTGCTATTGCACCTTCAATGAGAAAATAATGCTCTCTTTGTACTTGTTTTCTCTTGACAGACAGCTTAAATTAGGTTGCTGAATAACTTGGTACATGGTACAACAGTAAACCTGTCACAAAAGCATGTTAATCAAAGCACAACCGATACTTGACATCCCCCGGTGAAAGGCATTTTTACAGTGTTTCATTAAAACTGAAAGGAGGATTAAGAGGCCTATTTCTTGATTAATGTCTCTCTCTGACTGGGAGATGTAATCCTATCTATAACCTCAAATTACTGGAAACCAAATTAAATCGCTGCCAGCAGATCATTCCAAGCACAGATGACACTGAGCACAAAAGGATTCATTTCTTTACATTCTTACCCAACCTGGAGAACCTCTGCGTTGGAAACATCACAGTGGGAGCTCCACCAGCACTCCAGGTTCCAGGAGGCGCTGTGGAAGAGCCAGTGAGCTCTGTGGGGGTTGGACAAACACTGTGCAGGCATTGCTTTTAGTGTCAAAAATGATGCGGGGAAATCCCTGGTGGCAAAGTACATCAGATGGTTGGAGAAAGAGAAAATTCCGCAGATGCTGAAGGTTGAAGAGCAGGTATTTGACCAGCCTTGCATGCTACATCAACACTGACAGTGAAATACTGCCAAGTTGGATTGGGTAGAGCAATCTGATGCAGTGGGAGGTGTCCCTGCCCATGGCAGGGGGTGGCACTGGATGGGCTTTGATGTCCCTTCCAACCCAACCCATTCTGTGATTCCATGAACACCGCAGGCGACACAGCACACCAGCGCGTGACTCAAACAGCTCCAGGCTTCGGGAAGAGAAAAAAACAGCCAAAAAGAAACATAACGTCACGATTTCTGACAAGATAAATCCTCACTCTCTTCTCCGCCAGGTGACAGGATTCCTCTTGGGAACCCAGCTCTCCCTTGTGACTGACAGCACAGTGAGATGTGGACTCTTCCTCCCCATCACAGTGCTTTTTATAGCGAAACAAGCAGGGCAGGAATTCAGTGCCAGGAGTGCACATTCCCAGCTGGTGCAGGGACCGTGGAGCTATGCCAGGTAGTCCTGGCTCGCCAGCCCCGACAGGGAAGCCAGTTCCTTGCCAGCAAGCACAGCCTCTGGGACGCTGGCTTTCAAAACCCAACGTTACTTGTACCAGCAGCACTTGGAAGCTGCGTGTGCCCCAGGGAAGGAATAAAAGATGATAAAACTGGCACTAATTTCAGCCTGCCCAACGACAGACAGGGTAAAGTAACTCAGGTCAGTAACTCAGCTGCGAAACTGCCAAGAGCCCCATTTCCCAGCACTTTCTGCTCTCACTAAGTGGCAAAATCCTGCATGGCTAAATCCCAAAACCAGCTGCATGTCCCGCTCAAACAAGATAAAACCAGGCCTAAATACTTCACCCCACGTGGCTGCATCTCCCTCAAACTGAGTCACTGTTGCTTCCAGGAGCAAACTTCCAGTGGGTTTTTGCAGCAGCTCAGGCAGATGCCATTTGGCTTCTCAAAGGCAGGCGAAGACCACTTGCAGCTCTGCTGTTTGAGTCACTTCTCCCTGTAAATATTCTCTGCCTGCATCAGGCAGAGGGTTCATCTACAGAGCCAAGAGCTGAACCAGAAGCTTAAATTTCAAGGGCACTAAAATGCACCACAGTTGGGCTCTCAATAGTTGCTCTTCATATTTGTGTGCTCCAGTCCTGCCCTCACAAGACCATTGCCACTCAGTGCCAGGAACAATTTATTCCGTTAGGTAAGAGCTAGAATTTTTGCGAGTGCGACCTGCGTGCACTGAGATGTCAGCAACTCGCCCAAGGCTACATCCCATTTCACAAATAGTTCAGCTTTGATCTCTTTGGTTCGTCTGAACGTGACTTCCCTCATCTCCCGTCTCTGCAAGGCACTGCTGTGTCTCCGAGGGGAGCCCTGCGATGTCGCTCTCCTTGGAGGCACCGTCATGGTGGTCCTCACTCAGCATCGCTGCCTGCCCACTGGTCCTGTGAGACCATATTGGAGTTGTGCTTGGTCAAGAATACCTGGGAACTTCTTTTAAAAAAAAAAACAAACAAAAAATACCCATTTAAAATTTAGCTCTGGAAGATGGCATAGCATTAACTGTTACTAATCAACATGAGCTGGCAATGGGCACTCGCAGCCCAGAAAACCACTTGTGTCCTGGGCCACACCTAGAGCAGTGGGACCAGCAGGGCGAGTGAGGGGATTCTGCCTCTCTGCTCCGGTCTTTAAGACCCCACCAGGAGCTCTGTGTTCAGCTCTGGAGTCCTCAGCACAGGAAGGACCTGGAGCTGTTGGAGCGATTCCAGAGGAGGCCACGGAGATGATGCGAGAGCTGGAGCACCTCCCATATGAGGACAGGCTGAGAGAGTTGGGGTTGTTCCGCCTGGAGAAGAGAAGACTCTGGGGAGACCTTAGAGCAGCCTCCCAGTGCTGAAAGGGGCTCCAGGAAAGCTGGGGAGGGGCTTTGTACAAGGGCTCGTAGAGACAGGACAAAAGGGAATGGCTTTAAGCTGGAAGAGGGAAGATTTGGATTGGACATTAGGAAGAAATTCTTCACGCTGAGGGTGGAGAGGCCCTGGCCCAGGTTGCCCAGAGCAGTGGTGGCTGCCCCATCCCTGGAGGGGTTCCAGGCCAGGTTGGATGGGGCTTGGAGCCCCCTGACCCAGTGGGAGGGGTCCCTGCCCAAGGCAGGTGGGTTGGAACGGACAACCTTTGAGGTCCCTTCCAACCCAAACCATTCCTTGTTTAAATACTTGGTTTTAAACCAACATTTGAAAATGTTCATATTTCTCACCTGCATCGTGCAGCCTTACTCCGCATTTCTGCAAAGAAGAGTTTTTATCCAATCCACCCCTACCTTACATTTTTCTTCCCCCAATGACTCCTTAGCACCAGTTGAACACCTCTTGTTCTCCCAACTGATTCCAGTGTCAGGTTAAAGCAGAATTTGGAAGAAAGGCAGGATTCAAAAAATGGATGGGGCCACATTATCCTCGAAGTGCTTTAAGGCAGTAAATATCCATACGCTCCTCTCCTTCCCATATGCAGTTGTTGGCAAGGCTGCCAGCAAGTTAACTCAACGTACACACGCAGGCAAGCACATCTGAGAGATGAGCTCCGAGATACATCCTTTTATAGTATCTGTAATAATTTAATAAGCTACACTCTGTTCCCAGAGCACATTCATGGGAGAGAGGAGTTGTTGTTGTTTTAGCCTTTGCAGCTTTGGTAAGCTTTGAATCCAGGGCATGAGGTTGTACAGCAGTAAATGCACCGCAAGTTGCCTAGAATTTTCCATTATACTATTTATATCACATAATCTTAGTACTCTTAAACTTGACATTTTTTTATGCTATATCCACTGCCTGAAATAGTGCTGGGTCTTTTGTTGCCATTTATAACATCCCAGTGGATCTCAGGGAGTCTTTATCAAAGGGCAGGTTTAAACATTGCTACGGTAATTAAAAATCTAGTCAGTTTACTTAAAAGAAAAAGGAAGTATCAAGCATTCAGGAGCTTCAGGGTGAGGTTCTTCAGAGTAATATTCAACTGGATTTTTATTCTTAATCTCCCTTTAAAGACTCAATTTCTTCCAATGGAATAACAGCTTCCTCATTTGCAATCTAACTTGTAAGGAAATATTTACACCACATACACTGCCTTATTTATCTATTAAGTGAGCCATATGGCATCAGGACTGGCAATTTAAGTGGGAACAGACAACAAATAAATGGTGCAGAAAGCTAAACCTTAGACAGCTGTGAGGGCTGATTCAGAGATGAGCCTGAACAGAGACCAGTCTGGAGGAGAGAAGGCTCTGGGGAGACCCTAGAGCAGCCTCCCAGTCCTGAAAGGGGCTCCAGGAAAGCTGGGGAGGGGCTCTGGATCAGGGAGTGCAGGGACAGGATTAGGGGTGAATGGGGAAAAACCGATGTAGCTGTGTGTTGCTGTTACAATGGGCTGAAAAAGGGAGCGGGACTCCTTTGGGGCACTTGGCCTGGGATATACTGGTACCTTTTCAAGATGCATCTTTCTCTCTCCCTCATCTTACCTCCTCAATGTCATCAACCCATTTTGGGCTCCCATTTCTGGTAGTTCAGAGTAGCAAACCGTGTCGAAATCTGCTACGCTGCCAGATGTCCAAATCAACCACAAATCCAAACTCAACAGGCCAAACCACTTTTTCACTCCACCTGTCTCAATCCAAAGTCCCAGTGAACTCGGTAGAGCTGCCCCAATGTTACTGCAGTATAAGAAGAAAGAGTGTGGAAGAGGAGAGGATGAACGTGTTCCTATTCATGATGGCTGGCAACAATCACCGATATTTTCTTCTTGAAGTAAAACTTGTGAGGAACTTTTAATTAGGTAAGAGATTGCTTTTGTTGCTCACAATTTTATTTTTAAATTCTAAAATGATCCTATAGGGAGTAAATTCCTGTTCGTTTTATTTGTCAAAAGCCTCATTTCCAGCATGATTCACGCTTCCCCTGAAAGACTTTCTAAGCCAGGCTGCCCTGCCCTCAAACCAGCTGAAATAACCCAGAAGCGTGTGCAGTGGAAAGGAGTGCTGAGCCAGTGCTGTCATCTTGTTCCCAACCTGGCTTTTTCTGCATTGCTGTTGACAAAAAGCTAATGTTTTATCTTTCAACAAGGCCTTCCAAGGGTATTACAGAACAAGAGAAACCAAACCTTGAGTGTACACACCTATAACTGTTCACAGACTGCTCCAAAGCACGTTACAACTGCTTTGGAAAGAAAACAAATCACACACAAGCTCGCGCTGCTAAACAGTACGTGGAAGGCTTGGGAATTGTTTGGAAATAAAAGCTGCTTGAACAGCAGATGCACCATGAGTGCTGCTTGGGGAGGGCCGCTGAGAGCAGCTCCAACAGCTGCTTCACTGTACAGAGAACCCCGAAACTCCATAACACAACCCAAGTCAGCAGGATATTCCAGAGCCTCCAGAGAACGGCAGCTTCCATGACTTCTGCACACTCAACCCAAGCCAAGCCCCTCACCAGCTGCAGAAATTAGAATCCACTGAAAAAGCCAGTAGGATATGGAAGTTGCATCCAGTGTTGAGAGACAGGGATTGAGCTTTCCCAGAAGAAATACATCCCCACAGGTTCCAGCTAGGGACGTGCCTACAATAGCATTGAAATAATCATACGCCAACATTCCAACACATTGGAAAATGCCGGCTTGGCCAAAGCTGATTCATGTGGCTGTAGTTGGGGAGGAAGGTTGTTTTAACACATCTCGTCCTTGTCTCCTGTTTCTCTCTGCTTCTTCAAATTTCAAAATTCAAATGCTATAATCGGAGTTGAGTGAAAAACAGTTTCTGTCATATGAAAAATTGACATTTTGGCATCTTTTTTTACACTGAATCAAAACCAGAAAAAAAAACCCGAAAATCTAAAATTTCTCATAAAGCGACAATCCAAAAAAACCCAGTTTTGAACCCATCCATATTGATACAGTCAAACATTTCAAGAACGTCAAAGCAATGTAACAAATTAAATCCTTCTAAAGTATATAAATATTTTATGTGATGAATCAAAAACCCAAGGATTTTACCCTACAAAACCAAAACAAAAACGTTCCTCAGTTGAAAATACCCACGCGATCGACACCTCTCAGCAAGACTTTCTGATTTTGATGAAACTGCATTTTCCGAAGGCAAAGCGTTCCATCAGAAATTGTTATAAGCTTTCTGGCAATAAAAACACCTTTGGTTTGCCCATGCCTCAGAGTAAATGGAATATTGCAACATTTTCACTGCTTAGGTGCCTCCCCATAAATATGAGGATATTACACCAAGTCTGGGTTGGTTTCTTCCCGTTTCCCCATGCCGAACATGCACATTTATCATCTGATTAAAACCATTATTTATCTTTATATAAACACATATAATTCCTAACAAGTGAAGACATTTATAAATAACTTCTAATACTACAGCTGAGCGCTAAACATCATGATTTAGGATGAAAGAAGAAACCTTTCTGATCATTGTCCTTTAGTATTTCCAAGCCCATTTTTCATGTTTATTCGCTGTCACTGGAGATAAGCGATTGCTTTGCTGTATTGCGTTTCCTCTGCAACGACGAGTTGTTTGCAAAAGGAACGGAGAACGAGCTGTCACATCAAAGAGAAAAAACTCAAACCCACCAGGGGGTGAAGCAGGGGTTTATTGTCTTTTGCCCTGGGTTTTGACAGTTAATTAGCTCTCAGCCAATTTATGCTTGTGTGGTAGCTACGCCAGGGTCAACAGCAACAACTCCAAGGTGAGGCAAATGCAAAGGATACAAGACAGGGAAACCTGCTCTGCAGCCCCAGGAAAGCAAAGGGCTCCATCTTTCACCCCCAGCCACGACTGATGGAGTCATTCCCTAATGAAGCCTTTGACTTGTTTATTTTTTCCCCTAACTGCACAGAGGCTTCTTTCGACAGCTTTGGGCACCGAGGAATTGCAAAAACGGCTGCTAAATTAAGCAGTCAGAGCAGTAGCATCTCTGGGAAAACGCTTTCCATTCGAGTTTCTTTGTGCCAGCTGCATTGGGAAGAGGAAGAAGAGGGCGATGTCCCTGCCCATGGCAGGGGGGTTCGAACTGGGTGGTCTTTAAGGTCCTTTCCAACCCCAAACGTTCTACAATTCTATGAAGACGTCAACGAGGAGGTGGTAACGAAGGGTTTCATCCAGAGCCTGTGGTGCTCCACGGGGCTGGACTTCACTATCTGCCCTACAGGAGCTTTATCCCTTCTCAGTTATCTCTTCTGGTACCCAAATTTAAAGTCAATGTGCTTCCCCTCTTGTTACCTGTTGCTCTTTCTGCTGCTGCAGTGGGTTTTGCCACCTGCACATTTTCTTTCCCCCTGCTGCCAGTTTGAAGCTCCAAGTGCGGTGAGGAAGCAACACCCAAGCTACCTTGAACACATCCAGGAATGGGGTATCCACGACTTTTCTGGACAACATATGCCAGTGCCTACCCAGATACCTATTTAAATATCCAGATACCTACCTAAATATTGCACTTTCCCTGTGATAGAAGCTGACGGAATCCAATGGCTGAATTCCTCTTTTCCTGCCCCATGCGCCTGCGTGCATCCCATCAATGACACCACATTCCGTTATACTCTCTTGCTAAAATCAATCATAGAATCAGAAGGTTGGAAGAGACCTCTGAGATCACGGAGTCCAACCGTGCCTGTCTCCCTACTAAACCCTGTCCCTAAGAAACTCATCCACTTGTTTTTTAAACCCCTGCAGGGACCGCGACTCCACCCCCTCCCTGGGCAGCTGTGCCAACCCCTGACCACCCTTTCAGTGAAGAAATTCTTCCCAATGTCCAGTCTAAACCTGCCCTGGCACAACTTGCAGCCATTCCCTCTCGTCCCATCGCTGTCACTTGTGAGCAGAGCCCAGCACCCACCCCGTCACAGCCTCCTCTCAGGCAGTTGTAGACAGGGATGAGGTCTCCCCTCAGCCTCCTCTTCTCTAAGCTGAACAACGCCAGGTCCCTCAGTCTCTCCTCATAGCACTTGTTCTCCAGCCCCTCCCCAGCCTCGTTGCCTTCTCTGGACGCGCTCCAGCCCCTCAATGTCCTTCTTGGAGTGAGGGGCCCAAAACTGACCCCAGCACTCGAGGTGTGGCCTCACCAGCGCTGAGCGCAGGGGCACAATCCCCTCCCTGCTCCTGCTGCCCACGCTGGGTCTGACACAGGCCAAGGTGCCATTGGCCCTCTTGGCCACCTGGGCCACTGCTGGCTCATGTACAGCTGCTGCCAACCAACACCCCCAGGTCCTTCTCTGCCAGGCAGCTCTCCAGCCACTCTGCCCCAAGCCGTAACGCTGCATGGGGTTGTTGTGTCCCAAATGGAGGATTCTGCACTTGGCCTTGTTGAACCTAAATACATCGAAAAGTCACCAGCAACAAAACAGCAGTTCAAAACAGCTTTGAAAAATTCATTCCTGGAATTCCTGGCAACGGCACAGGCTGCCCAGAGCAGTGGTGGCTGCCCCATCCCTGGAGGTGTTCAGCGCTAGGTTGGATGGGATTTGGAGCCCCCTGATCCAGTGGGAGGTGTCCCTGCCCATGGCAGGGGGTTGAAACGGGATGGGTTTTAAGGTCCCTTCCAACCCAAACAATTCTATTATCAGTTCGACGACTCCAGAATTCTAGGCTACTCCAGAATAAACAGACTTGTTTCTTGTTGCCAAAAATGTGTAGATTCTAATGGTTCTTATTTAGAATAAAAATTTTTATTCTAAGCTGAGAAACATTGCTTCAAAGTTGATGACTAAAATCAGCAATTATTTTTGCCCCAACCTAATATGATGTTAAAAATCACAATGCCGTCTTAATGAAGGACAAATGTTAATACAATTTGGTCTCATGAGACGCACGCAGCAAACTAAACAACAGCCTAAACTTAGCTCGTGAGCTTGTGGCTTTGTGTTCCTCTCAGCTGTGAGTCATTGTGTGGGGTAGAAAACTGCTTTCCACCTCCAAAATATCACGGAAAGTAAGCAATGCCTCACGTTACAGTAAGAGAGGCTCTACGCAGCAGGGGCCAGAATTGTCTTACTCACAGGGAGGCTGAAGACTTGGCAACGTTGCAGCCGAATCTGTCAATTATATTTGACACAGGCCATTGAGCAACCAGCAGAAGAGAGGAATTTGCAACCAGTCCTGATCCAGCGAGGCTCAGATTAGAAACAGGTTCTTCCCCCAGCGGGTGGTGGAGCACTGGAACAGCTCCCAGGGAAGCAGTCACCAGGAGTCTGCCAGCATTCCAGCATCATTTGGCCAACGCCCTCAGCCCCACGGTGTGAGTGTTGGGAGTGTCCTGTGCAGGGACAGGAGTTGGACTCGATGGTCCTTTTGGGTCCCTTCCAACTCGGGTGATTCTATGATCCTCTCAACCCAAGGTCACCCGCCTCCTGAATTTTCAGTTCCTTGAAAGCCTCGTTCCAATCTTCTCCCTTTCCTCGCTATCATGAACATTGTGCACAGCACAACCCTTTCCCCTGAGGTGACGTGAGCTGTGGCTGCTGCCTCGGGACTTGGATGCCTCGCCCGGGAAGTCTGCCAGCAGGATGAGGGGAGCGTTCACCTCTTGCGGATGAGCAACAAGTCCAAACGGGCCTTTCTTCTGCACAAATTTGGAAGTTTGAGCGTGTACGTTGAACGCTTCCCGGCAGATTTAGCAAATTGGCATTGGCAAACGTTCAGCGATTCAGCTCAGGTCTCCCTCACCTTCAAAGATAGGCACACGAGGTGCCCTGGTGTGTGTGACCTCAGCGTGTCCCTTGGTGCTGTAACGCACTGCGACTCGCCACGCTGCTTTAACTCAGGCACTGCTTCCGCTTCACACCGCAGGCATTGAAAAATAAGGTACCAAACAGTCAATTCAAAGGGAAAGCAAGTCAAAAACTGAATTCAAGCCTTCTGCTTTGATTAGGAGACTCTTTCCTCACTACACACTTCTCTCAGTGAAGGAGAACAAGCTTCTTAGTACCAAGTCCAGGTTGTAATGCATAAAAACGAACGGACAGCCACTGGAGAGAGGTAAGAAATACACACAGATGCGGTTGGCAGCAGCAGTCAAACCATACCAGTTACTGCATCCATATCTTTTGTCAAAGGAGCTGTCAGACTCAGGAGAGAGGGTTGAGAGTTGGGTTGGTTTTTTTTTTTGAGATGCCCTCAACCCAATATTTTACAAACACCGCTTTTCATTTCTGCCTGCATTATCCGTTATGGATAAGAGAAGTAATCCTAAAACACAATTAAGAGCTGGAGTCATGAGGTCATAGCCTTGCAGCTATGAAACAATGACCTCAGCACAAGGAATGGATGGAAGACAGACTAATCCCTATTAAAGAGGAAAGCTGGCAAATAATGCTTTCTAAATCATTTAAATTTGCAGCCTGCTAAGCCAGGGGTGTGTGAGGTTGGAAAGGAGCTGAAGTAGCTGTGCCAATAAATTTATCTCCTCCCTGAGGGTTGAGAGGTGCCCTGCTAGCAGAGGCACCAGAGAGCTGGAAGAGCATCGAGTGCCTAAATACACACGGTTTTTGGTCTCATCACCCAGAGACTGGAGGGGCTTTCTGCTATGGGCGTCCCTGCCGACACAAAGCACACTCATTCACATAGATCAGGCATAACTTCGGATTCAAGATGTCACAGCTCCAAAGCAGCCCTTGGGAGATGCTTTATTGCAAAGCTTGTGCCAAGCCTTTACTCAATACCTGCATCTTTTGTGCCTACCTAGTGCTAAAGGGAGCCCCGAGCTCCCACAAGCTCCCAAGTTCCCTCTGCACACAAGTTACAAGATCATCAAGGGCATCACTTTTCTGGCAAGCTGTCCTTCTCCCACCTCCCAGTTTCAAAGCCTTTGGCTTTGAGCAGTCATTGGAATAAAGGCAATGTAACCTGTGGGAGGAAGAGGTGTCAGAGGAGAAGCAGTCGAGCAGGGGAAAGAGTCTGCTCACCACAGGTCTGCTGGAAGTCAGAGATTATGAGATGCAGCTGGGAAGAGAAGTGTCATCGCACAATCAGTCAAAGCAGCAGTGTTTCTTTTAGAGGCATTCAGATGCCTGGGAATCCTACTGAGTCTCCAAATAAATAATATTTGATTGTGACAAGTGCCTAGCATTCTCCTGAATGCTGTAAGAAAATAACGCACCGACATTACGAAAATATTAGAGTGGCAGAAGTCAATCCCACTCATCCTATTAAGAACAAAAAGATCCAAAAAGCCCACACATTTGATTAAAAAGATGTCCCCACAACCATTAGCAATCATAAAATCCACTTTTCTGGCAAGGCTCGAGCTACCTGCAGAGAATTCACTTTCCTTGTCTGCTGACAAGAAGCTCAAGGGAAAAATGCCATCCGTCCCTCTCTTCTCTATATGCTCCATTCCGCTCCATATGGTGCTGCCTGATAGTAAATGAGAAATTAAAACCACCAGCACCAGCCACTGCCCTCTCCTCCCCTATCACTCCCCCCCTGCAGTGTCGGTATAAAATACGCTGGCCCAAACTGGAGACAGAACCATCTCACTGTTGAGTTCTGGAGTCACATATGAGCTCTGTGGCCTGCACAGCTCATAGATGTCAGGTTTGCCATGCACTGGCTGCCTCTCTGAATTATTTAATCTTGGAAAATAATCCTATTGATAGACTAAATCTCTCCTTTTTTAAATTTGAAGCATGAAAATAGAGAAACAGAATCAATAAGAAATTAAAACTGAAACATTTGAGTTTGAGGCAGGCTGCAGTGAGCTGTAATATTATATCCTGGTCCTTCTAAAATAGAATTTGTAGATGCATGTTTTCTCTTTAGAAATGAAAACTTCTAAACTAATACAAATTTCCTGTACATTCTAACCGTAATCTGCAAATGCCATTTTATTTTATGCCTTAAATCCTTTCAAAATCGCGATGTGCAGGCAGCTCCTTCACAAAAATATTGTAAAACAGAATCCAAACATTTTTTTTTTAATATTGGGGTGAATTGAACAAAAAGCCCAAGAATTGGGGGAAGCAGCCAGCAGGCACTGCGGTTGGATTTTGATTATTCCTGTAGAGCCCAGTAGTGGAGGCAGGGGCAGGTGCTGCATCGACTCGGAGCAAGCTGCCCCTTCCCAGAGCACGCGGTAGGAGACAAAGGTAAACAAAGGGAGAGGAGGTCACGGTGAAACGGGCACAGGCAACGTGACACAGAACACCTCAGCACGCGTGAGCATATGATCTCTATAGAGTAACCTTGGCTCCTCACTGAACAGTCATAGAATCCCAGAGTCACCCGAGTTGGAAGGGACCCCAAAGGATCATCAAGTCCATCTCGGAGTGTAGGCACCACAACCCTTTGGGAAGATGTGAACGCTGAGGGTAATTAAGCTTTGTCACCAGGTTGTGGTGGTGACAGCCTCAACTTTCACCAGCAGTGCTGTGGGCACCACGGAGCCTCCTGGGAGGCCAAGGGGATCCCTGTCCTCCAACCACATCAGCTCTTGCCCAGCTCTGCTCTTCCTCAGCGAGAGTGAAGACTGAAGTATTCCTGAGAGGATACAAGCGCTGCTGTGCTGGTTTGAGCTGAAGCAGAATCAGTTTTCTAACTTAAGCTCAACTTCATGTGAGTAATTTCATTTTCTGAAAGTTCACTGCATGTCTTTCAGAGGCTCTTTCTCTCTGGCAGTGATCACACCGGGCACAGCGATGCAGAAAGGCCACTGCTTATGCTTATTCCTACGGAGACCAAAGCCATCCTGGAGCTGGTGGAGCTGTAAGGGAAAGAGGAAAAAAAGGTGGCACCTTCAGGGAGGGGGGACACAGGACAGGTGACCCCAAACTGACCAGCAGAGGATTCCATCCCATGTAGGTCATACTCTGTATAAAAAGGAGGGATCGTGAGGGTCACTCTTTCTTCTTCAATTACCATCGTCCAGCGAGGACCTCATCTGTCTGTCTGCCCCAACCCCAGACCCACGCGTTCCTGAATCCAGTTCCCTCCTGATGCTGACCTTTCCCCGTGCCTGCTCTGTAGTGTTCGTAGTGACAGTCGGAAGGTGGGGTGCAATCCCATGTATTTGTATATATTTTATGATATTCTTCCTTATTATTTTATTAAAGCTGTTTCCAACCCACAAGTCTTTTTCCTCTCATGTCCCTCTCCCCGGTGGGGAGGCAGGGAACTGGGAGCACAACTGCTCATATTTTAGCTGCCAAGTTGGGCCAGGCCAGGGCTAAACTGCTGCCTTAGGAAGGATGTTCTTGCACGCACACTTACACGCGCATCCGTATCTCTCTTCTGTATAAGGCACTTGGCAGGGTACCAGGGAAAGGCCACCAAACCAAAGCCACCACTGCTCCGCTGGCTGGCTCAGGAGCACACGGAGATGGCCAGTCCATTTGCTTGGCATTTGCCAAGCCTCAAAGTTTATGCCATCAGTGCTGGAAGTGGATCACACCCGGAGAAAACACTTTCTTCCGCTCTAACAGGCAAGGCTCCTCACGTCCTTCTCAGATGCAGCCATAGCTCCCTGCACGTTTGTCACTGCTGCCCGCGGCTGTGCTTACCAAAGGGGCACAGGAGTGCCAAACACAGCAGCCAGCCTCCTCCACAGCACCAGCTGCTCAGGGCACGTAGAATCATAGAATTGTTAAGATTGGAAAAGACCTCTGAGTTCATCCAGTCCAACCGTCAGCCCAACCCCACTGTGCCTACAAACCCATGTCCTGAAGTGCTACGGCTACACGGCTTTTGAACCCCTCCAGGGATGGAGACTCCCCCACTGCCCTGGGCAGCCTCTGCCAGGGCTTCACCCCTCTGTCAGTAAAGACATTTTTCCTGATATTCAATCTGAACCTTCCCTGGTGCAACTTGAGGCCATTTCCTCACTTGTTCCTTGGGAGCAGAGCCCAGCACCCACCTCACCACAACCTCCTTCCAGGAGCTGCAGAGAGCGATGAGGTCTCCCCTCAGCCTCCTCTTCTCCAGGATAAACAGCCCCAGGGCCCTCACTGCTCCCAGAACCCCTGGGCACCAGACTCTTCCCAGCTCCACTTCCTTCTCTTCATGCGCTCCAGCCCCTCAAGGTCCTTCTGGAACTGAAGGGCTCAAAACTGAATGCAGTCTTTGCTCTACATTCTGGAAACCCTCCTGCTCCTCTGTCCAAGTTGGGGCCACCGGCAAGCAAAACCCAGCAACACCATCTCCCTCCGCACTCCTGACACAGCTGCACTGGCACAGAGAAGTGTAGTCCATTAAGGCAAGTACAAAATCAGACATGAGATGTTCTCCCCTGGACAGCTCAGCTGCAAAACGAGCTGCGAGACAAGGTCAGGCTGAAACGAAGGGCAACTACATTGGATCTACACCACAATTCTTTTTGGACAAAGGTTTCCCACTTCAGGTAAAAGGTTTGCACCGTGCCCACCAACCTAAGCTATCCTGACACACTGAAATTAAAATGTTACAAGCAGAATCCATTAAAACCCAAGACAAAACCAGGAGAGCCCCATCATTCGCAAATCCAGGAATAGACACACTGCTCACCGACACGGCCAAGCCTGCAGACACGTTGGCAGATGTCCCCTAGGCAGATGTCCCCAGGGCTTTTGCAAACCTTTGAGGCTGCTCAGTCAAGTGTAGAGGCTGGCTAGGAGCCCCTGTCATTGCTTTAGCTGCTCTGTTTGAAGGTGTCCATGGACTCTACTAACACAGCACAGTTGCAGTAAAAGCTGTGAGAGAAGCTTAAGACCAGGATAAACAATTTATTATGGTTACTGGTCTGCTCAGTATTGCGACCAGTGCCGTGGCAGCCACCCAAAGGCAGGGCTGAGAGCCTCAACATTAGCACATTCATAATAGAAAGTGTTTTTCACGGTCCATCCTCCTGTTAATACTGGATTACTCGATATTGTATCATAAAAATGGTCTGAGTGGCAGTTCAACAAGCCAGGACTTGATTCCCAGACCTGCCATGTTCCTGATGCAGCTGAGGTCAAGAACTACAAATAGAGCAGACAATTAGAAGGGAAGCGCACACTGCTGAGCAAACACATTAGGCATGGGGAGATTTTCTGCTCTGGAAAGGTAGAGAAACTGCATTGACAGAACTACTCAAGTATCTTTTTTTGAATAAGTTAGAAAATGAATCCACCAAAACCAAGGACTTGAAGGCTTACAAATACACGAGCTGGCAATGTTCACTCACAGCCCACAAAGCCCAGAAAGGATTCTGCGCTGCACCCAGAGCAGTGGGAGCAGAGGGTGAGGGGGGGGATTCTGCCCCTCTGCTCCGCTCTGGGGAGACCCCACCTGGAGCCCTGGGTCCAGTTCTGGAGTCCTGAGCACAGGAAGGACCTGGAGCTGTTGGAGTGAGTCCAGAGGAGGCCAGGGAGGTGATGCGAGAGCTGGAGCCCCTCTGCTATGAACACAGGCTGAGAGAGTTGGGGTTGTTCAGCCTGGAGAAGAGAAGGCTCCAGGGAGACCTTAGAGCAGCCTCCCAGTGCTGAAAGGGGCTCCAGGAAAGCTGGGGAGGGGCTCTGGATCAGGGAGAGCAGGGACAGGACGAGGGGGAAGGGTTTTCAGCTGCAAGAGGGGAGATTGAGGTGAGATTTTAGGAAGAAATGTTTTGCTGTGAGGGTGGGGAGGCCCTGGCCCAGGTTGCCCAGAGCAGTGGTGGCTGCCCCATCCCTGGAGGTGTTCCAGGCCAGGTTGGATGGGGCTTGGAGCCCCCTGACCCAGTGGGA
Source organism: Neomorphus geoffroyi (assembly GCA_033558235.1). Classification (NCBI taxonomy): domain Eukaryota; kingdom Metazoa; phylum Chordata; class Aves; order Cuculiformes; family Neomorphidae; genus Neomorphus; species Neomorphus geoffroyi. Next base: position 2,498,853 of record JAUMJM010000016.1, on the reverse strand, counting down.
GGTGTCCCTGCCTGTGGCAGGGGGTGGCACTGGATGGGCTTTGAGGTCCCTTCCAACCCAACCCATTCTGTGGGTCATTGCAGTTGCCCTTTTAGGGTTTGAACAAGGGCTCTGTACAGACCCGAAAGACCAAATTCACCCCTGGCATAACAACTTGCAGAGTGTTTTCCCTGGGGAAAATGGGAAATCAGAGACAACTCTCAGGAACTAATAGGTGACATTGATTGCTGGAAGAAATACAAAGAAATGCTTTGCAGCAAACAGAGCCGTGTGTAGCTTCCACCAGCAGAGAATACCAGGCTTCGCTGCCTTGTTTCACACCCTGGAATGCAGAGCATGGACCCCTCCTACCTCTACCTGGTAGAACTCAGCTGATCTGTCTGCTGGGAGAGAAATGCATACTTGGTACAGAAGCAAAATATCAAAAGCTTTTCCTTCTTGCCTCAGCTGTGAGTTTTGCATGTTTTCCTGTCTCGCTTCAAGATTTAGCCAATTTTTGCATTTCCCTTTCTTAAAACCATCATCAGACCACCTGGTTTGGATGAACCTTTGTGTCTAAGAAGGTGGTAAAGAGTCCATTCACCCTTCTAAGAGATAGTGTGCATGTGGACATCAGGCAGCATTCCGATGCTTCAGAAGACACACAAGCCATGTAATTCATCTTGTCAGTAGAGTAACGCTACGCCATCGACAAAACCCCTACACAAACACCCAGCTGGTGTTATGATTACGCCTTGAGCAAAAGAAGATTGATAGGCTTGGTGAGTCTACTGTGCTATAAAAACAGAAGCCATTTCTGGCCACATATTTCTCTAATCCTTTCCTGAAACATCACTAAATACCATCCCCTGACAAAGGTGAGCTCTACAAGTTAATAACACGGCACGGAAAGAGCGAGCCAAAAGCCCAGGGTTAAGCTTGAAGCTGTAGCCCTTTTGCTCACTAATGAAGCTGCAGATACCAGAGATATTTTTAGGATGCCTGCAAACCTTGTTAGAATCCACAAAGAAAGTTTAGCTGCGATAGGAAGACTTGGAATGTTACAGAGAAATAACAACTGAAAGATGTCCTGGTGCTACTGGGAAAAAATTCTTTACTGAGAGAGTGGTGAAGCCCTGGCAGAGGCTGCCCAGGGCAGTGGGGGAGTCTCCATCCCTGGAGGAGTTCAAAAAGCGTGTGGCCATAGCATTTCAGTTCTGGAACCCCCAACAAAAGAAGGATATGGAACTGTTGGAACGGGTCCAGAGGAGGCCATGAAGATGATCCAAGGGCTGGAGCACCTCCCATACGAGGACAGGCTGGGAGAGTTGGGGTTGTTCAGCCTGGGGAGAAGGTTCTGGGAAGACCTTAGAGCAGCCTCCCAGCACTGAAAGGGGCTCCAGGAAAGCTGGGGAGAGGCTTGGAGTGATAGGATGAGGAGGAATGGCTTTAAATTGGAATAGGGAAGATTTAGATTAGTCATTAGGAAAAAATTCTTCACGCTGAGGGTGGGGAGGCCCTGGCCCAGGGTGCCCAGAGCAGTGGTGGCTGCCCCATCCCTGGAGGTGTTCAAGGCCAGGTTGAATGGGGCTTGGAGCCCCCTGATCCAGTGGGAGGTGTCCCTGTTCATGGCAGGGGGTGGCACTGGATGCTCTTTCAGGTCCTTTCCAACCCAAACCACTCCAGGATTCTATAGTTTAGCAGGCACGATGGTGTTGGGCTGATTGTTGGACTTGATAACCTTAGAGGTCTTTTCCACCCTTAACGATTCTACGATTCTATTAAAAATGCCCCAAGAGTCAACACAAAAGCCTCACCTGACATAAAGCCAAATTTAAACAAATATTCTTCACTGTTGTAATTCCTGGAACAAAACTTATTAGCAAATTTAAATTAATTCCGCTCCGGGCGTTACGATGTTCTATCAGTTACTCGTGTCTCCCCCCGGGAAATATTTCAGTAGTGCTGTCAGTCAACTGCTTGAACACTTGGAGTTTACCAGCTGCATCACATATATTGATTTTTGATGAATGACATCTCTCTCTGGGCCATTAAGGGTTTGTTTTCAAACCTTATTTAATTGTTCGTCTATTTTTCAGTGAAATAAATGCAAAGTGTTTATTCTCCGAAGGCTGTAAACAGAGATCTCAGGTCTAGTTTCTATGACAACCTCACTTGATACAGCAAACCTAGATTATCTCTAATGACAGACATGAAGTTTAAATTGCACATTCGGCACAAACAGTGCACTGCTGACCTTTTATTGAAAAATGGAATACAGGGTGATTAGCATAATGTGCCATATGAAAGGGAAAATTGTGGAATAATGCAGATTGGACTCTAATCATAACTACAGCGCTAATCTCCAGCAAACTGTTTGCCAGAACAGCTTTAAAAATTAAGATTTTTCCCAGCCATGCTTTTCAAATCCCCTTAGATAGCAATGCTATCACGTTAAATAGTTCTCAGATAACACTTGCTATTTTTCTCCCGTCGCAATTTTTAACAGGGGAGTAAAAGTGGATAAGGTTATGCAGAAATATGGCAAAAAAATTCCAGTTATGAGAACTATTTTTAAACCTCCTGAAGGCATGTTTATTCTCATGCTTACAAATTCATTTGGAAGTGAGAACTGAAAGACGTGGTCCTTTCTGTCAAGTGCTGTCTTCCAAAACCTGCGTGTTTTCCAAGGAGGAAAATGTGCATCAATGCGAGTGAATAAAGCCGCGCTCATCTCTGGAGACAGAGGCTGTAGGAGACGTTCTGCTTTGGAAGAGCAGAGAAGGAATATATCTTGCCTCCACACACAGCAACTTGCAGCAGGCTTTGATTTTGCCAGCTATGATTTGTTGCTGCCAATAGAACATCTGCAGTAGTTCACAAAATAGGATCAGAGAATGGGTTGGGTTGGAGGGAACCTCAAAGCCCATCCAGTTCCAACCCCTGCCATGGGCAGGGACACCTCCCACTGGATCAGGGGGCTCCAAGCCCCATCCAACCTGGCCTGGAACACCTCCAGGGATGGGGCAGCCACCACTTCTTGATAAAAATGTCGATACTTTGGGGAGTTTGGCGCATGAATTGAGGCTCCCATTGGAGCTGAAAGAACCACGAGCTGCTCAGGCTGTGAAGTCTTTCCTTCCCTCTGCAGAATACTTTGAACTTCATTTCCTTTAAAGTTTCATGAAACTATAGGAAATATTTCCAATTTCTGAAAGAGATTGCAGCTCACTTGTATTGAATACAGTCCGTGAACAGTCAGGAGAGAGCCAACGAACCAACACCACAATTAATGTTGACACACAGCTGTAGGTATCGGAATTGGTGGGTCAAGGAACTGCAGATGAATTGCAGAATCATTAAGTATGGAAAAGACCTCCAAGATTATCCAGCCCAACTGCCAGCCCAACACCATCATGTCAACTAAACCATGTCACTTTGTGACATGACTACATGTTTAAACACCTCTGGGGATGGAGCAGCCCTGGGCAGCCTCTGCCAATAAAGACAATTTTCCCAATATCCAATCTAAACCTCCCCAGCGGAACTTGAGGCCATTTCCTCTCGTCCCATCACTTGTTCCTTGGGAGCAGAGCCCAGCACCCACCTCACCACAACCTCCTTTCCGGGAGATGCAGAGAGTGATGAGGACTCCTCTCAGCCTCCTCTTCTCCAGGGTGAACAATCCCAGGTTCTTCCAGCCGCTTCCAGAACCCCTGGGCTCCAGCCCCTTCCCCATTTCATTCCTTCCCCAGACTTTCATTTCTGCGGTGCCCAAAAGCAACATCCCATTGACTGTCAGCCTCCTTCCTATGCTTAAATACAAATAAATGTGAACAGCAGCACTGGCTGTGTGTCCAGAGAGTGACGAGTACGGAGGGAAAAGATCGCGTAGTCTTGGAGAGTCCATGCCTGGTCACAAAAACTGAAACGTCACAGGCACTCGGTGATTGCCCCTCTTTCTCCCGGAGGATGTTATTCAGCAACCAGACCTTATTAGCGTCACATCAAGGTGGTCTCTCCACCCCTCCCTGTTCAGCAAACAAGATAAAAATGATTTTGAGGCACTGGTCTAGAGAACAACACCATTAGAGGAAACCTATTCTCTCATTTCTCCCTCACTCTAATGGGTTTATGCCATTAATACTGTCAGCTGAGTTGTTTTTAACCAGCAATTAAGGCAGCAGCGACAATAAAGCATTTTTTTAGCACAGACAGACCCCAATGTACTTGCATTCTAAGCAGCTTTTCACCACCACTGTTATTCTCTGCGTATCAAGAGATCTCTGATTTTCAGGGCTTTCCATTTGGCAGTGTTATATTTTTTCTTAATAAGCATTGTCTTCACTACAGCAGCTGAGAGGGAGGAATCAATTCATTTAAAAGGCACCCAGTTGTTCTCACATTATTACACTTGTAAATGCAATCCTGTTATTTGATATCCGAGATGGGAAGCTGTGTTTGGTGAGGCAGCGTGTCCCAAGCTTAAGTATTTCTAATCCCTACAACACCACCCAAACCCACCTACTGTAGGAGTGAATTTTAAACTTCCCTGCCTCGTGTGACAGCAACTCAAGTAGTGGGTTATGGGACAGGGGCTACAGTGACCATATCTGCACAGCTGCTCAAACGTTACCATGCACTTTGAAAAGCTTTACCAAAGAAAAGGTAAATATCAAAAACAAAAATGGCAGAAGAACAGAATTGTTCAGGTTGGAAAATACCTCTAAGATCATCCAGTTGAACCATCTGCCCAACACCACCGTACCTACCAAACCATGTCCCCAAGGGCCATGTCTATGCATTTTTTGAACCCCTCCAGGGATAGAGACGCCCCCACTGCCCTGGGCAGCCTCTGCCAGGGCTTCACCACTCATTCAGTAAAGAAATCTTTCCTAATATCCAATCTAAACCTCCTCTGGCGCAACTTGAGGCCATTTCCTCTCATCCCATCACTTGGGAGAAGCCAACACATCTGAGTAGTAACTTCACAAGTGGTCTCTCTACCTACTGGCAGGTCTAAAACCAAATAAACAAGTGCTTTTAAATACACCACAAATTATAAATCTGTTTAAACACAGGAACTCACCAATAGCCCCTGTCAGACTAATCACAGGTCGGAAGAACAGAATTACTTCCTTGTGCTTCTACCACATTTCTTCAGTTTGCCTTGTAATATTTTTAGTTAGGATACTGAATAATTTTGGTACCTGCAGTTAATTCTTATCCTCTGTTTCATGTTTCCTTCAGGCACAGTTTGCATAGCTCCAGTCACTTGTACAAATATTTAAAACCAGCAAGACAAACCAAGCATAACAAATCCAGAAATAAAGCGACTCCCACAGAAGCTAATGTTTACCCAAAGCAGAGGATGAAATATTCCACACCTCCCTCCAAGCAGCCTCTTCTGTTTCTCCAAGGTGGGATCTGATGACACTGTGGATATTAAGGACCAAAGAGCAAAAGTTCCTGCCATCTCTGCATTAAAACCTTCAGCCTGGAGAAAGGGAGACGGAGGGGGGACCTCACAGCCATCTACAGCTTCCTGACAAGGTGAGGAGGAGGAGGAGCAGGCGCTGAGCTCCTCTCTCTGGTGACCAGTGACGGGACCCAAGGCAATGGCAGGAAGATGCCAGGGGAGGGTTAGGTTGGACATCAGGAAAAGGTCCTTCCCCCAGAGGGTGGTGGAGCACTGCAACAGCTCCCAGGGAAGCAGTCACAGCCTGACAATATTCCAGAAGCCTTTGGTCAACACCCTCAGCCCCACGGGGTGAAAGTTGGGGTGTCCTGTGCAGGGACAGGATTGAACTCGATGGTCCTTGTGGGTCCCTTCCAACTCAGGTCATTCTATGAATCTATGAACAGTTCCAGCCTGGAAGGGCTGCGGCTCCTGTAGGCTGAACGTGGATGCAGACTTTGAGATGAAGAAGGTGTGTACATCCCTGTCACACAGAAGAGTCTGGACTCCAGGCCAGACACGGACATTGTCAATCCCATCACAGGACTGACTTGTGAGCAGGGATCTCCATCTCTGTTGCCCCATGTCTTCAACACAGCTGGGATCTGGTTACCCCATCAAAGTGAATAGAAAGGTTCAATTGGCCCAAAAAAAAATTAACCACAGACGTAATTAAGTAAATTATTCCCATCAAAGTAAAGCATGCTGTTAAGAACACTGAAAATTCACGCTAGCTGATACAATCACCTTCCTGCAGTAAGTAAACATCTCCTGCAAAAAGTCAGACAGTCAAAACATCATTTGTTTTGAAATGAACTTTTAGCCCCACAGCTCAGCCAAGCGTCCATGTATTTTTTTTTCTCTGAAACATAACCAGCTCTGCGAGACACCAGGCAGCCAGGAGAGCACTCCTGGTGAGAAACTGAGAGATGCTATTGTCATGGGACTGCCACAATCATTATTCCTACCTAGCCACATCCCACCACTTTTGTAAGGCTGACAAAACAGTTACAGAGAGCTCTTCCACTCACAGCTGCTTCACAATGCTGGGAATTAAACCTCGAGCAAGGCAAGCGGCAGAAATGCAACATAATTCACTCAGTTGCTGCCGTAAAGACCGGAACCAGGATTCTCAAACAGATGCAATCTGTATTTAAGCACATATTTATAGTCCTAGGTAGCTCATCCTGCAGGTGAAACTGGTTTGCCACTTGGAGGATTTCTAGTCCTCTCCCCTGCTCAGTAAGCAGAAAGAACCCTGAAGGGTCACCAACCTTTACTTCCCAGCCATCGGAGACTCCCCTTTGCCGTTCCCATAAGCACGCGGAAGAGTTGGGGTGCTCAGAAAGGGCGCTCTGCAACAGAACACCCCGCATGGCAAGCTCTGTAGCTAAAGTACACTGTTTCTCTATAGCGGATTCAGGGTGCTGCACTGTCCACCGATACGCAACATTCTTGGATCTTTAAATGACAATCAGGTTGATGTTTACAGTCATATATTTCAAAAGTGACCTTTTTTTTTAATAAAAAGGGCATCTACCTTTCAGAAAAGCTTCTCTTTCTGAATACTCTTTCCTTTCAAATACTCTTTATAATGACTAAGGACTGTTCAAGACCTTCAACGTTGAATCCTCTGGGCAGAATATATTGGATCAAGAGATGATAGAACCATAGAATGGTTTGGGTTGGAAGCCCATCCAGTGCCACCCCCTGCCATGGGCAGGGACACCTCCCACTGGATCAGGGGGCTCCAAGCCCCATCCAACCTGGCCTGGAACACCTCCAGGGATGGGGCAGCCACCACTGCTCTGGGCACCCTGGGCCAGGGCCTCCCCACCCTCACAGCAAAACATTTCTGCCCAAGATCTCATCTCAATCTCCCTTTTTTCAGTTTAAAACCGTTCCCCTCATCCTGTTCCTGCACTTCCTGACCCAGAGCCCCTCCCCAGCTTTCCTGGAGCCCTTTTCAGTATTGGGAGGCTGCTCTAAGGTCCCCGCACAGCCTTCTCTTCTCCAGGCTGAACAACCCCAACTCTCCCACCCTCTCCTTGGATGGAAGGTGCTCAAGCCCTCGGATCATCTTCATGGCCTCCTCTGGACACCAATCCCAAAATGAGCGATGGCTTGCAATTACAGTGGCTTTCAGATTTGCTGGATCCCCTGCTCTACTGACAGGCTGTAGTAGAATGTGGTAATTATATTATTAATCAGAGCCTGTGAAAAACAAGATGAGAGTCAAACTGCCAGGCACGATAGGAATGTTAGGCGAAGGTGTCTGTAAACTTCTGCTGACCTCTCACACCAACCAGGTCGAGAGCTCTTTCATTAATGCTAATGCTTTTCATATTAGTGCTTCACATAAAGAAATCCTGCTGACTGCTGAGGTCAAGGAGTTCACGAGATGCGTTGGCCACATCAGCAATACACTGATGACTGTTCCTGACATGACCCCACAGCTAATGAAGGGCCATTTGTGAGGGAATTGCTTTTCACACAGAAAAGGTTTGTGATGAAGGTATAAAACACATCCGGAGCCGGACAGGCTGCTGCTTTCATGACGCGGTAATGAAAAAGACCATCGTCCCACTGAGACAAGGTGTACCTGTGCAAGTAACACATGTCCCTGGCTTTCTTCTTCCTGTTCCCATCACTGAATTTTCCCATACACAAAATGCTGCTTCTGCTCCTCGTTGCTGAATGACCAACACTCCACTATTCTTCATGAAGTCCTGCACCTGTAAAATCAGACCTTTTGAAGCCCAGGTCAATCACAGAATGGTTTGGGTTGGAAGGGACTGTAAAGCCCATCCAGTCCCACCCCCTGCCATGGGCAGGGACACCTCCCACTGGGTCAAGGGGCTCCAAGCCCCATCCAACCTGGCCTGGAACACCTCCAGGGATGGGGCAGCCACCACTGCTCTGGGCAACCTGGGCCAGGGCCTCCCCACCCTCACAGGAAAGCATTTCTGCCTAAGATCTCATCTCAATCTCCCCTCTCTCAGCTTTTCCACAGAAGGTTTTAGCTTGGATGAGCCACTGCCCTCCAGCACAAACACTTTTAGTCAACATTCCCAGCCTTTTCTTTACTTCCCACTCAGGCAGGGGAGTGAGATGACAGTTGGTAGCTGTATTGCTGCTGCTGTTAGGATTGCAGTGGAGAACAGAAATTCAAACGGCGTTACAGGAGACGGGCAAAGAACCTGAGGTCAACCCTCAACCACAGTGCTTTTCCCTGGTGCCTCTTGTGGGGTTGTTTTCTCCTTACAGAAAAAGTGGAAAACTTCATTCTGTAAACGGCTGCAGCTCAGCCTGCATCCACCAGCACAGGTGGTGTAAATCAGGAGGACACCTACCATACCTCTTGAGACAAACCAGTTAGAGCTGACAAAGCGTAAAAGTTTTTAATAAGAGCCAGGCTGCCGCTTAATCTAGGGCTGGCACATTGAAAACAAGAATCCATGTGTCCAACAGCTTATCTGCTGCATTCAGCTGCATCAGCTGCTCTAATAAGAGATATCTCTCCTCACAGCTCTCGCCATGGAAATGGGAGTCATTCATCAAGAAGGACTTTTCCCTGCACTACCCTGACCTTTTCTGTTGATGCTGCTTTTTCACTGTGATTTTTAAACATTTAGGGGACAGGCACCCAATCTAACTTTAAATGCATTACGAGCTTATCTGCTCTATATAATAACAGGACTGCAAAAGGAGTTGCAGAAAGCTGTTAAAGTCCCCCGGTGAGATGCTACCACTGTATCTTCCCATATCCTAAGTACTTACCCTGAGCATATATTTCCATAGGTAGACTTAACTACAGAGCTAAGTGGATTTATATTGATTTCAATGTTGTTACAACACATGCCAATACCTATACTTGAAGCATATTCATTAAACTTCAAATTACATACATTTTTAAAGGGTGCTAATAGCACCATTTGATGTGGTAATTATTGATATTGGTTTCCTGTGGAAAGAGCTCTCCAACTACCAGCTAATTTCAGATGGAAACCAGCTGTCACATGGTAATGACATTAAGAGTCGCTCAGCTGATCTGCATTCAAAGCCATGCCATAGAGGTGAAAGGCCCTGTCGCCAATTATTACTCCTCCGAGCCAGACAGTCCCCAAACACAAGCAACATATGCAGATCCATCCTTCCTTGTCTTTAATTAGACCCTGCCTACCCTCTGTAGCGCCAGCAGGGTAAGTGAGAAGGGCACGTGTTAGGCAATGGGGAAATAACCACAAAGAGATCCCAACGTGCGCTGTCTGGCACGTCCTGCTGACACCTGCGTGCTGTCCACATGAAAAAAACCCAGCAGCAAGAGCCTTGATAATGTCCATGCTGCAAACTGTATGACCTTTGTGGAGCACCTGGCATCCTGCAGAAACTCCCCAGTCCCTTTGTCCACTGCAACGACCATGCCACCAACGGTCAAGGATGACAGCTTTTTCTCGTATCTGTGGGCACACAGAATACAGGTTTGCACCCACTGCTCATGAGGGAGCAAATTCAACATCCTCATTGGCACAACCTGGTACTGGAGTGAACCTGGTGACCCCATCCGATTTGCAGTGATTACAAAATTGGGAAAAAGCTAATCAAAAGGTCCAAAAAAGGTACAGCAGCCAGAATACCTCAGTAGAGATTTTCCAGTCAAAAACCCACCTGGCTGTTGCTGCAGGTTCTGCCACAGACGACTCCCGTGCCCATATCTCTGCCTGCAAGGTCCTACTTGCTCCAACTCCAGCCCTTCTGGTTGAATTAGTAAAAAGTCTGATTCTGTTTTTTCCAGAAGGAAGAAGCCCCACTGCCGAAGGTCCCAGCTCTTGATTTCTTTCCCACATCTCTCAGAAGCCTAAGAGGATCACATCTGCAGACACCCTTCTCATGAGTGGAGTGAAAGAGGTCTGCCATTGCTTTAGACCAAAAAGGTGACAAGATCCATAGAAGCATACATGAAGGGTATGGCCCATACCATTCCAAATAACACTGGTCAACAGATCTTTCCTCCAAGAGATCTCCCTTATAATTGCTCCCACTCCTCCTGCATGACTTTGCTTTGTCAGGGAGTCCCTCCTCCTTTCCCCTCAGCTCTTCTCCCTGCTGTAGCTGGTTTCACCTTAGGAACCCACTCTAGCACTGGATGAAGAGCTCTCCTTTCATAGTTTTAATCCCTGTACGAGGTGAATCCCTTCCGTACCAACCGCTACCTATTCACCTATTTGGCAGAACCAGGTTTCTAATGTGGAATTGACACAACCTGTGTGGCCAAGCAACGGCCAAAGTCTCCACCGCCCACTAACCCACTGGAGACATTCCAGCAGTACGCGCATACACTAACCTTTAAGCATCTACTTCCCAATCCCAGAAAGCACCTCTAGAAAAGAGACAACCCCCAAGGATCAGCAGACAAGAAGCACAAGATCAAACCAAGAGTGAGTCATGCGGAGTCATTCTTGCAGACATCTCCCTCCTTCTCCGCAGCACACTGACTTCAACACTTACTCATAAGAGATTAAATATTTCATTTCTGAATTTTAAGGGCTGCAAATTAAAACAACATCAAAAAGGAATTGCACCAGAAACAATCATAGCTGCAATTAATCACTGATTTTTTACACTGCAAGTCAGAATCTATGAGTGTTTTTTCCCATTTCCATTGATTTGCCTGAAAGTTTCCAAAATGCTCCTACAAATTCCACTGTCAATGAATAAAGAATGGCCAACATATAAAGAATCTGCAGTAGGAGATGACTCGTGCATTTTCACTTGGAAAAAAAGCAGAGGCAATCTCAAGAGCACGGAGAAACTAATGGAGTGCAGGGAGCAGGAAGGGAGGGTCTGACACCGTGCCCTCGCAGCTACGGCTCAGACTAATGAATTATCCCTGCTTGGTTAAACTTCTGGCATTACTAATCAGACAAGAAGCATAAAACGGAAAGTTCATTAGCAAGATCATAAAAGAGTCATACTGACAAAGATCATTTGACTTGGCCATAGGAAGGTCGGTTACAGGAGGTGGGAAATCGCTTTGTTTAAGGAAAACGGGTTAGACCAAAAGGAGCTCAAAAAAGACCTGCGTCGGGAGTTGTGTGCTGTGTTCTGCTCTCTTCTGTTAGGAACCTGTTCTGGCCCAGGGTGCCCAGAGCAGTGGTGGCTGCCCCATCCCTGGAGGTGTTCAAGGCCACGTTGGATGTGGCTTGGAGCCCCCTGACCCAGTGGGAGGTGTCCCTGCCCATGGCAGGGGGGGTTGGAACTCGGTGGGCTTTGAGATCTCAAACCTATCAATGATTCGATGATTTTTGTAACATAAACAGGGCAACATTTCCTTTGACAATGGACAAACCAGACTTTCTTTAATCAGCATCATCCTGCCCCAGGGAAAGCTGGACAATATCAGCTTTCCCCCACGTGATGTCCTTACCACCTCCTGGGTCCCAACAGCACACAGCTCCTCTGTAGGAAACACATTCAGCACGAGTCATGAGATGGTCTCAGAAGCAGAGTTCGCTAATTGTGTCAAATTACGTGTGAAGGGTTTACAATATGGATCGCTGCCTGCTTGGGATTTAAAGGAGATCACTAAAGTAATTTCAAGACTGCAAGATAATTCAGAAACCCCATTCCCAGAGGTTACTAAACACTCTGTCCCCTTATTACCACTACAACCACGAGACACTGGGGGTCGGATTTTTCTGCAGGGGTAGGAGGGAGAGGAGGGGAAGCGGTGGTGGGGTTTTTATTAGAATAATTAAGAGGGGAAAAAAGCAGAATGTGTGTATTCTCCATATTTAGCCTGGTTTCCTAAGGAAATAAAAAATAACAAGGAATTATATGCATCCTTTTCACTTTTGAGGTGACTATTTTAACCACATTTGAGAGGGAGAACAATGGCAAAGGATTCCTGCACATCTCATGAACATGAATTAGGAGGCAAGAAATCATTGCTGCCTCTTGGGAAAACAATACAATCTGAATTCAGTCATGAACGAACATTGAAGATCTCTGTTAGGAAGGCTGCAAACCCAGGAAAAATTCCATCTGCACCTTTTTAAGCCTTGAATAACCCCCACAAAAGACACAGAAAAGCAGAAAATTCAGTTGCAGTCCTGACGCATGCAAAAAACTCCTTCTAATCCAACGCTTCTACCCAGAGATGTTCTGTCAGCCAAGCAGTCAACTTCCAGCAAGCATTTTGCTTCCCCAGTAAATGTGCCAGCCAGAATCATAGAATCATAGAATCATGGAATGGGTTGGGTTGGAAGGGATCTTAAAGCTCATCCAGTTCCGTGCCACGGGCAGGGACACCTCCCACTGGATCAGGGGGCTCAGAGCCTCATGGATTGAGCCACAGAGGAAATTAAGACATTTGTGTTTGCTTGTTTCCCCTCAAACACCAGCATTTTCTCTTCAGAGCCACAGAGATGATCTGAGGGCTGGAGCACCTCTCCTGTGAGAACAGCCTGAGAGAGTTGGCGTTGTTTGGCCTGGAGAAGACAAGGCTCTGAGGAGACCTCAGAGCCGCTTCAAGTACTGAAAGGGGTTCCAGGAAAGCTGGGGAGGGGCTCTTGGTCAGGGAGTGCAGGGAGAGGATGAAGTGGAATGGTTTTAAACTAAGGGAGAGACTGGATAGGAAGAAGAAATCTTTCACAATGAGGGTGGTGAGACCCTGGCCCAGGTTGCCCAGGGAGGTGGTGGAGGTGCCATCCCCGGAAACATTCAAGGTCAGGTTGAACAGGGCTCTGAACAACCTGATCTGGTTGAAGACGTCCCTGCTCCTGCAGGAGGGTTGGACTGGATGGTCTGTAAAGGTCCCTTCCAACCCAAAGCACTCTACGATGCTATGATTCTACCCTACAAGCAATTATCCTGATGTACATTGGGGCAAATGTATTAAATAAATGTGAAGGTTTTCTATGCACCCTGGCCCACACAGGATTAACCCACACAAGATCCATTTTGGAGAATGATCCTTTATGTTTATCGATGTCCAATCTAAACTGCAGTTGGGAAGAGCATCCTGACCACAAAAGAGCTCGACAAGTTTTACAGCCAGGACACATAACACACTAACCATTTAGTCGGATTAAAGCATACTAAGAGCTGCATCAAATATTGTTTAGAGCACATAAAAACTGCTTTAATATTTAAATGTATCCCATGGCTGGGCTCTTTAGATTTGCTAGATTCACTGGGGCTGCACAGCTATTAGCTTCTACATTTCATCTTCAATTCCTCTTCACAGTAGGAGAAACATAAAAATGAGGGTCACTGCTTGGTCATTTCATTACCCCTGGCAGAGAAATGCGCTTTGCTCAAATGAGGAGATATTTTAGATGTGGATTGTTGTACCATTGGTGTGACACAATAAAACCAGAGTTAGAAAATAATAACGATATTCTAATGGTTATTTTGTAGAATAACATTAAAATAATGCGCAACGCAGCAACGGTCCCCTTAGCAAAGAGCCTGGCGTATTTCTTTGTCATCATTTAAAAGGTCCATTAGCAGGAGCCCTGGAAATGTATGGCTCAAGGTCACAACCAAACTAAATGAGACTGAGCAGTAATTCAAAAACATTAAACTGTTTATGGTTAGAAGTCCAATAAATAAAACCTCAAGGCACACATACACACACAAACCTTAGCAGCCAACTCCTCTACGAGTCTCCTTTTATTTCTCCGAAAACAGTAACTTGGTGAAAGAAACTGATAATCTGCTTAAACCCAGGAATGGATTTAGATGAAATGTCACTTTGGGAGACGCGTGACTTCCTGCCACAAACACGGATTAGGCTGCACAAACTGTTTGGCAAAGGGTGCCCCTGCGAGACAAACACAATCAGTGTGCTCGCCCAAGTCCAGCGGCCCCGACGGATGAGGAGATGGGCAAGAGCTGGGCAGGAAAGATGGGCTGAGGTAGGCATGGAGCCCTCCACTGCCACACTGCCAGGGGCCAGCTCACGTTGGGCAGGGAGAGAAGATCACTACAAGCCTCCAGGATCAAAACGCTATTCACTACTCACGACTTGAGAGGAGAAAGCAATCATCTTACTAACCCTAAGCTCTAATTGCACTATGGCAAGACTTTTAACCCATATTCTAGTGCTGAATCAAAGGGACTGGATTTTCAGCCACACTCTTCCCAAAAGTCAATGGAAGGAATGTGCCTCTGCATTACCAACTTTAAATGAAGACGAGAATGTTACTACTTTGCAATGACAACATCCAAGAGAATCACTTCTAGCACTGAGTGAGAAGTTTTATTGAAATGAGAAACCTAGCATCACTGACTGCAAGGCTCCTCGTCCGCAGCTCCAGAGCAGACTGGCCCCAAGCTCTTCCTCAGCTCCTCACACTGGTTGTTTAACTACTTTGGAGGATCAGGACATACGTCTTATGGTGACCATACCAAGAAGATCTGTGTATGAGTCACTGCATTTGGGCATATTCAGTGCAAAGTCACAAAAGTGTAGGAAAAGTCATTACGGTGGCTTTAATGAGAAATATCTTGGTATATTTAGACAGCAGTGGCCCAGGTGGCCACAAAGGCTCACAGCATCCTGGCTTGGCTCAGCCCTGGGGTGGCAGCAGGAGCAAGGCAGGGATCGTCCCCTTGCACTCAGTGCTGGTGAGGCCAAACCTCGAATCCTGGGGTCAGTTTTGGGCCCCTCGGTACAAGGACAGAGGGGCTGGAGTGTGTTTGGAGAAGGGAGCGGAGCTGGGGAAGGGGCTGGAGAACAGGGGGTTCTGGGAGCAGTGAGGGCCCTGGGGCTGTTTGGTCTGGAGGAGGCTGAGGGGAGACCTCATGGCTCTGCAGCTCCTGGAAAGGAGGTTGTGGTGAGGTGGGTGCTGGACTCTGCTCCCAAGGAACATGGCATAGGAAATGGCCTCAAGTTGTGCCAAGGGAGACTGGGTGGTAGGAAAAATTTGTCTACTGACAGAGTGATGAAGCCCTGGCAAAGGCTGCCCAGGGCAGTGGAGGAGTCTCCATCCCTGGAGGGGTTCAAAAACCAGGTAGACGTGGCACTGTGGGACATGGTTTAGTAGGCACAGTGGTGTTAAACTGATGGTTGGACCGGATCTTAGAGGTCTTTTCCAACCTTAATGATCTTATGATTCAAAAGTTTCTCATATGAGCAACAAGCTCTGGAATGGCCTCCAATCCAGAGCATTAGGACGCAAAGACCCAAGCCCACCTGAATATTAACAAACACAGGAGTTTTTCCCAGTCTTATTGTCGCTGCCTGAAAACCATTCTCCTAAACCTCCCAGTTTAATATCTCTCACTCATAAGCCTTACAAAAATGCCAGAAATGGAAATGAGACTCACCTAACACAAATGCCATCAATCCTAGAAATTGATTCTTGGGACAAAAAAAAATGGATTAAGTATACTTGCTGCCACCTGTAAATGGAATTCAGCTTCCAGGTAACTCACAGGTCTGGCTGACAGCATGTTTTATTGATGTCACAGTGATGTTGTATTTCATTTTGTAGCTGAGTGTGGATGCAAGAGAAAAGGTCTTTGCAGGCAACTGCGCGAACGCTTTGCATCTGGCTGTGCTCAACAGCCATTTGAAGGCTGTTAAGCGCCTGGAGAGTGGTGGCACACACCTTTCTGAAAGTTTAATCCATGACAGGAGCTGAATGCACACCCAACAAATTATAAGTTATATATGAGCAAAAATACTGTTCTGTTAGCGGTCGCAGCCCTGCAATAAGTGAATTGCAAAGCAATGCAGCTAAGCCTAATGGCAGAAGAAGTTGGCCAAGAAGAGCTCAGGGGTAACACAGGCAGGAATAAAACCCCACACATCTTGATTTAGATACATTGAAAGCATTTCCTCTAATATGGCTTTGTAGTTTTCCACTGGAATCTTTCATCAGGGCAGCCCTGAGCTCCCATGCACGCAGGAGGACAGCTACGGCACACCAACCCCCCCGCCTGGTGGGGTGCTTAATCAGGGCTCACATCTTCCCTGCGTGCAGGATATGATTCAGAAGTGACATAATGCACATCCATCCCTATTTCCCAATAATCCCCTTTCACCACTTGTGGAAATGCTTGGTCAATAAAACGTAATGACATTAGTGCAGTAAGGTCATTTTCAAGTTAAGTGCCTGGCGCTCTGGCTCCAGGACCCCACTAACAGTCAGGCTCTGTTGCAGCAAATAAACAAAGGCTTCAGTTTTGCCTTGTGTTTCATTAAAAGGGGGGTTGAAAGCTGGGTTTAACGATCTCATTTACTATGGGCCAATCCAGATTCCATTTAAGCCAATGTGAGCCTGCTGCCTTTAAAGGCACTGTGAATGCACAAAGGTAGGTCTCTCCTTGCACCAAGCTACTCACAGAATCATGGATTGCTTTGGGTTGGGAGGGACCTCAAAGCCCATCCAGTGACATCCCCTGCCATGGGCTTGGACACCTCCCACTGGATCAGGGGGCTCCAAGCCCCATCCAACCTGGCCTGGAACACCTCCAGGGATGGGGCAGCCACCGCTGCTCTGGGCACCCTGGGCCAGGGCCTCCCCACCCTCACAGCAAAACATTTCTGCCCAAGATCTCATCTCAATTTCCCCTCTTGCAGCTGAAAACCCTTCCCCCTTGTCCTGTCCCTGCACTCCCTGATCCAGAGCCCCTCCCCAGCTTTCCTGGAGCCCCTTTCAGTACTGGGAGGCTGCTCTAAGGTCTCCCCAGAGCCTTCTCTTCTCCAGGCTGAACAACCCCAGCTCTCACACTTTCTAAATCCTTCTTTCCAGGATTTGTCAATCACTCACGGTGAAAATTCCTCCTTGAGCCACAGACTAACCAAGCAATCGGGATGTGCAAGTCTTTTCCAGCCTCAGTGTTTCTTTGATTTTATATCCCTGACTGCAATACTGTTGCTCAGATTTGGAAGTCTGAGGTACCCCCATGGCAACATGAGAGTCTTTTTTGCATTTCAGCAGTGCCAAGCATCTGTCCCACACCGCGGGCCGCCCCCTCGCACACCTTGCCCCACAACCCACGCAGAGACAGCGACCATCTCTGGACTTTCCAGCTCTCTTTCTGCAATGTATGAAGAGCAAAGAGTGCCCAAAGGAGAGTCCAGAACTGAGCCTCAGGCTGGAACAGAGACGTGTCCGAAAATCCCAGAGCAGGGATGCGGTGACTTAATGACAGCTCAGCCCATGAATCCAGAACAACAGCTCATTTATTGTCTGAAGCTGGGATCCACTTTGCGTGATGACAGATAGCTTAGGAGAAGCAGACCTTGCCTGCCAAGAGAACTTCAAAAAGGACAGGGGGAAAGCAAAACCTGGCTAGAACCCAAATGCTTTGCTAAACCTAGATAACACACTGTTTACCAACAGCAAACTAGATTAGGGGGAAAAAAGGGGGGGGATTTATGCAAATGTTCTTAATTTAATAACTGTGATCAGATATGGCTTTGTTTCTTCCATGTAATTTGTGTAATACAAATAAAGTACAAGGGGTTTTTTCCACTATAGGAAATGAGAATTATTAAACATTGCACCAAAAAAGCAAAGGAATGCGTTTATTGACATGAAAAATGATCCTGCGGATACAAAAGCTTTTGTACGTTAATTGCTAAATGTCAATGCAATTTAGAAAGTGGTTGCAGAAGGAAAGAATTCCTTTCCAAAACAGAAGTGGCTTTTCTTCATCTACCAGGCTGGTTCAAGACTGCATCTTGAAAGTATTTATGACTGTGTTTTGAGCAGCGACACTGGGTCAGTACCCAAAAACATCCTCACTTCATATTGATGTGGTTGCTTGCTAGGAGGCACAAAGGAAGTGAAGGATTTCCTCCAAGTTTTATTACTGAATGCTCAAAATGTTTCCTGGGATAAACAACACCAAAGCCATCTGGTTTTTTCTTCGTGGAAACAAAAGGAAATAACGGTAGCAACTAGTGCATGGAAAAACACAGGTCTAGAGCCATGTAATGAAAAAGACCTTCCTCTGAAGGAGGGAGGAGGAACAACCACACACAACTTTGGCTGATCCACAAATTCAGCAGCGTCGGGAGTCTTTGTGTTTCTCCAGTCAGCATTGGGGCAGCAAAATGTTCTGATCAGCCATTAGGTTTCGTTTCTACTTTTTGGATTCCTTTTCCTAGAATCATAGAATGGATCGGGTTGGAAGGGACCTCTAAGCCCATCCAGTTCCAGCCCCCTGCCATGGGCACGGGCACCATTGTGGAGTGAGTCCAGAGGAGATCACGGAGATGATCCAAAGGCTGGAGCACCTCCCATCGGAGGGCAGGCTGAGAGAGTTGGGGTTGCTCAGCCTGGAGAAGAGAAGGCTCTGGGGAGACCTTAGAGCAGCCTCCAGTACTGAAAGGGGCTCCAGGAAAGCTGGGGAGGGGCTCTGGATCAGGGAGAGCAAGGAATAGGATGAGGGGGACGGGTTTTCAGCTGCAAGAGGGGAGATTGAGTTGAGAAGAAACGTTTTGCTGTGAGGGTGGGGAGGCCCTGGCCCAGGGTGCCCAGAGCAGTGGTGGCTGCCCCATTCCCGGAGGTGTTCCAGGCCAGGTTGGATGGGGCTTGGAGCCCCCTGACCCAGTGGGAGGTGTCCCTGCCCGTGGCAGGGCGTGGCACTGGATGAGCTTTGGGGTCCCTTCCAACTCAAACCATTCCATGATTCTATGAAAAGGAATCCAAACAGTAGAAATGAAAGCTAATGGCTGAGCAGAACATTTTGCTGCCCCGCTGCTGACTGGAGAAACACAAGAAATTATACAGTTAAATGACACATCTGGTAAACTGGGCTCATTAATAAAAATGCTTTTATTACAGTTCTACAGCGAGGGACAAGGAACACAGGCGATGCCCCAGAGCCTCGCCGGTCTGCAGTGGAACAAAGGGCCTCTCATAGCACCTGTGCAGGTGCAGTCACACAGTTCAGCATATTGCTTCCCCAGCGCTGCGGTTGTGTTTCTCCATAAACCATGGTGGGATTAAAGCAGAATGACCACGCACAGCTCTGGGATCTGCATTGCCTTAGAAGAAATGTTAAAAATTGAAAGTATGAAGAAAATTGCCACCAAAATGATTTAAAGGCTGGGGAGGAAGAACTGCTTCTAGTGAAAAATCTGGCGAGCAGGATTTGTTTGGTTTACCTAAAGGAAGACCAAGGGTGACTTGATTACAGAGTATTAAGCACTTCCATGGAGAGAAAATACCAGGCGCAAAGGGCTCTTTAATCCAGTAGAGAAAGGCTTAACAAGAGCCCATGGCTGGAGGCTAAAGCCAGACAACTTCAAATAGAAACTACAGCTCAGATTTTAAATAGAAAGAGCAAACTGGCAAAGGATGCAGTGGATTCCTCGGTCCATCTTGAAAAATGCTGTGCAGCTGCTTCCATCCACAGCAAGGGCCAGCCCTATACCCTTCCCCTCCACGCACTGCAGAGCTCCAGCTCCAGGAGATGCTGTTAAAGACTGAGAGAGACCTGCTGTCCCACAGCCACCTGGCTCTAGCTGTGCTCCCTTCAGCACAGGGTATCCAGAGGAGATAGGTGTGGCACGGAATAGTTTCTTCTACAGAAGAGGAAAAAAACTGATTGCAACTGATAGATATAATAGAATGAGAATAACTAAATAACTGATAAATTTGAAGCCACTCTTCTGAGAGTCCACCTGCAGTCCTGTGTCCAGTTCTGGAATACCCAGTATAAGAAGGATATGGAACTGCTGGAACGGGTCCAGAGGAGGCTACAAAGATGATCCAAGGGCTGGAGCACCTCTGCTACGAGGCCAGGCTGAGAGAGCTGGGATTGATCAGCCTGGAGAAGAGAAGACTCTGGGGAGACCTTAGAGCAGCCTCCAGTACTGAAAGGGGCTCCAGGAAAGCTGGGGAGGGGCTCTGGATCAGGGAGTGCAGGGATGGGATGAGGGGGAAGGGTTTTCAGCTGAAAGAGGGGAGATTGAGATGAGATCTTGGGCAGAAATGTTTTGCTGTGAGGGTGGGGAGGCCCTGGCCCAGGGTGCCCAGAGCAGTGGTGGCTGCCCCATCCCTGGAGGTGTTCCAGGCCAGGTTGGATGGGGCTTGGAGCCCCCTGATCCAGTGGGAGGTGTCCCTGCCCATGGGAGGGGGTGGCACTGGGTGGGCTTTGAGGTCCCTTCCAACCCAAACCCTTCCATGATTCTGTGATTAAAAGAATACAAATTTACTGCAGCTGATTCTCACTTTTCACCTGCAGAGCAAGATTCAAAGAATATTCAAAGACTTAAAGACAAGTTCTTCACTACTGTTCTGTAAAGCACTTGGTAGCCCAGTAATGTTTGGGATTCTTCCCTCTGTCTGACTAATTACTTCTATTTCCTGTTTTCTTTGGAATTGCTGCTCTGTTCTGCATTGCTGGAATCTGAAATATTGTTTCATGGAAGATTATTGTATTTATGCATACCACAAACTCCACAGATGCTGAATTCCTTTTTGTTCTGCTGCTGCAGCTTTTGAAAAAACATTTCCCACCTCCAACAAATATTAACACCCCTCTCCCCAAAAAGCGTAAAAGCTTCAAAACTATATAAAAATGTTTAACTACTAAAATACTGACTGTTTTCTCCTAAAAGCTAAAAAAAAAAACAACCAAAAAAGAGAGTGGCTTCAGTTTTCAAATACAAAATAACATGTTGTTGACAGCGCTGAAAAGACCCATTTTGTCACAAAGCCAGTTTCTGTTCAATAAACAATGATGAAAAATTACATTTCTCTGCTTGCAGTAGCTGCCTGCCTAATTCTGTGCTCCAGTAATTTGGTGAAAAAGAAACTTTGATGGCCAGGTCATGTGTTCCTGTCCTTCAGCAGAAAGAAAAGTCTTGGAATTGAAGCAAAGGACTGGGAAATTGCAGGTTTTTTCCTAATTTTTTCACAGATCAAGAGACAGGTCCATTATCACACAGGGAATTTCTCTTTTACAGAGAAAGAATGAGATATAATATTCAGTTTCAGGAAATGCTACTTTTCTGTTTAGTGCTTTTACATCTGCAAAGGGATGCGGAGGCAGCTGACAGGAAGCCAAATGTATTTCAGCTCTTCATTCTGTCCCCCCACACAGCAGCGTGAACTCAAAGTGTCTAAAAACCTGGGATTCTGCAAGTAAACTCCCATGGCAATTCCACTTTTGAGATACGCAGAACCACAGAATCACAGAATCACAGAATGTTTTGGGTTGGAAGGGATCTCAAAGCCCACCCAGTGCCACCCCCTGCCATGGGCAGGGACACCTCCCACTGGGTCAGGGGGCTCCAAGCCCCATCCAACCTGGCCTTCATAGAATCACAGAATCACACAGAATGTCCGGAGTTGGAAGGGACCCACAAGGATCACTGAGTTCAACTCCTGTCCTTGCACAGGACACCCCAACATTCACACCATGGGGCTGAGGTTGTTGGCCAAAGGCTTCCGCCTTGAACACCTCCAGGGATGGGGCAGCCACTTCTCTGGGCAACCTGAGCCAGGGCCTCCCCATCCTCATCATGAAGAATTTCTTCCTAATGACTAATCCAAATCTTCCCTTTCCAATTTACAGCCATTCCTCCTCGACCTGTCACTCCAGGCCCTTGTAAAAAGTCTGTCCCCAACTTTCTTGTAGGCCTCCTTCAGGTCTGGAAGGTGCTTCCCTCCCCAGCCAGTGTGATGCTGTAACCCGTGCACACGAGCTTTACAGTCCTTGTCTCCACTCCATATTCAGGAAGGTTCTCTGCTGCCTTGCTTTTGTGTTCTTTTCCCCGCACCCCACTCTTAGTCTCATCATTAATGGCTGATAAACAGCTAACGAGTGGATTGGACATTAGGACCTCCCTTTCCATCTGGGCTGCACGCTATTTTACAGGCCCTGCTGGATCTTTATTAGATTTGGGTGCAGATTATTGATTTAGGTAGATGAGGTCGTCATAACCTCATCTGAGAGAGAAAGGAAGCAGGAGAAGCCAAATGCAATTCAGCTGTTGTGTTCTGGAGCAGGGCAAGCCAACGAGAGGGAAAAAGTCAAATAAACCCAAAAAGTGTCCATTAAAAAAGCCGTAACTGGATCTTTTACCAAACACAATGCTCTCAGAGGCACTTGAAAGAAAAAGACCTGAGACAAGGCATCAAAGTTAAGAGTTTTCCCCAGTTCAGGACTATAGAATACGTGGTAGGTGTTAGTAAAGAGACAATGTTAATCAAATGCCAGGCTGTTCCTAAGGCAAAGTGACATCTATTTATAGAGGAACACTTTACCTAAGATGCAGTGATGGCTTAATAAAAGGACATCTTTTGTTCAAGTTATTTTTACTCCTGTAAAATGGCCATATCAGCACATGCCGATCTAAGAAAAGCAGAGCTCAGTCTTGGGACTGAGCGCTTCTGAGCACCCTGTCAGAGGTAACTCAAGCACAGAAGTTGCCCAGAAAGGCTGGCATTCAGGGCTAGTCCCTTGGGGTTCTGGCTGGCCGCAAGCTGAACATAAGCCAGCAGTGCCCTGGCAGCCAAGAGGGCAATGTGCTCTGGGGTGCATCCAGCGTGGCATTGCCAGTGGGGAAAGGGAGGGGATTGTCTCGCTCTCACAGGATAAAAACGATCTAAAGCTACTGGAAGTGTCTAGAGGAGGGCACGGAGTTGGTGAAGGGTTCAGAGGGGAAGCTGTGTGAGGAGCAGCTGAAGGCACTTGGTCTGTTCAGCCTGGAGAAGGGGAGGCTGAAGGGAGACCTCATCGTGTTCTGCAGGTTCCTCACAAGGGGAGGAGGAGGAGCAGAAGCTGAGCTCTTCTCTCTGGTGGCCCATGACAGGACCCGATGGAATGGCAGGAAGATGCCAGGGGAGGGTTAGGTTGGACATCAGGAGAAGGTCCTTCCCCCAGCGGGTGGTGGAGCACTGGAACAGCTCCCAGGGAAGCAGTCACAGCCTGACAATATTCCAGAAGACTTTGGCCAACGCCCTCAGCCCCACGGTGTGAATGTTGGGGTGTCCTGTGCAGGGACAGGAGTTGGGCTCAATGGTCCTTGTGGGTCCCTTGCAACTCAGGTGATTCTATGATCCTATAATCCCATGGATGTGAAAACTAGGAATGAATATGTGTTCAAAAAGAGAGTGAATAAACCCATTGAAAAGAAACCTGCAGAGACTTCAGGAATCAAATCCCTGCATAGGTGGGTACAAAAGTTGCATATTCATCTTTACCTGAAGCCCAGTCCACGCGCAGGGAGGTGTGAGCCCAGGTGGAGGATAACCCTGACACCACTGCTGTGCTCCTGGTGACCCACTCGTGGCTGTGTGCCTCTTCCTCCTGCTCTTGTCAGCAGCCTCAGCCAGCCCTGTCCTTCCCAGCTCCACCAGACAGCTCACAACTGTGAATTCAAACCAGATGTGATCCCAAACCAAGCACCTGTCTCTGAGACAGAGGTGCCAGCTGCAGCCATTCCGGTCTGGCCTGTTCAGCCCCACCACTGCCTCTCTGTTTCAGGGAATGCAACCCAGGGTGACAAAATCCACCAGGCAGCAGAGCACTTAGTCAAGCTCACAAAGGACTTGTGTATTGTGTGCCTAATCCTTGGGCACTGGGGGATTCCCACCCTAAAGCTACATACCAAGTCACACAAAAGCTGTTTTCACCTGGACACAGGGTTGTTGTTCCCTCCTAATGCACCGTGACAGCCTGCTGACTGTTTCCAAAGCACAGCCCTTTGATCTCCTCATTCTACGGGAATATGAAATTCAAGACGGAGGGTTGTATCCAGGAGGGTTGTATCCAAGGGCCATCCAGTTGCGCTAAGCTCTCTCCCTTTCACATGACACCCAGCTGGTGTTTGCCCCTGTAGACCCGTTCTGGTGTGGAATTCCAAAATCACCGAGCTGTGAGGAGGAGGCTTGGGTTGTTCACATGTGCTGAGACTTCACCCAGTTTGTGATAGAGCCCGTGCAAACCACTCTGTCCTATCCAGCAGATGAATTTGGTTACCTGGAAGAACGCCAGGATGGCAGCACGACCCTTTCCCTGCAGTGACGGCCTAGAAGGAGATCTGGCAACTCAAGGAGATATGGCAACTCAACACAGGGCAACTCAAGATCTGGCAACTCAGCAGAGCCAGATCCAAACCATGTATTTATTCTATGTTTTACTAGACACAAGGGAATGGTTTTAAGCTGAAAAAGGGGAGATTGAGATGAGATTTTAGGAAGAAACATTTTCCTGTGAGGGTGGGGAGGCCCTGGCCCAGGTTGGCCAGAGAAGCAGTGGCTGCCCCATCCCTGGAGGTGTTCAAGGCCAGGTTGGATGAGCACAACTGTGCTGATGAATGGTTGGGATGGCTCCTCACATTAACCCTGAGAACTCCTTCAGGAAGACTCGGCTTTCTGTAGGCTTGTGCACATACTCAGCATTATAACTTTACTTATTTCTCAGAGATTCACTAAAAACAGCTTTAGCATCAGTAAATGCCTCCTTCTAAACAGCACAAATTAATCACTAAAATTGGACATAAGAAATAGTCTCTGCTAATCACATGGATGGTTCATTAATCCTAAGGATTAGGAAGCCTTCAGCACCATAATCACAAAATTTCCTTGTTCCTGGCTGGGCAAACAGGGCTCTTTGCAAGTCCTGTCCAGCCCAAGCACACTGTAGAATAAAACTATTCCATAGAAAAGAAGAAAATCCAGTGTCTGTGCTTGCACAGCAGCAAAGGGAGAGGCTGTAAAGGACCTGGCAGTCCTGGTTCTTGGTGTCCACATTGGCCACATTCCTGCTTATATGAATACATCCGAACACGCACACGAACATGGAGCTAAGAGCTCCTCAGGCACCGACCAGCAGCTGTGGCTGGGAGCAGCGAGCTGTGGAAAGAAATCGAAATTGGTACATCCTACGTGCTTGGAAAGAGCTACACCAAGCAGTTAATCATCGATGTACACAGCTTATTCCCTCCCCACGACCATTCATCCAGAGAAATCTTTGAGTCACTGCTGCCAAGAAAGCGGTGACATTTCAAAGTAGCCACACACAGATTAACCAGCATTTATGTTGGCTGCAAGAGTCAACAGAAGCTGATTTTACAGCCCCAGACACAGCAGGCCTTCTGCTGCCATTTATTTGGCAACAGAGATCAGAGTCTCATGTTCTCATTCCTCATCGTTAGATACCAGGTTGGCTCACTGCTTGGCTCAGGCTCAAAACCTATGTCATGTGTGGCAAACAGAGAGCTAAACTGCACTTGCAGCCACCTGGTCTGCGGATCCATTATCGGCTCTCACTTAGAACACAGCGTTTCCTAAGGAGTCACAAGTTGGGGTAAATGAGAGGAATTACCGCGTACCAAGTACCAGTAAGTGCTCCTTAATTCAGAAACTGTGCTCTACATTCCTAACCACCATCATCAGACACTGTTATCCTTCAACGTATAGTTTTCAACCTGTGGCCCAACGACACTTGGGAATCCTAGTATGATTCTGCAAAGGGTAATTAAGAAAAGTGAGTCTACTGTTAACGGGCTTAAATTAGCTCCACGGGGATCCACATGCTCGCTGAAAAGTTTTTCAACAAGAAAATCATTATCCCACTCTACTCAGCACTTGTCAGGCCACACCTGGAGTGCTGTATTCAGGTTTGGTCCCACTATACCAAAAAGATGTGGGCAGGCTGGAGAGGGTCTAGAGAAGGGTCACTGAGATGGTCAGAGGACTGGGGAACCTTCCATACAAAGTAAGGCTGAGAGACTTGGGTTTGTTCAGCCTTGAGAGGAGAAAGCTCAAGGGAGACCTTACTACCGTGTACCAGTACATCAAGAGTGCCTACCAAGAGGATGGAGACTCCCTTTTTACAAGGAAAAGACCAGGGATAATGGGTTGAAGTTGCTCCTGAGGAGATTCTGATTAGATTATAGAAGAAAATTTTTGCCCATGAGAACAGTGAAACTTTGCAATAATCTCCTCGGGGAACTGGTGGGTTCCTCTGCACTGGACACTTTCAAGGCTCAGCTTGACAGGGTGCTGGGCCATCTCATCTAGACTACAGATCACCTACAAGGTTGGACAAGATGGTCCTTGAGGTCCCTTACAACCTGGCATTTTATCAACCTATGAAAAAAAGAAGGCTTACATGCACATTCACTGCTCAAAACAGTTCAGTCTCCAAGATGGACAGAGGTCAGCCAGAGACACCTTCTTGGTCCTTAAGCCCTCTCTCCTGCAAACAGTACACCCTGCACACTGACCAATGTAGCATCTGATGAACTCCTGCTATGCTGACCTACCAGATTTTCAGTTTTTTTCTGCTGGATCCTTGGCCTTTCCCAGAAATATGGAGCACTGAGTTTTGAGCCTGATTCTTAACCCCCATGGCTGCACAGAGAGCACGCCAACACAGATGGAAAAGCCTACCACAGCTGCAGTGGATGAAGCAGTTGAGCTCTGATGCAACTAGACCGATGTGACGCAGAGGGGAGGTCTCCAGATAGTGCCACCCCAGAGGTTGCAGAAGGCTACCTTCAGGTCCTCAACTCTGCACTCATTTCTTCCTCTACCTCACTCAGCTCCATATATATATACGTATATAAAATCATAGAATCACACAATCATTAAAGATGGAAAAGATCTCTAAGCTCATCTAGTCCAACCATAAGCCCAACCCCACTGTGCCTACAAAACCATGTCCCAGATTGCCACAGCTACATGGTTTTTGACCCCCTCCAGGGATGCAGACTCCACACCTTCCCCGAGCAGCCTCTGCCAGGGCTTCACCCTCTTTCAGTAAAGAATTTTTTTTTTTCTGGAGGTGCTCAAAAAACCTGTAGATGTGGAGATGGTTTAGTAGGCACAGTGGGGTTGGGCTGATGGTTGGACTGGATGAGCTTAGAGGTCTTTTCCAACCTCAGTGATTCTATGATTCTATAAAAGTCTTCCTATATAAACTCAACCCAAAAGAACCAAAATCAAAATGACTGGACTGGGAAGTAAACAGGAGAAAACATCTTTTTTAAAAACACTGTTTATAAAACTGGAAACAAACTAATGTGAAGACAGCTCCTGCAACACAGCATCACTAATCAAATGCTATAAGATGTTGGTTCTGAAGAGAAAGCGCAGGTCTTGCCCCACACATCCAGTCCCTTCTCGACTTCATTAAAGTTTACTAAAAAATAAATAAGATCAATATCATTTGCATTTATTATACAAATTAGAAGAGCTTGCCAGATGGGAAGCTCTCCTCCAGCAGGGCTGTTGTATTCGAAGAGAGAAAAGCACTAGCACTACCCAGCTGTTTGGGGCCTGTGATGTTCCCACTCTTGGAAAACCATTGCCCCTGGCTTCTCCCTGTAATTAGTTAGTGCTAATACCCTTGGTTAGTCTCCGGAAAAGTCACATTCTGAAAGATCACCCTTGCGAACAGCTGTACTCATGAGACAAAACGTCACCGCTCCAAGCTGTCAGCCAATTCATCTCCAGTGAAAGTCAACCGGGCCATAAATTGGGAGTTCTTTATCTCAGGACAGCAGACCGAGCGCGGGGTTTTAATTGCTGAGCTATGCTAATGAGCCTTGTTTGTGACACAAGGTGCTTCATGGTGGCTCTGTTTGAAAACATGGTATTGTAACCCCCCCGAGGGCACATACAATCAGCTTAAAAACACGGCCGTCTGGATGCAGAAAAGAAATCATGTCCCGGCCCCTTCAGCATGGCACATTATCAAAGGCATCATTAACTGCTGCCTCACAGAGTGGCAGGAGGCTCTTCTGGGTCAGCTGAGTTCAGTTCCCTCCCATTCTTTCCTCCCTTCTCGTTTTTTTCTAAATCATGAGTTCTGTAAACATTGCTGTCAAATGACCTGCGGGCGAACAAAAAGATATCAAGAATTGAGTTCTTCCTAGCAGATAAGGGCTGTGTCTGGTTTTAAAAGGAATTAAAGACAAAATGAAACAAAACATACCCAGGGAAATGTAAACAGGCAAAAAAGAATAGCGAGAAAATTGTTTCTTGTTGACTTTTTAAGGCAAAACCAACTGCAGCCCAGATTCACTTGGTGCCTTTTGGGTTAGGTGTTGCAGTAGTGAGGACAGCATTTTAACATTCCCATTTCACATTTCCATCCCTGGAGGTGTTCAAGGCCAGGCTGGATGGAGCTTTGAACAACCTGACCCAGCGGGAGGTGTCCCTGCCCACGGCAGCGGGTTGGAACTGGATGGGCTTAGAGGTCCCTTCCAACCCAAACCACTCCATGATTCTATGATTTAGAAAAACAGGTGGACAAGAGGCTACTGGTTTCCTTGTCCTGATATCACATGCTGTTTCTTCGGCACCATTAACAATGAGTCTGGCTTGACGTAGAAAGCCCAAGCCACGTTTCTGTGGGGAAGGCCAGCGCTCAGCATCTTTAAAAATCAGCAGTACTTAAATATGGCATTATTATTCTTTTCGTACCACCGAGGGACGCGTGACAGGCATCGCAGACCCCATGTGCTAGACACTCTACAAATATCTATTTCCCCAGTCTCTGCGATCTTTTAACCTGGGGGCCCGACCCTGCATACGCTTACACGCTCGAGTAGCTACCGGCATCGCACGGCCCTCCTGAAATCAACAAAACTGATGAATGGAATGAAATCAGTAATTACCCATGTGCTTAATTATTTGCAGAACTGGGGGCTATGTGCTTCATTTTTAGCTTTTTGCTTGAAAATATTAGTTCTAATCTAGCGTGCCTCACTCTGCACTCAATCCCACAAGGAACAGCGCGGTCTGGCCTAATTAAGCAAAGTGCTTAACGAAGTGTTTAACTTTAAGCACACAAACGAAACCATTGACTAAGAGCTGTGTTGCTTGGGTTAGCGTGGTTTAGTGGTTCGGTAGGCATGGTGGTGCTGGGCAAATGGTTGGACTGGGATGATCTTAGAGGTCTTTTCCAACTTTAATGACTCTATGATTCTATGCTTGGCATCTTGCAAGATGGGACCATTCAATCCAGCTTAACACAACTGCAGGTGAGCACCAGGACTTGAATCCCAGACCTGAGGTGGTGCGCACAGGGTGCTGAGCACCCCGGGGCTTCCCTGGCTGTTGCCCATCAGTGCAGTGGGTCATCCAGGAGCTCTGGCAGAGCTGGTAATCCACCAATAGGTCCCCCACTCCCTTCCCAGATGGCATCCAAGTTTGCCTGTGGAAGAGGGCGTGGAGAAGCAGTGCTGGGATTTGAAGAGAAGCTGCAAATGTTGTCTGTAATTAACTGACTGAAAGCCTTCACGCTCAAAAGCACATTCCTCATTTGGCATCGGTCGCATCTCCCGCTCCGCAGCCACAGCGCGGCTCAGGGAGAAGCGAAGAAACAGCCGAGCCCTGCTGCCACATGGATGTCCCAGGTGACTGGAGGGGAACAGACCTCCTGCGCTGCCAGACTGGGAGAAGCACAGGACAGGGATGGGGGCTGCAGCCAGGGACTTGCAGCCAGCACCGCTCTTCACCTCTCTTCCTCTCTCCTTTTTTGCCAGGTTGAGGAGTCCCCGGGACAGGGGGACACCCAGCTCTCCCCTGCCTGGGATGAAGTCTCCAGTAGTGGCTCGCTTCCGACAAGCACTTATTTTAGGCCTTTTAGGACACAAAATAATGATAACACCCTCCCTGGAAAAAACTCCAGCCCCCTGGGCCTGTATAAAATTAGCAGCGTGCTGATTGTCCCACTTTCACTGCCGCTATGTGGGGCAGCCTGGCTTATTAATACGCTGGACTCGTTTCACGATCCTTTGCTTTCCCCCTTGCAAGGGGAGCCTGGGGACTGACAAGCTGCTTCTCCCAGCGGTGTTGAGGATGACCTGCTCAATTTGATGGCCAAAGCCTCCTGGCCACCCTGGGAAAGGCCAAGGCAAGGAAGGCAGAGGTGGAGAAGCTGCAGGCTGCTGCCTGGCTGCTGTTTGCACCCTTTTTTTTTGGCACAAGAGGCCCCCCAGCAATGAGGGCTGTGGAGTGGAGGACAGCTTGGGTGCTCCAGGGGAGAGAAGATAAGCCACAGGTGACCTCCAGCCTTCAGAGCCCCTGGGGGCAGCCTCGCAGGGCAGCAGGGACTTGAGGGCCACTCCTTGGTGCTCAGGAAGGGGCTGTTCCTCTGTCCTGCACTCACACACCTGGAAACAAAGCTTAAGAGCAAAACTCCTCGAAAGCAGCATCGTTGCCGTAACCCAACAGTACTAGAAAATACAATCTCTACCGAGGAGCTCAGAAGAGATTGGTCCCTTGACACCTCTTACCTGCCCATGTGAAAACCTCCTGTAATGACTCCATAAGGGGAGGGAATTTCGGAACTGCTGTAAGATTTCTTCCAGTGTGGAAGAAAAAGCCCTGGCAAACCTGTAACGTTCAAAGAGAGATGGCAGGAGAAGGGAAAAGGAGAGGTGGCCCCCAAATACATCTACAAACGATGTGACAGCACACGTTAC
This sequence comes from Neomorphus geoffroyi, assembly GCA_033558235.1. NCBI lineage: Eukaryota > Metazoa > Chordata > Aves > Cuculiformes > Neomorphidae > Neomorphus > Neomorphus geoffroyi. Next base: position 2,467,999 of record JAUMJM010000016.1, on the reverse strand, counting down.
AAACCCGTTCAAGGAGAGGAAACGTCACCTGAAAGAAAAAAGACTTCAGAAATGAGCTTTTCCACAACGTCACATACCCTGTTCTTTCACTCCAATCTACAATCTGCCCCGACATTATTTTATCTCCCACTGTTCACGATGAGTGTGGAGGGGCTCTGATCCTGACCCAGCTTCCCTGTTCAATACTGATTTAACCTCCACTCAAACAAAACCTCACAAAAGTAGTGCTAGATTTGACTTAGATATGAAACAACAACGAAGGGAGCGAGAAATTGAAAGATCTGGGGAACAGAGATGTCGTGCACCTTAAAAGACAGGAGCAGTTCACCATCCCTCAGCAAAGACTCAAAGCTAGGCCAAAGCAAAAGATTTATTTCAGCGAACAAAACCCTACTGGAATGGCACTGGTTTTCTCCATGCAGGTTTTTTTCCCCCCACGGGGACATCAAGTTGTGTCGCCTTTTTTTTTTTCATGAGGCACATTATTCCATTTAAGTGCTTGTGCATGTTTATTAATAGAGCAAAAACAAGCGAACAATGAGCTGCTCCGGGGAGGCTGAAATCCTGCACTGGAGCAATGAATCAGAGGAGCAAATCCATTTAGCAAAATGCTCATTTTAAGACCCGTTTCTTTCATACTGGAGTTATTTTCCTCTACACCCCAAACATAATTAGGCTCCTAATGACACTGCGGGCATTTGAGCTACCCCAGCCTGCCCTCCCCAGAAATATCGACAAACAGGTAGGACCCTCGAACTACACCTACTGATGTTGTGCTGCAAGACGAGCAGAAAGCAGGCAACAGCTCCAACACATCAGGAAGCAATGAAGGGTCACTAGAAACCTCTAGAAGAACATTCCTCCTTGCAGCAAAGCTTGAGTTGGACTGAAAACAAATCCACGTAAAACCAGCACCATTCAAAGTTATTGCTGCTGTGTAGGGGGTGGAAGGCATCAGATAGCGAGATGATTCTGGCACTCCGCCATGTACCCTGTAAGCACCTGCCAGCCCAAGGGCGGCACAGACCTCCTGGGCTGATGGGAATCCATTCATAGCTCTGTGCAACTCCTCTGCAGAGGCACAGGTTGCTATCACCAGTTAACACCCCACTGCGGAGCAGGGAGGAGGCTCCCCTGTGCTCAGAGCTGCTGATAAACCCATTGGGAAGATGATTATTGGCGTAAAGAAACACATACGCAAATACGGACACAGCTGTGGGCACCGTTCCCAAAGTAGAGGATAACCAGGTCCCCACAGATGGCCTTGAAAAGGGCATCACAGAATCACTGAAGTTGGAAAAGACCTCTAAGACCACCCAATCCAACCATCATCAGCCCAACCCCACCATGCCTGCCAAACCATGTCCTCAAGTGCCACAGCCACATGGTTTTTTAACTCCTCCAGGGATGAAGACTCCACCACTGCCCTGGGCAGCCTCTGCCAATGCTTCACCACCCTTTCAGTGAAGAAATCTTTCGTGATATCCAGTCTAAACCTCCCTTGGCACAACTTGAGGTCATTTCTTCTCATCCTGTCACTTGTTACTTGGGAGAAGAGCCCAGCACCCACCTCACCACAACCTCCTTTCAGGTAATTGCAGAGATTCAGAAGAAAGCGAGGCACATCGTGAGGATGCGCCAGCTCAGGGTATCAGGGAAGGAAAAACCACGCTGCTCTCTTGCTATCAGAAGGAATTTAGTAACGTGAGAAGAACTATTTCAAGACCAGCTCATCATTTATCATAACCTCACAGTTTTGGCAGTGCCACCTGAACTCCTGCTACCTGGGGACACAAAGCTCCCCGAAGGTACCAAAGGTCAAATGTATTTTACTCATTTACTGTTTCCAAACAGGATTATTATTTACCAGCTCTCTCTTGGCTTTGCTTAAATAGTTTCCCAGCCAGTGGGAAGCTGCTGCTGGCTTCAGTGGAGCCGGGACAGTCTCTGCTGTGGTCGTATCCCCCGGCGTCCCCCAGGCACTAAAACCCCTCTGTTTACGGTGTCGCAGTTTCTATGTTCACTCACACGAGATTAGCTGATTTCAGACAGTGCCTAATGAAAGCTGAGCTTTTCCGTGCCAGCATTCGCCTTTCCAGCCTGCAAGCACAAGGCTGGAAGATCAGCCTGGCATTCACTCCGCAGCATGTGACCATTTAATAAGGGACGTCTACGAACTACAGGACTAATGCACAGAGGCACAAAGGCAGCTTCTGGCTTCACTGGAGTGGAAGGATATGTATTATGATTAAGGCCCACCATGGGGAAACAAACCTATTCCTGGCTCTTTCACAGCCCTGGTAGGTGACTGTGGGCAAATTCTACAACCATCTTCTACCTCCAGAGTCCATCACCACGAGGAGATAAAAATGCTCCTTCTCACAGGAGGAGGCAGCAGATTCAGGTGTCACTGTGGCTTCTCATGGAGAAAAGCAGGGCTGGCCCATCTCCTGAGGTCCCTTCCCAGTGCCAAGCAACTCACATTTGTTCCTGTACATCATTAAGTCACAGCTTACTCCGTGAGTCTCCAGCAAGGCTGCTCTTTTGAATGACCACAATGGGAACAAAATTACAGCCCCAGAAGGAGCCAGGACATCCCAGTGCTCCATGATTCCCCCAGACCAAGCAGATCAGACCTGGTTTTAGTTGTTCCCTCTGGCAGGCCTTCAGCTGGACCTCCTGCTGAGTGTGTCCATCTCTGACCTTTCTCCCCACCTTTCATAGAAACATGGAATGTCCTGAGCTGGAAAGGACCTACAGGGACCATTGAATCCAACCCCTGTCCCTGCACAGGACACCCCAACATTCACACCGTGGGGCTGAGGGCGTTGGCCAAAGGCTTCTGGAATATTGTCAGGCTGTGACTGCTTCCCTGGGAGCTGTTCCAGTGCTCCACCACCCGCTGCGGGAAGAACCTTTTCCTCATGTCCAACCTAACCCTCCCCGGTACATCTTCCTGCTGTTCACCATAACGATGAGGAGGAAACAAACTGAAGAGAATGAGATGCTCAGGCACTGCTATGGCAGAAAAAGTATCTTTTTCCCACTTCTCTTTGCATAACTCACTGCAACAGCCATCGCAGCTACACCTAAAGGTGTCGTATTGCCCCAGGACTGAAGGCAGCCTCCCAGAGGCAGGGATTTTCTCAGACTCTGGCAGCACGCAAAGAGCTGCCAAACCCTTTCATTCCCACCAGATGAGCAGCGTCAGGCACCACTCAATCCACCTGTTACTCCAACAGTTCGTGTCACCTTCATCTAATATGCCTTTGAAAGAAACCACAAAATAACATTTTCTCTCCCTGTTGTTGCCAGGAGAAAGTCACAAATAAACAAGAAGAGAAAGCGAGCAACTAATTAGAAATCAGTAAAACCAAGTCATTAATCAGGCTGAGGAGATGGTGGTTGGAATTTGGTTTCTCTCCTCTCTTTCCCTCATGGTGGTCACGCTGCTCACTTCCAACAGCAGTACATAAACCACTACTTGGGTGCCTTTTCTTCCCCAGTAAATAATCTGCCAGCCTTCAGACCTTGCTTTTAGCTGACACATTTTTAAAAAACACATTTTGGCACCATCAATATGCCATAAAATGGTGCAGGCCAGAGCTGCCAGGCCTCCCCTGGCCTCCCTGCTGCCTCACGCTGCCAGGGAGATGGCAAGGACAGTCCCGTCAGCCTCTGGCCCCGCTGCCAGACAACCTTGGCCACCCAACAGAGACCCCTGGCCACCCACAGAGACCCTTATCCATCCCACAGCCACCCACAGCCACCCCTCAGACACTCCCACACACCCCACAGATGCTCCCTGACACCCCATATTCACCCCCAGACATTCCTGGCCACCCTACAAACACTCCTGGACAACCCCTAGATGCCACACAGACACCCCACAGACACCCCTGGCCACCCCAGCACTGCCAGAACGTCCCACACCATCCCTCAGGACTGCAGCCCATGGTCACCCCGAGGAACCCAAGGGATGGGAGGAGATGCCCTGCCGGAGCAGCCATCCCTGGCCCCTGGGTGGACCCTGTCGATTCAGTGAAACCAGTGGAAAACCAAGCCACAAAACCAAGTTCCACAATTACTGGCCCAGCGTACCAGTGCATCCTTGAAGCACCTGGTACCCAGAAGTTTTCACGGTCCTCCCACCGTCTGGATTCAGAGAGCTTATCCTTTCTGTTTTGAACTGCCTCAAACTGTATTATTTTCCTGGCTTCTTGTCACAGCTCTCCTCCCTTTTACTCACTGTCCCCTGGTATTTCACAAAGTGAGTAAAAGCCAACCCAGATTTTCATATTTCATCTATCCTTTTTTTTTTTAATGAACCACTCCAGGACTCCCTCTGTCCTGGGATTTTGCCCTCCTGCATAACTTGTCCTTTTTTTTTTTTTTTTGCAGCTGCAGTACAAAAATATTATGGTTACATCGAAAACCAGGGCAGCCACAGGAATGGAGGAGGACATGGCCTGGCTGCAGATGTGCTTCAGGCATTGGCACAGCTGCCCAGGGAGGCGGTGGAGTCACTATCCCTGGAGGGGTTTAAAAAACAGGTAGATGAGTTCCTTAGGGACAGGGTTTAGTAGGGAGAAAGGCACAGTTGGACTCGATCTCAGAGGTCTCTTCCAGTCTTATGATTCTGTGATTCTAAACCACGCTTGACACACCGCCAACGTGAGCAGCCTTTGCATTCACTGTCCATAGCCACAGTGAATTAACAACAAAGTTATGGTTGCAGAGGAATTCCTTACATAATGACAGGTTGTTGTGGGATGGACATCACCTGGGAGGAGCTGAAAGGCAGCAAAACCTCCCAACTCAGCTCGCAGGCTCACCATGCCTCCTTCCTAAATGCAGGGTGATTTCTGACCTTAAACTACGTGACAGGCTTCCCTGGAGTATCCATTGTGGTTTCCGTGGAAGCCTCCTCTTTACACTGAGATAAAGATGTGTCTGATCTCTTCCCAACATGTTAGCAAACAGTGAAGTAAAACAACAGAAGCCTACATGGGAAAATATTTTAGCTGGTTTGCAAAGACACAAAAATCAGTGATACAAAAAATTCCACGTTAAACATTTTAAAGCTCCAACCCGCACGCTCTCCTCTCATTATGAAGATTATTTTACAAAGCAAACAACCTCCTTCAAGCAGATGCAGCTGTGCGTAGCTGGAGCGCAAGGGGTACAAAGCCTGCCCTCAGGCAGCATTTGCTGACATTCCAAAGATCTGGGTGCTGTTTTTCACTCCACATAGTGTTTACAGGAATGAATCTCTCCAAATAGTAGATTAAAGATGGGCTGAATGTTTTAGACACTTTTGTCCCATCTAAAAAGCTTGAAATGCTGAGGGCCACAAAGATGGGGTTGTTCAGCCTGGAGAAGAGAAGGCTGAGGGGAGACCTTAGAGCAGCCTCCAGTACTGAAAGGAGCTCCAGGAAAGCTGGGGAAGGAGTATTTACAAGGGCCTGGAGTGACAGAATGAGGGGCAACGGCTTTAAATTGGAAGGGGGAAGATTTAGCTTAGACATTAGGAAGAAATTCTTCACAATGAGGGTGGGGAGGCCCTGGCCCAGGTTGCCCAGAGCAGTGGTGGCTGCCCCATCCCTGGAGGTGTTCAAGGCCAGGTTGGATGGGGCTTGGAGCCCCCTGACCCAGTGGGAGGTGTCCCTGCCCATGGCAGGGGGTGCGACTGGATGGGCTTTGAGGTCCCTTCCAGCTCAAAGCATTCCATGATTAGCTAAGCAGAAGCACAGCCATCACAGCCCTGACAAGCACTGTCCCAGGGAGCGAGAATGCAGTGCTCCTTCATCTAGACCATGGCCTGCCTTCTCAGGGCACTGCTATGATTAAAAAATATCCTTTCCCAGCCTCTTAGCAAAGACACAAATCTTCTGTTTTACAGCTTTGGACTCTATCATCTCAAAGGTCTTTTCCAACCAAGCAGTTCTATGATTAACTCCTTCGGCAGCACATGGTACAAATGCTGAAAACTAACAGGCGTAAGAGACCATTTAGACACCAAAAATATATGAATACCGAGGGGTTTGTATGGAATTTAAGATTGTGTCTTCATTATAAAAGGACAAGGGGAAGGGTATGCAGGGAAACATCACCCTTCAGTATCCACCTGCTACTGTCAAGAACAAAGTATTGAGAACACAGATGAACCTTTGGGCTGAGCCTATTTCCATGTTCCTACTCAGCCGTACACAATATTTGAGGATAGCGCAGTAGCAAAGACTGCAAATCTGTGCTCCCGGCATCACTGGTGTAATTCCTGCTGGAGGGCCCTGTTAAATTTAGAGCCCACAATTCCAAAAGGATGTTGGCAAGTTGCAAAGAGTTGAAAGAGGAATATGGAGGCTGGGAAAAAAAAAGTCTTTACAATTACAGATGCAGGAGCTCAATCTGTTCGGCTTATGAAGAGAGGAGGTCAAGGGATGCCTTCGTTAAAGGCTCTCCATGTTTATAGGGAGAATGAGATTTTAATATCAGGGTCCTCAATTAGCATAGGAAAACCTTGACACTGAAAACAGAGCAATTCTGAAGGGGAAGATGGGGCTCATGTTTAACAATGTACAGAATGAATTTATTACCAAAGTCAGAGCTCAAGCAGGCAGGATGATTCTTCATTACAGGGTTTTTTTAACACAATTTGGATGTTTTTATCCTAAAACGACAGGCTGAAATTCAAACACGTGCAAACAGAAGCAGCCGTGTGACCTGTATCATTCAAGGAAACAAACACGAGTGCTCCTTTTTGTTTTTATAATACTGGTAAGTCTTCTCTCCCTTCTATCAACAGTCATAAAATCATAGAATCATTAAGGTTAGAAAAGACCTCTAAGATCATCCAGCCCCACCATCAGCCCCACCGTGCCAGCTAAACCATATCCCAAAGTGCTACGTCTACATGGTTTTTGAACCCCTCCAGGGATGGAGACTCCCCCACTGCCCTGGGCAGCCTCTGCCAGGGCTTCACCACTCTTTCAGTAAAGATATTTTTCCTAATACCCAACCTAACCCTCCCCTGGTGCAACCTGAGGCCATTTTCTCTCATCCTATTGCGTCTTGTCCTGACAGCAATTCTAACCATCTAGCAGCCCTGACCAAAGGTCCTCCTGGCAGACCTGGTCCATGTTTGTGCAAGCTCCAGGTAGATCTCTGGTCTCTCTGCTAACAGTCTCTCACCTGCACGTGCTTTGAACCATCAAATAAGATCTTAGTGGTGGTACTGGTGCTCCAGCTCCCCACTGCCTGAAGCCAGGAGCAACCACATCCATCCCACCTCCACCAGTGCCTCCCTCACCCCTTCCTGGTGCCCACCAGCAGCAGAGAACCCTTTGACGCACCCTGGTCCAAGCAATTTCAGTCAGTCCTTCATCATCTGTTCTGCGTTTCCCTAATACCCAACGTCAACAGCCCTCACTGTGCTTTAAGCCCATTCCTCTGTGTCCTATCCAACAGGATCATGGAGAACAGATTATTCCCTTCTTTGAAGGCATTTAAGACCATTTTCATGCCTCACTGGAGTCTCCTCCTGACTCGAGAGCACCGATTTTTTCTGCCTTCCCTGAGAGGCCACAGCCCTCATTAGTTTTGCCACTGGACTCACTCCAAGTTGCATCTCCTCTTGCTTGAAATGTCACCCCCAAAACTCAACACGGGGCTGCAGGCGTTCCACAAACACGCGCTGAAACCCCAAGATCTGTCACGTGCGGCCGAGAGCACAACTTCACCCTCTTTTAATCCTATCTCTTTTATCAGCAATATAACGTTCTGCACATTATCACCCCAATTATAAAGGCTTATAGGTGATAATGAGATTCCGCTGGATGTATTCCAGCAAAGCACATTCTAGGTTTTACTAACTTCATTAACCAAGAAAAGCTGGTTAATAGCTGAAAAGTGCAATGATGCACATAATCATACCAGTTGCTTTGCTACTACAATTATATTATTAAGAGGGATCTTTGAGGTACAATTTCCATGTATAATTAGTGGTTTATCCTGCCAGGAAAAAAAAAAAAAGATATTCGAAAGCATCCAAAGGTTTGAAGAAAATAGTTCTTACTGAAAACACCAATGAAGTCGCGCTCTCAGGGTCAGTTTTAGAATGGGATTTGTGAGAAAACAGGAGCATAAGAATTGGGAAAATTAACACAGGCTCCCGTGGGATGAGAAATGGTGAAGTGCAAATTGCAGTCCCAGGGACACCACCTTCTGTGCATGTGGCGCTGGCCACGCACTGGGATCACTGCTGCTGGCATGGCCACCGCTGGCCAAAAATGGTTGGCCAGCAGGAGCAGGGCAGGGATTGTCTCCCTGCACTCGGTGCTGGTGAGGCTGCACCCCAAATTCTGGGCTCATTTTTGGCTCCCTCACTCCAAGAAGGACCTTGGAGGGGCTGGAGTGCGTCCAGAGAAGGGAACAGAGATGGGCAAGGGGCTGGAGCCCAGGGGTTCTGGGAGCAGTGAGGGCCCTGGGGCTGTTTAGCTGCTCTCTGCAGCTCCTAGAAGGGTAGGACTGGATGATCTTGAGAGGTCTTCTCCAACGCTAATGGTCCTATGACTGTACATCAAGGGAAATACCAGCCACTCCACCACAATGGAGCCTCCCCAGGGAGAGGGCTCTGCCTTGGGACCCCCCCATCTGACACAAGCACCGAGCCTCGGAGCTGCAGGACCTAAGAGGTGCACAGCACTGCAGTCCAAGTCCCAACCCTCAGAGATCTCCAGGAACCCTTCCCAAACTAAGATGTGTTTGACCCAAGATATTTACATTAACAGTCAGAGGGGCAATTGCCTTCCAGTGCAACACAAAATGCTCTAAGAAACAACATCTTGAGATTCTCTTTTTCCGTAAGACCAGAGGAGGTCAGGGTCCAAACCCCAACCTCGACTGTTCTGCTGGAGGATACACTCAATGTCCCCAAACACGTTTGCTGCAAATCTCAGGTTGGAGCAGTTGAATCTTCAATAAAGGACTCCTTTCCCCAAAATCTTAAGTCTCAAAATCAACTATGACTTCTGAGAAAATAAAAGATCCCAGAATACATCAGAAATGTAAAACATTTAGACTGATTACAAATTCTTTCCTATCATTTGTCAACTTCAGCATTCCTCAGTCATTTCACTATTTTCTTGGTCATCACTGTTCTTCCTAATAGAGACAACTTCAATTTCAGGTTAAGAAAACCACCATCACCAAGCAAGCAGAGCAATGAAGAACCCTCTGTTTGCTCCTTTTACCAAATAACAAAATAGAAAACAAGAGCGCTTGCTTTCAATTGTAAGTTTGACTTTTTCAGTTGCTTTTCTCTTACAGTTCAATCATTCTTATCAGCTTGACAAAAGATGCAATGGCTGCTTTTTGCGAGGAATTTTCTTACAAATTTAATCAAGTTGTCAGTTGAAATACCATTATCCTCACCTTGTGAAATGAATATATCAGGAACTTATCTACTGTCTCGCATGTGCGTACAACATTTATATGGATCGACTAATATAGATGTCTTCTCCTTGGTAGAATTCCACACAATAAAAAAGTCTATAGAACCGAATTCACGATCATCCTAAAGTCCTTGATACACCTGGGAGCTTAGCAGGAGCCTTTGCTGGATTTAATCAGCCAGGCAGACCTCAAAAACCCTGCTGGAATTCTTGTTTCTATTAGAAATATGCACCAGCATTTGCTAATTCACGTTCAGAACTGATTCTGAAACTAAAAGCAATAAATCCTCGTGCCAGTATGAAGCTCTCTCCAGTATATCCCGGAGCAGTAATTTTTGGAGAAAAGGACTGCATAAAGGAATGTAGAGTGTCTAGCCAAGATTTTATTTGAAATATTCTTTTCAATGAATTCAAAGACTTGTCCAAAATGGAAAGCCTCTGCTATTTTCCAGGCGCATTGGCTTGGCCTTCCACTCCCATGACTTCGCATAAGAGACAAGGAAGCGTGGGCAGCGCACGAGGGAACCAGGACATAAACTCTTGGCCACTCCCTTTAGGTAAGCAGGAGTTTCATCACTGACATCAACTAAACAGGATTCCACACTATGCTCCAAGTCCCTCTAACACCTCATTGTGTCACAAAAATTCCACAGTCTCCCAAAATCCAACAGAAACAGCCAACTCTGTGAAAACTCAAGAGTATTACAGTAAGGCCGGCCAATGGTAAGCACGTACCTAAATGATGCCGACCTGGGTTCTCATTTATTATTACGCTGGAGTTAAAAGAAACCATGAAACAGCATCACACGCAGACAAAACCAACCAAAACTCCAGATCGGGATGTGTGAAACCTCTGAAATGCCAGACCTTCCGAGAAGCCCTGACAGCACAAACCTCTGACACCCACCTGCCGGGCTGGACTCTGACAGAAGCACATGATAATAACCTGCCACCTATGATCTGCTCCAAAGATGAAACTGGGGCTGCATCGGAGACCAACGAGCCAGGACGTCAGTGTTGGCGTTTCAGAACTCAGAGGCAGGGTCGCGGGTTGGTGTCAGTGGGCGCAGTCCCATCGGCTGAGGTGGAGCAGCTCAGTGTGAATCACAGAGCTGTTGGTCCCCCAGCACCATCCTGCCTTGGTTGCTTTATTGAGTTTTGAAATATCCAATAATTATAAAGCCTAATAATGTTGAGTTTGATTCCATTCATTGTAAAACTATGAAATGAACACATTTTCTGTGCTATTCCAGGTTCAGAGGATCTTTACAGAAGAGCCTGTTTTTCAATTCCAGCATGAGTCTGATTTGCTCCAAGAAGGAAACCTCACTTGACATTTAGAAACCGAAATGCTGATAGCATTTATTACACGTCCCTGATGTATTTATAAAATGCATAAACAGAAATTGTTCTTAGACAAAAAACCCTTTCAGTTTTCATCAAAACTGTTTGATTTTCTCATAAAGAGCACATATGAATTTCTGTGCTACTCTGACATTCTTCTCCACGAGATATTAATGTCACTTACTATATTCTCGGGAAAAATATGCTTCTGCTGATAAAGATTTGATTCTTGCCTTGTATTTGTGTTCGACACGAGCTGGCAATGTGCGCTCAGAGCCCAAAAGGCCAACCATGTCCTGGGCTGCATCAAACGAACCATGGCCAGCAGGGCAAGGGAGAGGACTCTGCCCCTCTACTCTGCTCTGGTGAGACCTCACCTGCAATCCTGTGTCCAGTTCTGGAATCATCAACATAAGGATATGGAACTGTTTGAACAGGTCCAGAGGAGGCCACAGAGATGACCCGAGGGCTGGAGCACCTCTGCTATGAGGTCAGGCTGAGAGAGTTGGGGTTGTTCAGCCTGGAGAAGAGAAGGCTCCAGGGAAACCTTAAAGCCTTCCAGTACTGAAAGGGGCTCCAGGAAAGCTGGGGAGGGACCTTTTACAAGGGTCTGTAGTGACAGGACGAGGCAGAACAGCCTTAAACTGGGAGGGGGAAGATTTATTCTTCACGATGAGGGTGGGGAGGCCCTGGCCCAGGCTGCCCAGAGCAGTGGTGGCTGCCCCATCCCTGGAGGTGTCCAAGGCCAGGTTGGATGAGATCCAGTGGGAGGTGTTCCTGCCCACAGCAGGGGGGTGAAACCGGATGAGCTTTCTGGTCTCTTCCAACCCAAACCATTCCATAATTCCCACCCACACCCCAGTGCCAGCTCATGCCCTCCTTTCCCCAATGTCTGGGAGCTGCCGTGCCCAGGACCTCCCACACCAGCAAAGCAGGGGTTTCTTCCCAGCACAGCTACACCAAGTGCACGCACAGAGCAAGCCCTCATGCACCTCTCCCTTTTGAAAAGGGAAAGCCTGAGGAAAGGGTTTAGCCCATGGGTTTACTGAACATCAGCACTGGAGCCTCTGAGCAGACTCCAAGCTGAAGTTCTGCTTTCAGGAAGTTTCTATCCTGTGCTGAAACCCAACTTGCTTGTTTTAGCCCCACCAGCTGCTTCCAATCCTCCAAACAGAAGGATCTGTGCTATAAAGTTCAGTTTTCCAAACACAAGCATCATCTGTTAAGCCAAGAGCTTCAGACAGGGTCCCCGAATGCTACGCTGCGAGTCCACCCAGCGCAGGACACCTCTCTCCTGCATCAGCAGCCACCTCATGTGTTTTTAGTGCTGTCAGACACAAACCACTCCTGCATACTCCAAAGGGGGAAAAACACCCCATCTAAAAGCGGCGGCAAAGCTAATATTTTAAAAGAGCCTTTCAAGAACTCGCTGGCCTCCTGGGGGAGCTTGTCAACATCTCCCACATTAAAGGAAAGTCACTTCAACATCCGCAGGGGTTTTGAAGAAAAGCTGGAACACATCAAAGCTGCGGGGATGGCAAACGTCACAGCGTGTACAATACATCAACACTTACAGACACTAAATCCTCCCCCGGCCTCAAGGGAGGTGACAGCCCTCCAAAGAAAGCTCGTTTTCCCGAATGCATCTCTCCAACGCATCACTAATCTCCTCTCTGAACCTGACAGCTGTCCTGCAGGCACTCAAAGCCCCCCGAGCTTAAATCCTTCTATCGCTCTTGGGAAATGACTTGTTAGATGATTTTTCCTTTAATATAATTTTTGGGTTAGTGGTGGGATTGGCAGTGGTAGGTTTACAGTTGGACTTGATGATCTTAAAGATCTTTTCCAACATAAATGTTTCTGTGAGGTCGCAATAAAGAAAGGAAACTTTCCTCCAACACAGTACAAAGACACAAAAGGGGCATCAGGCTGGACTGGCCCCGTGGGATTTGGAGGCTTCCTGAGGAGGGGATGTCCATGGACACAGCACCCAAACCTGCAGGGGAGCGCTGGTCAGACCGGCCCTTCCCCATGGGGTGTTTTGGTGACCCAGAGCACTGCAGCTCCATCCCTCAGGAGCAGGGTGGCAGCACCAGGAAATTCATCCTTCCCCTGCGTTCGGTGCTGGTGAGGCCACACCTCAAATCCAGGTTCAGTTTTGGGCCTCTGACTACAAGGACCTTGCAGGGCTTGAGCACGTCCAGAGAAGGAAATGGAGCTGGGCAAGGGGTTGGAGAACAGGGGTTCTGGGAGCAGTGAGGGCCCTGGGGCTGTTGAGGCTGGAGAAGAGGAGGCTGAGGGGAGACCTCATGGCTCTCTGCAGCTCCTGGAAGGAGGTTGTGGTGAGGTGGGTGCTGGGCTCTGCTCCCAAGGAACAGGTGAGGAAGTGGCCTCAAGTTGCACCAGGGGAGGTTTAGGTTGGATATCAGGAAAAATGTCTTTACTGACAGTGGTGAAGCCCTGGCAGAGGCTGCCCAGGCAGTGGGGGAGTCTCCATCCCTGAAGGTCTCAAGAAGTGTGTAGACGTGGTGCTTTGGGACATTGTTTAGCAGGCACGGTGGGGCTGGACTGATGGTTGGCCGGGATGACATTAGAGGGCTTTTCCAACCTTCATGATTCTATGATTCCGATGACACCTGAAAGCTCTGCAGAGTGGAGTGGAGCTGTTGAGTTCAACACCTGGAACGTGAGGGGCTGTTTGCAAAAGCCTGGACAGGGGAAGCAGCACACTAACTTTTGCAGCGCACCTTGCAGAGCTGCACTGCTGACACACAGGAGCACGGCCAGAGCTGTGGTCAAACAGAGAGCGCTGTCACCACCGTGCTGTGACGGGTATCCATCCTTCACAGCACGTGTCCGCTCCGGATATTTTTCCTGCTGCTGTGTGTTCCCCATCACTCCCTGCATTAGTGGTGAGGGGACCAGGACCGTTTTCCTCTCTGCTCGTGCTACTTCCCCTGCTACAGCATCAAATGATTTGAAGTTATTCACTCTCCTAGTTTTCCTCTTAAAATGTCTAGAGAGAAGATGAGTGACAACAATTGCCCCAGGATGTGACACTCAACCGCTCTGACTGGTGGCCCTGAGCTGTTTCACCCATCGGTTACCTCTGCCGTTCCTGGTTGGCTCCAGCACAACCTGCAGGTACTCATCCTGCATGAAAATCATAGAACCATAGAATGGGTTGCATTGGAAGGGACCTCAAAGCCCATCCAGTGCCATCCCCTGCCATGGGCAGGGACACCTCCCACTGGGTCAGGGGGCTCCAAGCCACATCCAACCTGGCCTGGAACACCTCCAGGGATGGGGCAGCCACCACTGCTCTGGGCAACCTGGGCCAGGGCTTCCCCACCCTCACAGCAAAACATTTCTGCCCAAGATCTCATCTCAATCTCCCCTCTTGCAGCTGAAAAAACGTTCCCCCTCATCCTGTTCCTGCACTCCCTAATCAAGACCTTTCCTGGAGCCCCTTTCAGTACTGGAGGGTACTCTGAGGTCTCCCCAGAGCTTCTCCTCTCCAGGCTGAACAACCCCAGCTCTCCCAGCCTGTCCATGTGCATGAGGTGCCAAAGAAAGAAGAGGTCTAAAGAAGAAATCGCTTTCACCCCACACAACTCGCTGTGAGAAGACACCTGTTGCCTTTAATGAGCTTACCAGGCACTAACTGCCTTCCTCTTTGGGTTCCCCATTACCATACCTGTCCTATCCCAGTGCAGCTCTGCTGGAGATGGAGAAGACGATGCGTCCCAGCCATTCCCTTCACTTCGCCCGCTCTGAATTGCTCCTTCCTTGCGGGCCTGGGCAGTGCCAGGTCCGGCCCACAGGGCCTGCTCCCCACCCGGACCCCGCCTCTTCAAGATTCAGTGGCTCCAGTACCTTCAGGGCCTCCAGGGGCATCAGAGGTTCTGCGGGGTCTGTGGGGGCTTCAGGAGCATTGGGGGCTTCAGACGCTCCAGGGTCTCTGGGGGCTGTGAGATCTCTGGGGTGTCCGGGAGCACCGGCGGCTCCTGGGCCTTCAAGAGCATTGGGGGCTCCTAGATCTTCAGAAGCTCCGGGGCCTTCAGAAGCTCCAGCAGTTCCAGAGGCATTGGTGGCTCTGCGGGCTCCAAGCTCTTCAGAGGCACCGAGGGCTCCGGGGCTCTCGTGCGGCCGCTCCCGTGCGGCCACACCCGCGCCGCCAGCGCGCGCCGCCGCCACGCCCGGCCCTGCCCCGCCCTCCTCCAGCCAATGAGCGACAAGAGGGCTCCGCATGACAGCCAATGGGAGCCAAGCGCGGGCCCGCTCTTCACTTATTTGAGGCTCACGGCAAGGCCGCGCGCCTCTCCTGCCTTTTAGCCAATGAGCGACAGGGGCCTTCTGAGAGACGACCAATAGAAGCGCGGCGCCCGCCCCTTCCATTTAAGGCACACAAGCGCACCTCCCGCCACTACCACGCCCCGCCCTTCCCCGCACTCCAACCAATGAGCGACAGGAGGCTCTGCGAGACGACCAATAGGAGGGCGGTGCGCGCCCCCTCCCCCTATTTAAGGTGCGCCGCGCGGCCGCGCGCTTGCAGAGGCGGCGGGACGGGAGTGGGCGCGGAGCGGGGAAGGGTATCCGAGTACCTCGGGGGCAGCGGCTGCACCCACCCACCCCACCCCCACCCCCCCCCCCCCCAATGGAGACGTTCCCGGGCTCCAAGCTGGAGCAGCACCGGCTCCTCCCGGCTGTGGAGCGCCTGCCGGGTCCCCGCTACGGCAGCCGGAGCCACAGCGCCTGCGGGAACGTTTTCAACTCCTGGAACGACTACCTGGGGCTCGCCACGCTCATCACCAAAGCCGTGCGGCCCGGCAAGGGCTTCGGGGCCGAGACTCCCTCGGTGGGGGCTGCAGGCGAGGAGGAGGAGGAGGAAGAGGAGGAAGAAGAGGCAGCGGGGCCGTATTTTGAAGGAGCGCTGGACTTGCACGAACTGGACCTCTGTGGGCATCACCACCACCATCACCACGGGGAGAGCCTTCTGGAGGAGCGCTTCGCGGAGCTGAGCCCACTGGGGGAGTCCGGGGCTCGGGGGGGCTCGTGGGGCGGCGTGGTGGTGGCAGGGGGGCTGGCCGGCCACCCTCGGGCCCGCCTGCTCAAGCCCCAGCTGCAGGTGTGCGTCTTCTGCAGGAACAACAAGGAGGCCGTGGCCCTCTACACCACCCACATCCTCAAGGGACCCGACGGGCGCGTCCTCTGCCCTGTCCTGCGGCGCTACACCTGTCCGCTGTGTGGGGCCAGCGGCGACAACGCCCACACCATCAAATATTGTCCCCTCTCCAAGATGCAGGCGGCCAAACAGCTCAAACATGCCCGGACCACCTTGGGCAAGAAGGGCCGCTAGGAGCCAGGACCCCCTGGCATCCTCCTCTCCCTTCCCTTTGGGGCTTTTTTTTTTTTTGGTCTTTGATGCAACTGGTTTGTTCTTTCACACTTTAATATATTATTAAAAGTGGAGACTGGCGAGCGACTGGTGGGCACTGGTTTCCCCCACAGAACCCACCTACGGGAGCCGCGCAACTCGGATGTATTGGTTTATTGTAAGAAAATATATATATATGTGATTTTTATGGAAATGGATTGATGGTGAGGTTTACCTGGGGCTGGAGGGTTTAATGGATTTTATATTGACATTTAACTGGGAGTGGAGGGGTTAATGTATTTATGTTGAGGTTTAACTGGGGGTGAAGGGGTTAAAGCAAGCACTGGGAGGTGGTGGGGTCTCTGAGGGGGAGGGGAAAGCGGTTACAGTGACATCCCCACCCACTTCGGGGGTTCAGCTGGGCTGTTCGGACTGGGCAGGAGAGCTGTCGCCTCACCTGGGTTGGAGGGTGTTTAATTAGGGTGTTTCATTAGTGTGTTTAATTAGGGTGCACCACTCCGGTTTGAGTCTTCAAAGTAAACATCCAAGCAATTTTTTTATGCCAATCGTAAAACTGAGGAAGCGAATGGTGACGGAATCCTCACTCGATTACTCGCTTGGGAAGGAACATCTTCTCCCCGAAATCGCAGCATCCTGCAGGGCACAGCGGGAAAGCAGGGCCGTGCCCCACCAGCACCCTTGGGCCACCCCACTGGTGAGCGTGGGTGGTAGCGCAGGGCCCCTTGGCTGATCCAGAGGAGAAAACATCCGAGTGCTTGCTTGAAAACATAAAGAGTCCGTGCTGAGGAGCAAACGGAGCCCTTTCTGCTGAAGGAAGGGCAGCGAGCACGGCACTGAATAAGCTTTGTAGCTCGTGTTTGTGGCAGAGGTGGTGGGAAGCGTTTGGACAAAGCAGAGCTGTGGCTGTAGCAGGAAGGTTGTGTGTTTTCAGGAGTGATGAGAATGTGGCTTTAATTCAGTGCCAGGTGGGAGGAATCTGCCCGTGTGGTTAAGTAGCCTCAAGGCTATAAAAACCATGAGATGAATGCTGGAGACCTGGACCCTCGGTGGTAGCAGCTCCTTGGTACCGTCAGGCAGGGCTGCGTGGCTTCTGATCCTCAAGAGATGGGAAATCTTGTGCGTTGCAACTTGGAGACAGGACAGGGAGCAGCGGCGGGTTTGCAGTTTGCTTGGGAGACCTCTGGAGCTGGAAGGCTCCCGGGTTCTCGGTGCGGAGAGGGTTACTGTAGGTGGCTTTACTGACACCTGGAGGGGACTCTCCAACCGTGGGGGCTGCCCTGCCAGAAGCAGGGAGGTGAGGAGAGCCCCGTGCAGGTAAAGAGAGGGGTCCTCGCAGAAGGGAGCTGGGAAAGAGGGGAATATGATGCATTTCTGTGGGTTCCTTTGGATAAAGCTGCTTCGCAGGATGTGAGGACGGAGGAGAAGAGGGGGCAGCACAGGGCAGTCAAGAATAGAGTCAAAACACGCAGAGTGGGCTGGGGAGGAGGACCCCGGGCTCCTTATTCTTTGTTTGTTATTTCTGACTGAAGCAGCTGTAGCGATGAGAAGGGAGAAACTGATTTGGGGTGGCAGTGCTTCATCCCGTGGCTCCAAAGGTGCTGCTAATTAGGTCTGATTACCCAAAGCAAAGAGGGTGGCATTAAATAACACTTCATAGTGGCTGCAGGTACCCTCTCCTTGTGTTTCGTGCCGATTGTGTGTTGGTTCTTGTTCTGTGGGGATTGCACCACCGGCTCTTTAGAAGCTGTTAGATGTCTGTGTTTGGTGTTGTGATGCCTGATCCAAAGAGGTAGAATCTGTGTCCACCAGGCATTGCAATCAAGCTCAAGCATGATGCTGTGGGAGTTCTCTGTACTTGTGTTACCTCCTTGTGGTAAATCTGAGGATCAGAACATGCATTTTAATGCAGTTGAATGGTAGAGGACACAAGAGCAAGAAAGATGTAAGGAAAGGTCGCTGGGGTGTTTTCTGAGGGTTGATTGCAGCAGGGCTGGGGCTGAGGGGCTCTGGCAGTGGTTGTGCTGTGCACACCCCTCCTCTCTGGTCTGTCCATCCCACTGCTGTGCAGCAACAGCCCCACTGCGCCCAGGAGATGCCCTCCTTGGGTTGCACTGGCCTCTCATGGTGTTTGTTTCTTCCCTTTGCTCATTTAAGAGGAAACCTGTTGTGCCAATGGGCTCGCTGCTGCCTGTTCTCCTGGTTCTGCTCCTGGTGGTGGTGGGAAAGACCCCCTACTCCAGAGAGGAAATGGCAAAGTTCAGGATCAGCAAAAGGCAGCCTAAGAGCAAGGTTCTTCCATTAGTGTGATCATTCCATGGGACAATCTGCCCTTTAAAGCTTTATGTCTACAAAGATTGAGTCTTTAAGGACATCTGGGGTTTTCCTGAAGAAGCTGCTGCTATTCCCATGCCCTGGCATGATCCCTGTGGCACCGAGTAAGCAGAAGCATGCTTGTTCTTGGTCACTTTGGAGAGCTTCTTGCAGCTGATTGTTGGGACTTTGGTTCCTTAAGTACTGGAAACCATTTACATCTGTAACTTAAATCCTAAGAACAGCTTGAACTGAGAGCAGCCCAGGTTGGAGCTGGTGTGTTCCATAGAGGAGGGCTAAGAAAAGCAGATAGCATTTATTCTCCAGGTATCTGCAAATCGAAACATTACGGCTGCTTGCTTAAACCAAATACTTCCTCTTCAGAAAACCACTTTATACCAGGGAAATATGCCCAAGCACGTCTGTGATGAAATCTTTTCCAATAGTGATACTTGGATGATCTCAGAGGTCTCTTCCAACCTTATGATTCTATGATCCTCTGGTAAGGGAATGAGCAGGGTGTTGGCTATAACCTGTGATCACTCTCAGCTGGTGCTGGTCTTGGCAGAAAGCAAGCTCCTTCCAATTAGAAACTGTTCTCCCATGCAGAGATACTGGGATCCAGCTGAGGTCAGGTAAGTCCGTACCCATCCTCAAAGCCCTGTCTGGACAGGGTTTGCTCACAGTTCTGCTGTTGACCCGAGTGCCTCAGGTGCTGTGGGACTAAACCACAGTGGCTGTACCTTTCCTTCCATAGATGTGCTGGTTGGACCCACCAACTACAGAGGTTAATACATACTGGTGATAGTTTGCTTACAGTCGCATGGGGAGGAGGAGAATTACTCCTAATTCACCTGAAAGAGGGAAATGCTGAACCCTCAAGTGTGGAAAAAACTGTAGCAAAGCCAGCAGAGCATCCTCCTGCCTTGCAGTGAAAGGACGAGCGAAGCTTCAGTTGCAGTGAGATGGTTTGATTAGCAAACAGCAGTGGAATAGCTCGTAAAATCTCTATCCTGCCATAATATCTTGCCCTCTGCTCTAGTGAGCCCCATCTGGAATCCCATGTCCAGTTCTGGACATGGAAATGATAGGGAACTGTTGGAGCGAGTCCAGAGGAGGCCACAGTGATATCTGAGGGCTGGAGCACCTCCCATACGAGGACAGGTTGAGAGAGTTGAGTTGTTCAGCCTGGAGAAGAGAAGGCTCTGGGGAGACCTTAGAGCAGCCTCGCAGTGCTGAAAGGGGCCCCAGGAAAGCTGGGGAGGGGCTTTGTACAAGGGCCTGCAGTGACAGAATGAGGGGGAATGACTTTAAACTGGGAGGGGGAAGTTTTAGATTGGACATTAGAAAGAAATTCTTCATGCTGAGGGTGGGGAGGCCCTGGCCCAGGGTGCCCAGAGCAGTGGTGGCTGCCCCATCCCTGGAGGGGTTCCAGGCCAGGTTGGATGGGGCTTGGAGCCCCCTGACCCAGTGGGAGGTGTCCCTGCCCATGGCAGGGGGTGGCACTGGATGGGCTTTGAGGTCCCTTCCAACCCAAACCATTCCATGATTCTATAATTAAATGCATTAGCAGCTTTTAAGGGCAGGACCATGCAAAGTGTGGAGCATTTCAGTTCCTGCCGTGGCAGAACAGGATGGATCGAGTGTTGCTGTTCACTCGCATGCCGCATTTGTGCAGCTCTGCAGTGCCCTGCGTGGGATGGACGCCTGAAGAACAGGTACATTTAGAACCCTGCATTTCACTGACCTTTGCTTTGTAGGCTGACATAATTTAACAGCCCCTTTGAGCTGAGAACTCACCTGTAGCAGTTCCCATCAGTGGCTCCAACCCGTGGGTATTGAACCAAGAATACATTTCATTTACAGCAAGAGAACAACAGCAGTGCTCTTCCCGTCTGAGATTTTCTCCTGGCTGCCTCATCTGCTGCTCCTCCTTCTCACAACCATCTCCCCATGGTCCTCACGCATGCCAAGATGCAGTTGTGCCTGCGCTCAGCCTGCTTCACTCATTGCCTCTGCCCTTTCTCATGAAATATTGATTTGAGCTGATTTTTTAGCACAAAGGTGCTTTAATAATTTTTTTATTTTCTCAATCCCCAACTCCTGCTCAGCGCTGCCCGCCAGGCGGGGTCAGGCTTTGGGCTGCTCTGGGAGCAGAAAGGAACCACACTGTCCCTACCCAACTGCTTTGTTCTGCTCTCAGAGACAGGTTTTACTCCAGGAGTGTTTGCAGCCAGCAAACCAGCAACTCTGCCATCTAAATAGAGTTTGTATTCTAAGGTTCACTGGCAACTGCAGATGTTTACCTGCACTTGAATCAAT
This sequence comes from Neomorphus geoffroyi, assembly GCA_033558235.1. NCBI lineage: Eukaryota > Metazoa > Chordata > Aves > Cuculiformes > Neomorphidae > Neomorphus > Neomorphus geoffroyi. Next base: position 2,447,173 of record JAUMJM010000016.1, on the reverse strand, counting down.
CCAACACAGCGATGCTCAACAAGGTTCATTTTTCTTCACTTTTGGGTGACCAGACTTTGTGCTGAGTACAGTGATGGAGACTTTAGTGGATGGGTTTGGGCAGTAGAGGAGTTTGATCCCTGTCCTCTGTGTTCTGTCTAAAATGATCGAGCAGTAAAATAAACAAATGCACCTGTGTGTCTGCAAAGCTTGCATCTTACAGATCTTTTCTCAAGCTGCCCAGTCCCCAGGGGTTTCCTGGCAGGATTACTGCAGTCTCACATAATGGAAGTTAGGAACACGGATTCTGGAGCAGCGCTTCAGCAGGTGGAGCAATCAACAGTGCTTATTCCCATGTAAAAAGGGGTTTGGGTAAAACTAAAAACATGTCATGAGGTAGAACCACTGTTTATGTTTGCCTGCTGGAGAAGGGCAGATTTTGCACCCATCCAAAAGGACCATCTGAGGTGCTGCAGGCCAGGTGCAATCACTTCAGTCCCTGGGGAAGTCAGACTGTTCTTGGGCTCACACACGACAAGGCGACTGGGTGCAGTCAAGAGGGATTTACTGAGGGTAAGTCATGCCTGACCCCCTGCCTTCTACAACAAAACAGCTTCATGGACAAAGGGAGGAGCAATGATGTTCTTCATCTCAACTTCAGCAAGGCCTTCAGTGCTGTCTCACACAATGCTCTTGCGCCCAGGGTAGGATGTAGCAGCCTAGAGTTGGACAGCCAGGTGGGCTGGAAAAGTGGTTGGATGTTCAGGTTTGGCATCACCAGCAACAGGCTGGGCTGTACCTGGAGCAGGGTATCCTGGGAGTCTGGCCTGATGCATTTCTCAAGGCAGCAGCAGCGGGTTTGTGGATGACCCCAGACTGGGAGGACCAGTCACTACCCTTGGGGCAGGGCCTGGTGCAATTCCACAATTCCTTAGAAGGACAGGAAGGCACCCTGGCAGTGACCAACTGGGGGTGGCTCAGCTGCCTCTGGGGCACTGGGAGCATAGTTAAGCATAAGCTCGTGGTTCTCCAGCTGTATGAGGACCACAGCATGGAGATGAGGGAAGAGAGCATTCTCCTCACCTCAGGTGCTCAGTAAACCTCACCTTGACCCCTGCACAAAGGTTTGGGTCCCATCACCTTCGCACAAAGAGTTCAGCAGAGGGGCAGCACGATGGGCAGGGGCTGGAGCACCTACCTGGGAGGAAAGGCTGAGGGAACAGGGCTTGTTCAGCCTGGAAAGAGCTTTGGGGAGACCTACCAGCAGCTTATCAGGCTCAGTCAGCTGGGCTTTTCACAGCAGTGCACAGGCAGGAGGATGAGACAACGGGCACAAGCTGAAAAGAGAGAAGGATGAACTTTCTCAGTCTGGGAGCAGCCCAGCATTGGAACAGGCTGCCCAGGAATGCTGTGCAGTCCACGCCCCCGGAGGGATTAGAGACCACACTGGAGAAATTTGGTTTTGAGTAACACAATGGAGCTCCTGGGGTCTCTCTAACAGGAACAATCCCATGATCCTGACAGAATGTAAGGACAGTGAGAGGCAGCTGAACAACAGCAGCACCCACTGCTCCAGATCCAGTAAGCGCTCTGTTCCTGGAGAGCTTCTGGTCTCTCCTTCCATCCTTTACGGGACTGTAGGATGAACAAAACACAGTGATGTTTTTGCTTAGAGAACGCTACAGCTCTGAAGGGAATCTTTGACTCAACAAGCAATGAAGTGACAGCTCCAAAGACACACAGACCCAGCCCTCAGGAGATTACTCCGAGTGTTTCCTGAGAAATGAAACCTGGGAAGCTCTGAAGAGGTAGGAAAAGGACAAGGGGTGATTCTAGCAGGGCTGGGTGCGAGGGGCTCCTGACAAGGGGAGCATTACAGCCTTTGTTGACACACACTGAAATCAAACCAGGTTTCCCAGCAAGAAACAATCCCAGGTGCTGTCACGTTCTCCTTCAGCTGGGGCGGAAACAGGTACAAAGCTGTTCAACAGCCACTCAGCAGGGAGGTACAGAAAAAGAACAACAGAACCGCAGGGAGGTACTAAAAAGCCAAGACACAGCAGCAGCTGATTCCTTACATTGTTTATTTATCATTGAAGAAACACACAGCAGCGAGTTCCTTGCTGGCTTCAGCATGACCTGTTCATTAAATCCTCTTTACCGCACCCCAGAGTTGAAGCCAACACAGCCATTACTACAAACCACTTTTGGAAAGGGAAAGAATTGACCCTGAAGACAAAGAATTGGGGGAAAATTCACCAATTTCTCCAAACCCACGCATTTTAAATATGACAATACCCATAAATCTTTGAAAGGCATGAAGTATCCAGTAATGGCAAAAGCGGGTTTGCTATTGGCAACAGAAAATACAGAGCCATGTGCTGACCAACCACTGAAACCGTAAGACCTGATGTTTTGTGGTTGTACCTGCAGCACTCAAATGTTACCGGAACCATGACTGCAGGGTGGCTTCGCAGGTGTCGTGTATTCCATTAAACCTACACAAAATAGCCCAGTGCATCTAATGCTCAGAATGTTTATTGTATTTAATTCAGATTTAAACATCTTACTGAAATTAAAGTGACAAAATATGCCTCTCAGAAACCACCTGCCCTCAAAGGTACCTCTGGAAAAGAAGGCTTTTAGATCCTCTTCTAGTTGTTTGTCTAATTATGGGATCTCTGCTTTTTCAATAATGTGTGAACAGAGATGTTTTCAAACACAGGGTCTGAGATGATAATAATCCATTTCCAAATTAAGAAAAAGATTAAAATAACAAGGTCAGCCTGGTTCGGTGCGAGATAGAAGCGTTACTCAAGACAGCTGCTGGTCTTGCTTCTTTTTCCTTTTAGCAACCACTGACCCCCAAAATGATCATCATTTGAAATTTCAAAACTTGGTGTTTCAATTTCCAACCTTCTGCTGTGAGTTTTGCGCATGATCAATCTAGATAAGTAATTCAAGCTCATGCTTTCATGTTACCTCAAAACATTTGTTAAAGAATTCCAATTCAAGAATGTTTATAAGCACAAATATAATCCCATGGATTGGATCAAATCAAAGCTAAAACATTGGTTAAACTGTGATTCTCACTTAACGCCGTACAGTGGTCCACCCTTCCTCGTCTGTCTCATTTTTAGTACGGCGAACGGGCTCACGTTCCTTTTCAGTTTTCCAGGAACCCTTCTCCTTCTCTCCATCTCTTTCTCGCTCTTTTGATGCTGGCGAGGGAGCAGAAGCTGGAGGAGCAGCGGGAGCAGGAGCCGATCGCCGAGGTGTGTCACGTTCTTCTCCACGTTCCTCTCTCCGGTCGTCAGTGCGGCGCCATGAGCTGGCTACAAACACAGAAAGACAAGACAACCACCTTTTTCATGCTCCACCAAGAGTTCCAACAGCTACGCCAGGCACCAACAGCCTCATTTACTGATTCTCACCCTTCCCAAGAGATTCTATGGTGATGGCAGCCAAACACACACATTAATATTGTAGTGAAGGAATGGACAGGAGTTACTGCAGCCTTGGATTCAGGATGGCTGTGAGCAACCCCAGTGTCATCTTTAAACAGCAGCTCTACTAAGAATGTTCTACTGATGTACGTGGGTTTATGACGTAAAAATGTGTTATTGTATTATTAGCAGAATGAAAAGGACAAAAGTATCATCTTAGAAGTGACTGAACCCTGAAAACAGAAAAATCCTAACTGAAAAACATGTGGAAAATGTTCAGGTGTTCCTTGTCTCAAATTGCTACTCATCCTGCTGAAATCAGAGGTATAAGTGGCACTGGACTGCACAACTCCACTGGTACCAGCACTCACCATCCTTTACCCACAAGGACCATCGAGTCCAACTCCTGTCCCTGCACAGGACACCCCAACATTCACACCATGGGGCTGAGGGTGTTGGCCAAAGGCTTCTGGAATATTGTCAGGTTGTGACTGCTTCCCTGGGAGCTGTTCCAGTGCTCCACCACCCTCTGGGGGAAGAACCTTTTCCCAATGTCCAACCTAACCCCCCCCCGGCAACTTCCTGCCATTCCCTTGAGTCCTGTCACTGGTCACCAGGAAGAAGAGATCAATGCCTGCTCCTCCTCCTCCCCTGGTGAGGAACCTGCAGGGTGCGATGAGGTCTCCCCTCAGCCTCCTCCAGGCTGAACAGACCAAGTGCCTTCAGCCCCTCTGCTTCCTTTCCTATGTGAAGTATTTCTCATTTCCACCAAAAAGGTGTTAAGAATCCAACCCCAGCTCTGTGTGAACAAAGCCGCATCAAACACCAAACCAGGCAGACAGATACCAACACTTCCCCATCCATTAAACCCAGCAAGGCTCCATGCTGAGAACCCTCAGCCTTCCCACCAACTGCAGTCCCAAGTGCCGCGTTCTGCTGCCGTCTGCTCTCTGAGAGCACCCTCCCATGTTCAGAGAACACCAAACAAGGTTCAGAACCCAAGAATGCCAGAACTGGAAGATGTGGTATCTCGGGCTCCGTGTATCTGCTGTTACTGTATTTTTAGAACACAGCAAAGGGTTAATAAATGTACATAATTATTACAGGTTAATGTATGCAATTAAACCAGATTATTCATCAAAAATCAGTCCCATTAATAGTGCAAAACCCACAAGGCCTTGTCTGGAAATATTTAAGAAATGAGCCAGAAATCACTTTCTGGGATGTCTATCTTGATTATTTAAAGTTCAAGAATCCCATTCACCCTGAACAAAATCCTATCATGGGAACTCCATCCTTAAAATGTTATCCTTCCATTGTGGATGTGAAACTCCACCCTGAGAGAAAAGAGCACAAATGCAAAAGTTAAGAGTTCCCAATTACACTAAAGCCTCTTTCTATCACTTTGCTTACACAAAGGGAGTTAAGTGGCTGAAAATAGAGCTTATTCCCATTTTACCCCACCCCAGCACTGTCAGAGGGACGCGAAGGACCTGTAGTGAACGCAAGCCTTTAGTAACCCCACAGTACACCTACGTTCTTCACGGTCAGATCTGAGTGGAGGTCCTCTTCTCGGAGGCGGCTCCCTGTCATCGGCACGGCGGTCTCTCATGTCACGGCCACCTCTGTCCCATTCCTCACGACGACCTGAATCTCTCCAGCTGGAAGTTTCTTCAGCTGGTCCTCTTCTCCAGCCAGCATCATCCCTTTTGCCATTCAAAACATAAAATAAGACTAAACGTGAAAATTTTTGCTTTGCTAAGAAAGCAGCAATAATAAATCACAACACAGGTACTTTCAGGCTTGGTTGGTCTCTAACACAGACACACTTCCAAATTCTCTTGTTTTTCTAGTGCCTAGCATGAAATTCTCTTGATATCAGGTTCAAATAGCAGTAAAGCATTTTGGGGATTCCTTCTTTAACAGCTTCTTAAAAGTAACAAACTCAAAAGGTCCCAAAATGCCACTATGAACACCTTAAACAGCTCCATTTCATAGAATCCACCCACTGTTTCTTTTGCTCAGCAATGCCACGTTGTTTCTTCAACTCCAGGGCACTTCGGGTGTTCTAGTGGAAGCATTCTGTAAGTATTTAAACAGAGAAGTCAAACCTGGGACGCCTGAAACGATCGTCTCGATCGAAATCCCTTTCTCTATCAAATTCACGGTCCTTCTCGCTCTCATCTCGATCTTTTTCTCGATCCCATTCCCGGTCTCCTGGAGGTCTGGAATCACGGGGAGGCCCCCAGCTGTCCTCACGAGCCTTTTCTCGCTCTCTCCATCCCCCTGGAAGCAAGAAACACAAGCAAAGGGATTTGTGACTGACCTCTAGTCGGGCTGCAGAGAAAGAATCCTTCACTTCCCTCACAGAAACTGGTTGTTCAAGTTTTGAACCCTGAGAAGCTGGAGAGACTTCTAAGGAGTGTGAACACCGAGAGGCAACCACACACAGCACTGCAGAAACTGCTTAATGCGAAGACATGCTTCAAATCACTACTTTAAATACAATTACCATTACATAAATTGCTTTTTCTTTCAATAGGAAAAAGGTGAAGGATTATTGGAGTGCACATATTGAGATATGTCAGGATAACTTTGTGACAGGTTTGATTACAGAATCAGTGCCTGCTTTATAAAGCTGATGTGACACACAAATGTGAATAAAAATAAGCAGGGAATCAAAACCCCATCTAACATTTAAACATCATCAACAGTTCTGCAAAGAATTAGGAACAGCTGCAGCAGTCGCCATCAACAGGACTTAAGATTTGAAACAAACTACACCAGAGTGGGATGATTGCGACTGTAAGGGATCTTCAGGAGGTCAAGGCCCAAAATCTGCTCACAGCAGGGTTTTCAAGAAAGGTAGATGCAAAAGCAAAGGGAAGGGTAAAACTAGGCCTAACTCTGTACACACACAAAGGCTTCTCAGAACAGACCCACTTGAATGATTGATTCTGAAAGCTGCCCAGCAGAAAAGGCCCCAGGGGTGCTGGTCGACAGCAGCTAAACATGATCCAGCAGTGGCCCAGGTGGCCACAAAGGCTCACAGCATCCTGGCTTGGCTCAGCCCTGGGGTGGCAGCAGGAGCAAGGCAGGGATCGTCCCCTTGCACTCAGTGCTGGTGAGGCCAAACCTCGAATCCTGGGGTCAGTTTTGGGCCCCTCGGTACAAGGACAGAGGGGCTGGAGTGTGTTTGGAGAAGGGAGCGGAGCTGGGGAAGGGGCTGGAGAACAGGGGTTCTGGGAGCAGTGAGGGCCCTGGGGCTGTTTGGTCTGGAGGAGGCTGAGGGGAGACCTCATGGCTCTCTGCAGCTCCTGGAAGGAGGTTGTGGTGAGGTGGGTGCTGGGCTCTTCTCCCAAGGAACAAGTGATGGGATGAGAGGAAATGGCCTCAAGTTGCACCAAGGGAGGTTTAGATTGAATCTTAGGGAGAATTCCTTCAACGATAGAGTGGTGAAGCCCTGGCAGAGGCCACACAGGGCAGTGGTGGTATCTCCTTCTCTGGAGGGGTTTAAAAACCACCCGGCAGTGGCACCTGGGGACATGGTTTAAGCAGGAACAGTAGGGTTGGACTGATGGTTGGACTGGATGAGCTCAGAGGTCTTTTCCAACCTTAATGATTCCATGTATTAATTCCAGACACAGAGGGAGCAGGGAACAATAACAACGTGTGTTCATCTAGTGGGAATGTTGCTTTCCCATCACAGCATTCAACGTGTACATTTTGGCTTTGCACACAGGTACATGACCAGCACTAATTACTGTGTGACCGTTAACAATCTGCCAGGCAAGCAATCAACACTGCTGCATTTTCTTCTTAATCCAACCAAATTAAAAGGTTGAAGGAGGGTCCACGTTACCAAGATTAATCCAGATATTTTCGAAGTTGATTGTCCCATCTTTGGCACCAAGATTAAAGCCATTATGTACTAAGTGAACACAAGTTCTGGAGAGAAGATCATCGTATCATTATATTTTACCTGGTTTACCAAATGGCCTCCAAGGACCTGGCCTTGAATCTTCACCACCACGCCATGGACCCCTGTCATCATCTCGTCTGGAGAGCCTGTCATCGTCTGCGCTACGCCATGGTCCCCTGTCATCCTCCATCCCGCGCCTGGGACCCCTGTCATCTTCCATCCCGCGCCTGGGACCCCTGTCATCTTCTGCGGCGCGCCAACTGCTTCTTTCATCATCCAGCCCACGCCGGGGTGGCCTGTCATCATCCAAAGCCCGTCTGGGCGGCCTGTCATCATCCAGACCACGTCTGGGACCTCTGTCGTCATCTGCTACACGCCAGCTGCTTCTGTCATCGTCCAAGCCACGTCTGGGTGGTCTGTCATCATCCAAAGTACGTCTGGGCGGCCTGTCGTCATCCATTCCACGTCTGGGCGGCCTGTCGTCATCCAAAGTACGTCTGGGCGGCCTGTCGTCATCCAAAGTACGTCTGGGCGGCCTGTCGTCATCCAAAGTACGTCTGGGACCCCTGTCGTCATCCAAAGTACGTCTGGGACCCCTGTCGTCATCCAAAGTACGTCTGGGACCCCTGTCGTCATCTGCAGCCCGCCAGCTCCCTCTATCATCATCCAGCCCACGCCTGGGTGGTCTGTCTTCTTCCAATCCACGTCTGGGCGGCCTGTCCTCATCCCCTTCACGCCTGGGTGGCCTCTCCTCGTCCTCTTCACGTTTGGGCGGCTTGTCCTCTGTTGATTCCACAGGAGGATTTTCCTTCTCTTCTGGAGCACCACGGCGGGGCAGATCGTCGCCTCGTCGGGGCAGATCATCGCCTCGTCGGGGCAGATCATCGCCTCGTCGAAAAGGTCTTTCATCATCTCTTGGTTCTCCTCGGCGCCAATCTCTACAAAACCACAGGGAAGGAGCAAAAAAGTGACATTCAGGAGAGCAGTGCACGTTAGACCAACTACACCAAACCCCTCAAGGCCATTTCTGAACATAGACACTTGATATGTGATCGCAAATGCATTTATAGAGCTTGCAGTTCTCAAACACGTGCATTCTAATTGCCCTCATTGCGACGGGAAGTGGTAGGTCACCATCTCAACAGCTTCAGCCAAAACGAAACAGCTCATTATCTCCTTCAAAACTAAGGTGTGAAGGGAATAACCACAGTCATCTGCTGCAATACAGGAGAGGTTTGACTTCTATGTCAAGCTAATGTGACAAACTTTAGCTGAATCTCAAAAGAATCAGTCTTAAAAACACAAAGCCACCAAACAGGAATCCCCTTCCTCACGCACATGACAACCCTACAGTCCACTCCCTGTTTTTATGGACTTCGGCACAGCTCCTGCCCAACCGACTGGCAGCACTTCCACAACCAGATAGAGCAGCACAAGGCACTAAACCATGACTCAAACCACTGCCACTCCCTGACGGCAAGCAGAGCACTCCAGGCTCTGGCGCACTATCCGTGCTTGCACAGACTCCGCTTACCAGGACTGATGTGGGGAGCAAAGGATTGGTGAGTTTTCCCTGGGCTATTGAGTCATCAGTTCATCTTTGAACTACGTTTGGATTTGTAACACTGAGAAGATCAGGCATGGATGAACAACGCTCAGAGCCTCCCACTCCTGTCAATTCTCTGGACACACCATTTAATTTAATGTCTACAGGATTTTACACAGACCATAAACCTTAGCTTTGTCTCCAGGTGAATTCCTTTGTTTCAGAAAATTAACCTTGCTAAGCTGGTTCCGCAGCAATAAAAAGCAACAAGGAATAGTGCATCACAGATGTGCTGGTACCTGCTTTTCGGCAAGAGAAGAGAAACTGCACTAGATTTGAATCTCATGGATTCAAAACCCAACCCAAAACCCAACCCCATAGGTTCAGAAACCCCCTGTGCTACTAAAATGTCAACCGAAGAACAGCCCCAACTTGCTGCAAAGCAACAGGTGCAGGACTGGGAGAGGTAAACAAAGGGGCAACAGTCTGGGACAACTCTGCATCTCGAGATTTTCGAGGAGTGGTGAGCAGCCAATTTCCTGGCTTTGGAGGAACAAGGCAGAACACAACTGTGAGACAAGAATGAGGCAGTGAGACTGTTAATGTGCAGGTTCACCTGCTTTTCAGCTGATATTCCTTTCTGAAGGAAAATCTCGGGACTTCAAGCTGCAAGAGGGGAAATTAAGATGATTAAGATGAGATCTTAGGCAGAAATGTTTTGCTGTGAGGGTGGGGAGGCCTGGGGAGGCCTGGCCCAGGTTGCCCAGAGCAGTGGGGGCTGCCCCATCCCTGGAGGGGTTCCAGGCCAGGTTGGATGGGGCTTGGAGCCCCCTGACCCAGTGGGAGGTGTCCCTGCCCACGGCAGGAGGTTGGAACTGGATGGGCTTTGAGTTCCCTTCCAACCCAAATGATTCTATGACTTTTTTCCTTCTGCATCCATGAGGAATCTTCTTCAGTCCCTCATTCCCTGCTCTTCACTATCCGACACTGCCTTGCTCTGGGCTTGCTCTTTTCTCCTTCAGTGCTTCCTTCAGAAAACCAGATTCCTGTTCCTAACCCTTTAGTGAGCTTTTTGATTATTTCCTGCCCCTCATTCAGTGCTTTCTCTTCCCATCATTTCTTTATCGCTTTCTGGTATCCATTCTCTACACAGGCCAATAGCTCTTAGCTGAATCCTTAGAGAGCTTTGCGAGTAAAATTTTTTGACTCTCACTTTCTTTTAAACGTATTTTGTTCCCAAATAGCTCCAATTCTATGAGGTTAACATTCAGTTAGTGCGGCCTTAGCAGTAGCAATAAAAAGGGAGCCCATGCATTTTTAGCCCAATACAGCTGGTGCTCATAACCCAATGATTACCTTTCCGGTGGTCCTCGCCGCCATTCTGATTCGGGCTCACCACCTCTTCTCCAAGAGCTTTCTGACTCCCTGTCACCCCATCGAGATTCCTGGATGGCAAAAAAGATTAGGTACGCTCTGAGTACTTCAAAATTAAGACTTTCAAAACACAAGCGATGCCTTTCAGAGCATAATGACACAGTGGTCAAAAAACTTCACTTGTTACACTGCGTTATCAGGAGTTTGAGTAAGCTAAGTATGGTCTTAACTGACTGAGTTCACTGATTCTGGCAGAGTTTAAACACAATACGGTTCCCTTTGCACCAGACACTTTACCAACAGGGTAGGGTGTAGGCAAACACACTAAAAAGATCATGAATGGCAGCTACAGTGAGCCCTTGCTGTCCTGCTAACACAAAAAGATGTCCTAACAGTTTCGCTTTGCTGCTGCTTAATGACAGTAGGAATGAATTAAACCTTTACTTGGTTTTGTGTTTTCTAATCAGACCAAAAAATGTAACTGAATAAATGGAAAGCTCTCTGTAGTGAACATCATTTGGCTCTAGGTTTACACAACGCCAACACAGTACCTCGGTGCCCAGAACAGCTGAGGGGTTTGTGATTCACACAGGCTCCTTAGAGGCAGCACAGAGCAATCATCGGTAGCTCTTGTTAATAACAGTAAAATGTCTCTCCCCATTGCAGGACAAAGCCAAATCTTTTACACTATTTCTAACACAGTTGTTTATTCCTTGGTTGCACAACAAAGGAGCCAATTAGGTAAAACCTATAACACACTTGATTTCACATAATGACACAACTTCTTTACAGAAATCTGAGATAATGATTTCCTCCAATACAAGTTGCCCACACTTCTTGTTTTTATATTATAGCATATTTCTTAGGAAATACAAATCCATGCCTTCACATTTAGCCTGGGATTTCCCTTCAGTATCTACTCCAATTCCTGACTTAGGCATGGGTCACTGTACTTGCTTCCGATATCATTTTACTGTTTTGTGTTAAAGGAAGTTGTATTTAATATTTATTTTAGTCTTTATTTGCTTAGTTTCTGAACAGCTTGGAGATCATAGTAGTTTCTCTGGTTCTCCTAATGACTGAACTACAGATTCCAGATCCTAACAGTGAGCTGAAACCAAATGACAATCACAGAACTATTCAAATAGCCACTTATGCTACAACTTGGAGAACGAAGCTTTCGCTTATGATTTTACAACAGTACCACCTTCTTCCAAATAATCTACAAAAGGAACAGTCAAAAAGAAAACAAATCTGCAAGGATTTACCTACCTTTCTGGAAAATGGGTCATCTAGACCTCTCCTTTCTTCCTCTCGACGACGCTCCCTTTCTTCTATCTCCAGTTCCCTTTGACGTTTCTTCTTCTCCAGTTCTTCCAGTTTTTTGACGCGTTCCTGATACTCACGCTGTTCCTGCTCACGTTTCTCACGCTCAATGCGTTCCTTTTCTTCGCGCTCTGTAGGTAGAGAAATAAATTAGTATTACAAATTCCATTATTTGATATATCCACAGACGGGCTACAAAATACAATCGCTCCCCTCTGACTTGCATTTCACTGGATGCATTTATCTACAGGATCTGTTTTCTGGAAGCATCCTAACTCCAAAGCAATAGGAAAAGAAACCTTGATCCATCCATTAACCTGACATCCCAAACAACAGCTGCTGGTGAGGAAGGAAAGAAAATCCTCCAATGTCCATATCTTTATTATTCAATGTACAGAACACAAACGTGCCAGCTACAATATTTTTAAGTATGGTGGAGGATCCCTTTCTCAGAAAAGGTCAAACAAAATCATCAGCTGGCAGTGTCAGGAATTTGATATTCAGGTCTGTTTGGGTTCTGATGGATTGATTTTTCTACTATTGCATGACTATGAACTCTGAAAGTCTTCCTACTTTTCACTTGGCAGTTGAAAGAAATTTACCTTACAGGATGTCTGTCACCTCTTCTAAAGCCCTGAAATGGGCTACCAGACAAAGCAATTCACAAAGATGCATGACTCACTTACAGGTCTTGAGTTTTTCTGCAACACAAATGTTTTCTTTCTATTCTCTTTAAGATGCCCCAGAACTAAACAACTAAAATCGAAGACTCAAATGTTCATCAGCCTCCCTTACTTATATCTTCCTCTATTCACATTTCGGAGAAGGAGAAGGCAGGAAGCACTGATATGCTTCCATGTTCTTTTCTCCCGTAAAGCTTTACATTCATCCTCATGCTGCCCACATAAGCCTTCAGCAGGTGCGTTAGGTAAAACATAAAGGTACAACATCTAACAGGAATGACCAAAACCAAAGAGACCTTCTCCAGTACAGTGAGACAGGGAAACCAGCAGCCGGCTGCGTATACACCTTGAATGGGCCAAGGAAGCAAAAAGTAGAAAAATCAAGTTCTCAATTGTACCTTTAAGTAGCTGTTCTTCTCGTAATCTTTGCTCTTCCTCCTCCTTCTCTCTGTAGTAAGTAATGCGCCTCTCCTCTTTGCGTTGTTTCTTGCGTTCCTCCAAACGATTGCGCCTCTCTTCCGCTAACCGTTCCTGGAACTGCTTGAGTTTATCCTGAAACACAGGGAACGCACATTAAACCACCACAGCTGGGATGTTTAAGAGCTAGATAGTTACTCAAATTGCTAAATAAAGCTGCTCAGAAACACGAACCAACTGGCATGTACTAACTTTGCTCCAGTGAAAAACAACGATCTGTCTGCCATTTTAACCTTTTCTGCAATGTTTCATTTAAGGGAACATACTCCAACTTAGGAGAAAGACAATCAGCATGCACCATTTTAGTCGCCCTTGTGCTTTCAGGAATTAACTAATTCATCTGTACCAAAAAACATCACATAAAACCATCTACATCATTGCAAAGAACCATGTGCAGTGACTTAAATACAGTACCTCTTTTGTCTTATATTTTTTCTAAACCAGTTCTTGCTGCAATGTAGCCAAATAATCAAAGCTACAGCCTCAGCAAACACAGAACTTTAAAAGAAGAAATACAGGCAAAGTTCTTTCCCTGCCCTCAGGGTCTGATTCATTATTAAATTTTGCAAAAACAATCTGAAGTTCCAAATAGTTGTACTATCAAAATTAGTTCCAGATTAAAACAGAAAGGTTTAAAAAAGACAATAGATGACTATTTCTGCCTATTTCTCAGCTTCAATCATAGAATCACAGAATCATAGAGTCATAAGGTTGGAAGAGACCTCTGAGATCAAGTCCAACCATGCCTGTCTCCCTATTAAACCCTGTCCCTAAGGAACTCACCCACCCGTCTTCTAAACCCCTCCAGGGATGGCGACTCCACCCCCTCCCTGGGCAGCTGTGCCAATCCCTGACCACCCTTTCAGTGAAGAAATTCTTCCTAATGTCCAGTCTAAACCTCCCCTGGCACAACTTGCAGCCATTTCCTCGTCCCATCGCTGTCACTTGTGAGCAGAGCCCAGTACCCACCCCGTCACAGCCTCCTGTCAGGCAGTTGCAGACAGTGATGAGGTCTCCCCTCAGCCTCCTCCAGGGTAAACAACCCTGGGTTGGAAGGGATCTGAAAGGCCATCCAGTTCCAACCCCTCAAACATGGGCAGGGACATCTCTCACTAGACCAGGGTGCTCAAGGTCCCCTCGAACCTCGCTTGAAGGACAATATTATTGTCCGTATTATTCTATCACCACAGCAAGTCCAAGTACTTGTACAGGTGCAGCCAGCTGCTCACACACCACCCAACCATCTATAACCAATCGCTGCACTCAAAGAAATAACTTACCTATCTTATTTTCCCTATAAGCAATTCCAGAGGAAAGTTGTAAGCAATAGTATCTAGGAAAGGGGGCAAGGATTCTTGGTCAAGGCACAACATAAACAATCCCATAGTTCTGAACCATTCTAGACACTAATTTGTTCCTAGTTCTATAGAATCATAGAATCATTAAGGTTGGAAAAGACCTCTAAGCTCATTCAGTCCAACCGTCAGGCCAAGCCCACTGTGCCTACAAAACCGTGTCCTGAGGTGCGGTGACTAAGTGGTTTTTGAATCCCTCCAGGGATGAAGTCTGCCCCACTGCCCTGGGCAGCCTCTGCCAGGGCTTTACCACTCTTTCAGTAAAGGACTTTTCCCTAATATCCAGTCTAAACCTGCCCTGGCACAACTTGAGGCTTTCATGAAGAACTTCTCATTCAGGACTTCTCATGAAGAATCACCGGATCGCAAGTGTAGTTCCTCACTCGAGGGGAGTATTTTATTACAATACCATATCTTTCATACCTCATAAACTGTTCGTCGTGATGCTTTGAGCCTGGCCTCAAACAAATCTCTGTCCTCCAGCATCCTTGAGAGTCTGTTCTTATGCTCAAGGGCCTTCTCACGCTCCAGCTGCAAAGTGGTGATCTAAAAATAGACAATATAAGAAGCATTTTGAAGTAAAATCTTACTAGATATTCACATTAAATGTACTTCAGCCACTAGAAAGACAAATGATCTTTTCCTCTTTCAGATGAGGCAGAAGATCCTGCTGTCCACCATGAAACTGTGATGCTAACAATTCCTTCTTCGTATTGAACTTTTTTCCTTCTTTCCTTGCATTGAGATGGGGAACAAAGTGCCAAATGCCATTAATTTTCATTCATTACTAATGAATTTTATCACCCGAACAAAAAATTCTTACCCTTTCTTCTTCCTGCTGCTCCCACAGCTCCATGTCGTGCACTCTTTGCTCTTCGTACGCAGTCTTAATTAGAGGAATTTCTTCCAAGCGCTTCGCTCTTTCAAAGTAGTCAATCTGAATAAAGATAACGCACCATTAGCATGTCATATCGTGAAGAGCAAATCTGGGAGCCTCAATCTTCAGCATCCCCTAAAGAGAAGCCCCATATTATTGTTACAGAACAACCACACTGGACCACATCAAAGGGCCACCTAACCAAGAGCCTGTCTCTACCACTGGCAACAACACGCACCCCTAAGCAAGTACGCGAAAACAGGCAGCTATATATACACTATTCACTCAGCGTCACCCATTTGCAGCTCCCAGCATTTCTTGGGTTGAAGTTTTCCTGTATCTACTACACATTGGCAGATTCCTCCTTTTGTTCTTTTGAGCTCAAAGCTTTTCACATACAACAATGGGACTCCTGTGTGTCTATGGCTCACAGCACGAAGACCCACCTTCCACCTACAAACACGTCTTGAAGACCCACCTTCCACCTACAAACACGTCTTGAAGACCCACCTTCCACCTACAAACACGTCTTGAAGACCCACCTTCCACCTACAAACACGTCTTGAAGACCCACCTTCCACCTACAAACACGTCTTGAAGACCCACCTTCCACCTACAAACACGTCTTGAAGACCCACCTTCCACCTACAAACACGTCTGAATACGGCTCGTGTAGCTCCATCTGATGCCTCCTGGTTCACTATCCCTTGCAGTGCAGGAACAACTGCTCCTTGCCCTCAGCATTACAGCAGATACAGCCTTACAGACCGGTGCCACATCTTGTCTCCAGCAATGTTTCAGATGCAGAGGTACTAATTTACATAGACATTACTCACAGAGAAGCCAAACTATGTCACTGATAACTCTCATCGGCCTCCTTTCAAACCTCCAGGTTCAACTGCATCTTTTTTGAGATGAAGAGGCTAAAACTGCACACAGTGCTCAGGAAGTAGAACCACCAAGTTCTGTTGCTTAGTAAGAATGTTAGGTTTGGAGCCCATCATTTAATACATGAAACTAGAGATCAGAAGATTTATTTTCCACTTTGCCTACACCAAGTATTTTATATCTGCGTAAACTGAACTTCATTCAAAGACTCTTCCTTTTAGTGCTAAGTTTCCTTTGGTGAAGAACTTTGTAAAAAGCTTTTTGGAAAATCCAGCTTGGTTACACCAACCCGACCACCAATATTAGTCATATGTTTGCCTCAACAGCTACAGAGAACTCAAAGCGAAAGCCCTGGCTTACAGTTCTTGTATAAATGCTGTGCCGACCTTTCCAGGTAGATCAAACTTACCCGAGCAACTGCTAATTCTGTTTGATTTCCTGCTACTTTGCCCAGTATGAACATCAGGCTCACAAGACTGCAGCACAAACGATCTTCACTGGAATCTTTTCAAGTAACTTTCCACTTCCCAGTATCAAGCCAGTGAATGGAATTGCCAGCTGACTTTTATAATTCTGTTTCATTCTTGAACACTGTCAGAAATCCTGGGCGAGTTTTGCCTTGCCCAGGTTACAGATTTCTATTTACTATGACAAGATGTTCCTCACACTTTCGTACTCACTCAAGTTTCAGGTAGATCCTATTCAGCCATCTAGAAGGGCTCTAGCAGTGGAATCTTCAGTGAGGACCAATACAACTAATTAAATTTTGTTTCTCTGTAATGGCCTCACCTTCTGTGAACATTTAATCTTCTCTGAACATTTTCCAATTACATGTTTTCCCAACTAGGAATCGTTTCTCAAACAGCTTAAGGGTCCGTTTTCAGACCAACTCACTATTACAGCACACATTTGTGTGCCAATACCAGAAACCCAGTTGACTTTCAATCCATTTACCTTTTTTTAGTTCCATACAGTAACATTTTCAACAATAATATGAGGGTACAGATACACATCGGTACTGGATTTCACGATCGCTAACTATAGCATTATTGCACAGACATGGATTTGTGCCCTTCCTACTTTGTACCTTTTTCTCCTGATTCTTCAGACGTTCCTGAAGTTCCTTCTTTTCTTTTTCAAGCTGTTCAACTTGTTTAGCCATAATGAAGTCAGGATCCAATTCTTCCAGATCCTACAACCAAGTAACACAAAATAAATTTAATAAATTGCTACCAATGTGGTTTGTTTGTTTATTTACTAATTGAAGCTTCTCTACAGTCTTCCCCTTAACTTTTAAACAGATTTCCTTCAGAAACATTCTCAGTTTCTTTTCCTCTCTTCTGGGTAACTTGTGTTTTATTTTAAACGACTCTCTAAAGCGTTTGTGTCTTGATTTTTTTAATTGAGACACAGTCGATGTACTACAAAATTGGATCTGCAGGTCTCTCCTGTATTTCAGATACAGTTTAAGCAATAAAGGGTGGAAGGGGACAGGGCATGGGATGGATATGGACGACAGGGACGACCAAACAGCTGGGCGTAATTCTTCAGGTAAAAAGGTCCTACCCAAACTCAGAATTAAGGTTTACTTACACTGTTGAGTAAATTAAATATTTCAGTGTCTGTGTCACTTTTAAGGGGGAGTGTTCACAAGACCAGTTACAGTATAATACTAGTGAAGACCTTGAAATCCAGGCAACCTTGCAATGAAAACACCAAAAGCATAAAAACCCAACTCAAGCCTTCAGTAATAAGTTGCCTACCTCAATATCAATGTCTTTAAACGCTTTGGCTCCCAGTTCAGTCTTCTTAATCTGCTCCAGGCGCTCACGAACAGTTTTCTTTTTGATTTGTTCATGCTCTTGCAGGATACGTTCCTTCTCTCTTTCCTTCGCCTCCTGGCGCAGCCTCTCTTCTTCAGCCTTCCGAACTTTCTGTAATTCTGCTTCACGTTGTTCCAGTTCTTCTTTTTCACGCTGAATGTTTAGGCTTTCAAGGCGCTCTTTTCTTTCCTCTATGGTCTGACGGCGCGCAAGAATACGTTGATGCTCCTTCCTGGAATTCTTGAGGAAGGCAGTGACTGCCAACTGATGTTGTTCTTCCTTCTCTTGCTGGATTTCAAGTAAGGAGTAGACAATGATGTAAGCAAAAAGGCAGAAAGCACAGCAAATGCTTGTCAAAGAAAACTCAAGGTTAGTTTTACTCTCCAAACTTGCCAACTGCATGGAAACAACTGTAAGGACAAGCCAAATCGCTCATCCAAGTGGCATCACAAGGTGTATTAACCAACTAGAACCATGTGGAAACGAAGGGAGTCATCTATATCAGCCTATATTCAGCAGCACGTCTTAGGTAACACATTTTCACTCTTTTCTGCCCAAAAGCACTGCACACCACGTGTCAGTGACTAACAACGGGAGTGGGGGACCAGTTTTATTTAGCTCTCTCTACATGCGTTAGCAAGTATAGCGCCACACATACTGTATTCCACCAAAACTTCCCTGCTTTTAAAAATTTGGGGTTTTTCCAAACACAGTAAGAGAAAAATACTCCAACTGACATAAAGCACTGTCTGTGAGGTGGTAAAATCCTGATGATGTCTGTCAACAACCTTGGTGTAAATGCTGTATATTATCCCATTTTAATTAAATAATAAAACGCAATAGACAGACACACAGACTGTTCTCCAAGGTTCTTTAAGCATCCTTTCTAACCACCCACCACTCTCCCCCAGGGCACCTCTGCAGCTCTCTGGAGGGACTCACGCTGCACAGAGGCGTAGCAGTGCCAGCTCAGGGAGCTGCCCTTTTTAATCGCTTCAGCAGCAGCCAAACATGGCAGCCCCGCCAGCTCAGCGCGCTCCCTCAGTCACGCCGCTCTGGAAACACCAGCGAGCTCAGAGGTATTTTTAGTCATCAGTCACTTCTAGGGTATTCAACAAACAAACCAAAGCATACTTTGCTGCAGATCTGCAAGCACTTAAAGATAAAGGGAGGCACCAGAAGCACAAACATAAATCATTTGGGGTGAATTGAACAGTTTTGTGAATTGTAACAAATTGAACAGAAAATAAAAGTTTTTAAGCACTTGAAAGAAGTGAAAAGTTTTGATCCAAATAGTGAAAGAAAAAGGATATCAACCTGTTTTATAGTTGCTCAGTGTTTACCCTTCATCCTGTACCCCATTTTACAACGTAATTACCAGCATTTATATCTGATTCAGCTAATTGTACTGATGTATCAAGCCTAAAACTTTGTTATTTCTGTCTATGAATGTAGAAACAAAGCATATTTTTTCTTTCAAATCAACAACTCACTGTCCAATACCAATGAATAATAAAACCTTTTCAGGTTTAGGAAATATTTTCATCTTCAACTCAATAAAACAGCTGATGTTTGTTCAAGCTAACTAAGAAGCTCACATTAAGGATCATGATACAGTCCTACCCTGTGTGGTATTTCAGTGCAGATAAAGAATCTAACACTGTTATCATGCTATCAGCCTTTTTTTGCATATGAAAAGGTTATTTGATGTGTTTGTTATGAAATCTTTCTTTCATAAACATAAAGCAAAAGAAAAAATTACCACTCCTCTTTTAAGAGAAGCGAAGGTTTAACTTATCACCACCAAATCACAGTGTGATTTACACCTTTGGAGAAAGGGCTCCGAAGAACCTGAAATGTGAGCTCATGGGAAGACGGACCTTGACGCCAACAGCCCTGGCGAGGAGGGCAGGGAGTGAGGAGGACAGGTCTTTTCTTCAGTTGTGGGATCTTTTATTCAGGGTTTTAGATTCCACCATGAAGTTACATTCCATGTCCTTCAAAACAGCAGCTTCTCCAGGAAGAACAGAAAGAGCAGGCTCTTGGATTTTCAAAAACGCAGGCAAAATTTTAGACAAATTCTCGCTCTCTGGGCCCATCTATGGGTAAGCTGGTTTTTGGTAGGTCCTGAACCTGACATATGCAAGACTGGTGATTTAAACTCAGGCCTCTCAGGTACATCTTGGCATGATTTCAGTTATCACAGGATCATGGAATGGTTTGGGTTGGAAGGGACCTCAAAGCCCGTCCAGTGCCACCCCCTGCCATGGGCAGGGACACCTCCCACTGGGTCAGGGGGCCCCAAGCCCCATCCAACCTGGCCTTGAACACCTCCAGGGATGGGGCAGCCACCACTGCTCTGGGCAACCTAGGCCAGGGCCTCCCCGGCCTCAGCGTGAAGAATTTCTTTCTAATGTCCAATCTAAATCTTCCCCCTTCCAAAATTAAAACCATTCTCTCTTGTCCCATCACTACATGCCCTTGTAAAAGGTCCCAAACGCGATCAAACTCTAACCAGTTGGTTGCACTAAGAATGATTTAGTCTTTTTCCCAAGCACAAACAGCTGACTAACACCAGCCTGAAAAAAATGAAAAGGTACATCTAATCTGAGAAAACACATTTGTTACAATATCATCTGGGGTGTAAAGTGTCAAGTTATTGGCTTACATTTCTACTTAATCCACAAGTAGAGAAATGCAGCCTACCATTACTGTCCAATTATATCAGAGATCGTTACCACAGTGCCCCAAAAAATAGAGCAACACACTTCTGAAAATAAATGAATGTACAAAAGTACCAATCTCACCTACTCAATCCTTGCAGTGTCACATTAAATTAATCATTAAATACTCAACACCTTTCCTATGCCAAGGAAAGGCAAAGCAAGTGACTCCTCTGTGTAATATTCAAATGTGACCTCACAACTTTAAAATGAGCTTTGTCTTGCCCAACTAGAAAACATAGATCTATTAGAACAGTGAGTGTGTCACAGAAGCAGGATGCTTTGTCATTAATAAAAACTTTAATGCCACACTATATTTGAATACATTAACGCCCCAAGGATCAATCATTTCTTCTGAAGGGAGGGGAGAGCAGTAGCAATACTGAGTACCACTGCACAGAGACCAGGTTACTGGAAGGATTGGTTGGTCAGACAAGCCAAAACCAACAAAAGGCTGTGTAAGGGCAACAGGTAAACATCATAAAATGCACTCGGGGGAACTTTAGAATCTGCCAGCACTTTCGGAAGGCTCTACATGACTTACCAGTAAGTGAGGAGGCTTAATGACCGCAAGAGCCTTTGCCAGCGCCGAGGACATGGCAGTCAACTGGTTCCTGATTTGCTCGGAAGGCATGCTTTGAAGCTGAGGGCCTAGCGGCGCATCTTCCCTGGTACAATAATTCAGATCTGAGCCAAAGCTCAGTGTCCGTGTGGTGTGATCAAGGCGAACCTTTGCAGAAAGAGAAAAAACAACAAGGAGGAAAAAGGCTTGTGTTATTTATTACTTCTAAATAATCTCTGTTGCTCTGCCTACGACCAATATGAGTCAACAGAAGCCCTGATCCGAAATTACTTTCCAAAAGAAGTTTCAGCTATATTAGACTACCAGAAATGCCAAATTAGTGGAAGAAAAATAGCACCATGAAGCAAATTTTGTGTCATTTCCATGGTCTGTTAAAAAAAACAAACCACAGCCATCAATGGAAAACGCTGAACTTTCAATGATTCTACGAAATGAGCACTGCAAGGCAGATAATTCGTGCCTCTTCCTCCACAACAGCAATGGGTGAAACAAGTATCCCGATTTTAACACAGACAGAATGACAGTACGTCCCAAGTTTGAAGGGATCCAGAAGGATCATCAAGTCCAGCTCCTGTCCCTGCACAGGACAACCCCAACATTCACACCATGGGGCTGAGGGTGTTGGCCAAATGCTTCTGGAATATTGTCAGGCTTGGCAATTCAGTGCATCTAGAATACAAGCTGAAGTTGTGTGTTAACTTAAATACACTAACTCAGCTTTATCTAAAAAACTAAAGAGATAATTACTAAGCAACTTCAACTAAAAACTACTTGCATGTCATCAGCTTAAATGTTTCATTCACTTCTTCTATACAGACAATGTTACCAACAATGCAATCTGCAACAGCAGCTGGAACATCTCAGATATTGGTGGACATCGCAGACACCAGCGTTTTACTTCAACCACTTGGTCAGACAAAAGTCAACATCAGCAACTACCAGCTCTTCGCTCTTGCACATCTAATACAGCACAGCCAGAAACCTGTGTCCCTGTTTTCAGCTGCCCTCATGATATTCTGGACTAAATAGCTGGAGTCACAGAGCAAGTTTCAGCACATTTTAGCTCAACTTTTACTTCTACTGGACTTACACTAATGGATGTTGACCTAAATCAAAAACACACACCACAACACAAATAATTGTCAGTTCTTAATGCATTGCCACACATAACATTTACTGTAGCTTATCTCCACCTATAAGAATCAATCATCTTCCTTGGAATCAATGCCAACCAGGTGGTTTTCATCCAATGTCATACATGGATCCATAAATCTCTTCAGAGAAGTCTTTGTACAGCACTCACTTGTAAGTCACAATGTCTGGCTGCATCAACGATACAACGTTCCAGCTGGAAAGCATCGACAAAAGGAACCAGGGTAGACAGACGAGCAAACTCGATGCTTTGATAAATCTGGGCCACCTGTACATGAACAGAAATGTTAGGTGTTTTTCCTCATTAAAGAGAGATCAGGAATACAAGCTGTTGTACGGGCTTTAACGCTAACTTACTACATTGCCCACAAATGAATGTGTACATATTAATACAATTACAAATACTCTTTGAGAAGTTTATTTCTGCACTGTATTCAAACTTAAATTACGATTAAATGTCATTCCTGAATGGTTGCTTTGTATGAAGGAGACTGGCAGCAGTAACTACATCCAGCTATGCTGCTAATTAGCCTTCAACCATTTCTTTAGCACACCAGAAATAACGCTGCTCGTCACTGGTAATGAAAGCAGGTCAATGAAATGTGCAGTTTATAAAACACTGAGACACACAGAAAACCCAAAAACATCCCACCCAGACTTTACTCCACAAAAAAGTTTTAAGAAGCAATTAATCCCTTAAATAAGACACTGTAGATCCATAATGAAGAAAATCTAGGCAAGAGATTACAACACTGTATGCAACCACTATTCAATACAACCGCTACGGCTGTACCTAAATGATGCACAAACCTGAAGAGACACGTTATACACTGGGAAAATGCATTTCAAAATCATAACGCTCTTCTATTTGATGGAAAAAAATGACTTCAGCATGGAAGTTTCCAACTTAAAGTTCTTCCAAAACGCTTTCTGTGCTTAAGAACAGACATTGCCTTCACTCGTACCTGCTGCAGAAGGCGAAGAATGGTATTGTTCTGCAGGTGAGGAACATAGAGCTGCAGTTCCGGTTCCTTCTCAGCTTGGTCTTTCACCCAGTTCAGCACCTATCAAAACTCTGAAGAGTTACGCCATCCACATCAAACTGTAAACGCTTCAACACCAAAGTACAAAGCATGGTTTTTAAAAACTTCTGATTTACAGCTCGTGAAATAATAGCCCTTCTATCCGGATACTGCGTTGTTTTACTGAGGGGTATCTTTTATTAGAACACTTTTATTCACAATGGAAGGTAACATTTTCTGTATGAAGGCGACTGACAGTACTGGCAACATTTACCACACTGCTAATTTACCTTCAAATTCTTTTTAGCACCTCAAATATCTTTGTTCCCACTATCAAAGAAAAAGAACATGATGTGCTTCATCAGTTGCAGAATTTATGTCAACAAAATCAACAGCTCTCACATTATTTTACCTCTCAATACTCTGTAATTTAACAGTTACAACAGTCACTGCCATTTTCCCACCTGCAGGCACATACTTGTGTGCATGGTTTTCTCACTTCTGCACGTTTAAACACAATTAAACTCAGTATGATCTCCACCACCAAGACCAGATATGCTTCCAGAACCCTGCACCTTCGTAGGGCCCCTCGAACAGCACCACAGAGACCAGAAGGGGTTTCCATTCTGCTTCAGCAATCTGGTGCGCTGTGGACACCAGATGTTGCGTACACCTCACTGAACAGAATCTGACTCAGTAAAGCCTAGCTCCGAAAATTCCGGCAATAGGAAAAGCGAGTTGACATTTCCCACAACTCAATATCACAGAATCACAGAATGGTTTGGGTTGGAAGGGACCTCAAAGCCCATCCAGTTCCAATCCCCTGCCATGGGCAGGGACACCTCCCACTGGGTCAGGGGGCCCCAAGCCCCATCCAACCTGGCCTTCAACACCTCCATGGATGGGGCAGCCACCACTGCTCTGGGCAACCGGGGCCAGGGCCTCCCCACCCTCAGCATGAAGAATTTCTTCCTAGCGTCTATCTAAATCTTCTCTCTTCCAATTTAAACCTGTTCCCCCTTGTCCTGTCACTCCAGGCCCTTGTAAGAAGTCCCTCCCCAGCTTTCCTGGCGCCCCTTTCCATACTGGAGGCTGCTCTAAGGTCTCCCTGCAGCCTTCTCTTCTCCAGGCTGAACAACCCCAGCTCTATCAGCTTGTCCTCATAAGAGAGGGGCTCCAGCCCTCGGATCATCTCGACCCATTCCAACAGATCCATATCCTTATGTTGGTGATTCCAGAAGTAGAGTCCAGGTGGGGTGTCATGAGAGCGGAGCAGAGGTGCATTCAGATAACAGACCACTAGTCAAGACAAATTACTACATACGCAGAGCTACAAAACGTACCTTGCTGACACGGCTACATAACTTGAGCGGATGAAAGTCTACTTCAAGCCAGTTGTAAAGCTCTTTCACTTCCGGAACGACGTACTGCACCACATTGAACCTTACCTACACCCAACAGAAAAAAAAAATCCAAAGATCTCAAAAATAAATACGATATTAACAAATAGTTACGCTTTAAGAAGTAAACAGGCACCACGTGTACCTTGAGTATTTTTTATTACAGCATTCTTAATTGCAGCAACAATAACTCTAGGCTTCACCACTTCACTGTAGTTAAAACTCAAAAAGTAGACAAAAGACCACAGAAAGAACATAAATATTTAGACTAGAGTACCCCCTTCATGTTATTAGCCATTTCTAAGACAGAAGCCCTACTGCACAGATGTAGGCCCACATTCAAACTAAAATCACACATTTTGGTTCATGTGTAAACTACTGAAGATTTAAAGGTTTCAAGACAAACTGGAGTGCTGCCAGAAGAACAATTAACACAAGTTATAAAACGCACCCTGAATGCAAGTTTCAAGCATGCAGGTGACTGCCAGAAATTCAAATATCCTCTGAAAACATGTTACTGTGATTGAAGGCCTCATTTGTTTATGAGTATCTGGGAAGGACCAAAGATAGATAAATCTAGCCGCTTTTCAAATTAAACACAACTAAGTTTTCATAATCACTTAGGTCCTTATAGCCCACTATTTGATATCATTTAAAAGAGAAAAATAAACACCTGGTTCAGTTAATTAACTTCTAGCTCACAGACCTTTTCAGACCCCTCAGGGTTTCAAAACAACATTTATTGCTTGGGTGACAAAGGACAACACGGAATCTCTACTGCACACAAGCATTCAGGCCTCCGGTTAACACTGCCATTTCTGAACAGTCCTTGGGAATCTGAAGTGTTCACTTACGCCTTAAGTCACACAATTAGCCAGCCAGCTATTTTACTTGTTAAACTGCTGTCCCACATCTAAGAAAAACACAGCCCCAAAAGAGGACTCAATGTTTAAAAGCCGCTCACCTGAGCACCGCTACCTACCATATCATTAATGAGACTGGCACGCGTAGGCGGGGCCTGCAGACCCAGCAGCGTTGCCAGACGTCGCTGTTTCTCAACGATGATGCCATCCATATCCAGAAGGCGAGCGATGTCAGTTCTCTCAGGAGTTATAGGAATTGACAGAGTGGCCAAAAGGACTCGAGTAGACATCCTGCAGACAAAGCAGGATCAGAAAAGATGAGCTGCAAGAGAATGCTTGTTAATTCCTTTCCACAAACGTGCCAATTCAGAGTAGGAACGCGTAGCATTCATGGTGCAAAACTGTGTGGAAATACCAGGAATAACAGAAAAGATGCCAACTGCTCAATGAGTACAGAATGCAGAGTTCTTGTGCAACCAGGGGAAAGATTTTGGTAACATCTTTTCATTATTTAAATATGTGTGTACACAGAAATGATAGAGAAATTTAAGCTGCGTCTCTATATATCAAATTATTATAAAATAATGAAAACAACAGAAAGCAGCACCTCTAAAGACTTATTTTAGCTGCAAATCCATACCAGTCACTTGGATTGCACCGTTTTTCAGGATGTACTGTGCCAGCCAGATGCACCTTTTGATGTCATTATACAAATGACATCAAATATTTAAATTCTGATCGGAGTCCCCAGATGAAAGGGTATATGAGAATTTCCAGGGTATTTATGCCTACCAGCTTCCGATTCCATAGAGGCTTGGCAGTGAACTTCAGAGGTTAACGCAGTCAATGATTCCATGGCTGAAAAACCTCACCAGTATCATGCTTGTTAACAAAACAGTAAAGACCATGTGGCTGTACAGACTTGTACACATTAAGGAAAAGTTTATACTGGTTGTAATGAAATCATGTGAAGTAAGTGCTACTCGGGAGAAAAAGGAAGCAAAACAGACACTATTTAACTTGCTGACCTTCCCAGTCAGCAACAGACAAGGAACCTTAATTAAGGTGATCCTGATGTGTCAATTATCTACACTGTAACTTTGTAAAACATTCTCCTTACTCCAGGTTTCTTTGGATGCAATTGGCACCGGCCACTTTAACCAGAGCTGCCTCAGCCACACGTCACCTGCTTCTTTTGGGACATGACTTAAGTTTATTTTTGAACCTATGGGGTTCAAAACAGAATCTGAGATCACATCAAATATCTTTCCCCACCTCTGCATCTCCTCTTGTGTGAGATTTTTTCGCATCTCTCTTGATAAGTGGTAAAGTCGGTGAAGCGTGGATGCATGAAAAAGAGCGTTTCCTGATTTCCAGAAGACAGTTGAGACTTTATGATAGTAATTTGCCATCAGTTGTGGTTTGGGTGGCTTCTTCGACAGTGCAAAAAGCCCATGGATATCCTCCACTGCTTTGAAAGCTTCCTAAACAAAAAAGAAATACATGGCTTTTAGCAAGTTTTTGCTAAAAAAGGAAAAATATACATAACCCTAAATAACAAAAATACACATTCACTATATTAGATTTTAATCTATTTAACAGCACTGAGAGCTGTGATCTTTAGTTTCGCCAGCTGCATGAAATGAACTAGAATCATAGAATGATTTGGGTCAGAAGGGACCTTAAAAATCATCCAGTTCCACGCCCCTGCCATGGGCAGGGACACTTCCCACTGGATCAGGGGGCTCCAAGCCCCATCCAACCTGGCCTGGAACACCTCCAGGGATGGGGCAGCCACCACTACTCTGGGCAACCTGGGCCAGGGCCTCCCCACCCTCACAGCAAAACATTTCTTCCTAAGACCTTATCTAAAACTCCTCACTTTCACTTAAAACCATGTCCCCTTGTCTTGTCCCTGCACTCTCTGATCAAGAGCCCCTCCTCAGCATTCCTGCACCCCTTTCAGTACTGGGAGGCTGCTCCAAGGTCTCCCCAGAGCCTTCTCTTCTCCAAGCTGAACAACCCCAACTCTCTCAGCCTGTCCTCGTACGGGAGGTGCTCCCACCCTCCTATCATTTATTAGCAGGATTTAATATTTCCCAAACCCAAACACTTCCCCCAGTGATCTCATTCATGAGAATCCACAATGGCAGACACGAAGGTGTCATCATGAACTTCTCATTGTCACAACTCAAAACAACTTTCAGCCACTATTCTGTACCAGCAGAAGCTTGGTTTGAAATGTTCTGCAAGAACAGCAGTCCCAGAAGCATCAGACTAAGTTATCAACACACATGTAGTGCCATATTCTAGAGATTAAACGTTATGCTTTAGCTATTATCCTTCTGCTACTTTGGAGTATACATCACGGAACATGGAATATGGGTGGAACAGACTCTGGGAAGGCCAAGGGCTACTGTGTGAGTCCAGGGCCCTGCCGCATACCTGCCACAGCTCCATGCTGATAGCGCTGTCGAGCTGCACCAGCCTGGTCTCCAAGTGCATGGACTGACTCTCAGGGTTGTTGAGGTTGATGGCTGTGCTCTGGTTATGGTGACGCTGGATCTGCCCCAGATGCATCCGCAGGTTATCACAGAGTTTGCGGAACTCGGCTTTACGCGTGTACTGCAGGCAGAATTTAAAGGCTGCAAAAATGAACGATATAAATTAAGAATGCCAATGGTGACTTCACGGTGGTTCTAAATGAGATTCAAATATGTAAATCAGTACGTGTGAAGAATATTCATTTATAGCCCAAAGACAGGTCAAACAAGATGTGATCTAACAGTTGCACATAATGAATAAGTGACAATGCAGGGCACTTCTACCTTCAAAAAATGAAGATGCTTCTACATAATTAAGCTTAAGGAGCAAAGGGAGTACATTGAGTCCCTTTAAAAAAAATGCTCTAATTTAAGAAGTGATTTCAGCTTTTATTATGAATTAAGGGCAAATAAAATTCTCTGAACCACATGAATTCAGGCTTAGGCTTTGTAAAATGTGGGGGGAAATTCTCTAGTCATCTGAATATGGTGAAGTTAAATGAAGCTTTTGAGTGACTGGAAATGACACAGCAAAAATATTCTTTGATCTCATAGTTCCTCTCAAAAGTCTGTTCTCGCTTTGCCACTGTCACTCAGAAAAATCTGAAGTATCTCTACCAGGAACAGGCAAAAAATGAGAGTTTTGGCATTGTAGTGCAAAGACTTAAATATAGTGAAGCACCAGGACTCACTTGACAGTCATCGTTCCTAATGTTCTTGCACAGTTTGGAGCCAGAGTTAAAAATCTAACATTTCCTTTCCAAAAATACAAAGCTTCGAGTTATACATAGAAAGGAAAACATTTTTCCACTCATCTCTCACCTTTCAAAGATGACGTATGCATTCTAATAAATCATATTTTTGCACAATAATGCCAGAAAGAATCAAGTCAGACCGCTTCCTACTACACAGAGCGGTTTTGGCTGGAAAAGACCTTTAAGATCATGAAGTCAAACCACCGATGCAGCCCTGCTAAGTGCACCACTCAACCACGTCCCCGTACGACATCTACTTGTCTTCTAAATCCCTCCAGGGACGGGGACTCAACTACCTCCCCAGACAGCCTCTTCCAGTGCTTGACCACGTTTTCAGTACAGAAATTCCTCCTAATATCCAACCTAAATCTTGTGTGTGTGTCAAAAATCAACAGCGCATTCTAATTGAACAGCACGTTTTTGTGCACACCAGGTTTTGAAGTTAGTTAAGAATATGCTAATGGAAAACACATTTGCCATTCTGGGTAACAGTGAAAACACAATCAATGTTGACTATACTTCAGGGTTCCCTCTTTTTGCCTTACCTTGCTGTGCAATGTCATGGTACAGGCGTTCCACTCGAGAGTTATTTCGGAGAAGATCCAAACACTGTCTATACGATTCCCACAGAAATTTAACCCAGGGTGTCAAGAGCAGCCGGTCAGTACGGTCCTGAGTGTCTTCTCCACTTACAGCACTCAGAAGAACACTGCAGTCGAGGCACAGGGGCAAGGAAAAGAAAAAAAAAGGGGTTATTCATCACAACTCTCCTTAGCAAGATCTAAGATAAGACTGGACGAATCTAAAGGGGTGATTGCTGCTGAACAGGCTATTGTCCCTCAGACTTCTCCCTTTTCCTGGAAAAGCTCTACAACTTTTTGTGCTGCTCAGTTTCACACTGTGTGGGCCCTGCACAAGACTGACGTGTATTAACTCCAGAGGTGAGAGACATCAAGCGCCACCGGATCCTTCACATGAGGAAGCCAAAAGAAACTAATGGAAGGATTGTCACCTTCCCTCTTCTACCAGGAAGCTGTGCACCACACCTCTGTTTGACTCAGACACATCACTGCCTAAGCAGATATATTTACTGATTGCTTTTTGCATTTCTTTTACACTCTAATTATTCAGACAATTTATTATAACACCCTGAATTTACTTTTTGTGCCCTTTTTTATATTATCTCACCAGTTACACAGGCAACTATAAAGTAACATTACCTTTTGTACATGCATAATGTGGTCAGAGAGACTGGAGGTTATTACACACAGGAATTAAACTCGTCTAAGATAATTAATAACATTTGTACATGAACAGATAATGATAAGCTTTCAATAGCAAAATCTCCAAGAGCCTTACAGATCCAGACTCTAGACAGCAGTGAATTTACTCCCAGGAGTGCTCCCACTGTACAGAATTTTTTGCTCTTTACTACTCACTTTCTTTACTCAGACTGAGGATTTTACTCAATGCAAAACGCCCATTCCCATTTTTCCTGCCTCTAGAGCCTCTAGAACACAAGCAGCATTCCATTTCAAATACTCCACCTTTACACCTCAGTTCTCTCAAACATCAACACCCCTCATGAAAATAAAGATACTTCACTTTGAAGTGCTACATTTTAAAGACAGGCGGCCTACCTTTCTGGAGTCTGGATGT
Organism: Neomorphus geoffroyi; assembly: GCA_033558235.1. NCBI lineage: Eukaryota > Metazoa > Chordata > Aves > Cuculiformes > Neomorphidae > Neomorphus > Neomorphus geoffroyi. The sequence continues at coordinate 2,416,777 of JAUMJM010000016.1, read as the reverse complement.
TATCCAAGTCTTCTATGTCCAGTACCATCTGCTGGGATTCCTCCTTAGCTGCTTCTGTTTTTTCCTCAGCTAATTTTAAATAGGCTCGAACGACATCCTCTAAAGATTTGATGTTCACCTACACCAAAGGCAGAAAATAGGAAGATGTTTCCACCCACAATACGCAGCAAATATTTAAAACGTGAATGCTACAGAACCAGAAACATCTAAAAGGCAAATTCAAACCAGTTTTAGCTCACACCAGCTGGCACACACCCTAAAATTCAAAAGCCTTACCTGCTGGCAAATGTTCTTGTACTGGTACAGCCCTTCTTTTGCCAGGTGACTCTTGCGGAGGTCCACGCAGAGTTCCAGGTACTTCAGCATAATCGGCTCGTGGATTTTCTGCCATGTTCGGTGTTTCTTACTTTTCATAACATCGTAGAGAACATCAAGGGCAGGTTGCTTTTTGCCAACCTCAAGGAACTCTGAAAGTAAAATCCAATGAGCAAAAGACTTGCAAACCACAAGACACGTGTTTTTATGCTCAATACTGTAAACTTTTAGAGTTTGAACAATTTTCAACAAAGTCCAGTGATGCTTTGATTCATCTGGCCGTACCAAAAATGCTGGCAGATGCAACTGCAGTGACAGGCTTTCAGTAACATAACTGGCGAATGAACACAGGTCTGTCCATTGACATGAACATTTCAGGATGGCAGAGACATCCCTCCATCAATCAAGGCACATCTAAGCACATCACACACATTAATAAAATACACACATCCACTTACAACACTAGTTTCATCCAAAAGACAACAAATACACACCACGAGGCTCCTATCAGTGTCATTCAGCAAGATGCAAATCATCCAGCGAATCTGACTTAAAAAAACATCCTGCCTTCAAGCAAAGATAAAAAGAAACAAATAAACCTCACTCAGAAAACTGGATTTCTTTTAACTGGGAGTTGTCTAGAGATCTAGTTTAAAGAACAGCTGCACTAGTATCTGCTACAGTGCACCTGGAGGGACAGACATTTTTTAAGCCAGCCTGGCTGCTGAAACCACTGTCCTGTTTATTCAACCCTAAGTGGCTGCTGTTACTGACAGGATCTCTTGGCGTTACAGCAGTTCCCATTTCAGATACGCTGCACGTGTACAAAACGCAGCAAACCCTGAAGCAGCACAGCTCACCACCAGCACACCCTACACTAAACATGCTCTGGACTGCAGAACATTGAGAATGGAAAGCAAACAAGTTTAAAAGTTCAGTTAAAAGGAAACGTGTCCTTTCTTCAAGGCTGGCAGGTAGAGTCTGTATTCTCCATGAAGCACTTCGGAAATCTCCACATTCCTAAGAAATAATGGCAGAAAGGATCAAAGTAAGGGCCTCCTCGAGGTGCTCAGACATCAGAGAGAGCTTCTGATTATTGGAATCTCAGAATCAACGTTAAACATGGCTAAAATATGTATTTTGAAAGCAGTGCTGTTTTAATTTTAGGAGCACAATAGCACCTACTTGGGGCTCCATTTATGTAAATAATGCATTTGCCTAAAATGAGTGAGTTACTATAGAAAAAGCACACAGTTACATTTAAAGATAATTAAGGTTACAGTGCGACAGGATTCAGCAGTTTAACTCAGAGGGAATTTTAATTAAGCTATCCTCCATCCCATAATTTACACTGCTACTCTATCTGTGCTGCTTTTGAGGCAATTTGTGCTCAGCTTTACATTTTTTGTGTATGAAAATAAACTTGAAAGGCAAGTTTAATCTTGCAACAAGGCCAGGCCCTTCCAAGCATGGCTCTCAGTGCTCGATAACCAACTGGACAAAGCAAAAAATTAATTCATTCAGCTTTGCAACTTTTAATTAAATCTAGTCAGGCAAGTTCTTCCCAGTAAGTCAAATAATTAAGGCTAATTTAAAAGGCACGGGAGTAAAAGCACACATAAAGCAAACCTGAAGAGTCAAATACAGCGCACATCACCATGCCTTGCAGTAGGAACTGGAAGTTATGGAAGCAAAGATTTTAAACAGACAAAATGGAAAGCCTTGGCCCCTGAAGAGCTGTCAGAATTACATCTTTTCTATTTTTCTTCTGTTATGCCACTTAAAATGCTTAAAGGTATCCAGAACAGCAGCTGCAGCTCTGAGAGGATGTAAGCTGGCTGATACACAGACAACTCAGCTACTGCTAACCCAAAATCCTCAATTAAGCCAGGTTTTCTTCATTACAGAAGGGTACAAAGATGCCCTGCATCATCCGGTGTCTGTAACAGAGAGCAAACTCAGTATCTGCAACAATAAAATGCTCCCAAAAGCTGCATTATGTCCTTGACTAGGAAGTAATGCCAGATATCAACACCAGTTAAGGGCTGGCTTTGACCTGTTTTTATCATTTATAAAGAAAAGGAGCCTTTCTTTCCTATCCACACATAAATACAATCATTCAAGCTCTTCATTTCCTAACATCATCATCTGCATATTGAGACCACTGAGAAAATGAAGCATGAAATGACCCTAAATGCCCACTTGAGCCTTATGTACACAATGCAAATACTGAAACTCTGGACACTGTCCTGAATGTTCCAACTTGAAACATCATTTTAACATTAAACTGCTTGCAATCTGCCTTCTGTAGGACTTCTCACCCTTTGTTATACTCAGACATGTCAAGATTGAGCCCCTGCAGTTGGCAAGACTGGACACTGCCTGTTCTGTTCTCCACTCAGTCTACACAGACTAAAATTCCTAGAGTTTCCCTAGAGAACTCTCCCCTCCAGTTCCAATCCTTTAATTCAACTTCACTCCTTCTGATTGTCAGGATTAAGCAGCACAACAGACATGAGTCTAAAACTTCAGTATCAGGAAGGCACAAATAAAATGCCAAATTTAACCAGTTTCAGGTCAATATTTCAACGCAACTTCATCTTTGAAAACTCACTGAAGCTCATTTTGTCCATCATATTTTTATACTCGTCCTTTATTTTTAAGGGAAAGACTTTTACAATTAATTCTAGATTACCAATCTTGAGGATGTGAAGGATTTTATTTAATATTTTCTGTTAAGATACCAATTACTTCAGTTATGCACAGTCCCCAGCATGCACAGCCTTCTCAGCTGTCACTTCAGGACCCGCACATCACCTCGAATTTTTGGATGTCTGTAAGTGTCACCCTGCAATCAGCCCTGTGACAATGAAGGGTCTAAATGGTCTTCCTAGATGCTTAAAATAGGATGCTATAAAAGAAGAAGTGTATCTTCTGAAGCTGTATCTTCAGCCTGAAAGAAGAGAGCTGATAATCATAACCAGTCCAGCTTTATATGTGGCGCCTGGGAGACAGCCACAGCCCAGTAGTTTCTATTCCCTATGCTTTCTATTCCAAAGGTGAACTTCCACACCAGACTCTGCAACATTTCAGGAGTTCAATCACCTGTATTCTCACCAGGATCACACAACGGATGGGACTGCTAAGTAAGAGCCCCACATAGAATTACAGAATGGTTTAGGTTAGAAGGGACCTCAAAGCTCAACCATTTCCACCCCCTGCCATGGGCAGGGACACCTCCTGCTGGATCAGGGGGCTCCAAGCCCCATCCAACCTGGCCTTCAACACCTCCAGGGATGGGGCAGCCACCACTGCTCGGGGCAACCTGGGCCAGGGCCTCCCCACCCTCACAACAAAACTTTTTTTCTAAGTTCTTATCTCAGTCTCCCCTCTTTCAAGATAAAACCCTTCCCCTTGTCCTGTCCCTGCACTCCCTGATCCAGAGCCCCTCCCCAACTTTCCTGGAGCCCCTTTCAGTACTGGGAGGCTGTTCTAAGGTCTCCCCAGAGCCTTCTCTTCTCCAAGCAGAACAACCCCAACTCTCTCAACCTGTCCTCATACAGGAGGTGCTTCAACTCTCAGAACATCATTGTGGCCCAAATCTAAATCTAATCTCAAGGCAGCTGCTTCTGTATAGCATGAAGACTTTCAATCCCTCTGATCACAACATCCAAGAAGTCTCAAAGCTGCATCTGCATTTAGGGGCAGACTGATGTGAATCCACCCAGAAACACTGGAATAACCAGTTATCTTTTAACACATTTGTTTGGTTGAGAGCCCCTCCCCAGCTTCCCTGTAGGCCATTTCAGTACTGGGAGGCTGCTCTACGGTCTCCCCAGAGCCTTCTCTTCTCCAGGCTGAAAAACCCCAGCTATCTCAGCCTGTAGGAGGTACTCCAGCCCTCAGATCATCTTGCTCCAACACAGAATCGCCTGTTAGAAAATACTTTTGAGATCATCAAATCCAATTGTACCTGTCCACTACAAAACCAAATCCCTGAGAGACTTGTCTGTCTGTCTTTTAAATCTCTCCAGGAATGGTGACTCCATCACCTCTCCGTGCAGTTTCTGTAATGCCTGAGAACCCTTTCAGTGAAGACATTTTCCATGATGTCTAATCTGAACCTGCCCTGGCGCAACTTGAGGCCATCCATGTAAGATGGCCATAAAAGAATGCGTCCAGCGATCACGCCGGTCTGGCCATGGCCCCGGCCCGGGTGGCAGATGCGGGCCGGTCCCCCAGGTCGAGGAAGCCCGGGTAGTATCGGGCCCGCCCAGGGGCCCCGCGGCAAGGAGGCAGGCGGCGCCGCGCCGGGCCCGGGCCTCGCCTCCGCCATGAGGGGCGATGGCGGCGGCCCGGGGGCGGCGCGGGGCGAAGCGGCGAGGATGGGGGAAGGGAGGAGAGGGCCAGAGGGACCCCACACTGACCGTTCGCCCGCTTCAGGGCGTTCTCGGGCCGCTGGAAGTACACAGGCATGATGGCGGCGGCGGCGGCTCCGAGCACGGCCGGGCAGCGCGAGGCCGGAAAGGGAGCGCGCCGGAATCGGAAACCCCGCCCGCCCGCGCGCGCCGCGCGCGGGTCACGTGGTGTGGGGGGCGGAGGGAGGGAGCGCTCGACTCGGCCCGGAACCACGGAATGTGCAGAGTGTGAGGGGACCCACGGGGACCGCCGAGTCCAGCTGCCGTCCCTGCACAGGACACCCCAACACTCACCCCGTGGGGCTGAGGGCGTTGGCCAAACGCTTCTGGAATATTGTCAGGCCGTGACTGCTTCCCTGGGAGCTGTTCCAGTGCTCCACCACCCTCTGGGGGAAGGACCTTTTCCTCATGTCCAACCTAACCCTCCCCTGTCATCTTCCTGCCGTTCCCTTGGGTCCTGTCACCGGTCACTAGAGGAAGGAGATCAGCCCTGCCAGCCCAGTACCACCAAGCTGCTAAACCATGTCCCAAAGCGCCATGGCTACGCACTTTCTGAACCCCTCCAGGGATGGGAACGCCCACCACAGCCCTGGGCAGCCTCTGCCAGGGCCTCAGTAAAGAGCTTTTTCCTAAAAAAGACCCTTGAGATCATCAAGTCCAACCATACCTGTCCACTACTAAACCATCTCTGTGAACAACTCACCTGCCCATCTTTTAAATTCCTCCAGGGATGGAGACTCCCCCAGTGCCCTGGGCAGCCTCTGCCAAGGCTTCACCACTCTGTCAGTAACAACACTTTTCCTGATACCCAGTCTAAACCTCTTCTGGTACAACTTGAGGTCATTTCCTCTGGTCCCATCACTTTTTACTTCAGAGAAAAGACCAGCACCCTCATCACCACAACCTCTTCTCCTGGAGCTGCAGCAAGCAATGAGGTCTCCCCTCAGCTGCCTCTTCCAGACCAAACAGCTCCAGGTCCCTCAGCCGCTCCCAGAACCCCTGGGCTCCAGCCCCTTCCCGAGCTCCATTCACTTCTCTGGATGAGCTCCACCCCATCCATGTCCTTCTCATAGCAAGGGGCCCAAACTGAACCCAGAATTTGAGGTGCAGCCTCACCAGCGCCAAGTCCAAGGGGATGATCCCTTTCCCTGCTCCTGCTGGCCACATCATGGCTGATCCAAGCCAGCATGCTATTGGCCTTCTTGGCCACCTGGGCCACTGCTGGCTCATGTTCAGCCATGGTTGACCAGCACCTGCAGGTTCTCTTCCGCCAAGCAGCTTTCCACCCACTCTTCCCCAAGCCTGGAGCCCTGCACGGGGTTGTTGTGACCCAGCACTTGGTGTTACTGAACCTCCTACAACTGACCTCAGCTCATGGATCCAACCTGTCCAGGTCCCTCTGCAGAGCCTTCCTGCCCTCAAGGAGATTGAGTCTCCCATCCAATTTGGTGTCGTCTGCAAATTGACTGAGGGAGCACTTGAGCTCTTCATCCAGATCATTGGTAAAGATAATCAACAAGACAGGCCCCAACGGTGAACGCTGGGGACACCAGTGTGACCAGATGCCAGCTGGATTTGGCTCTGTTCACCGCAATGAATGAGTGGAGGCAGCAGTGGGCTGGGGTCGTGGCTGTGCACCATTGCTGCAAGGTCCCAGTGGGGAAAGTCCACCTATGGTGGCTTTCCCTGATGGCAGATGGGTGCTGATGTTGGCAGATGGGTGCTGATGTTGGCACCTGAGTGACACCCTGTGCTGTGCTGGGCCTTCGGTGCAGGAACCCGGCGTGTTTTGCCACCCAGGGCTGGTCAGGGAAATTTCTGTTGGCATGCGGAGAGACAGCAGTAGGAACATGCGGGAATGACACACAAGTGTCCTCTAAGAGTAGCAACATCTCATGTTAATGAGGTACAATCGTCACCTTATGGATTAGTTCTCTCTGCTGTTCTGAGAATGCTGTGCCAACATGGAACCAGGGGAGGCTTAGATTGGATATCAGGGAAAATTTCTTTACTGAAAGAGTGGTGAAGCACGGAATGGTTTGGGTGGAAGAGACCTTAACGCCCATCCAGTGTCACCCCCTGCCATGGACAGGGACACCTCCCACTGGGTCAGGGGGCTCCAAGCCCCATCCAACCTGGCCTTGAACCCCTCCAGGGATGGGGCAGCCACCACTGCTCTGGGCAGCCTGGGCCAGGGCCTCCCCACCCTCACAGCAAAACATTTCTGTCTAAGAATCATCTCAATCTCCACTCTTTCAGCTTACAACTGTTCCCCCTTGTCCTATCCCTGCACTCCCTGATCAAGGGCTTCTCCCAGCTTTCCTGGAGCCCCTTTCAGCACTGGGAGGCTGCTCTAAACTCTCCCTGCAGACTTGACATCTCCAGGCTGAACAACCCCAGCTCTCTCAGCCTGGCCTGGGATGGGAGGTGCTCCAGCCCTTGGATCATCTCCATGGCCTCCTCTGGACCAGTTCCAACAGTTCCATGTCCTTCTGATGTTGAGGACAGCACTTGTAGGAGGCTGCCCGGAGCAGTGGTGGAGTCTTCATCCCTGGAAGCGTTTGAAGAGTGTGTAGCTGTGGCACTTTGGGACATGGTTTAGCAGGCACGGTGGGGTTGTGCTGATGGTTGGACTGCATGAGCTTAGAGGTCTTTTCCAACCTTAATGATTGTGCAGATCTCTTACTCTGTGTCTGTCTTCAAACAGTAAGATCACACTGCTGCTTCTGTTCGTGCTTGTTTGAATTTCCGCGTGTGTTTTCAGGATAAAAACATCCCAGTTGTGCTTAAAAACATCTTGGACTGGAGGAGTCTATGATGTGCCACGTGCACAGACATCAGGGGCACAGCACAGGCACGGAAACAGCTCCGGCTGTCCACATATTTTTTTGTTCCCACCCAATCACTGCTGGAAATCGGGGCGCCAGGTCCCACAGAGCGCAGGAGCGAGGCAGCCGCAAGCTCAGCAGAGCAGAGAGGAAACCCCATCGCAAATGGCGGCCGGGAGGCGGAACGCCTGAGGGGCGGGGTCTGGCTGAGGGGCGGGGTCTGGCTGAGGGGCGGGGTCTGACTGAGGGGCGGGGTCTGGCTGAGGGGCGGGGTCTGGCTGAGGGGCGGGGTCTGGCTGAGGGCTTGGTTTGAGGTGAGGCGGGGCCTTTGACAGGCGGGGCACTGCAACGGGGGAGGCTTAGTCGAGGGGCGGGGCGGTGCTAGAGGAGGGGCTGCTGAGGGGGCGTGACCAGCGGGAGATGGATGGGCGGAGCCAGAGGCGCTTGGAGTCTTCGGGGGTGTGGCCTGCGGGGCAAAGGGCGGTGGGTGGGGCCGCGGGGCTGAGGTGGGGGCGCAGCTTTGTGACGGGCGCCTTTGGTGTGGGGAACCTAGAGTGGGCGCGGGCCCCAGGCGGGGAGGCACACAGGGAGTGGAGCCTAATGAGGGGCGTGGCTTGAGGGATATTTGTGGATGGTAAAAAGGCGTGGGCTGAGTTTGGGGGCGTGGCTTGCGAGAAGGGAAAGGCGGTGGGGGCGGAGACTAGGGCGGCCGCGGCGCCAGGGGTGGGCACGGGGCCTGTGATGGGCGGGGTCTATGGCGGGTGAAAGGCGGCAAGGGGCGGGCGTTTATTCGGGGGCGTGGCAGGAGGCGCAGGTCGACCCCGCATTGGGCAGATGGAGGAAGGGGGCGGGGCTTAGGTCGCGGAACGGGACCTGAGGGCAGGCGCCCGCTGGGCGGAGTGCGGCGGGGGCGTGGCCAGGGCAGGGGGCGTGGCCCGTGGGACGGAAGCGCGGGGAGCGAAGATGGCTGAGGCGGAGACGCTGCTGGCGGTGGGACTGATCGGTGCGCGCTCGGGGGCTGCGGGAGGGCCGGGTACCGCACGGTCGGAAGCTGAAAGGAGGGGCTCTTGATCAGGGAGCGCAGGGACGGGGCGAGGGGAAAGGGTTTTCAGCTGAAAGAGGGGAGACTGAGCTGAGATCTTAGGCAGAAATGTTTTGCTGTGAGGGTGGGGAGGCCCTGGCCCAGGGTGCCCAGAGCAGTGGTGGCTGCCCCATCCCTGGAGGTGTTCCAGGCCAGGTTGGATGGGGCTTGGAGCCCCCTGACCCAGTGGGAGGTGTCCCTGCCCATGGCAGGGGGTGGCACTGGATGGGCTTTGAGGTCCCTTCCAACCCAAACCATTCCATGATTCTCTGTGTTTAAAAGACTACAACTCATAGCGCGAGTGCTGCCGTGCAGCTTAAACCACAGTGGCAGCAACGGCTGCCCCGCGTCAGGGAGAGGTGGAATTATAACCTGCTTCCAGGAAACAACCCTGATTAACCCATCAATTTACTTCCTTGCTGCTGTTTGGCATTCTCACAGTGAACATCTTTCCACCATAGAAAAAGACACCAATGGAGATGCTCTGTGGGTTTGGTGTTATCCATCAGTAACGGCTGAACTGAGGAGTTTGCTGCTGCGAAAGTGTTGCCTGACAGATGAAAACAAACTGCTCCACACATTTGTGTTCGGCCAGTATAAAAGGACGTGGTTCTACATCACCACAGTGGAAGTTCAGGATTCTCCAGCCTTGAAAAAGGTAGGGCTTGGCCTTTTGGTTTGTCAGTAGAGCTCAGGGAAGACCTGCAGAGCTTCCTCTGGCAGCTCAGGCAGTGTTCTCCCGGTGTGTGCTGTGGGAAGGGGCAGGGATTCCGGGTTTTGTGGGCTCACAGCTCTTGCCCAGCTGCGTAACCAGTCCATGTGGTTTAGTTTTCACTGAGATGGTAGAAGTCACAGAGGAACTGAGAGAAGTAGAGGCTAAACTGCGTAATGAATTTTTATGTGGAAATGCTACTCCAGGCCTTTATTTCCAGCTACTTTGCATTTCAAGTTCCTCAATTCTTTTCTTCTCCTACACGTAGAGGTAGAGTATTTTTCACATAAAGTCTTTCATACCCTTGAAAATCTTAAGATAGAACATAATGCTTTTTTTTTTTTTCTCCAAAGAGTTGAGTTATATTGATAGTTCTTTTCCACTGCATTGATAACTGAGAGACTGTAAATATGTCTCTTCTGTAATTTTCTGGTTATGAAGATCATTACATTTTCTGTTAAGTTGATTCAGTTTTTCTAGTTCGTGCTGTATTGTGAAGCAGAAAGGTTACGTGGTAACGGCCCAATGCTGAATGCTGATCACCTTTCCTTACTCCAAACTTGTATCTCCTATGAAGCTTAAAGGTGTTTAAAAGGAAACCAGTGCCCCAGTGCTGTCCCTGACTCTGGGAGATGCTCTTTAAGGAGGACATGGGAAGTCTGGTCGTTGTCTGTGGACTTTTAACCTCATACTGTCTCAGCACACAATTATTTGATGAAAGCAGGACCTTAGAGCAGCCTCCCAGTACTGAAAGGGGCTCCAGGAAAGCTGGGGAGGGGCTCTGGATCAGGGAGTGCAGGGACAGGATGAGGGGGGATGGTTTTCAGCTGAAAGAAGGGAGATTGAGATGAGATCTTGGGCAGAAATGTTTTGCTGTGAGGGTGGGGAGGCCCTGGCCCAGGTTTCCCAGAGCAGTGGTGGCTGCCCCATCCCTGGAGGGGTTCCAGGCCAGGTTGGATGGGGCTTGGAGCCCCCTGACCCAGTGGGAGGTGTCCCTGCCCACGGTAGGGGGGTGGCTTTGGGGTTCCTCTCAACCCAAACCATTCTATGAAGTTATGCACTATTTCTGGTTGTGGTGCTTGCTGTCCATGAATCTTTTTCCAGTCTTTTTCTGAAGACACCAATGCTGGCTGCCTCCGTAGCCTCCTTTGGCAACAAATTCTGGGCATTTCCTACTGGCTGTGGGGAAGAAAAATGCCCTTCTCTCTTTTAAACCAATCTTATCACATTAAAGGAAAGCAACTTACGTAGTAGATTAAGCAAGACTGTATGTGCTAGATCTGACTGGAGGGAGATGAGTCCCACCAGAAACCCGTTAACCAGGGGCTGATAACTTGGATCAGCTGCTGCTGCTCTCTTGTCCCGGTATGGCAAGTTCAATAATCGAAGAAACACTGTTCAGGTGGGGTCATTCAACCAGGCCTGTGGGTTTTTTTGTGTGTGCCTTGCCCAGGTGACCCACTTCTCCATTGCGCTGATGGCCAAAGACTTCAACCCAGAGAAATACGCGGCCTTCACGCGGATACTGTGCAGGTCTGTATCTGATCTGGCCAAGGGAGAACGTTCATTTCATTGTGTTGTTTGTTTGCTGGGAACTCAGTCCTACGAATGGAATCAAATTCTATTAATAAATCCTTGATTTGAGTCGCTGAACTTGAGTTCCTGCAGTAAGTGTTGGGTGAATGGTTGGTGCCCAGTAGGTTTTAACATGTCTTCTCCAGGCCCACCACCACCCCCCACACCCACTCATATTCTCTTTCCTATTTTCAAAAAGCATAAATGTTTGTGAGGAGGTCGGTGCTCTGCAGTCAGGAGGTCTCTGTGTGCGTGGGGGCAGCTTGCGTCCCTCCCCGCCGTCTCTAGCACAGACCTTCTCGTTTCACAGAGTCTACTTGAAGCACGGAAGCCCAGTTAAAATGATGGAGAGTTACATCGCGGTCCTTACGAAGGGGATCTGCCAAAGCGAGGAGAATGGCTCTTTCCTCAGCAAGGATTTCGATGCTCGGAAAGCTTATCTTGCTGGTTCCATCAAAGGTCGATACCAGGAGTCTCTATTCTGCTTTCTTTCCTACAATGTAAAATACAATCTGGTTTTCACATGTACTTCAAGTAAATGGTATTATTTGTGCTGTTATTAAGCGTGTCCAGAAAGCAGATGATAACATCAGCGTGTTTATCTTCTATGACGTTATTTCCCCCCTCTTTTCTAGATATAGTGGCGCAGTTTGGAATGGAAACAGTGATTTTGTACACGGCACTGATGTTAAAGAAGAGGATTATAGTGTACCATCCTAGAATAGAAGCTCTCCAGGAGTTCACCAGGTACTTTGGCCATCCCTGCCTCCCCACCCACCCTCAAAAGTCCAAGACTTGAACCTTCCTTGAGGGAAACGCCCATATTTTAGGGGAAAATAGTCTTTATTAAACCTGTTAAGGGGTACTCAGCAGGATCTTGATAAAGACTTAAGCCTTGACTCAGACAAAACTAACTGTAGATTGAGTGATGAACTGCTGGCATTGATAAGCCTCTGTATTTCATGTATGTGTGCCAGGTGAGACCCAGTCTCACCGGTTCTTTATGATGCGCATTTTGTACTATTTCATTAGTTTGGGTAAAAATCTCCTGTGTGCCCAGTACTGATCTCATTTCTCTAGGACTTTGCCTGCCCTGGTGTGGCATCGACAGGACTGGTCGATTCTTCATTCCTATGTACATCTAAACGAGGAGGAAGTGGAAGCCTTAAAAGCCTGCACAGGTGCTGAAGATCTATTAATAAAAACTGGTTAGATATTGTTTGTATTTTTATTCCTGCAGCGTGTTGCACCAGTGCTCTTTGAGGAAAAAATGGTTATTTTGCTATTAATGCTACCGTTCAAAATTAAAGCACATGATTTCTTTAGAAAAACAAATCAACTGAACAAGTGTGTTAGAAGATAAGTAGTTATTCCAGTGTTTCTGGGTTGGATTTGCATCAGTCCGCCCCTAAATGCGGATGCAAAGGAGCTTTGAGACTCCTTGGATGTTGTGATCAGAGGGATTGAAAGTATTCCTGCTGTACAGAAACAGCACCCTTCAGATTAGATTTAATTTTTGGGGCCATGAAGATGATCACGGTGCTAGAACATCTCCCATGTGAGGCCAGGCTGAGAGAGTTGGAGCTGTTCAGCCTGGAGAAGAGAAGGCTCTGGGGAGACCTCAGAGCAGCCTCCCAGTGCTGAAAGGAACAGTTTTCAGCTGAAAGAGAGGAGATTGAAATGAGATCTTAGGCAGAAATGTTTTGCTGTGAGGGTGGGGAGGCCCTGGCCCAGGGTGCCCAGAGCAGTGGTGGCTGCCCCATCCCTGGAGGTGTTCAAGGCCAGGTTGGATGGGGCTTGGAGCCCCCTGATCCAGTGGGAGGTGTCCCTGCTCATGGCAGGGGGTGGAGTTGGATGGGCTTTGTGGTCCCTTCCAACCCAAACCATTCCATGATTCTATGATCAGCTGCTTGTTTTCCAACTTTTACAAGCCGCTAGTATCTTGACTTTCAGGGGGTTTTGTTTGGTCGGTTTTGGTTCCTAACTCTGAAGCAGGCAGAATAAAAAATCTGGTGCTTCAGAGTTGAAGGTGTCTGGCTCCGAATCACAGGTGAGTGAGTGTCTGACACATCACTGTGCGTTCAATTCTTAACGCGTGATCCAGGAAGAAGCCCTTGCTTTATGCAAAGGTTTATGTGACACAACATGTGGCAATTAAGAGGCTTCTGTGTATGGAATAACGAGCAATACTGCTCATCTTCAATATTTCTGCTGCATTACCAACAGTTCTTGTTTTGGCTCATTAAACGCCTTCCACAGAAACCTGCTCCAAGTTTGCTCTCCTGGTGTGCTGTGAATAAGAAAACCTCGTGGGATTATTCCGTTTTTCCCCCCATGTAAAACTGACTTAGAGACAAGGGGACCTGCGTGGAGATTCTTTTACAGAGGAACTTCAGTGGGTTTTTCATTTGCAAATGAATAATTTTAGTAGCAAGGTAGCAAGAGTTAAAAATTTCAAATTGACAACCCTTTTGTATCCCGTGTTTTGTCAGGAGTTGGCCTGTGATTGAGGATGTCTTAGAAGCTGTTTTTTAAGCTTGTCAGAAGTGAAACAGCCTGCTGGACACACTCACCAAATGACTGATGGATCCAATAAGTATTGGGTCAAACACTCTTAGAACACACCTTAGGACTGCAATTTTCCACAGTATCTTGGGTTTGGTTTGGATTTGTTTATGAAGATTTTAATCTTGCCAAAATTCTGCTCTCCAGGGTACATCGCTGGATTTACGGATTCGGAAGTGAACAGCAGAGCAGACCTCTACGACGTGCATGTGAATTTGGCTGAGAGCGAGATCACCGTTTCACCTGTTGTAAAAGGTTGGTTGCTCTTAGATTTCAGATTTAGGAGCCGTTTATTTCAGACTGCAGCGACTGCTGAACCTCATCGTGAGTTAAGCAGTCTTGATCCTTCCATCCTGATTGGGAAAAGCCAATGTGTAAGCTTCTGGTTTTATTGAGAGCCTGGAAGACTGGTGAAACCTGGAAAAAAGACTTCCTTTGTCTTCCAATAAATGCGCAGTTGAGAAATAAACATCGATGTTAAACAGTTACATGCAGGAGAAGTTGAGTTGAGAGTTGCTGAATGCAGAGGGATCCCGTGAGTCTTTAGAACACCATTATGCTAAATATTTGGAGATCAAGGACTATTTGAAAGGAAAGCCTTGCTCTTGCTTGTCCTCTTGTTGCCACCTGCTCCGGGCTGGTTTGGAGGTGGACGATGTGTCCATGTGGCTGTTGATCCATCACATTGCAGCCTGTACCGATGGATTCCGAATGGCAGTCATGAAGAGGACTCCTTGTTTTGTCTTGTTACTCATACGTATTTCTGGATCTCACAGAAATGGTTGTGTTACCTGAATGCGTGCTTTTATTTTTCTTCCTTAGAGGCAATGACGATGGGAAAACTTCACAAAGAAATTGGACAATTGATTGTTCAGTCTGCAGAAGACCCAGAGAAATCAGACAGCCAAGTCATCAAGGTTAATATTTTATTTTTAAATCTAATTAAATGACTTCTATCACTAGATTGTGGTAGAAGGATGATTTTCCCTGGGAAGAACAGTTGATTTCTTGTATTCTCTGCCTTTATACAAATGAACATTTTTGTTTTATTTATTAGCACCTCGCACACAGGGACAGGCGGAGAGAGTTGGGGTTGTTCAACCTGGTGAAGAGAAGGCTTCGGAGAGACCCTAGAGCAGCTTCCCAGTACTGAAAGGGGCTCCAGAAAAGCTGGGGAGGGGCTCTTGGTCAGGGAGTGCAGGGAGAGGATGAGGGGAATGGTTTTCAGCTGGAAGAGGGGAGACTGAGATGATTCTTAGACAGAAATTTTTTGCTGTGAGGGTGGGGAGGCCCTGCCCCAGGGTGCCCAGAGCAGTGGGGGCTGCCCCATCCCTGGAGGGGTTCCAGGCCAGGCTGGATGGGGCTTGGAGTCCCCTGACCCAGTGGGAGGTGTCCCTGCCCATGGCAGGGGGTGGCACTGGGTAGGCTTTGAGGTCCCTTCCAACCCAAACCATTCTGGGGTTCTGTGGTTCTTCGCAGAGGTTTTTAAGGATGACATTCAGGGTTTGTATTGCCTCTTGGTAACCACATTGCTGAAGAAACTTAAGAAATCCTATTAATTGTAAGTCTTCTGGTAGAATTGGCTCCCAGTTTTATTCTACAAAGCCTGTATTCTGCTCACTTGTGAATTTTATGGTCAATACCTTTGAAAAAGTCCCCTCGAGATATGGCTTCCCATCTTTAAACCCTGGTTCTTATGATGATGCCTCTTTCCCTTCCTCCTCTAACAGATTCAGATGTTTCACAGCTGAGCAACTTAGTCAGAAGAGCTCAGTGAGGCCAGTGAGAGGAGCCTGTGCTCTCTTTATTCATCATCTCACAAGAGCAGAGTGAACAACTGGTGCAAATTTGCCTTAAAACAAACAGAGTCTTTATTAATTAACTTATTAATTTATCACTGTTTTCTTTTTGTTATTTATTCTTTTTAGATAACTGTGTATTAAAACATAACACACTATATTAATAGCTACTTGTTTTTCTGTCCTTCAAGGATATTTCCCTGAAGACAAAAGAAATCTTGGCTACTTTAGCCTCACTGACTGAAGTTTCCGACGGCAATGAAAAACCAACTCTCAACTCTGAGGCCCTGAAACAAAAGCGATTTCCACCCGCTACAGAAAACTTCCTCTTCCATTTAGCAGCTGCTGAACAGGTCCTCAAAATCTGATTTTGACGCACTGCAGCGTTAAGGACAGATCCACAAATACTGTTTTTGCCGTACGGATAGGAATGCCTGATCTTTTAGATGGGAAAATTAAAGGCGTAAGAGCGATATTCTGCATTATATCACGGTAAATCTGACATTCAGAGCATGACCTGGAGCATACGGAGGTGTAGTTGAGGACATTCCTGGTGTCATTTCCTTCCTCGCCTATAACTTTGTGTGTACGACTCCTGTGTTCGGTGTCACAGTGTGGTCCGTGCCTGTGGCCAGGCTGTGCTAGATGGCACTGTAGAAGCCATTTGTCCTGCAGGTTCCAGATGTGGGGCAGCTCTGTTCTTGTCCTGACTTGTCTTCCTGACGTCAGGAGTGCGGGCTGCAGCAAAACCAATGTGGTTTGGATGTGCTGGTCTCTGCACAGGGATGCATGGAAATTGCAGTCGGTCTGAGGGCTCATTCTGGGCTTCCGGATCCATCAGATACCACCGAGTGGCACCTGGGAATCCCAAACAATGGGCAGGTTTGTGTCTTTCTGCCTGGAATTGTGTGGGTGTGAAAAGGGACATCTGGGAAAGTCTAACATTGTAGCCTTACTATAAAAAGGAGGAGGTATTTTGCAGCTCAGGTGGGAGTTGAGCACCTCTTTTGGACTCTTGCCTTAGAGATTTCCCTTTTTCACTCCATCCCATGGAGAGAAAAGCGGATGGGATGATTATATTTAACGTGGAGCTTCCCAGGGGCATCAGACTGTGCTGCTGTGCAGCTGCAGTTACTTAAGATGTTGTTGGGGTTCTCTGCTGAGAAGATCCTTGGCTGTTCCTTCCTGATCCATGTGGCTGAAAATTGGATGAGTTCAAGCTTAATGGTGTGGGAATGTTCCGACAGCCGGTTATCGTAGCTGGAGCACCCAACCGCTTGAGCTGGAGCGCTGGTGCTGCCCAGTGGTGCTCTGGGTGGGTCGAAACCTTGGAAGGAGTAGTGAAAACTAGGAAATCATTGAGAGACAATTAAAATTTCCCTGCTTGTTTGGTCACATAGCCATAACTCAAGGGAGTTTTTTATTCATTGAGCAGCCTGAATCAAGCTGCTTTGTGATCTTTGAGAACTTGGATTCTTCTTTTGGGGAAATATTGAGCTAAATGGTCTGTATTTCTTCAGGAAAGTCCCCCAAAATCAGCTCATTCTGCAGGAGCACTCGGTTCTAATTAGAATAACCCTTTGTCCTGGCCTTTGTACGGAGAGCCCGAGGCACAGGGGTTTCCAGAGAGGTTTTATACTTGTGATTAAAACCTTAAGAATCAGTATTGGTAAATAATTGCTGTTCTGAAGCTGGCAGAGCACACCAGTAACTGTGTGCGAGCAATATCGGTGTGAAAAGGGTCGTCCTGCGTACCACACGCTAATGAAATCTATTTTGGAAGAGTGGGTAAGGAATGGGGCATCTTGTAAACTGGGTCAATAAATGGAAGCGCTTCGGAATGACCCCCTTTTTCCAGGGGTGTGAAATTCCACTTTAAACACTGACTCTGCAGTTAAAGTTCTGATGCAGAAGAGCGTGTTGTGCTTTTTAACTTCCAAGAAAAATACTGCCGTTGCCTTTGTTCACCTGCAGGTGCTCCACAGCTTTTTTTTTTTTGTCTACATTAATGTGTTTTTATTCCCGATTCTGTAGCGTCGTTGTTCTGTTGGGGACTTTTACAGCGGTTGGAGTAGCAAAGCAGCAAGATTATGCTGAAAATTCCCTTCAGGACCTGCTCAAAGTCTGCTGAAACTGAAATCCATCACCGAGAAAAGCCTGCACACGCTTTCAGGCTTATTGTAATGGGGAGGAAATTCGTAGTTTCTTATTAACAAAAAGCCTTGCTAGGGTAGCGTGGGGGTTGGAGACGGCCACAAACAGCAGAGAAGCTCTGTTACAAACTAAATAGCCGATGTTTGTTTTGCTTTCTCATTTGGAAACTCCTAGGTTGGAAGTTTTGGTGTGCTGTCAGATCTTATATTCTGATGAAATACAATTTTGCACGTAAGCAGCTGGGCTCGTAGCACGCTTATGCCTATTAAACAAATTCTGAGCAGTCACCCCTTTAATTTCTGTACATTTATTGTGGATTAGTTGTGAGTGCTGAGTTGCAGCTCGGCTCCAGCACTGCCACAGGATTGTCCTCAATGTGCATGCGTTCCCTTCATGACCTCTGACACTTCCCTCTCACAAAAGTTTAGAATAAAATAAAAGAAGCTGGAAGGTCAGGCCGGGAAGAACTTCTGCTCCCTTCTCACTTCCCCTTCCCCAGGATGTGTGCAAGCAGACTGTCCCGTTGCTGGCTTGGCAAAGTCAGGTGACACCCTTTCTGCTTCCTCCTAGAAGCAAAGACCATGTAAAATGAAATTTTCATTGCTTTTTTTTTTTTTCCTCTCATCCTTTCTGTTCTTGGATAAACAGGAGATGGTGAATGGTGGTTCCTGCTGACCTGCTAAGAGCTGTGCTTCCACAACGCACGTGGCATGGAGAGCAGTTGAGAACTGCTCCTTCCTTGGGTGAGACAAGAGGTGCTCCCTGAGGGCTCTGACTTAAAGTCATGGAATCACTGAGGTTGGAAAAGATCTCTAAGCTCATCCAGTCCAACCGTCAGGCCAAGCCCACCGTGCCTGCTGAACCATAGAATCATAGAAGGGTTTGGGTTGGAAGGGACCTTAAAGATCATCCAGTTTCAACCCCCTGCCATGGGCAGGGACACCTAATGCTTTTTGAACCCCTCCAGGGATGGAGAACCCCCCACTGCCCTGGAAAGCCTCTTCCAATGCTTCACTGCTCTTTCAGCAAAGATATTTGTTCCTAATATCCACTCTAAACCTCCCCTGGTGCAACTCAAGCCCGTTTTTTCTCATCCTATTGCTTGTTATGTGGGAGAACAGGGAGAGTTTGCATAGCTAACGAATGTTTCATAGTTTACAGAATCATAAAGATTTGCTCCCTGCTCAGGGGAACCAGCAAGGGCACCGGCTGTAGCGCAACATCCCCACTGCGTCTGCAGAACTGGGCAGTAGGCAGTGAACACGCAGGGCTGGCAAAGGGGAGCTGGAACAATGAGGAATCCTTGCTGTCCTGATTTTGCTGAGTAAGTTGAACCAGTCCCTTAGGCTCCCTGCGCCTTGTCTGTGGTGGCCTCAGCCTGGTGTGGCTGTCCTGCCTTGGCTTCTCTGCAGCGAAATGGGGGGGGAATGTTCTGATGGGAAGAACAGGGCTTGGTAACCTGGATAAAAGCGGCCTGGAATGTCTGATGGTGTCCATCCTAAAGCTGTGGGCTGCTTCTCATCTCGGTCTCCGACTGCTCCTATGGGGCTGAGGGGGGTTTGTGAGTAGCGGGGTGTGAGGTGGTGTGTGGAGATGAATTTCTAGATGACAAATGAGCAGTAAAGCTGAGCATAGGAAGTTCAGAACCGCCTGATGCTGCCTTCTGCCCCTCCCCGAGCTGCTGACTGGTTGAGGGATCTCTGGTCAGGTGAGGTCATTCCTTGTAGCTGCCCAGTGATGGGAGACTCAGGAGGAGACTCCAAAGATGGGGCAGCAGCTCCTTCCCAAGTGATGCTGCAGCGCAGGGCATGGCTGTGCTGTGCTGTGTGCAGCAGCCTGGAGAAGGAAAGGCTCCAGAGAGACCTCAGAGCAGCCTCCAGCACTGAAAGGGGGGCAGTTCGCTGTCCGACAGGGAAGGAGCTGCAGGGCAGGACTCCCCCACCTCCTTCTTCCCTTCCTTCCCCTGGGGGGAAAACGAGCTGGGCTGTTCCAGGCTGGGGTAATGCAGGGACGCAGCTCCTGCTGAGGAAATGCTCTGATCTCCGTTTCTTAACATGGGAGTGGCTGCTGGTAGTTTATTTTTTTTTCTTAAATCTATGTTAAAAGGCCCTGGAGGCCTTGTTTTATCTTCCTGACCATCAAGGTGACCAGCTGGGGAGGTGAGGAACCGCTGCCATGTCGCCCTGCTGAGGCTTCTGCTTTCCTTTAAGCCGAATGCTTCCATCTCTTGTATTTCACCACACCTCAAACTGGTTCCCCCACTGCTGCGCGGCCCCTTGACACTCCAGCTGGTGCCAAAGGCAGCAGCCAGACCTGCCCTGGGCTGGGACGAGTTAATCCAGTCTGAGGTACTGAGAGGAAGGTGTTCCTGTAGGTGCTGACTCTCCTAAATCCTTCAAACATGATGCTTTTCTGCTTGTCCCACTCTCATTCCCCTCACCTGTCTCATCTGCTGCCTGGCCCTGCAGCTCCAGTCTCGTAACTGCTTTATTTCAAGACCAAGGATGCCAAGGTTTCCTTAGCAATGTATTTTCCTTGCCCTGATCAGGGAAGATGCTGGATCCCCTGGGGCTGCCAACTGAAGGGCAGGTGCCCGTTCACCTCTGCTGGAGAGCTCTGGTTAGAGCAGCAGCAACTTCTGAGAAGGGGGGAAATGACAGAGGTGTTTAATAACACTGAGCGGGCTTCCAATAGTGAAAGCTGCTCCAGGAAAGCTGGGGAAGGACTTTCTACAAGGGCCTGGAGTGACAGGATGAGGGGGAACAGCTTTAAATGGGAAAAGGGAAGATTTAAATTGACATTAGGAAGAAATTCTTCATGATTAGGATGGGGAGGCCCTGGCCCAGGGTGCCCAGAGCAGTGGTGGCTGCCCCATCCCTGGAGGGGTTCCAGGCCAGGTTGGATGGGGCTTGGAGCCCCCTGATCCGGTGGGAGGTGTCCCTGCCCATGGCAGGGGGTGGAAATGGTTGGGCTTTGAGGTCCCATTCCAGGATTGTAACACGGCACATTTCATCTCGAGTGCTCAGTAAGGAGCTGGCAGCGTTTGGTGTTGGGCAGCTGTAGGAGCAGCCACCATCACCAGACCTGTTTCGTGAGCCTTACTCGGAGCTGTGGTGACATCCTTTTGCTTAAAGCATCCGAGTGCGGTGTCTGAGAACTTGCAGCTCCCCTAGTTACTCCAATTCAAACTTCCCAAATGTGTTCGCTACTGTTTGCTGTTGTTTAGTTGGATTTTTGTTGTCTTCCCCTCCCCTCCCCTCTTGCTTCTACTGTGATTCCTGTAACCATGTAAAGCCTTTACTGTCACCATTCTTAAATTATGTAAAGAATAAAGAGCAGGAGGGGCTGCAGGTCTTTGTTGCAGAGACAATTAATGCTCACTAAGAGTGGAATTAGACCCCAATTGGAGTTTCCCTTTGCTCTGTTACTAGAAGAGGATTAATAAAAGAAATAGGAGTTTAGAGAATTTACCTGCAGGAAGTTACATTATTGAAGATCTGGAAGGAGACAAACGCTGCATTGAAAGAGCCTCTTCCTCCTGACCTTGTAGCCCCTAAGAAAAAGGGCCAGGGCAAGCCTCCTCCTTCCTGGTGCCCTCGCAACTCAGGAGAGCTGAGCCTGATGGGATCTTTCTTTCTTGTGCCACCTTTTGGCTGCCGTTGCAGATGACATTTGGCGAGGCAGCGCTGGTTGGACTGGATGATCTTAGAGGTCTTGTCCAACCTTAATGATTCTATGATGTCAAGAAAGCCCAAGAGTCACGTTGTAGCCAAGTTTGACGCCTATTTCCTGACCACTTCTTAAACAACTAAATTTAACCAGCAGGCTATTGCTCGGTCCAGTGTCACTGTAACGGCAGCCTCGCTTGTGTCTCACCTGCGCAACGAGCGTCACTAAACACGACGAAACAGAAAACCTCAGTGCTCTGAGAAGAACCAGCTTGACTTTACCCAAAGGACTGCTGCTGTTACTGCCTTTACCAGCTGCGTTCTTGGAAAGCAGCGCGCCCAAAGCTGCAGCAGCACAAACTTTTGTGTTCAATACTCTTTTAATTAAGAAATTAATCACCAGAGGAAGAACAGAGAACACAGTGTGTGACAAACACTGTGTTAACGGCGCTTTCTGGTACAAATATGATTTACAGCATTATGTTACATGTTCGTCTCTGCCCGTGAGCCGGGGCGTGCAAAACCGTTCTGCAGATTCAGCCTCATCACAGACCACACCTCGCCTGGTGCATGCACCACCGTAAGCACCACCAGCCAACTGGATTTGTTGATGCATTCGGAATTCACTTCAGTCACAGTGCACGTTCTTAGATTAAAGCCGATCTCTAAATTCCCCTGTTGTAAAATAACTCTGTTTCTTCTGTACATGACACGATCTCCGGTTCAAGGTCTGCTCGTTTGATCTGAAATGTATAAAAAAAAAAAAAAGGGAATCGACACCCCTGGACCCTGGGATCTGTCAAGTCCTCTTTGCTGCACTGAACTTTGCACACTGAAATGCTGTATTCAGAAGCGAGACTGATGGGATTTGGGGTTCTCTGTTTGTTGGGGTATTTTTTTGCTCAGGGGCTTTATTCTCTGCTTCTCTGACATTTTCCAAATGCAGATAAGGGAAGAAATATGTTTTATTTAAAACGAGAGGTACTAAACAGAGCATTGGTGGTGTTTTGCCTTTCGCTGTACCTGGGTGACTCATCCAGGAGCGTTTCTGCTCTGGGCCGAGCCCTTGGGAAGCATAAAGGGAAGCAACCAGTCCTGCTCTCAGTATTTAATTTCTCACAAGTCCCCTCTATGCAAGGGGAAAGACATCTAAAGAGATGACAGTGCCAGAAATTTGAGGCAAATAAAAGAAACCACTGAAAATTGCAGTTGTCTGTGATTTTTTTTTTTTTGAGAATATTCACATGGGGCTGATAAGGGGGAATAAATAAATGCAGAAAGGAGCCTTGGGCTCCTCCCTCACTCGGCCCAGGGTTCAAGGGCCACACATTCCATTTAAAACCCGCCACGAAGGTGAGCATTCACAGGGAACGGCTCACACTTCCCAGTACTGTAAGGTGGGGTTAAGGGACGTCGTGTGTGAATTGGTTTTACCTCTCCGATGAGCTCATCCTCACCTACATCCTCCAGCGGGGCTGAAAACAGCGCTGGAAGAGCCTTGGTTTTGAACTTTAACACAGCTCTCCTGACCTTGCTCGCTTCAGACAGTTGTGAAAATCTGATTAATCCACATTGAAATGTGTAAATATAAATAACAAGTGATGCAACTTGGACCTAGGAGTCCTGTCAGCCTCAGCCTCGTACCTGGGCCACCCCAAGCAGCCCAGTTTAGGTGCACAATCCAATCTCTGCTGCCCCAATTGAGGTGCAAAACCACATTAATCCTGCTGATACGTTTATGCGGCCTTAGGACTGATGGCCATAGTTCTGAAATGTCTGTTTAATATAACAACAGTCTTAAATCAGTCCCTGTGTAAAGACTCACCTCCCCACACTGCGGGAACACACTAAGTGAGACCGGTAGCATCCCTGCTAGTACTGATGTAACCAAAAGCATCCTCACAGCAGCCAAAGAACGCGGAGTTTTCACAAGTTTTGCTCTGTCCAAGAAAGTGAAAAGTTGCAGTATGGGCTCAAAAAGTAAACTGACAGAGATACAAAGAGCATTAGCTGTTATTTAAGTGCACTGGAATCAGCAATAACCCAGGCTTACAAATCCTAAAGGTGGTTCCTTACTTCATTCTCTGTGTTCTCACTCCTGACTTCCTGGTCTTTCCCTCTGTTGTGGATTTAGCTGCAGCACTTTCCAAGCCCAGATTGCAAATATGAGATGAAGAAAACAAGCAGCAAGATCCAAGTGACCAAAGAAGAGAAGATGCATCGGCGCTTGAAAGTGTCTTAGTTCTTTGAACTAAGATTTTTCTTGCATTACCTTTCAGATTTAGCTCCTCTTGGCAGCCCTACTTTGCCTTCTGCAGAAGTTTATTGCTTTATATAAACATATATATATATATATAATTTCATCATACACCTGCATTTATGTCTTCTGGTAACAGAAGTCCCTTAAGGTAATAAAGGGGACAGGGAAATGATTTAGGGAATACCAAATTCCGACACAGACGGCCCCTACTCGTATTGTTTCCATGATGTAGATGATCCCTAGCTGTATTGTTTCCATGACACAGAGGGTCCCTACCTGTAAAAGCTCAGGGCAGGTTAAGAATCCTCTGTTAAAGCACACAATTTATTCTCGTGATATGGGGTTTCTAAATGTTGCAAAAGCAAGAACGTGTTTTACAACACAGCAAACTATTTAGAAGTTGGGATCCAATTTCAGTTGCAAATTCAAGTGCATTATTATCTCCTCAGAAGTAACAAATCTAAGCCAAGTGTTGTGAACAACCTTGACCCCAGACACTGGGACTCCGGTCCCAGCTGGGGAACCGAGGTGCTGGAAAAGAGCCTGCCAAGAGAGCACACACGTGCTTCCTGCACGGGAGAAGAGAGGAAATCCCCATTGCTTTATACCACCCCCTGCAAACCCTCAGAGTTCATATTCTATTAATTGATATAAGGAAGGAAACCACAGTAACCAAACAGAAACTTCTCAAATAATCATTGCTACCAAGGTGAGTAATAAGCATAAAATTAAAAAAAAAAATGGGCAAGTGGTAGCAGCCAGAGGATAAAAAGTAGAATATCAGGCACCCCAGCCCTTCTGCAGAGCCTCCTACCTCTGCACAAAGTGTGTCAGCACAGGTGGCAGGAAGAACGTGGTCCCAAACAAGAGTCCTCTGGAAAACGCTGTTTCTTTAACGGCCTCCAGGGAGGGAAAATAAACTTTGTTAGTTGTTAAAGCAGTGCTGGACGCAGGTCACAGGTCTGTGAGCACAGTTTTGTCTTGTACTCTGGAGTTTCGAGCAGCAATAAATGAGGGATAAAAACATTTGTTGGAGGAACTCTTTCTCAAATGGAAACTAAACTCTTACAAGTGGCAGAGACTCCACTTGTGACTGAGAAACTCCTTAAAGGAGGGTGATGGTCCCAATGCCATAGCGAGTTTTCCTACCACAACAATCATTTTGCTGGAACTTGGTGGTTTGTAAGTTCCAGTTCTAACTCCTGGGCATCCCAGCTATCCCGTGTCAAATGTGAAGCTCTCTCTCCAGCTGCCCACAAGTTTTTACGTTCATGTGGTTGCTTCCTCCCCTCTAGACAGCAGCATGGAAAGGCAGGGTCGCTGACAGCATATAAAATACGACTCCTTGCTCCAGTTCCTATGCCAGGCTCCGTGGTGGATGTGGATGAGCAAGGCAAGGAGCACCCAGCCTGGTCAGCAACTGGAGCCCAAGGATAAAATGCAGACCAGGGCATCACCCTTTGGGAGGCAGAGCCTTTAGATAACATTCCCCCTACAGAAGGTGCACGTGATATGGACCTTTTCTCTGAGATGACCCAACAGAAGAAGGTCCAAGAGTCTAGTCTCCTTCTGAGGTGACCAGGGAAAGCAGAAACACCTGCGCTAGCGTCACTGTGGCTCAACTCTGGCACTCAGTGTATGGGTCTGCCAACCCTTGAGGACACAAGGGTGGTGGAACCTGGTTCCAGAGACCCAGCCCAAGCCTACCCAAAGATTCCCCATCTGATCCAGGATTCCTCGTTTTAATATATCCCATTCTATGCACTCTCAGCATCATATTCAGCTCTTAGCATGGAACGAAAGGCAAACCAAGAGGCCTCCACCGCCTCGCCTACCTTCTCACCAGCCTTCCGTGACACTCCTACAACCTTGCCATTCCTGTCCATCACTTCGATTCCATGCACAAATTCTGGGCTTCTCACCACCATCACAGTAAACGTGCTTGTCAAGCCTGCAGAGTTAAAGAGGATTTGGCTTTAAGAGATCCAAAAGGACTCTCTCAGTAGTAACATCCATAATTGTCCACGCAGTTAGGAATCTATCTGGTTTTCTCCTCTCTTCTAGGCGTAACAAGGCACAGTCTGGCAAACCAATCTTGTTTGAAATGGTAAAATTCCTTTTTCATTAGTTTCTTGCAGAGCTGTCCAATCACAGAACCACAGAATGATCTGAGTTGGAAGGGACCCACAGGGACCACTGAGTTCAACCCCTGTCCCTGCACAGGACACCCCAACATTCACACCGTGGGGCTGAGGGCATTGGCCAAAGCCTTCTGGAATCTTGTCAGGCTGTGACTGCTTCCCTGGGAGCTGTTCCAGTGCTCCACCACCCTCTGGGGGGAAGAACCTTTCCTTAATGTCCAACCTAACCCTCCCCTGGCATCTTCCTGCCATTCCCTTCGGTCCTGCCATTGGTCAGAGAGAAGAGATCAGCGCCTGCTGCCCAGAAGCAGGTTGGCTTTCAGGGCTGTGAGCGCACGCTGTGGCATAACTGGATCTCTTTGGAGAAACAGTAGCACGTCACGTACACAAAGGTCAGAGGAGCACTCCGCTGCTCTAGGACTGCAAACCAGCGAGCATCGAGGTCAGCTACACTGACCAATACGTGGTAACTCCCACACCGGAAGGGCAGTCAGAAAAGGAGGCTGGGAAACAGTCAGACCACATCTGGGCGAGGGCAAGAAAGCTCTACAGTCAGACGGGGGCAGCAAACGGCCCTCAGAGCGGCTGCACAGTGCACGGTTCCCCTGTACTCACCGAGGAGAGGAGCAGGCAGGAGATTTCTGACCACCAGTTGCGTTAACGAACTCTTCGACAAGTATCGATTCATGAAGACAAGAGGAAGAGCCTGAGGCATTGGGAGGAAACAGGCATCTTTTATTAAAAACTGTGCAGAATTTCAGTGTGTGCCACTAAATCTGCATAGTTACCATCTATAAAAATAAGCAAATGCATTTGTTTAACATCCCAACAAAATACAGATGTTCTCCAGTTCATGAAGATATTTGTAATCACTTTTTTTAGATAAGAATACAAAATATTATGATAAAAAAGCATTAAATATTATTCTGTATAGGATAATAGAAGTATGAATACAAAGAAAAAGGAAAACAATTGCCCCTGACTATTGCTTGGACATCTGTGCAGCTGCCTGGTGACACACACTGCTCTCCCCTGAAACAGGACACCTGGAGCACCAGTGCATTTGTTCCCGGTTCTCGGCAGTCTCTATATTCCCACAACATACTGGCAGGAAATCTCACTTAGGAATAAACAGCCAGGACACCAGAGCTCAGAGTGTCCCAAAGAGGAGGAACTCTCACATTCACCCATGGGCTCAGCTGCCTCCTCAGAGCTCTGTAAAGCCCTGAGTGCTGCTGGCCCAGCTGCTTTGCTGAGTGGACAGAGGTGAAAAGCAGGAGCAGCCTCAATTTTCTGCCAGGACTTCTAAAAACCACTGTTTAGTGAAGAGAGCGAGGAAATGCTTTATAGGCACCTCCATAGCTGCAATGAGCATCATGAGGACACCAGAGCTCATTCTGACGTAGCAAACGCCAGGAAGCACAAATTCCTCTTCCAGCAGAGCACAGAGCGAGCCCTCAGCCGGAAGGCTCATTATCCTGCATCCAGCGCAGTATTTTCACACCTATGCTGCTTCTGCGAGCTGAGCTAACACCATCCAGTACAGATGCCTGCAGATTTCACCCCTTTTTTAGACCTAGACAGACTCCTCCACAGCATCACATCAAAAAATCAACTACAGAAACCCAGTGAGTCATTCTGTGTTTGAAACCCTGGCCATTGCCTCTTACCACCCATTCTCCAAGCTTGCAGAATAACAATGAAAAGGACAGACAAGGAAGCACCAGAGAAAGCCAAGTGAGGTACCGGCTGACACATCATCAGGAAAATTCTTATTCTCAACAGTTTTGGGGCAAGACAGCAGAGCAGAGCATTAAAGCAGAGTCCTGAAGGACATCTGTCAGTGTGATTATCCCAGCACCTCCTCCTTCTCAAGAGAGCTTATAAGGAAAGCCATCACGGAGCGAATACATACACCAACACACGCTGCGTAAGAAACGGCTCCCAGGCTGTAGTAGATCTGCTTTTCCTGAATCGAGTACTCCTAAGGAGGACAAGGAAACACACTCCATAAGTCTGCTCGTAAAAACCCTTGCAAATCACATTCAGAACAGCCTTGTATATCTAAGATGGTTTCAAAAATAAAAAACAACACATACTTCAGCCTTTGTGGTTCCATTTCCATTAAACAGGGTGAATCCTGTGGTGTACGTGTGAAACACGAACTACAGGAAGGAGAGATGAAAACCACAAATGAATCTGGGATCAGGACTAGAGGACTTGTAAATGGAGAAAGGAAGAGGTAATTACCTGAGAAAAAAAAGTTGCCTTTGCCTGGAGCTGAAGAGATGAAACAATAACCTAAGAGGAAACAATTAGATGTGATGAGTCAAGAAGGTTTTGGTGAGCAGTGGCGGACGAGGGCACGAGGAGAACTGCTGTTACTGTTTGCAGCAGCACCAAGGGCTGCAGTCGGCATCGCTTGTCGTGATTCTTGGCTAACACAGCTCCTTGCCACAGGTGTGACACACTGACTTTTTCTATCCAATATAAAACACAGAGAATCATGGAATGGTTTGGGTTGGAAGGGACCTCAAAGCCCACCCAGTGCCACCCCCTGCCATGGGCAGGGACACCTCCCACTGGGTCAGGGGGCTCCAAGCCCCATCCAACCTGGCCTGGAACACCTCCAGGGATGGGGCAGCCACCACTGCTCTGGGCACCCTGGGCCAGGGTCTCCCCACCCTCACAGCAAAACATTTCTGCCTAAAATCTCATCTCAATCTCTCCTCTTTCAGCTTAAATAGAGACACAGTGATTAAAACACTACGTGCAAGAATATTTGGGCAAAGATGCTTTCTTAACCAAAACAAAAAATGCATTTGTACCTGTGAAGCTCAAACAGATGTAAATAAAACAACTGAGATAAGAAAAATGTAAATAAAGTAGTGAATGAGAAGGGGTCAGATTAGTTTGGCTAGTAGGGATATAAATACTAAATTTACCTGATACTAAATATTCTAAGATTGACTTCTCAACTCAGACAGTGAATGAATTCAGTTTTAATGAATCACAGCCTTTCTTGAGGTCTGGCCTACCAGGTGTGGAGCAGTTTTAAAGTACAGAGTCAATCAAGACAAGGCAAATACTGAGTAAGAGAAAGGCGAACAGGCTCTCTGAACACTGCTAAAGGAAGCCAGTTAACAGGTTTGGCCTTCCAATGTGATTGCCTAAGGCATAATGTCTTGATTACTCAGCAGTTCCCATTAAACAGATGTCTTTTTAAAAGCTTGTGCTGGAAATACAACTAGGAAGCATAATACCTTTTATCCCCTCCCTCCAACCCCTGGCTTTGGGAAAACATAAGCCCTGTAGCAGGCCAGCATTTCCAATGCTTACTCACCAACGGAAGAGATATGGGCAGGAAGGCTAAAAGGAAAAAAAACTTCACTTCAGTAAAAAAGAACTGCCGAGTCCAGATCTTGAGCTTCCCCTCTTGGGTTTCAGCTCTAAGTAAAACACTGCCCACAAAAAAACCCACCATCACATAGAATCACAGAATGGTTTGGGTTGGAAGGGACCTCAAAGCCCACCCAGTGCCACCCCCTGCCATGGGCAGGGACACCTCCCACTGGGTCAGGGGGCTCCAAGCCCCATCCAACCTGGCCTGGAACACCTCCAGGGATGGGGCAGCCACCACTGCTCTGGGCAACCTGGGCCAGGGCCTCCAATCTATGTCCAATCTAAATTTTCCCCCTTCCAGCTTAAAGCCGTTCCCCCTCGTCCTATCATTCCAGGCCTTTATAAAAGACTCCTCCCTAGCTTTCCTGTAGCCCCTTCAGGTACCGGAAGGCCACTATAAGGGTGACAAAGGGGACATTTAAGATTGGTTTCCAAGGGAGGTTTAAGCAGACCTGCAACATTAAGCCCAGTGGGGAGGGCTCATCCTATCACTACAAGCCCTTGTAAAAAGTCCCTCCCCAGTCCATCACCATGGACTTCCAACTGTAACTATTCTCATTCAAGAATGCAGAATACTGATGGCCAAAAGAAGCCTTGTGAACTTCACTAAACATGACTACATAACTGAGTTTTGATCAGAAATCACTTCTCCTCATTCTATTCAAAATGAGACCAGTGGCAACAAAGGCTGTTGCAGCTGCACGTGGATACGCGAGGTATGGCTACACCAAATTAACAACCTCTGCTGTCTGGGCCACCAAAAAATCACCCCAAGCAGACTTTATCTGCCACCACAGCAAGTAAATTCACACAGGAGCCACATTCCTCAAGTTAAAACTTAGCCTGCTGTTTTACATGGGGAGAGATTTGAGAACTCAGTCTGGGGTGACAAAAAAAACCAGGGACCATTCAGGCTGTTTCCTCTCAGCTGAGTGGATGAACTGGGGGAAAATTTCCTCAGGAGGGCCACAGGAATAAATCAATCTTCAACACACGTGACAAGGCAAGCAACAGAAGTAGGAGTCTACATGTCTTCCTACACGGAGGAGAGCATCCCTGTCGTGTCCCCGTGGCTTTTTACCGTGAGCTGTTCCCCTTTGGTGCTTCAGTCACACAAAACTTCCCTTAAGGGAACTTACCTGGAGGCCTGAACAAAACAGGAATTGTCTTGCCTGTATCAGGGTGTACACTGGACTGCAAAGGAAAAACAGTCACATCAGCCTACTTTTGCCATGCTTCAACAAGAAAGGAAAATAAAAGAGATTTCTAAATATTTTGTAACTTACCAGGCTTAGCAGGAAGGCTTTTCTTGTCTAAACAGTTTGAAAATCAGGTTAGTAATCATGTTTCAGAAGACTGAGTGAAACATTCTTTCCAAATGTGTTACAGCTCTTCTTTCCAATAACTCACTTGTATAAAGAATGCAATTGATGCATGCACCCCTTAATTTTTTCTTCATATCCTCCTCGAATATATCTTGCTCCCATCCCACGTGTATTACAGCGCCAGAGTCCACATTATGGCAGAACAGAAAGTGAATTTTAAGCAGTTAAGCTGGTAGGTATTTTAAAACAGAGAACAACAATTCTTAAATGCGGCTTAAAGCTCAACCGCTTACGTTAAGACTTCAGCTTTTCTGGAATCCCAGCAGTTTGTGTTCTCCTTGGACACAGAAAGCACCAGATACCACATGGGAAGAGCCAAGCCCACAGTGAATGACAAGAAAGACTCCTACAAGGCAAGGGCTCAGCACTACTTCCCGGCCATTCCATGAGCAGGTTTTCCACACAAAGCACTGCTGCTGCTCCATTTATGAGATGTGAAACCAAACCAACTTGTCCTCTATGCGATAAATGAGCTCAGTGAGCATTTTACATATTTATCACCTTCCTACACCATCCCAGCTGAGGACAGGCAGGCTTAAAGCACTGATTCCTGGAGTGATCTGAGAGCATTTTTTAACCTCAGCCATAGGATACACAACCTAGTGTTCTACAGAATGATCATAATGCAATCTGGCATCAGTGGTCACCCAAAGAGATTCCTAACAGATTAGAAAAACCTCTGTAACAGCCAGGTTTTCCTATGTTATCCCTTGTAGCTGAATCTCAGTATTCTCTCTGCTACATCTTATATTAATATCAGCTACTTCAGCTGTGAAAAAAACACACCTCTACTTTCTACAAACTGTGCTCCAAAATACCTCATTGTTCTGTATGGGCTCACTTAGCGTCTTTCCGCTGTTCCGTAACAACAATGTGGTCCTTCTTATTTCATCCTGTATTTGAGAAAAGAATAAACCAATCAGCAAAAAAGTCACTCAGTTTTCAATAGTCGACAGTACAACAAACATTAAATAACAGACATCAAATACAAATGTCAAGCTAAGGTACTTGTCCTTCACCAAAGCAGTTCCAGCAAGGACACACCTCAACACTCAAATAATCCACAGTCAGAAAAATGTTTTGATTATTCAGGTCTCTTGGTCCTTTTAAGTATCAATCCTTCAGCTCAGTGCATAAATGCACCTGAACTTCAAGCATGTGATCCAGTCCAATCATCAGCCCAACTCTACCATGCCCACTAAACCACGTCCCAAAGAGCCAAGTCTACACGGTTTTTGAACACCTCCAGGAACAGAGACTCCCCCACTGCCCTGGGCAGCCTCTGCCAGAGCTTCACCACTGTCAGTGAAGGCATTTTTCCTGATATCCAGTCTAAACCTTCCCTGGCACAACCCTTCCCCCTCATCCCATCCCTGCACTCCCTGATCCAGAGCCCCTCCCCAGCTTTCCTGGAGCCCCTTTCAGTACTGGGAGGCTGCTCTAAGGTCTCCCCAGAGCCTTCTCCTCTCCAGGCTGAACAACCCCAACTCTCCCAGCCTGGCCTTGTGCAGCTTTTTATTGGAGATATGATGAGGGGGAACGATTTTAAGCAGAAAGGGGAGAGAATGAGGCGAGGCCTTAGGGAGAAATGTTTTGCTGTGAGGGTGGGGAGGCCCTGGCCCAGGGTGCCCAGAGCAGCGGTGGCTGCCCCATCCCTGGAGGTGTTCCAGGCCAGGTTGGATGGGGCTTGGAGCCCCCTGACCCAGTGGGAGGTGTCCCTGCCCATGGCAGGGGGTGGCACTGGATGGACTTTGACGTCCCTTCCAGCCTAAACCATTCTATGATTCTACATTTCTATAATCTCTGTGTATTCCATATTCCCCAAGACTGCTGTGCATACACCCCCACACCCCCGGCTCTCCCCGAGGGGCGCGGGGTTCACGCGGTCCCCAGGGCCCGGGGGTCCCCTCTGTCCCCACTCCCGCTGCCCCCAACACTCACTGCGGGTCTGAGCAGCAGCAGCGGGTCCAGGGCTTCTGCCCAGAGCAGGAACCGCTGGAAGAAAGACTGAGAGAGAGGGCTTTCAGCCCGGGGAGCGCTACCCCGGCGTTATCCCACTATCCCGGGTCCATCCCGTTATTGCGTCCCCTCCCTAACCCCCGACCTGCCCCTCCCCAGCCCCCGACCTGCCCCTCCGCCCGGCACAGCCACAGCGCGGAGTCCATGGGGCCGGAATCGCGGGATGGGGGACGGTGCAGCCGCTGCACCTCCGGGCGGGAACCGGGGCGGCAACGGGGGTTCCGGGTGGGGGGGGGAGGGGAGAGATGAGGGGAGAGAGGGAGGAAGGGAAGGGAGGGAAGAAGAGGGGGAGGAAGGAATCAAGCATGGCTCAGCTCTGGCGTGGCAGCAGGAGCAGGTCGTCCCCCTGCACTCGGCGCTGGGGAAGCCCCACCTCGAATCCTGGGGTCAGTTTTGGGCTCCTCACTACAACAAAACCTGGAGGTGCTGGAACGCGTCCAGAGAAGGGAGCGGAGCCGGGGAAGGGGCTGGTGCCCAGGGGTTCTGGGAGCGGCTGAGGGCCCTGGGGCTGTTTAGCCTGGAGAAGAGGAGGCTGAGGGGAGACCTCTTGGCTCTGCAGCTCCTGGAAAGGAGGTTGTGGTGAGGTGGGTGCTGGGCTCTGCTCCCAAGGAACAAGTGAGGAAATGGCCTCAAGTTGCATCAGGGGAGGTTTAGGTTGGATATTAGGAAAAATGTCTTTACTGACAGTGGTGAAGCCCTGGCAGAGGCTGCCCAGGCAGTGGTGGGGTCCCCATCCCTGCAGGGGTTCAAAAGGCGTGTGGCCATGGCACTTTCAGCACATGGTTTGGCAGGCACGGTGGGTTCCAGCTGGCATGGGACTAGATGAGCTTAGAGGTCTTTTCCAACCTCAGTGATTCTATAAAAACAGAACTAAACCAAAAGAGATTTGCAAGTACTGAAATCAGGGGCATCTCCAGGCACTGCACAGCATCAGGGTCGGTTTTTCATCCTTCCACCTACACTGCAGCATCAGTGCCTGTTACAAAGCTGATGGAGGAGACAGCAGCCCTTTGCCAAGGTGATCCCTTGACCTGCTGTGTAAATCCTTTCCCCTGCTCACAAGAAGGTGAAGATCACAAACCGGTTGGGTGCCGTGTTGATTTACCCACCCACGACCTGCTCACCTCGCACAGTGCCAGCCGCTCACTGCTGGCTGTGTACAAACATAGAGAAGATCATTTCTAATGCAATGCAACTCATCCAACTTCTTCAAAATAAAGAAACGGGCATCCCTGGGGACAAAGTGAAAGAAAAGCAAAGCGACACACCAGCTGCTGGTCAGCTAAGGTTTATTATAACTAGAGATAGGCTACATTGTTTGAATTCAAGCAGCACAACATTTCACCTTGAAGTTTTTTCCTGGAGACACATTCAATCAAGCAATGCTTTAAATGGTGGAAGACTGTCATTAACCTCCAGCAAGTACATTATTTGGGTTCAAATTTATCATCTCTTCAGCAGAATGCGTGTTCCTCATGGGTTAATGCTCCTGCGAGTTGCACTGCATCTCTGTATGCAGGATGAAAATGGCACGTATTTACTATTTACATTCATTGAGAGTTGAGTGCACTTAAACACAGAAATAGGGGGATTTTGTTATATTTACCTCTTCCTCTGCAAAATTAAGAAAACGTTTATTAAAATTCTGTTTTCTGTATTGTCCCCATTGTTTCAAACTCTTGTTACAGAATCTGATTTTTGACATGAGACAAAAAAACACAGGGCACTTTCTGGTCCAAAATGAGTTAAGATGAAAAACGCAGTGGAATTCAACTCTACTTTGTTTACTTGTCAGATTCAAGGAAACCTGGGGTCACAGACATCCATGAAACAACAAAAAAAAGCCGTAGTTTTTGCCCTTATTTTTAAAACAAGACAAGGGAGTCAGTAAATATTTCAACATTTAATTTCTTTTTAAGCATCAGAAAATGAGAACTTTGATTTTATATTATTTTTATAATGACAGCTGCTTTCTTCATGTCTTCAGTGTACGGTAACTAAAGAGCTTTGTCCACATAATTGAGCATTTATGTATGAACTTTCTCAAAATATTCTTTAGAACCTTCTGGGCTTGGTTTGATCTGTTAAGAAAAGAAAGTTTAGTTATTAAATGCTGTTTAAGATTGAAAAAAATCACAGATTTGACATTTTACCCAAGAAAATCCATGCATACTTTATAAAAGTAATAGGTTATTTCTGTTTCTACACTTGCTTCAAAGATGAAAGCCATGCAAGCTCCTACTTGCAAATTTTAAGTATATAACACATTTTTCCTGCTAAATATCAAGCAGGATATTAAGAAGGTAAAAAATGTTAAGACAATTGGTGAAGAGAGTAAGTCAAATTTAGAGTTTTAAATACAATTTATGTTTTCTTGAAGAAAATCAGAGAGTTTCTTCAGAGAAATCATACAGTTAGCATCATACAAATAGACTAAATTGGTGCAACCAATAAAAGCCTCAGATTTACACAAGAGGCACAGATTCAGTGAAGCACCTCACGCTGAAGTGGTTCTCAGCCCTTCAGACACGCAAAACCATGCCAGTGTTTCTATATTTAGAAAAGTGATATTTAGCAGGCGCTTACTGTAGGGGAGTCAGGAGTCCAGTTCGCTGGGCAAACCTCTCCGTGTGTTTCCACGTACTGGAATGCTTTCACCAAGCGAAGCGTCTCTTCCACGCTACGGCCGACGGGGAGATCATTGATACTTAAATGCTTGATGATCCCGTTTGGATCAATGATGAAGAGGCCTCTGTAATCGAGCGAGAATTCAGGGAATGCAAACCACATTCCAAGACCAAAGACAAGGAATTGGATGAACTATTTCAGCAAGGCAGTTGTTCTTCGATGTGTGTATCAGAATTAGGAGTAAGAATAGAGCATCTGACACAGTGCTTGTTAGTCCAGGGATCAAAAACCAAGAACCCTTCAACTGGTTATGGTATTGTGAAATGACAAAAAGACTATTAAGACAGATGGAGAACAAAAGCACAACTTCTAATTCCACCTCTATTTCAAAGCTGGCATCCTTTCCATGTCTTTTTGGTATGAAAATCTAAAGCTATTGAGTGAAGAGTTCCTTATGCATTAAGCTTCTAAACTAAATCCTGTTGCATATAAACATCTGTGAAAATCAACGTTCCAATCTTACCATTTAAATTAACTTCACTTGTGAACAAACAAATGTCAGAAGTTTCTGATCCAAAGAGATCAGGAACCAAAGGTCTCTAAATGACTCCTCAGGGACCAATATTTGTTTTTAATAAGTATTCTCATGATGGAAAAGGAAATGTAATTTATTTGTATTCTAGATAAATTATGGAATTGACTGTGGTGGCCTCTAGGACTGCTGCTTTTGCAACCTCTCAAGCAGAAGTTAAGGCAGAAGGAGAAAGAAGTCAACAACAAAAAAAAGACAGACCTAAATTGTGGGAAAAAAAAAATGTAAAAAACTGTAAAATGCTCTCCTATCCTACTTTGTTTTCCTTAATAGCACTGAGTTCTCCCGCTCACTTAGAGTGGAATAGCTGGCTCCCCCCCTCATACATTCTCAGAGAGGCCAGGAACCATTCTCAACTTCATGGCCATGATGGCCCATGTGCCCTTTTCCTAGGCTGAGATCCAGCAGAAGCTCTGCAGAAAAAGCAACACCTTACAGCCTTGTGCAGTCTGTCCTGAGGAGGAGATGGTGTGGCTCACATCATTGGTTTAGACCGCGCTGTGTCACAACCGTGCCATCGGCAATCATGCCGTTACCTCAGTGCTATGCCAGGTCCTTCTAGCAGCACCCCATAATCACGGGAGATCTGTTTTGTGAGGTCCGACAGGACTGGAATATTCATTTTGCCCAAACCACCGCTCTAGAGAGAAGAGGGAGATTCCATTGTGTTACAAATGCTTTTTAGGATGATCCTTCTCGAGTCGCCGCATTTGGTGCTCTTGAGGGTACACGACAACAAACCACATCCGTGCCTTTTTCTCCACAGAATCACAAAACAGTTGGGGTTGGAAGACTTCAAAGCCCAATCAGTTCTATGAGCAGGGACACCTCCCACTGGATCAGGGGGCTCCAACCTGGCCTTGAACACCTTCAGGGATGGGGCAGCCACCACTGCTCTGGGCAACCTGGGCCAGGGCCTCCCCACCCTCACAGCGAGACATTTCTGCCCAAGATCTCATCTCAATCTCCCCTCTTGCAGCTGAAAACCCTTCCCCCTCATCCTATCCCTGCACTCCCTGATCCAGAGCCCCTCCCCAGCTTTCCTGGAGCCCCTTTCAGTACTGGGAGGCTGCTCTAAGGTCTCCCCAGAGCCTTCTCTTCTCCAGGCTGAACAACCCCAGCTCTCAGCCTGTCCTCATATGGGAGGTGCTCCAGCCCTCGGATCATCTCTGTGGCCTCTAGACCTGTTCCAACAGCTCCATGTCCTTCCTGTGCTGAGCACTCCAGGTGAGGTCTAACCAGAGCAGAGGGACAGAATCCCCTCCCTCATCCTGCCGGTGCCACTGCTTTGGATGCAGCCCAGGACACAGGTGGCTTTCTGGAGTGCTTACATCACTCCTTTATGTTGACCTCATCAATAAGTACCCCAAGTCCTTCTCCGCAGGAGAAAGGAACCACGGGGTTGTGGAGTGGTTGATTGGGTTTTTTTGTTTGTTTTTTTAAAGTAGTCACGAACATTTGGTTTCTTCAGAAGATGAAAACTATTTTTGCACTTAGCATTTTCAAAATTGCTTATTTTGGTGGTAAAAGACTACCTATGATAACAGTCACCAGTTTTCCCTTGTACCCTATGCAGGAGCTTCAAATACAAACATTTCTAGTGCATATTTAAGTGTTCATTAATTAAACATAAATTAAACCAGATGAACACGGTGAAGAGAGAAGGAAAATCAAACCTGCATTACACAGACAAAACACAAGGCTTCTCACCATGCTAGTTATGTCAGATCTCTGCTGCGCTTTCATGTATGATGTTTTTTCTCCTTCCCAAAATCAATTTAAATACTTTTTGGAGAGTCAACCCAAGATTTCTTTCAGTCTTACAGCATTCCAGCACTGCAGGAGAGATAAGTTCTCCATCCTTGAAACAAGACTGACGTTTGTTAGCTTTGCTATTCCTGGCACCACCAGTGAATCATTGTGTAATCTCAGTCACTCAGACCCTGATCCTGCAACTCCTCTGCAACGCAGTTCTCGTACACAGAGCTTTGAACGCTGGAGTCTGGCTCTTGATCAGGGAGTGCAGTGAAAGGACAAGAGGGTTTCTAAGCTGAAAGAGGGGAGATTGACATGAAATCTTGGGCAGAAATGTTTTGCTGTGAGGGTGGGGAGGCCCTGGCACAGAGCAGTGGTGGTTGCCCCCTCCCTGAAGGTGTTCCAGGCCAGGTTGGATGGGGCTTGGAGCCCCCTGACCCAGTGGGAGGTGTCCCTGCCCATGGCATGGGGTGGCACTGGATGGGCTTTGAGGTCCCTTCCAACCCAAAACATTCTGCAATTCTTATGTTTCCATTCTGAAGCCATCACTGTCAGGTGATGGTTAACAGCCACGACTAAACAACTGCTGTTCATTTTCCGTGATGCTGCACACAAACCTCACCCGCAAGGAGCAGCTAAGGACATGATCCAAGTATTTGTCCTTGAAGATGAACTTACGAAGATATGATGTAACCTACAAGACTATCAAGAGAGCAAAACAAAGACAAAGTAAACCCCAAATCATTGCAGAGAAGAGCAAGAAAACAAAGACTGAGGTCAGAATTCTGTCATCAAATGTTAAATCACTTCACATATCACTTTAGGCAGCCTATTGAACTCGGTGTTTGCACAATTATTTATTCAACTCTTCTTCTCAGGAGCTCTTATGAAGCAAACCAACAGAGAAAGGACCCCAAGCACAATCCATACCTTTCGTGGGGTGTTTATCCAGGCCAGATGACAAAAATGAGAATCCACAGAAACCGCCACCACCTCACAGTTCACATCGTGAAATTCGTTTGCTTTGTTGCTGAAAGCCACAATTTCTGTGGGGCAGACAAAGGTGCTGGGGGGGAGAGAACAGTCTGTAACGATTCTGCAAACTTTCCAGAGCACTTTTTAGAACCAACTCTTGAGTCTGCTCTGAGGCACTAACACAGCAGCGCTCTTCCTTTACGCTGATTGTTTTAACCATATTTCTTGCTCAAAATTAGTTTCAGTCAGTCTCAAAGTAGCAGCCACAGCTGCCTGGCTGGCACAACACATTTAACCCAGTTCTAGACAGGTTTTGTGAAGAGATGGAGAAAATCTCAGCCAGGCACTCTCCAGAGAGATTTTGGAAGCTGCAGCAGAAAGAACTGCAGGTAAAACCCTCCCCTGTGTATCCACAGACACCAGGATGCTCTTGGTGATCCAAGTCAGGCTCAACCTTATCTGTTCACCTTTTGCTTTGGAGCTGGGTGGCTACAGCTCTGCTTAAAAGGAGAGCATCTCCAACACGATTACAGTTGCAAGGCAGTGCCCTCCCCCCAGGATCTGACCTAAAGAGGAACCACATCTGCATCCCAAATCAACCCTGGCAGCTGAAAGATGCTCTCCAGCCACCAGCTCTCTTCCTTTAGCGCATGTTTCCCCCAGCTCTTATCTGTACTACTCTAGAAACAGAGCCTGGACAAGGTAAGGCTGGCCCTTTTCCACAGCGATGATTCGGGAAGAAGGGAAACCCGCACTCACAAGTCCAGGGGGTAGAAGAAGAGAACCAGGTATTTCCCCTTGTAATCATCCAGAGTCAGCTCCTTGAACTCCCCGTTGACCACAGCTGTTCCCTTGAAGAATGGGGCATGCTGTGTGACCGCTGGAGCAAGCCGTGAGGAGCCTGTGGGGCAGAAAATTCAGCTGCACGGGTGACAACGGAGCTGTGGGGCAGAAAATTCAGCTGCAGGGGTGAAAATGGAGCTGTGGGGACAGAAAACCAAGCAGTGAGGGTGAGAGTGGAACTAGGGGGGCAGAAAGCTGAGACACAGGGGTGAAAATTGAGCTGCAGGGCAGAAAAACGAGATGTGATGGTGAAAGTGGAGCTGCCAGGGCAGAAAACTGGGACATGGGGGGCAGAAAGTGGAGACGCTGAGGTTAAAACTGAGTGGTAGGGGCAGAAAACTGAGCTGCAGGGCAGAAAGCTGAGACACCAGGGGCAGAAAGAAGAGATGGAGGGGGCAGAAAGCTGAGCCATGTGGGCAGAAAACTCAGCTCAGGGGCAGAAAACTGAGCTACAGGGCAGAAAGCAGAGCAGAGGGGGCAGAAAGCAGAGATGCGGGTGTGGGGCAGAAAGTGGAGCCACAGGGGACGAAATCAGAGATGCTTGGGCAGAAACCGAGCTGCAGGGGGGGCAGAAAAAGCAGAGATGAGCAGAGATGTAGGGAGCAAAAAGCAGAGACATGGAGGTGGAAATTGTGCGGCAGGGGCAGAAAACGATCCACAAGGGCAAAAAGTGGAGATGAGGAGGTGACAAGCAGAGATGCAGGAGGCAAAAACCAAGCTGCGGGGGCAGAAAGTGGAGGGTGGGGGAGGGCAGAAACCTGAGATAAGAGACAAAAGCCAGAGACGATGGGGAGAAAAACTGAGCTGCAAGGGGGCAAAAAGCAGAGATGCAGGACAGTAATGTGAGATGAGGGGGTATAAAACTGAGATGACAGGGCAGAACGCAGAGATGGGGAGGCAGAAAACTGCGCTGCAGGTGGAGGGGGAAGGGAGAAGCGAGGGCAGGAAGCAGAGATGCGGGGGCGGGGGGGCGCGATAAACGAGGTGGGGGAAGGAAAAACGTGGCGCCAGGGTCACCCTGTCTCCAGCCCCTCCTCCTTCCCACTCACCCAGGCTGAGCGCGCGGCGGGGGCAGCGCAGGGGCCGCGCCGAGAGCTTCGCGGCGACACTGGGCACCTGCGGGGGGACAGGAGGGTCAGAGCCGCGGGGCTGGGGCGGGGAGGGTCCCCCCGGATCCCCCCCGCACTCACCGCGCTGCGCACGAGCCTCCCCAGCGCCGCGGCCATGATGGGGTCAGCGGGAGGAGCCGCGGCGGGGCGGGACAGGGAACAGGGGAGGGCAGGGACCGGCAGCCCCTCCGGTTCCGGGCGCAGGGACACCTCCCACTGGGTCAGGGGGCTCCAAGCCCCATCCAACCTGGCCTGGAACACCTCCAGGGATGGGGCAGCCACCACTGCTCTGGGCACCCTGGGCCAGGGCCTCCCCACCCTCACAGCAAAACATTTCTGCCTAAAATCTCATCTCAATCTCCCCTCTTGCAGCTGAAAACCCTTCCCCTCATCCTGTCCCTGCACTCCCTGATCCAGAGCCCCTCCCCAGCTTTCCTGAAGCCCCTTTTCAGTACTGGGAGGCTGCTTTAAGGTCTCCCCAGAGCCTTCTCTTCTCCAGACTGAACAACCCCAACTCTCTCAGCCTGGCCTCACAGCAGAGGGGCTCCAGCCCTGGGATCATCTCTGTGGCCTCCTCTGGACTCGCTCCAACATCTACAGCCTTTTACAAAAGAGAGATCCCGCACTGTGAACTAGAGAGGAGTCTGGCTTCAATAGCAGGATGAGCTCGGCCATCAGCAGCTGGAGCCAGAAGAGTGTCAGCTGCATCCCAGGCTCATTCCCTGGGGTCAGCTCAATGGATGCTGTAAGAAATGAGCAAACCCATTCCCAGTACTGATGTGTCTGGCACGGTCAATCAGCTCTTTAATAGTAAACTCTCTGAGACTTCAAAAGAGGGAGGTTCTGTGCAAGCTACCTGTTAATGTGTGTTATTAGACCTTGTTAACTCTTCACTATGCCCAGGATCTCTTTCTGGCAGGGTTAGTTGGTGTTGTCCAAAAGCATGCTGAGACATTTCTGAGCCTTTACCGTCTTAGAATCATATCATAGAATCATGGAATGGTTTGAGTCAGAAGGGACCTCAAAGCCCATCCGGTTCCAACCTCCCTGCCATGGGCAGGGACACCTCCCACTGGATCAGGGGACTCAAAGCCCCTTCCAACCTGACCTTAAACTCACCAGGGATGCGGCAGCCACCACTGTTCTGGGCACCCTGGGCCAGGGTCTCCCCACCCTGATCATGAAAAATTTCTTCCTAATGTCTAATCTAAATCTTCACTAGTTTCAGTTGCCAGTGCATTTCTGTGACACTCCTAAATTTATTAATCCAGATGTAGCCAATGACAGCTGGAAATGTGACTCTGATAACCTTTTAAATAACTGCAGCGCCCAGCAGAGCAGCCAGAATAACGTTATCT
The DNA here is from genome assembly GCA_033558235.1 of Neomorphus geoffroyi. NCBI lineage: Eukaryota > Metazoa > Chordata > Aves > Cuculiformes > Neomorphidae > Neomorphus > Neomorphus geoffroyi. The sequence continues at coordinate 2,375,195 of JAUMJM010000016.1, read as the reverse complement.
GCTCATGCATGCACAAAGATACTGGGCAGGCAGATGGCTGGGCTTGTGATGAACATGCCTGAAAGGAGATGATAAAAACAGAGGTGGCCAAAAGGAGATGATAAAAATGGAGGTGTTCTGCACAAGGGTGCAGGAGACAGACAGTTGCTATAGCCATGGTTAGGGGGAAGAAAACATGGATGCTAAAGGATACAGATATCTCAGTATGGGGTCCACCCACGCAGTAGTCCAACTAGATCCACTGATGTCCTTGAATTCAGTTACTTCTGTTGCTTTTGATTTGGAAGCAGTTCCCTCCAGGCTCAACACCCTCTAACAAGCTCTCCACTTGCATTTAAGTGTGTGTGCATAGGTGCACAAGCACAGCGCTGAGACATTGTACAGGCAGGTTCCGAGTTAAGGAGCCTTACGTATCCCTTGCTTCTCATTAGAGATTTGCTAAGGGAAACCTGAAGGGGTGTAAAAGAGAGGGTCAGTTTTGACTCTTGATGGTGAACTAGGGCTGCTTGAAAGTGCCAACTGGATGGGGACTCTGCTGGGCAAGTCACTGTCTGAGTGAGAGGTTGGCTGGGCTGCTTGGTTTATTTGCATGTCTGTTGCCAAAAAATTAGGGGCATTCCTGCTTAAAAGCCCCTCAAAACCTAAAAGTGGAAACAAAAGATGATCAGCATGGTAAGGAAGGCAATTATACCCCTCTACTCTTCTCTTGTCAGATCCCCACCTGGAGCTCTGCATTCAGTTCTGGAGTCCTCTGCACAGGAAGGAACTGGAGCTGTTGGAGTGAGTCCAGAGAAGGTCACAAAGATGATCCAAGGGCTGGAGCACCTCCCATCTGAGAACAGCCTGAATAGGTTGGGGTTGTCCAGCCTGGAGAAGAGAAGGCTCCAGGGAGACCTTAGAGCAGCCTCCCAGTACTGAAAGGGTTCCAGGAAAGCTGGGGATATGTTTTGCTGTGAGGGTGGGGAGGCCCTGGCCCAGGTTGCCCAGAGCAGTGGTGGCTGCCCCATCCCTGGAGGTGTTCCAGGCCAGGTTGGATGGGGCTTGGAGCAATCTTATCCAGTGGAAGGCATCCACAGGATCTGGATGAGCTTTCAAGTTCCTTCTGACTCAAACCATTCTATGACTGCTTCTATGATTTGTGTGTTAGGAAATACATCAGATGCAGTGTGCGTGAGCCATGCTGTAGCCTGCAGCCCTGGGAGATGGAGAGAGAAGGAACAGTTGTTGAGAGACCTGTCCACAGTGGAGGTTAGAGAGGCCTTTGTGCCACTGCTGAGGCTGCCAGTGGACTAACAAGGAACAGAGCAGTAAATGTCAGTGAAAAGCAGCAAAGAAGCATCAGCTGTTACCTGCGTGGATTTCTTGAACAGCAGTGCAGAATGCTAACTTTGCCTTCACGACTGCTGGACAGGCACATGCCCTCGGGTGGAGAGACGTGCTCACCTTACCGAGTCCCCATGGCCAGGCAGCAAACTGCACGCAGGGACGGCTGCACCACCGTGGTTCCTTTTCCTCAGCTGTGGGAGCTGCATTGTGGCAGCAAGAAAAGGGCTATTGCTAGGATTTCCTGAGGATGGTTGTCTCACCCACAGATGATTATTCACAGTTTCTCTGTTGATGTATTGAAGACCACGTCCTTCCCCACTCCCTGGAAAGTTGTATTTGTTTAAAACTCTTTGTTTAAACACTTGGCTCACAGGTGGGGAAATATTGCTCATGCTTTGTTATGAAAGCAGGATAATTCAGCTGCTTGGGCTTCTGGGCAAGAGCTTGAACTGCTGCCATTTAATTGGGAGGTATTTTCCAGTTTGCTGTTAACTGGGCATCCCTACAGTTTGGAGACAGACCTTGTCACTGCCAAAGCATACCTGGCAAAAGGGTGGTTCCCTTTTCCTCAGCTGTAGCACTGGCACAGGCAAAGACTAGAGCAGCTTCTAAACCCAGGTCTTCTTGCAACCCAAAGTCCAAAATAAACCTACCAAACAGCACGAGATATGCATCTTTCTCCAAATCTTCCTGCTTGTCTGCTTTGCTGTCTCCCACTAACCTTTACTTGGCAGGACAGGCTCCAGTCTCATACCACATCCTGCAGCAAGAGTTTGGTGGTTCATACTGGGGCAACATGGGCTCAGCAATTCATGGACATGTTCTCAGGTGAAGGATTAGAGCCTTTAAACTTGATTGAAATTGAAACACCTGAAGCTGGTAAAACACCTTATCTCAGTTAAACACCTGAAGATTGTTAAATATCTGAAGTCAGTTAAACACCTGAAGATAGTTTAACACTCTCCAGGGATTTCATCAGGCTTGAGGGAGAAGTTTGCATTGTTAAAGGCATAGAGCAGCGGATAAGGTACTTGAATGGATAATGGCATACGTAAATGGTATTTTTTGTTAGGATGCATATTTTCCTGCTCTCAGTTTGTGCCTCTTTTTTTTCTTATCTAGGAATTTATGCCTTTCTGGTGAGCAGCCTTCAGGTCTGTTGATAAAAAGTGGTTGATGATGCTTGTGTGTTGTTACTATTATTGTTTTGTGAGAGACAATAACATAGAGCTCTTTGAAAAATCACCATTATCATAACGTAATATTAGTGAAAAGGCAGCTGCTCCTCTCTAAACTTGAGGGAAGGGGTAAGCAAATCCCAGATCAGATCTCCTGCTGCCGTGGGTCCTTGATTCTGTGCAGAGTATGGGATGCTTACATCTGCTTCTTTAGAAAATCGAATCTGCTCATCTTCTAGAAGGTTATTTAATCCCACGTGCTTTAAGGTTTATCAATCACTTGTCCTCTACCACTTCTGGAATCATGCAGATAAGAGGGATATGGAACTGTTGGAATGGGTCCAGAGGAGGCCATGAAGATGATCCGAGGGCTGGAGCGCCTCTGCTATGGGGACAGGCTGAGAGAGTTGGGGTTGTTCAGCCTGGAGAAGAGGAGGTTCCAGGGAGATCTTAGAGCAGCCTCCAGTACTGAAAGGGGCTCCAGGAAAGCTGGGGAGGGGCTTTTTAGAAGGGCGTGGAGTGACAGGACGAGGGGGAACAGCTTTAAATTGGAAGGGAGAAGATTTAGATTAGACATTAGGAAGAAATTCCTCATGATGAGGATGGGGAGGCCCTGACCCAGGCTGCCCAGAGCAGTGGTGGCTGCCCCATCCCTGGAGGTGTTTAAGGCCAGGTTGGATGGGGCTTGGAGCCCCCTGACCCAGTGGGAGGTGTCCCTGCCCATGGCAGGGGTTTGAAACCCCAAACCATTCTGTGATTCTATGAAATAGATAACTGGAATAAACCCCAAGCTTTGGAAGTGGAAAGAAACATCAGTGGCGCAAACGTTTTTATCTAAACCAAAGCAAAAAGTTCAGTTTAGACAACAAGATGCATCACCCCGTGGCTGTTGGTAGATGGCAGCCTCCGTCCTTATGCAAAGAGGCTCTAAAAGGTTACAGCTGCCTGCAAACGCTTTCTCAAAGGCCTGTGCGCTCCCACCTGCTGATGCCGAACCTCAGCGGGAGGCGAAAAGAATTTGTAGAAATAAGTTTCAGAAGGAATTCTAAGCACAATCCGGCCTAGAGCTAATTGTGAAGAGGCTTTTCCATATTAATTGCACGGTATAACCTGGATTTAGGCGATAGCTGCTGTCAGGGTGTGGTTGCGATGGATAAGTATAGGCAAAAGCCCTTTTGACGTCTGGTTCACGCGGGGTCTTATCCTGCCCTTTCAAGCTGTCCTGAGTGGTTTTTCTCTGGATAAAACGGGGTGTGTTGCTGCTGTGTTTCTGGCTGGAGCTGCGTGAGCCCACCCTGCAGATGACTCATCCTTTCGAGTGGCTCAGAATATAGCACTCTGCCTTGCTGCCTCCCTATTCTTATTACACTGATGCATTTGAGGCTCGCATCGCGCTGGCATTTCATTTACAAACCTCTCTTTTCCCATAAAGGAAAGATGGCTGCCAGCCCTGCATTATCCTTGTGTTCAGCACTCAAGGGGGTTGTTTTTTTCTGAATTACTTTGGATGAAGATGTTTTATTTAAAAGCAGACCAACGGAATACATTAAGCACCTTAGAAAGCACCTTTTTCAGAATTTAACTGGTTTTTGGTAGGATCTCCTTTTTTTTTTCCCCTTCCAAAATTGGCTGCTTCTGCCTATTCAGACTAAATTTTCCCCTTTTCTCCCAGCAAACACTGAATCAGGTGCTTTAGGCCAGCTAAAAAAGACTTGTGTTCCTTTCCTGCCACCTTGTCTTAGAGTCCGTGCTGGAGCGTTTCAACACCAGAGTTTACAGCAGTGAACAGAGTAAAAGAGAAGCAGTGGAACAGACTCACAGGTCTCCTGATTCTTTCACAAGGAGCTTGACTGCTCCATTAAATCAGGTGTGGACGTACCTTGAAAGGAAAGGATTGTGTTGTCACAAGAGAAAATGGGTATAAATAAACTTACCTCTTCGTAATAATTTTTGTTTGTGTTGCTTTGTGAACCAGGTATTCACAAACATGAAGATGCTGACAGCTATGAAGAAGTCATTGCTTGTTCAATGAAATGTTCCAGGCCAGGTTGGATGGGGCTTGGAGCCCCCTGACCCAGTGGGAGGTGCCCCTGCCCATGGCAGGGGGTGGCACTGGGTGGGCTTTGAGGTCCCTTCTGATCCAAACCGTTCTGTGATTCCATGATTCTATGATTCAGTGCAGCTGGGGTTTTGCAAAGACCAGCTGACAGGCTTGGAGGTGAGTAGGTCTATGCAGCGGCGCTCACTCTGGCAGGCTGTGGGGACCCACAGCCATGAAAGGGGCTGTCTGTCCATCCAAGGCCTGTGCTGATGCAGACCCTCATCATCTATCAGTGGTATATTCAGGCTTAAAAAACTGCCGTAAAAAATGGAGATGCAGTGAGGACTGATTGTCTTGTTTTCGCTTTTCAAAGCAGCGCGTTATGCTAGTGAAAACACCTCCTTGCATGTCCGAGTGTACCACATTGAATCAGATTCATCAGAAACACTTTTTATTTTGTTAAATATTGTGAGAATCAATAAGAAAACCAACTCTTTTGTTCTTAATGATAAACGTGTAATCAGAATTACTGCTCTCCATGTAGATGGAGACAAATATGTTACTGCAGAATCTCAGCAATGTGGTGGCAGAGCTCAGCTTCCCCCTCCCTGCACTCAGCCACGTTTGAGTTATGTGACTGCTCCCAGTCCCCATCCATGCAAAGTCCTCCAGCTTAGCCGAAAAACCTACTCTGGCAACAGCACAACCCTGTTCAGTTGCTGCCCCTGTTTCTGCAGGGGCCGCGTAACCGTGCCTTTGGTTGCCAGGAATGTGCAGTGTTTCGGAGCTGCACCGTTTGTGAACACTAGGTAGCTCCATGGGATTTAGGAACGCTATATGGATCTGTTGTAAATCTTTTGCTAAATCTGCTAACCCTTTTGAGAACTAAATAAGCGTTCACAAAGTATACAGGAGAACATCAGCATGCAGGGGGCCCCACAGGACAACACTGCGGATGACTCTGTGTGCCACCACTTGCATATATTGAGGTGCTTATCCACGTTAGATGAAAGAGGAATCATAGAGTTATAGAATGGTTTGGGTTGGAAGATACCTCAAAGCCCACCCAGTGCCACCCCCTGCCATGGGCAGGGACACCTCCCACTGGGTCAGGGGGCTCCAAGCCCCATCCAACCTGGCCTTGAACACCTCCAGGGATGGGGCAGCCACCGCTGCTCTGGGCAACCTGGGCCAGGGCCTCCCCACCCTCACAGCAAAACATTTCTTCCTAAGATCTCATCTCAATATCCCCTCTTTCAGCTTAAAATTGTTCCCCCTCATCCTATCCCTGCACTCCCTGCCCCTCCCCACCTTTCCTGGAGCCCCTTTCAGTACTGGAGGCTGCTCTAGGGTCTCCCCAGAGCCCTCTCTTCTCCAGGCGGAACAACCCCAACTCTCCCAGCCTGTCCTGGTACAGGAGGTGTTCCAGCCCTTAGATCATCTTCCTGGCCTGCTCTGGACTCGCTCCAACAGATCCATGTCCTTCCTGTGCTGAGGACTCCAGGTTCACATGCTGGTTTCCAAATGCAACTCAAATGAAGATCTTCCATATCTGCCCTCTTCATTTGGGCACCTGTATAGAAGTTACAAACCCAACTCAGTCTGTGCTCCCTGCAGAGTCTCCCATGAAGGAGAGATCTAATAAAAGATGTAACTGCGTCTTCCAACATCAGACATGTTCTGATGCTGGCATTGTCCTTGTGATGACCAAGGCTGGGCAGGGATGCAAAATGCATTTATAACCAGAGCATAATTTACTCTGCTTACAACAGAGCATCAGTCCTTGCACAGAAGTGGTCAAACAACAAGCAGGGCAGACACTCCTCAAGAACCTCATCTCCCTGCTAAGGCTCTGGTTTCCAGGAAGCAATTTTTCCCTTAAGAATTATTTAATCAGAGAAAAATCTTCCGGTAGTTACAGACACAACTGCTGCTCTATAGAACTTGGCATTACAAAGAAACAAACCACAACGTGGCACGGCTTCTGGAGGCAGGATGTCTTCTGAAGCAATCAGAGAGAGGATGAGCAAGACTGCTGGATGATCAGGTTGAATGGGACTTTGATCACCCTGATCCAGTGGGAGTGTCCCTGCCCATGGCAGAGGTTTGGACTGGATGGGCTTTGAGGTCCCTTCCAACCCAGACCATTCCACGATTCAATGTTTGTGCCACTTGTTATGCACAATAACTTCCCAGATGGCAACCTTTGATGCTTAGCCAGGTAGGAAAGGCATTTATTATAGCCATTTTATCGTAATGTCCGGGGTATTATTCCGTAAACACATTTCTCATTCATTTTCTATGTTCAGCAAATACGTTCTAGGCAGTTTACGGGTCCTGCTCTTGCAATCCATTTCTGGCTGTAGAAGGAAACACGACTGGTACAATAAAGGAGAAAAAAGAAAAAGTAGCATCTCTGCTCCACTCTGTTAATTTGATTTGCTTCACAGGGATTTAATCAAAGCAAGTACAGATGGGGGAAGAGCGTGAGGGAGGGTAATGGGCCGGTTTTATTCCTCTTTGCTTGACCTGCCGAACTGATCTGCCCTGTTGCCAGGAGAATCAGAATCACGCTGGCACGAGCATCTGTCCCATAGAGACAGAAGAGGATTTCTGTTGTAATGTAGCACTTAAAATGCACAGACTTTCCACAAGTGGCTGACGCCTCATGCCACTGTGCATTGAGGTAAAAACATGGTGTAGCTGAGAGGACAGAATTCCCTCAGGGGCTTCCAAGATCTCCAGAAAGGTGAGAAGCCTGTACCTCCAAGACTGAGAGAAGGGCAAGCATTGCATGGGAGAGGATGGAGCAGTCTGTGGGTGGTCAGGGCTCTTTTGCTTGGGTGTGAGCACCTGTGAGGGGTGAGGATGGACACCTGGCAAGATGTGATGAGCAACACCTGTGAGGGGTGAGGATGGGCACCTGGGGTGATGAGCAGCACCTGTGAGGGGTGAGGATGGGCACCTGGGGTGATGAACAGCACCTGTGAGGGGTGAGGATGGGCACTTGGCAAGATGTGATGAGCAGCACCTGCAAGGGGTGATGAGCAGAACCTGGAGTGTTGAGCAGCATCTGCAAGGGGTGAGGATGGGCACCTGGAAAGGGGTGGTGAGCACTGAGACCTGCTAGGACGTAGAGGGGAGCCCAGGGGGCCAGGACAAGGTCAGGCAGGGGAACTGGGGGCGTCTTGGGCCAAGCAGGGCACGACAGGGCAACAGAGCCCGGGGGTCTCAGTCCGGGCAAGGCAGAGCAGGGCAGCCCAGGGGTCCCTGGCAGGAAAACAAAGGGAACCAAGGGATCCCTAGGCAGAGGAGCTGAGGGGTCCCTGGGTGGGGCAAGGCAGGGGGGCCTGGGGGTCCCGGGCAGGCGAAGGGAAGGGAATCTGGGGGTCCCGAGTAGGGCAGAGGTCACCGCCGCGGGATGACGCCCCGCACCGGGGTAGTCCCGCATGCCTCCCTCCCTTTCCCCGCAGCCCCCGGAGGGCAGCACAGCAGCAAATGCCCTGTGTGAGCATTAACACTCCCTCCCCCGCACTGGAAGCGGGACTGGAACTGCAGCTCCCGGCGTGCCCGGGGCCGCGGCGCCTGCGCGGGGGCTGCTGCGGGGCCGCCCCCGGGGGAGGGCCGGGAGGAGGCAGGGACAGCGGGTGCCGAGCCCTCCCCGCGCCGGGAGCAGAAGGATGGAGTAGCGGGGCAGCGCGGAGCGGGCACCGGAGGATGCTCGGGGCGGGGATAACGCGGTAGGGGCGGGGGGGGCGAGTGGTCGCCCACTCGGGAGCGGCGAGGTCCCCTGCTGCAGTGCTGCTGCCTCAGCCCGTCAATGGAGCTGGAAAACATCGTTGCCAACACCGTCTTGTTGAAAGCCAGGGAAGGTGAGAGAGAGCGGGGAGGTGTGTGTGTGGGGGGTGGCTAGGAGCATCCTTTTTCAGTCGCCACCCCGCCCAGCCGGGCGGGTAAAGAGAGGAAGGGCTCGTTTGGAGGCAGAATCCCCCCCTGTTGTAAGGGAAAATACCGCTGCGTGCGGAGGTTTGGGAAAGGAAGTGAATGAGATTGCAGAGATTACAATATTCACCCATCTCTTCCTTCCCCCCCCGCCCCCAAATCTGGTCCCACGGCTTGTGCTGTTCCAGCGCCTATTGTTAAAGGTCAGCTGCGAGATGCATTCATTAAAAAAAAAAAGAAAAGGGGGGTTAGCAAACCTGCAAAGAGCTTTCCGAGCCGGGTGGGGGGACCGGCAGGGTCGTGAGAGCCTTAAGGGTATTGTCAGTCCTTGCTTTATTCGGCGTTATTAGGTGAGATCACGGTGCTGCAAACGTGCCCCGTGCTGGGAGGGGGGGTGGTCCCAGCTGGAGCCGGGCTTGGGAGCCGGGGGGCTCAGCCCCGGCGGTGCCCATGCCCTGGACAGCAAGGATGCAGGGTGCTCCGGGAGGCTGTGGGTGCTCCTGGCTAATGCTGGGTGCTCCGGGAGATGTAGGATGCTCGAGGAGGTGCTGGGTGCCCTGGGAGGTGCTGGTGCCGCCGCTCAGCACGGTGCGTGTTAAAAATGCGCTGGGATGCCGGCTGCTCCTTTAGCATCCCCTCAAAACCCCCCGCGGGGCTCCTTCGAACGTCCTTACCCCCAAACCCCCTTTGAGCCGAATCCTGGAGCATCCCCCCGCGCTATCCGCCCCCCCACCTTAGTCCCGGAGCATCCCCAGAGCATCCTCCCTCAGAGGGAGCTTTCCCCCCCGCAGTCCCAGAGCACCCCCTCCCCCTAGTCCAGCAGCATACCCCCAAGAGCATCCCCCTAGTCCAGTCTCGGAGCATCCTCCCCTTCTGGAGCTGCTTCCCCATCAGTCCTGGAGCATCCCCCTGAGCATCCACTCCCCCAGTCCCGGAGCATCCCCCCCCCCAATCCCACAGCATCCCCCATCCCGAGAGTGAGGACCACGTCTCCCAGTTGCAGCATCACTGCCAAGGTGCAATCATTTTCTACCGGCCGCAACCCAGCTTTATGTATATATATTTATTTCCTTGCTTACTGTGTAATATAAAACATTGTCCCAAGCCTTTCACCAGACCTCGATTCCCTGGAATCGCTGGGCAGGGCATTTTGCGGTGCGGTGCAACCTGCAGCCTTTTTCCCACCATTCCCTGAAGCGCCTGCTAGCGATGCTGGGGCTGCTAGGATGGACTTTAGCTCTGCTCACTCCGAAGCTATGGAAGCAGGAGTAAAGCAATATTAGTTTTGTAAAAGCAATAACTCAAATAGTCATCCCTTGGAGTGATCCTTCTGCTGAGTAAATAGTTCCGATTGGAAAATGCTGTTTATGTAACTCGCCGGTTGTTGAACTTGCGAGGCTGAGCTAAAGTCCTGATAGCCTCCAAAAAAAGCTCTATAAATAATAAGGGTGAAGATGTGATTCTGTTCAGTGAATTCTAACTTTCTGCTGGAGAAACAGTCTTTTCTGCTGTCGTTTTTTATGTTGGTTGGGATGAGGTTGTTGGTACCGGCACCGCGATATGGGGTTAGGTTTCCATAGACTTTAGGAAGACTTAAAGGACTGGTATTAATTACAGTTATTGTGTGTTGTTTTCGGAAAGCTGATATTTTGCGAGTAATTCTAAATGTGTCACTGTTTTAGGGGCCTTTTCCTACCATCCCCTACAAGATGGTAACGGTGGAGGTATTTTATTGCGTTGAAGAAGCTGTTTGCTGTGATCCTTTATAAAGGTTTACTCCAAACTGTCTTCCAACTTCCCTTTTAACCATGGATGAAGCTCCAGCAATGGTTTTTTTGAGGCTTATTTATTTTTAAAGCTTTTTTTGAAGGGGGTACAAAATGTTTTGGAGTCAAGAACAAAGGACAAGCGAGGTACCCGGCATCAGAGCCAGGTTTATGTCTGAATTGCATGTATTTCAACGTTTTTAGTTATGATTGCAAACTTCTGCGAGTGAAGCGGTTTTAAAACTTGCAGGGAGTAATGTAGGTGGATGTCATGGCAGATGAAGAAGATGGACTGTGAGTGGAAGGCCAAGAGCAAAAGCAAATTTGTATATTGAGGATTATGGGATCTAAAACTCCGTTTGCTGCAGGTCCTGCAGACTGCATGAGCAGATTTAGCTGGGCAAACGTGTAGCCAAAGCCAAGCGTGTGCACGTGTGTTTCCACTTGTTAAGTCAAAAAGCTGTTACTAGCTCGGTTGTGTGGTGGGTGGGGCCTGCAGGGTGGTACTTCATGTGAGAAGGAGGAAAGTGATGGGATCTGCTCTGCAGAAATCAGTAAAAGCAGAGGTTTTATTGCAGTTGTGCGCAAACCCAGTATCAGTGGTGAAGAATCATGGAATGGTTTGGATTGGAAGGGACCTCAAAGCCCACCCAGTGCCACCCCCTGCCACGGGCAGGGACACCTCCCACTGGGTCAGGGGGCTCCAAGCCCCATCCAACCTGGCCTGGAACACCTCCAGGGATGGGGCAGCCACCACTGCTCTGGGCACCCTGGGCCAGGGCCTCCCCACCCTCAGCGTGAAGGATTTCTTCCTAATGTCTGATCTAAACCTTCCCCCTTCCAATTTAAAGCCGTTCCCCCTCGTTGTGTCACTCCAGGCCCTTGTAACAAGCCCCTCCCCAGCTTTCCTGGAGCCCCTTTCAGTACTGGGAGGCTGCTCCAAGGGTGACACAGGGGACATTTCAGGTGGGTTTCCAAGACAGGTTTAGGCAGATCCGCAACGCTAAGCCCAGCGGCGAGGGTGTTTGTAACGGACTCAGAATTTAGGTTGAGTGACCACCACGAACGTTTTCTAGTAAATATTGGTTTACATTTTGCAACTCATTTGCTTTGGCCTCGCAGGTGGTTTTTCCATGGTCCCTTGTGTAAGTTCCTCTGTGACCGAGTTTGACTAAAGCAGTCCCAAATGCAAAGTGAGCTTTTAGCTGAAATAGCAGGAAGCGAATTTTAGAGCTGCTCTACAAATACTTGCGCTCGAATCCTGACGGTCACAATGAGAAGCACACCCAGGATTAACAGATGCCATGTGATACATGAGTAATCTTATTAGAGCAACACAAAGAGTAAATGCAGTTGGTGTACAAAAATGTATTTCACTGAATAATTTTGAGTAGAGAATAAAGTTCAGGGAATCACGATCCTTTTGCAGAATATGATGTTTTTGACACAAAATTAAACTACCTGTTGCACTCAGAAGTCTGCCAGTATGGACATGTAAAAAATGAAGTTTTATTGCATTTGAAAGTTCATTTATTAGGTATAATTTATGCTGGTTCCTCAATTGTAATTTATCATTTCTTGGGTGCAAAGTCCCATTTCACAAATCACTGGTCCCTTTTAAGAACTGAACAGAAAATACATCTGGTTTAATTATAGGAAGGAAAGAGGTGTTTGAGGCCGGCTCATATTGCCTGGGGAAAAGCGTGAGCAGGGAAGGGAAGACAAGAAAGATGAGAATCATAAAAAGGAAAGCAGAATATTAATTGCAGTCATTTTGGTTTGAGTGAGAACTCCAAATTAGGAGGTGGGGGAATATATATCTGTATCTTTTCTTTAGCCTGGTTGTTTGAGTCTCAGCAATTGCATCTGAACCACAGAATCATCCAGCCATTGGTGATGGAGATAACTCCTGCTAACGGTGACTTCAGACTGGTGAATGTATCCCAGTTTAAGGTTGTTTGACAGAGGACATCATCAGAACCAAGGAGCCCAAGAGGGACCAATAATCATAGAATCATTTGCTTGGAAAAGACCTTTGAGATCAGAGAGCCCTGAGCACCTCATCTACTCATCCTTTCAATCCCTCCAGGGATGGAGACCCCACCACTGCCCTGGGCAGCCTCTGCCAGGGCTTTACCCCTCTTTCAGTAAAGACATTTCTTCTAATACCCAATCTAAACCTCCCCTGCTGCAACTTGAGGCCATTTCCTCACTGGTTCCTCGGGAGCAGAGCCCAGCACCCCCCTCACCACAACCTCTTTTCTGTGAGCTGCAGAGAGCCATGAGGTCTCCCCTCAGCCTCCTCTTCTCCAGCCTCAACAGCCTCAGCCTCACATTTTCCTCCTAACCGCTGTTCTCCAGCCCCTTCCCCAGCTCTGCTCCCCTTCTCTGGATGCGCTCCAGCCCCTCAGTGTCCTTCTTGGGGCCCAAAACTGAACATAGGATTTGAGGTACGGTCTGAATCTCCCAACATTTTGGAGGAACTCTAGCAACCCTAACCCAGAGAAGCTTTAAAATGCATCCAGAGAGTCATTAATCTGCTAAAACACCAAGGCTTTCAGAGAGGCTGATGGTTACACAAACAAACAACATGGTCAATAAGCATGACCAAGGCATGGTGGTTACCTAGATACCCTTCCTCATGATCTGTTCCTTCCTAGCTGTGAGATCAGCCTTCCCTCATGTCACCTGCTGCTTTTGTGTGCACGAACGTTCTCAGACAACCTGAAACACGTTCAAAAACCCAAAGACAACTTGACTCTGAAATTGTAAAATCCTTTCCATTTTGTACGGACAGACAGTTGTCCCCAGTTTAAAGTTCTGTTGACAGCAAGATCAGTCGTTAGTTCCAAACCAGCCAATTTGAAGGTAAACTCTTGTTTTTCTCAGACCTGGGGTTTCTGAAGTGCAATGTTAACCATGTAAAGCTGGTAAAAAGGGGGAAAAAACCCTTCAACCACTAAAACACAACATAAATGCTTATTTTTTTTTCCCTTTTTAGGTAGACTGGAATTCTAGAACTTATTTATGGCACCCTTGATTGGCCTAGACAAAAGGGGTGACCTTTTCTAGATCTCAGACTCTTTTGATGAACCCACAGTGATTCCACGTAACACGTGAAATGTGGCTGTTCATCAGCTGCTGTATTTTTAGCTTGCTTTTGTGGGATGATCACAGGAGAGATTTGTGCATGTCCTTATTGGCAAAAGCCTAGCAATAAATCCTAAACAAGAAGCGTGATTGCTTTCCAAGAACTTGGCTGCGGAGCAATTGGAAAAAGGGCAGTAGAACAATGGAAAGCATATTTTGAAGGGAAGAAGGTGACTATAGCGACAGCCAAAACCCCATGGAGAATATGATTATTGCAACTTAACTCTAGCAACTTCATTAACTGGCGCTTTGAATGCAGAATCTGAGGTCCTGTCCTCTATTCCTTGGTATAAAACCGAAGTGCTTTGTAAGGAAAATGTCTCTGTAAGCAGAGGAAGGTTGCATGCAGTGACTTAGTTTAGTTTTCTTTTTGGAGTTTAAGAGAAGCTCTCACCACTGCAATAGCTTTAAAAGAAATATTCCAAGCCGTTACTTCAGATGCAACAGGGGGCTTTTAGGCAGCAGTTTTAAAATATGAGATTCCTTTTGAAGCCTGTAACCATTTCTTTCTGGGGAAAAAACTCAACATCCGGAAGAGTCCAGAATATTTCATTATGTCATTCAGTTCTGGAGTCCTAAGCACAGGAAGGACATGGATCTGTTAGTGTGAGTCCTTGTTACAGTGAGGAGGCCACGGAGATGATCCGAGGGCTGGAGCACCTCTGCTTGAGGACAGGCTGAGAGAGTTGGGGTTGTCCAGCCTGGAGAAGAGAAGGCTCTGGGGAGACCTTAGAGCAGCCTCCCAGTGCTGAAAGGGGCTCCAGGAAAGCTGGGAGAAACTCTGTGTCAGGGAGTGCAGGGACAGGATGAGGGGGAAGGGTTTTCAGCTGGAAGAGGGGACATTGAGATGCGATCTTGGGCAGAAATGTTTTGCTGTGAGGGTGGGGAGGCCCTGGCCCAGATTGCCCAGAGCAGTGGTGGCTGCCCCATCCCTGGAGGGGTTCCAGGCCAGGTTGGATGGGGCTTGGAGCCCCCTGACCCAGTGGGAGGTGTCCCTGCCTATGGCAGGGGGTGGGCTTTAAGGTCCCTTCCAACCCAGACTATTCCATGGTTCTATGACTTTAATCAAGGAAATTCAGAAAACAGGATTCTTCAGACTTTTGTTGAAATAAAGTGTAAGTCTGAATAATTTCAAGATTTCCTTTTACAGAAGGGATTTATTTCTGTCACCATACCTACTTTGAGCAGGTGCGTGTGTGTGACTGCCTTGAAATCCACTTCTGTGTGGTTTTTTTATAGCAGGGCTGATGCAGAGCGAGTTAGAGCTGCTGTAGTTGTGCTCTGGGTGGCCACTCTGTGCTTCTGGAGTTCTCCCCTGAGGCTGACAACACCTGTTTGCTGTCATGGGGAGCAGGTCTTGGCATGTGGCAATGCTGGAGCAACCAAGAGTTCTTCCTCCCAGCCTTCTGTACTGGAGAGAGAGGACTATGCCCTTTCCTGTGTGATGTTGCTGTGGAACTGGGGTTTTACAGCCCCATTGCTATCTAGCGCGTTGGGTTTGTAGGCACTTTAACAAATATTTAGTACTGAGCTGTGATGGTTTCTCAGGTTATTAATGCATAAAAGCTATTAGGTAGGAAAGCTTCTAGAACAGATGTTACCTGTGGAGGTTTGAGTAGTTACTTGCATCTGCTCCATTAATCTCATGTGATTGCTTCCCTCAAGCGCAAAATCATCAATCTAGGAAGACACCACCTGTATTCTCTATCAATATGTTCCTTTGCTGAGAAGGTTTTATCTTAGTGTTGCTGAAATTGTCCACTTAGACAAGCGTTTTCAGTGTTTATCCAAGACCTAGGCATGATTTTGTGACTGTATCGAGCTTTTTGTATCAATTCAGAATACTCTGAGATAGCTGAGGCAAAAATCTCTGAAAAAGGTGGATTTGGGGATGCTCTGCTGAGAGTGTTACCAGGCCAGCAGCACTCGGAGCAAACTAAGACATGTCTTTGGGATGAGCAGCTCCGGAATGAAAGCCTGAGCCACAGTCTTACCCTGAGCTGGCCCCTACCACACGCACAGTCACAGAATGTCCTCAGTTGGAAGGGACCCACAAGGGTCCCCATCGAGTCCAACTCCTGTCCCTGCACAGGACACCCCAACATTCACACCGTGGGGCTGAGGGTGTTGGCCAAAGACTTCTGGAATATTGTCAGGCCGTGACTGCTTCCCTGGGAGCTGTTCCAGTGCTCCATCACCCGCTGGGGGAAGGACCTTCTCCTGATGTCCAACCTAACCCTCCCCTGGCATCTTCCTGCCATTCCCTCAGGTCCTCTTATTGGTTTCCAGAGAGATGAGCTCAGCTTCTGCTCCTCCTCCTCCCCTTCTGAGAAACCTGCAGAATGCAATGAGGTCCCCTCAGCCTCCTCCAGGCTAAGCAGCTCCAGTGCCTTCAGCCGCTCCTCACACAGCTTCCCCTCTGAACCCTTCACCAACTCCGTGCCCTCCTCTGGACACTTCCAGTAGCTTTAGATCCTTTTTATCCTGTGGCACCCAAGATTGCACCCAGTGCTCAAGGTGGGCCTGCAACAAACACACGCCACCTCACCCCACCCTGACCGCTCCAACCCTGCACTCTTTCAGCCTCCTGGGCAATGAGTTCTCTTTCCAGGTGCTGCTTTGCTAGCTGAGAACTGCTAATGGACTCTGTTTCCCCAACTCCGATAATGAGCACCTGATTTGATGGTGGCAGCGAAGGGTCTGAAGCCCCCGTTGTGCGTTCAGACTTATTTTTATGGATGTGCTGCGATCGCGGGAAAGCCGAAAGCTGACTGCTGGGATGTAGGCAGGGTTCTTCTGCATGTGGAGAGATAGAAGCTGTGTACTTTTATTGCTTGGCTGACCGTATGTGTTTCGGCATGTAGAAGATTCTTCTCTGCTGTTGTTACGCCAGTGTTACTCTGTGAATGACTTTTGGTTTGTATCGATCCAAAGAAAGCGCCAGTAGTGGTGCTAAATCAATGGGATTATTTCCATGGTTCAAATATCTGCAAAATCAGATCAGGGTGTGTATCGGTGCATTTAGAAGGCTTAAAAGCAAACTGTTTTATCAAATCATGGAATTGTGGAATGGTTTGGGTTGGAAGGGACCTTGAAGCTCATCTGGTTCCAACCCCCTGCCATGGGCAGGGACACCTCCCACTGGATCAGGAGGCTCCAAGCCCCATCCAACCTGGCCTTGAACACCTCCAGGGATGGGGCAGCCACGACTTCCCTGGACAACCTGTGTCAGGGCCTCCCCACCCTCATTCTCAAGAATTTCTTACTAATGTGTAATCTGAATCTTCCCCCTTCCAATTTAAAGCCATTCCCCTTCATCCTTTCACTCCCAGCCCTTGTAAAAAGTCCTTCCCAACTTTGTGGGGCCTGTTCAGGTACTGGAAGGTCACTCTAGGGTCTCCTTGGAGCATTCTCTGCTCCAGGCTGAACAACTTCATATCTCTCAGCCTGTCCTCACAGCAGAGGTGTTCCAGCCCTTAGATCATCTCCATGGCCTCCTCTGGACCCATTCCAACAGTTCCACATCCTTCTTATGTTGGCGATTCCAGAACTGGACACAGTGTTCCAGGTGGGGTTTCACAAGAGAGGAGAAGAGGGAGAGAATCACCTCCCTTGACCTGCTGGCCATACTTCCTTTGATGCAGCCCATAAACCAGGGTTCCTCTTCCTTTAGACCTGAATACCGGGCTTCTGTCCTTGAGGGGTTTTTGCCAATGAAAACGGGAGTTAAGGATCCAACTTGTGCTCATCCACAAGATCTTCCCCTAGATACCTCATCCCTGGAAACATTCAAGGCCAGGTTGGATGGGGCTCTGAGCAACCTGGTTTGAGTAGAAGATGTCCCTGCTCACGGCTGGGGTTTGGACTGGATGACCTTCATGGTCCCTTCCAACCCAAACAATTCTGTGATTCTATGATCTCTATTTCAGAATTGTTCTCTATGCTCTATGAATTTTCTGTGCAGCAGTGGGTAGGAAGAGAATTACTTCTTATTTTTACAGGCACGTAATCTAAACAATAACAAGATGATATAATCCTAATATTTCTTTAAGACCACAGGAAGTGAAATTGAATTAAAAGCCCAGGAAAATAAAGAACCCTGCAGTTTGATTACACTCAGCTGGATTATCTTTGTAATTATTTTGCTTGGAGGATTTAAACATGTATAAAGCTTTACGAGAAAGATCCGGCAGGGCAACCAAAATTAAAGTAGACATTCTAAAAAAAGTATGGCAAAGATGGTGGGTATTTTATTTCATTACAAAAAAATGATCCATAGAGTTATATTTTAAAATGGAATGACAGAACAAAGCACAGGTGAGGGGGAAGAGGGATGAGGCTGTGAAGTCTGTAGGACTGGCTCTGCTGCTTCTGGTTCGTATGTCTCTTCAGGTACTGCTGAAGAATCTGTCACAAGCATTTATTCAGGGGAGAAGGGCAGGCTGAGAGGAGCAGAAATACACACAAGTACTCGAGACTGTTTGCGCCCGGGAGTGAATAATGCAAACACTATTAATGAAGCATGGGCAGCTGTCTGTGCTCTAGGGTGAAAAGCCTCATCCAGCCTCGCCTTTTACGCTTCCAGGGATGGGGCAGCCACCCCTTCTCTGGGCAACCTGGGCCAGGGCCTCCCGACCCTCACACGGAAACGTTTTTTCCTGATAGCTCATCTCAATCTCCCCTCTTGCTGCTGAAAACTGTGCCCCCTTGTCCTGTCCCTGCACTCCCTGATCAAAAGCTCCAGCTTTCCTGTAGCCCCTTTCAGCACTGGGAGCTGCTCTAAGGTCTCTCTGGAGCCTTCTCTTCTCCAGGCTGAACAACCCCAACTCTCTCAGCCTGTCCTCATAGCAGAGGTGCTCCACTCTCGGATCATCTCCGTGGCCTCCTCTGGACTCGCTCCAGCAGCTCCGTGTCATTCCTGTGTTGGGGACTCCAGAGCTGGACCCAGGGCTCCAGGTGGAGGTCTAACAAGAGCAGAGCAGAGAATCCCCTCCCTCACCCTGCTGGTTCCACTTCTTTTGAATGAGAAGCGTTGGAACTTGCCAGCTGATGGTAATATTTGAAGGATCCATCCCTGTGACATCTGAGGATTGGCAAAACCAGCCAGGGCTGAAAAACCAAGGTTCCAGGTGAACACTGTTAAAATGGACACGGGCTGGATTTACCCATCAAATCTCTGACCATCAGAGGCTGTTTTAAGGTCAACCATCACTTCAAATGCCTTGGAGGAGCATGGTAGGTGCCAGTAGGTCATTGGTCACAATGTGCTTAAAATGAACCCAACCCAAGTCCCACCCCCTGCCCCCAAAGTCTGCCACTCACTGGGGGCGAAGGAGAATAAAAAAAAATTCTTCAGGACCTCTACCCTAAATACTTGCCGCAGTCCATGCATACGTGCGCAGGATCAATCTCTTTTGTCACGCAGCCTGATCTGAAATCTCTAGCGGGTCTTGGGATGTTTGTTCCTTTGGCTCGTGCAGATCTCCAGCTGCAAAATGTTGACTTGGCTGTGAAAAGTCAATGAAGTAACAAATGTTGATGGATTCAGCATATTGTTTTCTCTTCCTTTTTTGGGATGCTGTTTGTCTGCAGCTCCCGTGGGGGAGACATCTCTTTTGCTGTATATCATAAATATCAGGTGCCTGGAGTGCCTGCTGGCGTGTGTAGCACAGGTATGAACCACGCTCTGCATGTGGCCGTCTGCACTGCAAACATTGCACAATGCTTTAATGTTTAACCTTGCTATCATTTCATCATCCACAATCCTTTTTTCCCATCCCTGGAGGTGTTCAAGGCCAGGTTGGATGGGGCTTGGAGCCCCCTGACCCAGTGGGAGGTGTCCCTGCCCATGGCAAGGGGTGGCACTGGATGTGCTTTGAGGTCCCTTCCAACCCAAACCATTCTGTGATTCTGTGATTAATTTCAAGTTGCTAATAGTTTATTCTTGCTTATTAGCATCTTACAGGTTGAATATTAGGCATTATTTATGGAGTCAAGTGAAGGCAGTAAACTCTAGTTCCATGAACATAGTTGGGAAAGCAGATGGAGGTCTATATTATTTTTTGAGTGACCTCTCTCAGACCTCCTTGTAGTGGTTGGTATAAACAAACTGGTAACTGGAAATTTTAGAATAAATAGAGGGCAGCTTTTTAAAACTTATGGATGTGCTGTGACCTTTCCTAAAAGAAGCTCAACTCTATGTGTTAGAAATCCTTTGCAGAGGGATTGTTTGAATATATTTTCAAGCAAACATTTACCACCTGTGTGAAGGCAGGGAGCTTGTTTAGAAGCCCAGAAATATTCTGCAAGGTGAGGATAAGGCACGGTCTTGTTTAGAGTCTAAATGTTCAAAAATACTTGGTGATTTTTGGAATTATATTTCATTTTTTAGATACAGTGAGTAGAGAAGGAAATAAAATTGGAAATGGAATACTGGATATTAAGCTCCGTTAAACCATATGTTCTATGCAAGAAAGAGTCAAATGTGTGAGGTCTGGTGTATTTCTAGGGCCAGAGAAGAGGTCAGGCAGCAAAGCTTCGATCTCTGCCCTTTGCTAATCCCTGTGCTTGAGATCATTGCTCCGATGTGAGGATGCAGCATCACCTTTTAAAAGAGGGGATGTGGAAGGCTGCGGTGCTGCCTGGGTGAGTCTGTTAGTGCAGGCGCAAGCCGGAGATGCCAGCCTGCAAACACCAACGCAGGTAAATACATTGCAGGCAGGAATAGTCCCCTAAGGTGAACAATTTGTTGAGAGAAGCAATTTGAGCAATTGCTGATCAGTGAAAGTAAGTGCTTCCCATCCCAGGCTGTTGCCTGCCAGTCGTAGAGAAAAGTCGTCATGTTTTGTGTAAGTACTTGGAGGACCTGTGCTTTAATTCCAGCAAATAATTGTAGGAAGAGCGTTTTTTAAGGAGGTTTTGCTTTTTTTCATGAAAAACGTGATGAGATTTGCAGACGCCTCGCTAACGTAGATCTGCATCGTTGCCGTCAGACCTTTCGGTCTGGGTTGATCACAAATCACGATGAATGTGTGTTTTAAACCCCACAATGTTGATGTGTTAAATTCTCTAATATCTCTTAAGGTCATTTGATCTTGGCAGATGAAGTTCAGCTGGGGGGATAAAGCTAATTTTTAGGATTCCATCATCTTGCACAGGAGAGAATTTTGCTCTTTGTAAACCTTACTGGTTTTCCTCTGGTGAGGGGGAAAAGAGAAAGGAAGAGCTTGACAGGAATTGGTTGTTTTGATTTAAGAGAATGTGAGGAAACGGCATCTTCCAATAAATACAGATTTTAATAAAGTTGAATGCTGTGACGAATAGTTTAGCCCTAGAACTTCAGATTTGGTATGTAAGCAGAGCAACTCCGCTGAGACTTGTGTGCGTTGCGAAGATTAATGACATATCATTTGTAAAGAAGGGCAATGATTCACTGAGTAAAAATAGGCTGCATCTTAACGAGCTTGTAAACACAGCTATTAATTTTAGGACAGACTCTTAGACTCTTTGTCTTAGTCTGAGAATAATGTCGCACCGTGACACTCTTCAGTGGGTACAAATTTAGCTCTTAAATAGATTTTAAAGTAGATTTTAAGAGGCCACTGTTGCATTCCTGTTTGCGTGTTTTGTCCATCCCTTGACACACCTTTAGGTTTTTTTACTGTATCAAAATATGAATCTCTTCCACTTTAAGCCATCTTCTACACCCTGCTGGATCCATTTGTAGTCAGTTGGTAATACCAATTACAAGAGGAGCTACAGCTGCCACCCCCCTCCTTTTCTACCTACTTACCTCCGGTTTTTGCAGTCTAGAACGTACTCCTGGGCGTGAGTCACTGAAAGGATCTTGTGATTTTTTTTCTCCTTTTTTTTTCACCACTGTTGATTGTGCTTGAGGCTTATTCTGATGCCGTGCTTCACCCTTGATTTGAAGGAATAGGAACCACTTCCCTCTTCTCTTTCATAACCTCAACCTTTATGGCCCCAAGTTGTGCCAAGGGAGGTTTAGATTGGATATTAGGAACAATTTCTGTGCTGACAGAGTGGTGAAGCATTGGAAGAGGTTGCCCAAGGCAGTGGTGGCGTCTCCATCCCTGGAGGGGTTCAAAACCATGTAGACGTGGCACTTCAGGACATGGTTTAATAGTCCCGGTGGGGTTGAGCTGACGGTTGAACTGGGTGAGCTTAGAGATCTTTTCCAATCTTAACCATTGTATGATTCGAAGAGCAGTACAAGTTGCTGCTGATGTGCGCTGGCACAGACAGGAGCCTTGGCCACGCTCAGCCTCTGGACTCTCTGTGAAGCCCTGTATTATTTGCCTTCTATACGTGATGTTCTTTAAAACGATAAATATACCTTTTTTTTAGTTCCTTTGGGAAGCAGGCAGGTACAACCAGAGCTGTAGAACTGTGTGAAGCCTGTAGGGTGTTTAAATTTTCTCCTTTTTTCTCTTTACTGCTTTTACCATTCTCACAGGGTTCCAAACCTCTATTTTTAGAACAGAGACAAGAATCCATTAACTCATCCCTGTATGGTAACGTGCCTATAGAAGGAATCGGTCTAGTTGACCAGAGTGATATCTGGATATTTGAAATGTAATCAAATGCGTGGACTTCCATGACAAAATCTGTAGTGACTGGCATAGACATGATGGAGATTTGTGCTCTGACTCTACCTTGTTTTTCAAAATGAGGCAGTGTTATTTGACAAGCAGCTCGCTTTATGGCCAGGCTTATTCCACACACCAACCATAACAAGGTAGTGAGAAGCGATGGGAATTCCCATCAGGACGTGTGATTGTGAACATGCTATCATTTATAAATGTTCCTGTCTGTAGCTATCTGTGTCTGCCTGGGGTGTTATTCTACAGGTTTGTCAGAGGACTTAATAATATCGTGTATTTTCTAGTGTCACGGCGGCTCATTCCTTAGCCTTGCTGTGCTCTGTTTAGAAGCAGTTTGGAAATGGTCTTGTCTCTGGTCGCTATTTAATCAGAATTGGAACATGAATCACACAGTGCAGCCGTGCTGGGGCTGTAAGGTGTTCTCGAGCGCTGTGGACGCGTCACCCCTGCAGTCCCTTGCAGAGAAACAAGCCAAATAAAGAGAGCTTACTACCCTGCCTCCACAAGGCAAAGAAAATGGAATTTCAGGGGAGCCTCTCTCACTCCTGTGGGGTTAGCAAAGACAAGGATGTGACTCGGGCTTCTTCTCCTCTGCAGCAGCAGTGCAGCCCCTGCCCCTTCTTCTGGTTGAACATTGAAGTGGTGGCTGCCCCATCCCTGGAGGTGTTCCAGGCCAGGTTGGATGGGGCTTGGAGCCCCCTGATCCAGCAGGAGGTGTCCCTGCCCATGGCAGGAGGTCAGACTGACCAGGGAGTGTGGGAAGAGAGAAAGTTTTGATTCCCTTTTTTTTTTTCAAATGAGAAAACTCAAGGCTGCCCTTGGTCCTGGTCTGGGAGGTTCAACAGTGTCACCGTATTCAGTGGGTTGCGCCTGTGCTCAGAGCAATGAGTGGGGTTCCCCTTATTTAAATACAGCTACGACTTGTTATGAGTTACAGTTCATTACCATGTTGGCTTCCGTGAGGTTTTATCAAGTTCTGGCATGTAATGGAAAGAAAAAGTGGGGTTAGTAAGTTGTGTTTGGAACTTACTGTTCTACACAGGTTGAAGGTTTTCAGCCAGTTTAGCAATGTTAGGGCTGGCTGAGCTTGGCATCCCCGCAGGTGTCTCCCTGTGATCCGTACAGATCGTGCATGTGTGACTCCCACCAATAATTACTGCTGGTGAAATACAGGACTTGTAAATGTCTTCTGTTAGTGGCAAGTTGAAGGCCATGTTTTAATAGTAGGAATATTGTTTGAACTCCCGTAAGAGTAGCAACATGAATCCATGGACTTGGTTAATAAATAATTGCAATGTAAAAGTAAACATATGGAAAATATTTCTTTTGTGTTTTCTGATTTGTAACTTAATTTCAACATTTAGGGACAACATTCTTTACTGCAAAGAAAAATAATGTGCATGGACAGGTATAGAGATATTTGATTTTCATCTATGACTGTGAATCTGTTCTCTAAACCTTTACGCAAGGGGATATGGATACATATCAACGGTTCATCCAACTTCAAACCAGAACATGTGTGACTTGAGTCAACCTCTGAAAGGTGACTTGCGTGTAAAACCTATAAAAGTTGCAAGAATTCATCTTAAATCGTTGTTCCATGAGGAACATGTTCCAATCACCCGCAAGTCAGCCTGCGTTAAGGACCCGTCCGGGACCCGTTTCCAAAATATGTGAACACCAGTAGGTTTTGCCAGTTGGCAGCCTGGGACCCAAAATATCTGTTACTTCTTAGTGCGAGTACACCCTGCTACGGTCTGTGATTTAGAAGTTAGCGTTTGCAAAGCATTTATGAGAACTTTCTTTCGTTTCATCTTGTAAAACTTCACAATTCAGCTGCTGCCCAGAGTGTTGTTAGGCTTGAGGGTATTGAGTGCTGCAATGGTTTTGTTTTCAAATCACAGTTTGAATGTTTTTTAGGTGTTCTGAACTACAAAAGCATTCTCAGAGCATGGAACATTTCTCATTACTGAAACTGAAGCTGAAAAAACCTCATTTTTATTTTTAAAAAAGTAAGTTACCCAGCTCAGGCTCTGGTTTTCTATAAAATCTTTCATGTTGAGGGGATGGAACAGGCTCCCAGACTTAGGACAAAATGTCTTGTGATGCTGAAGAGAGGAATCTTTTTTAAATACTTTAACATCTGTTTAACTGGCATTCTGGCATCACTACCTTCCATCACTCCACGTCAGGGTATTATTTTGTTTGGTTTAGGGTATGGAATCATAGAATCATTAAGGTTGGAAAGACCTCTGAGATCACCCAGTCCAACCATCAGCCCAACCCCACTGTGTCTACTAAACCACGTCCCCAAGTGCCACCTCTAGAGGCTTTTGAACCCCTCCAGGGATGGAGACTCCCCCACTGCCCTGGGCAGCCTCTGCCAGGGCTTCACCACTCTCTCAGTAAAGACTTTTTTCCTAATATCCAGTCTAACCCTCCCTGACCCAACGTGGTGCCGTATGTATTTGTTAAGGTCACTGCACCTCCTGTTTATGAATGATACCATAGACTGGCTTTCTTAGCCTAAGTGTGGCTAAGACAAATACCAGTGGAGTCTGATGAAAAATGTACAGCCTTAATAGATGTGCTGTTATGCCCTGTTAAATTTTGTTGTATTTATTTTGCTCAGAAAGAGAAAACAAGTAATTAGCCAAGAAAGCTCACAGCTGCGGAGCGTGCTCCCCTCTCTCCTATGCACACACAGTCTATTGGTATACACAAAACTGGCACTAATGAAACATAAATAGATCATTTTCCTATGTAGAAAAGACTCGTAGCGTTGCATGGGAGTGAAAGCAAGAAGATTCTTTAATAAACCTAGTCATTTGGGTTCCCAATTTGGATTTTAGGCTCTGAAGCCCTTTGTGTTTCCGTATGTGGTGTGATGTCTCCGTGGGTTTGCTTGGGGTTTTTTGTTTTACTTGTTTGTTTAAAGCTGTCAGGAGATGGGATCCTGCTTGTGGATTTCTGTACCCATTTTATTTGCTGCAAGACTCTAAGCTTGTCTTGCTGTTCCTGTTTGTAAGCACTGTACCCTGGGAATGAAATTACTTTTTTCCACCCAAAAACTCCAGGAGAAACCTTTCTTTGCCCAGATGCTTCCGAGCAGCAGCTGCAGCCTCTCCATGTGCCAAACTTCCTTCTTCTCCCATGGATTTCAGGCTGCTTCTCGAGTTCTCTGCTTCTAGCAACCACCCCTGGTTCTGATATCAAAGCTCCTCTTCCTCCCATCAGCTGTGGATCCTCCTTCTGTGGATCATGGCTCACCACTCCTAAGGTCAAAGTTGAGTCAACGCTGGTACTGAAAGGGGCTCCAGGGAAGCTGGGGAGGGGCCCTGGATCAGGGAGTGCAGGGACAGGATGAGGGGGAAGGGTTTTCAGCTGCAAGAGAGGAAATTGAGATGAGGACTTGGGGAGAAATGTTCTGCTGTGAGGGTGGGGAGGCCCTGGCCCAGGGTGCCCAGAGCAGTGGTGGCTGCCCCATCCCTGGAGGGGTTCCAGGCCAGGTTGGATGGGGCTTGGAGCCCCCTGACCCAGTGGGAGGTGTCCCTGCCCACGGCAGGGGGTGGCACTGGGTGGGCGTTAAGGTCCCTTCCAACCCAACCCATTCTGTGATTCTATGATTCTTTTGCTGTTGTCTCCCCCCATTTTAACTTCTCATCTCGGTTTCTAAAACCAGTGTGGCACAAGAGGCTTGGCAGCTCCGAGCAGCGCCTCTTGGCACCGTGCTGTCACCCCTGTGCTCCGCAACGGCACCTACACCCCTTTATCTCAAGCTAAAATAGGCACCCACTTGCAGACCTGGCTGTACCCCAGCTCTCAGCCACTGGCAGTCACAGCTATTCTGTTCTCTCCTGCTTCGCTGTGACAAATGCCACCTCACGCTGGGCTCTTTCTTCTCCTGCGCTCACTCTCAGGTTTATCGTTTTGAGGTATTAAACAGCAACGCGGCGAAGTCACGACGCTTATCTCTACGCTTCCCGAAGTGTTTCTGGTCAGACATACCTGACGTTCCAAGCGTAGTGGGCGCTCCTCTTCACCTCTCTGCCCTGTGCTTTTCAAGACCTTGAATAAAATTCCAACGGCCTTTCTGCATTTTGTTTTAAAGGGGAGAAAGAGGGTTTGCCTCCGGATAAGCCAGGATGGATGTGAACACTGCACGAAATGTGGCAGGATCCTGCCCTTCAGTGCCCTCCTAGTGGGAATGAATTCCCTGTTACTGTTCTCAAAGAGGGTCTCAGAAGAAAATAGTTTTTCATGTCTCTAATTCTTCTGTCCTTTTTTAACGATTACCTTTCTTTTCAGGCAGTCCCTTGGCATCAACGTGAAACCTGCTTGAACACCTTTGAGGAGCTAGGGAAGTGTTAGCCCAACCTCAGCCTCATCTCTCCCGTTATCTAGCAGAAATTCCTCCTTCACCCCTTCTTCACGCCGCATGGAATTTCCTCTTCTGTCTGGCTGAGTTTTTGGAGAGCCTTAAACGTTGGCAGTGGCTCTGTGAAATTTTTCTGGGGAGCTTGGTAGGAGTTGAGCTGAAACGGTGAATTATAATGAAAGTAAAGAACATAACATCACGTCATTCCCCGCGAGACTCGGTTCCTGCTGTCACTTTGCCAGCGTTGTGGCTCTGTGCGTGTGTACCTGGGACCCCCGGCTCGGCTGAGCTGCTCTCGGGGAGTCCCTCAAGGTTTGGGCTCTTGAGGCTTAAACAAAATACCCTTGTTTTGGAAAGCCTTCCTTTTGCAGGCTGTGAGGCTGCAGCAGGGCGGCTTAGAGACAATGATACGTTTTCCAGAGGTCTCTTCTCCCTGTGTGCGGGGGTAGCGTATACAGGAATCATTAAACTGGCCCCAAACTGGTTGCATTTAGTTGTGACCAATCTGAAAGGTGACAAAGTGAGATAAACTCTGAAATGCCTAATTGTTCTGTTTTTCGAACGCACCCTCGCAGCGATGCTCAGTGCTTTAAGAACAGTTTCCTTAGAAAGTTCAAAATGTTTTCTATGTCACGAAGCCAGCAAAAATAACTCGTAGGGGAAACAAAACAAATATGTAATTCTTAATGGGAAAAGGTCACTTTTCTATCCCTTCCTCCTACCTGCTTGTTTAACTGCGTGTGTTTGGCCAGCTGAAGTGGTGCCCCCTCCAACATTTCTGCCTGTGTCTCCCTTCTGGCGTGGAGAATTTCAGTCCGTTATCGCAGCCCTGGCTTCATTTGTGGATGTGGAAGCAGCTGTTGCCACATATTTCTTGTGCAGAGCTGAGCAGCTGCGGCGTGTGGCAAGGAAAGCCTGGTGGCCACAGCAGATAGTGGCACCGTAAGGACAGCTGTGGGTGCGTCTGTCCCACACGGCTCGGGGAGCCTTATCTCACCGGGAGCCCGGCCAACCTGCAGGGAGCTCTCGCTTTGTTTTCTGTCTTCAGTCGCCTTGTGTCCCCACCAAGACTTTGGACCTCAAGTCCAAAAAAGCATCAGGGAAATATTGGAGCGGGGATAAGATGAGGACGTAGGCTGGTGTTGAGATCTTAATTGTGTGCTTGGCAAACTGATAAGGTGGCTGGAACCTAACCAGGGACCGGCCAGTCGGCTGTTCTGGGGACAATCGCTGTCCCCGGGACACAATGGGAGGGGAATTACGTACTTGCACGCACACAGGGAGGAAGTCTCCACTTGAAAAGTGGATATTTTTTGCATGTTGTTGTTTTCTTCCAGTTTGACCACTGCGCGTTGGCAAAGGGACTGCAGATGCCTTTAACACAGTCGGAGGGAGGGAAGGTACAGAAGGGAACGGCTGAACACGGAATAACTGCGTTTCCGTACTGTCTGTGTGACACGAGTGTTGCACATAGAATCATAGAATGGTTTGGGTTGGAAGGGACCTCAAAGCCCACCCAGTGCCACCCCCTGCCATGGGCAGGGACACCTCCCACTGGATCAGGGGGCTCCAAGCCCCATCCAACCTGGCCTGGAACACCTCCAGGGATGGGGCAGCCACCACTGCTCTGGACACCCTGGGCCAGGGCCTCCCCACCCTCACAGGAAAACATTTCTCCCCAAGATCTCATCTCAGTCTCCCCTCTTCCAGATTAAAACCCTTCCTCTTCATCCCATCCCTGCACTCCCTGATCCAGAGCCCCTCCCCAGCTTTCCTGGAGCCCCTTTCAGTACTGGGAGCTGCTCTAAGGTCTCCCCAGAGCCTTCCCTTCTCCAGGCTGAACAACCCCAACTCTCCCAGCCTGTGCTTGCATGAGAGGTGCTCCAGCCCTCGGATCATGTCCATGGCCTCCTCTGGATTCGCTCCCACCGCTCCGTGTCCTAGACACGTCCATACCCACACAGAACTACGCAGTCACCTGTGCATCAGAGAGCTGCAGAGAATGAGTCCCTTTGCACTAATGGCTGAAACCGCTTGAAATTCCTCATGGAGATACCAGTAGTTTTTTCCCAGCTGTGCTGTAGCCTTTCTTGGGGCCTTCAGCTGACCTTATTGTAGTAAACTGCGGTTCCTACTGCTTTATCTCAAGGTCCACAAGCTCTTGTCCCAGTGCCATTGCTTCTTGTTTGCCTCATGGGTACAGGCTGACACGTACGTGACCTTCTTCTTTGCTTTCTGCCTTTTGTAATGCCTCATTCCTGTGCAAAACCCCTCTTTCCTTATTCCACACAAGAGTGTGACCTTTTTAATCTCCTGCCACTTGATAGCGTTCCCAATTAAACAAAAGAGTGATGTTTTGCAGAATGCTACAAAAGCCCACGAAGCTTTAGGACCTCTTGTAAATGTTTTATGATAAATCCTATTCAGGAGTCTTTTGAGCACACCTGCACTACAGCTGGCTCTCCAGCGAAGGTTTAACTTGTTTGCCTGAAGTGTTTTCATTTTTAATTATGTGTACAATGTGGCCCGTTTGTGTGTTGTATTAAAAACATAAGAATTGTAGGCGACAGTGCGTAAAAATAAGTCACGTCTTGGACCGTACTGCTGATCTCTATCCTCTGGATAACTTCTATGTGGCAACAGTTGGAGCCAGATGGCTTGGAGGAAGGTGTGATGCTTTAACTGTCCCATAATAAAATATTTGGGAAGGCTTCACTAGCCAGGGATCACCAGAGAGCTGAAGCCTCTCTGACTCTCGGCACTGATTTTTGATGGCTTTGACTCAAACACGCTCAACTGGATGATCTTTAAGGTCCCTTCCAACCCAAACCATTCTATGATCCTATGCCTCCTATTAATTTGCTAGAGATGCAGCCCAGGCCTGCGTTCTTCCTGGGAGAAGCTGAGCTGACGCACCAAGTGATCTTCTGGAGGCACCTGGACAAAGTAGCCAGAGAGGGAGCTAATCGAGGATGAGAGGAAATGGCCTCAAGTTGCACCAGGGGAGGTTTGGATTGGATAGTAAGAAAACTTTCTTTACTGACAAGAGGGGTGAAGCCCTGGCAGAGGCTGCCCAGGGCAGTGGTGGAGTCTCCATCCCTGGAGGGGTTCAAAAGCTGTGTAGACGTGGCACTTCAGGACATGGTTTAGCAGGCACGGTGGGTTGTATTGATGGTTGGACTGGATGAGCTCAGAGGTCTTTTCCAACTGCAACAATTCTGTCATTCTGTGATTCTAATCCTGGTCTTAGCTCGGCGTGCCGGTTATCTGTGAGAGACCAGCCTGCCAGAAATGTCTGGTGACGTATTTGTCCAAGGGAGGGAGGTCTGTGCCAAGATGCTGTGGGTGCTGCTGCATGGAGTTGAGTTCAGGAGGAGAAAAATCTGTGAAATGCGAGTTCAAAAACACAGCTGTTGTTAGAGAAATGAGGAGCTGTTCCCAGTAACACACAGGTATTCAAGATACAGGTATTTTTAAAAAAATTATGTTTTAAGTATCAGGAAATTAAACGGTAAATGCTGCGGTGTCAGCCAAAGTTAACTCTACCTAATACTTTTGGCTTGGCCACCAGAGGTGGTAGCAAGCTGTATGTGCAGCTAAATGCTGTTTTTATTTCATTTCATTTTAAACTTAAAGCCCTTTATGCGGGTTTAACGTTCTGGGACTTGTGCTTGACTGTCCCCCAGCAGTTTTGGCCGTGTGTGCGTGTGAGTACGGGTTACAGTTCTCCCTCTGTGTCTGGGCTGCAGCGCTTATAAATGTGTTAACAGCTTCAGGACTGGCTTCACCGTTTGTCCAGAAGCAACCTGTGCCTGGGGGTCGCCCTGCAGCGCCTTTGCTGGCTCAGGATGGCACTTGCTTACAGATGCTCCTCGGGTTTTTTGTAAGCCACCAAGGAAAGAGCCAAACTGGCAACTGGAGGGCGATTGCAGTACGGCTCTGTGGGCTGAAATCAGGGCTGCTTCACTGCAGAGCGTTCAGTCTGCCTGGGCTCTGCCACGCATCCAGGGAGGTCCTCTGAAGCACCCAGTTAAACTGGGTATTAGGAAGAATTTCTTTACCGAAAGAGTGGTGAAGCCCTGGCAGAGGCTGCCCGGGGAGGTAGGGGATGCCCCATCCCTGGAGGAGTTCAAAAAATGTGTGGATGTGGCACTTTGGGACATGGTTTAGCAGGCACGGTGGGGTTGGGCTGATGGTTGGGCTGGATGAGCTTAGAGGTATTTTCCAGCCTTAACAATTCTATGATTTGCAGGCACCCAGCCCGTCCTATTGGGGAATCCTGTACCAGGAGCTCCCTGATGGGAGATACAACTTGCTTGCTCGGCGTTTCCAATGACCCTGATGTCGGATGCTAAAATCGGGTGATGTGAACCCTTCCCTGAGCTGCCTGAGTCCATTCCTGCCCACCTCCCTTTGGCTGGGTGCTGAGGAGCTCTGCTGTCAGAGCAGGGAGACAGACCTGCCTCCTCTGCTCCCCTCCTTCCCTGGGGAGAGAACTCTCCAGTGTAAACCCCACAACATGGGTGGCATTTTTTGTCTCCTGTGTTTTTAGCAGTGGGTGTCAGCGTGGAGGGGATTTGGCTCTGGGAGTCCCTCGGTGACATCGCTGTCTGGGCTGCGGCTGATGCTACCAGGATCCATCGTGCAAGGGTTCTCGGGCACTGGCACAGCTGCCCAGGGAGGTGGTGGAGTCGCCATCCCTGGAGGGGTTTATAAGATGGGTAGATGAGTTTCTTAGGGACAGGGTTTAGTAAGGGGACAGGTACGGTTGGACTCGATGATCTCAGAGGTCTTTTGCAACCAGATGATTCTATGATTCTCTGCTGGAGCTCCTCCTGTAGGACCTCACTCCTCTAGTGCTCGAGCTTGAAATCTTCAGGTGCTCCTGCTGCAAACTCTGTGTGATTCTGTTCCTGAGAGTAACAAAGCTATTTAGGATGTGTTGCCACCCAAAAGAACATCAGTGTGGAGACAAGAGGTGACTGCAGTGTCTGCATTGTTTGCTGTAACCATAAGTAAAGGTGGAAGCTGATCCCTGTGGACAGGTTTTGGCTGTGCTCATCTGCACCCTGAAGAATGAATGCAGAGTATTATTTATTATTGCTTTGGATTCTTACAGCCATGGATTTCGTGCGTGGCTATAATATAAAAAGTCACTTCAGTTCAGCAGAAAAGTATTTGGACCCACCAGGCAAGGAATTGTTCTTTATTATCTGCATCTTGGGTAACAAATCCGTTCTGATAAATGCAGACAATGTCAGGTCCATTGTTGTTGGCACCCAAAAATACCAGATAAGTTCTCTCGGGCAGGTCTGGTGGATGATGTCCAAAGATGACAGGCTTTTGCTGCTGATAAGTTCAAAGTAAATGTAGTTTTTTAGGTATATAGGAGAATTGTTGTTACTCTTGAGTACTGAGTGTTCCTAGACTGGTTACGTAAGAACAAACAGTGATGAAGTTGGCTTGAAGCCTTCTTCAAGGTTTATTTGGATCACAAAGAGAATTCCCTACTCTGTAAAAAGAGAAAACTGGGTTGATTTCACACTTGAAGCCATTCACTCTGAATGCCTGTAGCAACACCTGGCAGAGGTCCCACTATCGCAGAATGAAGGCACCAAACTGTGTATCAAAAACACAAGAAGAGCAAAGGAGCTGGGCAGGACATCTCTGTCAAGGAAATTGATGCTCCATTCATTCAGCCCTTACAGTGTTTTCCTTAGACATCCTGTACCTCCTTCAGGGTTTTAAAATGAACCATAACAACTTGTTCCTGCAGGCAAAGCCCAGGGTTCCTTTGTCCTTGCCAGGTCAAGCTCTTCACTTGTGTGCGGGCAGAGACCCTCCACAGAGTCAGCTCATTGGAGGGAGAGCTTCACAAGGTAAAGCAACATCAAGAAATTGCACTCTTGCTGGTCCATAAAAATGAAATTAAAAGCCAAGCGATTAATGTTTAGAAGTCATGGTTTGGGCTTACTGATAAAGAAGGGGCTGGGGGGGGGTCTGGTTCTGTTCCGTGGCCAAACTCTCCCAGAACCCTGCTGAGCCTGGAGCAAATCATCTTGTCCCCTCTTTTTCTCCAATAAAATGACCATTGGAATGCGCTGCCCGGGGAGGTGGTGGAGTCACCGTCCCTGGAGGTGTTTAAGGAGAGATTGGATGAGGCTCTTAGTGCCACGGTGTAGTTGACGAGTAGGAGTAGGTGTAGGTGTTGGGTCATAGGTTGGACTCGATGATCTCAGAGGTCTTTTCCAACCTTATGATACTGTGGTACTGTGACAGTGAACCCAGTTTCCCAGCAGGATGGAGGCATCATTAGATATTTCAGAACGGCTTTAAGATCTTCATAGGAAACCTCGTGCTTCTCCAGAAGAATAAAAGGTATTTACTTCTGTATGTGGTTGCTGTGATAGCTTCTTCAGCTTTGTGCTCTGATGCTTTTTACAGCAGTCCCTGCTTGTAGCCGTTTCTCCTGTTCATGTTTCTGCTTTGAGCACCCTGATCCAGTGGGAGATGTCTGGGGGGATTGGAACTGGGTGGGCTTTAAGGTCCCTTCCAACCCAACCCATTCTATGATTCTGTGTCCTTGCAGGAAACAAGGTCATCCCACCTTTGACCATCATTCCCTTCCCCCTAGAATTTATATGCGGTTTAATTTGAATTCAATTCAGTTGTGCGTCATCTTCACTCCCTTCCACTCAAGTCTTGGTCAGGCAATGGGAGATGAGTGGAAGATGTCTTCGTCTGCATAGACATATGAGTGGAAATTTCCGAAAACAGGTGGCCAAAAGTGATGGGGTCAGGAGGACGTTTGAGCTCGAAGGCTCAGTGACAGCAGTTAATAGATGTTTTTGCTTCAGCCTTTGGATTTCCTTAACCCAGGGTGCAGAGAGCACCTCGGTGATCTGCTGTGTGAGTGCTGCAATGTTTGTGACCAGTGCTGGTATCCACCAGCATCGTCCTTCATTCCACCGCTGTGAACATTTGCTGTGATTAACTGGCAGAGGGAGCCCTGGCCGGTCTGAGAGCGTTCTCTTGCTGTTTACTATCATTATAATAAGATATTTGACCCATACAATAACAGCAGTAGTGCTGGGTCCAAACCAGAATCTTTGGATTCCGCATACTCTGAACTTTGGGAAATGGTCAGACCCAAATCTTGTGGCTTGGCTCAAGCTCTGAATGAAATGAAACCAAATGTGCCTCAGATTAAAACTCCTTCAGACTCGGAGGCTTTACTTTAAAAAAGCGAAACTCCTTCTTTTGAATCTCCACTGTTTGCGACGCTTCTTCGGGTTTTGCAAATGCAAGGCAGGTTCCTCTACAGCCTCTTCTCCCCAGATCCTTTTCTGTATGTGGATTAGTTTCTCAGGCTTCTAATACAGAGGAAGCCTATATCTTCCCCTGTGATTTTTGGTTATGTTTTCACCTCTGTAGGGAGAGAAAGAATTAATGCAGTTGTATGTTTGATGGTTATAGGCTTCAGGACTTCTGTGCTGTGTAGATAGATGGATTGTGCACTCCCATCCCAGAAAGCCATCCGTGTCCTGGGCTGCACCCAGAGCAGTGGGAGCAGAGGGTGAGGGACGGGGATTCTGCCCCTCTGCTCCGCTCTGGTGAGAGCCCACCTGGAGCCCTGGGTCCAGCTCTGGAGTCCTCAGCACAGGAAGGACCTGGAGCTGTTGGAGCGAGGCTAGAGGAGGCCATGGAGATGATCCAAGGGCTGGAGAGTGTTGGGGTTGTTCAGCCTGGAGGAGAGAAGGCTCTGGGGAGACCTTAGAGCAGCCTCCCAGTGCTGAAAGGGGCTCCAGGACAGCTGGGGAGGGGCTCTGGATCAGGGAGTGCAGGGATGGGATGAAGAGGAAGGGTTTTAATCTGGAAGAGGGGAGCCTGAGATGAGATCTTAGGCAGAAATGTTTTGCTGTGAGGGTGGGCAGGCCCTGGCCCAGGTTGCCCAGAGCAGTGGTGGCTGCCCCATCCCTGGAGGTGTTCCAGGCCAGGTTGGATGGGGCTTGGAGCCCCCTCACCCAGTGGGAGGTGTCCCTGCCCATGGCAGGGGGTGGCACTGGATGGGCGTTAAGGTCTCTTCCAACCCAAACCCTTCCATGATTCTGAGCACGCCTTTATATGCCATTCTTGGAAAAAATACTGCTTATGTGGTTTTAATTTTAAGTTGGTCTGACATCTGAAGCCAAACATCTTTAGTGTCCATCTAATGCTGTCCCTGTGTCCATCCAGTGCTTTTGCTTTGAGGACTTGTGAGCTCTTGACTCTTTGATACACAAGGTCCTCTGTGTGCCGGGCTCTCTGTTTTATAGAGAAACCCCTGGTGTGTGTGCCATGTTTAGGGAAAGCATTAAATGCTACCAGACAGCCAGAAAAGGACTTGAGGGCCCTGGACTGAACTTTTTTGGTCTGATATTTGACAGATGACAGCCTAATTGTCCTGATTGTTTATTTTTGAGATGACTGCGAGAGTTTTCAGCACTTCCCTGCAGCAACTGACTTCTGCCTTTGCAAAAAGCCAGATCGCAGGCGTTTCTCTTAACCTTTCTGTTTACCCTCTTATAAACAAAGATTAAGGGCACCTCCCTGGGAAGTTGATGTTTAAGTTCTTTGAGGACCTCAGCAACCAGATCTGTGCCAGGGGAAGGTTCTATTTGCTGACGCAGAATCATAGAATCAGGAAATGTTTTGGGTTGGAAGGGACCTCAAAACCCATCCAGTGCCGCCCCCTGCCATGGGCAGGGACACCTCCCACTGGGTCAGGGGGCTCCAAGCCCCATCCAACCTGGCCTTGAACACCTCCAGGGATGAGGCAGCCACCACTGCTCTGGGAAACCTGGGCCAGGGCCTCAACAGCTTCATGGAGAATTTCTTCCTAATGTCTAAATCTTCCCCTTTCCAATTTTAAGCCCTTTGTCCCATCACTTGTCTGTGTAAAAAGCCCCTCCCCAGCTTTCCTGGAGCCCCTTTCAGTACTGGAGGCTGCTCTAAGGTCTTCCTGGAGCCTTCTCTTCTCCAGACTGAACAACCCCAACTCTCCCAGCCTGCCCTCCGATGGGAGGTGCTCCAGCCCTTGGATCATCTTCAGGGCCTCCTCTGGACTCATTCCAACAGTTTCATCTCCTTAAGTTGAGGGTTCCAGAACTGGCCACAGGGCTCCAGGTTGGGGTCTCCTGCCTGGGTCTCCAGCACTGCTCATGGTTCCCCCTTCTCCCTGTGCCTCCCCACCAGCCTGTCTGTTCACAAATCCATGCACAGCCTTGAGAAACCTTGAGAAACCTTGAGTTTCAGCATCTCCTGTTTGCTCGGAGCCGCGGCGGTGGGAGTGGTGGTGCTGGCAGAGCACCCAGCCCTGTGGTGGGCTCTGCTGTGTGGGCGCTCTGCCATCCCAGCTGCTTCTCCACCGTTCCCGCTGGGATGGCAGGAAGCTCGGTGGAGACTCTTGCGAATGCTCCGTGGTCAGGAGAGACGGCGGAGCTGCAGCTGGCCGCTTGCGGGCTGGACCTAACCCGCGCTGGGGCTTGGCTCCATGCCTCTGCCTTGGAGAGGACGGGGAGCAGGAGCTTGGGCACAGCAACACCACCGCTGCTTATTTGCAGTGGCTGAAGACCTGGCTTGGGTAACTGGAAGAAACACAAAACATTCCTGAGCCTGGAGGGGATCCATAGCTCAATTTTGGGTTTAGGATCCTCTCCATATTCTTCATTCCAGTGTTTGTGAGATTCATATGAGTATTAACTTCAGAGGGCTGTGAGGAGGAAGTCAGATCAGCTCAGGGAGATCACGGTTAGTGCTTCTTGTAATCATAGAACAGTTTGGGTTGGAAGGGACCTTTACAGGTCATTTAGTGCTCCGGTTCTTTGATGTTATCACCATTGGAAAAAACTCAAACAGATAAAAATAAGGAAAAACCAGGGTTTGGTGCATTGTGTTGGTAATGTGAAGGTGGTAGAGGCATCTGTGCATTCTAGAGACACCTTTACATGTTGTGCCTGAGGAAAAAATGATTTCAAAACTCTGTTTTTGAATGCATCATCCATGCCTTGTGGTCTGGACAAAACAGCAAAGGCTGTATATCTGCTTATCTTCTCCTAAAGAAAATACCGTAACATTTCACGGCATTTCGGGGTGGTTATTTTAGCAAGCTCTGTATACATCACTGAACATTAAAAGGCTGAGGGAAATTCTTTTCCTCTAGAAATGCCAGCTACAATAAATCCTTCCTCCTTGCCAGTCTGGTAATGGAGAACTTAGCATTTTAAAGCCTGAAGCTGTTGACTCATGGTGCTCGCAGATGTCCCCATCCTGCCAGCTCAGCTTTCCAGTGCCCCTGCTGCTCCACATTCTACACCAATGGACTGGAATGCTTCACCCTTCCTGAGCCTTCACATGTGGCCATGCTGCCATGCCGAAGATCTCCAGCTGATCTCTAAGGGTGTTTCTTGACACTTAGATCTATTCAGGGACCCAGAGTGGTGTCTGCCATGGTAAACTCTCTCTATCTGCAGACTCTTGAAAACCTTCTTAGAATCATAGAATCATGGAATGATTTGGGTCAGAAGAGAGCTCAATGCCCACTCAGTCCCACCGCCTGCCATGGGCTCCAAGTCCCATCCAACCTGGCCTGGAACCCCTCCAGGGATGGGGCAGCCACCACTGCTCTGGGCACCCTGGGCCAGGGCCTCCCCACCCTCACAGCAAAACATTTTTCCCCAAGATCTCAGCTCAATCTCCCTTCTTTCAGATTAAAACCATTCTCCTTCGTCCCATCCCTGCACTCCCTGGTCCAGAGCCCCTCCCCAGCTTTCCTGGAGCCCCTTTCAGCACTGGGAGCTGCTCTAAGGTCTCCCCAGAGCCTTCTCTTCTCCAGGCTGAACAACCCCAACTCTCCCAGCCTGTCCCCATATGGGAGCTGCTCCAGCTCTCAGATCGTGTCCGTGGCCTCCTCTGGATTCACTCCAACAGCTCCATGTCCTTCCTGTGCTGAGGACTCCAGACACAGGGCTCCAGGTGAGGTCTCACAAAGCAGAATCCCCTCCCTGCCCCTGCTGGTCCCACTGCTTCGGATGCAGCCTGGGACAAGGTCGGTTTCTGGGCTGGGAGCGCACGTTGCCGGTTCATGTCGACCTTCTTATCCACCGTCACCCCAAGTCCTCCTCCTCAGGGCTGCTCTCAATCCATCCTCTGAGCTGCACGGCCCCTGTCTGAGGAGCAGGCTGTGCCGTACCCTGCGGGCACACGCAGTGTGTGTGTACTTTGTGGTGTGTGCTGATGGAGCTGGCACGGCTGCTCTCTGATACTGCTTTATAACACGAGAAACATTTGCTTGTGTGCAGTGTCCAGTCCTACTTGTCGTGTTTATTCTGCGGCCGCCGTTGCCGGTGGGATTCCGCCTGTACCTACAGGAGTGCTTTTGTGCATCTGTACATCTGAAAACCCGAGCGCACCCCACTGTTTGTCCCTGTCCCTAGGTCTGTGCGGCCAGAGCTCCCTTACACCAAGCTGCCTTGGGATCCAGGCTCGTATTCTTCCTCCAGACTGGACACAAAACGCCCAGGTCCTTTTTGAGAGCTTCTCACCTGGCTTCCCTTGCTGCACTGGCTGAGGGCTTGGTGAGCTCACGCTCGTTGCTCGGGCTGGCAGGGACACTGCGGTATCGCTTACAGCAAAAATAAGAGTGGGAGGAAGATATTGGAGTTGTGCAGAGTGAGGCTGAAGTGACATTATTAAACGCTTATTTGTGCTTTCTTCTCTGTAACCACTGGAAAACGAGAATGTGAGGGTGGAGGAGCGCGCAGCGTTGTTGAGCAGCGAGGGTGCAGGCGCCGTGCGAGGGGCCGGCTGCGGCGCGGTTGTGCCTGCGGTGGAGCCGTTAGGTGCACGCGGCTTGGCCACCACCAACCCCACATTACGTAAAGGTCGTCTGGCCCTGGGTTAATTCTGTTGCTCCCAGACTTCGCCGAATAAATATGTGAAGCATTTTGTATAAGCCGAGAAGGGGGGAAGGAGGGTGAAAATTACAGATTGAGCGGGGAGGGTTGCGGGTGTCAGTAATGAGTAATTTAGAACATCTGCAGCCTTTTCATTTATTTATTTATTTTTAGTGGTTTCCATTTCCCTGCTTTGTGGTGGAGCCTTTTGTTAAAAGACCCGAAGGCAGTGTTGTGGCCAGCGATAGGTGAATTTAAAGGCTCGGGTGCCTTTCATTTAGGTCAGCATTGAAAATCAGAACCCAAATCTCACTTGAATAATCCCAATTTCCAACTCAATGTACGTAAGGAATCTCATCCTGTTCCCTCCCAGCACCACTCCCACCCCCAAAACTGGAGGGTGTTTATATAGGGAGAGACCTGCCCTTTCCCGTGTCAGCGTTAGCCGGATGGTGTGATGTTATCTGGGCTCTACAAGGAACCACAGTGCACTCACCAGGATGGACACACCTTCTGCAGGCTGGTGTTTTGCTCTGCCTTTGAGTTTGGGCATGTGGAGACCCCCAATTTCACCCTCTGCTGACACCTTCGTCCCCGCGAGCACAGTAACACCAGCAGCACTGGGTGTCCTTTCCATCCAGGATTTTAGGAAAACTGTAAAATACAATAATTCTCTACTTGCAGAAGTAGATCTTCGGGCCGTTCTGGAGCACAGCAGCTCCCCGCTGCTTGGGACAGGGCCAGCTGGACCTCTTTAATATTCAGCTTCCAATTGTTTTTTGGAAGAACTGATCCGTATTTGATATTGGAGCATTTCATTCCTTTGTTGTCATCTTTCAAGAGAGGACACCTTCCTTCTTCCACATCCTCAGTTTAATCAGAAGGCCAAAAATAGGAATTTGGGGATTCCGGTGTTATTTAGTTTTCCCTATTAGGAAATGAGTCACGAGTAAGCGACAACACTGTCTCCAATCAGAGGGAGTCAGAGCTGATGGATGCCAAGGACTCGTCTGCTGATTATGATTTCTAGCAGCACAGCCTTACAGCTGTTCTCTGAACCTCACCCGCTTTCAAGGGTTGCTTTTGCCTTTTCTTATTTTTCTTCCCAGCAAGCTGAAAAGGACATTTCATTCTTTGTCACCAAGGGCACATCCTGAGAGGTCCTGAGTGCTTTTTCATCCCAGAAAATTGAGGGGGTGTTGTAGACTGTCAGCATTGCTCGGCGCTCCCTCCATCAAATACATCGTAGAAGCATTGATTGGGAGAAGCACTCATGAAATTACCCATCAATATCTCTGCATTTCAGCTGCCACACACTCACCGCACTGACAGAAAGTCACGTGCAGGGGCCAGGGTGGCTTTACTGGAAAGATGGTTGAAAAGTCCTTTCTCTTGCCTGGGAGACGGGGAGGGCTTGGGGTATTCTGCTTCATGCTGGTGCCACTTCCAGCCTGATATTTACGTGCAGTTCTGTTTAGTGTTCCTCCCAAGATGCACACCGAGTGCTGCCTTCGGATGCTAAGTATTAAAATTGAATGTAAAAAAAATCAATCGATGTTCTGTTTGTTGCTCAGGACCTTTGCCTCAGCACTGTCGCCTGGTTTTGTTGTGTTACCGCTCTGCTATGAAGTCATTTGTTGTCCCTTCGGTGCTGAAAATTCATTATCTTTTAAGAGCGGAATGAACTTAATGCAGGAAGTGAACGTGTTTTAATGTGAAGAAGCATCACTGCCTGTGGTTCTAGGGGAAAGTTATGCTGGCTTTAAGGGAAAATAAAAGTAATTACAAATAACTGCTCAAAGCCAGCTGAGATCGGCTGGCCCTTGAGGAAAACATATCTTAATCCCTTGATCTGACAGTCGCCTGGCAGTCAGAGCCGGAAAAGAAAGTCACTGGGGGATTTTTCCATCTCTGGGAGGTGGGAAATGCACATCCTACTGCAGAGATGGAAAAAGAACAAATAAGTCTGCTGGGCAGCATGACAATTGCACACACATTCTTCTCTGGAGAGGCGGCACATAGTCAGGATATTCTCGTTTTCCGGCGATACGAGGATCACAGGCTCTGCCCAGGTCTCCTCGATCCCACGTGTGTGTTTACGTAAGCGCTGTGTTACCAAGTTATGGAGGTTTTTATTCTGTGTAGTGTGTTCATCATAGCTGTCACTCCAAGATCTAAACAAAACCGGAGCTCGTACCGCCCTGCTGCGGTGGAAAAACATGGGAATAAAATGTTTGTGACCAAAGAGTTTGCAGTCTGAGGCAATGGAAAAAACGCCAAGTAGAGGAGAGAGGTAGGAAGTGCTCGAGCATCCGTAGGTCTGTGCGTCGTGTGGATCCGTGCCTGCTTTGTTTGCGTCGAGGAGGGTTGGAACTGGATGATCTTTCAGGTCGCCTCCAACCCAAACCATTCTGTGATTCTGTGTGGTTTCGAGGAGTACGGGCAGGGGATGAGAAGCAGCAGGGCAGAGCGGTGGCACTGGGGACGCTGCAGCCATTAAAACCTCACCCATGGACAGTTAAGGAAAGGCAGACCCAGAGGTGGCCAAAACTGGGTTTAGGGGTGACGAAGAAATGGTTCTAGCACACCTAAAAGCCACCTGATATAGGAAATGGAGATGTGACATGGAGCTAGGGAGCAAAGGAGGAAGATAAAAGGTGTAAAAGCATGTTAGCAAACATAAAAATAACCCAAGTGAGTCCTAGTGTGAGGAGGAAGAAAACATCCATAGGAACGTCGTATTCCTGCTGGGAATGTGTGAATCCAAGTGATGGGGATTCCCTGAAACACCCCCCCAGCCCTGAGTGCCAGCATGAAACCTCTGCCCTCGGGGCCCAGAGAGACTGGGAAAGGGCCAGGGGAGCACCAGGACACAGGGCAGAAACTGAGTGTGTGGGTAGGACAGTTCTCACCGTGCTAATATTCTCTTTTGTAATAAAATAACATAATAAGATCTGGACTGATGCTCATTACAATCTTAAGGCTTCAATTATTCTACCAATAAATACTCGGCGTTTTGGTTCTGTATGAATCTATATATTTGTATATATGGGGCGCTTCCTTTTTACTGATGAAACAAGATTTTGAACGTAACAAAATAATCAGTCATGTGACATCACCTTTCAAATCAAGGCTTAGGCTGTAGGCTTGCAGCCTGGAGATGATAAAGGTCCACAGTCTGGTGTCGCGCACATCCCACCCGAATAATTCACACGCCCTTCAGCCTGGCCTTGGCTGCCCTTAGGACCCTTGGATTTCAATGCATGCGTTGGGTCTCGGGCTGGGATTACGTATGTGACGGCTGCTTGGGGTGGAGGAAGCGAGAAAACAAAAGACCCTTGAGTGGCTTCCAGGGAGGCGCTGGGACCGTGCTGGGGAAGTCGCTGTGCTACGGCAAAATAACTCTTCTCAAGCTCCTTTTCCCCAAGGAAAATCTGAGCGAGATGGTAAAGTTTCCGTGCTTGCAGTGGTCAGAATAAAGCCCAGTGTGGTCTGCGGGTAGGTAAGAGGTAGGCAACCTGCTTGTGCTTTCGGACCAGGTGGACTGGATATTCCCTGCATAGCAAAGCCCAGCCTAAGGGCTCGTCTGTCAAAAGAGCAGCACGCAGGAGCCGAGGGAGCTCTGCTGATGCTGGGAAAGCACATCCAAAATACACGTGTTGTGAAATCGAGATCACATCACAGAATCATAGAATGGTTTGCGTTGGAAGGGACCTTAAAGATCATCCAGTTCCAACACCCCTGCTCTCCGTGGCAATTGCCGTGAGTCAAACTCTGGCTCTTCTCCCTTCCTCACCAAATGTCCTGTAGCTGGAAAGAAAGCAGCTCAGGCCAGGAGACACAAAGTGGTTCTGCTTCAGCAGTGCCAGGTGTCTGCACTGTGGGCAGGTGGGAGTCTGCTCGGTACCTGGTTAAATGAAGGCGAGTGAATGCAAAGCAAGTGCTCCCTGGAACACATAGGAATCGGCCGTGCTCTTCCAGTTCCTTCTCTGATGAATCCCTGTGTCAATAGCGGTGGTGATTACAGTCATGGGTGAAGAGGGGAGATGCCACCTCATACATTTGATCTTGAGAGCACTATCTGCATCCTCTTAGGTAGCAGAGTAGGGCATACGGCGCTTGACCGTGGTTCTGAGACTCTGGGCGAGCAGGTTGGATAGGAGCCAGTGTCCCTTCAAAGTGGTTCCCATTGACTTCCATACCCAATCATCTCACATCGTCAACGCATGCCGCCTCGCTGAGAGCAGCTTGTCTTCAGGGCAACCTAAAGTGCCTTAGCAAAGCCTTTGAGCACCTGTGACGCTGCATATTCCTAATCTTCATTTTCTCCCACTCTTTCAGTGGAGCCGAATCACAACGTTCCTGCTGTAATCTGTGGGGCGGCATCTGTGCCGCGTCCTAAAATTCCCCGAAGCCTTTACTTGCCCAGGTTTTGTCCTGGATGGCCATAAAATGTTGGTGCTTGATTTTGTGTTTGATTTTATGACTTTTTCTACATCATGGACTGCCAGACGTTGATGTCGAGGTGACTTGTCTCCGCTTACTATGTTGAACGTTAAAAGGGAATAAAAATTCTTGTACTTCAGGCTTCAAAATGCCTTTAGTGCAGCAGGAGAATCTCAGGTACGTAGAATCTCGGGTACATTTAATGCGTTGAATCCACAAGAAGTGCTTTTAGATGATGACTGCATTAAAAATGTTTCCTAAAAATGCGGTAGAGAGCACTGGGTATTTATCAACAAATAAAACTGCAAATGAAAGAGACAGCCTGTTCGGAGTTTATCTCTGAAAATCACTGAAGCATTTACAGAAAGGTTTTGGCAGGTAATTTGCATATTCATGCGCTGTAATTTCTCCAGTTGCTGTATTTAGTTGATAATGCCTCTTTTTAAATACTGTAATTAAAATTTTTTGATCTAGGTTATACTTCAATTGTTTGCTTAGGTGCATCAAAACAATTGGTGTTTTGTTCCCTTGGTGTTTTCGATACAGCTGGTAGATGTTAAAACATCAGTTGTAAGAAAGATTTTCATACTTGACAGATTTCTTGAAGGACTCTCTAGGTAGTTAACCTCTTGACTCTGCTGTAGGAGAAGCTCACAGAGATGCTTAGCTTTCGTTTGCCCGTACCAGTGCACGCATTCACAAGAAAGTGGAGGCGCTAAAATTTAATGGAGCAGGAGATGAGTCCCTGTAAATCTAATTTAAATGAAGAGACTTGGAAGTTTTGAAAAGCTGTTAAAGAAATTGTAAATATCTTCTGGAGAGTCAGAGAGTGTCATAGAATCGTACATTGTCCTGAGTTGGAAGGGACCCACAGGGATCATCGAGTCCAGCTCCTGTCCCTGCACAGGACACCCCAACATTCACACCGTGGGGCTGAGGGTGTTGGCCAAACGCTTCTGGAATCTTGTCAGGCTGTGACTGCTTCCCTGGGAGCTGTTCCAGTGCTCCACCACCCTCTGGGGGAAGAACCTTCTCCTGATGTCCAACCTAACCCTCCCCTGGCATCTTCCTGCCATTCCCTTGGGTCCTGTCACTGGTCACCGGAGAGAAGAGCTCAGCGCCTGCCCCTCCTCCTCCCCTTGTGAGGAGGCTGTAGACCACGATGAGGTCTCGCCTCAGTCTTCTTTTCTCCAGGCCGAACAGACCAAGTGAGTCTGAGGATGCAGGGAATTTGCAAAATGGACGTAGAAGGGTGAAATTAGAAGTGAAAGGCGATGCAAGGAGACTGCAGGTGATGCGTGCCGCTCACTGAGCCAGGGCATGGCTGGCCAAGCATGTGGCTGTGCAACACTGCCCACTCCTCACCTTGCATGGTGAACACCCATGCAAGGTGACATGGTGTAGTCGACAAGTAGGAGTAGGTGTAGGTGTTGGGTCATAGGTTGGACTCGATGATCTCAAAGGTCTTTTCCAGCCTTATGATACTGCGATAACACAGACGCAACCACAAACGCTGCTGCCAGGCTCCCAGCACACTGCTGAACTGGAGAAGAGCAAACCAACCAAGTATAGACGGTGGCTTCTGGGACAGGAGAGGGAAGGGTGGAGGGAGAGATGGATGAGGAGGCAAAAGAAGGATGAGAACAGTGAGGTGCCAGGCAAACTGGTTGCAGCAAAGCCCGGAACCACCAAGTCCATCTTCTTTTGCCTTGAAGGGATGAGACACAAAGCGATGAGGATTTGTGTCTGCGTGTGAGGGCAGTAAGAGATAAGTTTCTTCAGGAATCCATTCTGCAAACTTCC
This sequence comes from Neomorphus geoffroyi, assembly GCA_033558235.1. Lineage (NCBI taxonomy): Eukaryota > Metazoa > Chordata > Aves > Cuculiformes > Neomorphidae > Neomorphus > Neomorphus geoffroyi. Next base: position 2,330,608 of record JAUMJM010000016.1, on the reverse strand, counting down.
CTGTCTGGTAAAGCCAAGCTTGGAACTGCAGGCTGCTGTGTGCTGGGTGGGACGTGGAAATCCTCTTCATGGGCTGCGTTGAAGCAAATGAGATTTTACTTAGAATAAATATTGGAAGCTATGAAATTTCTTTTTAGAAAAGGTGGTTAGTGTTTCAGTGAAATATTTTGATGAGATATTTAGCTTTCCACCTCTGTCAGCTGGTGTTCAGTTATAATGACTTTGTAATAGTGTAGAAATCTAAACGATGAAGCTAGAGTTGATGCCTTTTGACCTTACCAAATCGCAGTATTCCAGAGCAGTCAAGTCTGAATTGGTTTGATCCCTTTTTGATGCAAATGTTGACAAATTGTGTGCCTTCTCGTGGAACTCTTGAGTTTAATGGAAATATCCTTCCCCGGTGGGAAAGTGGGCCATCAAACAAGATGTCAACAGCTGCTGGAGAACATGCTAGTGGACAATGGGAGGGGAGGAAAAAAGGACACATGTGTCATTGACACACACATACCCAGCTGATGAAATCAATTCCGATTTATTCAAGTTGTCCTAGCGCCACTTTGAATTACATATGCCAAGGAGAAAGCTGCAGCATCCAGCTGTGGGAATCAACAAGACAATTGCACAGCAGTCGTGAAAAGAACAGTCAGCAGAGAAATTATTTGCTTTTGCTTTTCTTGACAGCTGGTATTTTCCTGATAAATTGCTGGCCTTTGTTGTCTAGTTTGCGTTGAAGAATCAACCCACTGAAGGGGGTGGTAGCTTTGCCCGCATTCCTGGCTTTCCAGCGGCTGGCACAGATTTGGGATGAAAACAGGAGGCTGAGACAGGAGCGGAGGTAGATTCATAGAATCGTAGAATGGTTTGGGTTGGAAGGGACCTTAAAGAGCATCCAGTTCCAACCCCCTGCCGTGGACAGGTAGAAGAGGTAAAGTTGCTTCTCTGATGATGGTGTCACCTAAAGCCATGAGTGCGTCGGGTCGCAGTTTGTCATTCAGAATTGATGGTAGGAAAGAGACTTCCATGGCTTGACATAAGCTGAAGACCATCTGTGAGGCTGCTGACAGAGACAGAGGAGCTGTAAAGCTGGACATCTCCTTCCTATGGAGTGTGGGTTTGTGCCAGTGAGAGGACAAGAGAGTCTGTCAAGGCAATCCCGTTTAAGCTCTAAACCACATCTGTAGCTTCGCCTTGGAATTTCTCTTCCGTGAGCCCCAGGCAGGAGGACATAGAGGGGAGCACTGGCTACGGGATAAGCCAAAGGTGCCTGTATCAAACGTGCAAACTCCTTCCCCCGGGATTTCCCTTCAGTGGGGTCATATTGTTGTTAAATGGCTTGTTAAATAGGATTGAAGTGGCTTATTAAATGAGATTCCCAGCTGGGTGGCTCTTAGTGGGCAGACTGGTCCAATTATTCTGGATTTGCCCTCTTCCCGCAGCAGCTTTGCTCTGTGCAATGCTTATATTTCAGCAAAATTCACTTTTGCAAGAATGTTATTCCAGCCTCGAAACTGGGCCAGGCCTTTATTTCAGTTAATTACAGATCAGTCATTCTTTTTCTTTTCTAAATGTTGAAAAAAATTGTGTTTTATGTGCAAGAATGGCTGGCAAGTGATACACCCACAGGAACATTATATTTTTCTAACATCTGCCTCTGTGTTCTTTCTCTAATTCGCCTGCCGCTGCTTTTGTAGAGGATCTCTCTCTTTCTCCTAATGCTGTTCCCTGCCTTTTAGATGTTTTCTTTCTCTCCAGCCACTCTTAATTCCTACAACTGGCACATCAGAGTTTATTGCTTTATCAGTCAGTGACTGTGACTCTTTATTTCAGTCATTCTGTGTGAATCTTCACTAGAGGTTTAATGTCAAAAGCTGCCTCCGCTTTCCACTTGTTGGGCGCTGGTCTCTTCTCCCAAATGGTGATGGGATGAGAGGAAATGGCCTCAAGTTGCTCTGGGGGTGTTTAGGTTGGATATCAGGAAAAATGTCTTTACTGACAGAGTGGTGAAGCCCTGGCAGAGGCTGCCCAGGGCAGTGGGGGAGTCTCCATCCCTGGAGGGGTTTGAAAGCCGTGTAGATGTGGCATTCAGGACATGGCTTAGTGGGCACGGTGGGCTTGGGCTGACGGTTGGACTGCGTGAGCTTAGACATCATCTCTTCAACCTTAATGATTCCATGTGTGGTGACTTTGGCACTTTGAAGTTGAGATCTCGGTGACAAGGAGGGGGTGCAGGCTCTCTGTTGTTGCTGGGGGGGGGTTGGACTGGATGACCTGTGGAGGTCCCTTTGGACGCAAAGCATTCTATGATTCTTTGCTGCATATACTCCACTTCTTCATAATCAGCCTGAAATCTCCTCAGAGAAGTAAGGTCCGCCTCCACTCATCCTGCCTGCCTTTACAGACTTGAGACTCTGGAGTCCCGTATTTGAAACCCTGCCTTGCCAGATCTATCCTAGCCCGGGAGATCTGAAGACACATCTTTCCATGGAATGACGTATGTTTACTGCATCCGTGTGGTGGGAGGAAGGGCCATGGCCGTGCCGTGCTGTGTGAGACGTGCAGTCGTGTCCAACTTGGCACGGGTGGCTGGGGCAGCCCGGAGCCAGCTCCTGCCCAGGCACCTTGCTGTTCTCGCTGCCGGGCGTCAGCACAGGCTGCCAAGAACCCGCCGAGGAGCGTGAAATCGGATTTCTGGGGCAAAAGCTCACACCTGGCGCTGGCAACACGGCTCTCCTTCCCAGACTTTCGTGGCGGTGGCCCTTCACGTGGCCGTTTGGACTTGCAGTGACGGTGTGAGCTTATCCCTCCTGGTTTATCTGGGCTATAGGGGGGAGCTGTCATAAATTCTTCTCCAGGCTCTCTGACCTTGCTGTGGGAAGTCTCCCTCACCTCTGGCTGTGCTGAGCATGGTGTGAAGAGACCAACGGAGCGTGGAAAGCTCCCGAGAGCTTCTGGGAGGGGATGGGACACCCCTGCTTGACATAAAGTGTGAACAGAGCCCCAAAGAGCTTTCAGCTCCTCTATTGTCTGTGTGTGGTACCCAAGTCTCAGACGGGGACAGGCTGGGGATGAATCCTCCCTGACTGTCACTCGGCCGAGGTGAGAGCAGCACCAGAGATGAGTATGATGGGTAGTGTCATCTCCACATTCAATAACAAATAAGACCACACAAGTTCTTGAAATATCCCTGCTTGGGTTTGCATCAAGACAGTCAGGAAGGTCTCAGCCAGGGGTGGGTTATGGCAGCCTGGAAGTTTCCTCACTTCCCTGACCAACATCCCACCTATGGGATATGAAGACCTCTCTACAGGACACAAGATGCTGATAAATGGTGAGCAGGAAATTCACAGGAGTACAATTATGTTGCCCTGCAGGATTTCACATAAACGTGCTATGAGAACAATACTTGTGTGACTAGAGTGGGTATCACGGCTGAAGGTTTTCAGACGTACACCTCTGCACTGGCCCTCCAGGTGTTGCCCAGAGAAGCCATGGCTGCCCCATCCCTGCAGGTGTTCAAGGCCAGGTTGGGTGGAGCTTTGAGCAACCTCATCCAGTGGGAGGTGTCCCTGCCCATGGCAGGGGGATTGGAACTGGGTAGCCTTTAAGGCCAGTTACAACCCAAACCTGACAATATTCCAGAAGCCTTTGGCCAGCGCCCACAGCCCCACGGTGGGAATGTTGGGGGTGTCCTGTGCAGGGATAGAGTTGGAGTCAATGGTCCTTGTGGATCCCTTCTGACTCAGCACATTCTGTGATTATACGATTTAATTCTGTAAACAGGTACCTCTTAAAGTGCTGTAGCTCCCACTTTCTGAGGCAGTTATTGGCTGCGCAATGCTACGCTTCACTCTTTGATTTATGGGAACAGAAGAGAATGAGTCTGAATTCAATCATCGGGCTTTGAAATGGCTGGGAAATTCACGTGATTCACAGAAAGGATTTCTGTGATCAATACCTGCTGGCCTCTGACCAGGCTGGGGTGGCCAGCCCTGCCCTTTGAAACTTTATCTTCTGGGTAGCAGCTGAGCAAATGTGGCCTTTGCTCTGGAGCTGGCACATCTCATGGCACTGACCAACATGTCAGGGGGGAAGCTGGGGAAGCCCTCTGAGGAACGTCGTGCGCTGCCAAGAGTTGCAGTGCTTGAAATGCAAAGACGAGAGAACTGGAATACAGAAAGTGTAACCTGGTGAATCAGGATACTTATGGGGCTTCTTTAAATCAACAATGAACCCATTTGATACCTGGTCCCTCCAGTTACCTCTGTCTGCCTCTGTCGTATTCTTGGGAAGCAGGATTTCACCTATGGCTGAGTGGTTTCTAAAGCAGACGATGGGTACATCATGGGTTCACATCTTCCTCTCCCTGGATCTGCGCTGTGTTGGTGCAGTTGTAAGGAACAAATCAGAGGTGCCCTGCTGAAGTGTGCCCGAAGCACGGGTTTGTAATGTCTAAGGTGCAAGAAGAGCAAGTGTGAATGAGATGATGATGTGAAGCCTGCTGTGAAGGCTCTGTTCCCCCTCCCTGGAGGTGTTCCAGGCCAGGTTGGATGGGGCTTGGAGCCCCCTGACCCAGTGGGAGGTGTCCCTGCCCATGGCAGGGGGTGGCACTGGGTGGGCTTTGAGTTCCCTTCTGACCCAGCCCATCCCCTGATTCTGAGGTCTCGTACATGAGGCAGATATTTCCGCTACGAGGCAAGCCAGCTTTTGGGCAGCCCTTTCCCGTGCGGCAGCACATACAGAGCCCTGCTTCAGGGGCTGGCCCGGCCCTGGAGGTTGAAATGTGAAAAACATTCATCTTTCATTTCTGTCAGCATTCAATATTATGGGAAAAGATGTTATCACAGCTAATCTGTGCGGTGTCTGTGGAATTTCTTGGCGTGTGAGGGTTTATAAAGCATTCATGTATTCCATGAATTGGGCACAGGTTTGGCTTCCAACAGCTCTGTCTTTTTTCAAGGGCATCCCAATAAGATGAAAGTGTGGTCGCTGACTGAAACCACAGTGTCAGACTATGGTCTTGAGGATGTTTTGGATGGCTCTGTATTTTAATTCTTGATTTCCCCTGGCATCTAGACAACCAACAATTTATGTGAAATCCTAAAGGGAGGGGGAAAAAAAAGAACTGGAGGAAATGCCTTAATTTATTTGATTGGAATATTTTGGAAATTCATAGATGCCCTTTTTTTAATAAAGAAGGAAATAAGAATAAAAAAAGTACTGGGGAAAATCATCCTGAAGCTTTAGCATCACATTTTTCCTTGTTGTTTTTGCCTTCTAAACATATTCCGATATGCTGAAAAGAACAAAGCGATAGGTAATGGTTGAAAAAAAGCAATACATAAAAGCAGTCAAGTCCAGGAACTCACTGCTGCGGCTTTTTGGCAGGGAGTCATATTTTTTTTAGGAAGATTTTGAAAACCCTTGGTGCATGATTTATAAAGGTTGTGGTTTTGTGTAGGACAAGGAAGAAAATGAAAATGAGATCTTGTACTTCAGGATGTGATCTATCATTTGTCTCTTGCCCAATTTCATATTAAACACTTCGGTAGGCATTTTCTCTTGTTCCTTTCTGAAGTAGCAAGCAGAAACAATGAACAAATGTTGTGATCGAGGCTGAGCAACCTTAACCAGTAACTCACAGCTATTTATGGGAAGACATTTACAAGGACCTTGAGGGGCTGGAGTGCATCCAGAGAAGGGAGTGGAGCTGGGGAAGGGGCTGGAGAACAGGGGTTTGGGAGCAGTGAGGGCCCTGGGGCTGTTTATCCTGGAGAAGAGGAGGCTGAGGGGAGACCTCATGGCTCTGCAGCTCCTGGAAGGAGGTTGTGGTGAGGTGGGTGCTGGGCTCTGCTCCCAAGGAACAAGTGATGGGATGGGAGGAAATGGCCTCAAGTTGCACCAGGGGAGGTTTAGGTTGGATATCAGGAAAGATCTCTTTACTGACAGAGGGGTGAAGCCCTGGCAGAGGCTGCCCGGGGCAGTGGGGGAGTCTCCATCCCTGAAGGGGTTCAAAAAACGTGTAGCAGTGGCACCATGGGACAGGGTTTAGAAGGCACGGTGGGGTTGGGCTGACGGTTGGACTGGGTGAGCTCAGAAGTCTTTTCCAACCTTCATGACTCTATGATCTGAAAACCATGTCAGCATTGTCCTATGTATATCCAAGCTGATCGTTTACCGTACGTCCTATTGTACCTGCCCCAGGCTGTCAGGGCCGGAGGAAAACAGGAAAGGAGGAGGCTCTTGACTGTAAATGAGTATCTTGTTTCTTTCTTTGCAATGCCGAAATATGTATGAATGAGCTTTGAAGTAGGCTGGGCTGGTGAGGACCATTGTAAGTTTCTGTCCATTGATGTTTCATTCTCCATGTTTACCTTTAGTCTAAGCAGGGGCTTTTTCTTTTTTGCTTTGTGGAACAAATTTCATCCCTGAACCCATAAGCCAGCCCTACTCCCCAATCCTTCCAGATTCTGCCAGCACATGTGAGGTTAGCGCTGCTGCTGTGTGACGTCAGAAGGGCCAAGAGGTCTTAATGAAGATCCATCTTAAGTCTTTGTCTCCTCACTCAGGCTTCAGGTGCACGGTCACTAATAGTTCTTGGATTGTGTGGCGTGATAGACCATCTACACAGATGGACACCGTGTCCTGGGCTGCACCCAGAGCAGTGGGACCAGCAGGGGCAGGGAGGGGATTCTGCCCCTCTGCTCTGCCCACCTGGAGCCCTGGGTCCAGTTCTGGGATCCCCAACATAGGCAGGATATGAAACTGTTGGAGCAAGCCCAGAGGAGGCCACGGAGATGATCCGAGGGCTGGAGCACCTCTGCTATGAGGACAGACTGAGAGAGTTGGGGTTGTTCAGCCTGGAGAAGAGAAGGCTCTGGGGAGACCTTAGAGCAGCTCCCAGGACTGAAAGAGGCTCCAGGAAAGCTGGGGAGGGGCTCTTGATCAGGGGGAGCAGGGACAGGATGAGGGGGAATGGTCTTAAGTTGCAGGAGGGGAGATTGAGATGAGATCTTGGGCAGAAATGTTTTGCTGTGCGGGTGGGGAGGCCCTGGCCCAGGGTGCTCAGAGCAGTGGTGGCTGCCCCATCCCTGGAGGTGGGACTGGATGGGCTTTGAGGTCCCTTCTGACCCAAACCATTCCAGGATCCTTTGTGCAGCTGTTCCTACTGCACACTGCAGTGCATGTAGAGGTGGCACGTGGTAGAGTGAAGATAAAATGTGCCTGACCAATACACTGTAGAGTAGTGCAAAAGTCAGCATGAAACCGCGTTGTGCGTGAGAGCGTGGGGAAGCTGGCAGGCAAATTTAACTTTAGATAATCCTGGTTAGATGTACCCCATAGTGTAATCAGATCATGCTGTTGGTCTGTTGTTGTTGGAATTATATTGGTAATAAGCAGCTTTTCTCAAAGGACCAGGGTTCATGCGGAGTGCATGTCTGAGGGTGCTGGGGAACATCTAAAGTGGGCAACTCAAGGACGCCTCCCAGTTTTTGGGTCCCAGAGGAACCACAAATGAAGAAAGTGAGGTTGAGAAATTCCACTGCAGAGGGAAACATGCTGAGAGGTGAGGCTGTTGTCCCTTTGCTGGCTGCTGAGCGTGCAGATCGCAGAATCATAGAATCACCCAAGCTGGAAGGGACCCAAAAGGACCATCAAGTCCAACTCCTGTCCCTGCACAGGACACTCCCAACACTCCCACCGGGGGGCTGAGGGCATTGGCCAAATGATGCTGGAATGCTGGCAGACCCTGTGCCGTAACTGCTTCCCTGGGGAGCTGTTCCAGTGCTCCACCACCCGCTGGGGGAAGAAGCTCTTCCTAATGTCCAATCTACCCCTCCCCTGGCATCTTCCTGCCATTCCCTCTGGTCCTGTCACAGGTCACCAGAGAGAAGAGCTCAGCACCTGTGTCACCTCCCTCCCTTGTGAGAAGGCAGCAAACAGCTATGAGATCCCCTCCCAGCCTCCCCTTCTCCAGGCTGAACAGACCAAGGGACTTCTTTTTACGTCTGACCTGCTTTTTTTTCAGCTAACGTGGGTTTTGTCTTGCCCAGGCAGTTGGGGTGGGTTAAGAGCAGCGAGGCAGCGTTCCGATAGCCAGCGCTCAGCAGCTGCGTTTGTGTAATAATCCCAGCAGCTTTAATCAAGACAGGAGACTGCGAGAGGCTTGTAAATTCCTCCAGCAGAATTCTCCATTCTCATTCAGGGAGCAGCTCTTGCCTCCAATGTGCTTATCTCCCTCCCTCCGTGTGCAGAGCCCTTGACGTCAATGGCAGATACGCTCGTTCAGGGAGAGCAGAGGACTGAGGTCACGCTCTACCCTGCAAACCGGAGAATTATGGCCCTGGCATTGAGGCGAGAAAGCTCGGTGCTTTCACATCCAAGGAAAAAAAGACTTGAAACAATAGAAAAATAGAGAATGCATAGAAAAATAACAAGGTAGCCTGCTTGCAGGAGAGGTGCTCGGAGCTGGATCAGCAGGCGGTGGAAGGATGCAGCTCTCCTTGCATTTAAAAATGTGCTGCTTGGCAATGTGGAGGCTTTTCATTCATCCCCTTTCCAGATCTGGAAAGGGACATCTGTCAGCGCTGAGCCCGAGCAGCAGCCGATGGCTGCAGCCCCGCTGTGCTCCTAACCCGGGGCGTTTAAATGGCAAACCGAGAGGGCAAACGCCACAGCTCAGCCGTTGGGGGCCTCCGTGATATTTATAGATTGCATTACATTTTCTGCAGCTGTAATGAGTAAAAGGTGCTCTGCGTGGTTAAACCCTCAGGGGTTACGCCTGAACAATTCTATTTAACCTAGTGATGGATGTAGCTTTTTTGATTTGTTCTCCTCTCTGAGAGGACCAAGTGTAAATTTAAGAATCTCTGAAGAAAATATTAGATTTGTCGTTATTATTTTTTTAGGATGAGGGTGGGGAGGCCCTGGCCCAGGTTGCCCAGAGCAGTGGTGGCTGCCCCATCCCTGGAGGGGTTCCAGGCCAGGTTGGATGGGGCTTGGAGCCCCCTGACCCAGTGGGAGGTGTCCCTACCCATGGTAGGGGGTGGCACTGGATGGGCTTTGAGGTCCCTTCCAACCCAAACCCTCCCATGATTTTATGATTATCAAATTCCACTTAGAAAGCTGCTCTTGTTGAGGATGTGCTTTGCGGAAATGAACATTTTACCTAGCATAAACTTTGGGACATCATCCAGCTCATGCAAATGAAACATCACCCTTTACCTCAAAGAACTGTTTATTTCTTGTTCGCGATAAAGGAAGTGAGCTTCTAGCATATATTTGCAGGAAACTTACCGCTCTGCGAAGGAGGTTGTAGCTGGACACAGATATACCATAGCTTGCTGAGGCCAAAAGCCAAATGAGGTGACCAGAGCCAAAAGAGGTGTCTCTGGGCGCTCCTCGCAGAGCTGCGAGGGAGGACGGCTTCGGCAGGACAGTTTCCTCCTGGGGTTGGACGTCGCTCATGGCTCACGCCACAAAGAACAGATCGAAGCGGGCAGTTGGTCCTGCTTTCATCCCGTCTCATGTTGCTGCCGGGGCTGTGATTATTCACCATTTACCTTCTCCAAATATTGAGCCAATTAGAAAAACAAATCTCTCTTTTGGTGAATGCCCAAGGGTGAAGCTGTAACGATGTGTGTTCTCCGCAAGCCCTAATCACGGGGGTTGCAGTTGCGCTCGGGACTGCTGGGCTAAGCAAAACCAAATTCCTTTCTGATATATTTTCCACCCCAGCCAAGCCACACGGAGTGGCTGCTTTTGTCCAGCTTCACAAACCGGGCAGCTGAGGCTGGTCAGCACTGGGGTGGGAAGAGCAGCAACGGCGAAGGAAGGGATGGTGCTTGGAGAGTGTCCCCATGGGTCGGTAGCAAACGTAGGTCCCAACTATCGGATTGGACTCTGTCGCTTGCAAACTGCTGGTGCATTTATTGAAATGATGGTGTGAGGTACACACACACTTCTGGTGTGTTTTCCCCTGTTAATGGTCAGACAGGTGAGTCGTGGGAATTATTTGGAAGAACTGGGACAGGACTACTGAGTGCTGTCAGATTAGATATAAATCTAAAGTCCTTATGTTGATATCCTACATTTTTTGTTATTTATGATTTTTTTGCATTAATGAAATAAGTGACGTACTCTGAAAGTTTGCACGCAGGAGATTTTATATGGTGAATGGGAGATTTAAAACATGTGAAGGTTATAGTATCGAAAGGGCCACTAAGGTGATTGGAGGGCTGGAGCACCTCCTGTATGAGGACAGGCAGAGAGAGTTGGGGTTGTTCAGCCTGGAGAAGAGAAGGCTTAGAGCAACCTCCAGTACTGAAAGGGGCTCCAGGAAAGCTGGGGAGGGGCTCTGGGTCAGGGAGTGCAGGAACAGGACAAGGGGGAACATTTTTGAGGTGAAAGAGGGGAGACTGAGGTGAGATATTAGAAAAGAATGTTTTGCTGTGAGGGTGGGGAGGCCCTGGCCCAGGGTGCCCAGAGCAGTGGTGGCTGCCCCATCCCTGGAGGTGTTCCAGGCCAGGTTGGATGGGGCTTGGAGCCCCCTGACCCAGTGGGAGGTGTCCCTACCCATGGAACTGGATGGGCTTTGAGGTCCCTTCCAACGCAAACCATTCCACAATTCTTTGAGAAGTCCAAGAAGCTGTTATACTTTCAGTTACACGCCGGCATTTTCCATCCCGTGTGTAACGAGAGCGCTTTGCTAACTTTAGTCGAGCCCTTTATTAAACTCATCTGACGGCTCAGCCTGCCTGCTCTCAGCGCTGCTTCATACGTGATAAGTGGTCTTGCTAAGCCTTCTAAAACGAGTAGAACAATCTAACTGGTGCGCAATGGGATATCCGTCATGTGTCTGACTGCAAGGAATAAATTATACTCTTGTACCGATAATTGCTCGTGCCTGCATTTGAGGATTACAGTCCTGCAATGCCGATGATTAGAACTGGTCTCTGTCATCGGGCACAGATGCTCCCTCTGATCCACTTCAGTGTTTGCCTCAGCTTTTCCAAATTGTTTGCTCTTTGCCAAAGAAGATACAGTTCCCAATTCTGCAAAAGCAGTTCAGGCAGCTAGGACCTGATTTAAATTCTATCCGCGACAGGGGACTAGAGAACATGTCTTCTGGGTAGTTTGAAGTATTCTCGGGCATTTTTAGTGGTTCTGAAAATTGGATGGGTCTTAGCAAAACAATATTAAGAAAGAAATAGTTTCAGAAAATTCAGAAGTATTTAAAAAATCTGTAAAAATTCACATAAAGTTAAAAAAATGAGTCTATTCTGAACCGAAGAAACGGAGGTAACCACTATTTTTTTCTCTTTAAAATAATTTCCTTGTGCTCCTTAACAAGAACGGAGACAAAGCAACGTAAGAAGTTATGCTCTGCGCTTCACTGCCTACGTTCTCACCCTCAGCTTAAAAATAACAGCTCTGTGGCACCTTCTGTTTTCTTGTGACGTCTGCGCTCGCTTTATGAATAATCTTTAGGGGGAACACTGTGCTTGGTCTCTGATTGGGATTTTCCCGTCTTACCCAGTGTTGACTTAACCCGGCTGCCGCAGCAGTCAAGAGTGAAACGCCCATTGATTTCAGCACGAGCAGATTTTGACTTTTCAGAAAGGCTGGGCCATATGTGCTCTCCTTTTGGAAATAGCGTGTGGTTGCATTTGGCCCGTGTCGTGTTTTAATCGCGCAGAAAGAAGACACGAAGTTCCAGCCCGTCCTCACCTGCCCTTGCAGTTGTGAGCGCTGAGGTCCAAAACCTTTGCTCTTGTTCCGTTTGGGGGCTTTGCTTGGTTGGTTGAGGTTTTTTCCAAATTTTAAGAAAAGCTGTTTCTATTCCAACACAAAGACATTTCCAATTGGCTGTGAAGAATAAATCTAAGAACAAATGTTTGAACTCAGCCACCTTGAGCACTGGGGGCAGTTTTGGGCACCACAGGATAAAAAGGATCTAAAGCTACTGGGGAGGAATGACTGAAGACTCTTGGTCTGTTCAGCCTGAAGAAGAGGAGGCTGAGGGGAGACCTCATCGCTGTCTGCAGGTTCCTCACGTGGGGAGGAGGAGCGGGTACTGAACTCTTTCCTCTGGCAACCAATGACAGGACCCAAGGGAACGGCAGGGAGATGCCAGGGGAGGGTTAGGTTGGACATTGGGAAAAGGTTCTTCCCGCAGCGGGTGGTGGAGCACTGGAACAGCTCCCAGGGAAGCAGTCACAGCCTGGCAATATTCCAGCAGCCTTTGGCCAACGCGCTCAGCCCCATGGTGTGAATGTTGGGGTGTCCTGTGCAGGGACAGGAGTTGGGCTCAATGGTCCTTGTTGGTCCCTTCCAACTTGGGATGTTCTATGATTCTGTGGTTCTATGGTTCTGTATCTTTCATTTGCTAATAAATGGTAACCACATTTTTATTTTATTCGGTATGATATAAGGCAGTATTTTGAATCAAAAAAGTTTTGAATCAAAAGTCAAACCAGTCTATTTTAATCTTATTGAAAATGTTTAAGATTTTCTTTTTAAAAAATGTTTGTTAAACATTTACTTATGGCTGGAAATACTCTCAGTTCACGTTGCGTGCTTGAAACCCATTGAAGGCAAAGCGAAGGGCTCTAAATTGGGATCTTAGGTAGGTTTGGGTAGAATATATGCCTGCAGTCATGGTTTATAACCTGATATGATAATGTGAATTACAGCAGCTGTAAATTAGGAGCCCAGCCCATGAAATCTTGTGCTGCTCAAGGGTAATAACCCCTGGCAGAGGGGCTGGGTGAATGCATCCAGATCTGCTCCAGCCGTCTCACCCAAGTGTGTCTGGGGTCATTAGCTGGAGCCCTTAGTTTCACAAGGTATCGTAGAATCGTGGAATGGTTTAGGTTGGAAAGGACCTCAAAGCCCATCCAGTGCCACCCCCTGCCATGGGCAGGGACACCTCCCACTGGGTCAGGGAGCTCCAAGCCCCATCCAACTTGGCCTGGAACACCTCCAGGGATGGGGCAGCCACCACTGCTCTGGGCAACCTGGTGTTTACATAGCCTAACCCTTTGCCTATAATCGTGTGAGAAATCTGTGCTGGAAGAAGGGCTTAAAACTAATCCTCACCGAGTCTAAGGTTAACGTCCCTTCCTGTGGATTATTTTTCCTAGTAGCATCCCTATCCTGCCTTCTGCTTAGTCATGCATAAGGTAAGCCGAGCATGGTAGGCACAGCCCTTCTCTAGCAAAGGCTATGAGCAAGCACAGCAGACACAGGCAGTTAATCAGTGCTTTCTCCCACATTCCTGGTGCTGTGTCCTGCTGTCACGTGTGTTCTCCGCTGTAGTCCAATGAGGGGTTTGTATCAGATGTACTACAGCTTTTAGAATCACAGAATCATAAGGTTGGAAGAGACCTCTGAGATCACCGAGTCCAACCGTGCCTGTCTCCCCACTAAACCCTGTCCCTAAGGAACTCACCCACTCGTTTTTTAAACCCTTCCAGGGATGGTGACTCCACCCCCTCCCTGGGCAGCTGTGCCAATCCCTGACCACCCTTTCAGTGAAGAAATTCTTCCCAATGTCCAGTCTAAACCTCCTCTGGCACAACTTGCCCCTTGAGGAGTGTTTCCTCATCTAAATCTGCTGGTTAAAGGACTTGCTGTCTCCCTATCGTAACTGCGTGTGCCGTCATGGTGTTCCATGACTTTGTGAAAGATGAGCTGCTGTCTTCATGTCACAGAATCATTGAGTGAGTTGGGTTGGAGGGAACCTTAAATATCATTTAGTTTCAGCCTTCCTGCCATGAGCAGTGACACCTTCCTCTGCTGGATCAGGGGGCTCCAAGCCCCATCCAACCTGGCCTGTAACTCCTCCAGGGATGGGGCAGCCACCACTGCTCTGGGCCATGTCACATGGTTGTCCTGGTTTAAACACACCGGTTTGAGCAATGTGTGAGTTGGGAGGGGTGTCAGCTTGTGACCTTGAAACTGTGCAAATCTGAAAGAAATTAGTCTCAGACACTTTTATAGTATTTCAGCTGAGGTTCCATGAAAAGTGCAAAAAATAACACTCCTTCGTCTGAAAACAAAGTCCCAAACCAAACAAACCCACAATAAATACACACTTGCCAGGAGTCATAAAAATCTTAAACTGTGATTTAACATCCTGTCTCCCTTTTGTCTTAGTGGAAAAGGTCATACAGATGAAAGACATCTGCTGTTGTATCTCTCTTGGACTTCAGGACAAAACTAAGTCCAGTTCTCGGCTCTTTTTCTGTGAACAAATTGCTATGAAGTCCTTCTCTTCAGTTGTCTTCATGTGTCAGGTCTCGAGGAGGATGGACAGCCCTGTGGACAGTGATTTCACACGCTAGGCTTCACCTCTTCTACTTTATTCTTCAGAGATGTATCATGTCTCTGTCAGCATTGGGTGAAAGATGTCCAAATATGACTGGGTTCATCGGCATGGCTCGAGGTTCTGGACCAAAACAGATGCTGGTGGCAGCTTATGGTGAAACTTTGGTCATCATCAAGTCAACTAACAAAGGATTTCTTTACATTACAGAGAACATCTGTCTCAGTGACCTAAGCATGACCGTGGCATAGAATCATAGAATGGTTTAGGTTGGAAGGGACCTCAAAGCCCATCCACTGGATCAGGTTGTCCAAAACCCCATCCAACCCGGCCTTGAGCACCTCCAGGGATGGGGCAGCCCCCACTGCTCTGGGCAACCTGGGCCAGGGCCTCCCCACCCTCACAAGAAAACATTTCTGCCTAAGATCTCAGCTCAATTTCCCCTCTTTCAACTTGAAACCCTACCCCTTCATGCTCTCCCTGCTCTCCCTGATCCAGAGCCCCTCCCCTGCTGTCCTGGAGCCCCTTTCAGCACTGGAGGCTGCTCTAAGGTCTCCCCAGAGCCTTCTCTTCTCCAGGCTGAACAACCCCAACTCTCTCAGCCTGGGCTTGTGTGGGAGGTGCTTCAGCCCTCGGATCATCTTCGTTGCCTCCTCTGGACTCGCTCCAGAACTGGACCCAGGGCTCCAGGTGGGGTCTCACCAGAGCAGAGCAGAGGGGCAGAATCCCCTCCCTTGCCCTGGTGGCCACACTTCTTTGGATGCAGCCCAGGACATGGTTTGGCTTTCTGGGCACGTTGGCGGCTCATGTTGAGTTTCTCATGCACCACCCCCTCCAAGTCCTTCTCTTCAGGGCTACTCTCAATCCATTCTCCACCCAGCAAAGATGAGCTGCTTAAAAGAAACAGAGTAAATAGAAAATAAAGACCTCTTTTCCCTCTAACATCTAGCCAGTCCTGCTTATCTTAGGCCTCTCACAACACGAACTGGAAAACTTTTGAAGAAGAAAGGGTCTGGTTTTATTTCTTGCTTTTTTTTTCGGATGGAAGCTGTGCAGTTAAACTGTCTGGGATAATTTCTTTTCCCAGTTGTACATGTGGAGTGTCTCAACAGGACTGTAAAAGTCATGCTAATTTATGTGCGGGCAAAATTCATCTTTAAGCTGGAAAAGCTTTTTCTATTTTTATTTACAAAATACTTTTGGGTTCTTAAGTCGAAGGCAGTGCTGAAAAGCCAAGGGATGCGTTGGGTTTATTATTTTTATTAATATACTTCAAAAACAGCTCAGAAATGTTTTACTCAATACCTGGAGCCAAGGCAGCAAAGTGCAAACTGCTTTGTCATTTACTGACATGGAAAATGTGAAGCGAAGTGGATACACTTTCTGCTTTTTTCCCTGTCTTTGCTTCTCTGCTTCTGGGAGGTAAACATTTCTTCTGTAAAATAATCGAGAACGCTTCCTTTTTAGTCACAAAATACCATGAATTTATATTTATTTGTGCTTTCACTGTAAACACTCTTCCACATCTCCCACTTTATTCTCCCAAGAAAAACTTCCATACCAGGAAGGCTTAGGATCCAGCACTCGCTCCAGAAACAACCTGCACTGGTAGTTCTGTGCAGAGGGGACTCCTCCCTTGGGATCCTTATCTCTCCCTGTCTCAAGGGGTTTGTGGAAGGGCTTGCTGGCACGCGCGGCTCTGGCTGAAAACTGCTGGAGTTGGAGGTGCTCGGCATAGCTGGACTTGAGGCTGTTATGGTTGAGAACCAGTTCTGCTCTTGAGACACCAGTCAGGCTGGAGGGCAATCATTGCCTGTGTTTCAAGAGGATTAAGGGTACAAAAGCTTGGAAAATAACTGGAATTCCTAGTTTGGTAAGGCTGAAAGTCTAACCTTTTGCTTGGAAAAAAAATCCCGTGTCTTCATGACTATGAGCCCCTGGAGACGGAGAGAGGCTGTTCCATCCAGTCGTTCCGTCAAAGCTGGAAAAGGCAACCAGGACAATCCTGCTTCTTTCCATCCCCCGTGCCCTCCATTGCTGTGGGAGAGGATCCAAGCGCGGATCTGTGCTGCGCAAGGTGCAGGCAACGGGAGAGCCCGAGCCACCGGAGCAAAGGGCAGCCTGAACATGAGGCTCATGTTGTCCCTTCAGATCTTTCCCATCAGCTCTGTTTCCAGCCAGGGTCCTGTTTTTGTTGTCATTTTAAAATGTGATTTGGAACTTTAACTTCAGCCAGCTGAAACGATTTCCTTTTTGCCCCCTTGCTGAGAAGGTTTATAAATATTGAGTTTCGCAGGAAGCGAATTCTCTCGTTATCAGATTGTTCTGTAGTCACTTTTCTTTTCCTCAAAAGCGTAATGGCCAGCTTTATCAGTGCTCAGTCATTTGTTTCCTATTAAACACAAGTGATTAAGATACCGTTTGGCGCCCTGGGAAGAGTTGCTGACCTGTTTTGTCTGTAAACGTAGCTTTAAATTAGGAGACACCTGAAACTGGTAGGAAGCGATTATTAATTGGGTTCAGGTTCCATAAGCACAGATTGCAGTTTCCCAGTGGGATGTGGTGAATAGCCGTCACCAAAATAATATTAATTACGGTGTCTCCCGGAGCGGTCCCAGGAGGTGCTGGAATAGCACATGGGCTGCTTGGGCTTAGATGCTTAGACATGAAAATCAGTGTTTGCTGCTGGGCTGCTTTGCCCAGCGCAGCGCGTGCTGCGTCACCGGGGGAGCGGAGTGAGATAAGGAGGCTCGCGTTTTCTGAGCGATGGCTTCAGGGTTTGCTCTGGTGAGTTTAAACACCAGAATCCTGTCTGAAGTAATGGCTGAATTTCTTTTTTTCTGCGCCGACACCCTGAAAGGAGTGATAATAAACCGAGTGGCTTCAGGTCTGCAGTCCTCAGCATAGAAAGGACCTGGAGCTGTTGGAGAGAGTCCAGAGGAGGTCATGGAGATGATCAGAGGGCTGGAGCACCTCCTGTGTGAGGACAGGCTGGGAGAGTTGGGGTTGTTCAGCCTGGAGAAGAGAAGGCTCTGGGGAGACCTTAGAGCAGCTCCCAGCACTGAAAGGGGCTCCAGGAAAGCTGGGGAAGGGCTCTGGATCAGGGAGTGCAGGGATGGGATGAGGGGGAAGGGTTTTCAGCTGCAAGAGGGGAGACTGAGATGAGATCTTGGGCAGAAATGTTTTGCTGTGAGGGTGGGGAGGCCCTGGCCCAGGGTGCCCAGAGCAGTGGTGGCTGCCCCATCCCTGGAGGTGTTCCAGGCCAGGTTGGATGGGGCTTGGAGCCCCGTGATCCAGTGGGAGGTGTCCCTGCCCATGGCAGGGGGTGGCACTGGGTGGACATTAAGGTCTCTTCCAACCCAAACCATTCTGTGATTCTATAATAGCAACCCCGAAACATGAATAAAACACCTGAACAGGAAATATTTCTTGCAACAGGGGCTCTGTCCTCCCTGTAGGTTTATTTGGCTCCTGAGCGACTCGCAGTGCCGCGATAGCCGTATGTACACGTGGTTTGTCAGAATCACTCTCTACTTGATACCTGGTTGTGCCAGCACTGCCACACGTGGCTTGGGCTGCACCCTGACCACTGTCCTTTCTAAAACTGCACTCTGACACCAGCACTTACTCTGCAGTGTCAGGCAAACTGGAGCCAAAATATGGTCAAGCACCACCCAAGGCTGCTCAGGGCAGTGGTGGAATCTCCATCCCTGGAAGGGTTCAAAAAGCACGTGGCCACGGCACTGTGGGACAGGGTTCAGCAGGCACGGTGGGGTTGGGCTGATGGCTGGACTGGGTGATCTCAGAGGTCTTTCCAACCTCAATGATTCTATAACTCTATGAACTGCTGAGCCAGATGCCTCCCATAGCCCTTTTGGACTATGTTAAGGCTTTGTGGAGACTGTTCAGCCCTGTAGACCCAGCAGCCAGCCATCCTTGGATGCTGATGAGCAGTAGAAGTGAGGAGCAAATATATAGCTCAGTGATGACTTTTGGTAACTTCTCCATTGTTAATTGGAGCTCAGCACGCCAGATTCACTGGGATGTAATACACTGGCCTTGGAGCTGGAATTGAGTCCGACCTGATGATCAGACTTTTCCATTTGGGCTAGAAAAGCATGAGTCTGGTGGTTTGTTAGGGATGTATTGACAAACACTTAAAGGCAGCAATACTAAAGCCAGCAGTGCCCTGGCAGCCAAGAGGGCAACCATGTCCTGGGGTGCATCCAGCGTGGCATCGCCAGCCGGGCGACGGAGGGGATTGTCCCACTCTGCTCCACACTGGGGCGGCCCCACCTCGAGCACTGGGGGCAGTTTTGGGTACCACAGGATAAAAAGGACATCAAACTCCTGGGGAGTGTCCAGAGGCCACAAAGCTGGGGAAGGGTCTGAAGGGGAAGTCGTGTGAGGAGCGGCTGAAGTCCCTTGGTCTGTTCAGGGGAGGCTGGGAGGGGATCTCATAGCTGTTTGCTGCCTTCTCACAAGGGAGGGAGGTGACACAGGTGCTGAGCTCTTCTCTCTGGTGACCTGTGACAGGACCAGGGGGAATGGCAGAAAGACTGGCCCTCAGTCACACAGTGTGAATGTTGGGAGTGTCCTGCGCAGGAACAGGAGCTGGAATCGATGGTCCTTTTGAATCCCTTCCCACTCGGGTAATTCTGTGATTCTATGATAAGGCACCTTTATAATTTGCTCAGTCAGACTGTGCACATAGATTTGGTAGAAAACCAGTGTGTCTGTTCCCTGGTCAACATCACCTCTGTGGAAATACCCTGCTGAAAGAATATTCAGACTTTAGTCACCTAATTCAACGTTACACATCCTTGGTCATCGTTTTACTTCTATTAACTAAAGATATGAGCGAGTACCACAATGAGGGGAATGATTTATGACGTAAGAAATGACTTTACAAATCTCAGAAACTGACTGGTAGGTCAATATTGTATTTTTTAAATTTAAAAAAATGCTCGTTTCTTGTTTAGGTAGCTTAAATTAAATACCAGAGGGGTTCATGTCTATGCAGATGAACGGGAAAGATGTTTCCCAACAGCCCGAAACTAACGTAACCACCTTAAAACAAAGGGCAGCTTTCATCCTTGTTCCTACACATGGAAATCTGAATTGAAATGGGATTGAGCAACAGGAAGAAAATAAGTGAGTAGAGCTCATTCTTAACTGTGGAAGGAGTCGTTTCAATAGAAGCGTCTCAGCCAGCTTCACCAAATGTCCCCTAGTATTTCCCAGTTTTGTTGTTCTTCCCACGAGGGAAGGTGCGTTGCTGAGCAGGGGTTATGGGACCACGAAAGAGAAACTTTTGCTGGAGAGGGAACACGTCAAGAAAAATTTTGCTTTTTATGATACATTTTGGTATTATTTGTTTTTCTGTTGCTCTCCATTTCTCTTCAAACAAGCTCAATCTGATTTTTAGGGTGCGACTCGCACTCCTCCAGTTCCGGGGTTTTTACACTTGTTACATTCAAAGATCTGAACCTGAAAAATCAGATTCTTTTAGATCTAAGCAACCAACGTTTCTCTCCAAAGGGAGTGGGATAACCCGTGGCTGCTTGACTGAGCCCAGAAGGTTCTGTTTTGTGCTGGAGTCAGCAGCAGTTTCCTACCATGACTTTGTTTGACCCACACTGGGGCTGGCAACGATCTCAACTCGAGCCATCAAAACATTCCTTTGTGGCCAAGCGCCCTTCTGCTTTTTCTGAAATATCTGGTGTCAGTTTTAACAAGAGGGGAAACAGACGTTCGTCACCGTTAATGCATCGGACAATTAAGCCGGTGATCTCTGACCTCCTACCATTATTGGCTTTCAGGACCAGGGTAAAGACCCTGCAGATATCTGTTCTCTGTCATTCCCCGCGAGCTGCCCTGGAGTTTTATTTACTCAAAGGCTTAGCCTTTGCCCACCACCAGCCAAATGTATCTACTTTGCAATAGAAATTGCTAATAAGCTGTCCCAGACATGGAAATGAATCTCCAAGCAAGGATAACAGAAAGCAAAGGGAACAGCTGGCTGTCAGGAAAGCATGTGAGCGAGAATTATGCATTTATTTAGATTTATGGGTGTATTAGAAGCATCTGTCCCTGGATGCAGCTGCTTTTGGTGCGCTGGACTATCTTGGGCATCTGAATTCGAAGCAGGGTTTTCACACCAGGAGATGTCAGGGATGTGGGATTGGTGGATGGTGATGCTTTCTTCTTTTTCCAGCTGTGACCATGCCCAGGTTTTGCTCTCTCCTGGGGTCCCTGCTGGAAGGTTCGTTGTTCCCTGTCGCCTGTCTCCGTGCTTCTCCCTGGGGGCTGTTGGCCCAAGTCAAGCCCTTGTTTTCATTCTGGCCCCAGGGCTGCGGCGAGAGCAAGTGGAAGGGCAGGACTTTGTGAACAACAAGGAAATAGTTAATCCATCCCTGGCACAGAGCTGCTGGTTTGTGTGTGTGAATACGGTGCTCACCACCGCCAGCTCTCGGGTGGGTGGGTGGGTGGGAGAGGCGAGATGAGAGCGGGCCAGCTGCTTGCATCATCTGACGCTTATACCATGCAACCTTCAAGCCTCGTTTTTCACTCGCTGCTTCAGAAGCTCTTCGTTAGCTCATCGGAGGAACCCTCTGCCTGGGCTTGATGACACGTTTCTTCTGTTTTGTCTTCTACCTCTTAATTTTCTCTTTTTATTTCTGCTTTTCTCGTGGAGTCCTTCAACCGGTAGCTATAGTAACACCCGGGAATGAGTGACTCAAGTGCACCGCTGCGACCCACTCCCCTCGGTAAAGCTCTGCCGGGCTTCCACACGCCTGCAGTGGCTTGGCACCCCGTCTTACAGGGGTTTCTCCAAACAACAGGAACAGTCTTCTCTTGGGAGCCGGCTCCATCCTGCTTGCTATTTGCAGCTGCAAACCCGAAATAAATTGTGGCAGAAGGAGTGAGTCACTGGCAGAGCAATCTGTTACATCAGATCATCAAAGATTACCTCCATTAACCCGAATCCCTTCTGTAACATTTCACTGTAATAATCCTAAATGCTGACGCATGGAACGGTGTTACCGTCATGTCTTGGGCTGTCAGTGAGTTTTGAGGACAGAGTTTTCTATGATTTCAGGTGTGATTTAGCGGAGTGTGGCAGCGAGACCTGCAGAAAAGAGCTGTTGGTACCTTGTTGCTGGACAAGGTGATGGGGCCAAAGCCCTGCTTTGTAGCTAAATAGGGGGCAAGTTTCCCCTCAAGCCGATCACTTCCATTTGCTTCAACTTTGTGTACCCCTTTCCACTCTTGCCCTGTCAGCCATGCAGTATCTCCTTCCTCCAAAGCCAAAGTGTGTGCCGGCGCCGGTCTGTCACTGCAACTGGCAACTGCTCGCCGTAACCAGGCACTCCAGAATGGTTTCACCCTCTTCTCCATGTTTCCTCTACGGAGCGTGTGAAGGCTTGTCGTGTAGCTAGGGTTTAATTCATGCTTTATGCACCATCTGTAGCTGAGAATGTGGCACGTTATTTGACCAAGGAGGACGGACAGGATCATTACCTGCTTTTGTGGTGGTGAAAGATGTGGCTGGTCTTGATCTTAAACCAAAAGCGACCCAATCTAAGAAACATTGCTTTTCTTCCTGGCTGACTCCAGATGTGTGACAGAGGAGATGTTCCTCTGAAACCATTAGAACCACAGAATCCTAAGGTTGGAAGAGACCTCTGAGATCACCGAGTCCAACCGTTCCTGTCTCCCCACTAAACCCTGTCCCTAAGGAACTCACCCACCCATCTTTTAAACCCCTCCAGGGATGGCGACTCCACCCCCTCCCTGGGCAACTGTGCCAACCCCTGACCACTCTTTTTAGCAGTGTAGCCCAATGCACACATTCTCAGGTACAATTGGTACAATTTTTAGTTTGTTTACATCACCTGTCTGAAAAGGGTTGAGAAAGAAGGGTGAATCCAGCCAGGCATCAGTGAAGGACACTTCTTATGGCTGTTGGGCCACTTCCCTGTGCTGTGAGACTGATTGAATGGTCTTCTAGACCACTGCAAAAATACAGAAACGCCACAAGAGAAAAACTTACGGAGCACCTGATGACACAAGACTGAGTAGGGTGGACTGCCTGGATGCTCGAGGGACTTGCTCTTCTCTCTCCTTCATGGAGATCCTACGCTGTTTCTTGCTTTTCTGGTGGCTGTTTTCCTGACTCAGCCATAACCCCTTCCAACCCCTGCCCTTCTGTGTGGTAGAGTCTGCTGTTATTTATGCACAGACAGCAAAGCACATCTGGATTTCTGGGTTCTTATCAGAACATCTCAAATCTTTACCCATTCTGCCAATTAGGTGGAGCTAATACATCAGTCAAGCCTAATAAAACAGCCTATCTCAAATCGTTAATTTTTCATAACGTTTACTAAAATCCTTTTCTTTAGCCCTGTCGGGGAGTTTATTTAGATGAGGGCAAAAACCCCAGAATAGAATAGAATTCTCAGAGCTTGGCTACAGACTGCTGATAGGAACACACTTGAATTCTCACCTCCCATCCAGCTGGATCTGCTCCCCACAGTTCAGAAATACTCCTTACAAAACTCAAATGTCAGGAACACAGAGGCTGAGTTCTTTTTTTAGTGTCTGCAAAACTATTTGCAGGAGAAAAAGCCCACACAGCTCTTTGACAGAGACAGACCGAACCCACAGCGTTTCCTGCTCCGGGCTGGGTTTTTGCATGTTCTTCTGCTAGAAATGGCACCAGAGTTTTCAGAAGAGCTGAGCCCGTGTGTTTGCCTCTGTCAGGGCCAGGTTTCCTTGTGAATTCCTTCTGCCCATCTCATGTTGCTCCTTGTGCTGTTGTGTTGGTAAACATCAGATTTGCATAATCCTGGAGTCACAGAATAGATTGGGTTGGAAGGGACCTCACAGCCCATCCAGTGCCACCCCCTGCCATGGGCAGGGACACCTCCCACTGGGTCAGGGGGCTCCAAGCCCCATCCAACCTGGCCTGGAACACCTCCAGGGATGGGGCAGCCACCACTGCTCTGGGCAACAGTGTAATAGATGTGCAGAAGAGGTCGTAAGTTAAAAGAGCCATTGCTTAAAGTGGAGTTCATTCCTGGAAAGATCATAGACTCATAGAATGACCTGAGTTGGAAGGGACCAACAAGGACCATCGAGTCCAACTCCTGTCCCTGCAGAGGACACTCCAACATTCACCCCGTGTGTCTGAGGGCGTTAGCCAAATGCTTCTGCAATATTGGCAGTCTTGGTGCTGTGGCTGCTTCCCTGGGAGCTGTTCCAGTGCTCCACCACCCTCTGGGAGAAGAACCTTTTCTTGATGTCCAGCCTGACCCTCCCCAGCACATCTTCCAGCCATTCTTATCACTGGTTTCGAGAGAGAGAGGAGCTCAGCGCTTGCTCCTCCTCCTCCCCATGTGAGAAACCTGCAGAGCGCGATGAGGTCTCCTCTCAGTCTCCTCCAGGCTGAACAGACCAAGCGACTTCAGCCGCTCCTCTTAGCGCTTCCCCTCTGAACCCTTCACCAACTCTCGTGTTATCAAGCCCTATTCAAGCAGGATTTCTGGTGCAGCAATTTGCGTTCTTTCATATAATGGGAATAATGGGAAGCAAGTCTCCTGGAGTAATTGCAAATTGCAGCTGTGCAGATTAACTTCAGGGAGCTGGTAAGGAAGGTGGGAATTTAGATTCGCTTAAACATTCAGGTGTGGGGAGGCCACGTTCGCTGTTAAATTCTTTTGTGCTTCAAAACATGTGGTGGTTAAAAACATTTCTGACAAAAGAGTCTTCCTTTCTGATAATGACGTTTTGTCAAAAATGAAAGAGTTTGCAGGAAAGTGTCTACCTACAAGAAAAAAGGATTTGTTTTTTGACAATATAGAAGCATCATTTTAACAAAGTAAAGAATGTCAATTTACCTGTTTTGTTCCAATGATATCATATATCTTAGTGCTCTGTTTGATGTGTTCTATGATAATGTTTTG
This sequence comes from Neomorphus geoffroyi, assembly GCA_033558235.1. NCBI lineage: Eukaryota > Metazoa > Chordata > Aves > Cuculiformes > Neomorphidae > Neomorphus > Neomorphus geoffroyi. The sequence continues at coordinate 2,306,314 of JAUMJM010000016.1, read as the reverse complement.
ACGTTAGAGAACCGAGATGACTCAAATGTTATCAAAATTAAATGCTTTAACATCTTCAGATCATAATTTTCTAGCAGTTTAAAATACTGACTCTCAGCTCCAGTTTGGAGGAAAACTCCACTGAGATTTTTAGCGTTTGTAGCATGGTGATAGCCTTGATTCTCAGCAGCTCTTTTAAAAAAGCTTCGTCCCCCGTAGTAATCTTCAATACTGAAATGTTACAAAGAATGTCTGTAATCTGCGCTATCGATGGACAAAATCTCTTACTGCTCGCCAGGTTCAGGCACCAAAGCCTCTGCACGTTCCTCCAAGAGACCTTACAGGTCCAGAAACAGCTTCCAAAGGTGCACGGTGGCTCCAGATTCACCTGTTGCATTGTCTCTTAGGCTCTTGTTGCCAACTATAACGTCAAATATGTCTGGAACTCACACCCACATGAGGCAAAAGGGTGTCCAACAGTGCAGGACGTTTCCCAGCGGCAGAACAGCCTGTGTTTCAGTAGCACAGATTCCAAAAAAGAAGCAATTTTTTTGGAAGCCATGTTCATGTGTCATAAACCGTATCTAATTAATAGGGTTTCCCAGACCCTCCTCTGCAGCTGCCTGCAGCCTGTCCTCTACTGGACAGACAAAGTGTTTGTTCTCCTATGGCAATTCCATCTATTCCGTAGAGCTGTGTGCACTGGGGTGGGAGAAAGTGAGTAAAGGAAGGCTGAAGGGAGGAAAAGGAGGAGAAGTGTAACCTTCTTTTGAGTGGAAATGGGACACTAACCATGATTTTTGCACTTCTAGGTTTTTTTTTGAGGTTGCTTGATTGCTTTTACGTGCTGGGTAGTCAAGGCCTTGCAGTCGGAGCATCGAGAGCTCTGTACTCTTGTTTGGAAGGACTTGGATGAACGCCTAGCGACTGTTGCGAAATGGAAGACACAAATTGTAGTTGTCCTTCAGTGATCTGTGGATAGTTTACCTAAACTGTGGCTTAACTAGATTGCAGATAATATAGTTGAAGGCAATGAAATGTTTGGCCATCTTGGGTTTGCAGCGTGGGGTGTGATGCGGGCTTGTCAGCTTGGGCAAGAACAGAGCCGAAGTAAGAAGCCATCTTATTCATGTTTAAAAGCCACCGTGGATGGTGGCATGAAGGGAACGTGCTGCAGGCGTGATGCTGGCGTGAATTCACCCATCGTCACGCTTAACTCTGCATCGTGAAATATTTTAATCATCTGAGGAGGATCGTGACTTGATCCTGTCGTTAGCAGGATTCACGGGGCCTTGGCTCCAGCTCCTTGCTCAGTCTCGGATTTCTCATCAATGGGTAACGAGGGTTATATCAAAGGATCTGAGCAATAGTCTTACGAGGCGGCTTGTTTAGTGTGGAGAAGAGGAGGTTGAGAGGAGACCGTATTGCTCTGTACAACTCCCTGAAAGGAGGTTGTGGTGAGGTGGGTGTTGGCCTCTTCACCCAAGTAACAAGTGATGGGATGAGAGGAAATGGCCTCAAGTTGCGCCAGGGCAGGTTTAGATTGGACATTAGGAGAAAGTTCTTTATGGAAAGACTGGTAAAACCCTGGCAGAAGAGGAGTCTCCATCCCTGGAGGGGTTCAGAAATGTGTAGAGGTGGCGCTTTGGGATGTGGTTTAGTGGGCACAGTGAGGCTGGGCTGACGGTTGGACTGGATGTTCTTAGAGATCTTTTCCAGTCTTAATGATTCACTGATTCTGTGACTTAATCCTGTCATTGGAGGAGCTCAGGGCCTTGGCTTTAGCTCCTTGCTCTGCCTCTGATTTCTCATGGCATTTTGGCTTAACAGTATGCAGGTGCTTTTCTACCTCCTGTAGGTGTTAGGAGAGTAAGTCTACCCTGAATAACGGAGACAGAAGGAGTAGACACCGTAGGCTAAGTGCAGCTCCCGCTCTCGCATGTTTTACACGTGTGCCTCTGGTTATGTCTCGCTCCTTGCATGCAGAGATCAGAGCTGGATTTGCCATCCAGCATCACAAGATGATACAAAAACTGTCATGTATTTTTCAGCAGGAAGGATGTAGAGCAAATGCTTTTGTTTGCTGTAGGACTGGATGACAAGTTAGAGAATCGGCTTCAATCCTCGGTTTGCAATGCCGAGTTGTCAAGCGCGTGCAAGGGAGTGGAGCTGCGATTTCATGCTGGTGCTGGGAGCTCACCTTTTGTCCTCTGCAGCAAACCAAGGTTTTAAAGCAGTCAGCCCCTCCAACCCCACATGGTGGAACCCGCATTTAAACCGTAGCAAATCTGTCAAGTCTTGCTCGGAGAAGCTGCCTTGAAGATTGCAAACCCTCCTGTCCAGAACCGACAGCGCGAAGGCAGCAATCAAGGCGATGTGTGAAAAGCTTCCCTTCGCAACCTGCACAATTACTGACCTATTCAGAGAAACCTCCCCTCCTAGCTTTTAGCTCTGCTAGACAATTTACCCTGTCTCAGCTGTCTCACTGCATTATGTCCTTCAAACCCCCTGGAATTAATGTTTGGAGCCGGCAAGCACTGCTGGCTCCACAAGAAAAGCTGAGAGCGGAAAGGTCAGGTCGATTAAAGCAGTTGATCAGAATCTTTAACATAAAGACGTCACAGGCAAAGCAGTAACGCTACTTCACGCTCAGCTAAGAGCAAATGATTCATCAGGCAAGGCTGCTTATTTTTGGGGGGTGGCCACAAAAGAGGAGAGAACACGCTGGCTGTATCGATCACGGTTGTAACCGGGGACCGCAGAGCCCTTCTCCACTTCTGATGGAAATTTAATGTCTGAAATAGCTCATCCAATGCAAATATATCGATATATATTTTACATTGGATGGGTTTTAAAAACATTCTGGCCCAGTTAGTAAAATAATTTCATCTCTGCACGAATCTCAGAGCTGTCATTTAGAGCAAAGGGCTGTTTTGCAATGCTCTGCGCAGTTTAATGCTGCAACCATGATGCAAGGGCTTCTGTGAAGGTGGCTGGAGGAGCAGGGGTGCTCTGAAATCTCTGATGCTGTGCTCTAGAGGATGAAGATGTACCAGTGTTGAGGAGGGTGCTTTCATCTGGCTCGCTCCTGCTGCCTCCCATGTCCAGAAATGATTGGAAATCCTGTCCTAGCAGGCACCACTGCCCAAGCAGTTGAATACCTTTTCTCCTGCCTGCAGTGCCTGCTCAGATCTGGAGCAGAGAGCTGCCTGCCTGCCCCCTTACAGCACCCCTTGCTACAAGCACAGTGGGTCTCTACAGTGGGAGCAGGACATGCGTGAACGTGGAGGTGGGAGAAGCTGCTCCTGGAGCTGGCAGCCTGAGGAAGGGATCCAGAAATCCAGATTCAAACCCCGTGGCTCTCAAAGGGGCATCATTCTACTCTGGCGCCAGCCCAGCTGTTTCCCTCCTTCCTTGCCCTCCCCTTCCTTCCCATCATTCCCCCAGGAATAATAAATATATGCTTAATTAGTTTAATTCCCATGGAGATTGGGTATCAAGACACAGAAATCAAAGTTTACAAGATAATTGAGTGTGAGGGAAAACATGAAGCAGTAGTTCAGGGAAGAAAATGCAGGCAAAGGGAATGAATGGGAAAGAGGAGAAAATGGGAATTCCTGGAGGATCATTCCCCAGAGGGGTGTGCGAGGGGAGGGGGCAGAGAAGTGTGAGTGCAGTGTAATGTGACGTAAGGGCAGGAGCACCAAGGGGTGTGCAGGAAGGGCCCTGGAAGAGAAGCAGCAGAGGGGTGAGCGGAGGTGGCAGCCAGCCAGGCAGAAGTGAGCTTGCAGGGAGGCAAAAGCCCATGGAGGATCCTTTGGGTTGCTGAATCCAACCTCTGCAGCCGCCGGCGGTCAGAGCAGAGCTGGGCGCTCAGGGAAGTTGAGCAGACCATCACGGTGCCCATCCCAGCCCACAAAACGCTGCTCAGCACCCTGTGGCTTACCTAAAACCTTCAGCCTGGGAGACCAAGGGTTGGGTGCTGCAAGAGGAGAGCAAGACAGCCTCTCTGCCACTGTGGCTGGAGGGATGGGAGAGGAGATGGCTTTGTGATCTGTGTTTGTGAGGCACTCGAGGGGGGAATCATAGAATCAAAGAATCAGGGAACGGTTTGGGTTGGAAGGGACCTCAAAGCCCACCCAGTTCACCCCCCTGCCATGGGCAGGGACACCTCCCACTGGGTCAGGGGGCTCCAAGCCCCATCCAGCCTGGCCTGGAACACCTCCAGGGATGGGGCAGCCACCACTGCTCTGGGCACCCTGGGCCAGGGCCTCCCCACCCTCAGCATGAAGAATTTCTTCCTAATGTCCAATCTAAATCTTCCCCCTTCCAATTTAAAGCCATTCCCTGTCATCGCATCACTCCAGACCCTTGTAAAAAGTCCCTCTCCAGCTTTCCTGGAGCCCCTTTCAGCACTGGGAGCTGCTCTAAGGTCTCCCCACAGCCTTCTCTTCTCCAGGCTGAACAACCCCAGCTCTCTCAGCCTGTGCTCATAACAGAGGGGCTCCAGCCCTTGCATCATCTTTGTAGCCTCCTTTGGACCTGTTCCAACAGTCCTATATCCTTCTTTTGTTGGGAATTCCATAACTGGACACAGGACTCCAGGTGGGATCTCACAAGAGTGGAGTAGAGGGGAAGAATCCCGTCCCTCGACCTGCTGGCCACGCTGTTTCTGATGCAGCCCAGGAAGTTGAAGCAGAGCTCATTATGGACCCAAAGGGTGCGTCTGCGTTGCGAAATGTTGCGTAGAGTGGAGGCAGTCGCAGGGCAGAGCTGTGCTCCTGAGAGTCTAACCAAGCCAGTTCCGTTACAGCCAGCGCAGATCTCCGCTCTACATAGCAGAACGTAGACGTAGAATGAATTCCCATCAATAAGGAGTTTAAAATAACTCAAGGCAAGCTCTGCAGTAACAAAACCATTGGTCCCCAAAGGCAAAGGCATAAAAAGTGTGGTACAGAAGAAGCACTTGTGAACCAAAGGTGTGATCAGAAACACCCCACAGTGAGCAATATTTCACAGTTTTTCCAAGGCTCGTGTTTTCTCTCTAATGCTCTCCTACCTTTTGAGTCAATGCTCTCCCAATTTAGCCTGCAATATCATGGAGTACCCAGCACACACTCAATCTGCAGTTGTGACTCTACCAGCCCCTCTACAGGATTAACTCAGCTCTGGATTAGTCATTCAACGTGCCAGCGCGTGCAAAATAGACTCAAGTGAATCAGGTTTTGTGTGCGGGGACTGAATTGCAGTAAATACAGCAACTCACAGGCACGCAGCCTGCATCTGGCTGGAGGGATGCTCTGCCTCTGTTGGCCTCTCTGAGCAGGACAGGCCCACAAACAAGTTGGGAATGAAACCCCAGAACCACCCCAAACCTCCTGCCCTCTGCAGTGATGCTGATGTGGCAGCATAAAAAGTGTGGAGGCATAAAAAAGCAACCAAGGGGAGGATGGAGTGAAAAGTTCCCTGTAATAGTGAAAAAAAAATGCAGGAACAATCTGGAAGTGTCCTCTTAGGTTGAGCTCCTTCAGACGCTAGGGGAGAGCACACGCAGCAAGTCAGGCTGCATTAGACTTCCTCGGGCTGAAGAACCTAAGCCTGTAGGTGTGTCATCCCGTGATCCCAGCAAGGAGCAAAGCGAGACAAGCTGGAAATACTGCCTTCACAGGTCAGAGCCCAGTGCAGAAGGCATCCCCCTTGCAAGCTGGTAGGTGGCACCTAGAGATGCCAATGATGCCTGCAGCAAGGTATTGATGAAGGGATATTGGTGAGGGAGGTTCATCAGCAAGGAGAACAAGTCCTACGAAGAGAGACTGAGGGAATTAGGGTTGTTCAGCTTGGAGCAGAGGAGGCTGAGGGGAGACCTCATCCCTGTCTACAACCGCCTGACAGGAGGCTGTGACGGGGTGGGTGCTGGGCTCTGCTCACAAGTGACAGCGATGGGACGAGAGGGAATGGCTGCAAGTTGTGCCACGGCAGGTTTAGACTGGACATCGGGAAGAATTTCTTCACTGAAAGGGTGGTCAGGGATTGGCACAGCTGCCCAGGGAGGGGGTGGAGTCGCCATCCCTGGAGGGGTTTAGGAAACGGGTGGATGAGTTCCTTAGGGACAGCGTTTAGTGGGGAGACAGGCACGGTTGGACTCGATCTCAGAGGTCTCTTCCAACCTTCTGATGCTATGATTCTATGAAGGGCTGATTGTCTTGGACCTCATTCAGTGATAGCTTAAGGAAGCCAGCGAGGTCATTCACCATTCACCTTCCAGATGCAGCTCCCTGGGCTGTTTCAGCCCAGACGATGCTCAGACTTGATCTGTGCATCCACCCACAATGTCTCAGCCTCAGTTATTAACGATATCCAGAAGAACTGTGACTGAGCTGGTAAAGTCTGGATTGCGCATAGACCTCAAAGCAACCTAATCCTGGTATTTCTTTCTCTGCAGGGGGTGGAGGGAAACGCAAAGGCAAAAGCAAAAAGTGGAAGGAAATCTTGAAATTCCCTCACATTAGCCAGTGTGAAGATCTCCGAAGAACAATAGGTAAGAGCTTTTCCGTTTTTTGGAAGTGTTGCGTAAATAAAATGTGCTACTGAAACTGCTTCAGCAGAATGATTTTAAGGGTACTGACCATGAAATGGAATCACTTCAGAGATGGATGTGCTGTGGATGAGCTCCCATGGTGTTGCCATGCGAACTCAACGTGTTTTGGTTCCTACCAAGGTATTGTGGATCAGGCAGGAAAGACTGGCATGACGTAAGACCCATCCCTGGAGGTGTTCCGGGCCAGGTTGGATGGGGCTTGGAGCCCCCTGATCCAGTGAGAGGTGTCCCTGCCCATGGCAGGGGGTTGGAACTGGATGAGGTGCCTTCCAACCTAAAGCATTCCATGATGCGCTCACAAGACAGGGCTTGGGTTGGCACTGGCCAGGCCCTTTGCTTGGCGCGCGCAGGCTTTGAGATCCAGAGAGACTTGACCATTAGGCAGTACCTGGTGCATGGACTTTGACTTGGTACCCACCAAGCCAACACAGAAGATATTCAGACGTTAATCCCCTCATCACATCCTGCATTTCCTTGTAATAAGTAGCTCTTTATCAGGGAGGAAATGAGACTTGATGAAAGCAGAGAGATCGCTGGTGTGGCTGAAGGTTAATATTAATTAAAGCCTGGATCCGATGTCAGAAGCGGCAGCTGCTGCCCTCTGCCAGGTGGGTTTGCTCAGCAGTGCCACCCTCTATGCACACCACAACACCACTTTATGTAGGTTTTTATAAGCCATGTAAAATGGTTTCTAAATCCCTTTGCTTTATTGACGCGGGCCAAACCCTGCAGATCTGGAAGGGGGCTTGCAGCGCCCGTTCCCATAACACAGCATTTCTCCTGCTCGTACTTGCCAAATTCCAGCCTTGGCAAACAAGGTTAGAACTCTCTCCTTGTGTATTCTCCCCTGGAAAGCCCAGTATTCCCGGGCTCACCGCAAAAGGTGGTGCCTTCAGCAATTGTGGCTCTTTTTCTCCTCTACCCTGAGATAAAATCCAGCCAGTGGCAGTGCATGAATGAAAGACAAGAAACTGTAAGAGCCAGATAAGGGGCAGCGGGATTTGTCTAATTTGGGTGAACTCCTGGGGTCGGAGTGACAGTGCCCTGGCACTGTTAACGTTTGAGATTCACTGCCTGTTCATGCAGAGAAAATGTGGAATGTTTTAAAACTCTTTTCGCAGTCTCCTTCAGTATATTTTGCTTCCCTCGTTTTCCGCTGTAGAGCCAAACATTTGTAAAGAAAGAAGGGAGAGGCAGGAGAAAAGAGTTCTCTGGTTCATGGCCACCCCACAGACACACAATTTGCAAAGGCACAGAAGCAAATCTGACTTGATATATTGTAATTGGCACCGGGAATTCTCTCTGTTGTTCCATCAACCTTGGTTCCTCCAGTGGAAAACCACTCCAGATGAAATACTCTCTAAGAACATCTACTATCCTAAAATGAGCGGTCTTTAAAGTCTGCCAGTGATTTCTGTTTCTGAAATGCTGTTTCTGATATGGTTTTGTGATGTCAGCTTTATCATAAATGTAATGTTTTCCATTTTGGTTTTTGTGAATGAACTGGTGGAGCACCAGGGCAAGAGCCCTCGTGATGCTCTTGGTGGATTTGGTTTCAGTGCAGAGATTACCTGTTGACTGGGAATTTTAGCAACTGGCTTTTACATAAAGGGAAATAAGGTCCAGACCCTTGTTGTGTGACTTTGACTTCTATTGAGGGAGCCTTCCCACTGAGCTGGCTGTGATTACACAAGGAATGAGGCACTGCTCAACCTGAGTAACGTCATCTGTCCTTGCTGGCTTTTCCATTTTTCAGTTAATGTAGCTGAGATTGAAACATCCCAGACAAACAGCTGCTGTTGATAAACTTCTGCCTCGTACAGGGCATCTGGCACATCTTGGGTGAGCCCGACTCTCTGAATCCATAGCGTTAAGTCCTTTGCACGTGTGGGGTTGATCCGAGTTGCTCAGGATGGATTTGTTGCACCTGCGGTTCCACTGGGTCCCTGTGTGGCTCATGGACATCCAGGGATAAGGACAGGTCATTGCAGTCTGGCCTTAAACTGCTTCTTTTCTTGTTTCTGCTGAGGAAAAGCAACTCTTTTGACTTAATTCCATCTTCATTTGTTATTTTCTGCAAGTCCTTTAAAAGAATCTGAGGGTTTCAGGTGACAAGGTGTCTCTGCAGGTGATTTTGTGAGGGCATGTACCGAAATATCGTTCTTGAACCATCGGCTCAGCTGCTCTGGGACTTGCAGGGGACCCAACTCATGGGTGTGTCTGTCCATCAGTCCCTCCCCTCACAACTTCTTACACTGTTGATCAGTGCCAATTAAGTTTGATCAGGAAATACAGAGCCCAGAGAGCCTTTTTCCTCCAATCTCTATGGGAACAGGGAATCAGCAAAGAAAAACGACTTTATGCAAGGAAAAGGCTGCATCCTCAATTCAGTGTGTTTAGAGATCAGCACAGGAAGGACACGGATCTGCTAGAGTGGGTCCAGAAGAGGCCATGGAGATGATCTGAGGGCTGGGGCACCTCCCAGTATGAGGGCAGGCTGAGAGAGTTGGGGTTGTTCAGCCTGGAGAAGGGAAGGCTCCAGGGAGACCTTAGAGCAGCCTCCCAGTGCTGAAAGGGGCTCCAGGAAAGCTGGGGAGGGGCTCTGGATCAGGGAGAGCAGGGACAGGACAGGGGAAAGGTTTTCAGCTGCAAGAGAGGAGATTTAGATGAGATCTTGGGCAGAAATGTTTTGCTGTGAGGGTGGGGAGGCCCTGGCCCAGGGTGCCCAGAGCAGCGGTGGCTGCCCCATCCCTGGAGGTGTTCAAGGCCAGGTTGGATGGGGCTTGGAGCCCCCTGACCCAGTGGGAGGTGTCCCTGCCCATGGCAGGGGGTGGCACTGGGTGGGCTTTGAGGTCCCTTGCGACCCAGACCGTTCTGGGATTCTGTGATTGATTCTGTGGTTCTGTGATCAAGACAAATAGCGGCAGGTTCTCCTCCTCACAGACCTCTCTGCTGTGTGTCGCCCTCCCAACACTTCTGGTCAGACACAGTCTTGCCACTTTGCCACATGTTAAAAAATATAAATCACGCCGAGTCTTAGAGGGTTGCATGACCTGGACGACCGGGCTGTTGAGGTTTCGTTGGGCTCCTTTTTTCTGGATGTTTTCCAAGAGCCTCTATGGAAGAACTGGAGGCAAGGTTGGGATTTAGAGTGGTGAGGAAAGGCATGGCTTAGTGTCCCGCAGCCACGAGCCACGCATGGAAAGTGCTGCTGTTGTGGTTGCAGCAGGACAACCCACATGTGTGTCCATGCCTGCTTTTTGGTGTAATAGCGTGTGTGCTTTTGCACCCCGCTAAGGTGTGCTGAAAAGAGCCTGTGTCTTAAAGAAAACAGTGTAGTGTGAGAAGAAACCCTTGGAAAACAGGAAGGCTGAAATAAACCAAGGGTCTGCGACCTGTGTTGACACAATTCTGAGTCAGTTCATACCTTTTGGTTCCCTCTGTGTTTACAGGAGGCTCTGTGTTTGAATATCCATCATCTGGTGTCCCACTGAAAGCCTCGCTTAGTAAAGCCCTTTTTTTGCCCCTACTTCTTGTGCACAGACACAAAAATCAAAACACCCGAGAGAAACACTGGGTTTTGATAAATAAACAAACACTGGAAACATCTTTATTAAAAGTGCCATTTAGCCAAGGAGCTGGGTTTTTGGATTGCATTTCAAAGTAACTGCTTTTCCCCTTTCTTTCTTGGCCAAAGTCCGCAACACCTTTTGCAGGGGAATTCTGTTGTGTGCTAATTACCTGGGCAAGCGGAACAGCCGGGCTGTGCGGGATCCTGGGCTCAGTTTTGGGCCCCTCACTACAAGAAGGACCTTGAGAGGCTGGAGCGCGTCCAGAGAAGGGATGGGGCTGGAGAACAGGGGTTCTGAGGAGAAGCTGAAGGAGCTGGGGCTGTTTAACCAGGAGCAGAGGCTGAGGGGAGACCTCATCCCTGTCTACACCTGCCTGACAGGAGGCTGTGACGGGGTGGGTGCTGGGCTCTGCTCACAAGTGACAGCGATGGGACGAGAGGAAATGGCTGCAAGTTGTGCCAGGGCAGGTTTAGATCAGACATCAGGAAAAATTCCTTCACAGAAAGGGTTCTCGGGCACTGACACAGCTGCCCAGGGAGGTGGTGGAGTCGCCATCCCTGAAGGGGTTTAAAGCCGGGCAGATGAGGTGCTCAGGGATGGTTCAGTGGTGGACAGGTATGGCTGGACTCGGTGATCTCAGTGGTCTTTTCTGACCAGTGGTTCCATGCTCAGAGAGAGGCTAATGACGGCCTAAAGCCCCCCTCTTCCCAGGTCTGAAGTATTAAACTATGAAACCAGCTGGCCCTTTCCAGGTTGACATTGGTGGGGGTGGCCTTTTCAATCCATGAAAACTGCTGTTTGAGGCACTAGTGACAATGACTCATATGATGGATGCTGCTTCTAGATGGTGTTCTGTGATCTTGGATATTCACAGCTTAGCAAAAGAGAGATGTTTCAAGGGAAGGGAAAAAACAGAAGGCACAGCTTTAAGAATTCCTGACCAAACCGGCATGGAGATGCCACAGGTCAGGGATACCCACTAGTTTAGAGGCCATCAGTAAACAAAAATACAAGAAAAAGCTGTAATTTGGAAAGCCAGAGTGTCCTTTTGATGATAAAAGAATCTGGCTGGCTGTAAGTATTTCAGAATGACGCAAAAGGTTCTGTTGGTTAAAAGTGTGGAATTTTTATTTATTTTGCTGAGACCCATTCTGTGCTTTTTTTCTTCCATAAAAAAAATAAAAAAAGCGGCTTGGGTGAAAGAGTTGATTATTCCGATCGCTGGCAAATTTTCTTTCGCAACTGTCCAAGTGCTATATAATAAATCAAGTTTTTCCCCCCCCCCCCGTAGATTGAAGTTTGTGGGGAAGCGGCCACAGACTGTGGCTGCTGTTTGTTGCAGCGAGCGATTTGTCGCGTTAACTTTAACTCCTTTCGCCGAGCCCTTTCTGGGTGTGCTTTGTGGAAGGAGATCTCTGATGGTTCCTCTTGTTACAGATTTATATTCAGAGAGATGTCATTCTCAGTAAGGTCAGCCCCATTAATACTAATATTGCCACTTTTGGTTTAAAAAGAGGGGAAGAAAGTGCCATTTAACCTCTTATGTGACGTCGCGTCCCATTTATCCGGAGTAAAAGTAATTTGAGCTTCCAATTCTGGCAGGTTGTTAAAAATACACTTCTGTGTGAGAAATGCTTTGTAGAGGTAGTGAACGGAGTAAATGGGACAAAATCAAAGCCACGGAGTTCACATGCTTGCTTTTACAAAAGCTGGCTCTTCCCCTCCCACCCCCCCATGTTTTTTGTATTGTCCTTTTTCAGACAGGATCAAGACCTTCACCTAGATGGGATTTTTTTTCACTGACATTGGAGTTTGTCTGCCTGGAGACATGGATGGTGCAGGCTCTGGAATGGGATTCAGACCTACTTAAATGAGGTTTTTTGAGCTGCCTGCCTGGGTGCTGGTGGCAGTCAAGAAGCAGCAGGGTGGACATCGGTGACAGAGAGATGCTTGAGTATTTATCCAGTTTCCTAGAAACGCTTTGCAGCCTGCGCTGAGCTCCATCCTGTGGCAGAACGGTTGCTACTATACCCTGGTTATCTCTTTGAAAGGTAGTTGGGCACCTCTGCTCGGCTCCATGCTGCTGGGACATCTTTTGTGAATTCCCACCAGCAGTTCTTGGGTTCCTTGGCTTCAGGGGTTTGCCAGCACTGCAGAGATAAACACAGGAGCAGGGAGTCTTGGGAAACGAAAAGTGCAATTTCTGGTCTTACGAGGGAAGTTGCCTCCAAGAGATCAAGTGACAACATAGAATCATGGAAGGGTTTGGGTTGGAAGGGACCTCAAAGCCCACCCAGTGCCACCCCCTGCCATGGGCAGGGACACCTCCCACTGGATCAGGGGGCTCCAAGCCCCATCCAACCTGGCCTTGAACACCTCCAGGGATGGGGCAGCCACCACTGCTCTGGGCACCCTGGGCCAGGGCCTCCCCACCCTCACAGCAAAACATTTCTGCCTAAGATCCAAACGTGACGTATCGGAGTTTGCCATGGGATGGTGTGTCTGGGTGGCACCCTGCCTCACTTCATCTGGAGACGGTGCCAGACCCAGGAGTATCCACCCAGGGAACAGAGATGTAGGCACAGAAATACAGTGCGTGTGCAGATCCCGGAATCTGAAACTCTGGGATGGTGTCGCTCATAAAGCTCAGGCACTGGAACTGGAAAAGAGAAGGCATCAAAAGCCCCGTCTGATCAAAACCACAAAGAAGTAGCCAATTTTCTGTCCACCGAATTCTTCAGCTCTGATGTTTACAGTGATTAAAAAGCAAGGTTTAAGGATGGATTCCTGAAGCCAACAAATAGATCAAAAGAAAAAATTGCAGTTTGCCTTCCACTGTAAATAACCAAGCACAACTTCTATTATTGTCTCACGGTTTTGGTCTGAATGTTGCACCTACGGCTGTCATGGTTTTGGCTAAAACTAGAGTTTGAGTTGGTGAGAAATACTTTTCTTTGTAGAAAGCATCGGCTTTCCTTGGAAAAAAACCTTACATTTTTATTTTTCAACAAGTAGTCAGGATTCTGCGGCATGAAATAACAGCAAGGGGAGTTATCTCCTGTTTGCTTTCCAAATGTGTAGGCATACAGGTAGCTGTGTCGGGAAGATGCTGGTGGTCTGTGTGTGCGTGCAGCCAGAGCTGAGTGCCCAGCATGGAGCTCTACACCACCTCTGGAAGGCACTGGGTCTTCTGCAAACCTGGGGAAGTGGAATCTGTGGAGTAGAAAACGCTATCCAGTAAAAAAAAAAGTCTGCGTACTGTGTCATGGCCCCAAGTTGCACCAGGGAAGGCTTGGATTGGATACTAGGAAAAATTTCTTTATTGAAGAGTGGTGAAGCCCTGGCAGAGGCTGCCCAGGGCAGTGGGGGAGTCTCTGTCCCTGGAGGGGTTCAAAAAACCTTCTAGAGGTGGCCCTTTGGGACAGGGTTTAGCCGGCACGGTGGGGTTGGGCTGTTGGCTGGGCTGGGTGAGCTTAGAGGTCTTTTCCAACCTTAATGATTCCAGGAGTCTGTGATTGTTACACTGTTCATGGAAATATGTTTCCAGAGAAATTCGTATTATTTAAGATCTAAGCTGATAAACATACAGGCTCACAAATAATTTTTTATCCAAGCAGGGAATCCCTTTAAATTCAGTTCCCAGCGGATGTGGGGGAGTCAGCAATCAGAATTGTGTTCTGTGTGTAAATAGATTTTTATAGAATCATAGAATTACCCGAGCTGGAAGGGACCCAAAGGGATCATCGAGTCCGACTCCTATCCCTGCGCAGGACAATCCCAACATTCCCACATCGATGCCCTTAAGGTAACAGCAGCGTAAGATATATTTCAGTCACTATCAGCAGTAGCAAAGGGGCATCTGGCTGGTGTTCCTGCAGCACCCAGGTGTCAGCTCCTGACCTAGGGGTGTGTTGGCAGCCCATCCTGCCCGTGGTTAGGGACTGGAGTGGGGCTCCTACCGCAGGGGCTCTGCGTTGCCCCTTGAGGTCATTCTTAGCGCGCCACGATGTCTGGGCTGGCCGTGGCGCTGCGGAGTGGGCAGCGCCTTGGATGCTGGAGTGCTACCAAACAGAAAACCGCCCCGCGTGGATTGTCCTCCCTGATGGTTGTCTGTGTGGTGAGAACAGAAAGAACATGGAGAAAGAGGAACCCAAGAAGGGCTGAAAGCAAAACGGGAAGAACTGCCGAAAGCTGCGGGGAGGATTTATTGCTCTGGAAAAAGTTATGCAGATTTTTTTGGATAACATTAAAGAAAATCCTCAAAGTGGTTTATTTCTCAAGAAGAAACAAAGTCCTTTCCCTTGACGGTCCCCACCCAGGGCACGTCCCTTCCCCCTCATGTTCTCTTTCTCTTTCTTCTACACCAGGCACAACTTTCCCTTCTCTTCCTTGAGCCAAAGGTCTCCTTCGCTCCTCCTCCACAAGTAGAGCTTATGCAGTCTCCCCAGTGTAGACCTTGCCTTCCGCAGTTCCCTGGAGTTTCTGGGATGTGACGTGTGGTCCCATGTCATGAATACATCTCGATTAAAGTAGATACTCTTCAGGGGCAGGAACTGGCCTCATGATAGAAACTGTTCCAGCACATGAAATGATGTGGCTGACGTCAAAACCATCTTGTTTGTTTACAAACCCACAGTTGGTTCGGTTTCTTTCTTTAAAAATCCTTCAGATTCAACTATAATTCCATCATAAACATAGGTTTCCAGTGCTGTAATGATGGGCAAACAGAGCGATGTTTGGTGCCCTTGCAAGCTTAGCTGTATCCAGTTTATGGCGATGGGTGGAATTGAGAAGGGTTGGGGTTTTTTCTTCCCATTTTTTTTAATGCCATCACAGAAAGTATGTGAAAAACAAACTGTTTTATGCATCTAGTGAGACTCAAGACTAACACTGGGAGAGCAGGCTGCGAACAGGCTGCTTGTACTTGACAGCTTCCAGGGCGGGAAGGGGACGCAGGGGAAATGAGTTGAAATGATCTCAGCTCACATTCTATTTACAGAATTTATTTCACAAGACTTAATCCATGAAGTATTACCTTGGCAGTGGCAACCCAGAAAGCAACCAAGAAAGACATCGCTATTCTCCATAAAGAACAGGCAGCAGATCCACAGCTCCTTACCAAGCAGTGAGTTCACACCAGTCGGCATTCAATCGAAAGCCTCCCAAGGAAAAAATGTTATCGCTAAAGCTCTGTATGTGTATTTTGTGGCAAAAGACAGCGTTTGGTGCAATAAATTAGTCTTTGCAAATTAAGAAGAAAAAACCCCGCCATGACACCCTTTGGATTATTTCCAGAAGTTATTACAGGGATGTGCGGAAGAGGAATTAGAAGCAAACAAGATCCATTTCATCTCTTACTGAAAATAGAAGCAGATATTGTGAGCTGCAGGGTTTTTCATTATCTTATTAGGTAATATGAGTCATTAAGGCTAATTAATACTTATGCAGTGATTTGGAATTGTAAAATGCTATAGAAGCGCTCACGGGTCCTGTTAAATAGTAGTACTGGCTTGTTAAAGAAATTTATTGTCAAACCAGTTTAGCATTTGCTGGGTGCGGGAATGAGAGGCAGGATGATGTTTATGATAAAAACTTACTCTTCTCCATCCTGAACTCACTTGTGACTTTGCTGCCGGTGGAGATGAGAGGAATCATACAATCACAGAAGGGTTTGGGTTGGAAGGGACCTCACAGCCCACCCAGTGCCACCCCCTGCCATGGGCAGGGACACCTCCCACTGGGTCAGGGGGCTCCAAGCCCCATCCAACCTGGCCTGGAACACCTCCAGGGATGGGGCAGCCACCACTGCTCTGGGCACCCTGGGCCAGGGCCTCCCCACCCTCACAGCAAAACATTTCTTCCCTGGAGGTGTTCAAGGCCAGGTTGGATGGGGCTTAGAGCAAGCTTGATCATGTGGGAGGTGTCCCTGCCCATGGCAGGAGTGTTGGCACTGGATGGGCTTTAAGGTCCCTTCCAACCCAAACCACTCCATGATTCTATCATTCTATGATTCTATGAGTTTATGAATCTGAACCCGAGTGTCCTAATGAGATACCATCTTGGTGCTTCGTTTGGACACGTGAGGACAAGGCAGTGCTGACAGGTTGGTGAAGGCTGTTCTCATGAGCGACCGGACATGGCTCAACTGCATCTAAGTATTTGCAATGTTGAAACAACTCTCAGTGCTTTCAGGCTTTCATAACTCCTGGTTCAAAATATTTTTGGCATTCGTAAACATGGCTTATTGGGGAAAAAATGGTTCTGAGCACAGGAAGAAAGCTTCGGAGAGATTCTGATCAGTCCAAACAAACAATGTTCAGCACTTGAGTATCACGTTCATCACATTTGACCTTTCAGGATAGGTAGAGTTTGTCTCATTAACAGTGACGTTAATACACTGAGCTGCAACTGAGGTTTAAGAAGTAAAGACACCCTGCAAAGGTACGACACCAACTCTAAAACACAAAAGAGAGAAACCTATGACGGGGAACTTATGGAATAGCACGGAATATTTGATTTAATGTAGCAAAGTATGACATATGGCCTCAAGTTGCACCAGGGGAGGTTTAGATTGGATATTAGGAAAAATTTCTTTATTGAAAGAGTAGTGAAACACTGGAAAAGACTGTCCAGGGCAGTGAGGGAGTCTCCATCCCTGGAGGGATTCAAAAAACTTGTAGAGGTGGAGCTTCAGGACAAAGTTTAGTAGGCACGGTGGTGTTGTGTTAATGGTTGGACTTGATGATCTTAGAGGTCTTTTCCAACCTTAATGATTCTCTGATTCTATATTCATGCTGATAAGCTCTCCAACGGCCAAAGCCAACCGGCAGCCGTGCAGCTTCAAGCGCAATCCTTTTCGTATCTCTTTGGTGGAACCTGCAAAGCCTGAGCATGAGTAGCCAGGTGGGTTATCGTTGGGAAGATCTCCATGCTGGTGAGAGGTTGGGAGGGAGCTAACTTGTTCCTGGGGTGGGAACGAGCCAGCAGGTCTGTGCCCATGGAGAATGGAAGACAGGAGAGTAGGTGGGCTGGGGACACAAACTCTGTAGGTGAATAAGGGCCCATCTCCTGTGCATGGTCAGGGGGAGCATTGCTGGGGCTTTGTACTGCCTGGGAGAGGAGAAAAGAGACAGAATGAAAAGAGTAGCTATTAAACAGTTCTTGTGTTGGGAGTGGACACATGACTGTCCTGAGCCCCACTGAGGCTTTCTTCCTCCGTGGTAGAGACTGTTTTCTTCTGAAACTGCTTTCATCCCTGCCCAAGAGACTGTGGGTGTCCATGGGGTGTCGTAACCTCATTATCTTCTATGGGAAAAAAAAAGAGTCTAAAAATATCGCCTATGCCAGTATCGTCTATGCCAGTGTGACCATGAATCAGTGGTCGGAGCTGTGAGGGAGAATTACAGCCTTTCCTCCCAGTTCTTTGCCATAGACAACCCCTAGCCCTGTGACTGGGACTAATATCTTTTTTGGAATCTCCTTCAAATTCTCCTCGGGGACCAGAGCCTTTCCAAGGCGTTAAAAATCAACTCATTTAGATCTTAAGGAGTGGAGGGCGGCAATGTGAAGTTTCAAACTCTGCAGAGGAGCTGCCAATGCAAAGGTCACACAAGGCTGTGGTTACTCCCACCGCGAGCTGCAATGGGCTTTGTGCGTTAGGACAGCTTGGGGTTCCAGCAGGGCCAGTGCAGAGGGAGGGAGGACACGGATCCACCCTGTAGCCCTGTGGTTTTGCAAGTTTTCTGGCACGGCCCTCTCTTCCAAATTCTAAAAGAGCTCTGATGGAGACCTGCCATCCTGGGTCAAAAAAAAAGGGGTAGGATTTATTCTCCATAGTAACGTTGAACTACATGGAAAGTAACCATCACCCACAATCAGTTATCTGGGAGCACCTAAAGACAGCTTGAAATCTATAAAGAGCTCACTGTAACTCATAGTGTAGCTAGGCTGTTCCTTTATTTTCTTTTCTTCTCATACGAGACCAGTTGGAAACTTGTCCTTCCCCATCCCCAAGGAGAGATTATGGCTTTTTCCTCAGCCCCAGTGATTTTAGCCTTCTGCCTCACTCATTGCTGGGGATCGATGATGCTAAATCACGTCTCCTAAAAACGCCTTTATCCTTTGTGTAAATTAGGTGATGGCTTCCTTCTACTGATGCAAGTCAAAACAATGTTTTAGCTGGCAGAATTATGTGGAATTCTGCCTCATCTGGGTTTTTTCCCTCCCATCAGCAAACTAGTGTTTCCCTAACAAGTCCCTGGATCTGGCAGTCTTCCAGGGTTTCCCTTTCGGGTAGGCAGCAATAAGGAGGGGAATCTCATCCTGCTGCCAACTCACCCACTTACAATATGTGTTGGGGACGAATCAAAAACCCTCTACTTCAACTGCCTCCAAGCAGAGAAGGCACTGAGAGTGCAGCTGGAGGCTCTGCCTGTGAGATGTGGAGCTTCGAGGCTTGAATTAGAGAGCCAATACACCCCTTTGCTTTTCTTCCTATGTTCCCTTCGTTTAGGTGGATTTAAGTCCTGGCGACAGGTCATGCCCAGATAGTGCCTGAAAGGATACTGGCCCAGGTTGCCCAGAGCAGTGGTGGCTGCCCCATCCCTGGAGGTGTTCCAGGCCAGGTTGGATGGGGCTTGGAGCCCCCTGAGCCAGTGGGAGGTGTCCCTGCCCATGGCAGGGGGTGGCACTGGATGGGCTTTGAGGTCCCTTCCGACCCAACCCATTCAGTGATTCTATGATCCCATGGGTAGGTGCAATCTGGTTCCCCTCCCTCTGCTTTGGTCCCTTTTAGGGTGGAGATGCAAGAGCAAGAGAGAGAGTGTTTCAGCACCCATGCTCGCTCAGTCTGGGCTGACTCTGCCAGCCTGGATGCCACTTGTGGTGGTGGGGTTTGCATAGCTGTGGGTCTGATACCGTTTTAGCTTGCCAACTTGCCAGCCTAAGCTGTGTAAGTTGCCACTCCACAAACGCCATGCCAGCATCTGTTCCTCCTCCTACAGCATTTTAAATCATTCACATTTCCAGCTGTCTTCCCCTTCCTTCCCAGTTTCAAAGCACGGTTTGTTGGTTTCGTGTCTTGCTCTGAGATGCGTTTCCAGGCTGCGCAAGGCGAAGCTGGCCAGGGGGCTGCAGGGCTGGACACAAACTGTCCATGCCCTCGTCCTCCAGCGCGGCCGTGTGTCAAAGCTGAAGCACTCTTCAGCTGGGAGGAATCCTGCAGCTATGGAATGCGTTAATTAAACAAGCGCCTCTGGAAGAGGTAGAATGGTGGAGACCTCTGCAGATCACTTGGCAGCTCCCTAATGCAGCATTCACAGCTTCAAGTCTCTCAGGAAAAATACTGAAGAGTCTTTATAGAGGGTTTTTTAAAGCCCTGCTTTCCAGTAGGAGTGTGATTGAAGAACGCCGTGAAGGCCGTGGAAGCACTCTCGAGCAGAGGAAAGATTAAATTCCAGTGCTTTGTTTGGCGTAAATTGCTGACCTTTGTCCTTCAGCATTGAAGCCATTTGAGAAAACCGTTCCTAGCGTACAGCAAGATGAGTTGCTGTTGCTGGATTCTTTCCTGGGTACAGTGTAACAGTTCAGTGTGATTAGAGCAGGAAACAAGAAAAATTGAAAGCATAATTCATTTTGAATGGCAAGATATAAGAGGTGATTTCTTTTAAGGGCTTGAAGGCAAAAGGATTGGCGTTAAATATTTTAAGTGGGCTCTTGGAACAATCACTTGATGGAATTTTTTCTCCCTCCCTTTTATGACCATAAGATCTATATTTCCTGCTAGTTCTCTCTCTGTTGGTTTTTTTTTTTAATTTACAGACTTTAAAACCTTAATCAGAACAGTTCTACTTATTAGGTTATAAAATCATCTATCTTCTGTCCCAGAATGTCAATAAGTGTTTGTTTCTTCAGTAACAGTTCCCCGTTCTGCTTTCTGGACAGATTTACTCAGTACAATTTCTACCCACTGAGTCAATGTCTCAAGGCAGAACCTCTTCCTGCCGTGCTCCGACCAAGCGTTTCCTATAGGAGCCTTACAGTTTCCCAAATTTCTCCTCCCCCTTCAGAGCCTGGGAAAGCAGATGGACCCTACAGGATGCCCTGGAGGTCACAAAATCCAGGCTGTTAGAGCTGAAGTGGGGAAGTGCATTCCAGAGGAGACAACCCTTTCCACCAGGAGTGTTTGCAGTGCAGGCTGCTCTCCAGCCAACACCACTGAGCTGATACTGAGCTCTTCAAGTGATTGCAAGTGACATGGCCTGGGGCATGGAGACAGCAGATGTCTGGTAT
The DNA here is from genome assembly GCA_033558235.1 of Neomorphus geoffroyi. NCBI lineage: Eukaryota > Metazoa > Chordata > Aves > Cuculiformes > Neomorphidae > Neomorphus > Neomorphus geoffroyi. The sequence continues at coordinate 2,285,875 of JAUMJM010000016.1, read as the reverse complement.
TTAGGTTGTTATGGCTCGGTGTTTTCCACTTGAGCTGGAATTCAACTGCTGGCTAATGATGGTCATGGGAACCCTGTGCTGCAGACATCTCAGAACCTGGGAATAAAAATATATTGAGAAGCATCGTCGTGCTGCTCTCGGTCATTTGAAAGAGGAGGTGGCATGCAGGAAGCCGACCGAGACCTGAATCACTGTAGAGAGGCCCATATTCAAATGTCAAACCCACAGTTTTCTCATCAGTTGTAAGGAGAAAACCACTGGGCAAATCCAAACCAGCCCTGAACCTGAGCGGCAAAACAGCCCCCTTCAGTCTGGCCTCTCATAACTGCTGGCTTTTTCGTGCCATTTAAGTAAGTCAGTTTTCTTTCTCACCTTATAAGCTCCAGTTCTGTCCTTGGATTGTACTGGGTTGGCCTGTCACTCACCTGTCCTAGAGCACATCCAGTGCAGTCCACGTGGACCGGACTTTCTGTCCCACTGAAGTTCTAAATGTGAAAGAGAGCTAGGAATGAGATGGCCCTCCCATGGAAGTCCCCAGGGTCAGAGAACTGGTGCTTGGCGTTGCTCTGCAGCTTCTGTTGCTGGAGAACGGGAAGGCCAGGTGGTCAGTGGGTTGTAATAAATAGAACTGGCCGATCTCAGAGAGCTGCTGTGGACAAACAGTTATCTGTGGCCTGGAGGAGGCTGTCAGTCAGCACAAGGAATGTGGCCTCTGGGTCATATTCAGACCCCAAACCAAACAGATCAGGGTTAAAGAGTCTGGGAACGACAGAGCTATGGCCATGGTAAGAGATCATGCTCTAATTCAAGGCAGTGGAAAGTGCATCCAAAAGCTGTGAGGGAGAATGGTTTTAAACTTAAAGAGGGGAGATTGAGCTGAGATCTTGGGGAGAAATGTTTTGCTGTGAGGGTGGGGAGGCCCTGGCCCAGGGTGCCCAGAGCAGTGGTGGCTGCCCCATCCCTGGAGGTGTTCCAGGCCAGGTTGGATGGGGCTTGGAGCCCCCTGACCCAGTGGGAGGTGTCCCTGCCCGTGGCAGGGGGTGGCACTGGGTGGGCTTTGAGGTCCGTTCCAACCCAAACCATTCCATGATTCTGTGATGCTGAGATGAGTAGTAAAACATTAATATCACTATGAAAACACCTCATCGAAAGTCACAGCTAAATCAAGAAGAACAAACCCAGCGGCAGAACACACCGGTTTTGTACTGGTGGCAGCTGTTGTGTTGTCTTGATTGGATAAACAGGTGTTTGTCCAGGACCCTTGCCAAGCAGTCCATGAACTACAGGTGGAATTGCAAGTGGTTTAGTGCAGTGTGCTCATTAAGAGGCTCATTAAGAAGCAGCAACTAACATTTCTGAAGGGCTTCACCCGAACTGAATATGAACAGACCATGATGTTTCATAGAATCATAAAATTGTTAAGGTCTAAGATCATCCTGTCCAAGCCCATTGCAGCTGGGGTCGCCTGGTAGGCACTTGCTGTCTCCGAGCGTACCTGCCCTGCCCTTTGTGGTGCCGATCTCTTCTAATTAAACAGAGTGCTACGAAGTACATCTTACTTGGACCTCCTGGTCTCTGATTTGCAGCAAGTGAGACTTATGCCCCTATGAATTTTAGAGAAAGGATATTTTAAGTCTTGGTTCCAGTCAGTTTGTATTAACAATGACACACTGTAGCTCTTTGAAACCACTGCTCTTGTCCACAACTCAGCTGCCGACTGCTACTGCACGCAAGAAATAAAAAGTGATCTCTGTCTTAACTGTGGGCATTAACGAACTCGTAGTTTGTTAATCAGGATTTCTGCCTTCCTTTGATTTGAGGAACCCAAAGATATTCCAGCTGAGATGTGGATACCTACATGGGAAATTGAAACCTTATTAATTGAAAGCTTGCTGAGCTTTTAGGAGTCTTCAGGCTCCTCTGAATTTGAATCCTGGTTTTATCTAAGCGATAAACCTACTTATCTTTGCATGAAGAAGCAAAATATATCAATACCTAAATATAAATAGTGTAGAACACATCAACATTCATCCTAAATGAATGCAGGATGCTGACCAGCATCTAATCTCGTCCATTGTTGCATTCTGGTTTTGCTCTCCTGGCAACCTTTTCAAACACTTTTTGTTTGTTAATTCAGGATATGACAGAAAGCAGTTGGAGTGTTGGTAGCGCTTCAGCTGGGTTTTTGCTTCCTGACGCCCCATTGCAAACCCAATGCATCATACAGGAACGAACACTATAAAATAATTAACTCCAGGATATGGCAATTTGTCTTCCTTTCTCCAAGGACCAGCCCTTTGGCATTAAGAGTGGGTGCATGGGTTTGATACACTTTGGTGCCTTCAATTCTTACTCCATGGTTCAGATGTTTTTGTTTTCCAAGGCATTGATCATAGTGAATATTGCACATTTCTTCCATTTACACGGAATCTCACTACCTCTTCCGTTGTTATTTAAGCCCTATAAGTAGGGTGGCTGTTGAAATTGTTGCTTGATGTCATCGTGTCTAATAGAGAAGCATACCAGGAGTATCTAGTTCCATTTTTAATTCTCATTCTAAGGTGTCATGGCCTCAAGTGGCACCAGGGGAGGTTTAGATTGGATATCAGGAAAAATGTCTGTACTGACAGAGTGGTGAAGCCCTGGCAGAGGCTGCCCAGGGCAGTGGGGGAGTCTCCATCCCTGGAGGGGCTCAGAAAACGTGTAGATGTGGCCCTTTGGGACAGGGTTTAGCCGGCACGGTGGGATTGGGCTGACAGTTGGACTGGGTGAGCTTAGAGGTCTTTTGCCACCTTAACGGTTTTGTGATTCTGTTCTGTGATTCTGATAATGGTGGCCTCGAATAGCTGGGGACTGGACTTCCCGGCTTTGGAGCGCCCTGGCAAGCCTGCGAGTAGTAACAATCTAAATGGTGTGTTACTTTCAGCAGTAACAAATTCCTAATAAATCCTACACACTTTTAATAGCAGATTTAAATATAGATTGCTAATACTTACAAGAAAATGATACCTTGCGTTATGAGTTTCTCCATTATGATACAATTCCACAGTCTAACCGCAGCTGATGTGGAACAGTGTCTCCAGATACTTTTAGCATTCTCCATTCCAACTTTGCTGATAAATTGAATATTCCCCTGTATGATATAGTGCTACATCTGTTTGGCTACCGGTATTGCTATGGGATATGGCAGAGAGAAGTTAAAGGATGCTTTTTTATTAAATGCTTTGCTGTGATTGTGATGATTAATACTTTAATATTCTTCTGAGATTTAAAAGTATTAAATAAGTTGATGATACGGCAGAGTCACTGACCTTGCCTGCAAGGTTTTTCAAATCTACTTCCTTTCTGTTTAGCTTCTCCTTGTGGATGGACTACTTAGGGAAGATTGTCTAGATACCAGACTTCATCATCAGTGAACTTCCTTGAGCTTAAGCAGCACAAGTCATTTACAGATAATTTCAGGTAGTGACATTCAGTAGAGCAGTGGAATTCTTGTTGGAGGCCTTCAACAGTTATCAATGGAAAATAAACAGTTTGTCTGGTCTCTGGGAGTTTATAGATAGAACAGGATGGGGATATCATGCTATGAGTGAAAACAGGCACACTCAAGGCATGTCTACACTCGTTTGCAAATGCCTGTGGGGTCCTGTCTGGAACAGTGGAGGCCACACAGAATAAGCAAACCCCCTGAAGCCTGTTTGGTTTTCGTGGGGTTTTTTCCGGTCATTGCAACTCTGCTGATTTTAATGGAGTTAGAGCAACAAAATTGAAGTAAACACCATGATTGTAGAATCACAGAACAGTTTGGGTCAGAAGGGATCTTAAAGATCATCTAGTTCAATTTTTATTAATTAAATATTTGTTAATTATTAATTAATTATTTTTTATGAATTAAATATTGTATTATCTCTCTGTTGGTTGGTGAATTGCTATAAGGCATGCTGCTGTTATAAGGTTGGAAGGAGCCAATTTGTATTCCTATTTGAATGGGAAATATGAAAAGGAAATACAAGCAAAGGAAGAAAGAGGAGAGATTAGGTGAAAGAGGAGAGGAGAGGAGAGGAGAGGAGAGGAGAGGAGAGGAGAGGAGAGGAGAGGAGAGGAGAGGAGAGGAGAGGAGAGGAGAGGAGAGGAGAGGAGAGGAAACATGCAAGAAAATTAATGATAGAAGCAGATAGATAGATAAGACCAGAAATAGTATGGTCTGAACATGGAAAGTGATGGTATAGAAAGACAGCAGAAAAGAAGGATGCATAGTTATGAAATTCAGTAAAAGTGCAGTAAACGTGTTTAGTTTTGTTTTAAGGCAAGTCAGCCATACTCACCATGTTGACTGTGTGATTCAAAAGTTTGGCTCCTCCTAAAAAAAAAAAAGAAAAGAAAATTCTCCTGGTCTTTGGCAGAGGATAAGGTGACGACCTTCCAAACACCGTAATTTCCTTCCGTTTGAAGTCTGGCATCCAAAAAATGAGGAGGCTGTCGTCACATTATGAGTTCATCTGAGAGCACGGTGGTACTCATGAGGGAAGAACACGGAGAAAGAGGGGCCTTTTGCAGACAATTTATTTCCCATGGGACATACCCGGTACCCTCCAAGGCACAACATGCTTGCTGTCCTCCACAACAAATGTTCTCCATGTCCACCACATGTGACAGTTACATCCAGGGTCACCTCAACACTTGGTGTTGCCCAGGACTGTAAATTGTGATCTGCGGAGTTTGCCACGTGTCGAACTTTCTAATGAGATCATTTAATTAAGCTTGTGTCTGCTCTGCTTGGACATTGCAGCCGATGTGACATTTCTTATTACTAGTAGGATGTTAAATGTGGTGTCCTGGCCAAATTCCAGCCTGGCTGTTTATATTCTACTCACTTAAATGCCACTGTTGGGTCATTACATGAGAGCAACCATGGAGCTTGTCCTTTGCTTGTGATCATAGAGTCATAGAATCATAGAATCATAAGGTTGGAAGAGACCTCTGAGATCACGGAGTCCAACTGTTCCTGTCTCCCCACTAAACCCTGTCCCTAAGGAACTCATCCACTCGCTTTTTAAACACCTCCAGGGATGGCGACTCCAATGAATGCGCCCCTCAGACCTGCTTTATGGGGAGGCACAGCAACTCTCCTCTGAGGACCAGGAATTTGTGGTTCACGTTAATAATGACAGTGTGCACCACAGTAGACTTTGCAGATTTTGTTTTTTTCTTTGTGATCTCAAGGTCTATTTGCTTACTCTTGCGGTAGCGTTGATTTTTCTACGGCGTTATGTCCCTAAATTATCACATGATGTATCTCCAGCAAGCTGCCGTACCACGGCTCCGCGTAACGGGTGAAGGATAAAACTCCTATCTTTTAGATCAGGGCAGGTTCTCAAGTGCATGTTTCTTCAAGAGGCTTGTTTAGTCTGTTTCTGGTTTGCCAGAACGTGTGTTTTTAGGGAGTCTTCTCCTATAACCGAATAAATCATGATTCTTTTTTGCTACGTCAATAGTTGTGGTTGAACCTGAGAGAACTTGGAAGGTGGCTCCTAGAGGCATCCAAAAGAAATAACTATTTATTTGTTTTCTCCAAACCTTTCCACTCACCAGTGCGGGACTGTCTTGTTTTTCTCTGTTTATTTAGTGCCTAGCACCATGCTCCCCCTCATACGATCTGGGTCCTCTGCCATGGTTAGGCATTAGCACAGTAAAATAATCTTCCTTAGTAATGATGTTACAAATTAATAACAGGAAGAGTGAATGAGGAGGCAGGACTTTGCTTTCCCTGCTTTGTTCCTCTGGGACGTTCGTCTGGCAGATGTCTATTTCAGCAAGGCAATGCTGCAAGGGTGGAGCAGAGGTCTAGACCTGTTTTCTCTTTAAGTCTCATATCAGCAAAGTAGACACTGATTTTCCCTTGTAAAGAGATGGAGTGGGGCGCCTCGTAGGCTGTGCCCTCTGCTCGTGCTACTTTCAATATTAAAACGCGTTTGTAGAGTACCTGGATATTTCCACTGGAGTTTCTCGCTTGAGGCTGATAGATAACTCAAACCATTCCTTCATGAATTACAAGAGTTCTTTCTCCACAGGGTCTGCTTTTCTAACACTTTTCCCTCTTCACAGGCCAAAATCAGGTATTATTTAATTTTTAAAACTATTGATTCGATTATTTTGTAAGTGTGAACTGAGTAGAAATTGCTGAGGTGTAGAACAATGGCCTAAATGGGCCACGTCAGGCATGCTGACCTGTTGAAAGGTAGCAAGGTTCTGGTTTTCACATGAAAGATGAGCGCCGTGGGGTGGAGAACCATAGAGTCATAGAATGGTTTTAGTCAGAATGGACCTTGAAGATCACCCAGCTCCAACCCCTCTGCCATGGGCAGGAACCCCTTCCAGTGGATCAGGTTCAAAGCAGGGATAAGACAAGAGGAACGTTTTTGAGCTGAAAGGAAGGAGATTGAGATGAGATCTTGGGCAGAAATGCTTTGCTGTGAGGGTGGGGAGGCCCTGGCCCAGGGTGCCCAGAGCAGTGGTGGCTGCCCCATCCCTGGAGGTGTTCCAGGCCAGGTTGGATGGGGCTTGGAGCCCCCTGACCCAGTGGGAGGTGTCCCTGCCCACGGCAGGGGGTGGCACTGGATGGGCTTTGAGGTCCCTTCCAACCCAAACCACTGTGTGATTCTATGAATTAAACACACCCAACCAGCTCGAATTGCCTCTGTACCCCCAGACTGGCAAACAGTAGAGCCGGACATCTGTTTATCACAAGGGAAATGGTCCATTAAGAGGGTCAAAATTCCATTAAGGCTGTTGCTGGTCACGCAAGAGGCAGTAAAATGATCGTCCACCCTACAAATGCTACTTCCTACATTTTCACCTTGACTTCATCTGCACAGATGAGATCAGTGGAAAGGAAGATGGAGAGGGAATAGCGTGGAGATTACAAAACATGCTGGGAGAAATGTACTTTTCCATGCATGTCTTGCTTGCTGGCCTGCGCATTCCTCTTTCCTTGCTGACAGTATTATGGGCTGGGTTTTTCTGGTAGCCAGGCAGTTACCCAAAGCAACAAATCCAGGTGCCAATGAAACTTTCCATTCATTGAAGTGGGTTCAAGGGCAGCGGTAACAACTCACAATTCAGTCTCTTCTGAGGCCACAACACAAGGGCCCATACAATATTTTTAACTGCAAATTGTTCCAAAGTCTCTCTCAAAACATAATCTGTGCTTCATGCTGTGTATCTGCACCAAGGAGTTAGAAGGAAAATGGGTTATTAGTACCTAATTTACATTTTGTGTTTTATCCTTCCTGGCAAGTTAAAGCTGTGGTCAATGGTTCGGCCCCAAATGGCCTTTCATTACTCAGGCTGTCCAGACATTCATAACCTTATGAGTCCTTACCAAAAAGGCTCAGATTTGTGCCAGAAATAATGAGAGAAGAGAGCACTCATGTGGATACGCATAATGTAAAAACTAAAAGGAGCTCAAGGAAAGTAAGATGATATTAATCCCTGATAAGCACAGATGCTTAATTACTACAAATCATAAGATTATACAAAATCTTGCAGGAATCTGATGACGTCTTTGTTCTTTTTCCTCTTTTTCCTCATATTCTGCTGTTTTATGTTTATCTGATCAGATGGAAAGAAAATTGCGGAAAAGAAGCTCCTTGTGTTTTAGTTCCAAAATAACCCTCAAAGGTAGCATCCTGTTTGAGTATTTCAGTCAAGCTTTCTGGATTCAGTGAGACAACTCATCGGTCAAGGTCCTAAAGCATCAACAGGCAGGACAGAACTGGCCTCTAACATTTCATAAATAGTAAGGACGCTCTTCCCAAAGGCAAACCTTCTGAGGAACGGTTGCTGTTACTGGTGGGCTGGGTAGCACCATCCATTATTAAGGTTGCCTAATTATGAGAGTAATCAAAAGATCATAAAATCATTAAGGCTGGACAAAACCTCGTAAGCTCATCCAGTCCAACTATCAACCCAACACCACTGTCCCACTAACGCACGTCCTCAAGTGCCTCATCTACACGTTTTTTGAACCCCTCCAGGGACGGAGACTCCCCCACTGCCCTGGGCAGCCTCTGCCAGGGCTTCACCACTCTGTCAGTGAAGACATTTTTCCTGATGTCCAATCTAAACCTCCCCTGGTGCAACTTGAGGCCATTTCCTCTCACCCCATCACTTGTTACTTGAGAGAAGAGACAACACCCACCTCACTACAATCTTCTTTCTGGGAGCTGTAGAGAGCCATGAGGTCTCCCCTCATCAAGCAATTAAGATTTTACCAGAGTTATGTAGACTGAAATTTTCCATGCTGGATGTTTCTTGTGCTATATTTTTTTTCTACTTTATTTTTCCCTTTTTTTTCCCCCCCCTTTTGATGAAAAGCAGGAGGCTGAAAGTGGGAAGTAGGATCGATCAGAAAGGCAAAGCAGCAGCACTGGTTCGCTGAAGGCACGAGCTGAGATGAATTAACACCACTGTAGCGATTCCGTTAAACGTTCAGGCTAAGTGCGAGATAGTTTATTCCACTTCCAGATGGGCTTGGTTACGTTGCACATTGGTGAGGGAGTTCACAAAGCTTGACTGTATTGTGCTGCGACTCTTCTACCTATACATCCTCCCAGTCAAAAAAGGAAAGAGGCCATCTAGGTGCATTCAGGGAAAGATCCCATCTTGACGATCTCAGAATGTTTTTCCTTTCAGTGAAAGAAACCAACCACCTCAACCTGAGATGCCAGAGCTTAGTAGATGACTCCCGAAGGTTGGCCACTCGGAGAGCTATCGCAGAGCTGCCTGGATGCAATAAATTCGTATCCCACTTGTACTTGTATGTTACCAGTGTAGGACGAGTCCTGGGATCAGGTGGGTGGAGGATTTGGGACACATTATCTAGAAAGGCTGAGATTGGATGAGAGGGAACTTGCTTGTCCAAGGGAACTAGAAGAAGAAGCACCGATGCTGGGAAAGATGACAAGAAATCAGGGAAGGAAGGTGAAAGAAAAAACATAGTGAATTATGCTTGAGAGGCACCCTAGGATTGAGGATGATCACCTAACACGATTTACTCCTCCTTTCCCAGCTCCCAGCAGCACAAGTGGCTGTGGTGACATCCCTGTTTCAGCTCTGCTGGTGTGAGGATCAGTACGGGTGCCAACTTGATGGATTTTCTGTTTCAAAGAAAACGTAGGAAAGAGCTCAGGAAAAGCTGTGATAAAAGAACATTCTTCAAGCTGCCAAGTCAAAAGTTCCCAGCCTTTTGTGTGAGCTCTTTCTAATGAGCAAGGGCTTCTCTATTGGTCCACAGCAATTCTTTTTCATCAGTTTTGCTGTTCCTTAAAAGCTTAGGAAATAAAACATGCAAAAATATGTGTTAAAATGACGAGAACCAGAACTAGGTTTTTTGAATTAAAGCTGCATTTGCAGCTTTAATTCATATCTCTGAATATATCACATGTTTAATTTTCTTCCCTAGGAGCCCTAATGCAGTCAGTTCAAAAGACTGAGTTAGTCTGGGGATGAAACTGGGTTGTCTAATAAAGGAGGATAGAATGACTGACCCACTTATTGCATGAGGTAAAAGGCGTGTGATAAATTTAAACAGGGATTTGCAGCATCAAAGGAAGTTGTCTCATGGCCAAAGCAGTTGAATAACACACTAGGGAACTGGACAGGGATAGATTTTATGTGACGACAGGCAAGTCAGTTAAAATGGGTTTTTCACAGTTGGCCTCTAATTGTGCATTTTTCATTTTCTGAGTAGCTGCCTTGAGCTTTTTGGGTCTCAGCAGTACCATGTGCAACCGAGGCAAATGGGAGCTCGGTTGTGAACAGACAGAATCATGTATAAAACTAAAGACATGGAAAATCAACTTGCATCAATCAGTGGATACTTTTTCCCTTAATCTCCATGTATTTAATTTCCTCATCTGTAAAATGAGACTAATGACATCCTCTTCATCTCCCAGAGGTGGTGTGCAAATAGATCCATGAACATGTGTGAAGTGTTCAAAGGCTACAGTGGAGGATGCCACGGAAAGGTCCAGGGGGAAATGAATCACAGTCTTCAGAGCAGGCCTGACAGGTGTGCGGTAAATAAAGTCTAGGGCCACCCACTGAACCAGGGGAGAAGGCGAAATGCTGAATAGCTGCTCATTAAGTAAGCACTGTCCGTTCTGTGCGTTGAATGAGGCGAAAGTCCTGTGGGAAAACCAGTTTGTGGTGATGTAATTAAAGACTGTACCAGAACGTGTGCACAGGGAGGAAAATTATGTTTCTGAGAATTTCTAAATTTGGGGAGGACTGGCATTGCAGTGATTCAGAGCTGTATCTAAACCCCTGCCGGTCCAGGTCTGCCTGCTTTTGCATGGATCATCAGGTTAAGTGACTCTTTGGGGCTCCCAAGCCCCTGAAGAAGCAACAGCCTTGGGGATGTGGTGGGAGAAGCATTGGGTCGACGGTCTATTACTGGCACTCACTTAGACATCGATAATTGGATCCACTATCATTGAATATGGATCACAGGAAAGGAAAGGCAAAATCAGCCCGGAAGGTTGAATCAATTACACTTAATTCCCCTTGATTTAATCCACTTTGGATCTCGCTAAAGATATTTGAAAGAACTTCAGGCTACACAGCCAACATTCATTTTGGGTTTTCCTAAATGTTGAGGCTGAACTTTGCAACCTCAATCACGTTCCTTTAATAATTCGGGGTGTCAGTGTAACGCTACAGCTGAATTCTTCCTTGTGGAATATTATGTCTCATAAAAAAACATTCTTTAATCAAAAGTGAATGTGTTGCGTTACTTCCTGTGTGCTTCCCGCGCCGCTACGGTTAATTGCTTCTTTCCTGCGGGTGGAACGAAGGCTGTTGAAGTCCAATGGCTTCAACCAAGGGCTGCTTATTCAATGTGGCATGTAAGCAGCAGGGATTTCCTTGTCCCTGGCTAGAGACCTGCATACTTTACCTCTTCCATGCAAGTAGGATGAAATTAATCAGTGTTGGTTTTCTCAGCAAGCAATGAAATTTCAACCGCTGCAATGTCAGAGGAGGAAGACTTCTCAAAGGGGACCAGGAGAAAATGCATCAATGAGAAGTTCCTGCCAAGATGTGAACACTACGCCTGAGTGTGTCTGAAATGTTGGGCGCAGAGAGTAAATAAGCCCCATGACAGGTCTAGCCTAAATACCCAGCACTTCCATGGCAAGTAGCCCATACTTTCACCGACCTTGGCATTGCGACGAGGATAATATTTTTTCAAGGATGAACTGCACTCAAACAATGTCTCTAATGTTTCAGTGTCGTTGCAAACATGCTTTCTTTTCAGATCGGCCGTGTGGCTCTTCTTTTCCAACCCTTTTTTCCCTTTTACTGTCATAGTAACACATTTAATGAGTCTGCTGAGGAGGAAATCCCTGTCTTCTCTGCGATTCCTGGGCTCACCTGAGGTCTCGAAAGACACTGCACCTCAGTCCTGGGAATGTAGGTGTTAACCCTTAGCTGATGGTTCTCTCCTCACTCTCATAGGAGAATCTGCGTAGCTCTAAGAGTATAATTTCACAGGGCAATCTTGACTTCTGTATTTTGTGAACTCCTCCCAGCAACGATTACACTCACTGATGAAGTAACGGGAGCAGTCTAGCTGTGCAGATGGGCCACAGAATACTGCTGGCGAAGAGACAGCTTGCCCTAAACTTCTAATCATCAAAAAGACGTCTACAGCATCCACCCCACCCATTCTGGAAGTCAGCATGAAAGTACAAGCACGAGAGGCTACGCTTTTCGGTGGTAGAATTGAAGGGGCAATGAGAATCTAAGTGGCTGCCCCATAAGTGATCCTTTTCCCCAGGTAAAAGGTCCTAAGAACACAGAGCTGGTGCTTCACGCAGAGATAAAGTGGTGTCACCCAACTGATAAAAGGCAGCATGAGCTGTTGTGGAATTCCCACAGGTGGAAATAGTCCCGTGCTGATTTCTATCCTGATCCACCCCATCTCCCTAAACCTTCTTGACCAGAATAACTTGGGAACAGGTTTCTCAGATGATTAATGACATCTAGTTGTGATGCTGCTGTTACCTCACCAGGGCTATTCCTTGCCACGTGTCGGTCTGGTACGGAAGTCATAGAATCATAGAATGTGCTGGGTTGGATCTCACAAGGATCATCAAATCCAGCTCCTGTCCCTGCACAGGACAATTCCAAAATTCACAGCATGTGAAGTTAATGAGATAACTAGATTAGAATTCAGTGGGCTTTTTTAACACTCTGCTTATTCTGCCAAGCAGTGTGGGCAGACCTCCTTTTGATGTCCTTCAGTGAAGCAATGTCTGAGTGGGTCAGCACTTGGCTGGAAGGAAGCTGGAGAACGCATCAGACATGCGTTAGAATCACAGAATCATAGAATCCTAAGGTTGGAAGAGACCTCTGAGATCATCGAGTGCAACCGTGCCGGACTTCCCACTAAACCCTGTCCCTAAGGAACTCATCCACCCATCTTTCAAACCTCTCCAGTCACCCCTTCCCTGGGCAGCTGTGCCAATCCCTGACCACCCTTTCAGTGAAGAAATTCTTCCCAATGTCCGGTCTAAGCCTGCCCTGGCGCAACTCGCGGCTATTTCCTCTCATCCTTTCGCTGTCACTTGCGAGAAGATTAGGATCTTCGTTATTGATGTATTTCTCCAGCTCTAACGTTTAGTACAAAGGGATGTTGAAGTATCATCTTCCAAATGAGACATGAAATGTCAAATTGTTTTTCAGCACTAATGCCGTCACACTAATTATGAGACAGGCAATCCTAGTTGAAATCCTTGTTAATTTTCTCCTCCATCTGCTGGAGTCCTTTCAACAGCTTCGGAGGCGATAGTCTGGCCTTCTTGTTTCACACATCTGAACACCATTGTTTGCGTCGGTGAACATTTGTGATTATTGAAATTTAGGAAACAAAAAGTTATGGGGAAGAAACTCTTTATAAGGGTTATTATTCTGATCACAGTGTGAAATTAAACCTAGAAATCACAAGAAAAATGAAAACAGATAAACTGAAAAAAATACAAACATTGAAATGACTTTAAGATTACAAAAGCTCTCCCTTAGTTTCCCTATGGCAACCCAGTCTTCGTAAGAATGAAGAGGAAGTCCTCTCCACAACTGCATTTTTTTGTAGACCGAAGTAAGACTGTTCCAAGTTCTTCGGTCTGGACACCACTTGCCGTGCTCTTGGCATCCGTCTCAATTATTTGTTATGAAGAGATCCTTGGTTCTAGAGATTTCTGTCCCTCTCAGAGGGAGCTGCCCCCCAACAGGCAGCCAGATCAGCCTGCGGACAACCCAAGTCAAAGTCTCTGTATTATCACAAGTAAACCATTTGTACTTGGGCCAGAGATCCAGTTAAGTGGCAATTTAGCAGTGTTGTGAAAGGTCAGTAATACCCCTTAAAATTGTTGAGGGTAGGTTATTATTTTTCTCAGTATATTATTGTTTCTTTGATTATTTAGGTTGATGGTTTACCTTATTTTGCTGTTTTTTAAAGTTTGGGATTGACATTTAGAAAAATAACCAGCGTAAAGTCATGGAATTTTATTGTACTTGAAGTTTGGGATTTCAAAACAATCGGGAGAAAAGCTGTCAGGAAAAAATAAAAGTAAATTTAGCCATTAAGTAATAACTAATAGCAACTAATATTTTGAAAAAGGAATCACTACTAAAATGGCTGAGATGGTTGGAACTTGCAGTGCCTTTTGAATAGCATGCAGAGTTAGTAATCCTTGCAAGGTCCAGGTATGTGCAGTTTGGAGAAGTACTTGGGGAGGGGCTCGTTACAAGGGCCTGGAGTGACAGGATAAGGGGGAACGGCTTTGAATTGGAAGGGGAAGGTTTTGATTAGACACTAGGAAGAAATCCTTCACGCTGAGGGTGGGGAGGCCCTGGCCCAGGGTGCCCAGAGCAGTGGTGGCTGCCCCATCCCTGGAGGTGTTCCAGGCCGGGTTGGATGGGGCTTGGAGCCCCCTGATCCAGTGGGAGGTGTCCCTGCCCATGGCAGGGGGTGGAACTAGGTGATCTTCAAGGTCTCTTCCAACCCAAACCATTCTATGATTGGCAAAGGGAATGTGCTGGTGGCTGTGTCCATTCTGCCTTTCTATTGGCCTGGTAAAGGTTTAGTCTGAGCAGCTGCTTCATTTTCCACCCAGCCCAGTTTAGAAGTGAAAGAGTAGTTTTGCAGAAGCCTTTTCGTCTTCAGAAAGCGATTCACAAGATGTCGCCTTTAGTTTCCTGGAATCGAGCTGTTTATTTTGTGCTATGTACAACAGCAACAGTTTTGCAGATTTCATAACCTTAAACATTCAAATTACAACTTTTACAGAAATTTTCTTTCAGCACGTATTACTCAGAATCTCGCCTGGGCAGGAGTCTAAATAACAGCACTAGGCAGAAAATTAGGTCGGTGTTTCAGTTAAAATCTTCAAGGCTGGACATAAAAGTCCCAAATAAAAAGAAAATCTCAGTAGCTACCTTCTTTGAGGACAAATTAGCCAGTTCTGTCATCCCTATCCAACGCAGAACAAAATGAGAACAACCAAGCGTTTGTTCCCCAAGTTTCCCAAGACACTTCTGAGGTGAGCTTTCATATTTGTCTGGGGCATTTTTTCCATTCCTCTGGCCTTGCCGCAGAGACATTGTTGAAAGTCTTTTAGGAAGATAAAGACAAACTCCTTTTCTAGTTTGGGTGGTTGACACGGTTATGGTGTGGGAAGACCTTCCCCTGGGGTGGCAGAACAAGCACCGCATTCAGTGCTGGGAAATTTTGGTGATGGTGCATCTTCTGTGATCAATGTGAAGTAGACTGGAAGTCCACCACAGCCTAAGTGGCTTTGTGACCAGCCATGAAGACAACAGTCCAGACACTGTGCTCAGGAAACCTCATCAAAGGCTTTGATCCAGGGACATGTGCTTTCCAAGGGCAATTTATGGGAATGGTCACCAGCTTACCACCCATACTTTGAATTTGTTAACTTGCCGTATAACATCCCTGCCCATCTCCTTGTCTCTAAGTCAGTCCATCTCCCTGCTCTTTTTCTGGCTTTTTTGCTCCCATTTCTCTGCACTTATTCGAACCGATAGCCAAGTGCAAAGGAAAGGATGTGTCTAACAACACGGTACCTGGGAATTTCAGTTTAAAAGATTGTAAAGTATTCCTGTTGCACATTCACAGTCCAGATTTCCTGACGGTGAGTCATGGTGCATCTATTCCTGCTGTCGTGCTGATGCTGTTTTGTTGATGTAAATTGTGCCTGGCAGAGGTGGGAAGACTAGGCTTGATCGAAAACCCACTAGAATTGACCAGACGTGATCGTGTCCGCGTATGGAAGTAGTTGTGCCTCTGTATTTGGCATTTGTGAGGCTGCACCTTCAGTCCTAGATTCAGTTTTGGGCCTCTTACTCCAAGAAGGACATTGAGGTTCTGGGAACGCGTCCTGAGAAGGGAGCGGAGCTGGGGAAGGGGCTGGAGAACAGGGGTTCTGGGAGCAGTGGGGGCCCTGGGGCTGTTTGGTCTGGAGGAGGCTGAGGGGAGACCTCATGGCTCTGCAGCTCCTGGAAAGGAGGTTGTGGTGAGGTGGGTGCTGGACTCTGCTCCCAAGGAACAAGTGATGGGATGAGAGGAGATGGCCTCAAGTTGCTCCAGGGGAGGTTTAGATTGGATATCAGGAAAAATGTCTTCACTGCCAGAGTGGCGAAGCCCTGGCAGAGGCTGCTCAGGGCAGCGGGGGAGTCTCCATCCCTGGAGGGGTTCAAAAACTGTTTTGCCATGGCACTCGCAGGCACAGTGGGGTTGGGCTGACGGTTGGACTGGATGAGCTTAGAGGTCTTTTCCAACCTCAGTGATTCTATGATTCTATGATAAGAATCTTTCTATTTCAGCAGGCTTAAAGATCACCTTCATTACTTGTAAGAATTATTTCTCTTCTTTCCCTGCACCCCATACTTCACACAACAAAACGTATTTTGCTCAAACATTAATGGCAAGCTCTGTCTTCTCAAGCTAAACCTTTGACCCTGCAGTATCTGCACTCTGCTTTTGAACTCAGGGTTTGATCCGTGACCCACGTGGAAAGGATGCGGTTGCCTGAATGTGTAACTCGTAGAAAATACCAGAAGTGTTGGAGGAGGTCTGGAATCACTCAGCAGGGTAACTCAGATTTCCTTAGGATGGGAATTGGTCTTTCGTTGGAGAAAAGCCTCATCTCAAGGAAGAGCATTTGCTCTTTGTCGTTTGACTGTGCTTCTGGCACAAGGCTGGGTGACCGAATGTCTCCCCTGAGACAGCTGGGGGTCCCTCCCCAGGCTCTGGACCCGGCTCGTGGTTCTCGGTTCGGTGTCTATATTGAGCTCACGGGATCTCGTTTGATCCTCCTGCTGCTGCTACAGAAAGGGTGGGTGGGTTGTTATCCCTCCTGCCAAAATCTTTGTCCAAAGTCAACAAAGCCGCGTACACGTTCTGGTTCAAAGCCTCGTGCAAACATATTTATGCAACTGTTTGTGGGATTTGACTTTCAAATAAAATTCCATGAGCAAAGCTCCAATACAGCTGCTTTCAAACCAACAAATTAGAAGATCCGTGTGTATCACCAAAGTGTATTTAACAGAGAATTTGTTGCAATATTCTCCAACCATTTTTTCCGTATTGGTCTGGCTTTAAGGCTTGGACTGTTTCCATCTTGAGTGTAACGCTGCTGGGATATGTGGGTTTTATCCCTGTAGCCTAATACCATGAAAAGAGTGGAAATAAGGCAGGTTATACAAAGCAAACACTGTCTGCATCTGAATAATTACGTTAGATGTTCAATGATCAGGTGATTAAATTCTGGTTGTTTTAAAAAATGACAGCTGACGAGCAGAGAAAAAGAAGTTGGCAGGACTTAAAACCAGTTTGGGGTATTTCCATTGTCTAAAGTAGGCTTGATTGCATTTGTATTTTTAATTAATTAAACTTGGATAGCCAGTGCCCAAGCAATGCTCGCTGTAACAGGTGAGGGGCTCCGAGATTTTTGTAGAAAATCCTAAATTCAAGGGGAAAAAGTCAACAAAGGCCAAAAAAATGTGATGTTCCCCAGGGCTTCTGGGGTAAGGTAGTAGGTAGGGCTGGGGTAAGGCAGGGCTGGGGTAAGGTAGGGCTGGGGTAAGGCAGGGCTGGGGTAAGGTAGGGCTGGGGTAAGGCAGGGCTGGGGTAAGGTAGGGCTGGGGTAAGGTAGTAGGCAGGGCTGGGGTAAGGTAGGGCTGGGGTAAGGCAGGGCTGGGGTAAGGCAGGGCTGGGGTAAGGTAGGGCTGGGGTAAGGTAGTAGGCAGGGCTGGGGTAAGGCAGGGCTGGCTTCTGGGGTAGAGCTTCTAGTGAGGTCTAGAGCTTTCTACAGCGGTGAAGTGCTGGTCTTAACTGCAGACCAGGATGAGCTGCTGTTGAAAATAAGGAATCTATCAAACCATTAGCCTGTCATAAATTGTAACGATTTCTATATTTCATTAAAAAGAAAGAAAGCAGGTGAAACATTGATTGGTAGAGGGAGTCTACTTTTGCCACCAGCAACATAGCTTCATCACAGCCCTTGGCTCCGGGGGTTGCTGCCCTGCACTTGCGCAGCCCTGGCCGTGCCAAGATAAACACTCTCCAGGACAGGGGCTCCGGCGTCATCTTTAATCGCTGCGAAGTGCCAGGTGAAGTTACGGCGCGGTGTAGCGGTTAATGTATAAAAAGATCTGCTGTGCTCTCTTGGACTACATTTCCGCTCCGGGGGTTCGCATTGCAAGTAAAACGTGAGGAGCCACAGGGCTGTCCAGGAGCACTTTGGGCTCGCACACCTTAATGTGCCCGTTCTGGCCGTGCTGCTTTGGAGTAGGGCGGTGCTGCTCGCCCCGATTTAAACACCCACCACGCCACCGGGGTCTGCAGGACGCAGGACATGAGTTGTGCTGGCAGCTGAGTTCCCCCAGGAGCCTGGCTGCTTGTGTTAGGCTCTACAAGGTGACTTGCTGCCACGGTTCCTGGGAATTTTTGACTGAACTGAAATGAGGCATTTTTCTTCCTGTCTTGTATTCTCGAACCATCTGACTCGCTTTTTAAATGCGTTGCTGGAGATGGGGCAAACGGGGAGTCCTCAGCATCTCGACAGCAGGTTTCCATATTCAAAAAGTACACCAAAACCCAGCAACAAACCAACAAAAAAACAAACCTCGGAAAAAAAGCCATTCCTGCAACGTTCCCAAGTAGTCCAGAGGAGGCCACGGAGATGATCCCAGGGCTGGAGCATCTCCCTTTCGAGGACAGGCTGGGAGAGTTGGGGTTGTTCAGCCTGGAGAAGAGAAGGCTCTGGGGAGACCTTAGAGCAGCCTCCCAGTGCTGAAAGGGGCTCCAGGAAAGCTGGGGAGGGGCTCTGGATCAGGGAGTGCAGGGATGGGATGAGGGGGAAGGGGTTTCAGCTGAAAGAGGGGAGATTGAGATGAGAACCTGGGGAGAAATGTGAGGGTGGGGAGGCCCTGTCCCAGGTTGCCCAGAGCAGCGGTGGCTGCCCCGTCCCTGGAGGTGTTCCAGGCCAGGTTGGATGGGGCTTGGAGCCCCCTCACCCAGTGGGAGGTGTCCCTGCCCATGGCAGGGGGTGACACTGGATGGGCTTTGAGGTCCCTTCCAACCCAAACCACCCCACGATTCAGTGATCATGGTGTCTCAAATAAAGAAACCTGCTATGGATTTCACTGCAAGTCCGTGGGTTCCCAGCAGAGTTTGGGAAGTTCTGATGGGCTGTGAGATCTCCAGTACTGAAGGCCATGGAGAAATCAGAAGGTAATAAGCAGGTCTGCAGAAGCGTCATTGTGGCTAATCTCGGAATCTGGCTTTTGAACAGAAGGATTATCTTTTGTATTGAATCATATTTATTAGCGATGGAAAACCCATCTTTTGTAGAATGCAAGAGCTGATGTTCCAGTTTTCCAGATTATTCTGAAATACAAGAGCAATGCCGACACTGTTAATAATGCAATCAAAGCAATTTAAATCCTTTTAAAGCACCCACAAAGGAGCCTTTGATAAGAAGCAACTTTCATCAGCCTCAAAGCCGAGACAGTTTAGTATGTACTGTTTATTAAGTTTATAGGGAGACAGTGGTAATTCCACTTTCGGCTGGAGAAGAGCAGCGGTGCATTCTAAGACCTATTTAGAACCACTAGATTGAGACTCGCTGGGTTTAAATCAAAAATGTATTTGTATTAATGTAGCTCTAAATGGGGTTATTCAGTGTTTAAAGTCACAATTTATTTTCCATTAGTACCCCAACTGGATACAAAAAGAAGCTGTAAAGTCTAAAGGCTTTGGTCTTCTTTTTTTTTGACAAAAAGGAGGGAATTGCTCCAAGCGTGCGCCGTACAATGGGCTGGGAGAGTCTGTTTAGTTTAGTCATGCTCCATGGTTTTTAATCTTGTTTTTAGTTCCTGCTTTTGTCCTCCTTTTCATTGTGTGCCGCTGTAAGAAAACTTGCACGTAGAAAGCAGAGATGGGCAAAGAAACCCGGATTTAGATTTGAGCTGGGGTGGGTGGGAGCCCCTTTAGCAGCGTCCCCCTGAGTTTGAATGAGGAGGGAGGCGTGCGATTTTGGGACATCTCTAGCTGAAGTTTTCATCCATGCCAGGAATTGTCTCGGTGCCTTGGAAAAAGGAAGCTTTGCGTTTGGTGTGCCAGCAGTTTTACAAATCTACAGATAGGGCCTTCTCTGCTCCCTGCTGTCCAGCTTGAGTGTAGGGACTGAGGGTTCACAGAAGCGGAGAATCATAGGATCGTTAAGGTGGGAAAAGACTTCTAAGACCTTGAAGTCCAACCATCAGCAGAACCCCACCGTCCCTACTAAACCATGTCCTGAAGGGCCACATCCACACAATTTCTGAGCCCCTCCAGGGATGGGGACTCCCCCCAGTGCCCTGGGCAGCCTCTGCCAGGGCTTCGTCACTCTGTCAGTGAAGATACTTTTCCTGTTGCCCAGTCCAAACCTCCCCTGCTGCAGCTTGGGGCCATTTCCTCTCATACTATTGCCTGTTGGTTAGGAGAGAAGAGACCAGAACCCACCTCGCTACAACTTTCCCTCGTATTCAAAAGCTTTTTCCGTGAGTTTGGTGCGCTTTTGGTTGTTTTGGACTAAACCAGGATAGAAGAAGACAGCAGCAGATAAATAATAGACTTGAAACAACATCTGTTTGAAATATTTTGATGCACCTTGTAACTGTTTGGGTGTGTTTTGGGTGCTGAGTGCTCCTTACAGAAGTATTTGGAGTAAAGGGAAAAATGAGCCAGTAGAATTTAGGATAAACATGCTTTATCTCTATTTATATTTTGAACGTTTATGATGGCATTTTATGTAATACCTATTCCATACTAATCTGTGTTATTACTCTGTTAGGAAGCTAAAGAATTCATTTCCATGTGCATGTTATTTGCCAGTGCTGTTTTCTAAATAGAGTCATGGAACGGTTTGGGTCGGAAGGGACCTTAATGCCCATCCAGTGCCACCCCCTGCCATGGGCAGGGACACCTCCCACTGGATCAGGGGGCGCCAAGCCCCATCCAACCTGGCCTTGAACACTTCCAGGGAGGGAGTAATGAAGAGTTCAGTGTCAGTGAGAAGTGTCTGCTTTCCTAGGGCTTCGACCCACCCAGCTTTTTGTGCCCATTTTGGGTGAATTTGCTGCTGTTAAGCAGAATTGCGCTGAATCAGGAGGGTCTGACTACCAACCTATCGCTCTCAGAGCTGTTTTAGTTACACTTCATCATCAGAAGCATATGGTTTCACTTCCAAGTGTTTAACATTACCATTTCCTCAGGAAATCATTCTTTCTGTTTTTTAAACGTTTGAAACTGGAGGGATGTTTTTGCTGGCAGGCGGGCTGAGTGCGACACAACGATTCGCCCCAGCCCGAGGGAGCCCCTGGCTGCGCTGCCCGCCTGGCTCTCCATCCCCTCCCCTCGTGCAGCAGCTCACGAGCACAGCTCGAGGTGCTTCAGCCAGGTCTCCAGGTCGCAGCACGCCGTTAAAACACTTCTGCTTTCCTTGCTGTAATAAACCCATCCACTCCTTTTTTCTGTTTTAGCCGAGAGAGGTGTTTTTCTTTCTTAGTCCACCCCAGGGTCCACGCATCCCAAGAATTATGAATAGTTGGGAGCAGACTCCCTTAGCTGGGGCCAATGGCAAGAGCAGAGCCTAAGAAAATATTTTGTGTCACTTACAAGGAATGAAAGCAGTTGCATCATGTATTTATTGTCTCTACTGGTGTATCCAGCACTTAAACGAACATGACCGAGGAGTGGATGGCTGCGGGGAACGGCTCTGGCTCCTGTGTTTTCAGAGATTATTTCTGGTATTTCCTTTTTCCTCATTGCTAACAGGTCACCCTTCTCATGAGTTGGCCAAGTTAGGTGCTGTAGGAGGAAGTCTGTGCTTGTGACCCCTTTAGGTTTCATCTTAGTGGAACCCTCACTCCAAGAAGGACATTGAGGGGCTGGAGCGCGTCCAGAGAAGGGCAACGAGGCTGGGGAGGGGCTGGAGAATGAGTGTTATGAGGAGCAGCTGAGGGACCCTGAGGTTGTTTAGCCTGGAGAAGAGGAGGCTGAGGGGAGACCTCATCCCTGTCTACAACTGCCTGACAGGAGGCTGTGACGGGGTGGGTGACAGCGATGGGACGAGAGGAAATGGCTGCAAGTTGCACCAGGGCAGGGTCAGATTGGACATCAGGAAAAATTCCTTCACCAAAAGGGTTCTCAGGCCCTGGCAGAGGCTGTCCAGGGCAGTGGTGGATTCCCCACTCTGGAGGTGTTTAAAAGATGGGCAGATGAGTTGCTCAGGGATAGTTCAGTAGTGGACAGGTATGGCTGGACTCCATGATCTCAAAGATCTTTTCCAACCAAGCGATTCTATGGGTCTGTGATTTATGCACATACATAATTGTGTTTAGCTGCTTGTTTTCTTCTGCTCTGCTATAAAGTGCACTTATTGGGTGTGCAATTTGCACGCGTCTTTAGCTGATATCACTACTCCTTGTGTTAGAAGAGCATCCTCTGCTACAGCGAGTGTCACCATATCGTAACAACTGTGATAAACTACCTGCGTTTTGTACAACAAGCGTTGTCATCGTACATCAAATAGCACTGTACAAGAGGAAATGTAGGGCAAACCAGCTGATTAATGTGTTTGTTCCTTTGTGGTTTATTCTGTTAAAATTGAGACAGTTGCATTTTTTTGCACTGCTTGTTTAACATGAAGACGCTTGCATGAGTTTGGGCTTCTGGAGTCCTGCAGGTTGTGTGCTACTGATATTTAGGGTGAATATGTGATTCCTACCCTCAGAAGAATTAGTGCAGGTATCAGAAAACAGCATTAAACCAATGTATTTCAGCCTCCAGAGCTGCTGGGACAGCTCACCTGCGCTGCACAGCCTCTGACTTTGTGCCAGGCTTGGGGACACCATGAGTCGCGGTTTTGATCCACTCAGCACTTACCAAACTCCTTCCCTTACCTTAGCGCTGTGCATGTCTGCACATTCCTTCAGCAATTACCTTCCCACTGGAAAAGTGACTCAGCCGAGCAGCATGAGTTTGTGCCACTGGCAAGGACACCCCAGGGCTGCTCAGCACCCGAGCGAGCCCACTGGCTTTCTCGCTGTCTGTGTCTGTGTTGTGATGTTCCACACTGGAGGCTCCAACTCACGCACACAAACCAGTGCCATGGGCTT
This sequence comes from Neomorphus geoffroyi, assembly GCA_033558235.1. NCBI lineage: Eukaryota > Metazoa > Chordata > Aves > Cuculiformes > Neomorphidae > Neomorphus > Neomorphus geoffroyi. Next base: position 2,263,129 of record JAUMJM010000016.1, on the reverse strand, counting down.
GCTGCCCATAGTTAGATACACTGGAGGTGAAGTTTGGGTTTACACAGTGATTTTGATCCAGTTTTATATGGTAGAGGGTATCAAAGCACTGCAATCTGCTGGATAGATTGAGCGATATCCTGATCCAAAATGGACTGGCAATGCCAGCCACAAAATGGTGCTGGGACGTTGGTCCAGACTGCTTCAGAAGGCTGGAGCAGAGCAGGACCACGCTGAATTAAAAGCACAGTCCAACTACCCCCAACTTAAGTCTCCAGCAACCACCCTGTAGGTGCTTCAGGGGCCGGTTCCTGAAGTATGGCCATGCCTGGACACAGGCACAGCTCTGGGCAAGCCCTTTTCTTACTCTTACAAGAGGCAGCGTTGGGTGCTCCTGCCCACCCGCCAGCGAGCTACCGGTCAGCAACATCTCATACGGCATTTTCCATTCAGAAAGGATGTCCTGGTGTTGCAGGGCATGGTCCCCTGTGAGGAGTGACGAAGGGCTGGTGTTGGACATTCAGCAAGGGCTGGATGTTGACTGGTGGCCTCCACAGCAAAGGCGAGCTCCATCACAGCCGTGTCCCTGCAGGTGTTCTCCGTGGAGCGGCTGGAGCTGAAGGGTGCAGGGGACCACAGCAAAGCAGGAATAAAAGACATTGCAGGAGCAACTCCAGGCCTGGGAGAGAAGTAACCGAGGCAGTGACAACTTGTGTGGGTTTCGTATGTCTGTTTGCAGCGCTGTGTTATGTGTTTAGAAGCTCGTTGTTTCCATAATAACAGCAAGTGCCATATGGCAGCGAGGAGGGTGGTGAGAGGAACGCTCAAGGAAACACAGTATGTTGTTTGACATGTGTGTGCTTCTAGAGGAGTAACGTGTTGTGAGCGAGCACTGCTGCTCCAAACAGGCTGGGGATTTGCTGCTCTCACCAGAAAAATATCCAAAGCCCTCAGCATTTCTACTGGTGCAACACCGGCCAGCGATGCTGGCCCTTCTCACGTGTTTTCCTGCAGATCGTCCCTGGGATGGGTGAAGAACCCTTCACTTTACAGGGGGAGATGATTCTGGATGTGTCATCTAAACGTGGTATTTAAGGAGAAACTAAGGTCAAACATTAGGAAAAGGTCCTTCCCCCAGCGGGTGGTGGAGCACTGGAACAGCTCCCAGGGAAGCAGTCACAGCCTGACAATATTCCAGAAGCCTTTGGCCAACGCCCTCAGCCCCACGGTGTGAATGTTGGGGTGTCCTGTGCAGGGACAGGAGTTGGACTCGACAATCCTTGTGGGTCCCTTCCAACTCAGGACATTCTATGATTCTATGAAGTGCAGTTCTGTAAAGGCGTGCTGTGTGAAACTGGGACCACCTGCCTGCCCTCTCCTCCATCCGTTGGTTTATGCTCAGCAAGTAAATAGCAGGGATTTAGAAACTTTTGAAAAGGCATTGTTTGCGATGATTTTTTTTTAGTAGAGAGTGGGTTGAGCATTTCCAAAGATTAGGGACATTTCAGTGCATGTCTAGGAAGCATCCAGACAGGTCTTCAACAAATGCTAGCTTTTCCTACCCTTCAATGTATGACTCAGATTTGAAGGACTTGTAATTTGCTCCCCACATTCCCACAACCCCCACCAGGCCGAGCGGTGCCTTTGCAGAGTGCGTGCGTTTCCACCACAGAAAAATGAGAAATCATTTTTTCATGATAGCTGAATGGCTGTGCAGAGATTCACAGAGTCGTTTAGGTTGGAAAAGACCTTTAAGATTGAGTCCAACCCCTAACCTCACACCGCCAAGCCACCGCTAAACCACGTCCCTAAGCACCACGTCTACACATCTTTTAAAGACCTCAAGGGATGGGGACTCCACGGCTTCCTTGGGAAAAAGAAGGTGTATGGGATATAGGACCCAATATATATCTCTAGAGCAGTACATATACCCAATATATACCCAGCACTGGGGCTGCACAAGCCTCCAGGGAGGTGGTCGATTCGCCATCCCTGGAGGGGTTTAAAAGACGGGTGGGTGAGTTTCCTAGGGACAGGGTTTAGTGGGGAGACAGGCACGGTTGGACTTGGTGATCTCAGAGGTCTCTTCCAGCCTTCTGATTCTCTGATTCTAAGCATTGCCAGCAGCCAATGGAGGGGATCCTGGATCCCTCTGCTCCACCCAGCAGTGGTGAAGCTGTGCCTGGAGGGCTCTGTGCAGTGCTGGGCTCCCCAGTAGAAGAGAAAGAGAGACGTATTGGGCAGAGTCCAACAAAAGGCCACAAGGACTATGAAGGGAAAAGAAAGCCTCTCTCCTACAAGGAAAGGCTGAGAGAGCTGACAATGGTCAGCCTGCCGATGAACAGGGCTTTTTAGCTCTTTCGTGAGGATTTTCAGCTCTATAAAAGTGAATGTCTGTTGTTTGAGTCTTAAAGCCATTAATTATAGTTATATACCTGAAACATGGTGGTGGGGAGAAGGCAGTTCTGATTTGGGGTCGGAGTTCTGCAGTCACTTGCAATGCTTTAAACTCCTTACCAAACCCAAAAGGAAAAGCTCTTCTCATTTTTGTGCTTCTCTTCTCTTTGTTGCCTCTAGAGAGAGATTACTGCAGCATATGTGAAAAGCAGCCCATCGGAAGGCTTCTCTTTCGGCAGTTCTGTGAAACTCGACCCGAGCTCGAGTGCTGCATTAGGTTCCTTGACTCGGTGGTAAGTCAACTCTTGTGATATTCTGGGGTGCTTTGCAGTGCCTTCCTGACAGAGGAGACTCCCCTGACCCCAAGAAGTCACTCTTTCATGGGATGTGGTTTTGTTTCTAACGCATCTGAGGAAGCAGCAGACAAGGCTGACGCCGCCAGCACAGAATCACAGAACCACAGAGTCATGGAATGGTTTGGGTTGGAATGGACCTCACAGCCCACCCAGTGCCACCCCCTGCCATGGGCAGGGACACCTCCCACTGGATCAGGGGGCTCCAAGCCCCATCCAACCTGGCCTGGAACCCCTCCAGGGATGGGGCAGCCACCGCTGCTCTGGGCACCCTGGGCCAGGGCCTCCCCACCCTCACAGCAAAACAATTTCTTCCTAATGTCCAATCTAATTCTTCCCCCTTCCAACTTAAAGCCATTTCCTCTCATCCTGTCAGTACTTACCTTTGTAAAAAGCCCCTCCTCAGCTTTCCTGGAGACCCTTTCACTGCTCTAAGGTCTCCCCAGAGCCTTCTCTTCTCCAGGCTGAACAACCCCAACTCTCCCAGCCTCTCCTCACAGCAGAGGTGCAATCCCAGCATCACTGGAGGCAGAGGGGCAGCGCTGTGCACAGGGTTGGTCCCAGCCTCAGGGAGCACGAGCCACCAGAGTGGGAGAAGGACAGGCACCCCAGCACAGTGGCGGCATCGCCCCCCTTCCTCTCAATGCCCACGTTTCTGAGCTGTGAGTAGCATCTTTTGACGTGGGTGACCTGTGCGGTGCTGGGAGGCACTGGAAGAGAGGGAAGATGAGATGACTGCCAAGTGAGGATGAGGAATAGGATAATACTGATTTCTGTCTCTTCCTAAGCCATCAGTGGACATCAGGGTGATTTACGAAGGACAATCCTGCTGTTATCATGGTTTTTCAAATAGGAAAAGAAAAGCACAGGGTACTTGGTGACTTGGTGGAGTTCACCAGGCTCAGTTCATGTCTGGAGTCCTCAGCACAGGAAGGACCTGGAGCTGTTGGAGCAAATCCAGAGGAGGCCGTGGAGATGATCCGAGGGCTGGAGCACCTCCCATACGAGGACAGGCTGAGAGAGTTGGGGTTGTTCAGCCTGGAGAGGAGAAGGCTCTGGGGAGACCTTAGAGCAGCTCCCAGTACTGAAAGGGGCTCCAGGAAAGCTGGGGAGGGGCTCTCTCCCGGACTGATATCCCCAAACCCTTTTGTGAGGGTGTGCTTTTCACCCACAGCCGGGTTGGGTTTGCAGACCAGAGCTGCCCTGCGTCCCTTTACTGGGCCAGTGAGCTGTTCCCAGTAAGGGTCAGACTGGCACTACGAGGATTTCAGGAACAAAACATCTGGCTGTGTGGAGGTCTGAATAGTTACACTTTCTCTCCTCTTTTGAACGCTAATTAACAGCAGTCTCCTTTGTTTATTGATTTCAAATTCTGTTACGAGCTTGCTCCCAGCCCATGAAAATCCCTGTATTAGGCAACAGTAAGGTTGAGCAACGCTGCCCGTAGCCGTTAAATCGAATGATTGCTACTGAAATTCGCCCAGCGGGGTCACACTGTGTTGAGTGAGTGGTGGGATTCAGGCCAAGTCCTACGTTAGGCAAAAAAACCCTATAATGAGACCAGAAGCTTGACTTTACAGCCCTATTCTGAGACCACCAGGAATGCGAAACCTTTTGGAGAACATCTGCTGGAACGAGCCCCAAGCAGGCAAAGCCAAGAGGCGTTTTTTTTTAACTTAGTTGTTTTTCTAACGTGAGATGTAAAAATTCACTTTTGTGTAATATAAAATAAAAATTATAAAAAGTAATACATGAAAACATGTAGCTGTTCATGAGAGGCTCACAGAGCTTTTTGCACACTGAGAGGAGCAACACCTTTCTTTTACAGCACAAGGCTGTCACACAGTCAGTCATTGGCAGAAGCCACCCAGTACGACCAGGACAGGCTTGAGAGCTGGGGCTGTGTGAACCTCATGAAGTTCAGCAAGGCCAAGGGCAAGGTCCTGCACCTGGGTCAGGGCAATCCCAAGCACAAACACAGGTTGGTCAGAGAGCAGCCCTGAAGAGAAGGACTTGGGGTGCTGATGGATGAGAAGCTCAACGTGAGCCAGCTCACAGCCCAGAAACAACCGATGTCCAGCGCTGCACCCAGAGCAGTGGGACCAGAGGGTGGGGGAGGGGATTCTGCCCCTCTGCTCTGGTGAGACCCCACCTGGAGCCCTGGGTCCAGCTCTGGAGTGCTCAGCACAGGAAGGACCTGGAGCTGTTGGAGAGAGTCCAGAGGAGGCTACGGAGATGATCCAAGGGTTGGAGCACCTCCTGTATGGGGACAGGCTGGGAGAGTTGGGAGCTGGGAGGAAAAGCTGGAAAAGGAAAGCTGGGGAGGGGCTCTGGATCAGGGAATGCAGGAATAGGATGGGGGGGAAGGGTTTTCAGCTGGAAGAGGGGAGATTGAGATGAGATCTTAGGCAGAAATGTTTTGCTGTGAGGGTGGGGAGGCCCTGGCCCAGGGTGCCCAGAGCAGTGGTGGCTGCCCCATCCCTGGAGGTGTTGAAGGCCAGGTTGGATGGGGCTTGGAGCCCCCGATCCAGTGGGAGGTGTCCCTGCCCATGGCAGGGGGCTAGGTTAGGTGACCCTCATGGTTCCTTCCAATCCAAACCATTCTATGAGTCTATGAAATGGAGATGGTTTGTGATAAAATCAGCTCCCCTCTAAACCCTGAACAAATACTTGATGGCCAACTCTAAAGTGTGCTTTGCTGTGCTTACAAATATTTTAGCGACATCCTACGGCTTTGGAGCTGTTGAGAGGCAGCTGTTAGAGCAGAGCATTAGAGGTTACGTTTCCTGTGCTGACAGGCAGATCAGTGAGCAGGGAATCCGCTAGCAAGAGGCATTTCCTTCCCCACAGCCCGTGCCTCCAGCACAAGAAGGTGACAGTTCAGCAGGGACCTCTTGCCCACCACCCCTTCTCAACAGCACATTCCCAGGAGTGGTGGCTCCTGAAGTTTCCTTCTCCTCTCCTCTGATTTTTATGTGCCATTATAATGAAAACTTCAGCTTCTGGACTCTCTCTCTTGCTTCATCTCCTCACGTTCATAATATTCTGATTTCCTTTTTATTCCGAGGGAGGGCTTTTAACATTTTAATGTGGACCAGATTTAGATTGAGAATGTGGCAAATTCTGGTCAAAGAGAAAATAACCTGACATTATTTTCTCTCTGATCTGTTTGATGTTACTTCTTTGCTTTGGAGTCACACAGAAATATGTTCTTCACTGAAAGGGTGGTCAGGGATTGGCACAGCTGCCCAGGGAGGGGGTGGAGTCGCCATCCCTGGAGGGGTTTAAAAGATGGGCAGATGAGGTGCTCAGGGATGGTTTAGTAGTGGACAGGTACGGTTGGACTTGATGATGTCAAAGGTCTTTTCCAACCAAGTGATTCTATGATTCTTCGGAGGAGCCCTGCTACCTCTCCAGGTTGTTTCTACTTGCGCTATCTGGGCACAGGGGCCAGGGGTGAGCGGCATAATCGCCTCGGGTGGACTTTACAGCTGTAAGCCTCACTAGAGATTATAGTGATCTGGGGTAAAAGGATGAGCAAGCTTCCGTTTAATGCCATTTGTAAAAACCCTGTCTCGCTGTTAGGGAGATTTCATTTGGGTAAGTCCCTTACATGGTATGTAAACCATCTGTGGATGGGTGTCTTAAAGCTGTTCAGGGCTTTTTTTCCATCAGAAATGCCAGTTTGTTGATATCAACAAACTCATTAACTCGAAATGTGTTTTTAAACAGTCTAAAGGGCTCTTCCTTGCCCTGTGTTTAAACACAAAAAAATGTGGTTTGAAGTTCCCTTTTCATTTACAACTGCAAGTTATTATGAATCCCAGCTGTTTGTGTCTTGCCTTCCAATTTTCGGTCACAGATTTTAAAGCCTTGGTAGAAACAAGTGCAAGGGCGGTGGCTGGGACACAGAGCAGTAACGGGGCAGAGCCTGGAGTCCAAGGAAGGACTGAGCAGGAGCTGGAACACAGCGACTGGGGGTAACAGAGGAGGGAGCTGACAAAGTAGGGATGCAAAATTGGGACCGAAACACCAGTAGCCTCCTGCAGATGCTCCACTGCTCCTAACTTCTACTGAGAAGCCAAAACTGCTCTATGGGGGCATCTTTTCCTATCTCCATCTCCTCTTCCATCTCCATCTTCTACTGAGAAGCCAAAACTGCTCTGTGGGGGCCTCTGTTCCCATCTCCATCTCCTTTTCCATCTCCATCTCCATATTCTGTTGGGTATGAGGCACCAACTCCTGTGGCCGTGCCATGTTCCTGCAGGCAACTAACAGCCACCTGCCGTGGGAGACTGTCTGGATCCACAGAGCAATCCCTTCCGCTCCATTTTTCAATATTCAGTTTCAGGAGCTCAAAGAATATGAAGACAAGGGTACAACAGAAATAAGGTTGCTGATATGAGCCCCTGCTGGGTCCATGTGCCATTGCCCTGGTGATGTTCTCATCAGTCGCAGGCACCCTCCAGCCCCTCAGCCTCTTGCTTGGCAATCCCTGGAACCTTGGCTCCATCCCAAAGCAGGTTGGGTGTTGCTCCCTTTCCCAGTAGAAGTGCGTTTTCACTCCTGATCGTGCTCAGTCCATTCCTAGCTGCTCTGGAGGGAAGGACGTTTTGCACTCCGTGCCCCCATTCAGCCAGGGTTGCTTCTAGGGAATCAGGAGCCACCGAAGTAGCTACAAGAGCAGCCAAAATAAAAGTTGGGAGCAAGCGGCGGCCAGCCCACATCCTCTCGCCATTTGGACTGAAGGATCTGAGCCTGCCCGCAGAAAGAGCCTTCCCTGCAGCTCGTCCCATGCAGTCAGGGTGATCGTAAATCCTCCCCTCGTTTATGAGCTATGAATAGGGCCCTGTCTGACCTAACTAGGGCATGGAGAACCTATTAGACTTCAGAGCAGAAGCCTTGAAACACATGCCTGGATTCATCAAAGGAATAATGCAAAATGTTGAGTTCCACATGGGTTTTAACTAACGGTGTTATTTCTAGCAATTAGGGATTTGCAGACTGTGGCCGTGCTTTTGAGTACGGTGGAAGAAGGGGATGGATCTTGTGTTTAAACACGAGATAGCGAGTTGAGGACCTTGGTGTTCTTCCCAGGCAGGTGGTAGAGTGAGCATGGGGAAGTCTGTCTGTCTGTCTACACGGGCGATTCCTCCAGTAACGACAGGACATGGCTGAAAATGTACCGGTATTTGTTACCCCATAGCTCAAAAGTGGCACTGAAGGGAGAAATAATAATGAACTTAGAAACAAAATGAAATGGGCTTCTAGTGCTTGAGCTGCAGTGAAATCAACACCATGCACAGTCGGAGCTTATGGTTCCTTCTCACATCTTCCCTTGTCTGTCACTTCCTACCTTCCCCACCACTACGTCGCCTTTTCTGAGAATGTCAAATGGAAGTATAATTAAACTTTCCTTTTATTCCTTCCTAACCATCTTGACATAGAATTAGATACCCTGTATGTGTGCGTGTGTGCGTTTAGCTCTGCGTATGGTGAATCCCGCCAGGAATTGTGTTCCTGAACACTGATCCAGTTCCTCCTGAATGTGAGCCTTCTAATCATAAATGCCCTGATTTCACAGTATCACAGTATCACAAGGTTGGAAAAAACCTTTGGGATCATTGAGTCCAACCTATGACCCAACGCCAACAGCAACTCATCATCTAAACCCTGGCACTAAGAGCCTCATCCAGTCTCTCCTTAAACACCTCCAGGGACGGTGACTCCACCACCTCCCCGGGCAGCGCATTCCAATGGCCAATCACCCTCTCAGTGAAGAACTTCTTCCTAATGTCGAGCCTAAACCTCCCCTGTCGAAGCTTGAGACCGTGTCCTCTTGTTCTGTCGCCGGTCACCTGAGAGAAGAGACCAACCCCTGCCTGACTACAACCTCCTTTTAGGGGGTTGTAGAGAGCTGTTGTACAGTTCAGGTGGGATGTGAATGTAACAGGATGGTTGTGGCGAAAGGACACTGAGTTTTGTGACAGCCCTGTGATGCTCTTCAAATGACAGGTGATGACTTTGAGTCGGGTTTCATTTCCCAGGGAGCTACTACATAGATGGGAGGGGCTCTTGATCAGGGAGTGCAGGGACAGGATGAGGGGGAAGGGTTTTCAGCTGCAAGAGAGGAGATTGAGATGAGATCTTAGACAGAAATGTTTTGCTGTGAGGGTTGGGGGGGCCCTGGCCCAGGGTGCCCAGAGCAGTCGTGGCTGCCCCATCCCTGGAGGGGTTCCAGGGCAGGCTGGATGGGGCTTGGAGCCCCCTGATCCAGTGGGAGATGTCCCTGCCCATGGCAGGGGGTGGCACTGGAAGGACTTTGAGGTCACTTCCGACCCAACCCATTCTGTGGTTCTGTATTACCGGGATCTACAGTCTAAAAGGAAGTGAAGGAGAGAAAAATGGTCATTATTGGATAAACTTTAAATAGCGTTGAATGGAGGACTCAGAAGATCTAGGTGCTTCCATGCCTAGACAATGCCAGGAAGTTCTCCTTTCTTTGCAGTCTTCTACACGGACATTTGCGTTTAAGCACTATTATTTTCTGTATTAAAATGCAGTGTTCTGTTTTCTTTTATATGAAAACCACCTAGTTTGTCTGTGAACGTAACCATAAATGGTAAGGTCCCAACTAGACAAAACTCTGACCTTTTAAAAAATGGTTCCTTCTGTTCCTCTTGCCATTGCTTTATCCCTGTGCAAGGACTCATGGAGAAAAATGCTGTTAAGATGCCGTAAACATGGTCTGTGCTTTAAGAGTTGAAATGACCCATCCTGAGATACCATCTAAAAGGACAGGAAATTGGATGAACAATGTTTTTAAAGCCTTGCATTTAGTTTTATGAGAACGTAATCAGTTCATCCCCAAAATGGGCACTAAAAGAGAAGTTCTGCGCTTGTGGATTTTAGCTTTCTGTGTGTTTCATCAGCAGTGCAGGTTCCTCTGGTATTCACAGCCATTGTCACTTCCCAAGCCGTATCAGATCGTAATTCTGGATTGTTAAAGCCACCTGCTCTGTCTGTGAGCGCGTAGCTGTAGACTTGAGCTGCAACAGCTAAATCAGCACCGGCCAGAGAGATGGGTAACAGCATTATTATTGCGTTGTGCTTTTCCTGTCATTCCTAGGTCTGCTTAGCGAGGAGATCCATTACAGCCTGCCTTCGGATTTATTGCAGCAGGCTCGGAGCAGCACATACATCTTCCAGTGGGCAAGAGTTCTGAAATTCGTTCTTTCCAAGTGTTTGCCAGTTCTGTCTGATTTACCTTTTTTTTTTTTTTCCCTTTCTTTAACTTCCTCCTCATTTATCATCACTGACGGCTCGGGTTGGACCAGGTTACTTGATTGGTTTGGCAGGGTTTGCTGGGATGCTTTCTCTAATACAAGCAGTCGTGAAGACTGTTAGACTGTGTTCTTTTTTTTTCTTTCCCCTGGAAAATATTTTGATTCTAAGGCTAAAGCTTCATACCCTGGGCAGTGCCAGCTGGGGACGTCTCTAAGAATTTGTTGTCATTGTCCCACTCAGCGATTAGAGCTGGGGTTCTCTGAATGCCTGCCGTGGTTCCCAAGCATTAACTAAAGTGATGAATATAAAGCTACTGGAAGTGTCCAGAGGAGGCCACGAAGTTGGTGAAGGGTTTAGAGGGGAAGCTGGATGAGGAGAGCTGAAGTCGCTTGGTCTGTTCAAGCCTGGAGAAGAGGAGACTGAGGGGGGACCTCATAGCTGTCTACAGCTTCCTCACATGGGGAGGAGGAGCAGGCACTGAGCTCTTCTCTCTGGTGACCAACAAAAGGATCCGAGGGTTAGGCTGGACATAACGAAGAGGTTCTTCCCCCAGAGGGTGGTGGAGCACTGAAACAGCTCCCAGGGAAGCAGTCACAGCCTGACAATATTCCAGAAACCTCTGGCCAACACCCTCAGCCCCACGGGGTGAGTGTTGGGAGTGTCCTGTGCAGGGACAGGAGTTGAACTCGATGATCTTTGTGGGTCCCTTCCAACTCAGGACATTCTGTGATTCCATGAATGTCCTCATGGTGCACAAGTAATGCTGCCTTTGTTTCTTATGTAAATGTTGTTCTTAAACTCATCAAGAGTCAGTTATGCTACAATACATAGAATAGTCATAATTTTAAAATGTAGCTAACATTTGTGGGGGGGAATGTGGTGGTCTCTGTTTTAATGCACTGGGAAATCAAAGAGAATTTTGCCCGCAGTGTCTGTTCCTCCAAATGGTCTCTGTTGTTTCATCTTGGTCCTAAGAAACGTGCCTGAGAAACTGGCTCCTGGATCTACCTTGTGGAGGGACGGAGTCAGGGATCTATAAAAGCGATGGGCAAATCTCTCTGCTTTGCAGAAAGAATATTAGACCCAAGTGAAGTGTTAGGCCAAGGGGAAGACATAAAGAAATAGGAAGAACACATTTGACCAAACAGACAATCTGGTGCTTGAAATACCACTGTCACAATACTTAACAAACATCCACTTTCTTACTACTCCGAGAAATAATTTGAGCGTCTGTGTCCACCTTCCCTTTGAGCAAAACCAAAGTCATCTGTAATCGCTGAATGCTCTCTGGAAGTTGGCTTGGCAAGGCTATGGAATACAAATGGATTCAAATTTATTGGTGTTAATTAAGAAACATCATCTCAGAAAATGCATCACTAGTGTTTGGTCAAAATACGGTGAAAGGTTTCTAATAGGATTGTGTATGGGTTTTGCTTCCATCAGAAAATGATATTTATCCAGATTTTTCAGACAGAGCGTTCCGTTAAGGCCACATCCAAAATGAAGTAATAATGGTGAAATATGAGTGCAAATATTGACCTTTTTTTTTTTTTTTTAAATATCTGTTCCAGGCAGAATATGAAATTGCTCCAGATGAAAAGCTGGGAGAGAAAGGAAAGGAAATCATGATGAAATACCTCACCCCAGAGGTAAGGGGCAGCCAAAGTGGCGTTATGAAAGAATGCTGCGAGGCACACCTTTGCTAAACGAGGTGGTTACAGGCTTTGTCAGCCAGACTCCTAAAATTTATGGGGGCAATCTCCAGTGAATAAACCTGCGAGTCTTATACAAAGAGTCAGAGAGAAAAAAAATCACAATCCTATCCAGAAATTGACTTCTAAGGATGAACTTGAGCTCACCAGGGGCTTAATTCATCTGTGGGTGAGCAGGGAGCTTCTCTGGTCTCTTCTCGGGAGGCAAAATTCTGCATCTGGGGTGGAATGCAGGAGACAGCTGTTATTGACTGATGCCATGGTTATTTCCTATCCAACTCAAAAGAGGTGGTGGCATTTCATGTACCGTTGAGTAGGGAGCACCAGCAAAAATGGTCTTTGATGACCAACGCTATATTTTGGTACAAACGTTCCCACTCCTCCCACCCACACTGTTTGCTCCAGGGTAGGCAGGGACATGCCAGGCTGCCATGGGACAGTGTGGTTTGGAGCCAAGAGGTGCTGTCACCCATTCTTGTTTCCATCACTGTTGATTCCCGAGTAGTTTTGGGGTTGTCGAAGGGAGAGGAGCTCACGGCAGTGGCTGTGTCCACAGAGTGGCACTCCAACCAGAACAACACATCTGCTGGGGGAATTTTGGCCAGGCCACACTGGGACTCACCTTTTTTGGGGGGTGTTTGGATAATTTGATGACCGTGTTTAACCTTTGCAACAAAAACCACTTCCAGTAATCAACAAACTTCCAACTTCAAACACAAGGACAATCATTGGATTTTTCCTGAGTTGCTTTCATAAGAGCAATCAAGATGTGCAATTGCTGCTGCGACGGTTTTACAAGAGAAATACATCTGACCTTCAGGGGAATTAATGGCATTTTTGGCAGATGTCTTTCCAGAGCGTTTAAATGGTACAATATGTTTTGGAGGTGCAGGGGCAGAGCAGACCACTTTTTTCCCCAGCCGTTTTCCTACAATAAATTTCAATGCATACTTTCAGTTATCTCAGAGTGCACTTGGGGATCTGGTTTCGTTTACCGAGCCCGGCTCATTACTTGCGCAGCCATTGAGCACTGCCAGTATGAGTTCCTGCTGCCCATTCATTAGGGGCATGAAGTTCCACTGCTTTTTAAATCCACCAAAATGACCATTTGTCTTAAAATGTCTGTGAACAGAGGAACAAGGGACAAATACGGAGGGAAAATATTTCCCACTGCTCTAGTTCTATCTGGAAATGGAGAAAGGCATTTTGCCGCTAGCAGGGCCAGCAAAGTGGGAGAAGGACGATACTGCTTCATTTCAGCCAGCCTTGGTGCAGGTTTCCAGACACCAGGTCCCTTCCCTGCTGTCCCATGGCACTCCTGCCATCCTTGTCCATTTGCTGGCAACCCCATAGCGCAGCAGAAGTGCATGGAATTGTTTTTCGAGGGAAGGCAACATGCAGTGAAGACCAACCTGAGAGTTAGTTCTTCGTCAAGAAAAAGCAGTGGTGTTATGGGAAGGGAAATTATTGGGATTCCAGAGTTGGAGTTTCCATTCTTGGCCATGCTCCACACTTCAGATTGGACCTGTGTACCTGTTTTTTCAGCACATAAAATGGGCACAGGCCATTTACAGTCCATTCTGAAGCTTTTCTGGTATTTGCAAGTTACCTTGATGTCTTTGGGCAGAAGGAAACACAAAGCTGTGCTCCTTCACTTGTAATCTGAAGCTGCCTCCCTGGTGGTGGTGGTGCTTTAACATCTGCATTGGTCTCGCTGCAATTTTTTTTTCTTAATGGAAAACTTCTGCTTCTTACCAGAGGGGTGTTTAAGCCCTGTGTAGCAGGAAATACTTCCTAGAGGAAAAGTTGACTATGCCATAGCAAGGGGTTAAATGCTAGAGTCTCCAACAAACAAATACTTGAAAAAATAGAGCAAGGCCTGGATTAATTTCATTTCTTTTTAGATACCCAGGGTTCTCAGGTTAAGAATTCAGGTGGCCTATTGTACTTTCTCATCATGAAAGAAAAATAAGAACCTTCAAAACATGAATTTCAAGCCATTAGAACTCAGTAAATCGAAGCCAGGTTAGATGTTTGTGGTCAGGAGGGACGAATGCTCTCATGAGACCTCATCTAGAGAGTCCTGTGTCCAGTTCTGGAATACCCAGTATAAGAAGGACATGGAACTGTTGGAATGGGTCCCGAGGAGGCTACAAAGATGATCCAAGGGCTGGAACACCTCCCATATGAGGACAGGCTGGGAGAGTTGAGGTTGTTCAGCCTGGAGAAGGGAAGGCTCTGGGGAGACCTTCGAGCAGCCTCCAAGTGCTGAAAGGGGCTCCAGGAAAGCTGGGGAGGGGCTCTGGATCGGGAAGTGAAGGGACAGGATGAGAGGGAACAGTTTTAATCTGAAAGAGGGGAGATTGAGCTGAGATTTTAGCAGGAAATGTTTTGCTGTGAGGGTGGGGAGGCCCTGGCCCAGGTTGCCCAGAGCAGTGGTGGCTGCCCCATCCCTGGAGGTGTTCCAGGCCAGGTTGGATGGGGCTTGGAGCCCCCTGATGCAGTGGGAGGGGGTGCACCTATGGCACCCACTGGAGGGGCTTTGAGGTCCGTTCCAACCCAAGCCATTCCGTGATGCTATGACTCTATGAATCTGAACCCAAGTATTGCAGTGAATACCATCCTGACCAGCAAAGAAACCTTCTTGTCACTAGGAGCTAAGCTTCTCCATTAAGTTATCAGTCCCTTGGAAGATACAACTTGTCTCTGCTCCCAGTGCCTGCTGCTTTCAGGGGAATGCTTCTTATAAGTAGGTGTGTGTCTGCGCTTCAAAGAACCCGATTGTCTCGATATAAAAATAGTGTGACATACAGCTTGACTGATAGAATGAAATTACAGGTTTGAATCTAGGACAGATAATTCAGTCTTGTAATGTGAGGAGTATTTTTCCCATATTGTATGATCAGAAGTAAAATGAAAACAAAAAGTACACGTCATGGTCTTTAATATTTAGAAGTGATTTTTAGTTCCTGCTTAGGCTTTTAAATGTCGTACGTATTTAACATACAGTGTGTCAGTATATCATCGCTCCAAAGTGCATTCATTTGCGTAGGGAACATCCGCTTTATTTAATAAAACATTTACTTCTTGCACAGCCGAAAGGAAAACGCTTTCGCAGATGAACAGATATCACACCTGAAGTTGGAGCCTCACGTGAGTCACGCAGCCACTGTCTGCGCACGGTTAGCAGGCTCCAACGTGTGGGAGCAGTGAATTCCCCTTGGAGAGGCTGTGTGAGAACGTTCGGCATCAGCTCTGAGGCCGCTAAACAAGCTCAGCACTTGCCAAGATGGTCGAGGGGGAAGGTGCTTTTCCAAATAATCACAGTTCAGGCTCTTTGCAGCTTTAACATCCTGAGCAGCCCCTGTGTGCTCGCCGGGGAAGTTGAAAGGTCTAGCAGCCTTTCGTTGTGGTTGACGCCAGAGACAGCATGAACAGGTCAGGCTTTCTCCATCTCCCTGGCCCACAGGCAACAACAATGACAAATTCTGAATGAGTCCTGGCACCTGGAAGGGAAAACGGGTCATTTAGGCCTTTTGAAGCAGTGACATGTAAGAACAACCTCTCTAGGGATGTGGTAGAGTCTTCATCCCTGGAGTTTTCAAGATGCTGTTGGACAGGGTGCTAGATAATCTCATCTAGGCTCCCTTTCCCATGAAAGGTTGGTTAAAGGTCCCTTCTAACCTGAACCGTTCTATGATTCAATGTACACAAGTCCTCACCTAGGAAGACATCGGTATTCCCTCTCTCTTGCTTAAAGTTCACAGAAACATTCATATCTAGCAGGCCGTTCTGAACTATTTGGTGGGACTTAAATGTAAGGAGTTCATAAGATCTTCACGCTGAGGATGCCAAAATACAAGCATTTTCATGGCTTCCTTAGCAGCTTCGCTTTGGGTGGTGAGCCGGAGAGTGAAAACCCACAGGTGTCCTGTAGATGAAGACACCACCCCATCCTTGAAATGTGCTCTGTGGAACTGTTAACCTTGTCTGAGGAGGTGCAGCTGTGAGATGGCTTCTCCTCAGGGACTACGTGGGGATGAGTGCTGGTAAGAGGGTCTTGTCCATTAAAAGGAAGGTACCTTACGAGGCATGAGCCACCTTGACCCAACGGGGCGTGTAGCACTTAAGTACTGTAATCTGAAGGGAAGTCCCCCTGCAGGCTCCCCTTGCCTAACAGGAGCGGTGCAATGGTTGCCACACTAGTGACACCAGTGTTTCTTGACGAGAGTCTTGCTCCTTCAAGAGAGGCTTTAAAAGTTTCCATGAAAAAGGCACTTAAACTGCCTCCTTGACTTAATAAGCCCATAGGGCAAAAGTCCAACCCACAGGAAGTCTAAAATTTCTGAGGTTGTGAAATATGATGGTAAAACTGCTAAAATGAATTGGTCACAAATATTTCTTTCCTGGCTTTTCCCCGTCTCGGCAGTCGAGTGGGAATGTTTCAGGTTTAGGTTCCAGTTCTGTCTGTAAATGGAAAAGCCCTCAGTGCTTCATGGAAGAGTTGAGTTAAGCCGAACCCAGTCGGGCTTCATTACCTGTCTGCCTCTTTTACTGGAAGAGCAAAGAGAGATGTTTACCTTTTTACGGCTTTTAAATTAGAGTTTTGCATCTCTGTGCAGCATTTTTTCCTGCCTTCCTTCCTGATGTGCCGGACTCTACTAAATCACCAGCCCATTATTTTCTTTTTCACTGTAAATCACCTTGAGATACTTTGAGAGACGCTATATAAAACTAAATTGATTTGAAATGGCTCTTAAGACAGTCTCCATATGCCATTATAGTTCATATTTGGACTCAGCTGGGTACTAAAAATGTTACTGAATAGGATGGGTAATGGTTATTGTTATCCCCATTAATATACTTCACAGAATATGAAGAACAGCAACAGCATTAGTTTTCTTATCTGAAATCCTGTTCGATCTCTTTTCCTCCAGGAAGCGCACAGAATAAAGGCTGTGTTTGCAATTTCTTTGCTGCCAGAGGTTAGCTGGACGCAGCAATAACCTCCTCTACTCCAGTCTAAGGCCAGCAGTATTGGCTATTTTGCTAAATGAAAATATGTCTTTGTTTTTATGAACAATTAGAGGATAAGGAAGGGAGGGAAAAGCCCTGTGAAGGGGAAACTGGCTGATCAGCAGTGCCTGGCCTTCCAAGTAGGCTGGCTAAAACGTGCTCTTCTCTCAATTCAGTTCTTTATGGAGAAGAAAACATCAATGTAATATGGGTGAGATGAAATTGAAATGATGTATGAGCCCTTCTGCAGCACAAAGCCGTGGAGCTGAGTCCAGGCTCCTGCTCACAAATATTTGCCTTGGCAAGGAGCAGTTTTCTTTTTGCACACAGTTGTTTAAATCTCGATGCGGAGCATCTTTGCCTTCGCTTGCGTTCTCCTGGAGATCTCTTTCCCCTTTCCTATTTTCACCACCAAAATAAACGCAAACTTCAGCACTTGCACTTCTGAGTGAGTCATCTTTGCTGATCACTAAAGCCTTCCATCTCCTGGCGGGAAGGTTTAATGTATCACTTTTTAATGATGCTGGCTGAATCCTGGAAGGGCAGGTCATACTGTACCAAGAATTGGATTCAAGTACTGAGACCTCTTCCTCCAACTGTTTAGTTTTACCAGATGCCTTCTAGGGAATGCGTTAGAATTAGTTTTTGGAATGGCCAAACCAAAAGCCGAATGTCACTAAAAGGGAAGCTCCGAAAGAAAGAAGCATTAAGCTTCTGTAAAGCAATCTACGAGGCAGAAGCTTTGTGTTTTGAAAGGTGAGCCTTCAGTATCTGTTCCCTGCATCGTTACCCTTCTCGTACACGTTCAGCTTATATCACTTCTATCCAGCGAGTCGTCCCTGTTCCCCTGTAAGATTATTATCTTGCTGATAAAAGGCCAACACAATATCACTTTTCACCAGCTGCAGTGGATGGTCCCTTAAGGCTCAGCCCAGGAGTTATCTCCACAGCTAGCTTTCACATTTTTCTGAACCCTGTGCATTTCATTAATGATCCAGCTGAAGTGAGCGATGAATGAAGTGCCTGTCTGAATGCAGTGTGTCACACGGAGGCAGAATGGGCGAGAGTTATTTACTTGCTGAAAGCCTTATTCACTGTGCGGCCTTTGCGTTCCTATTAGGAGACTTTTCAGGATGCTAAATACTTAAGTAGAAATCCTGGCCTTACTTGAGCCAAGGAGAGTTTTTGCCATTTAATTAATTGCCCTGGGACTTTACCCTTTGACTGAATGGATTTCTCAGCTCCCCTTTCTATTGACTTCCCTACTCCATGGGCACCATTTTAGCCAGAGATGATAGCATTACTTAGACTTCTGCTTTGCAGCCAGAGTAATCGATACGTGATCCAGTCTCCAGAGAAATCAATACATAATTCTTGTTGTTGTTCCAGAGACAGCGCAATCGATATCTTTGCTGATCACTGTGTCTTAGTCCAAGAAAGTACCTTCTCAGCGTGCTTTCTGCGTAAGCTCATCTTTCCAAAGTTCAATTCTGGGAAAGTATCAGCTCACAGCAGAACAGGGACCTTGTTACTCAAATTAATGCTTTCTAATCAGAATTTATTTTAACAGCCATTCTTCTGTCACTGGGGCTGGGCTGTAGTATAGCGTGGCAGAGGAATCTGAAAAATCACAGCCTTGCCTTGATTAGGAGTCCCTTTGCTGTGGTCTCAGACTAAAAGGCATTTTCTCACGGTTTGCTCAAATTCCATTTCCTCATCCTTTACTCACTGTTTATAATACAAATGTTAGTTAACTAAACACTTACTGAGGAGTCCTGTCTCTTGCAATGGTGCCAAACTGCACGAGAGCCTATGGAAGCAACATGGAATCTGCTTTGTCCTGGTGATGCTGTCCCAGGCCCGGTCCTTGGGTGGCCCCGTGTCCTCTCCTTAAGGAAGGGTGCGTTTGCAAGGCACTTGTTCAGACTGGTTGAAGTTTGGGGCTGGACTCATTAACTACACTGGTTTTATGCTGTTAGTTGAAGCTCTGCTTTTCCTTCCTTGTTGTTTTGGAGAGGTTATGCTCCCAAGATCTCATACTTCTTAACTGTTTGTCATTTGTGGTCAGGAAAATCACTGGGATGACTTGGTCAGTGGGCCTTCGAGCTTCCCTGTGTGTGCTGGAATAGCTCTTGACTTTGACCCTTTGGAAAATTGAAACTTGCTTCATCTAATTGATGTCAACCACACATGTAAACCTGGCTCACATCCGCCTGCCGAGGCAGGGCAGGCCCCCCAGGCTGCTCCTGGCTCCTTGCGGACACCGGCCAGGGCTAGTGGACACTGTGCAAATAAAGAGCCGTCTGCTCAGGATTATCTGCGGACGGGAGGGATGTGCTCCTCTGCCCTTGGCTAAGGAATGTGCTCATTATGGTTTCCTCCTCTCGTTTTCAGGGGGTCATCTTCTCCCTATCCCCTCTGTGTACCCCTCATCACTTACACTCAGTTCTTATGGATTAGCCGATGGCCAGGGAAATTAATTCTAGCCTTTAAGGTTCATTCAGCTTCCCCAGAAATGGCCTCTTCTGCCTGAAAACATTGCCCACATGGGAAAAAAGGAACCAGCCTTTTCCAGCTGTCTGAAACACTGGCTTGCAAGCCATCCAGAAATCTGCAGGAGGTGGCTTTCATGCGTTTGCACAGGCTGGCGTTAAAATAGACCTCTGGTGAGACCAGCCTCGTCCACTCCCAACACACACATCGCAGCCTTGGCTGTCCAAGCACGGGGAGGCAAGTGGACAGGAGGGATGAGGTGCCTCTTTCTGTCCACTGAGTGTTTAGGGAGCCCGGAGAGGCTGTGTGCATCTCGGTTTTTAGTTGGCTAAAGTGCAATGAGGTGGACTCCGTGCTAGGTGTCGTGCAGAGTACATTGAATTACATGGCATGGCATATCCACGCGGTTTTCTGTGCGTGGTTTCAGTTGTACAGGAGCCCTTTGAACGCCTGACATCGGCAGCCCTTCTGTCCACCCACTGCAACATGCACCAGCTTTCCTGGTTGGTTCACCTTTGGATTTCTGAAGCTAAAAATGTAATCATAGAATCAATCGTAGACTCATAGAATGCTTTGGGTTGGAAGGGACCTCAAAGCCCACCCAGTGCCACCCCCTGCCATGGGCAGGGACACCTCCCACTGGGTCAGGGGTCTCCAAGCCCCATCCAACCTGGCCTGGAACACCTCCAGGGATGGGGCAGCTATTTAAAAGGAAAAAAAATTGATTACAATTGGATTTTAACTTGCCGGTGTGTTTAAGTTGTGGAAACGTGGCACTTCAAACTCTTCATGTTTCATTTTTTTTACCCCAGTAATGCAACTACACTTAGAAAACTCACTTTACCTGCTTGCCCAGCCTTGGCCTGTCTGTTAGCTTATTATTTTTTAATCAAGTCAGACTCTAACCTGAGTCAAAAATCAAGCGTATAGTAAGGTTATTATTCTGACACAGATGCTGTTTGCCTTACGAGCAAATCTGAGGAAGAGCACCATAGGCCACTGCAAACAGTGTGCCCTCTCCTAAAGTAAAGCCTTCCCTCTCAGTTCTGTGCTGAGGGCTTTTACTGTGCTCGGTAATGCATCGCGTGACACAGGTGATTAGGGAATGCCCTTTTCCAGCAGTGCTACATAGGGATTTTCTTTGCTTTTGTGGGTGTTTCCAGTCTTTCTGTGAGTGGGCCACTGGCTCTTGGCTGATGGATATTTATTTCACTTCCTAATCCTTTCCTAGGCCTTCCCAAACTCTCCTTTGGATTTTCGTTTTTTTATTTAGGTGTTCTGTCAGGATTTGGGGCTGCTAATGGAAAAAGATGAATGCAACTTCTGCAAAATTCAGTTCTGGAGTCCTGAGCACAGGAAGGACCTGGAGCTGTTGGAGTGAGTCCAGAGGAGGCCACGGAGGTGATCCAAGGGCTGGAGCACCTCCTGTATGGGGACAGGCTGGGAGAGTTGGGGTTGTTCAGCCTGGAGAAGAGAAGGCTCTGGGGAGACCTCAGAGCAGCTCTCAGTGCTGAAAGGGGCTCCAGGAAAGGTGGGGAGGGGCTCTGGATCAGGGAATGCAGGGACAGGATGAGGGGAACAGTTTTCAGCTGGAAGAGGGAAGGTTGAGCTGAGATCTTAGGCAGAAATGTTTTGCTGTGAGGGCGGGGAGGCCCTGGCCCAGGGTGCCCAGAGCAGTGGTGGCTGCCCCATCCCTGGAGGTGTTCCAGGCCAGGTTGGATGGGGCTTGGAGCCCCCTGACCCAGTGGGAGGTGTACCTGCCCGTGGCAGGGGGTGGCACTGGGTGGGCTTTGAGGTCCCTTCCAACCCAAACTACTCTGTGATTGTATGAAAATCCCCACTCCGGTCGACAGCGCTGCAGCCGCTGACTTGAGCGCAGCCCAGATCAGGACTTCCGTTACGCATGTGCTCCCTTCATGCAAAGCAAACAGCTCATGGACTTCAGATCGTTTATGAGGGAAGGGTTACTCATGTTTACAGGCTTATGTCCCAGGGGAGTGAATTCAAGCAGGGATTTGTTTGTTCTCCTGCAAGAAAGCCATTCAACAACATTGAGGTTGTAAATGAGTGTTCATAGATTTAGGGATTTTTCTTTTAATGGAACAAATGACTTCTGGTTTACCAGAGGAAGCCAAGCTATGGCTATTGCAACATGAGGTTGCTTGCTAAGGTCTGGGCTATTCATCAATGCGGGAGGCCGTTAAAAAGCAGAAAGATTCTGATAACAGGCTGGACGCTGGATGCTATCCAAGCCTATTAAGCACAAGTGATGAGAGAAAAAAACCTCCTGAGAACAGGAGCTTTCAGAATTGTCCTCTCATCTTTGTTGCCACTAATGTTGAGAATGCTGTTCTTTTCCAAAAATACTTTATCAAACATCTGGCTGCTTGTCGTAACGCACTATAGCAACGGCTCAGCGGGGTTGCCAACAAAAGAGCTTCCCTTTTGAACTAACGATGCTTCCAGGGACAGATTGGGTACCCTAGCTTTGGGGTAGCTAGAAAATCCTGGTTAGGATTAATTTGAGTTGGGTTAAAAAGAGTTGGAGTTGTTCAGCTTCGGGAAGAGAAGGCTCCGGGGAGACCTTATTGTGGCCTTCCAGTACTGAAAGAGGGCTTGGAAGAAAGATGGGGAAAAACTTGTTAGCAGGGAAAGAGGGAGAGGTTTTAAACTGAAAGAGGGAGTGGTTTTAAACTAAAAGAGGAGAAGTGTAGACTAGATATCAGGAAGAAGTTTTTTACGCTGGGATGGTGAGACGCTGGCACAGCTTGCCCAGAGAGGTGGTGGCTGCTCCATCCCTGGAAACATTCAAGGTCGTGTTGGATGGGGCTTTGAGTTGCAGATGTGCCCATTCACTCCGGGAGGCTTGGACTGGATGATGTTCATGGTGCCTCCCGATCCGAACCATTCTATGATTCTGTGTTTGTAATGAGTTGTCTTTTCTCCGATGTTTCATAAGCTCCACCCCCCATCCTGCTCACAGCTACTGGTACTGGTCATTTCGTGTGTGTTTTCATCCTTTAATCTGTTTGCACATTGCTTTTAAAGCAGAAAAAAAAGCAACAGGTAAAACATACTTTCCCTTACTGCACTTGAAAGCAAGCTTATATAAAACAATTTCAGCTGTCTGGTTTATGAGCATCCCTACACCAACAAACCTGTGTGTCTACAGCGGGGAGGAGAATGTGTGTCTTTGGTAAAGAAACGTCTATAAGCAGGTTTCCAGAGAATAATTAACAAATTAGGAGTAGGGAAGGTCTAGGGTTTAAAGACACAGAAAAATGTCTTGCCAGGCACTTCTTGTGAAGCTCGGTTTCCCACTAATTGAAGTCAAAAGTCTATCTTCTGAGGTGACCAGTTTAGCTTCTTAAACGAAGCAACAGCAAAAGCCCCATGGCTGGTTGGGATTACAGTGAGTGGTTTTATTTAATTGAAGAGTATAAAATCTGCAGCTGAGTCACTGGGCTTGCAAAAGCAGCTGATGAAACAACTAAATTTTGTCTCATGGGACATTCTGTTATTTCAAAATTACTTTCTATGGGGCTTTGAGTGTTTTAAGATTTTCTCTGGTCACCTATGGGAGCCAGGAAGGAATTTCTCCTTCTTCATCCAGGCAATCTTTTCTCCTCCTTTCTTGCTCTGGAACTGATGTTGTGGTTACGCCCTCATATTTCTCGGATCCAAATAATTTAACATGCCAAGGCAAACACGTTTTGGATTTAAGATCTTTATACAAGGAATGTTTTGACTCACAGAGTTTACATGGCAGTTGCTTGTTTGCCACCATTAGGAACCAAAATGTGGTTTCTAGAAAACAGCATTTTGCTTTCAGTGACAGCAGCTACAAAGGGGTCTGCTGAGAACAGGAAAAACAAGGTATTGCTAGATAGCAGATTCTGTTCCTGATTACCAGGACAGCAGTGAAAAATGTTTCCTATACTTCCTGTGCACTTGTCAGAAAGAAAACCTTGGTGGTTGCTGAGTTTCTTAAGCTGAAAGAGTGGAGGTTTAGATGAGATCTTGGGCAGAAATGTTTTGCTGTGGGAGGCCCTGGCTCAGGGTGCCCAGAGCAGTGGTGGCTGCCCCATCCCTGGAGGGGTTCCAGGCCAGGTTGGATGGGGCTTGGAGCCCCCTGACCCAGTGGGAGGTGTCCCTGCCCGTGGCAGGGGGTGGCACTGGATGGGCTTTGAGGTCCCTTTCAACCCAAACCATTCTGTGATTCTATGCTTTCTCTAAGGATGGACATAGTTCAAAACTGCAACTTGTACCCCAGCACCAAAGAGGAAGGATGCTGGAAACCCAGAGAAGCAGCTTATTCTTTTCCTACCAGTGGGCTTCCTGGGGCCCTAGAGGCAGCCCAGCAAGCGTGGAGCAAGCAAGTCAGCCTGAAACTCCATCAGATCCACTGCAGTAAATGAGTTAATGAACTGAGATGATTAGAATTGCCATTTGTGATGGATTAGAACAACCCCTCCAGGCAGAAGAACACATTCAGCTGTTTGCTGAGGGCTCTGTTGCCTTCAGTCATTGTATTTTTCCGTATGTCAACACGTGTTTTGATAGTGTAGTAGAATATGAAGGAAAACACATTCATGATGACTCCACATCAGCTTGCAGCTACAAAACAAACCCCACAGTTGATAGGCACTGCTGATCTGCTTCATTTAGCTACCAGCAAGTGATCCTGCCCTCAGCACTGGAAGCATCATTTGATCAGAGAACAGGATCAGTTTCGATGTTTTTTCTCTGTCGTTGACCCACTCTGTAATCCTGGGCGAGATAGTCCATGTCTTTGGCCCCCGTTCCTACTCCCAAGGCTGGTGTGATTGGTTTGCTTTGGAAGCTTTAGTTCTCATGACGTGTGTACGTAGTCATGAGAGTAGTCTTGTAGCATTATGGGCGCCCGTTCTCAGGTATAATGTCTACACACTGCTGTAATGGATAAATTGCTGCTAATAGCGCAGCTGCTCTCCATGCTCCCCATCCACCTCACTGCCAATTCCTACATCTGTCATCTCAAAGCAAATATCCTGGAATTATGAAGCCTCGTGCTTTACTGGTTTGCTTCATACAGACCCAAACGACTTTGTGGTAGGAAAAAAAAAATTGAAAGAAAATGCAGAAGTTGATTACTTAAAGTTTTGCAGCTGCTCCTGATGTAGAATTGGCTGTTTACTACATACACAGCTAAAACCAAACAGGCAAGATCAGACACAGGGCAAGAAAAAAGAATGTTCCAACATTTTTGTGTAGAACACCAAGATGTGTGCTGTGATAGCGCGGGGAACCTTGTCCCTCACCAGGTTAAAGCACGTGGCTAACCCAGGCTTCTCAAAATCAAAGTGCCACCAAGACGCTCTATCTCCTCTTCCATTGCTTTCCTCTGCATTTCTTGGTTGGCCTTGATGGTCTTAAAGGTCTTTTCCAGCCTAAATGATTCTATGGGTCTGTGATCCTCGCTGTCAGCCCCTTCACACTTCTCCTTCGTTGGTCACCAGCTGCATGGTCAGTGCTTCCCAGGCTTTAGCTCGAACTGCATCTCAGCTGGCAGTGGTGGGAGGAAATCAGTGTCGCCCAAAGTGGCTCTGGCTGTCTCCCTGCGGTGGGGCAAGCCGAGCCCGGGCTGAGCCCCGGGCTGACGTGTTCCTGCACTGAGGGCAGGAACTGGTGATGACACAGGGCAGTTCCTGGGGTGAATTTCAAGCCACAGGTGGCACAAGCCTTGGAGGCACAAAGAGGCACAATTTCATGGTCTTGCTTTTGCCTTCCATCACCCTTCCCCTTTGAGAACATGTATTCCCCGAGCACATAAACTTATCTTTCCCTGATTTTACACCTCCCAGCATGACTTGTGCACATCTACCTATTCTTCCTTTTTTTTAGTAACTGCTCTGATTACACTCCTTCTGTTTGCCTCGAAGGAGCACGGACAGTCACCACCGATAGCCATACCATGGCTACCTGTCCTGGTAACCACTCCCCCTGCTTAGCTGAGCCTTCCTCTGGCACGCAGCGTGGTAACTGCCATCCCAGCTCCCCTGGGGGTAATAATAATAATTAATATTGGGATTAATATAAATGATACCAATCCTGCTGGAGAGCAGTGAGGGTTATAAAGAGCATCTACTTCTGGAGGCACTTGGCAGGCTGGTTATGGGAAGGAAATGGTAATGGAAGGGGTAAATGTTTGAAGGAGCTGATGAGAGCACTGCCCTGCCACACTTTAATGATGTGCACGGTGTTTCTGAAACAATAGGATGTTTTGGCTGGCTCCCTACTGTACTTATTCCTATGGTTTTCAACGCTCAGGTGGCATTAATGGTAAGGAAGGCAGTCCCTTCTGGCTTGCCATTAAACGTGCCATTTCTGTGTGGGTGAGGATCTGGCCGCACGCTTGGAAACATTGGAACCATTGGAAACATGATTGGAACAGGCTGCCCAGGGAGGTGGTGGAGTCACCATCCCTGGAGGGGTTTAAAAGACGGGTGGATGATTCCTTAGGGACAGGGTTTAGTGAGGAAATAGGTACGGTTGGACTCAATGATCTCGGAGGTCTCTTCCAACCTTACGATTCTATGATTCTGTGATTCCTCAGACATCTGGAGAAGGATGTGACTGTGCATAAGCAACAGCAGGAATGGCATTGCCCATGGCAGACTTCCCATCCCTGGCACAAACCATTGCTCTCCGTTGCTGGCCTTGGGTCACGGCCGCGTGAGAGCAAATTCAATGCAGCAACATGACAACTGGATGAAGCCAATATTTCCAGGTTTTTCTGCATGAACTCTTCTCATCCCATCGCGCACTATCTCACACCAAAGTTCATTTTGGCCTGTTTCTTCCATAGTTTTGAGATCTCCACTAGCAGCAAATCTGTGTGGAGATCTGCAAGTAGATTATACGTGGAAAACTGTTGTCAACACATGAAAATACACATATCGTTAAGACAGAAACGCTTGGAACCAGAGATCACTCAAGAAAAGTTATGGCTTGAACTTTTGTCCATTGACCGAAGCATTTTTAATTGTTTTAAGCTAGTTTGCTGTGGAATGTTTTCATAACCTGAGACATAACATATGCTGCACGTTGTTTGTTTTATGCAAGTGACTTTTCAAATAACGCATCGTGTTTCAGTATCATGGCTGCATGTCAGAAACTTGCCAGGAAAGCAGTTGTGTTTATGACAAAAGTTTGCGTGGAGTCTGTTTGATCTAAATAGTGTGGTATCTGTCTTGTTCATATATTTTTTTGTAGTGCTGAAGAGTTGTGCTTTAAGGTACCGTGATGACTCACATCCACTGGCAAGAGTTGGTATAAAATTAAAGCCTGTGTTTCTAGGTTTCTGTTCCTTATTCACTAATTGCAAGCTACAAATGAAATGATTTGAGGAACCTGAGCATCTCTTGCTTTCATTTATCTCAGTGAGACTTCTTTGATTTCAGTTGATGATGATCAGTTCTTCTGCAAAACCCAACCTTTAACCCCCCTGTTCACTGCTCTGTAAAATCTTGTGAGATTGCCACCTACCTCATGAAGACTTCGTCATGCAATGAAGCTTTAATATTTTGAGATTCTTAGATGTAAGGATGAAGAATTACCTCCAGACTACGGGCCTGCTCTATTTCTTGCAAAATCGGTCCGACTGAAGTCAGTGCTATCCCTTTCTCTGATCCAGAGTTCAGGGTTCTGCGAGCTATTTCTCTTTTGTAGGAGACAATGATGACTCATACAAGTGTCTTTGAAGCAGGACTGTTCATTTGCAAAGAAGGTACTTACTCCTTTAGAATCACAGAATCATTAAGGTTGGAAAAGAGCTCTAAGATCATCCAGTCACACCGACAACACAACCCACCGTGCCTACTAAACCGTGTCCTGAGTTGCCACATCTACGTGCTTTTTGAACCCCTCCAGGGATGGAGACTCCCCCACTGCCCTGGGCAGCCTCTGCCAGGGCTTCACCGCTCTGTCAGGAAGGAAATTTTTCCTAATATCCAATCTAAGCCTCCTTTATGCAACTTGAGGCCATTTCCTCTCATCCTATCTCTCGTTACTTGGGAGAAGAGACCAGCACCCACCTCACCACAACCTCCTTTTGAATAGTTGTAGAGGGCGATGAGGCCTCCCCTCAGCCTCCTCTTCTTCAGACTGAACATCCCCAGGTCCATCCCATAAGCCCTGGGCTCCAGACCCCTCCCCAGCTCCATTCCCCTTCTCCGGATGTATTTCAGCCCTTTAACATCCTCCTCCTACTGAGGGGCCCAAAACTGAACCCAGGATTAGAGGTGCCACTTTGCTCAGATCTCCAGGTTTCCTCTGGTGAGCCCTCAGCGTATAAATTCCCTCATCTGTTCCTGGAGCCATGACATGTTTTCTGTGTTTTACAGAGTCCAGTGTTTTGCAGGATCGTTGGTACAAAGGACTGGGAGAGGGCTCAGGAGTCTCTTGCACTGAGCAGAGATCAAATACGCTTAGATCATCAACAGATGTCTGTCTGCCCTCGGAGGGCTTTCAGGCCTCGGAGAGCAGATTCCACAACATTCATGTGCCTGTTCTTACGCTTCCCTGTGTGGAAAATTAGAAAAAATATCTTCACATCCAATTAAATGGATTCCTTCTCATCATTCCCCAGCACAAAGCAGAATATGCAGAATAATTGATCCCTGCCCTCTTTATTAAAAACATTTCTATAGTAAAAGACCTTTATCGTGTTTCACTCTTACTTTTCCAGACTAAACAAATCTAGTTCCTCAGCGCTTCCCTTTGGCATTTTTTCCCAAGCATGTTTCTCACCCCTCCAAGCACTCGGTGCTCTTCTCAGCTTTCCATAGCTTTCTCAAACAGTGGTGACCCCAAATGGGTACGTGTCTCTAGGTGGAGTCTCAACACATCCCTCCCAGTTGCCTTTGTTGTCTGGGTACTTCTCCCACAGAAACAGCAGCGCCGCGTGCAATAAATCAACTCTGCACGCGCAGGTTCGTGTTGTGTGTGCATCTGCTGTGGCTCCGTACGGCTATTGGGCGTAATCGGAGTGGGTTATGTAGAGACACCTGCCACTCACCCTACCCTGGTTTCGGGAAAGCTAACTTGAACTGCTGGGCTGTGAGCTTGTACTCATTGACGTTGTAAATCTCTCCTAGCCAGCTGGTTTCACTTCCACACACTTTGAGGCAACACCTGTAGTGTCCTACATCTTGACTTCTTGACTTCTTTAAAGATCTGGAAGTTCTGTCTTAAGGAAAATTAGAAGAAATATCGTGGTTTAATGAGAAGGTAAAATGATCAGAGATCTTCTGAATGCTTCCTTGGTGCTGCCAGCAGTTCAGCTTCTTTTATACAGAATTTGATAAGCTGATAGATCGACAAGGGTCAGGAGTGCTGCACACAGGCACAAGGGAAACAACATCAGAGAAAGGTTCTAAGTACCCTGGCAAACATACAAAGATAATGAGAAGGCTTATTAGTTTGCTGTCCTGTTCAGTGAAGGTCAACAACTACTGTGTCTTGAAGGGCTGAGTGGAGTAGCCTGTTGCAAAACTTACAGAACTATCAGAAAAGGAGAGTTTACATTTTGTAGTGATGCAGCGTGACATTCAAAATGTTACAAAGCCTGGAAGCTTCCATCCTGCGGGTGGAAGGTTGGATTGGAACTGGATAGGCTTTAAGGTCCCTTCCAATCCAAACCATTCTGTGATTCTGTGAATCAGATTTCACTTCTTTTCAGCATTTCAGTGAGGTGCCAAGTGCTGGGTCATGGACAGGACCCACAGAGCTGTGCCAGTGCAGGGAAGACCAGATTGCTTCCGGCTTCCGGTGCTCAGCTCCCACCACCAACCTGATATTTGTGGGTGATATTGCATCTAGCATCAAACCTAGCCACCGTGCTCGTCATCAGTGGTTGCATCCTGGTGAACAAAAGAGGAACAGGGAGAAGCTGTGTTCAGTCTCTCAGCAAAATATGAGAAGTATCTTGCAGAGGTTTAATTTGGAAGGGACAGCAATCTCCAAATTTTCGTGGACGTGAACAGAACAGAGCTTACCTGAGTGTGTGACAGCCCAGCTTTCTGCGTGCTGTTTATTGAAATGGGAGAGCAGCTGGGAGGATTCCTTTTGCCTTTTAAATTAGAAAACCACCCAAAATTTAGAAGTGGAGACTTACTTCTCAGTGTGTTAATGGCACTCAGAAGCAACTGAGTTTCTCGTTTCTCAGATAATCACTAATCCAATCCCTGGTTGCTTTCTTTTCTTAAAAAATAGACAAGAGAGCATCATAAAACTGAGATGTTGGTTTGCCAGCAAAATGTTTGTAAGAAAGTTTTCCATTTCTGGCCATAAATGAGAAGATACGGGAGATAGGAGATTCTGATGAAAGTAGTTTGGACTTTTCAACTTTCATTAAACCTTCTGATCAAAAAAGATAATCTGATGAGAGAGGTTTTGGGGTTTGGATCAATTTGAGCACTTTCTGCGCTGTCTTGGGCCATGAATCTGGTTTTGGTTCCGTCAGCTTCACCGCAATGCTACTCAACTTGACCGGCATCATTTCTGATTTACCTTATTGTGAGTGAGATCAAGAATCACTTTCTTTGCCTTCAGGAAGCAGATTAGGCATCAGGGAAAATATAGAACTGTGTGTGTTAAAACTATCCAGCGTTTTGTTCTGAACACAGGCAAATGTCACAGCTTTCTGCGCGTGTTTCTGGAGAGTTAGCAGAGTATTCTTTGTCATGTGTTCAGATGTAATGGTCCTAATCATTGTGTACAGCTCTCCTAGCTGCCACAGGACATTTAATATGGCCCAAAAGGTGTGTCTGTTCCCCTGGAAAAGCTGAGTTTGCTTTCACAGCCGTTACACATAATGCAGTGAGAGAACAGCTTTAATAACCATTTCATCAGGGCTGCAGAAGTCTTTTGCGCCTCCCTAGGGAAGAAGTAACTTTGTCTTCTGTGAGCAGCCAAAGCGTTACCTTTGGAAACTTTCACTCCTGAGATCCGAATGCTTTCTTGCACTCATGACCTGCTCTACCTTATTGTTCTCCAGGGGAGCAAAAGGACGTTGGTGGGTTGGGTTCTGGCTTGCAATTGTTTCTGGCTTTGTTTGAATGTTCAAAGGCTGTTGGTATGCATGGTGCTCAAACAGGCAAAATGGCAGTCATGGGTATTTAATGGGAGCACTGGGAACCATGAAATCCCAAGGAAAATCTCAGGAAGGATCATACGAAGGCTCCCTAGAACTTTAGCAGTTGGAAGGGTTGAGCGTGCTCCTCCCGTGTGCGTGATGCAGCTGCGCTGTCCTGAACACTATGAAGTGTTCCATAATGGCACTGAATGTTTTGCTGGTCCTACAAAACCTTGGGAAATGATCATCCTGTGAAAAAAAGTGGATTTTTGTTACAAAAGGGAAGTAATCTGGTAATGGGGTTGCACTGCACTGTAAGGCTTTAGTCCATGCCAGTGTATTTCATGTCTTTACCTACCTTGATATGGTCAGCTTGCCCTCAATTTAAGAGAGAAAGAAAGGTTCAAAAGTCAGCAATGAGTGAGTTTGAAAAGACAATCGGTGACTCTCTCTCTCACAAACCTGGAGAGAGAAATCACAGTTCATGCTATTTTTAAATACTTCCCACATTTCCTCTTACAGTCTCATTTGCTCATTCTTCTCTCCTTTCCGTATAAGAATTTTGATTCTTAGAATCATCAAATTATAGAATCATTAAAGTTGGGAAAGATCTCTAAGATCATAAAGTCCAACCATCAACACAATATCAACACGCCTGCTTCTTATTTATGAAAACAGCTTAGCTGATGCTTATAATATATTTTTAACTGTACTTTGATCTCAAACAAAATTTGATGGAATTATTACTATAATAATGCTTCAGGTGCGTGATCTTCAACACTAACCTCAAGGCAGCTGACATCTCATTGGGAAATGAAGTTGCTTGGCATGAGCAAGAATCAGGTCACTTGGTCTGAATGCCTAATTATGGGGTTTAGAACTTAGCTGTTAGATCCCAAGTTTGTCCTATAAATGCTGAACAAATCCTAGACTTCACAGTATCACAGTATCATAAGGTTGGAAAAGACCTCTGAGATCATCGAGTCCAACCTATGACCCAACACCTACACCTACTCCTACTCGTCAACTACACCACGTGATTTAATTAGTAGCAATTTCAATTAAAGCCCCTAGTATCAATTTTACCGAAGTGCAGCTCCATTTACGTCACAGCAAAGACACTCCTGATGCACAGCAGTACAAAGATTATGGATCTTAGTAGAGTTTCTGGATCCTACAGATCAGAGGGCTGTTCAGGATAACCAGAGATCAGAGTGGTGGTCTCACGCAGCCACGTACGAGCTTTGGGCTGCTGATGAGCTTGTTTAACACAGCCCATTGAGTACAAAGTACAGGCATTAATTCACGTGGTTCCAAGCCCAAATCAGCTGAAATACTGCTAGTCATTAAGCTTGGTTACTAGCTGAATATTCCTTTTCTTTCAGTAGTTTCAATTAAGGACATTTGAGGGGGTTTTCCTGGTTCTTTCACTGCTTTGCTTTTGCCTTTACTTACTCTCATGAACTAAAATCGGGATGTGGATTTAGCCAGGGCCATCTACAGTTAGAAATTTCTGTAAGCTGTCTGATTTACTAAGGCTTGGTCTATTGTTCTTAGTTCCTGTCAAACTCAGTGCCCAATGAAGCTGAGAAAATCTGGCTTTTCTCAGTCTCTTCATCTTCTAGGTGATAACGGGGGGGCTCACCTGCCTCTCAAGACACTGTGAGACTTCATAATTATTAGCAATATTCTCTCTCTGTGATTGAAAGTGGGTGTTCCCTAGGTATCTTTTGCTGAGGAAATGCAGAAATACATGGAGGAAATGAGGAAATATTTCAGTGAGGTCAAAGACAGCCAGCGTGTTCTGCAGATTGTCTGTCAAGGTTGAATAGTGAGACTGCGTTACGCAGCACGCACAGACAATTCCATAAACCATGCCCCTAGTCAAAAGCACTCAAGTGGAATAAACTTACTTTTTCATGTCACAAATGGGAACATACTCACATTTCAG
Source organism: Neomorphus geoffroyi (assembly GCA_033558235.1). Taxonomy (NCBI): domain Eukaryota; kingdom Metazoa; phylum Chordata; class Aves; order Cuculiformes; family Neomorphidae; genus Neomorphus; species Neomorphus geoffroyi. Next base: position 2,230,825 of record JAUMJM010000016.1, on the reverse strand, counting down.
CAGCGGGAAGGAAAAAATAGACTTAATTTGGCTCTCACCATGCTGGAGGTTTTCTCTTGGCTTCACCTCTGCCCTTTCCTCCATCCTCGTTCCGAGTGCTGTTGAACTCTGCCTGCGCTGCCTTTCGGTGTTTGCCAAGATATCCCCAACCAAGAGTGAGTTAATGAGAACATCTGGTCAGGAATGAGTGATGATGCTGTCTGACCCACCCACTCAGCACGTCTGGTGGTCGTGGCCAGGGATGGAGAGCCTTACCAAGTGTTAAGGCTTCTGCAAGGAACGAGGACTTTTGTCATCTATAGCTGGATTTATTGCAAATACCCAAATCCAATTGGTTCTGTGAAGAGGCTTTCATGTCAATGGGACAAATATCTATTAATAGGTACACACACACACTTTTTTATACAGTTAAACTACACTGTCAATGAGTAAGAATGTGGACTGCTTAAAAACTGTCTCTATAGATAATTAGTCCCGAAGGTCCTAAACTGGTTAAGCATGAGGGCATCCTGCGAAAGAAGGAGCTGAATGTACGTTCTCTCTAAAGAGAGGAAAGGATGAAAAGAGTTTATGTGCTTGGTTGGCAGAATTCCTTTTTGAAGTGATTATTGTAAAACTGCTGAATTATTTTTGTCCTAATGATGAATTAAAGTGCAAGCATCTTTTTATATTAGTTATTTATAAAACAATAAATGCGAATACTCTGCTCTTGTTTTCATTTGCTGGTTAAAAAAAAAAAAAAGTGAAGATGGATTTTTCAGACAGCACGATGAATCATCAATGAAGTGAAAACACCGGGCAAATTCTCTTTTGTTTAAGAGAATGGCCTGCACACAGTTCAAGCCAGCACATTTTTCATGGGATGCAAGGGAGCAGTTCAAAGAACTGGCAAGGAGAGGGTCCTGCATATTCATGAGGCTGGGCAAGGAGGTGAAGGTAGAGGAGAAGGCAAAAAAGCGATGTGAGGATGGAGTGGAATGCAGAACGAGTTACCACGGTCTCCTATTTTACTGCTGTTTGACGTAAAGCTTTTACCCAACTGCTGGAACTGAGTGGAAGCAACTTGGGGCATAAATAGTGAATGTGTCTTTTACACGTTAAGAGAGGAGAACCTGCACCTCATCGCAGAGATAACGTGCCCCTCTCTTCTCTCCCCAGTCTCCAGCCTTCGTTCCTGAGGTCAGTCAAGATCTTATCCAACAGACAGAGGAGAAACTCGAAAACAGCCCCTGCAAAGAGCTGTTCTCTCACTGTACAAAGTAAGTATAACTCGATACCCAGAGATCGCAGGGCTGCAGTCCACAGCTTGTGGCAGGTAAAGAGAGACATTTTGATTTGATCTTGAAGCATGTATCTCTGGTTTATGTCCATAATCCTGGAGGCAAGCGGTGAAGTCATTGCATCTGAGCAAAATATAATACATATTTCCTTGCCATTCTATACACGACACACAGACACTTAGTGTTTCAGGTATTTGACAGAGTGTTCTAGCCAAGAACACCAGCCATGGATTTCATGCTGTGTGCGAAGAGCTACAATGAGAATGTATCCAAAGAAAACATCTCTGTTTCAAAGTGAATAAAAATTAAGTGGCTATACAGTCCATTTAGACAGAGGAATGTGCAAACTTGCTCCACATGGCTTTTCCAGAAAATCTTCACCAGGAGAATGGGGCTCTTTTAATGCTTTCTGTCTGTCCCGTGGCGTTCGGACGAACAGGCATTATTTCATCCTTTGTCTGGGAAAAGGCTTATCAGTCGTCGTAGCGGCGAGGCGATTTGTGCTATTATGCACTAAAGCTCCAGGTATGCAATCTGCATTTGCAAACACTGACCCATGCGCACTCACGCCAGCGGATCATAAACCAATAAAAATAGGAAAAGGAGGGATCATCGCAAGCTGGCCCATGTGGTTCCTGGCTGAGCACGGTTCGTTTTCCCTGCGTGATGTAATGGGGATTTGTAAAATTTGCTCTGCTGTCATTCATTGTTTTGACTCATTTCATTGACCTTTTCTGTTCTCAGTTATTCTTTGCATTGGTAGGAAATGTGGGTTATTTCTGGCCATCTCTTATAGCAGAACCAGTTTCTTTGCGTTGGCCTGGTGTCATGTAGAGACGCTCGTGTAACGCACACCAGTTGTGTGTGCCAGTCCCAGTGACAAAGGCAGAGCTATGCTCCACACAGCTCCCCCCCGATGCCTGTTTCCAGTTCTCAAATTGGTTTAAGAGCTGACAGTTCCCTCTAAAACGCACTTTGTTGTTGCCAAAGAGGGGAACTAAAAAGCAAACAACTGCTGAAAGGCAGCTATTGTTCTTTAAAATACGTGTAGCTTTTAATTAACTGAATGGAATAGACCAGCGTTGGGCACCACTTGATTCAGGCTCGTATTCGCCGACAGCCATGCCTTCATCTCAACTGAAACGGATAAATGAGCCAGGTTTGAGACCTGGTTAATAAATATGCTGATCGTTTCACATGGACTGAAAAGGAAGCTTTAAAAACTCGCTGTTGGTATTTACTAAATGTACTGAATAATGTTAATTTTGGAAAAGTTCATAGTCAGACCAAAAAAGGGAGGCATACATACAAATATGAAGCTTGCTATTCTGTCAGAGGGGGAACGGGGACGAGTTTCAGGCATGTCTTCTTAGATAAGATCAGTCTGCAGGAGAAATGCACGTAGAACTCAAACTACTGCTTTGACCTTTAATATTTTGACTGTCTGCTTCTGCCCCTCTCCAATTTTCCCCCATAATTTTGGCTTTGAATTTGGACATTTGTTAAAGCTCATTAAGATCTTTTATTTTATTTCGTAAGCTTGAATGCACTTAGGGGAAACCATATGATCTGTGTCCAGTCAAAGCTGATGAAGACAACAAAAATTTTAATTCTGAATACTGATTATGTGTAATTATCTGCCTGTTCCAAATGGATGGTGCAAGAATTACCAAAAACAAAGATTCAAACAGCTGAGAAATTCCAAAAACTTATGAATAGTAGCCCATGAACAGCAAGGAACTAAGCTGAGGAGGCACGTTATTCGTGGTGGATTGTTTGCTCAGGTCTAGAACTGCCCCAGGGTAAGACATAGATTATCCATTCCCAAACCAGAACCATCCTTCAGAGAAGATTTCTTCCTTCAGCAAAATCTGGAACTGTGTCTGTATACCCACAGATACAGACACAAAGACAGAAATAGTAATTTCCTGTGGGCATTTTCCACCCCAAACTCAAGTTTTGTCCCTGCCAACGCTGCCAGCAGAGTGGATGCAGTAGCCCCAGTAGCAAGGCAAGAACCAAACCCAGCAGGTCAACAGCGCCCTGTTAAGCAAGGGGACCACCTTCATCTCAGGCAGCTGTCACAGCTGAGCCCATCTCTTCTTATCTCTGAACCCTCGGCCTTTTTTATGGGATGTCTGTAAGTCACCGGTTCATGGTTTCCTGTCACAATCCTTATTGCTCACATTTGCAGCCTGGCCTTTTTATTCCTCTGTTCCTTTGATGATGCAAAAGACTTTGTGTCCAGTGCATGAGCCCCGAAATCCTGTTCTTGATGCAGAGACAAATCCGCACCTCTGTTCAGATGTTCTTTTCCGTGTTCTGCTCTACCAAGCACATAGCTGTTAGGAAAAGCCCGTTGACTTCAATCACAGTTTCTGCTACTTCTGTGTAACAGAGACTGGAACTGATTTCTTTTGCTCACGATGACCCCTCTTGTGGGCCCGCTTTGACAGAAATGGGCTTCAGCCAGAAATTTGCAATCCAGATGTAAACATCGCCCAAGTTTAGGAGCTCAGTTCCTGAAGGTGTTGTGTTAATTTACTAACAGAAGCAAAGACATTTGTTGCCCTGTGACTAACAGCCTTTGTAAGAGTCCGTTGAAGCCCATGGGAGGCACCCTGGGAATTTTCAGCTTGTACAAGGCCTCCTGTTATGAAATACATCAAACAAATCACTTTGTTCCTAGATTGAAAATATGAGTAAAATAACATACAAAATAAAATGATCCTACCAGACAAGAAGTCTGGATTTTCCCTTCTTGTTTTGTTTCTCTTTTGCTCCAAGTTCAGGATTATAAAATGCTTATATATCCTTTTCATCTGAGATAGATCCATCCTTGACCACCTCAGTGGGGAACCATTCCAAGAATACCTGAACAGCATGTACTTCGACAGGTTTCTCCAGTGGAAGTGGTTGGAAAGGTAAGCATCACATTTAATTTTTTTTAATTAAAAATGAATAGAAAACAGGTTTTTTTCCCTTTCCATGCCAAGTCTGTAGAATATGCTGAAAATTTGACAGGTGAGACAGTATGTTGCTTTCAAGATCAGGTCAGTTTGGCCTTTCTTCGGTGTCACCAATGCCTCATCCTCAGGTTTGCCATTTGTGGTCCTCTGTGCAGCAATTCTCTCCGTCTTTTCACTGCTCTCCTTCAGGAAGGTACATGAGGATTTATTCCCCATTAACCTGAGCTGTACTCCAGGGACGCTCTCCCAGAGAGCTCCCAGAAGGCTTTCCAAATTTTAGCATTTGTTTTTAAGTGTTCATTGTTAGGAGGTTCCAGAAGAAATAATGGCTTTAGCCAGAGGAAGATGCCATATAGAGAAGTCATGTTGGCATTAGACTCAATTTAACCGTGAGCTGAGATGCTAACTGTGACTATCCAACGTGATTGGTGTCTGGGGTATGGACAGTGTTCCTTCATCCTCTCTGAGTGTGCTTACACCCGTAAATGCTCCTCAGCTACTCCCTTCTCCCTTGAAGGACATCACGCTCCTGAAGGTGATGTGGGCCAGCAAGCAGCTTGGGCACCTTTTTTGGCAAAGCATGTTTGTGCACAATGGGTGAATAAGAAAAACCCTACGAAAAAAACACGAATCCAAATATCCCATCATCTGAGAGGCATTTGTGGCCAATTTCACTAAGGTCCTGTCACCATGAGCTACTCATGGCACAGCTTGAAGGATGCACCGCACCTTTTTATAGCCTCCCCTTGGACATCTGCAATGCTAAATGCAAGATACACTGCCAGTCTGGCTTGTGCATTTGTGAACACCGTGCCCGAGCAAGGCTGAAACAGATGCTGCTCACCAGGGAAGTAAAGAATAAAACAGAAATCCATCCCAAAGCACCAGGGAGCCAGTTTTGGCTTCTAAAGCTCAAGTGTTTGGCCATTTAATGGTATTAGGTATGAATAAAGTACGTTCAGCAACTGCAGTTTTATTTCTGTTCAGCTGCGCTGTGAATAGGGCGACTTTTTGTCTGGAGCGGTTGTCACTATTATTAAATTCCTATAAACAGACAGAAATACGGCGTTTAAGTCCTCGCTTTGGCTACCCATTTCTGAGCACATTTAATAACCAGGCAGCCTTAGCGGGTATTAATTTGCAAGGAAAGGGGGCTTTGCCTTCTCCGCGTCGGTGCGGGCTGTAGCAGACGTACGCTGCTGGGGAACAGTGACCTTGAGTTGAGAGAAGCCCTGGCTTCCACAAATGGAATTAATTACGCAGATGAGTTCAGGCCAGATCCACGAGCGGTGAGCATCAGCAGGATGCCTCGGAGATCAAAGGAGCTGTGCCAGTTCCTCTCCCTGGAAAGCCACAAAGCTGCTGCAGGGACAGGAGGCGATGGGCAGAAGGGAGAACCAGTTCATGCCAAGACGTGCTCCACATGTCATCTTCACTGAATCCAGCATTTACTCTTCCATTTCAATTAAGAGTGCATTAGATGACTCATCTCTAGCCAAGCTACTTCCTATCTGTTTTCACACTTGGGAAAAGGAATTTTCTGAAATGCTTTGAGGATTTCTTTTTCCATTCCCCTGTTGGATGTGCCTGGCGTAGGAAGGTGGGAGAGCTGGGTTTGGGATTAGCCAAGAGTTGTTAGTAGCTCAGAGCGATCAACAGCTCCTTTTGGCAGCCTGCTGGCTCCAAGGAAGGAGTCAAACAGTCCCTTTATTCCAGGGACATTGCTGAGCATGTAGTTATCACTGTGAATTGTTGCTTTTAGCCCCAATAGCATTTGCAGTATCCTCTCAGAAGCCTGAAAATAGCATCTTTTCCACTTCAGGTTTTGGCCTTCTGCATATTTTCCTTCCCCCACTTTTAAAAACCGTAACGAACACAAACAAAACGATGCACTTTAACATTTTTTCCTTATTGTCATCAACCTCCTCATCACTGTCGTGTGAAGAGCCAGGTTATTGTGCTCCCTCTGCAGGCTGGCTGCCCGCCAGAGGAAAACAAAGCTGGTAGGCATAGTCATAGCGCTTGCTAATAGCATTGTAAAACTTCGGGGATGGAGAGGTGGAAACAAAATTGAATCTTTCCGAATCTCAAATTCTTCTTCTGCCACGTTATAAAGCCTTTATGGCACCAAAGTAGAATTCAGATGTGGGGCTGCAGCTGTTTTGGTAGAGCAGAATTTCGTGGGAATCATAGAATGGTTTGGGTTGGAAGGGACCTCAAAGCCCATCCAGTGCCACCCCTTGCCATGGGCAGGGACATCTCCCACTGGGTCAGGGGGCTCCAAGCCCCATCCAACCTGGCCTGGAACACCTCCAGGGATGGGGCAGCCACCACTGCTCTGGGCACCCTGGGCCAGGGCCTCCCCACCCTCACAGCAAAACATTTCTGCCCAAGATCTCATCTCAATCTCCCCTCTTTCAGCAACCACCCTTCCCCCTCGTCCTGTCCCTGCACTCCCTGAACAAAGGCCAAAGCTATATAATGGAGACTCAGAACCCTCCTTGGTCCTGAGATGCTAGCAGAAATTATACTGATGACTCACTAATGTGTTGTATTTTATTACAGCTTAATATGTTGGAATTGAAAAGTTCAAGCCATACATAGTATTGGAGTAATGTAATTACATAATTATAGATCATATTAGATAATACGATTACCTTGAAATAATGTGATTATAGAATGTTTATCTATTTTCCTTTTCAAAAATACACCCTGAAATCAATAAATCACAGAGAGTACATTAAATGTAGTGTGCCTTCTTTATTTATTTATTTCCTTTTCCTCCAGGCAACCAGTAACAAAAAACACATTTCGGCAGTACCGGGTACTGGGGAAAGGTGGCTTTGGGGAGGTGAGTCTGAAAGTTTCTGTTAAAACTATTTCTTACTTCTCATGCACTGCAGGTTACAGGAGCCTGATGTGGCAGAGACTGGTTTTCATTAATTGCTGACAGTTCTATTTAACCTCTCGTGACACAGTAATCTCAAAAGAACACTTTTGAGAATGATTTTGCATTTTGCTGCTGCGTTCGCGGCAGAATTAGAGTCACATCCTGATTTGTGTTTTACTGATGGCTGGAGGTCACTGCCCAGGCAGTGGAGTTGGAGCAGGAGGTGCGGGCAGGCTTTGGCTGAGCAGATCACAATCTGCACAGACAAAAGGAGGTGGGATAGGAAGCAGGCAGAGGAAAGTGCAATAATTAAACCAATATTACACAGCAGGTTTGGAAACAGCAGTCAGTTCTCCAGCTGCCCCCGCCTGTGCCCTTATTCACCACGCCGCTGTCTCTAACCTTAAAAGGACTAAATCAGATCAGATCACGAGGAGTAAAGTGCGACCCAGACGCAGCGTTTGCTTCGTTTTACCCAGCAATTGTTCTCTCTAATTCCAGGTCTGCGCTTGCCAAGTCCGAGCGACGGGGAAGATGTACGCCTGCAAGAGATTAGAGAAGAAGAGAATAAAAAAGAGGAAAGGCGAATCCATGGCACTAAATGAAAAGCAGATTTTAGAAAAAGTCAATAGTCAGTTTGTAGTGAGTATCGAACTCCCTAGCGCTCAGCTCCCCGCTCACATGCACAGCACTGTTCGTGTTGAATCCAGTGCCTCCTCCTCCTGCTATGGGAAAGGTGCCAGCACCTGACTCCCTTTGCTTCCATAGAATTGTAGAATCGCCTGGTTGGAAAAGACCTTTGAGATCACTGAGTCCAACTGTACCTGTCCACTACTAAATCACATCCTTGAGCACCTCATCTGCCCAGCTTTTAAACACCTCCAAGGATGGGGACTCCACCAACTCCCTGGGCAGCCTTTTCTAGAGACTGAGAACCCTTTAGGTGAAGAAATTATTCCTAATATGTAATCTGAACCTGCCCTGGTGCACCTTGAGGCCATTTCCTCTCATCCTATCCTTTGCACTTTAGTCCTGCTCGATGCCACTTTGTTGAGTCTCAGTTTAGTCTCTGGTCTGTGAGGAATGCACCAAGGTGCCTGTTCCTCCCATGGGAACCTGATGCACTGCACAGCCTTGACTTGCATTAAGACTGCGTCTGGCTGAGCTATTTTTATCCGGCATGATTACCTGAATTCCCAGTGTCTGGGAGAGAGGAGACTGGAAGAGATTCAACCCAAGTAGATCAGATGATTTTGTCCAGTAGAAGCACTTAGCTAGTGCTGTGCAACTGGTCTACCTGACATAAGGCTTTCTGGAGTTGTGCCAGCTTTTGTATCTCTTTAAAAACTTACCTTACATATAGAAAAAAAAAAGAGAAGGTGTTGTTATCTCAGCATCTGTCATGTTCTCCACTTATTTTAGGAAATACTGTGAATGCAACAGGTGCGAGATGTTTGCTTACCTCTGGCAGACACAAAGACGATGGCCCATATTTCAAAGTGATGGGTAGCTTTTGGCTTGTCTGATCGTTCCTGGGACACCCACCAGAGCCTCACAGGGGCAATACTGGTCTTCACACCTCAGTGATGGTCTGTTTGACCACCACAGGACTGGACTATCTGGGCCTTCCCGGGAACCTACTGACATAGATTTTTGACAGCCATCCAGCCAAACAGTGCAACAGGAGGTGTAGTTTCCCTTGATTATTAAGATTTCTCTTACATGGAAAAGAGTGCATAGAATTAGTACGTTTGTCCAGCCTGGGAAGCTCTCTGAGCAATATTCTTGAGGGTTTCTGATGATGAATAGGCTGCATTCAGCAAATTAATCTATCAGATCCTAACATGTGATTTTTCTGTATTTTACCATATATGTTTGCTATTGCAATAAGGCGCAGATCAAAATCAGTCAATGTATTTTTTCCCTTTTCTAGAGAAAATCGTTCATGAAAACATGGTGCTTTCTTGCTGGCAGCTAACTGAACTGTCTCAACTATGCTCCAAATGATTTTCTAGGTCAATTTAGCCTATGCCTATGAAACAAAGGATGCACTGTGTTTAGTTCTGACCATCATGAATGGAGGTGACCTGAAGTTTCACATCTACAACATGGGGAACCCGGGCTTTGAGGAGGAAAGAGCTCTGTTTTATGCAGCAGAGATTCTTTGTGGCTTAGAAGACCTGCATAGAGAAAATACTGTGTACAGGTAAGCACTCTCTGGAGTCATAGGACATCTCTTCTGGGTAGAAAAGACCTGCCTGCATCCTTCCTGCTCCTTGTGGTGCTGTACAACGTGAATGCTTCAGTGCTTTGGCTGAAATTTCAGAGAGCCCTGTTGGAATACACTGCGATTCAGTAATAATGGAAGGAAGCAGTCGGTTCACTAAATACATCCTGTCTAAGTTATCCAGAACTAACACAAAGCTCCTCAAACCCTACCTCAGTGTGCACTGGGTGGCATAAGAAAATTATGAATGTTCCATTAGAGGGATTTCATTAAGGATTCTGGTTTCTAGGGGGTGTGAAATGGAGATCATTCTATTCAAGCCTCTATTTTAATTAGTTAGATTATTTTGCATTAGCACAAGAGGGTGTTTGAGACATGGATCTATGCCCTAGGACACGAACTAGTTAGATTAGCTAGATTGGATGGGGATGGTGGCTGTAGCGTGCCAGCCGTGGAAGGAGGCGCATTCCCAGCCATGCGATGGAGGCGTCCTGCTGGCAGCATCCCACCCACCGGGGGTGCAGCCAACGGGCAGGGCACCGTCCGGCGTGGTGACAGGCAGCCAGGATCAAGAAGGACAAATTTCAACTTCTGAGCTTCCAGTCTGGCTTGCAGCTCTGGAGAAGCACTTTTCCAGGGCATCATACTTGCTGGATAAGGAGCGTGATTGCAGAAAGAGTTCTTCTGACTCCATGAGGATTTATTCTTTTTTAATCAGCAGGCAGTGTAGTTGTAAACAACATTCAGTGTTTGTCTTCAGCATCTCAGCTTGTGATATCGTTATTGCTGGCATTCACAGCAGAAGAGGTCCTGTAAATTGATGAAAGAACTTAGAATCATAGAGTCATAGAATTACCCGAGTTGGAAGGGACCCAAAAGGATTGTCAAGTCCAACTCCAAGGGCGATGATTAATACATGACAATATGTTATATTTAAAAACTAAGGCACACTTTAAATAATTTGATATGTCCATGTGTAATCATAGAATGGTCTGAGTTGGAAGGGACCTCAAACTGGACACCTCCCACTGGATCAGGGTGCTCAAAGCCCCATTCAGCCTGGCCTGGAACAGCTCCAGGGGTGGGACATCCATGACTTCTCTGGGCAAATAAGCATTATGTGTGTGCTTCTCTACGTAGAAATTATGATGGTGGTGTTGGTTGGAGGAGATCTCTGGCAAACTGCCCCTTGATTGCCTCACTGTGGCTCAGATCTTGCTGGCTGGCTTAAGGTGGGCAGACAGATACCTTTCTGCTTGAGTTGGCACCAGCCCAAGAAGGAGATTTTTTTTCCCCAAGGAACAAAATAGAATTAAGTGCTTAATGTCAATAGAAAAATCAAATAATGAGTGACGTGTCTGGCTTCCCTTTTCTTTAAAAAACATCCTACCACACTCAAAAAAAAAAAAAATGTTTAGGAGGTGCTATAGGGTTTCTTTCAAAGCTACTATATCACCAGCATACTTTATGGATGCAAATGACTGGTACATTCGTAATGTGGCTGGTAAAATGCCGTACTAATGCCACTTCCTAATGAAACAAACTCTGTGTGGCCACCTAAAATAGTACATGGCTCTGAGAGAGATGGCATCCTACTTCCTTAAGCAGTTGTTTCATGTTACTCTTAAAAGAGCTGCTAGTTTGCACCTCATTTTGGTGATGACTGATGTTAGATACTTCCAGGTGACATTTTCAAGCAGTATTTTAGGAGCATCTGCAGAGACCCCTGATTTGTAATGCCACAGTGTATTTTGGGACCCAGAAGAAGTGCTACATAGGTCAATAAAATATAGCAGCTAAATGCTACCACTTTCTCAAGGTGAAGAATTCATCTAAAGTACTTAACTTCATTTTCTATAACAAAATCCTTCTGAGTAAAACACAGCATCAGAAAATCCATCCCCATCTCTCACCACCTGGAGAGAGCAACCAGGCCAGCTTTCAGGCTCAGAGTCAGTTTTATCTAATTCAGAAATCCCTTGCCAAACATGGTGCTTACGTTGTATTTCTTAACTGCACCGTGTTAGTAAAGGTCAGTGGGTCAATTGTTGATGGAAAGCAAACAGAAAAAGCTGCCGGTTCTCCTCAAATTATTTATATATATGAAAAAAGTATAATTTCTTCCTTATTTTTAATGTATTTTATATATATATATATGTAAATAGTTTTGTACATACTACAGCTAAGCCTGGAAGCTCCACTGAACATCAAGATCACATTGTCCTAGGTATTACACAAATATACAGTAATGTCTTGTCCGCAGTGATTAATTTAGCTGTTTATGCTGTCCTGTGCAGCCAAACAATGAACCATCGCCTTTCAATCGTGGATGCAGTGCCAGCAGTTCATGTCCCGGTATATTCAGGCAAGGCTACTTTTCATGTTGGAAGCTGTGCTATTGGGAAGAGTCGTCACATGTAACTGTGTTCAGTAGGGAGTTTTATTTCTCCTAGACATTTCAGTACAAAACTCACCTTCCTCCTTGGCACTCGGAAGTGTTGACCACGCAAAAGAAGCCAGCCTTGATCCTGAAGAACCAGAAAGCTGAAAACAGAAAGGACACCTGATGTCTAGGGTGAAGGGAGAGTGTAAGGACCAAACTTGCTGATCTCAGAGTCCTTGTGGGCTCGTTCATTTTCTCATTTGAAGACAACATTTCCCAAACTTGAATGCAGGACTCTTGTCATTTGGCTACAGTTTTACAGCTTTAAGTGGGATTGACAACTGCTGGAGCAAAAGAGAAAGTCATTAATGAAGTCTGAGTTCTTGAAGAAAATAGTTCTAAGGGATTCAGAGTAAGTTTTTGAAAATAAATAGGAAATCATAGTATGTCCTGAGTTGGAAGGGACCCATGAGGATCATCGAGTCCAACTCCTGTCCCTGCACAGGACACCCCGACATTCACACCGTGGGGCTGAGGGCATTGGCCAAAGGCTTCTGGAATATTGTCAGGCTGTGACTGCTTCCCTGGGAGCTGTTCCAGTGCTCCACCACCCTCTGGGGGAAGAACCTTCTCCTGATGTCCAACCTAACCTTCCCCTGGCATCTTCCTGCCATTCCCTCAGTCCTAGGGCCTCCACTGTGTTGCTCCAGCACTGGAAGCCGCCTGCTGCTAGGCAGGAAAGCTCATGTGTGTGAAACAAGATCCCAACTCCTCTGCGTTCACCTACCCTTCACATATTTCAGTATTGGTTACTTGCAAAGCAGGCTGGGTACCACTGGGCACCTAGGGAAGCGCTTCTTGCATTTGCACCAGGCTAAACATTGTGTTTTAGTTGGAGTCGAGCAGATAAGAGTCAGGGCATGATGATGTGAATTTCGGCAGTGCGCGTTTCCCTGCCTCACCTTGGTGCCTTATTTGGGCTCCTGAGCCAGCCCAGCCTGGTCCTGTCACACGATGCTCCTGCAGTGCTCCCTGCCTGGCGTGTCCCCACCTTAGAATCATAGAATCATAAGGTTGGAAGAGACCTCTGAGATCACTGAGTCCAACCGTGCCTGTCTCCCCACTAAACCCTGTCCCTAAGGAACTCATCTACCTGTCTTTTAAACCCCTCCAGGGATGGCGACTCCACCCCCTCCCTGGGCAGCTGTGCCAATCCCTGACCACCCTTTCAGTGAAGAAATTCTTCCTAATGTCCAGTCTAAACCTCCCCTGGCGCAACTTGCAGCCATTTCCTCTCCTAATCTTTGCTCTGACACCTCCAGGTCCCATCCCATGAAGGTTGGCTTTATTCATGCTCTGCACTAGCTGCAGGCTGAGCCTCATCCCTGAGAAGTGGCGCGGGGAGGATGGGAAGGAGCCTCCACAGCAACTCAGCACATCCAGGAAGGCAGAGTTGTGCTCAGCTCCTGGGTTTGGCAAGTGACCTTGGTTGAGCGTGGCTGACCTGGGCAGAATGTAGAAGCAGCAACTGGTGGAGCAGGTTTCAGAACCTTTCAGAAGAATGACCTGCCAAGGCTCAGCTAAATCTATGAAAACTGAGATTATTTTTTCAGGAGTTTATAACTTGGCCAGATTTGGGAATTCTTTTTTCCCCAGGAGCTGCAAAAAGGCACATCTTTGACATCAGAGTGACCACCTTGGCAATTTTTGTGGCCTTGCTCCAAACCACATAGGCCCTAAAGCTTCACAAATGTTTGTAAGAAGAATTTCAATCTGGGCACAGCATTCCCCGCTCTGCCCCTCAGTTCCCAAACCAGCTGAAACTCTTATGCATGTGCACAAGTGCATGTACACACATTCACATATTCGGCCTGACTCAGGTGCCACACATAGAAAATTCGAGCCTATTTCCAATTTCATGTGCAAGCAAAATAGTTTAAAAATTTGAACATTTTTCTTTGTAACAGAAGATTTTATAACAGAAAATGTTACAGAGATTGAACTGGGCTCTAAGGGCTGGTTTACCGGGTTTATAGGACAAGATAGATGAGTCCATTATAGAGTGGATTAGGAATTAAAAGCTTGCCTTAGTGAAAAAATGTGACTGCAGTTTAGCAAAGACATCTGGTTTCAGTCTATCCATGAAGTGAGTTGTGCAAAGTTGTATTGGTTTCACGGGATCCTTGCCCTTTGAGTTGACACTCTATTGGTTTATTACTGGTAATAAATGCACTCACACACTGTCCTGTGCTTATGTTAGCAAAACCAGCTTCATACAAATAACTGTTCTCTTTCATTTTCAGAGATTTGAAGCCAGAAAATATCCTGCTGGATGATTACGGTGAGTCTCAGAGATGCTTTCACAGTAAAGTAGATTAAGTTACTTTTAGGGTATTTTTTGCACAAAGACAAATAATGCTCTGAAGTGACGCAGAGGCTCAGCACACAATATTTCTGTCTTGGGGTGCCAGAGTTCACTGCCTCGGCAGGGCCTCTTCTTGAGAGCGCGGCTTTGCTGGGAGTGGCTGCCTTTCTTCATTGTTTTTCCATCCTTATTGTTGCAAGGTTGCCATAAGACAAAGGAAGCTGGGATTTCTAGATCTGTGCTCCCGGCTCCGTTCTCCAAAATATTTTCATCTTTTGCTGAGTCAGCTCTCATTTGATGCAAACCCAGGTCCCCATTTGTTGCTGAAGGCAGCGATAATCCAATCTCCTGCCATGTTACAGCCCAGAGGTAGCCCCTTCAGCCAGCAGAGCGACAGAATTATATCAGCCCATCCGTTCCAGTTGAGGATGCTTCCCCACAGCTTCTCATTGCCCTTCTTTGGGTGGTTTTAAAACATCTAAGACGATCCAATCCGGTCCATAACCTCACCAGTAAAGTTGATTGCACTGCATTGTAATGCCCTTTATAATATCCCGTTTCCTTATCAATGAAACTGCTTCAACGCAGCGATTTGGTGCACTCATTTCTTAAAATGTCTGAATGTGGGAGCAATGACAACAGTTGTAATTTTGGACTACTTCAAGTCATGTTATTATATCTGGTTTATGTTGTTTTGTTTCTTTTCCCCTTCCAGGCCACATTAGAATATCTGATTTGGGTTTAGCTGTTAAAATCCCTGAGGGTGAATCAATCCGCGGAAGAGTAGGAACAGTGGGGTACATGGGTAAGTCTTCGCTAGCTTATGCTTTTTATAATTTGCAGAGATTACCTCAGTTTTGAAGATTTTTTCTGCCATGCAGGCATACAAAAAATAATTTTAAAAGATCCACATTCAGCTGGGTCCAGTTCCTTGCAGCAAACCACCAAGAAGTCATATGAGTAGAAATCAGAAAAGGGCAACAGGGTGAACCAGAGCAGCTCTTAATGAGACTGGTCTATCATCTTAAATCAGCAAAGAAAATTAAAAGGGGGGAGAACAATTGGGGTTCTAGTGATTTCAGCGTAGATTTAGTGCAAATTCAGACCAGGTGGAGAATGAATCGAGAACAGCCCTGAGGAGGACTTGGGGTGCTGGTGGATGAGAAGCTCAACATGAGTCGACAACGTGCGCTGGCAGCTCAAAAAGCCCAACTGCATCCAAAGCAGTGGGACCAGCAGGGCAAGGGAGGGGATTCTGCCCCGCTCTGGTGAGCCCTCTCCTGGACCCCTGTGTCCAGTTCTGGAGTCCTCAGCACAGGAAGGACATGGAGCTGTTAGAGCAACTCTGGAGGAGACCACAAGGATGGTCAGAGGGTTGGAGCACCTCCCACAAAAGGACAGGCTGGGAGAGTTGGGATTGTTCAGGCTGGAGAAGAGAAGGCTCTGGGGAGACCTTAGAGCATCCTCCAGTGCTGAAAGGGGCTCCAGGAAAGCTGGGGAGGGGCTCTGGATCAGGGAGTGCAGGGACAGGATGAGGAGGAAGAGTTTTAAGCTGTCCCTGAGATGAGGTCTTAGGAAGAAATGTTTTTCTGTGAGGGTGGGGAGGCCCTGGCCCAGGTTGCCCAGAGCAGTGGTGGCTGCCCCATCGCTGGAAGGGTTCAAGGCCAGGTTGGATGGGGCTTGGAGCCCCCTGATCCAGTGGGAGGTGTCCCTGCCCATGGCAGGGGGTGGGAATGGATGGACTTTAAGGTCCCTTCCAGCCCAAACCATTCTGTGATTGATTCTATGATTCTGTGGTTTATTTTAGGAGAGTTATGTGCATAAAAGAATTATTTCCTTCTAGTTGCTAATTTATATAATAATTAAAATCTGTTTGCATGTTTATGATGAAATGGGCAAGTTCACACCTGCAGTCATCTTGAATGCGGTCATCTTGAGTCCTCCTCTACGTGCAGCGGAGGCTGCACAAAGAAGAGTAGAGCTTTGTACATTGATAAAAACCACTCCCTGGTTTAGAATGGGTTGGGTTGGGATCTTAAAGATCATCTATTTCCAGTTAAACTAGTTCCAGAATTTTCAAAATCTAGTTCCAAAACTTAACTAGACTGGTTTTCTAAATTCAATATGAATATTTTCATGTGTTTTCTGGGTGGATGTATTTCTTGGAGCAAAAATTGGTTGTGTTTATGTGGCTAAATAGAAACTGGCTGATAAGAGCTGCTGTTACTCCATGTGGAGACTTTAATGGAAGCAAGCAAATCAGTTATTATTTCTAAACTTTGTTTTCTCAGTGCAAGTTTGTATGCACACTAAGATGTGAACACGGACATGTGTGTGTTTGTACCCACCTATGGAAGTGGAGATGCCTGCAGAACAGTGACTGCGTGCCCAGCACACACTGAATGGTTGCAACACAAAATAAATGGATTTAGCTTTTAAATGGGAAGGGAGGAGTCATAAATTGACTGAAAAGACAGAATTTGCTTTTGAATTAATGTGACTATTGTTTATAGGATGTGTGTATGTATGTCCCTAAATGGCAAAATCTGAAGGGACACTTAAAAATGGGCCTCTGCTTAATAGTGAGCTTCAAGCTCTCTTTTTTTTTAATGAATCTGACAGTGGAGTAGTCAGAAGACAGCATGTGCGTGGCATGTCACATGTAGAGAAAAGACATGGCACGTAGCATGCTGCGTTTTCTGTAATGCCACTAACAAAAATCAGGAGGTATTGTTGTATTTTACCCACCATTCTGTGTACGTGCATTCAGTCACCAAAAGGGAACTTCTAGAACTTTCAGGGTTTTGCCTATGTAAATAGCAAGCATTTCCCCAAGATGTGTCTTTCTCCTCCACAGCTCCAGAAGTGTTGAACAACCAGAGGTACACGCTCAGCCCTGACTACTGGGGGCTAGGTTGTCTCATTTATGAAATGATTGCTGGGCAATCACCGTTTCGTGGAAGGAAAGAGAAGGTGAAGAGAGAAGAAGTGGACAGAAGAGTTCTGGAGACAGAGGAGGTGTATTCCCATAAGTTTTCTGAGGAGGCCAAGTCCATCTGTAAAATGGTAAGGGGCTTGAAGGCACCGTTAGCCTTAGTTTCATTAGCAAGCTGTATCTCACACAGTTTGAGCAGTAACACACAACCACAGAGGGGCTACGGGGACAAGGTCTAACTAAGCTCATCTGTTATGGAATGGTTGCATTCTCTATTCATTTGAATTGTGTTTATTTGGGCTTTCTTCTCCATGAGATTCATCACAGTCATCTTGATTCCTCTCCAGAGTTTCATGGCCAAGGGAGCGGTAGCTATTCTTGTGAGACTTTGAATGTTAGTTTGCAGTCAGGAATGCATTTCTCTCTTTTATAGCCTTGCAGAAAAAAAATAAAAAGGACTTGATGATGCAAGACTGTCTCCTGCAAGGAACCAAAAACCCCATGCTTCCATTGTCTTTGGTGCAAGCTGGGGGTAAGCGGGACAAAGATTATGCAATGGAATTATTGTGACACTCAAATGTTGTCCCACCCCATCTCACGAACTTTCTTAGCAGCTTTTCCCCCGAGGTGCCAGGGTATCCAGCTTTTTTTAATACTGTTGAGCTGTCCTTTAAAATGTTTTCTCACTCTTTTCAGCTGGGAGTCATTTTCATAGCACAATAGCCATGCCTGACAATGGAAATCCTCAAACCCTCTGAGAAATCTCAAAGCTGTGTCTGAATTCATCAATGTCTTGTCAACATCCATCTTTAGAAGGCTGAATTGTAATTTGGGTGGGGATTTGGCCTTATTCTTGATGTTGTTTGCTCACAAGTGAAGTTTCCTTTGGAGGCAATGACATATCTATATGTACTGGTAGGGAAAGAATGAAGGAAAAGAAAGGTCAACAAACAGGTAGTGAGAGTTCCACCAATGTCTTGTGCAACAGGCAAGCAAACAGCAGATCAACAGCATTCTGGTTGGCTGGCTTCATGAAGACACACTGGAGTCTCCTTGCAAAATAATAATGGTAATATTGCCAAGTATCATGCCTGGAAGTCATTAACTCACAGTGCACCAACTCACTCCTGCATCCCAAGGGTAGTAATTAACTGACATCACTCTTGATAGATACTCTAGGCCATTCAGGGCCCCTAATCTGCGATTCAGAGCCCCCAGTGAAGTCAGCGTGGGAGGATCTAGAACAGCCACGGGATGAGGTTCAACAAGGCCAAGTGGAGAGTCCTCCATTTAGGTCACAACAACCCCGTGCAGCGTTACGGCTTGAGGAAGAGTGGCTGGCGAGCTGCCTGGCAGAGAAGGACCTGGGGGCGCTGGTTGACAGCCAGCTGAATATGAGCCAGCAGTGGCCCAGGTGGCCAAGAGGGCCAGCAGTATCTTGGCCTGTGTCAGACCCAGCGTGGCCAGCAGGAGCAGGGAGGTGATTGTGCCCCTGTGCTCAGCGCTGGTGAGGCCACACCTCGAGTGCTGGGTTCAGTTTTGGGCCCCTCACTCCAAGAAGGACATTGAGGGGCTGGAGCGTGTCCAGAGAAGGGCAACGAGGCTGGGGAGGGGCTGGAGAACAAGTGCTATGAGGAGAGATTGAGGGAATTAGGGTTGTTTACCCTGGAGCAGAGGAGGCTGAGGGGAGACCTCATCCCTGTCTACAACTGCCTGACAGGAGGCTGTGACGGGGTGGGTGCTGGGCTCTGCTCACAAGTGACAGCGATGGGACGAGAGGGAATGGCTGCAAGTTGTGCCAGGGGAGGTTTAGACTGGACATTGGGAAGAATTTCTTCACTGAAAGGGTGGTCAGGGGTTGGCACAGCTGCCCAGGGAGGGGGTGGAGTCGCCATCCCTGGAGGGGTTTAAAAGACAGGTAGATGAGTTCCTTAGGGACAGGGTTTAGTGGGGAGACAGGCACGGTTGGACTCCGTGATCTCAGAGGCCTCTTCCAACCGTATGATTCCATGATTCCAGACCACTTCATGTGCTCAAACAGCCTGCTATCTCTTCTCTAGTAGCATCTCAGCTGCCACCAGGTGAGAAGCAATGTCTGCTGCAATGGTAGAGTTTGTACACATCCAGTTGTTAGCACGAAATGAAAGTGTCAGGAGGCAAAAATTATATTCATTGAATCACAGAATGGTTTGGGCTGGAAGGGACCTCAAAGCCCGTCCAGTTCCAACCCTTCTACCATGGGCAGGGATGCCTTCCACTGGATCAGGGTGCTCCAAGCCCAGTCTAACCTGGCCCTGGGGGGATGGGGCAGCCTGCGCAAAGGCCTCCTCACCCTCACAGGAAAACATTTCTTCCCAATATCTGATGAAAATCTCCCCTCTTTTTGCTTAAAACCCTTCCCCCTCAACCTATCCCTGCTCTCTCTGATCAAGAGCCCCTCCCCAGCTTTCCTGGAGCCCCTTTCAGTTCTGAAAGGAAAGGAGGTGAAACCCCCTTCCTGTTGCTCGTTCTGTAGTTACTTGGAGGCATGAGGCATAACAGAATGAAAGTATATTTTGAAAATAACCAAGCCCTTGAGAACTTAAAGCTGAGAGGAATGGAATGTGTCATTGACGGGATAGTGCTGGAGACCGCCTACCACTCCCAGGGGAGCAAAGAGCGAAAGTCATTATACTGTAGTGATCATTTTCATCTTCCAGCCGCAGAATCTATGGTTGCAGGGAGTCGGGGACTTCAGGAAGTCATCTACCTCATTCCCTTGCCTCAGGGAACCATGAACTATGTGTAAATCATTCCTGACAACTTGATCATTACTGCTTCACTGTCCAATCATGTGGCATGTTTATTTGGGTGGTTTGTGCAAACTCTTAATGGATCCAAAGATAACCTTGTCCTTTTTGAGCATTAATGCATCAAAATGACTATGCCTTAAGGCTGGAAGAGCCTTACTTCTGATACTGAGCATGATGACATTTGTGGTTTTCTATCCAACAATCCTTTATTTTATCAAGTGATATTTTTAAAACAACATAATTCAAATATATTTTCTCAAATTCTTTTTGCTCTTTGTATTGAAAACCAGAACTTTGTGCTTCCTTAACAAGAAAAAAAAAAACCTTGGTAATTAAGTACCCATATACTTGCAACATGAAACATAATGTTGCAGTACATAAATCCAACTTGAGCCTTCACAAAGATCCAACTCAAAAGGCTTTCCTATAGTGGACTCTTCAGGGCAGGAGTGAGGAGCAACGTGTTTTCCATCATGTACTCTAACCTATTCAAAGCTTCCTCCATGAGCTTCTCCATCAGGAAATATATTGTCTTTATTCATAGAATCATAGAATAGTTTGGGTTAGAAGGGACCCTTAAAGGTCATCTAGTCCAAATCTTCTGCAATGAGCAGGGACATCTTAAGTTTACTTATATGAAAACCCTTTAGTGTCAACCCATGTCAAGCTTCCCCTCCTGGATGTCCATGCCTTTTGCATTTTTGCAGGCACCTATCTCCCATTAATCATCATCCATCCCATATTTCCATGTTTCATTTTTTAAGTCATTTCCCATAAATTTAGACCTCATTTTGGACTGAAACAGAGATGAATAATAAATAATTAAGAACAGTGGCAGCTGGCTTTCTGGGAAGCTCCCCAACCCATAGTTCACATATAACATAACCACTTCATGGTGTTTTTTCTGTGAAAATAACCAGTCTTTCTAGGAAATGCTCCTTGTTTACTGTTGTTATGAGTTGTGTTTCATGAATATACATGCGTGTTTTCCCAGACAAGTGCAGTCTTACATCCAGAGATGTGACTTGAAGTGCACTCAACTCAACAGTATTGGATGGGCACATTTTGCTGTGCTCTTCTGTCACTCTGACAGTGTCCTGTTTGTCTACATTTCCTACAGACTGCCTTTCCTGCCGCTTTTTATTCCTACAGCTCCCATTTCACTCTGCAAAAGGGATTTCTGATTGGAAGGTACAAAGAAGATGGAGCCAAACTCTTGAGTTGGTGCCCATTGCAAGGACAGGAGGCAATAGACACAAACTGAAACACCAGAGGGTGGCTCTCAACATCAGGAAACACTTTTCCATGGTGAGGGTAGTCAAATACTGGAACAGTTTGTCCAGAGATGATGTTGAGTCTCCACACTTGGAGATAATCCAAAACTCAACTGGACATGGCCTTGAACAACCTGCTCTGGGTGACTCTGCTTTGAGCAGAAGGATTAGACTAGACAGTCTCCAGAGGCGCCTTCCAGTTCTACAGTTCAGATCTCCCTTGCCTCCCCAAAGCACCTTCCCAACCAACTAAAAGATGGTGGATTCTTTTTTCCCTGAAAGCTTCTCTCTTCCTCACTCACCACCAGAAACTCTGTCCTCATACTGCTCCTGCCTGCTTTCATCCATGGAAACCAGCTTGTTCACATATTGTGGCACCTTTAAGTTTATGAGTGCTGTCTGAGAATAACTCCTCTTTCGTCTGTCCTAAGAGGCACCTCACACACATCAAGGTGTTCTTCAAATATTTATCATTGCTAATAATAATAATAATAATTATAATAGGTCTTCTGTAGTGAGAGTTTGCAATAAGCTCCGCTATCGCCCGTGCCTGAGAGAGTTTTGACTCTTCAGTTGGCCAGATTGGGTTGTGATTTCAATATTCAGCCGTTTCTTTCATTCTGGCATCTTCGGTTCCCACGCCCCTGTCTTGTCTCATTTAGTAACTGAGAGGTGACCACAGTATTACATTTCTATTATCTAAAAATTGTTAAAAATATTATATTTACTTCTGTTTCAGGGTTGACATTTATCTAGGTGATCCCTTAAACTATTTGGATCAATGGAAGTGGTTTTACCATTTCCCTTTTCTCCTTTCAGCAGCAGCATTTTTATTTTTTTTTTGCAGCTCTTGCCCTACATAAAGTTTCCCTCACTCCTAGAATTTTATGACTAACTTCTTAGGACTTGGAGTTATGTATGGCACAGCATGATCTGGATGTGAACTGACTGATCACATGAAGATAAATAAAGCAGGGCTTTGGGGAATGTTGGCTTTTTTTAGCAATCGTCACAACAGTTGTTTCTTTTTGTAAAGAAAGCAAAAACAAAGTCATGGAAAAAGTCTCAGACACTGCGGAGTTTGTATCCCCCGTGGGGATCAAGTGAGTGACATGAAAGTATCAGAGAGTTCTTTATATCAAGAAAAATAATAACAGAACTTCACCACTGCTCTTCAAGACTCTTCTTTGAAAGTCCTGTTCTAGCCACACTTTGCCCCATAGCTCTGTAGATTAAATCCTGCCCTCATTTACACACATCCAGTGTCATCTGGAGCCTTTGCTACCAGAACGCAAAGCTCTGCTGTTTGGTATTA
This sequence comes from Neomorphus geoffroyi, assembly GCA_033558235.1. Classification (NCBI taxonomy): domain Eukaryota; kingdom Metazoa; phylum Chordata; class Aves; order Cuculiformes; family Neomorphidae; genus Neomorphus; species Neomorphus geoffroyi. The sequence goes on along the minus strand of JAUMJM010000016.1, from coordinate 2,208,395 downwards.
ACTTCAGGCATGGCTGGGTGGCCTAAGCCATCTTCAGATCTGGAGGTCTGTGAATTCTCCTTAGGCTTTGGCTGTAGCATTACACTTAAATTATGTTTGATTGAGACATTGCACTGCTGTCCCAATGTAGTTGCTTTTGTTCTGCTCTCTCTTCATATTAAATACATCCTTTGAATCTGAATTAAACAGAAGTGGAGAGATGACTCAAAAAATACAGCTGTTATCTCCGTTTGCTTTCCCTGCTCAGATTCCCGTAATGGGACACATATTTCAGGTTATTATGCAGGTTTACTATTGCAGAAAGCTGCTGCGGCTGCAGGAAATGGTACAAGGCTCATTATTCCTTGGAGAAAGGAAGGACTTTGCCTTCTGGAAAATATTCTAGGCTATGCTGTCTCTTGATAGTCACCACAGAAGCCTGGACGAGTGTCTGGTTTCATCTGTTGCCATCTCTAGAGCTGGCTCCAGCTTACAAAATCTTTTTAATGGCCTCAGGTTGCATCAGGGGAGGTTTAGATTGGATATTAGGAAAAATTTCTTCACTGAATGAGTGGTGAAGCCCTGGCAGAGGCTGCCCAGGGCAGTGGGGGAGTCTCCATCCCTGGAAGTGTGCAAAAAGCATGTAGATGTGGGGCTTTGGGAGATGGTTCAGTAGGCATGGTGGGGTTGTGTTGATGGTTGGATTGGATGAGTTTAGAGGTCATTTTAAACCGTAATGATTCTATCATTTTGCTCTATTGGGACTCTCCTAGGACTCTCCTCAAGAGGCAGGAAGCTGCTTCCTTGCAGCAGGGCTTTGCAGGAGAATCCTCTCCTTCCTGTGATCTTTCAGTCCTGGCCCATTCCCAGCGGCCTTTTGTGTCCTTCAGTCTGCAGGGCCCAGCCACCCATGACCAACTACATTCGTGTTCCAGAGGCTTGTTTCTGGCATCTGAGGTTACTCAATACTTCTTTCTTTGTCAGAGGAGCCAGGAATACCCAGACAGCCTTTTTCTGTCCTCAACTACCCTATCCTCTGACCACACACTCCAAAGACCTTCTCACATTTACAGCCTCGCAAGGGCAAATTCCCAGCTTAGCTTGGTCTTTCCAAGCTTTGGTCCAAAGGCAGGAGAAATACTGGCTGCACAGACAGGAAAGTAACCCCCTTTCTTCCCTTGACAGCTGACTTGTAGAGCAGAAACTGCACAGGTCTCTTTTCTTATCTACAAGCAAGTTCAACTCTACCTTTTCCTACTACAGCTTGTTCCCCAGCAGAACTGTTCACAAAAGTTTCAGGGTATCATTTCCAGAGTCATAGGTAGTAAAAAAGGTGCTTCGGCCTTCAGATTCTTCTTTCTACCAGTCAGGAAAGTCCTCTCAACAGGAGAACAGAGATCAAAAGAACTTTTGTCTTCTCTGCCAAGCCACAATAGAGCAAACCAGACTTTGACTGGAAATTCCGAAGTAATCTTCTTCATATACACTAAATCCATGTGCCTCTTGGGATTGAAAAAAAAATAAATAAATAACAAAACCCCTTGCCTCAAGATGAGATAGGAAAGCTCAAGTTCACCTGAAAGAATTTGAAAAGAAAACATGCCTTCTTCCTTCTACATAGGAAAAATGAACTCCAGAGAAGTGCCCTGAGAAAGATCTTTACCTTTTCCACCTGGAGGCCCTGGCCCAGGTTGCCCAGAGCAGTGGTGGCTGCCCCATCCCTGGAGGTGTTCCAGGCCAGGTTGGATGGGGCTTGGAGCCCCCTGAGCCAGTGGGAAGTGTCCCTGCCCATGGCAGGGGGTGGCACTGGATGGGGTTTGAGGTGCCTTCCAGCCCAAACCATTCTGTGATTCTACATGGGGCATGCTGATTGCTGAAGGCATTTTGCTACCTCTGGCTGGAAATGAGGCCCCTAGCAAAAAAATGCAGAAGGCAAATGAGGAGGGTGTGGATGTCAGATAAGAAAACCACTGATGCCCAGGTGGTAGCAAAGCATTCAGAGAAGCCTAAAGAGCTGTGATCCTGTAAACCTGTGATAAGGACAAGAAAGATTACCAACCTCACATTAGCAACAAACGGTCCTTTGAAGGTTCTTCCTCATTGAGGTGATGTGACAAAGGCAGGAGGTTACCAGGCGAGGTTTAGATTGGATATCAGGAAAATTGTTTTCACTGGCAGAGTGGTGAAGCCCTGGCAGAGGCTGCCCAGGGCAGCAGTGAAGCCTCCCTCCCTGGAGGGCTTCAAATGATGTGTGGCTGTGGCATTTAAGGATATGTTTAGCTGGCATAGTGGGGTTAGGCTGGTGGTTGGGCTGGATATGAGCTTAGAGGTATTTTCCAACCTCAGTGATTCTGTGTTCCCCGGGGATTTATCCAGAGGACCTCCCAAGGGCTCAGTCCCTTCACAGATGCTGAGGGAAGCCAGACCCCCTGCTGTCCTGCACGGCTGCTGAGCTCAGGTGGGAATGGAGTCCCAGGCAGTTTTGCTCATCATTTTGGGGTCATTATTCTGCTCGGCCCGCCCAGGGGGAGATAGGGATGTCACAGAATCACCTAAACTGGAAAGAACTCACAAGGACCACCGAGCCCAACTCTTGTCCCTGCACAGGACACCCAAACATTCACCCCGTGGGGCTGAGGGTGTTGGCCAAAGGCTTCTGGAATATTGTCAGGGCTTGGCACCGTGACTGCTTCCCTGGGAGCTGTTCCAGTGCTCCACCACCCGCTGGTGCCCAACCTAACCCACCCCTGGCATCTTCCTGCCATTCCCTCGGGTCCTTTCCTTGGTCACCAGGGAGAAGAGCTCAGAGCCTGCTCCTTCTCCTCCCGTGTGAGGAACCTGCAGAGTGCGGTGAGGTCCCCCTTCAGCCTCAGCGGTGGGGACCCCCTCAGCAAAGCTGGAGAGGGGAGAGAATCGGACTCGTAAAATCCTTTGCTTGGACAAGGCCTTTGAGATCATCCAGTCCAACTGGACCTGTCCCCTGCTGAACCAAGAAGGGGAGGCGAGACCCTTCCCCTCCACCGGGCACGGGGCACCAAGGCCCTCCGGTCCCTGACCCAGCGCGAAGGTCGCTTCAACCCGCAGGGCCCTGCCCGCGCCACTGCCCGTTCCTCTGCTGCCCCCCGGCGGCCGACACGGGAATCTGTCCCTTTCTCCCCTTTATTCCGCCCCCCTCCCCCGTCTCCTCTCTTCCCCCCCTTCTTTCCTCCCTTTTTCCTTCTTTCCCCATTCCTCCCCCTTCCCTCTCAGCCCCTTCCTTCAGCGGCTTCTCAAAGACTGCAGAATCATGGAAGGGTTTGGGTCAGAAGGGACCCAAAAGCCCACCCAGTGCCACCCCCTGCCATGGGCACGGACACCTCCCACTGGATCAGGGGGCTCCAAGCCCCATCCAACCTGGCCTGGAACACCTCCAGGGATGGGACAGCCACCACTGCTCTGGGCACCCTGGGCCAAGGCCTCCCCACCCTCACTGCAAAACATTTCTCCTTAAGATCTCATCTCAATCTCCCCTCTTGCAGCTGAAAACCATTACCCCTCATCCCATCCCTGCACTCCCTGATCAAGAGCCCCTCCCCAGCTTTCCTGGAGCCCCTTTCAGTACTGGAGGCTGCTCTAAGGTCTCCTCAGAGCCTTCCCTTTTCCAGGCTGAGGAACCCCAACTCTCTTAGCCTGTTCTTGCATGAGAGGTGTCCCAGCCCTTGGATCATCTCCATGGCCTCCTCTGGACTCGCTCCAACAGCTCCAGGTCCTTCCTGTGCTGAGAATTCCAGAACTGAACTGGGATACTAGAAATGCTGAGTGCTAGGGTGTCTGCTGAGCTGCATGCTCAGCTCCAGCAGGCACACCTACTCTCCCCATGGAAAAGAGCTGGTGATCTTATTTCCTCCATGATGTAGTCTTTTCCCCTAGAGTGGGGACTCCAGCAAAGCAAGCCTTGACTGTTTCCAACACATGGACCTGAGGCACGTGTTCTGCGTCTCTTTAATAGACAATTGAGATCTCTGGGCAGACTTTGGTGAGTTCAGACTTATGTTATGAGGGGCTTGGGACTGTTTAGCCTGGAGAAGAGGAGGTTGAGGGGAGATCTCATTGCTCTCTGCAGCTCCTAGAAAGGAGGTTGTGGTGAGGTGGGTGCTGGGCTCTGCTCCCAAGAAGCAAGTGATGGGATGAGAGGAAATGGCCTCAAGTTGTGCCAAGGGAGCTTTAAATTGATATTAGGAAAAACTTGTTCACCGAAAGAGTGGTTAAGCACTGACAGAGGCTGCCCAGGTCAGGGGTGGAGTCTACATCTCTGGAGGGGTTCAAAAAACATATAGATGTGGAACTTTGGGACATGGTTTAGCAGGCACGGTAGGCTTGGGCTGATGGTTGGACTGGATGAGCTTAGAGTCCTTTGCAACCTCAATTATTCTATACATTCTCTCCTCTACCCAAGAGAGCATCATACAAGCTTCCTCAAAGCTGAATGGAAGGGAAAACGGAAACAAATTTGTGAACTTTCCGTTTTCAGCAGCTTGCCTAAAGTCACTGGCACACTCAGAAAGGTCCCAGTCCCGCATGACGGTCTTTTTGCACCAGTCATTTGCATGCTGAGCTCTGCCTCTCTCCAAGTGTCCACATGTGATCTCTTAAGACATCATTTTAGCATCCTTGATTCTACACATATGATTTAAAAAAAGAGGCATTTTGGTGAAGGTTTGCCTACAGGTTCTATCTCCTTGTCAACCAACTGCTCTGAGCTAGAAACGTTTTTCCTTTGAACTGTTCTCTTGCAGATCAAGTAGTCCATCCATACAAGGGCTTCCAGGACCCACAACCGCTGTGTTTGTATCCAAGGGGCTGCTTATCTAGTAGACCAAGGGTGCTGAGTTAAGTTAGCGTGCACTGCACCATTACAGGTACACAGGGAATACGCAGAACTTGCTGTAGTAGGTAGAGCTGGTGCATTGCCCTTCTCCAAAACCAGAGAAGGCTGAGCCAAGGATCATTACCAATACTGGCTCCATGGCCAAACTCCCTTTGAGTTCTGTAGAGATAAGGCCATGAGCACAAAGTGTTGGTTCAGTGTGTCATGTGATGTATTGGAATACACTGAAATGGATGGATGGAAATACAATTTGATAGTGAAAGTAAGCAACAGTCTCTATTTTGACTGTAAACCCTTCACAACCAGTAATTTTCAAAGGGGTTCACCATGGAGTCCTATCTGTTTAACTTTGGCCATCAAGTAACAGCAATTCCAGTTCACTGCTGTGCTTCCCTCTGAGCACATTCAAAACCAGCTGCAGAGAAAAGTATCTTGGTGGCACTCCTGCTTTTCTGACATCCTTACCGTTCCTCTTGGCATGTTTCAGCTCCTCACCAAAGACGTGAAGCAGCGGCTGGGATGTCAAGGAGAAGGTGCAGCAGAAGTGAAGAGGCACCCGTTTTTTAAGAGCATGAACTTCAAGCGGTTAGAAGCTGGAATGCTGGATCCTCCTTTTGTCCCTGATGTGAGTACCTTAGGAAGAACCACCAGTGGCCTCTTTGAAGGGGTCGGTTTCTAAAATAACTTCTCTGTCTTAGAGCTGCCATGACTCCCTGTGTGGGTAGCAGCCCTAGGAAGAGGTGGTAAGCACCAGGGCTCAAGTTTGAGCTGGGAGGAAGAGCAGAGCTGCTCTGCAGTCTTGTTTATGCAGGGTGGTGGGCTTCCATGTAGGGTGGTAACCTGAGGCTTGATTCATTCCAGGTCTTCTTGTGTGACACTGGAAGAACCACTTCATCTCTTTAGTGCCTCAGTTCCCAAACTTTAAAGTGGAAACCTTTATATTCCCTTATCCACAGCAGTAGTGCTGTGTCCTGTGTGCTCAGCACCAGCTGGTGCTTGGAACAATCAGCAATGAAAGCCATATATGCATGTAGATACATGGATATGTATATTGTTCAGCCTAGAGAAAAGAAGAGAAGGCTCTGGGGAGACCTTATAGCGGCCTTCCAGTACTGAAAGGGGCTCCAGGAAAGCTGGGGAGGGGCTCCTGATTGGGGAGTGCAGGCATAGAATGAGGGGGAACAGTTTTAAGCTGCAAGAGGGGAGATTGAGGTGAGATCTTAGGCAGAAATGCTTTGCTGTGAGGGTGGGGAGGCCCTGGCCCAGGGTGCCCAGAGCAGTGGTGGCTGCCCCATCCCTGGAGGTGTTCCAGGCCAGGTTGGATGGGGCTTGGAGTCCCCTGACCCAGTGGGAGGTGTCCCTGCCCATGACAGGGGGTGGAACTGGGTGAGCTTTGAGGTCCCTTTCAACCCAAACCGTTTTGTGACTCTATGATGATGTTCTGCAGAGAAATCAGAATTACAAAGTTCAGAGCTCTATGGAACTGAGCCATGGTCTGGATCATCATGAAACCAGGCATTTGGTACAGACAGGCTGAACCAGGTTTGGATATCAAGTGTCGCCTCAAACAGAGGAGGTGACTTGAACCTGATAGATCATTTAACTTGTTAGTGGGGCATGGAACTCAGCACTGAGTCCTTACTCAGCTTTACACACACTGAAAGTCTTTGTTGCATTGGCAAGAACCAAATTTTTTCCACCCTTTTGTGGGATCGGTCTCTACCCCAGAGCGCAGTTATCTGATTATTTTCCTCCTGCAGGGCTCTCTTGCTGGCTCAACCCTCTATCCCTTAAGGTTCCCATATGGTTCTGAGTAAACACTGCCATTTCAACGTATTAAGGAAAGTAACATCTTGGCAGCTCTCATTTCGCATTGCTGCAACCTAACCAAAGTGGTTTGAACGCTACAAAAGTTTACTTTAACTGCTCTGGTTTTGCTTTACATTTTACTATGCAGCCTGGTTACTCCTGCCAGTTAGCCCGTGGAGTTACGACTTGCTTTAATGGGAAGAAATAGGAGACATGCTACTATTTCTTTCTGATGTAGAAAATTAGAAAATTCTGGGCTCAAATTTGGGATCCGCCAGGGTGTATTAAAAGCTTAAGTGTGGCGTATAAGGCCTAGGAGGCACCTCTTATAGACGTATTTGCTAAAGCAACGGCACATAAATTTTTACAGCTATTTATTGGGAACTCAAGAGCTGCGCCTAATTTAATTTATTAGACATTTCATCCATAGATTTCCAAGTCTTTACTGAATTCAGCTGAATGACCCAAAGCTATATAGCTGATAGCGGAGGTTCCAATCCAACCTATGTCTCTCCATCCTCTTCTAGACGGTCTCCACAAAAATTTTGTGGGTTGCAGCCGTCAGGAATGCAGAGGCAAGCAGCCTCCAGCAAATAAGAGCTGTGTCAGGAATCAGCTTGATTTGTTTGGTCACACTGCTTAGTTCTAGATAAAATAGTGCCCAGCTGGACCCCGGGGCGGGTCATCATCATGCTACCATGTGTAAACAGTAGGATTCAACATGTACTTGAGTTCACCAGGTCAGGCTTGTCCCTCGAGCCATCCCTCAATTATTCCTGCGCATCCAAGGGTAACTGTTGTTGCTGGGTTGATGTCATTGACTCTCTAGACATACAGAAGACCATACTAACTATGATGGGTCACCAGTGATGACTGTTTCTGCAGTAGTATGAGCTAAATGCAGTGTCACTACAAAGAGTCCTGTGTCTGTCATCCCAGAAATTAAGTACTTTAAAAGAGGCAAAGCCATTTGACTATTTGTTTGAAGTTGAAAGAGTTAGTAGAGGTGATTCTGGAGAGCCTCCAGCAGCTGAGCTATTAATAAAAACAATGGAAAAATGCCAAACGTCGTCAGTTTTCTTTACCAATTAGCACACATTCCTTTAAACTTTAAAGCCGCAAACTCCACAGCTGGCTGAGCAGAAGGACACTTCTGTTTCAGGTTCCTTTTCAGAACTGCCTCTCAGAAACATTCTGGTTTTCTGTTGTTCCCTCTCTCAAAGAAAAAACCTACTGAAGGATTTGATTTTTGCTGTTTTTTTCCTCTTTCTGTCCTTTTCCCTTCACCTCTTAACCAGATGGTGCATGGATGACTAAAACACACTTGGGCTGCAGCGATGCTTTAAGGACTTCAAAGTGGGAAGCTTAACGTGCTTAAAGCAAAGTCAGCCTTTGATGATAAACACACAGGCAGAGCAAGTCGAGAGGAGCAGGATGCAGGGAGTCACTTCTTGTTAGGCGTTCTCACTTGACTGAATCTGTGAATGAAAGCACACGGTCAGGCTCAGAAATGGGTTTTTTTCTCTTGCTGTTTTCTATTTTTTTCCTGCTGACACAGCCCAGAGCAGTGTACTGCAAGGATGTGTTGGACATCGAGCAGTTCTCCACCGTGAAAGGAGTTAACCTGGACCAAACAGACGATGATTTCTATTCCAAGTTTTCCACAGGATCAGTGTCAATTCCATGGCAAAATGAGGTAAGGATGTATCATAGCAAATTGACTCCAACAAACCCCCTAACGCAGATGTTTTAAGATGAGCTGTGTCTTTCCAGTAATCTATAGCTACTGGATAAATTGCCAGACTCTAATGCTTTCATACATTACAAATGGCCTCTTTCAAGATCTATAATGCACCACAGATGTCAGGTTCAGGTGACTGTATCTCTTGGCTCTGTGTATTTGTGTAAATTGGCAAGGATCCTACTGTACTTCCTTCTCCTGGATGTCTACAGAGATGTTTCAACAACAGCTGTGAGGAACTTCCACAGGAGGCTCACAGCAGTTGACTCCGGACCTTGACTTGCTCCAGAGTTTCCAAATCTGGGTCTTTGTTTCTGTTTGATGTCAGAACACAACCAAGCAGTGGATTTCATAATCCAACACTGGGTTAAACAGCAGATTCACTGTGGCAGAAGGGTGCTAATAAGTGGGATTTTGTGTATATGCCTGTCTTTACCCAATGATGTCCTTAGAGGAAAGAACAGAAAGCTTTATGGAACAACTTCAAATAAGACTGATGTGCAAACATGCAGAGCAGACTCAGCCTCTGTTTTTCATACATTCTTATTTCATTCTAGAACCACCAGCAGGAATTCAACTGTAAACTCTCTTAACACATTGCTCAAGTCCTGTTCCTGATTTTGAACAGCCTAGCGCTACTGGAACATATTTAATGCAGATGTAGAGTTTCTTTTTCTCTTTTTCATTGTATTCCACTAGATGATAGAAACAGAGTGTTTCAAAGAACTGAATGTATTTGGACCAAATGGTACTATCTCACCAGACCTAAACAGAAGTTACCCTCCCGAGCCACCCAAGAAAGGATTGCTACAGAGAATATTTAAACGGCAGGTGAGACCTTTTATGACTAAAACAAGAAACGTCCCATAGATGCTCAGTGTCACAGCCAGGCTCTAGAGATATTTTTGTAGGAGACAGTGGGTCTTAGAGAGGGCTGGCTGTCACAGATACCCAGTAATTCCCTGTCCCACGTTGCCCATCTACATCTTGTGATTTTTTTACCACCAGAAGTTCCGGCATTATTCATCAGCTTTGTTTCCAGTGGTTGAAAACTCTTTACCCAAACTATTTTTCAGTGATGTGCTAAAATGCTTTTTGAAATGGTTCTATGATTTGGGGAAGTTTTTGTGAAAACTTTTGATTTTTGTATTTATAAAAAAACAAAAAGAAAATGCAAATGTTGAGTGAGGTGGCCATGGCAGGAAACCAGGAGAAGAGAGCAGACCACGTAATAGGCGATCGTAGAATCATAGAATGGTTTGGGTTGGAAGGGACCTTAAAGATCATCCAGTTCCAACCCCCCTGCCATGGGCAGGGACACCCTTCACTAGGAAGTGGATGGACAACTTTCATGAGGCATTACCTGCAAATTTAAGTAAAATTCTTAGACTGATCTATTTGTTCAGGGTTAAAACCATGGCAGGTATCGTCTGTATTAGTCAGATTAGCAGATACTGACATTTTGCAGTGAATTGATTTGACTCCTGGAGCTCGAGTGAGTGTTTTCTGCTGTATTCCTCTAGAACTGCCATGGTCCTCTTGACATAGAGAGAAGACAGGTAAGAAAGTGAAGACTATTTCATGTCCCAAGATCTTAAAAAAAAATCTTGCAGTTCAATCAGTACTTTACCATCATAAAATGAACAATGGCAGATTAGAACACATAGCGTATTTTGGGAAGCTAATTGTCGTTGTCTTCCTCTTTCTACAGCATCAGAACAATTCAAAGAGTTCTCCAAATTCAAAGGCCAGTTTAAATCACCACATAAATTCAAATCATGTAAGTTCAAACTCCACTGGAAGCAGCTAGTTCCAATTCAGTTGTATGAAACAACACGTTGCATCCTTCCACTATAATCTATGGAGCTTCTATGGATGAGAGAGCCTCCACCATTGAGCGAAAAAAAAAAAAAAAAAAAAGGATCTCCCCAAAATGGAGATTTTTCTATCCATTCCTTCCAGTGGAGCCTCGCATTTTAAGAAGAATTTTCCACTCAGGTCTGTTTTTGGAGGTGGCACTCAAGACTGTGTGAATCCAATTTGTCTATTAGAACATTGCAATAGAAATCCAATGAACATGACTACTTGCACGTATTTAAATAGCATCATACTAGAACTGAATTTTGTCTTTATTATTTTTAAAGAAAAGTTTTGTAAATTTCTCTATTGTCTCAGTTTACATTTTGTACATTTGTATTTAAATGAAAGTCAGACTTTGGAGGTGTATATTTTCCAAGCAGCAGCTGTAAAGCCATGTGTTTTAAGACATTTTTTTAAAGGAAAAAAACAATGTGACTCAAGACTTCCAGAGCCTCAAACGAGAAATCATTCTTTTTAGTAACTCTAGACAATTATTCATAAATCACTTTCTCAGACTGGGTTTTACGACATGCATTTTTATGGAACAGTTTCTTCTTAATTGTTTTACATCTGTATATTTGGTTTACAGCAACACTGCATACATTTCTCCTCTTCGTTAGTTTGTAGCGTCTCGCATTAAATGCTGAAAGACAAGATTTTGATGCATTCAAGAATGCTACTTGCTACGCCGAAAATTTGTGATGCCATGGGACCAGCACAGCTGAGATTTGCACTTATTTACACCATTAGCTCATCAAAAACGTTTTAGTTAGAAAGGGAACTCGATTTTAAGCGTTTCGCTTTCGCCAGTTTTTGCGCTGTTTCTGACGACAGCAAGAACAAAACTGAGTGAGAGGTGGCCAGGAAAGCAAACAACCCTTTGTTTTTCAAGGACTTGGAACCTGCATCTGCTGAAATGAGAGCAAAGCTCAATATGTTCTCCCACGCTGCAGTCAGAAGTCCAAGGCCTTCCCAAAGTTGCTCATATCAAACAGGTAGCAACAGGGAAATTCAGTAGTCTGGTTTGTGCCGACCATGAGATTCATGACAGGTTGCTAGAGCTGAGTGGTGGGGGTTCAGAGTGGGATCTGAGCTGGATCTGAGCAGTAGCAGGACTCACAGGTGGTGTCTGCACTTCCATGGGTCATGCCAAACACACCATGACTCATCCCTTCAATTAGGCTCTCTGCTTCATTGAATAAGATGTCAGTTATGAAATAAAACCTCCCACTTCTGGTTCCATCATTATTTGTCCAGGAGCCTTTAACCATTGATGAAATCATTGTTCCCACTAGTGTAAAGAGGACCAGTCAGGATCAGTAGCATTGCCTCGGGCATCAGAATTGTGCTCAAGTATGCCACTATCTATTGTTAGTAAGAACACCAGATCCACTTCCTTTCCGCAGGAACTGGAAAACCTTTGTCCCCTCAAGCACAGAGAGGATCTCTATAGCCCAAAGTATTCCGTAAAACATGTTGGTTTACCATGCTGTCCATATTGTCGGCTGGAGGGTATAGATGATTTTCCACCTTTGGATCCTCAGTTGACCTTTGGATCAACATCTGAAGGTCAGCCTGATGTGTATAAAACCATGTTAGCAGTGCAGTTATCCCTAGGTACAAGGAATCAGTGTTCCACTGGAAGTCTCAATAGCCAAAATTCATTAGACTATCACGTGTATGTTCTATCTGGCCAATGCAGAGCGGGGAAAAGGTGCGGGTTAGTAGTGACAAATCTCTGACTGAGAAAGACATGGCATTCACATACTAAAACAGCTTAAGGTTGTGAAGGAAAAAGACGGAACAGAGACAAGATTTGCATAACGCAGCAGGCAGAGAAAAGTCAAGAATGGGAGATGAGGTTTTGGCACCTTTTTCAGGAGTAAAGTGAGTTAAGATGCGAGTTGACGAGATTGGAAAAGCTTCCAATTTCCTGGTCATTAGTAGACATGTAGTGAAGCTGTTAAGTGTGCCATAATGTCATCGAGAAGATGTTCTTCTTTTTCCTTCAAACCTGTGTCATCCAGAAATTTCTTTCCCCTGTACTTGTGGTGCTCAGGAGGAGCTTCAGCCGCTGTCACATGTCAAATGATGGCATTGCAACATCTTATGGAAGATGCACGATTTTACAGAGACAGTAATAGATGAGAATTGAGTAGTTTTCTCTCCCTGCATCAGCTGTAAACTAAATCTATAATGGCTTCAGCTTCCTGACAGGAGAGGAATGAAGTAGTGTAGAGGTGAAAGCCACCATGCACAGATAGGGCTGTTACCTCCAGTTCTGTTCTCATGGCCTGGCCTAAGTCAACAGGAATCTGATCAGTCACTTGAGCACACTCTGGATGAAGACACACCCGTCCTGGGAGATTTTCACAGGCCTTCTTCAATGCCATCGGTTTTTAAGGTGAGAAGTGGAAGAACAGAGCTTAGCCAGACAACTGATGTATGTCAGCGTACCGGAGACAAGAGGAGACAGTTCTTCGTAGAGAGATAAAAAGAAGATCAGGAAAGCAATCTGTAATAATAACAAAACTATGGGTAGGACAAGGAAGACAGACAAACTCTGAGTTCCAGAGGACAGTGTGAAAACTACCTTGTCTTCAGCAAGTATCTGATGGCAGTTGTTATCACACATTGCTGTGCATTTGTCCTTGGCTCACAGTCTTTTGAGTAACCTGGTAATTACACACACGAGGTTGTATTAAGCGTAGGGTCTGGCCCGTGGCTCAAAGACAACATCCTCTCTATGAGGGTCAGATGGAACAGGTTGACAAGGCAAGTAGGTACCCACTCAGCCTGCATGACCAGCCATCACACAGGTCTCTGTTCCCACACATCTGGGCCGTGGTCAGGAGTTCCCTACAGAGGCTTTTCTGGAAGAGCAATAAATACACGCCCTTACAGCACAGCTGCTGCATCTTGCAGACATCCATGGTGGCTGCAGGAATTGGCTTCATTGTGGACAACACATGCGTGATTTAATTGCTGTTCCACAGTTGTGGTTATTTTTTTCAATCCTTATTTGTAATGCTCTCTTGTTGAGTCTCTCAGCACCGAGGAGATCATGCATCAGACATTTCGGGGGGTTTCTCTTACAGTCTTTGAAAAGACTGGACTTCCCTTTGAAAGAACATCCTTGGGTTAGTCTGCCTCTTGGGATGTAGACCATCTTCCTCCCTGGGTGTTCCATGAAGCACGAAGTTGCCTGCAGGAGCTCTAGAAGTCCAGACTTTAAGTCTCTTCTCCCCAAGGGTGGTCCTAGTCTGTTTCAGGCTGCAGGGTGGTATATTTGGCAGGGAAGTTTGGGAGAATCGGTCTGTTCAGTGGCTCCATGGAAAACAGAAGATTCCAGAGCTGTCTGTCTCAAGCCTTTCACAAATACAACCCGCAATTTCAAATACTACTGATTATTTAGACCAAGAATACTAATGACTAAAGCTCTTGTGCTAAAGCTGAGAGAAAGTCTGCATATGTTCAGAACAGCTCCTCTCTTTTGTGTGCAGGACGCAATCTCTTTTATACAAAATAATATTGCAGTGCTGGCTGGTGATAACTTTCTGTCCTTTACTGAAGGAAAAAAAAAAAAAGAAAAGAGAAAGAAATTGGTTCAGAGGATTTTTCAAGCTCTTTCCCTTAGGGAAGCCGTCAGAGATGGCAAAGGCAACCGTATGCTATGGTCTTATACGTCGACCTCCCCTAATGTCTCTGTGATATCACAAATACAAGCTGCTGCCGTTGGATCCGCTAGGCTAGTGAACTGACAAATGGCTTTCAGGAAAGAAACACTTTTAAACAGATTGCTGCCTGGTCACTAAAATGAACATTACTGCTGGCACGTGTGTGTTCTCCTTGGTCCGTGTACAGGAGCTAGAAGTGATGACTTGTATTCCTATCCTGCCCATGTTTTTCTTTGCTGCCCTGGACAAACCTCTGTGCAATTTGGTTTTCCTGCTCTTAAACACGGAGGGATGCTCTCTGTCTATTGATAGAAAGCACTTTGGAGTCTGTGCATAAAGCAGATCAATATCAGCTCTTTGTATTATTATTTAAGTGAAATAGGCTTAATATAGCTACTCTTATTTACATGATTCTTGTAAATTAGGGCTCTTTTTTATTATTGGTTTGTCTTAGTTCCATAGAGATACTGAAACAGAATGCACTGTGCTTCTGTAAAGACATCACCAACAGAAGATGAGATGACAGTGCAAGTGTTAAAGTATTCATGTCTTATCTAGCTGGTCATTGCGGCGTTCACACCTCCTCTTTTTTTATATTGGAAATAAACAGTTATTGAGGAAGGAAGCAAAATAATGTTCCATTGGTTCAACTTTTTTGGCCAAGCCTGCAAGAGAATCCCTAGATACCAAGTGTGTGAAATGCTGAGTGACATCACATAGGTGCATCCATGGCAAACATAGAGTCAAGTCACTGCCCAGCTATGGAAACCCAAGAGGCAACCACATGCCCAGAACAACGAGCTCCAAAGGGGAACTCTGGGTTTTCTGGAGAAGCAGCAGTCCTGGAGAGCAGAAACATTTCAGGTAGTGGCTGGATGACGAATGCGTTTTCCTTTCTCATCACCCCACACGCAGCTGTTAGATGTGTTTATTAGCAAGCTCAAATGAGTTGTTTTATGTGTGCTGAGTGCGGTCTCCCTTAATTGCATTTCTTTTAAACACTGGACACTCTTCTCAAAGACTCAACGTTTTAGCCTTTTGAAGGTGAAAGTTGTAAAAACTTTATTTTGCGTTTCTGAGCAATGTAGATAGACCTAAAGATGTCATGAACTATCATGTGGTTGCCCATATCCGACTAATAATTAAATTGTAAAATTGCAGTTTCATATTAGGGTTAGTCTTTTCACCTGCTTTAAAAATTAAAACTCATATTTGGTATATAAACACACAGAATATCCTTCTTCGGATCGAATTTCAAGAGCATATCCGGAATTAAATGTTTTTAAGCACTTCTAATGCTGTAGTCTATAAGAGGAGCAGACAGTTCTAAAGCGATGTTCAAAGTTGTCTTTCATAACTGAGTCAACAGATCATTTTTGTAATAAATTAAAGCAAGTGTTCTCAATTAGAAGAGCTAGTGGCTGTTGGTATTGTACAAAAAATATCATCCTAGTATCCAAAGGGTTAGGGGTGGGGAGGGTCTGTTTGGTTTTGTTTCTCTTTCCAGGGAGATCTTTCCCATTGTTTGATGAAGCTAGTTTCATTTTGAGATTGTTACTGAAGATAAAGGCTTCTGTGTTCTATGGCTGCTTGGATTCTTCGTACATAATGTCCTAGTAACGTCACAGTGCTGCTGTATCTAGATCAAACCACTGTTTTGATTGTTTTTTTGGCTTTGTTTTTTTTTTTAATAAATTCCTTAATTTAAATATATGAAGACTATACGTTTTGCTTTAATGAGGCATGTGAGAAAACAGACCTTCCTCCAGACCTCTTGAAGATGCTTACGGTGAGTGTGGGACGCAGCTCATATCTTGCTCAATGTCTTTGTGGCTTCAGATGTTTTAATATTAGTCTTTTCTATTTTATGGACCGTCTCAGAGATTAAGGGAGCTGAAAACCAAACCAAGATTGTCTCTGACTTTGTGGAGGTTTTGATTCTCCTCAGGTTGTGTTAGCTCTAAGGTGTCCTTCCTCTGCCTTCAAGCCCAAAACACCAGCCTTCCTCTGCACAGTAAACTGTCAGCCAAGAAAACCCTTAAAAAAACCAGTTCATGTCTTCTGAAGGCTTTGTCCCTACTTGTGACTTTGTTAAGTTGAACACTATCTGATTTATGAGGACTTTGCCCAAGCGCCGATTAGACAAAGTGTTTAGAGAAGGAAAACAAGGACTGCAAACAGTCATGTGTACTCTTCAGTATTCCATACAGAAAGATAGAATCCTAGAATCATGGAATGTATTGTGTTGGAAGAGACCTCACAGCCCATCCAGTGCCACCCCCTGCCATGGGCAGGGACACCTCCCGCTGGGTCAGGGGGCTCCAAGCCCCATCCAACCTGGCCTTGAACACCTCCAGGGATGGGGCAGCCACCACTGCTTTGGGCACCCTGGGCCAGGGCCTCCCCACCCTCACAAGGAAACATTTCTTCCTGATATACAACCTGAATCTCCTCTCTTTCATCTTAAAACTGGTCTCCCTCGTTCTATCACTATCTAAAACAAAGATAAAGAATAGGTGCAAAATCACCAAGAGGAAAGTGGTGCAATGCTTTTTCTTTAAGAGGAGGAAGAAGAATTTTTCAAAGAGGCATAAACAATATTTTTATGAGGCTGCTAATGGCAAACAGTGTTTGCATCAAGTTTCATGAAAGAACATTGTGTAAACTGGTTATCTACATGAAAGCAGCAGCCTCATCCAACAGCAAAACTCAGTAAAATCTACGGTAATAGACTACATAAATTCAGGTCATGCATATTATCGCTCTCCAAACAAACCCAAGCCATTTCTCACAAGGTTTTAACAATCTGAGAGGATGCGAGATGAAATTTTATTCCTTCTCTAATAGGTCTTGGTGGTTTTGTTCTCTCTGTAACTTGATGTCCTTTCCATACAGCAACATCTAAATGTGTTCCCTCCTGGGAGTTGTAATCTTCCTTAGACTTTTCCACTATTGCTGGCAAGAGATGTGCAGCTTCTCAGCTGAGAATCATTACACTATTTTGAAGGAAATCCAATTTAAAACAAAAAACAAACAAAAACAAAACACCACAGCTTTTTTAATCCCTTAGGATGCTTTACAGATGAAAAATACCATAAATGGGCCTGACTATGCAATATCAGGCCTATGGGGTGCTTCAAGGGAAGGGGACAATACAAATTTCTGCCACGTCAGAGTGTGGTTTGTTGGGGTTTCTAATCGTATTTGTATTTCATATTTGGTATAAAGGAAAAGTGAAAAATAACTTTGAAAGTAGAAATGAAAATGAAAAGTTTCATAAAAATGAAAATAGAGCCCATTAAAAATTGGTGCTCTAATTTGTCCTGGGTGGACACAGGGGGTGAGCAATTTAAATAGCCCGTTGATAGACTCTTAGATAAATGTTAGAATCATAGAATCATGGAATGATTTCAGTTGGAAGGGACCTCAAAGCCCACCCAGTGCCACCTCCTGCCATGGGCAGGGACACCTCCCACTGGATCAGGGGGCTCCAAGCCCCATCCAACCTGGCCTGGAACCCCTCCAGGGACGGGACAGTCACCGCTGCTCTGACTCAGCTGACTTTCTGGTGGTTTTTATTACAGTATATCACTGCTACATTTTTTCTTAATTAAAGGGAAGCTTGTTCCTCTGCTGTCAGCAATCTTCCGTGGAACCCAAACAGTACAAAGCTCCATATACCCCTAGCTTATACAGCAAAGACCTGCAGAGGCTTAGGATGCTCCAGACCTGCTAATCTGGAGTCAGAGCTCTGTGATAATGATTAAAATATTAGGAGCAAGATGGCAAGCAGTTTGCCTTTTTTTTTAGAAGGCTTGTAGGTAGGAAGTGACTTGCAAAACTACATTTCAAGAGCACTTATTTAAAAGTGCAAAGCCACATGGTTAAGAAAAGGAAGAATTAAGGTTGCTTGTGTTCCATTAATATTGTTCCCTTGTCCTGCACTGTTGTTATTATGCCCTCACATAATTCTATGTTATTATACTCTTATGCATTCACTCCTAGAGGAGAAACTAACCTCTGGCATATTCACAATGAAAACCAGATGCATCCGCTCCATGGCATCTGCTAATGCATTATGTGCTTCAGACTTTCATTTAAATCTTAAAAAGATATTTTCCTTCAGGGAAAGAAGTCCCACCTGGTTGGCTGCTCCCCTCCAGTTTCAGCAGTGAGGCCATTGTGAGTTCTGGAACGTTCATTTAGCCTGACTGTATAAAGCTTCTTCCCACACCCAGGGGGTGAGAGCTCTCGGTAGCCCAGCTCGGATCCCTCAGATCCTGTTGATCCCAGGGTTGGGAATGAGGGACCTGGAATGAGTCTGCTCTGCTTCCCTTCCATTTTTAGGGGGCACTTGCAGTTGTTTCCTGAGGGAATTGGCAGGAGGGATGTGAGAGATTCCTTAACCTGCCCTCTGCTCTCCGCGTGTATTCATTAGCACGCTCTGAAAGACAGAAATACGAGGCCAACGAGCTGAGGAGGCAGAGAGGAAGAAAAAGTATTTCTGCAAATAGGTGAGTATTGGGAAGAAGGAAAGTAGGAACTGCAGAAGAGACCAGACAAACCTTGGGGCAGGTTTCACCAGGGCTGAAGAAATGGGACGAACAGAGAGAAACAAAAGATAGAGAGAAGCCAGCACTGGACCGGGTGAGTGCCAGGGCTTGTGTGTTAACTCACACCCTTACAGTCATGGAATGGTTTGGGTTGGAAGGGACCACAAAGCCCATCCAGTTCTCTGGGCAACCTGGGCCAGGGCCTCCCCACCCTCACAGCAAAATATTTCTCCCTAAGATCTCATCTCAATCTCCCCTCTTCCAGCTGAAAACCCTTCCGCCTCATCCTGTCCCTGCACTCCCTGATCAAGAACCCCTCCCCAGCTTTCCTGGAGCCCCTGGGAGGCTTTAAGGTTTCCCTGGAGCCTTCTCCCCTCCAGGCTGAACAACCCCAACTCTCTCAGCCTGTCCCCGTACACAAGGTGCTCCAGCACTTGGATCATCTCTGTGACCTCCTCTGGACTCGCTCCAACAGCTCCGTGTCCTTCCTGTGCTGAGGACTCCAGAACGGACCCAGGGCTCCAGGTGGGGTCTCACCAGAGTAGAGGGGCAGCAACCCCTCCCTTGCCCTGCTGGTCCCACAGCTTTGGATGCAGCCCGGGACAAGGTTGGCTGTCTGGGCTCAGTGTGCACATTGTTCATGTTGAGCTTCTCAGATATCAGTGTCCTTCAAGAAAGAGAGAAACTTTAACTCAGACCAGAACAGTGATGAGGAATTTATTGCTGATGATACCACAGGGAGCAAGACTTCTTTCTGGAAGCGTGAAATCCTAACTTCTCTGCTTTGGGTCTGATATTCAGTCCGTGTACTATGGAATTCAACACTGACATTTCAGCTGCAGTTGACATTGTACACCTAGATGACTACAATAAATACTAATATACAATAAACCATTTGAAGTTGAGATTACATTAGGAATTTGCTATGTTGTTCTCATCTCTACAGTAGGAAAGAGCGAAGGAGTCTCCTTCCATACTGAATTCCATCAGTCTTGCTTAAATCTAGCCATTTTTTTCCTCTTTGCCCTTGTAGTGCTTTTGAAGTCAAAAGGTTTTGAATCTGCAATGAAACCATCTGCAATGATGGCCAATCATACTGAAAAGTAAAACTTAAAATCTATGTTTGCTTCTTCATGCATCGAACACTTACAATGATTACCTGATTACCTGGTGACTGCACGTGGCAACAAGTGAAAAATCAGTCGTTTCTCATCAGCTTTCGCATCTGTGCAGAACATCAGCATGAGGGAGTGGGGCCGAAGTGACTTGAGAAAATCCAAGAGGCTTAAACCAAGCAAAGTAACAAGGCAGAACACAGCAGTCTACCTTAAGATTAGCTACTACAAACTGTACAGTAGGAAACAAAGCTGTTTTGCTGACACTAATCACCTTTTTTTAAGGCAACCTAAGCACTGAAGTGATACGTGCATGAATTTCCAATGCTGCTCTCTGTTATATCAAATCTTTGTGGAAAATAATTGAAACCAAATACATGTGATGTTAATCAAGAATACAAAATGAGACAATGTTTTCTCCCACAAACAAGCCCATTTCAGAGTAGGCAGACACACATGAACTGCTTAAGTCAGAACGGTGCTAACCAGAGACAATTCTTCCCGGCTTTCAGGACTGCACGAGAATCCATAAGCAGCTCCAGTATCATTTTTTTTGCACAAAAGCTTCTAGGGGGGCAGCGATGTGCATTGTCAAAACGTCTAAGAAGTCACCCTTGTAGAGGTCCAAGACATTCTGGGTTGCTTTCTGACAGTTACACTTCATCACTTGTTTGTTGGCGTCACTTGCTGGGCTGCAGGGCTCTTCACTCTCCTTGTCGAGCCCCGTCATTACCACCGCACTGCAACTGCTCCTGCGCCGGCATCCTCTGCGGCTGAGGAAGGGGTTCTGGTTCTTCTCAGCAAATACTTTTGTCTTCCTGTTAGACCTCTTACTTTCATAGTTCCTGAGCTCCATCAGCCTCTCGTTGAAATATTCTTGCAATGGTTTGTCATGGAAGCCACTGCTGGATGTCGGGTGGCCTTTCAAGTAGCCTCTTGAGGAACTCCCCAAGCGATGGACAAATGAAGCTCTGTTTGGAAAATTATTCAGTTGTGATGAGGAGCAGCTTCCTCTTTCCAAATCCTGGAAAAGTCAGTTGAAGGCTGGAGTTTTTCAAATAATTTCTTGATAACTATTTAAAATAGCAGGGGAGGGAGAGGCAGGATTGGGGCAGAATGGAAAGGGAAATCTGAATTAAAATCATAGAATCATGGAATGGTTTGGAATGGAAGGGACCTCAAAGCCCATCCAGTGCCACCCCCTGCCATGGGCAGGGACACCTCCCACTGGATCAGGGGACTCCAAGCCTTGAACACCTCCAGGGATGGGGCAGCCACCACTGCTCTGGGCAACCTGGGCCAGGGCCTCCCCACCCTCACAGCAAAACATTTCTGCCTAAGATCTCAGCTCAATCTCCCCTCTCGCAGCTGAAAACCCTTCCCCCTCATCCTGTCCCTGCACTCCCTGATCCAGAGCCCCTCCCCAGCTTTCCTGGCTTAAGTGGCAAAAGAACCTTTAGCACGTGGCTCCATAGAGTAACCAGCTGTTGGGGAAGGGTTTAGGTTCTTAACCCATTTTCCTGCAGACCTAGAAGTTTGGCACAAATGCCTCTCTGGAACAGAAGTCCAGTGGGCTGAGGTTAAACAGCACTGAGCCTCCATACTTCCCACGGGCTCTCAGGTACTGCTACAATTTCATGTAACCTCTCTGAAAAATCCCATTTTCTGAAAGAATCCTTCACCTGTAGCTGCTGCTCCCCATGCAGATCCCACTTGTAAGAACCGTGATTCTTTTTCCTCCCCCTTCCTCCCCTTTCCTAGGTAGCTCTGCTCTAAATTGCGGTGTATTATTGCAAGAACTGCAATTTTGACATACAATACATTTCTACATCTTAAAACTATGAAGTTTATTTTTACTTTTATTATTATTATTACCCCACAGTGTATCACAGATGTGCATGGAATTTTCTCCTCCTTTCCCACCATAGGATGCTTGTCTCCTTGCTAAGCAGTCAATTTAATACCTGAGTTACTCGGAGAGCCAAACAAAGGCTGATCCCCAGCCCCCACCGACACCAGTGGGCGTTGTGTTGATTGCAGGGGAGCATCCATGCTGCAAGCCCTTTTATTGACTGGGAAAGGAGTCCATGGGCACCAAACAAGTTGGCTAGAAATTCACTGAGTCTTTCTGCATTCAATGTCTCCTGGGTTTTCAGAGCTTTTGCTCTGCCATTCCCATCTTTCTCACAGCTACTCCAAGACAGCCTACTCTTTCCCAAACTCCCAGGAGCAGCAACTGGTTTCTGTACACCATGTTAGGCTCGACTGTGGTTTTTCCTCTCAAAAAATATAGCAGTTGGAGGGAGCAATGGTTTATGTTATATTACTGGTTCAAATCAATAAAAAGAAAGACTATACTGTATGTAGATGACAGCCCCAGCAGGATCATGGAACATTTTGCAATCATTTATTATGTCTGACAATGCCTCTGGTATTGAAAAAAAAAAAGGCCATCATTCATGCAGTTTTTGACAATTGCTAATTAAGTCTTGATACTTGTTAAGGGTCCAGACACAAATCTGGTTTCAGAGCCCAGCAATGTCTCAGTAGGGCACTCCATCATCAGCACTTGGCACGTTGCCAGCTGGTAATGAAGGGAAAACATAGAGTGCAAACGAGAAATGGTGGGTTGGCCATGCCATGTCAAGTGAAAAGTAATCAAGTTTTTGATCTCTCACTATTCCTTCACACTTCATTCTGGAAGGGAGCCAGCAAATCAAATGACCCTGCCTAAGGCGATTGTACTTTTAGAATAAGATTGGTAACTGAAGAACACTAAAACTTGACTACAAAGCAGTTTCCCCTTCCTACCTCAAACAATAAAAATTGGTTTATATATATCTATATGTATATATAATATATATATTATATATATATTAAAATAATCAACTACAAAGTTAATAAAGAACTTCTTAATAAATCTGGCAGAGAAAAGTCTTTCAAGTTAGGCTTTTCTGGACCAAAACACAGCCCAAAACTTACTATCATATCAACTATCCACTTAGCAGGAAGAAAGGGAAAAACCCTAACGGAAGAATAAGTAGTAGTTAACATGTATTGCAAAGAGAGATTTTGCATACAAACCTTAATGTCCTGGAAGCCTGGATATTCTGGGATGATGGGCAAGGTGCACATGCTAATACTGTTTGACCGCCTTTGCTTCATCAGCCTACGAGAGCAACAGTAGTTCCTGGAGAGAAGGGATTGTCCCAGCTCAGCTGGATTTTCAGCAAAATGGAGTGGTTTAGAATCTTTTATATAGCAGGTTCTCAGGCACAGCATCAAGGCAGGCCCCTCCATCCCAACACAATTCAGGGAAGTTTGGAAGCAATTTGTATTCCAGAATAATTCTCCCTCCTGGTTTTACTCTAATGCATAATCTCGTAGTGAGCCCCTTGGCAACCTGTGATGTTGGGTGTCAGCCGGCACACAGACAGTCCAACAGCTCTGAACAGCACAGCTCGTTAGAGATCACAGACAAGGGATGCCTTCACCCGGGTCTGGTTCCTCAAACAATTGATGCCACTTTTATCCTCTGTAAGCTCTTCGTAGAAGGTCGGTAAATCCAAAGCATGAACGCAAAGGGCTCAGGTGATGAGGGATTTCGTAGGGATTACAAACTCTCGTATCGTCATCTCAGACAGCCTAACGTGACTGCTGACGCAGCAGCAATTAGAGAAGATCAAGAGCTCACACGCAGGAGGTGTCACTCGCCTCACATCAGAGCAGGCAGTTCGCTGCCCTTCTGATGAGGGATCGCCGTCAGCAAAACATCCAGGCGAGTAAGGCAACACGATTAACCAACAAGTCAAGAAAGACAGTGTAGACAGCTGTAATAAAACATTCCTTCCAAGAAATCCTAGGCCATCAGACTCCTTCAGTGAGGCTGGAGATGGGCAACGACCCTGAAGATCTGAGGAGAGCCAAACCACCTTGCTGTTCGTGTAGCCCTGTCTGGAGAGGGATGCGCTGCCTGCAAACAGCCCGGCATCAGTGCAGATTTGGCGAGAGGCCACGCTATGAGCAAGCCTCCTTTCAGCCAAAGTTGTGACAATGTTCAAAATGAGAAGTCATAACTGCCCCGAACAGCTTACAACCTAAATAGCGTAGATGAAGGCCAGTCAGGGAAACAGCTCCATGGTTTGGATTTGAAGATGTGTTAGCGGTTATCTTCTGCTAGAAACTGATAAATGTTCGTAGTTGCAATAGTTGGAACGTTATGAACTTTGACAGCACGGGGCTCCTTATTGTCCACAGTGACAGCAGACACCTCCTCCTCTTTGGAGAGCAGCACCTCCAGCCACTGCCCCACCACGGTCAGCTCAAACACAGAACACTGGCTCCAAGGATGAGCTGCCTCTTCTCTATTGCATGCCATTCCTGTGCTCACTGGTGCTTGTGGAAGCTAAACAGAGGG
Organism: Neomorphus geoffroyi; assembly: GCA_033558235.1. NCBI lineage: Eukaryota > Metazoa > Chordata > Aves > Cuculiformes > Neomorphidae > Neomorphus > Neomorphus geoffroyi. The sequence goes on along the minus strand of JAUMJM010000016.1, from coordinate 2,184,377 downwards.
GATTTACAATCCCCTCAAACTCCAGGGCTTCCAGCTTATTCAAGGTGCCCATAAATATTTGCACACTCTGAATACGTGTATACAAATATTTGTGGGTGTCCTGGATGAACTAAATATCCATATCCATCCAGGGCACCCATAAATATTTGCACGAAGGTATTCAGAGCATTGACTGCGAGTGGTAAAGAGCTTTGGCTCTGATCCGCGAGCCCATCAGCTGGACTCAGGTTAGTGCTTTTGACTCTGGCAGATGGCAGCTGGGCAGGCTCAAGGCAGAACCCTCGATGGCAACCACCCTGTGGTACAAAAGCAGGTCAGGCAGAAGTAAAGAACTCACGTAAACAGTCACACCCAGCTCCCCACTATCCCAAACGCAAATTTGCAGCATCACTTTTTACCAGCTCTGGCTCTGGCTTTTTTTTATTTGAGGCTAAAATGCTCCTCAGGCAGGGAGCAACGTGTGAGTGGCCATTTCAGCTACACCCACGCCAGAATATCACGGATCACGATCTGTGTCCACAGCTCCAACTGAGCCACACACATTCAGATATGAGGCTGATGATGGGAACAGTTTGCAAGTTGAGATGTCACAATGTTCACAAATATCACTGTGAGTCATCCCTGATGCAGCCCTGATTATTGGCTTCGTTGTTGTATACATAATGGTACCTTAATACCCAAGCACAACGTGGCCTTGCTGATCATACCTGAGGAAGAAAATAAGGAAGCATTGACAAGTTTCTTGGCACCAAATTTCCCTCTAAAAGACTTTCCTGGTACCATTTAGCAGGGAAAAAAAAAAAAAAAAGGAAATTATTTGATTACTCCTCTTCCTTCCCTGCTCTTTCAGATGTTCTCTGAGCCACAGCTGGCTTTGGGTTATGTCCCAGGCCCAATAAATCACTGTGGCCACGCAAGAGGTAGGATTTGTCTGTGTGTCCTTAGGTCAGCTCAGCACATTCAGGGCTAAATTGCTTCAGCCATGCAGAGACAAGCAGTGTGCAACCTGGCCTGTGGCAGAATGCGTCTCACCTTGGGAAGAGAAGGAGGAGTTAAAAACACAGCAGCAGCGGCAGGTGTCAAGCTAATTTCCCTGGGGACAGAGAGCTTTGTCATTTCACAGATCAAGGCACTCACGGTGCTGCCCACAGTTGTCATCTGGTTCAGAGATGCAAGAGCCGTGCACCACAGCTGCCATCGACACCGCTCTTTAGGAGATGGGATCTATTGTAGGCGTAGCGGCTTGGCAGGGCACCTGCCCATGACCGTTATTGTCGACAGGTAAAGAGTTCCCTCTTTGCATTTCAACTTGCAGCCTGAAACCCTCTCATTATCAAAATTCTTTCTCTCTTCTCCCTGGAAAGCGTTTGCCTGGTTGAAGTGAGACACCAGCAGCTTTTAATCTGTAATTGCTCATTGTGCTGGATGAATATGCGAGTGCTGCGGACAATGCGGGGCTTGCACGGAGCTTTAAAAAAACACAGTCCCACGTCCCGGTTTTAATGGGAGGTTCTGATTCTACTCAGAGCTCACGGAGTCTGTTCTTTTATAATGCTGTGCTGCTTCTTGTACCCTACCATTACTGCACCCAGCAGGGACGGTGTCGTTCTCTCCCCAGCAGAGCTCTCGATCTCGTTTAACATGAAACTTCATATTATCCTTTGATCCTCTGGACAAAAGAAACATGACTTCCAGCAGCGTGTAGGCCTCATTAGTTACCCACCTTATACCCTAACCTTGTCACTCTTCTAAACAGGTCTTTTCTTAAAATAATGGAGAGTCACACTATGGCACCGTTCCTCGGGTCAGGTAAGGCAGCACTGCTCATAGCAGCCTGCACGAACACGTTCATGGACTCATGGAATGGTTTGGGTTGGAAGGGACCCCAAAGCCCATCCAGCCCCACCCCCTGCCATGGGCAGGGACCCCTCCCACTGGATCAGGGGGCTCCAAGCCCCATCCAACCTGGCCTGGAACCCCTCCAGGGATGGGGCAGCCACCACTGCTCTGGGCAGCCTGGGACAGGGCCTCCCCACCCTCATCATGAGGAATTTCTTCCTAATGTCCAATCTAAATCTTCCCCCTTCCAGTTTAAAGCCATTGCCCCTCATCCTGTCACTCCAGGCCCTTGTAACAAGTCCCTCCACAGCCTTCCTGGAGCCAGGGACCCAAATATTGCTGAAGCTCTTGTGGGAGCCCAGGAGTCTGAAGCCATGCCAAGCAGTGGGAAAGAGGAGGGATGGACACACCGACACAGCAGGTAACGACCTACTGACCAAGGAGGCAAATGGGCTTCACCAGTAACGGTGGGAGCAAGGAGTGTCATGAAAAGAGAAGCAATGAGCTGTTCCTTGCTCAGAGATGAGTGGCTGGTATTGGGAGCAGAAGTAGAATTACAAAAGATTGAGTCAAAATCTTTTGTTTCTGAGGTTCCTCATTCAGGAAAGGCTTTGGTTTAGCCCTAAAAAGAAGCCTGAGCTGTATCCCTGCCTCTGCACCCAGACTTCCCCCAAATCCGGATGGTGTGACTTCGTGTCTGCGCCAAGGATCTCCCCTCCAGTTGCACAAACCCCCAGCATGTGGGGATGTGAATCTCCACACCATTTTGCTCAGCAATCAAAACCTTGATCTCACTCGCCCTCTTTTGACCTCAGACCAAGTTTCATGCATCTCTTTTCCTTTCTTAGATGACTAATGCTCTTAAAAGGAGAAACAGATGGCACCCGTTTGCAGATGTCGGACGCGTGCCTCACGTGGCACATTCGCTATTGGATTTTCACGAGAGGCTCCTGCCCCAGATAGTGAGGGTTTTGTCATAATCACCAGCTTTAAGCCTGAAGCAAACATTCACTCACTAGGTTGAGCCACAGTTAGATTTATATCTCTCCGTGCTTCTGATTCTTGTTTAAATTGACTCTAGACTGGAGTACAGGAGAGGGATTAGGGAGGCTTAGAGTTCAGGAAGCAGAGTATTAGAAGTGGATGTTAAATAAAAGATGGGAAAAGAATAAAAAATGTGACTCTTGTGCTCCTAGGAGGGGAAGCGCGATCGGAGAGCAGAACTACAGGAGGAGCGAGACCTGGGAGCAACACTTAAGGTTGTTTGTTGTGAATACTCTGCTTTATACTCCGCTTTCCTTCTGCACAAACTTTCCCACGTGAGCACTTCCCGTGGAGCAGGCAGGTGGGACTCTTTGTCTCGTGGAATAAAGCAGGCGGGAAGCCGAGAGCTTCGCCGCTGCGTTCCCCAGAACAAGGCTCTCAGGGTTTTTCTTTGTTTGTTTCTTTTCCTGGTTTTGAACTCAGGTTTCTGAGTTTCCTGGCTGGGTGATTGAAAGCGCCGATACCTCCAGGCCGGCTGTGTTCGGCGTGGGGTGTCCTTGTCTCTGCTTGCAGCTGCTCTGGGCTAAAAACAAATTCACCTGAACCTGTTGATGGTTTTGTAGCACATTTACATCGCGCATCTTCTAAAAGTTAGAAAAGCAGCCTCCTCCCCCTGTGAGGGATTAATTCTGGAAATCAGAGGTGGATGCTTAATGACAGCGCTGACACTGCCAGGTGTTTCAGGCGCATTAAGCTAATGTGCTTATTCCACGAGCCCAAAGTGCCCCAGCTACCCACCTTCATCTCACGCAACTTCTAATGCAAAAGGAGGTATTAGCGAATCTACAGCCGAGTGAAACCCAGAGCAGAGTAAAAACAGAGTAAAAGTCATATTAAAAGTCATAAACAAGGTGACTGCTTCTCACAGAGCAGTTCTGGCCCAATCTACCCCACCAGATACATTCATTTGGTCTGTGTGCAGTACCTGAACTGCATTGAGCTACAAACTGGGTGTAGATTCACCATGCTGAAGCACAGCGTCGGTGAGGGACTTTCCCACGCTCCTTTGCGTGCATCAACAGGCTCAGGTCTACCGCATTGGTGTACTTTCGCCCTCATCAGATGTTGCTTCTTGGTGACAAACTGAGCTACGAAAGCACAAGAGCAATGAAGAGTTGTCAGGTTTACCATCAGCTTCATCAAGCACTACCAGCAGTATCACTTGGTACTTGCGAGAAGAGACTGGGACGCACAGGAACGCACCGGAACTGCGCAATGTAGCTAATTGTTAGGAAAAATAAAATCATGAAACTCCTGACAGGAGGTTCAGAAAGCAAACCCAAACATCACTGTAATTTAACACCTTTTGAAGAACACCCCAACTCTGGCTAACACGGCAGCATTTGACCAAACACGTTTGCACATCAATTTAAATGGAAAGCAGTTATCATAGGATCACCCGAGCTGGAAGGGACCCAAAAGGACCATCGAGTCCAACTCCTGTCCCTGCACAGGACACTCCCAACACTCCCACCGGGGGGCTGAGGGCGTTGGCCAAATGATGCTGGAATGCTGGCAGACCCTGTGCCGTAACTGCTTCCCTGGGAGCTGTTCCAGTGCTCCACCACCCGCTGGGGGAAGAATCTCTTCCTCGTGTCCAATCTACCCCTCCCCTGGCATCTTCCTGCCATTCCCTCTGGTCCTGTCACAGGTCACCAGAGAGAAGAGCTCAGCACCTGTGTCACCTCCCTCCCTTGTGAGAAGGCAGCAAACAGCTACAAGGTCCCTTCTCAGTCTCCCCTTCTCCAGGCTGAACAAGTTAATGTATTTTTCAATGGAAAACAGTGATGCTCACATTACCGTGAGCCATGATTTTACTTTTCTGGAGAAGCTCAGTAACAATTACTTTTTCCCATCACTGCATTTTTTCCTGTGACAAAAAAATGTGATTTTTTTTTTTTTATATAGAGTATCTAAGGGGGAGTTGCGATCTATCAGCCCTCCAGAGGAACCACCATCGCTGTGTTTAGAGGCAAAGAAAATAAGGAGAATGTGAAGGGGGACGTGGGGGTGGGAAATGATCCCGGTGTGGGTTATACCTATGCAAAATCTGAGAGGTGAAGGAGCTGGGCAAAGACCACAGAGAGTGACGAGAAGGTGGGGTGAGAACTGCACATCCTCTTGAAGTGGGTGCTGTAGTCCAGATGCTCATAAATCCCCCAACCTGGTGAAGCAAGATGCACTTTGAAGCAAGATACTGCTTAATAGGAGATTGCTGTCACGCTTTTGGAAACCGTCATTCCCAGCTGAGCTCATGCACAGACAAATTAAGGAACAATGGTGAAATGAAGAATGCTTTTCCCAGTGTAGCTACAGCTGCCCTACCCTAACGTTCTTGGTCCCACTTCAGTAAAAACCAAAACCAACCTGAATCATAGAATCATTGCAGTTGGAAAAGACCCCTATGATCATCAAGTCCAACTGTCAGCCCAACACCGCTGTGCCTACTAAACCACGCCCCTTTTTCTTCATTTACCTCTCTTTGGTCACTGCTTTGGTCATGTCAGTTTTATTTAGCAGATCCTGGAGGCCTTTTTGCATACAGACTGATTTCTGTCCCCTCTCTTCCTACCCAGTTTGCGTGTTTTGCTGGGACTCCAGTTAAGCACACAAGGACAAATGAACCTTAGCAGCGTAACCATGAACACGAGCTATTCTCAGCAGCACTCGGATGTGCAGCTTTCCCTTTCCATCCATCCCCACCCCACACTGCTGGGGGTGTGGCTGCAGGTCAGCAGCATCCTTGGGCATCCCTCTGAAAACGCTGAACCCTAAAAACCCTCATCACTTCCAAGTTCTATTTTTCTAGCTGGTAGCCCCTCTTCTGAAGTGCGGGAGGGAAATGAAAGAAGGAAAAAAAAGAGTGATTCAGGTTTTGGCATCTCTCTTCTTGCAGAAGAACATTCCACACTTGGACATGAAAGGGATTTTTTTGTTTTAGCAAACCAGAGCAAAGAATCAAAATGACAAACACAAACAATTACACAAAATTCGCCCCACTCAGTAGTTTCTCTGAGTGCTGCCGGTGGCTTAGGGAGAGGTTGGGTCATTGCCTAATCTTGAGCTCAGAAGAAGACAGTTCATCGTTAAGTTTACAGTGTTATTGGCCCCACTACAGAGGAAAAGATTTTCCCTTCAGTCTTTGCCCAAGGCCTCACATTAACTCCAAAACCAACAAGTTGCCTTGAGGCTGGAAATTCTGGTTCAGAGAGATTTTGCTCGTATTCCATAAATGATACATGAATATTCATCCGAGTGGATGGAAAACGCTTAAAAGCACCCTAACGTAGTGAACGAGACCAATCCCGAGCTGGAAATAATTCACTTAATTCTTTGCAATGCTGCTGCCGTTTCCAGCCATCTGTGAGCCGCGACGGCGCTGATAATCTATTAAGCAGCTTGGGAGATGAAACCTTCTGAAAGCAGAGATCACAAAGAGTTCACTCATTTCTCTGCAGTAGAAAAGGAAGTGGGTGGGGAAAAGGGATGAAAGGATGAAACACGCAGTTCGTACTCCACTGGCTTCAGGATGAAAGCTTGGCTCAAAAAAGACCCCGGTAATTTCATACTTCCTTAACAAGGAATGGTGGCAGAGATGTGGAGTGAGCAGCCAGGGTGTTCTGTGAGGCCGATTATCTTCATTACATGGTAGATTGCAATTTTAATCCAAGAGGTCTTCTCTAGGCCGGTAGATTTGCCAAGTAGCCTGGTCGGGATGTCAAGAATCCTGGTTTTTTTGAATAGTGGCTGACAGACCAGTGTGACAAAAGCAGCAGAAAGGGGTTTCCCATTCATTTTGGGAGTGATTTACTCCTGCAGGAAACACCCAAACTCTGTTCCTGCCATTTGCTCATGGTCCGAGACACTTGCTCTCAGTCATTGCCGTAGCACTGTGGCCTCTTGTCCTGCAGTTTTTGGGGGTTCATATCGTTCGGTACCTCTTTGCAGGCTAAAGAGGAGCATTGGGCTTGTCCTCCACGCTCTTTCCTGCCAGGTTCCTCTCTGTAGCACTTCAGGGCTGCCAGAAGGACATTTTTGTGATGTGTGTAGAGCCGATGTGAAAGAATGTCTAAATTCAGTGTTCGAACCAATGATGAAGTCAGTAAATACAGAACAGGAACTGCGACAAACGCATGTCAGGCTGCGCCTCTGGACGGGAGCTTGAAAAAGGACCCAGAAGGATTTAACTCACCTCCAAGCTAGCGTGGTTTCTGTAACGCTGGGAGCTGCAGTGCTGTCATTGTTAGCACAACTCGCTCAAAGATTTCAAGTTTCAAGCTGTTTTCATTAAGGACACAGAAAAACTCTTGCAATGTGTCTGATCAAACACTCACGAGCAGCCAGACCCCACGGAGAGCCTGCTGAAAACGGAAACCACGTTTGCTAAGACAGCTTTCGCTCTGCTGAGCTGCACAGCGTCCCATTGGAGCTCCACTGACCACCACGATTCCCCGATCAGGCGGAGCAGCTCCCAAACCTGGGATTTCATCAGGAAAGCACACCTGGAGGGGCTGCTGCAACAAGGAAACAGTCGGACGTTGCTGGAAATCTATACTGCAAAGCAAATGAGAAGCCACCGTGCACGTCCCATGCAGTGTCAGGACATCCCAGGGCGGGGAACACCCCCATTCCCTCCCCCCAACCCATGCTTTTCTCCCCCAGCCTTTTTTTGTGGTTTGCACACTTGTGTGAACAGGGAAACGAGTTTCCCGAGGCCAAGGATAACGCAGCGATGCCGACAGGCAACAGCTGACACTTTTAGCCACGGTACCTCCGGCAAAGGCACAGCAGCAGAACAGCGTGGCAGAGACAGGCGTGCAACAGCAGCCGCTCTCCAGGCCTGGGCTGCAACACTCGCCCGCTGCTTCCCATTGGCAATGTCCTGTCTTGGAGCTGCTCAAACGCTCCTGCTCGGAGCAGTGGGGGAAGGGACAGCTGCTGGCCCCTTTCTGCAGCGGTTTGGAAGCGGGAGGTACCTTCAGGAGGGCAAGAGCATTGTCTGCTCTGTGTGCCAGCTTTCAAAGGAATTCGATTCAGGTTTTTTATACACAGCGATCCCCTCAAGCTTTGATCAAAGCGACACCAAGTGCCTTCAAAGACAAACAGAGCCCTTTTAACATTTCAGTGCTGTATTTTAACTTAGCTGCACTCACTGCCAACAGAAAGATTTCCTCACATTTGAGGAAATCAGCAGCTGAGACCTTCCTGCACCTGCAGCTCACCCGGACCAACAGCCCTACGTGTTATTCTGCCAAGAACCAGGAGAGGGTGCTGCTAAATTCGATTATTATTTCATTTATCTGGAGAGAAACCACATGCTGTAAAATGCCTTTCCTCGTATCTTGCCCCTTTCTTCACCCCCATCCCAAGACCCTTTGATCGGGCACTTTTTACCTCCTGCCTGAAGGGGATTTGCCGCACTCATCAGTCAAGATTGGAGTGGCAGCGCTGACAAAATGCTTCTTGCACTTCATTGTAACAAAGCTGCTAAATGGGAGCGAGCAGCTGCTCGGTGCTCGCATGGCAACCCCGTAAATCACACAGATCCTTTGGGTGAAGGATGGCCCACAGCCAACTGTTGGCTGTGCCAAAAGGGCACCTGAAGTCCTTGGACATCAACCATGTTGGAATTAAACCAAGAGGGGCTGCCTCTCGGACAGGGAAATGAACGCTGGGGGGTAAAACAATCGTCCTGGTGCGTCAGGGGCAGATGTTTGGCAAAACTGGTTGACTTTGTAAGACTTGCTGCTCTGCTTGAGGATGAAAAAAAATTGTAAACCATTTATAGAAGGGAGAGTAAATCCCCTTTCATCCTTGAACCACAGTCATGGAATCACAGAATGATTTAGGATACCTCTCTTGCATCACAGATCTAACTGTTTTTTATGGCAGACGCAAATGCTACCAACCTAAAATCAATCTGAATGTTCACTAAAAACATAAGCATGTCCTGAACTGTTACCCACTCTTAAACATTCAAACCTTTTTGTCTCCCTCCCAATGGATCTCCAAACCCTGCTTCTCCACATCTCTGGGTCAGCAACCTGAAGCAAGCACGATGGAAGAAATGCAACAGGAACAGAGAAATGGGATGAGATTCATAAGGTGCAAGAAGGATCTTCTGCTGTTCGAGTGACTCCCTGTGATTTGTTCAGACAACGGCTCACTCTGAAGCAGAACCCACTCTGTTGTCCCATCTTCCCATCTACCAAGAGAAAAAACACACTACGACAGAACGTAAGCAATGATGTTAACAGGGATTGAAAGTAGTAAATGGGATAACAACGGGATACGAAGTGATCTTGACCTGAACTGCGTTCAAAACACAAAACACAACACACGGATTCGGTGTAATTAGAGAACATTTTAATTATTAGCTGAGAAACACACAATACAGTAAAGTTTAAGGCATGCAGTCAGACATGAAACTTCTCTCGCTCGCTTTTTGTGCTCATACCTTCAGTGTAAGCTCTATGAAAAGAAGTAGATCCTGTCTTAAATCCGTACGCAAAGCAACTCCAAGTACCCACTTACAGCGGGACGTTCGATGCGATGCTCCCAGTTGTTCCTGGAATGCAGGACTTGCTTATAGGGAGACTCAGTTCTTTTTCTGTCTGATTTGTTTCATGTCATGTATTACACAAAGTAAGTTTGATCAGTGGAAATACCGACAGAGGCAAAATACCCTCCTCCACATAAACACATGCTGCAATTACAGCCATCTGCTCGCACGGTTTTACTTTGATTGCTCTTTTACTGGAAAATAGAATGGATAGAAGAAAATGCTTTGATTTCTGCTCCTTGCAAGTCTGGTTGTTGGTTTTCTTCTAAAGAATCAACCAAAAGCTGACTCCACAAATAAGACAGGCAACGGAGCAATGAACTTTCTGCGGAGGCAAAAGAGCGAGTCAAAGATGAAGAATTTTGTGGATTTAGGTATAGGATCTTAGAAACATCACAGCTATTGAAATAAACACCACAGGCATTGAGATGCTGCTAAAAAACACATTTCCATGTGAGTAACTTTTGGTTGGCAGCAGCGTAAAGCACCTTTGTGTCTACTCCTATGGGACTTTTGGTCTTAACAAGCGAATACAGTACCTGACAGGGAGCGTATTGCCAAGGAAAACAGTGTTTATAAGCAGCTACAACCAAGTGTTGTCTCTCTTTAATGCCCGACCGTTGTCCGGGTAGCTTCTGGGTTTATTTTTTATTATTATTTTGAAACCTGATAGTCAAACACTCTCCTCCCTTACCCATACCTTTTTAAAATCAATACAATTAAAGATGCATCTACTGCGCATCCACACGATGGACATGGTAAGAACTCGTTCTGCATTTTCCCCACGAAGGTCCCCATCCTGCAAAAGGGAAGAGACAAATGCCAACTCCTAAATGTGTTTAAGCAGCCCACTCCCAAGGACTTCGGTGGTATCAGAAGCTCTATCCTTTGCTGCGGCAAGCATTAAGAGTTCATTATTACAGTGAATTTCCTAAAGAGGTAATCCTGAGATTACAGAGGGTTGGCAAGTCCAGAACAGGATGGTCCCATTCCCTGGGCGCCATGACAAAAGGATTCATGCATGTGGTTACTTCAGCCCTATTCAGGAAATACAACTTATGCATGAGGTCAAATACCACCAAAAGTGCCTGAAGCAAGAGTATGACTTCATTAAATCTTTTGAGAGCATGAAAGGAAAATGAACTCAGTGCATAAAACCTACATCTTAAAACACGCAGAGGCACTGACCTTTAATTTCCTAAAAATGAACGGGCCAGTTAGCTCTGGGGAAAGAATCAGAACTCTCATTTCTGCTCCTGTGTCTAACTACGGATTCATAGAATCATAGAATGGTCTGGGTTAGAAGGGACCTTAAAGAAGAGCCCATGGAAACGATTTTCTTTACATGTAGTAATATAGTGGCTCAGAGTTAAAAGAAATAATCAAGTCTACCAAGTAAGTTTGCATCAAAAATTACAACCTAGACTGACTTTTATAATGTTGACAGCAACAGTAATGTATAAAACACACCTGGCCTTTCCAATAAAAAAAAAAGAACTATAAAATGATCAAAAGCTAAGCGTGCATTCAGATCAGCCAGCACGCAAACACGCGCTCAAGAAAAGCCGTGCAAAAAATGAAAGAGTAAATAATGAGAGAACGCGAAAAAACAAGACTACGCACTGCGAAGCTTGCGAACAGAGCATGTAGCTAATACGCTTTCCCAACTTAAACCGCAGTTTAGTAACTCTGCAGTGAATTAACTCAAAAATACATGATCACATAAACAACTGTATGCCAAAATGTGCTTTTCAGCTCTGATCCAGTCCCAGAATGACATAGCAGGCTCATTGGGAGCACCTTCCTTCACCACTCTGACACTCCAGCTTTGATTACTCTGGACAGAAATGAATTCCCCTTCGTCTCAAACTTGATGTGAGAAAGGTTAAACCACAACATCAGCCCTCGTTCCATTGCAGCTACCAAAGTTATTAGGAAACCCTGAAATACTTCTCTGGGGCAAACAGAATCAGGCAGGGTGATTTTAGAGGCAAGTTTTTAGTAAAACAAAGCCAGACTTTGCTGGTTGGTCCTTTACCAAAGTATTTTTGCCAGGATTGCTCAGGAGACCTAGGAGGGACCAGATGGTTCCCAGCACTGGCACCTGACTCTGATGTTACACGAAGACGCAGGACATGTCTGGCTTTGCTGCAATCAGTGTGCCCAGAGCGGGGAATCAACTGCCAGGTTTCCTAACAGCTGTTAGAACTTCCTCAGAGATTCTATCTGAGAGCTTTTGTTCCCAAGGGAATAAAGGTCTTTCCATCACCTGAACACAGTGATTGCCTACTGCAAAAAAACAAAGGAGGACATTTAAGAACTACAGAAATTAAAATCATGACCAGAGAAGTGTTTTGATTCAACAACAAAGGCACAGCAAAACCGGTATCACCTTGAAAAACAATGTTACATAGGAAGGGATTGGAATCTATTGTGCTTAACCCTGAAAGATGCTGTTCCTTCATGATTAAGTTTGCTACGAATGACTCATCCACAAAGTAAAGTGAAATGTACTCCTCCATAGCTTCTCCCAGCAATTCAAGATGTCAAAAAAGGTCGCAAATAAAAATTACAAGGCAAAAATAAAAACCCCACCTCCCATTTCTCATCACCATGATGCCTCACCACAGAAAATACAGAAATTGAAAGCATTTTAACTTGTGAAATCTGAAATGCAATTCATGCTAGGGAGGAATACCTCAGCCTTCCAGCTAGGACACAGCCTCTCCCTGGCTGCTGGTTGTTAGCTATCATGCAAAAAACAATTAGTTGTTCAAGCAATTAAGAAGGTTAAGTATCTCCTAAAAAGGTTTTGAGCTTTTCAAGCCCTAAATGCAACTGCTATAAACCTAGACTGCTCCTGAGTGTAATTTCACTATTGTTTTCCCTCTCCTGAGGAGATTTGATAGGATCATGTGTTGTAAATTCTTGATGCTCTTTTTGCTGCAGTCTGAGCCTCTGGTGAACTCTCCTCTTGCTCCTCGGACTTCTTGTGGTTTAGGAATATGTCTGACTTTAAGAAGCGGCTGTAGCTGTCGTATTTCATGAGATTGAATATCTGGGAAGAAAAGGAAAACACAGAGAAGCAATGACCTAAGTAAAACTAGATTTTAAATGAAAAGGGCAGTACCTAAATTCCATTTTTGTTCTGTAAGTACGAAAGCATTACTAAAAAAGCAAGACATTAAAACACACTTCAAACTCTCAAAAGGGGCCGGAGCAAACAACACTGGAGCTTCCACGCTCGCTGCTGTGCAATAGCGACCGTATCAGTTTAAGAATCAGATAGGGGTTTTCACAACAGCCAATTCTGACCACTGATTTTACAGTGAGGATCAGGTAACTACACATGTGGGACAGCCTGGTCCCTCCCACAGCAGCCTCAGCCCTGCAGAGCAAAACCCAGCGAGGGTGTCCTGGCAGGGCAGGAGGAAGATATCCAGAGGGACAGAGCAGAGCTGAAGGAGAGGAGGCACCTTTGAGGCACCTTTCTGACTGCAGTTACTCTTGACCATTACAGAGCAGCTCATTCCCCATGCATTAAGAAAAGCCTCTAAATAATTTACACAAATACTGAAACTTAAACTGTATCTAGACTGAAATAACTGGTTTAACCAATGTTTCTTAAACTCAGGCCAATCCTCCTGCCATCTCCAGATCACTACATGACCAAATGCCAAGATGGGTCTCGGGTCAGATCAGAAGTGCTGCAGGTACCTGCCACAAAAAATTACATCTGTTCGAGAAGTAATTGCCAGTTAAAGTGTGGTTTCAAATGGATGCTGGATTAAACTCATCCCATCAGGGTTTCCACCTGCTCTTATTCCCACAGCCGGTATGGAAGCACAAAGTCAGCACTGAGTACAGCTTTCCTCTCCCAGGCTCCCCCAAAATAACTGCTTTCTCTTCCATTTATACCCATTTCAGGCAAACAAAAAAAAAAGCTAGAACTCATTTGGTACTTTCTGAAAACAAAAAGGCTTGGGAGAGAAGCCTGGAATCTGTTCAGGTGTCACGGTCAGGACTGTATTTCGCTTGGTCTTCAAACAGAGGGGAAAGAAAAAAGTCAACCTCAAAACTATAACTGAGGCAACTCCAAAGCCTGCATCACCCTCTGCCTGTTATTTCACTGGCAGAGCCGCTCGGTCACACTTCATGGCTCATTGCATTTTATGGGACTCAGAGTAACTAAATGTCCAAGAGGAATTTCTGGATTCTGACCTCAATGTGTGGATAATTGAAGCTTCAACTTTAGAGGCCTCATCTCTGATAGCACAACCAGGTAATAAAACTGGAGGAAAAAACCCTCAAACTCTCAAACTGCTTTTCCATTTCACATCCTCAATGAACCTGGACAGGCAAACACGCAAAACCTGACTGCTCTTGTCTATGTGTTTGCTGAAATATCCTCCTTGCAAATGAATTACAGGAAGCATTTCACTAACCACTGTTTGTTTGCATATTTAAGTTCATGCTGAAAATGGTGGAAATCTTGCTTTACAAGCTACATATGGGAAGACTAAAAAACCCCAAACACCCTCTCACTGTAGACTCAAATTGATGCAGTTAAGCAAAGTCAAATTACACCTCCAGGCCCTGGCTAACTAGAATATAATGAAATTTATCCAACTAGGTCAAGGAAAAAAAAATTGTAAAGACAACATCACCTGTTAAAATGTCCTAAGTCAGTGTTAAGAATTTCGACCTCTCTTGCTCCTGGTATCATTTAAAGCATTTCCCAGAGAGAAAGAGCATTGCAAGATCAAAATCTTGTGAGATCTGGTCAGCCAAATGCATAGAGCAGACAGATTTTATAATCACATGCGAAAGCAGAATTCACTTTTTCCCTCCTCTCTTCTCGTAGCCTCTGGAGCAGAAACGTTTACCCCGTGTGTGTTTTGAAACCGACAGATTTCTGTGAACCACCCCAACAGCACTTTGTTCAGCATCACCAACTGCCTCCAAGCTGTTTGTTTAGGACCATCCTGTGAGCACAGAACCGCACCCCACGAGGATTTGAAACCACAGGTCTCTGGAGAAGTGAAGAGCCAGCTCCCAGTCATGTTGTAGGGCAGACTGTGGCTTTCCAGCTCTGCCTTTTTACCTCTCAGACACACAATGCCAGCAGTAGCTAACGCCGTGTTTTAGAGAACAAAACAGCCCACTCTTCATAGCTTTATAAGGATTGAAAACTCAAGAACATCATAACTCTTCCTGAACTACTATCTAGCAGCAATAAACAGGAGCTTAGAGCAGTGGAAACCTGAAACAACCCATAAATGCTCTGCATTAGATTTTAAAAGCTCTCAGGCTTTCTTCTTACACCACTAGGGTTCCCACACCACTGGTCTGACATCTTTCCAGTACAGGTGTTACCAATCCCTGGCTGTTCGCGTGCACGCTCCTCTGTAACCCTGCAAAACATTCTACCTCTGAGAGTCTCTCCAGCCTCGCTCTCTTCACCACCCACCCTGAACTGCAGTGCTTAGATTTACCAGAACATATTCTTTCCCTTCCCTCATGTCCCCCATGGCGTTCTCCCACGAAAAACTTTGCCTCTTCCCATGTCAGCTGGGTTTCAGACATTTCCACTGCTCATGACTTGGAACCTGCTTGAAAGACTCTGCTCCTCAGACCACTTCAACTGACCCAGTCAGTGCCTGACTAACGTGTTCAGTGCCTGATGTGAAACAGGTTGAAATCACTACATAAACCAGCGTTTTGTTTCTCCACAAAGGAAAAGAGCCAAGTGGAAAAGACAGGCAATGCTGAGGATGGTACAGAACTTAAAAACAGGACAGACTGCAAGAGCTGGAAAGCCTCAGGTAAGAGTGACTCACTTCATAACTTTAAAATAAGCTAAACATCAAGAAAATTTACCACCAAAAGACATGGCTGCAAGACGTCATCTGATTTCTACCAGAGCTCCCAAGATCTACAGGAAAAGGCAAAGCAGATCCCAACTCTTCTTGTCAGTTTTGTGTGCGACAGAAGAGAAGGCTTTTCAGGAAATTGTATTATTGTCATATCAACATCAATCCACCCTCAGAGGGGCCCGTTGACCTCCCCAGTGCAGAAGCAGCCCAGCTCCATGTCTACACGTTCAATCCGTGCCACAGGGAACAGTAGGCAGATTCCCAACTTTCCTACCCAGCTTGTGCTTAGCAAGCAGAGTCCATGAAAAGCAGACAAAACTTAAACTGTTTTCTCGAAGAAAATAACTTTACCTGGTCCTGGAGCTTCTGAAACATGAGAGGGTGAGGGGTCTCCAAAATGGTCTCATTCAGCCGGGACTGCCCTTCAACATTGACCTGGGAGGAAGCTTTGCTGGACAGGAAAGTCATGTAAATGTCTTTAGCTTTCTCTTGCATCTGCGAAAGGACATATTTATTTAAAGAATTATTTGCTGTGGGAATATTCTCCCTACTCGTTAATGTTTTATTGGAGACTGCTCTGGTTCACTCACTTCTTGAGGCTCGCATCCTTAAACCAAAATATAAGCTGAATTTAAAGAGAAAACAAGTAACAAAGCAAATACACATACATTACCTTATTTGTGTAAATTCATTGGTACTGGAGGAAAAACATCTCTGCAGAACAACTCCTGCACTGACATAGAATCACGGAATGGTTTGGGTTGGAAGGGACCTCAAAGCCCACCCAGTGCCACCCCCTGCCATGGGCAGGGACACCTCCCACTGGATCAGGGGGCTCCAAGCCCCATCCAACCTGGCCTGGAACACCTCCAGGGCTGGGGCAGCCACCACTGCTCTGGGCAACCTGGGCCACTCAACTGATATCAGTAGAAGCCACCAGTAGCAGGCACTTAGATTAAACAGCAGGTTGTGATGTTTGAATGAGAATCCTGAGTAAAACTGCCCAGCATCAGCCATGTTTTCACTATTTAGACACCTATTTTTAAAAACAAATAACCAGCAGGCACAAGGAACCCAGAGGGAAAAAGCAGTGTGGAAACCTACTGCAAGGCAACACTATGCAAGGTTCATGTATAATCCTTGATTCCCTTGTCACACACTGGGCTGGGCTGTGTCGTAACTACGTTCTTAACTCACGGCAGCTCATGCGCAGCACTGGCTACATGATTAAAAGCAGTCAACAGGTATTTTTTTGGCTCCTGGTAAAGATAAGACTCGAGAGAGCCTCTGAAAGCTGATAACCAAGGGTAGGTGTGACTTGCACAGCGCTTTGTCAGTGCTTGCCCTGATCTCAGCAATCCTGTTTCACTCTTCTTCTCTTGATGAATCAGTAACAGCGATAACATTTTGACCCTACCAAGCATCTTTAAGTTTCAAAGCAGTAAACGAGTGGCCAAAACCCTCTGGAATTCAACACCAGCTCCTCCTTAACCAGAAGGTTGGATAAGAGAAAGCCAGTGGGCATAAAGAGAGCCAAGTCGGGCATGATTTTCCCTGCTGCAATGCAAATTCCACACACGGAAAACAAGGCCCACGGAGCAGCCAGTGCTGCACAATCACCAGCCATGGGTACTCATTCACGTTCCCCACCGCACATCTAAGGAGGAACCACATCTCCAGCACAGCACCCACTACAGGGCCATGTCTTTGATGGGAAACGGGCTTGAAGAAGGAAGCAGTTAAACTCTTGCCCATGGAGGCACCACAGGATTTCTTTCATGTTTTACAGCTCAGAATCACCATTTGGGGATAATTAGAAGAAAAGCTACATGTGTCTGATAAGTCACAGGGCCTAAAGAGTTAACTCTCTCACTGCTGAAGGGCACATACCTTTTCCAGGAATGTTCCTTTTTAATACACCTTAGGTGTCAGGGGCACAAGGTCACGAAGAAGTGTTTTATAACAATTTCCCATCTTTTTGGTTCTGGATTTGACTCTGTCAGCCATGTCTGCTCTAAACAAGTCACTAAATCAATCAACCAGAGGTGCAATGGCTTTAACTGGTAAAGTTAACACCCTACTGCAGACACAGTAAAGGTACCTTTGGCTGTTATCGCACAAGCAAGCATATGTGATGGTATTGTCTGTCAGTCCGACCTACAGGACTTGTGAACCTGCTGTCCAATTTCAACCAAGAGAGCCGCAGAATACTGAGAAATAACTTCCTTCCTACTCATTCAATGGAAAAGATTAGTGAACGAAAGAAAGGGAGAGAAAAAGCAATGCACGCAGCGAGAGAAAAGCTGCAGAATATGTTCAAAACCACTACTCAACTCTACTCTACTACTCTACTCTCCTCGAGTGACCAGCACACCCTTAGCAGCTGGCTCATGAACGCACACACGGCACCACGCCAGCCCCAGCACAAGGTGCCACTTGCCTGAGGAACACAGGACCGAGCTGGGTGCTTGTGGGAAAAGAGCAGAGCAAGGCTGGAGGGGAAACATGAAACTAGAAGTACTGCGAGGAAGTTTGAAGAGCATAAGGGAAACGAGAGGATTGTGTGGGAGGCTGGTGAAATGGGGAGGATCTCTGGATTCCAAAGAAAGGAAGCCAAAGTGCTGCGGTAAGGAGAGGGGGTCACTGGAGAGCGACAGGGAACCTGACTTGATGGTGTGGGGAAACACAGAACCACACAGCTCAGAATTACAGGTTCTGCTGCCCATGGAATGACTGTCACGCTGTGTCTACGCTTCAGCAGCAGAGCAGCACTTTAACTAAAATATATATTGGTTTTATTAAAGAAAGTAAAGCTAAAGCTGCCAGTAGGCTTCATGTTCAGGGAGAGCCAGGTCCAAGCAGAGGAGACGGCGATGTTCCCCGTTCGGTGGGTGGCACTCTGTTCTGTGCCAGTCTGAAACTAATGCCTCGGCACAGGGGACTCTGCTCTGGAATTTAAACTGGGATCTTGTTCACAGGTGGCTATTAAAGGATTTCTGGCACTTTTCACCGACAGCTGGGCGCTCGCCCAGCATTCGTGCCAAATTCCCGTTTGGACGATGAAGTTCTGTCTACAGAAATCCCCCTCACTATTTCAAGTGGATACAACATTCTTTCCCACTTCCTTTCCTAAGGTCAAATTCGGCTCTCGAGCGTGTGTGGCTCCCACATGAGGTGAATAGAAGTCCCAGATGCTCATCAGACCAGGCTCCAACAGTCGGCAGCCGGGCAGCATCACCCAGTCCTGTCTAACCACTGCCATATCCCACATGGGACGTGGCAGAAAAGACCCTTGGATAGGTAAAGGTCATTCTGAAATTGTTCTCTTTAAAACTTCTCAACATGGGTGGGTTTTAACAAAAAGATTCCCTGTTGGAAGCATTTATTACAATCTGTAATTTATTTCCAAAGCTCAGCTGTGAGAGAAGCAACGTTTAAACCTTGGGAAGTAGCACAACGGACATGTTGTTTATTTCACTAGCAGTCACAAACACGACAGCATATGACTAACTCCAATAAAATATTTAAAGTTAAATTTTATTCACTTATCCCCACCACTCCCATTTCAATAATTAAATGTGTCCTAAGATAAGGACCATATGGGTAGCAGCACACTGCTACGAGTGGACTTGACCTAATTCCTTCCTCAATCTTCGCTTGAAATTACCTTTCTATTTTAACTTAAATTTTAAAGGAATGATAAAGAAAGAACATCCTTTTTCAAAACTACAGAGATGTATCCTGAGCTGAGGGGAAGAGTTTGAGCTCCCACGCTGCAAGAAAATAGGGTGAATTCTCTCCATCCAAAACCTGCCCACAGCAATAACAGGGTCTGCTTGCTGTTTGGCCCTGCCAGTGCCGAAAATCTCCCCTGCTCCCCAAAACAAGCACGCATTTTGTTCACCGAGAGAGAAAACCAAACACAACCTTGTGGAACAATTTGATCTGAACTCCATTTCTGCTTTCTCCTGACCACCACTAGCGTAGAGCCAACGCAACAGCCAAGAACCTGGACTCTCCTTGCCAGCACTCCCTCCGGTCCCCAATCCTAGCTGCACAGTGGTCCAAGCTCAAGAGGAAGGGGACAGAGAAGATGGATCTGCACAGCATCATGCGAGATCTGTCTGTTTCGGCTCGACAGAAGTCATCTTCTAGGCAGAGCCCATGTGGCTGTGGTTGGAGTAACGACTGCTCCAAATTTAATAAGCCTTGAGGAAAGGCCCAGGATATGTTCTTTAAACTGCAATAACAGTGAGTGATTGTAAGGGGGATAAATGCCATGTGAGAAAAGGAGGCTGAGGGGAGACAACTGCCAGAAAGGAGGTTGTAGTGAGGTGGAGGTTGGTCTCCTCTCCGGTATAGTGTGACTGGACAAGGGAAATGGCCTCAAGATGTGCCAAGGGAGATTAAGGTTGAATATTAGCAGGAATTTCTTTACTGAAAGGGTTGCCAAGTGCTGGAAGAGGTGGCTGAGTCACCATCCCTGGTGGTGTTTAAAGGACGGGTAGACGTTGTACCTGGGGACATGGTCTAGTGGCAAACTTAGCAGGGCTAGATCAGTGGTTGGACTCGATGATCTTAAAGGTATTTTCCAACTGAAACCATTCTGTGATTCTGTGAACACAGACTGCTTGAAAACAGCAGAAAGCAGGAGCAGGGTGAGCCTGCACCTACCTGCAACAACCAGAAAGGACACGAGGGAAGGACAGCACAGTTAATGAGCTCAGCACCCTAAGGGTATAAAAACCCACCAGCCTAGAACAACCCACACTCCGCTCCAGGCTGACCCAGAAGGGATGACAATAACACCAGGTACAATGGATACTTCATCCACTGACCAGCTGGTGACCTTTGTGCAAGTTTAAACCCATCAAGAGAATAACCCCATGCTAACATGCACATATCAAGTCATGCAAAGCTTATCTTATACTCTAAAAATGGGGAAAAAAAAAAAAAACATTCAATCTGAGTTAAATCAGTTTCATCTGCCCAAAAGTCTAAGTGTCTATGAGCTCGTTCCTGTGGTAAACCAGTTTTAATGAGAAGCAGGTTATAAAATAAGTAAAGAGTCGGGTTCAGAATACTTTGCTGACATCAGATAGATAAAGAGCGGCTTCTGAAAGAGGCACTTCCAGAAGACAAAGTCATGCTTCATCCTACCATAAACACTAGAAAGATTTCTATTTTTAGTGGGTTTTTTTCTAGCTGTTTAAATCATCTAAACAAAGCCATGCATAAGCAATAGCTATAAAACTTGCTGTAAGTCTAGGTTGCTTTAAAGCACATTTATTCTAGGCAGCTGTAACAGCCTGGGAATGCTGGACTCGGACTGACCATACTGGTAATGACTGGTTATCAATAATTAAGCTAAACGGAACCTAGTGAAGTCTCTATTCACTTGGCAATTCATCCAAGAATTAACTGCTCTCCTATCTCTATACAGCACTTTACCATTTCCTGTGTTAGCATGTGCATTCCTAAAATAGTTAAAAAGATGGTAATTATTTAGTAAAAAATAGGATCCTTATCCCATTGCAAAACGTGGGACCTTACAGAAGGATTTTCCACTTTCATTTCCATTTTAAGATATAATTTAATACCTGTCCAAGGGGTATCAAGAAACTTTTCCTTACAGACAAGGGGAGAGGAAAATCCCAGCCTCACCCTAGCGACTGCTGCCACCACAGTAGCACCCAGCACCAACAGTTCCCTCTTCAACCCCATCTCATCTGCTTTTTCTGCCTCACCTCTTACAGAAAACCAGCCCCATTAGTTGTTCTTTTCTGAAGGTACGTGGACCTCAATGAAGGAGGGAAGCAGCTGAATAGACAAAGCTGAACTAGTGCTAAATATTACAAAGTGTGCAGTGGAACTGAATGCCTTCCTCCTCTTGCAAAAATTATTTGGTCTGTATTTTTGATGGAATATAAAAAACATTGGAATATAATAAATGAAATGAATAAAATATGGCCTATAGAAAATATTCATGAAAATGCTCCGCAGATACGTAACAACTTATCCATGGGGGTGCTCAAGGTCAGGTTGGGTGAGGCTTTGAGCAACCTAATCCACTGGAAGGTGTCAGAGAAGGCTGGAACCGGAAGATCTTTAAGGTCCCTCCCAACCCAAACAATTCTATGCTTCCATGATTCTATCAATTTGAATAAATATTTAAACAAAAAAGTCTAAATGGACCCTCAATTCCTTTTGTTTTGTAACTTGTAATTTGGATACAGGAAAAAATTTCATTTTGGTATTGTAAATAATTTTGTTTGCGCTGTTTCTTATTTTTACGTTCCACTAAAATATTATAACGGTGTCCATTTTCATGTAATAGCTGCTATGCTTTAAAAAAAGTCCTGGCTGAAATGTCTGTATATTTTCAAGCAAGATGATGCAACATCGTTGAATTAAACCTTTTGCTATTCCCAAGCAACAACAAAAAGTTCTGAGCTTTCAAAACATGGGAAACCTGACAATTCCAGCATTTTGTTCTGATTTAAAGTAGAAGCGGCTTTGTTTCCAAACAATTCCACCCTCATGATTTCAGTGCAATTCCTTCAAACATGTTTATTGTCTCTCACACAAAGCTTGTTAGGGAACAGAAACCTTACAGCTTCAGCTCTGCTACGGAAACCTTGTTGACAAGTTAAATTCATTCAGGAAACATACCTGCTTTTTTCCCTGTGTTTTCTTAAATTCTTCACATGCCAGCCAGAACAAAACGTTTTCTTCACTAAATTCTTTCTTTAAAAATTCCTAGGGAAAAAAGAAAACAAATGTCAGGATGGAACTTCTCAACTGGTTTTCTCTTTTCCAACTATCGCTCTGAAAACCAGCAGCTGCCCACAGGTGGCTTTGCCATGGTAGGAGTTTACCCAACCCAAAGTGACAGAACCGTGGCATCAGTGCATCTACGCACCATCAAGACACAAATGAACACTCACAGCCAGCATTTTGGAAGCACATTGCGGCAGAACAAGGAGCTACACTGAATCTCAGAGCATATCAGCAACTAACACGGAGAGTTTCTACAGCCTCCTTTAAATAATGTGAGCAATTTTACAGTCATTACTCAAAAATATATGAATTCATTAGCAAGTGAGTATAATGAATTATTTCAATGAGTCACAGATCACTTGAGATTCTCATGTAGTACCTTTCTGATTTTTTAATGAGTAGAATCTCTACAAATAAAAGTGTTGCTAAACATGATCATCGGTGGCAATAAACTCACTTAAGTAAACTAAAGCACAAGTTGTATTTGCATTCTCTAGACAGTGTTTAAACAAAGCACATCCCTCCAGAAGTGAGGCTTGTTTTAAAATGCAGAAAGAGGTACAGTAAATTTCCTTACAAAACATAATGACCGGAATATTTATACCTCTGAGATCACCAGATTTTACCTTCAAGTATTAGAAAATAGAGATTAAGTAACATCAAGAATTATATAGCATCAAAATTACTACTTTTTTTCTAAGAATCTAAATCCCAGTGTTCTATAATTACAGTTTACATCCATTTTCACACGGTTATAGAATCACAGAATTATAGAATCTCTTGGTTGGAAAAGACCTTTGAGATCATCGAGTCCAACCGTCCCTGTCCACCACTAAACCAGATCCCTGAGCACTTCATCCACCCATCTTTTAAACACCTCCAGAGCTCAGGGGCCATCGGGGGAAACTCATTGCTTAAGCAAGGACAATGTAAAGAGTGCAGGATCAGCCGTCAGTGATAAAGAATGCTTAGCAAGAGAGATCAGTGGCTCAAGTACCCAACGGGAACTTTTTAATCCTTGCAATAGCCGATACATCCGATTAGAAAGATGGAGCCAAACTCTTCCATCAGCCTTACGAGAGCAGTGGGCAAAAGGCACCACCTCAGTAGCTCAGCAAAAGCCCCAGCTTCCAATTCTGCAACCTCTGCTCAGGGTATGTATGGAGAAGGATGCGCGCCGAGGTGCTTACAGCACTGGCAGAGCCTCATAGAACCATCGATTGGTTTGGGTTGAAAGGAACCCTTAAAGGTCCTCTAGGTCAACTCAGCTTGAAATCATAACTTCAGTTTATATAAAAATCTATAGTTAACAGAGCAACCCTAAATTGTTTCACTCCTTCCGGGTCCTCAAGGAGGTTCTCCAGTGACGTCGCCCATTTTGTGGTTCCTTTCAAGGTTTGGTGGCTGCTGCTTGGGTGACTCTCGCTGTCATTTATCTCTGGAAAAAACAGAGACAAAGCACCACATTCGTTAGAAGTGATTCATGTCGCACGCATTTCTTCCCCACTGCCCTCTGCACCCTTGGATTACAGTTGCTCTCTTTAAAGGAAACACCATAAAACTGAAAATAAACACACAGGCATGCTTGAATTCTGCTTTGCCTATAAGGAGGCAAAACTGCCTTGCAGTTAGATAATTCATAAACGTGTAAGTAGGCGCTGTCATGGGTTTGTACGAGTTCAAGCACCTTTCGCATGTGGGACACAGTGACCGAAGCCTGAGCAGTAGAAGGACCATTTGCCTTTCGTTCTGGCACTGTCAACGACGTTGGCTTCCATAAAGCAAATCCTGCTCAGTCAAACACATGACATTTATTTTTAAGAAAAGAAGCATCACTGGAGGTTGGAAAAGGCAAAAAGAGAAAGAAAAATAATGCTTTGCTTAGCAGAACAAGTCCAAGATGTTAACCCTGCCTAAAGGGAGGAAAGGCAACGGGCAGAGGAGGCTCATCGAGCTGAGCCAATCCACTATCAGGTCAGTGATGCTTGGGTGGGTTCTCTGTTCATAGAATCATAGAATGGTTTGGGTTGGAAGGGACCTCAAAGCCCATCCAATTCCAAACCCCTCTGCCATGGTCAGGGACATCTTCAATTTGATCAGGGGGCTCCAAGCCCCATCCAACCTGGCCTCGAACACCTCCAGGGATGGGGCAGCCACCACTGCTCTGGGCAGCCTGGGCCAGTGTTTCACCACCCTCGTAAAATCTTCCTCATATCCAGTCTAAATCTCCCCTCCCTTAGTTTAAAACCATTACTCCTTGTCCTGTCAACAGGACTTGCTAAAATGTCCCTCCCCAGCTTTCCTGGAGCCCCTTTCACCACTGGGAGCTGCTCTAAGGTCTCCCCAGAGCCTTCTCTTCTCCAGGCTGAACAACCCCAACTCTCCCAGCCTGTCCCCTTACAGGAGGAGCTCCAGCCCTCAGATCATCTCCGTGGCCTCCTCTGAACTCTCTCCAACAGCTTCATGTCCTTCCTTTGCTAAGAACTCCAGAACTGGACCCAGGGCTCCACGTGGGGTCTCACCAGAGTGGAGCAGAGGGGCAGAATCCCCTCCCTGCCCCAGCTGGTCCCACTGCTTTGGGTGCAGCCCAGGATACAGGTGGTTTCTGGTTTGCCAGCTTATGTCCAGCTTTTCATCCATCAGCACCCCAAGTCCTTCTCTGCAGAGCTGCTCTCAATCACATCATCCCCCCATCATCTGTTTGTTTTCAAGTCCACTGAAATTCTGCATGTATGAGGGGTACGGGACTGTGCCCACACTTTATCTGCCAGCCAGCCTTCTCTCCGAGGGCAGAGATGGCATACGGGTTTGAATTTCTCTAACCCAGGGACTAGTACGTTACATGCAAGGCTGGCGATGCCAAAATATTTGCTTGCTGGCTACTCATCAGAAAACCTATTCCTTGGGAAAGACTCCAGGAAAGTTTTTGCTGCTCTGAAAACTCTAAAGCAGACAAAGCGCTTGGCCTCCTTTCCTCTCACACTCAAAATGCCCAAGGAAGCCAGCAGGAGATAAGAAGTCAGGCTCTGCTTCAGGTCCCCTCACACTGGAAGGGTGCACAGAACTCTCACTGTAATCAACAGAGCTTCTATTCATTTTTATAACCCCTTAATTTCTCCCTACCAATTTATTGGAAAGCTGGATTTTAATTATTTCTGCTTAGGCTCTGTTAAAGAACCCTTCCTCCACCCTGAAACTAAACCTCAGCAGGTACCTCAAAAAGCCATCTATGCAGAGCTATGCTATCGGATACGCCTTTCAGCTGGTAGCAGAATGATAAATACTAGGGTTAAATCCCTACAAAATACTGGCATGACAGCAAAGTCAACTAAGTTTTGGATGGTAGGGACCTGTACTTGTGAGAGGAACCACTGCTTTAAATAAATTAATATCTCCTCTCTTGATAGGAGGTTTTTTATACAGGAGAAATTACAAGGCTGGAAAAGAGGTAAAGTTTCTGGAGCTGTGGATTCCATACCCGTGACTGAGATCTACAGTCAAGCCTCAAGTAAATGCAGATGTAAAAGAGAGGAATGCATCTGAAATGGAGTAAACATCACTGCAGGCTACATATTTCATGTGCAAATCCTGTCTCTCCATTGCCTGTCCTGCTCCCATTCTAGATGCTGTCACAGAACCACCCCGATATTTCTCATACAACAAATTCACAACTCTGTGCCTGCACAAAACCTTCCAGGATCCAAGACTGTAACCAGTTTGGGTCAGTTCTGTGACAGGCTGGATCCCCACAGCCAGGATCCCCACAGCTCTGCATGGGAAACACAGAGTCTGCCAGGTAAAGGCCAAAAGTCAGAACCTGGGGGTTGTCTCCGTGCCACCACTGCAGGCTTCATGCGAGACACGCAAGTACAGCGAGTTGACTGTGCCTCGGTTTCCCCTCCCCTCACGCAAAAGGATGTGGTTCGTGATTATCGCTTGCAGAATTTATTTTAGGAACCTGACTCAAAGTATCTGGGCATCTAATCTCAACAAAATCGGTGAGATGTAAGTGGGAATAGCCAAGTCCAAAACTGCCCCTGAGGAGCTGGAAGCTCTCGTTCCGATCGCTCTCACCCACGAGCAGGATGGCAGCTCTGCGGGTACAATACAGGTGGACCCAGCACCACGAGAACCTAAAGAAACATTTCTGGTGTGCAAACAAAGGCCAGAACAAGTGCTTCAACAGACCCCAGATACATCGACCTGCTTCCCCTCAGCTGCTTGCACTGCTGTCTCATTTTCTCTCTGTCCTCCCTGACCACCATTCTCCGCAGCTTCCTCTCACTTCACAACCCAACTCCATCCTCCATTTACCTTCCCCGTGCTCTTTTTGGTCAGCCTTCAAAGCCTTCAATCTCCTTTGACCCCACTCCCCTTCTCTCGACCACCTGTACCACCCTTGAACCTTAGAACAAATTTGGGTTTTGACGAGAGGATCAACGCAACTTCTTCCTAAGGTGCATCCTGCCAAGCCTCGTTGTACAGGACTCTGCGACTCAGCTCCTTACAACCCCCGAAGCACTCTTGCACCAAGATGAGACTCGTACAACGCAACTCTTTCATCTACCCCCTGCCGTACTTATTCCAGTTGGCTGCTGCCCAGAGCAGAGGTGATGGGATGCCACAGGTGCCGGGCAGCTCTTCTGAGCTGGCAGCGATCCCACCAGCAGCCGTAATCCCAGCCTACAGTTCACAGTCTGAGCCACCAGGAGACACAGAAGCAAGGGACACCCAGCACAGTGTCACCACGAAGGCCCTCGGTCCACCAGTAAATAATCATAGAATCGTGGAGTGGTTTGAGTTGGAAGGGACCTCACAGCCCATCCAGTGCCACCCTCTGCCACGGGCAGGGACACCTCCCACTGGATCAGGGGGTTCCAAGCCCCATCCAACCTGGCCTGGAACACCTCCAGGGATGGGGCAGCCACCACTGCTCTGGGCAACCTGGGCCAGGGCCTCAATACCCTCATTGTGAAGAAACTCTTCCTAATGTCTAAATCTAAATCTTCCCACTTCCAATTTAAAGCCATTCTCCTCCCATCCTATCACCACAGGTCCTTGTAAAAAGCCCCTCCCCAGCTTTCCTGGAGCCTCTTTCAGTGCTGGAGGCTGCTCTGAGGTCTCCCAGGAGCCTTCTCTTCTCCAGGCTGAACAACCCCAACTCTCCCAGCCTGTCCTCATAGCAGAGGGGCTCCAGGCCTTGGATCATCTTCGTGGCCTCCTCTGGACCCCTTCCAGCAGTTCCATATCCTTCTTACATTGGGGACGTTTCTGGATGTCGCAGGAGAGCACTTGCTAACTTTCAGGCGTTTTAGAAACCAAGAGGCAGAGAAAGCCAACACAGGACGTCCAGCAGAGCACGACTTTAGAGTCTCCGCCGAAGCAAACTTTCCACTGAGTGTACAACCAAACCACAACTGCTTGTGTTGATGTGCGCTGGCCAGATGCTTCCAGATACACAATAAATTATTAAGTGCTTATTTTAACAGCAGCATCATGTTAGACAAGAACCCCACATTAAGCCAGCAGATAGGCAGTCGCATCAGCTGGTGCATTATCTGGGAGAAGCATCTTCTAGAAGCTGCCTTCTCCTATCACAGCAGTTCTCCTGCGTTCAGCTGTGGATAAAGGCTCTTTGTGAGCAAGAGATATAACGGTAAGTGCAGCGCTAAGAACACCCCCATTATCAGTTGAAGTGCGCTATAAAAAAAGCCAAATATGTGCATTCTCCAATCAAGAGCTTGGACCGAAGCCACAGGAGGTGACAATAACATCAAAATATACAACTTTCCAGGCCAAGACTGACAGCTCTGGCCCTCGCTTTTGACAACCACACAAACCTGTGGAAACCCACCAAGCTTTTGGAGATTCAAGCACAGCTAATTAAGTTGGACACGCTAATCCATCTGCCCTCCAGAAGGGCTACGGGCTGCAACCGTTTTGCAAGCTGCTGTCATCCTCAAGCTGTTGATAGAGGCACCTATGCAGCACCGTATCAAACACTGCAGACTCAGACACTTCACAGAATCATGTTGGATGCGTCCCACACCTAAACCCCTGTTCCAATTGCCTCTTCTGCAAACGCCTTAACCAAAGACAACCAGCACGCAACCAGTACGCGTGACCAAAGCGCCATCTCAAAAACATGTTCCTTATTCTGTATTTAAACTTCAATACACAATGCTAAGAAAAGCCTTCTCTGTTTCTTCTTCAAGAGCATCTGATCACACCCTATGCATTCTCCCCTTTTTAACCTGGATCATAAAGCTGCATGCCATGACCCTTTATTACGTCTTTAAAAGTACTTCGAATACCTTGTCTCTTCCGACGGCCACCAAATGCCTATCCAGCAACAATCACCAGTCTGGAATTAATAAACCCAATATTATGAAACAGTGAGAAACTTAACGAGCAGGCAAGATTCCCTTACTTTCCATGCATCCAAGCGCCACTGGATGAATCTCCACACAACAATTTTTTCCTAGTAGCAGCTGAATTTTAAACTTTTTCACTAGAGAAGGGCTGTCGGTGCTTATTCAAAGCATGAGCCTCAACATCCTCTTTCGCCTGTCTCCAGCAGCTGGCTGCCAGATTCCACTTTTAACTATAAGGAAGGAAACTAAAGGGACGTTCTGCTTTTGTAGCATCTCTGGAAGCATTGCCCAGACATATACCCTTTAAAAAACAAACCAAAAAAACCCCTCCAGACAGGCTAAACCTGACATTTGGCTTCTCTGAGACAGACTAAGTTCTTACTGCATGTTATAAAATGGAACATTGCTTTCTATGGTTCTGTTTGCAACTTTTACCCCCAGTGCTTTTGTCACGAGGTACATCAGCCCCTTTGGACAGATGTACAGCACCATGGGCCATGAAGATGATCCGAGGGCTGGAGCACCTCCCATACGAGGACAGGTTGGGAAAGCTGCGGCTCTCCAGCCTGGAGGAGAGAAGGCTCTGGGGAGACCTTAGAGCAGCCTCCCAGTACTGAAAGGGGCTCCAGGAAAGCTGGGGAGGGGCTCTGGATCAGGGAGTGCAGGGATGGGATGAAGTGGAACGGTTTTCAGACGAAAGGGAGGGATTGAGATGAGATCTTAGGCAGAAACGTTTTGCTGTGAGGGTGGGGAGGCCCTGTCCCAGGTTGCCCAAAGCAGCGGTGGCTGCCCCATCCCTGGAGGTGTTCCAGGCCAGGTTGGATGGGGCTTGGAGCCCCCTGATCCAGTGGGAGGTGTCCCTGCCCATGGCAGGGGGTGGCACTTGGATGGGCTTTGCGGTCCCTTCCAACCCAAACCATTCCCCGATTCACCGCAGCTTGGGACGCCCCGGACCGATACCAAAAATGCCGGCAAATAAACTCTGTATCAGACTCTGAGATTCCCTCACGCCCCCAGCGCTGCAGTCAAGGATGCTGCTCTCTGAAACTCCAAAACGGGTCCTAAGCGAGTTCATCTGCGGGCATTTTCGGTGCCAGGGAGCCGCGCAGCTCCCTGCTTTTCCCCCGCTACCTTCCGTCCCGGTTCGAGCCCCCCCGCCCCAGGGAAGCCCCTCACAGCCCCTCCGGAGCCCCGCCGGGCTGCTCCTCCCCACCAGCACCGAGCGGGCGGCCGGAGGGGCTCCCTCCGGCGCGGGCCCCGCTGCCCCCCCTGCCCCCGCCGCCCGCCGGTGCCCCGGCCCCCCCGCCCCCCCGTACCGGACGGCGGGCGCTTCCTGCCCAGGCGGCTCACGGCGCGGGTGAACATCGCGGCCCCGCCCCGCGCCCCGCGCCGCCATCTCCTCCCCGCTGTGATGCAACGTGGCACCACCCTGCCCGCAGCCCGCCCGCCTCCCCCGGCCCCCAGTGTCGGCCCCCAGTGCCGGCCCACCAGAGAGCTGGGGAGGGACCGCAAAGCCCATCCAGTCCTGCGGGCGGGGACCCCTCCCACTGGGTCAGGGGGCTCCAAGCCCCATCCAACCTGGCCTGGAACACCTCCAGGGATGGGGCAGCCACCACTGCTCTGGGCAACCTGGGCCAGGGCCTCCCCACTCTCACAGCAAAACATTTCTAAGATCTCACCTCAGTCCCCCTTCTTGCAGCTGAAAACGGTTCCCTCTTGTCCCATCCCTGCACTCCCTGATCAAGAGCCCCTCCCCAGCTTTCCTGGAGCCCCTTTCAGCACTGGGAGCTGCTGTAAGGTCTCCTCAGAGCCTTCTCCTCTCCAGGCTGAACAACCCCAACTCTCCCAGCCTGGCCTCACAGCAGAGGGGCTCCAGCCCTCGCATCATCTCCGTGGCCTCCTCTGGACTCGCTCCAACAGCTCCAGGTCCTTCCTGTGCTGAGGATTCCAGAACTGGATCCAGGGCTCCAGGTGGGGTTTCACCAGAGCGGAGCAGAGGGGCAGAACCCCCTCCCTGCCCCAGCTGGTCCCACTGCTTTGGGTGCAGCCGGGGACATGGTTGGATTTCTGAGCTGCAAGAGCACACTGCTGGCTCATGCTGAGCTTCTCATCCAGCTACACATTCAAGTCCTTCAGCCACATCCATCTCCCCCTCCTCCTTCCTTTTCGTGGGCTCCAGCCTCCCAGTGCCCAGGCTGGTGGTTTCATTGCACTCTTGGACACCAGGCCCCATTATATCTTTGCTGAGCAGGTGTTGGCAGCTAAACCACATCCCCGAGATCATCACCCTTCTGAATTTATGTGCTTTCTTACCAAAACTGAACTGCCATGACACCAAAGAACAACTATTTCTCAACAGGAAAAGCACAATTACCATTTTAACAAAGGTATTCTCATTTTCAGAAATAACTTTTTTACCAAAATATTTAATAAAAAATCCAGTACGCTTCCATTGTGAGACATTTGTGGCATTCTGACAAAATTGGAAGCAACCAACAGACAAGACAGCAGCAGCTGGAGGCAAGGGGAGTGCTTAAATCGCACTGGAAACAGCACTAAAACCTAAAAATTCATGGAAATCAGTGCTAGCAGACAAGTTAAGACTTGTTTCATTTCCACCCAACCCCGTCCTGAACACAGCAACGCATTTACAACCCACACAGATTGCAGGCAGAACATGGATGGGCTCACCAAGATGTAGGGATATTTTCCACTTACACACATGAGGCCAAACGTTCATTCCTGGGAAGCGGTGACATCAGAGCACTGAACACAAGAGTAAATTGCATCTGGGCTTCCAAAACAAACAAGAGCACGATACCTCCCAGCTGAAGCGATTTGGACTCTGCCTGCAGTACCAGGGCCAAAAGCTGTGTGAGCTGGTGAAGATTTCTTGGCTCCGGGTGTGGATTAAAGAAGTTTGCTGTGCTGCCATGGGGACTGCTCAACAGCTGCACAGGGCATTTCCAGGCAGACTGGAGACAGGCGTGCTGATATTTGGACTAAAAAAGGGGTAAAACCCTGCCGGCAGCAGCACACAGGTGGCAGAGACAGGAGGGGGAAGGCACCTGGACAGGCACAGGAAAGGAATGTACACAGTGTCAGATCCAGAAGACTGCCTGGACACAGGATCATGGAATGGTTTGGGTTGGAAGGG
The DNA here is from genome assembly GCA_033558235.1 of Neomorphus geoffroyi. Lineage (NCBI taxonomy): Eukaryota > Metazoa > Chordata > Aves > Cuculiformes > Neomorphidae > Neomorphus > Neomorphus geoffroyi. The sequence continues at coordinate 2,152,745 of JAUMJM010000016.1, read as the reverse complement.
ACCTCACAGCCCACCCAGTGCCACCCCCTGCCATGGGCAGGGACACCTCCCACTGGATCAAGGGCCTCCAAGCTCCACCAACCTGGCCTGGAACACCTCCAGGGATGGGGCAGCCACCACTGCTCTGGGCAACCTGGACAAGGCCTCAGTCCCCTCATTGTGAAGAGACTCTTCCTAATGTCTAATCTAAATCTTCCCACTTCCAATTTAGAGCCTTTCTCCCCCCATCCTATCCTCCAGGACATTGTAAAAATGCCCTCCCCAGCTTTCCTGGAGCCCCTTTCAGCACTGGGAGGCTGCTCTAAAGTCTCCCCAGAGCCTTCTCTTCTCCAGGCTGAACAAACCCAACTCTCTCAGCCTGTCCTTGTACAGGAGGTTCTCCAGCCCTCAGATCATCTCCGTGGCCTCCTCTGGACTCACTCCAACAGCTCCATGTCCTTCCTGTGCCGACGACTCCTCATGCACTCCAAAAGATTCCTGAGTCACATCCATTAACACCAGGTATTTCAGAGCAGTACGTTTACACTGAAGCAGCAGACACCACCAGTTTTCATTTTTCTTTAAAAATCATCTAGCAGAACCCAAAGGGTTTGACTTTAAATGTTAAGAAATAAGCATTCCTAGGACAACTACATAATCTTCAAGCTAATGTACTGACAAAAAGCTATTGGAGCAGTTTTAAGATTTAACTTAATGAATTTGGAAACACAATTACCTAAGAAACAGGAGAACGGTTGGAGACCCAAAGTTGTGCCCACAATGCCTGTTCCCATGCTGGTGTCTCCACGCTGTCCCATGGAGCCCAGCTACCCATTTGCACTCTGGTTTATACTCCTAAACCAAATATTCAGGTCTGCCACAGATTTACCTGTAGAAGCTGGGACACATTCTGTTCCTTTCCTCCCTTTAATACAAAGCTTCCATTTCCAAGATTCTTGTTTCCCCTCCTTTTCCTTGAAAACTTCAGACCTACTCTTGCAGAGCCAGTAACCAAGGTGGGCACACCAGTGCCTGCTCTATCAGGGTTGGTGTTCCCAACGCCCATTCCACGTGTTCTTCTTCCATGTTTAAGATTCAGTGCTTCATTGAAAGGGTGGTCAGGGATTGGAACAGGTTGCCCAGGGAGGTGGTGGAGTTGCCATCCCGGGAGGTGTTTAAAAGATGGGTGGATGAGTTCCTTAGGGACATGGTTTAGTGTTGGACAGGTACAGTTGGACTCGATCTCGGAGGTCTCTTCCAACCTTATGATTCTATGATTAGATATGACAACACAAGGGAATTTCCCTTCCAGGTGAATTTAGTGGAGATACTCAAGCGTGGTTCACTTGCTGGGGATTTTTCCACGGAGAAGCTGCAATACCTGTAACTGCACTTATATCCAAAGAATTGTTCACCATGAAAACTGAAAGGTACAGCGATTTAGAGATACATTTAGTCAGTAAAACCATCCTGATTATACTATGTTCAGCTTTTATTTCTGGTCTCAACACTACTCAATAATGCTGAGATACTCAAGTTCACTTAAAATGGAACACAAAAGTTTTGTATGTCCCACTCCATTCTGCACATCTGTGACTCGTTAGCACATTGCGTGGCAGCAACCCCTGCACTGCTTGTTGTCCTACATGAGGGCAGGTTTAACCACTTGGATCAAGCCCAGTCCATTTCCCTCTGGCACTGACATGAACAGCCAGGGGTGAGGGTGGGTGAGAATGAGCAAGACACCCAAAGAAGGCAGAAACACACTTGATTAATATCTCTGCCTGAAACCACACATTTAAGATTCTATTTTAAAATTTTACTTTTATCCTGAACAGTAATTAGTGGATTTGAATTTGATAAATTAGCTGGTTTTGAAGAGAAATGGGAGCTCAGCTGTCACCATCACAAAATCTATTCTGGAATTTGCTGAACTATGAATAACATCACAGAAAATTTATAAAATGCGTGGCTCATGTCAACACCAAATCACAGTGGAAAGACTCAATACTGATCAACAGGCTGAGATAAACCTGACTCGTGATTTAAAGCCCTGATTTCATTTACACCAACATAACAACACATTCAGTGGAGGGAATTTTTATTCAACAAAACCGTAAGAACCGGGCCCCAAGCTTCAAATCTGAAACATTAACAACAAGGTCTATAGACATCAGGAAAAATTTCTTCACTGAAAGGGTTCTCAGGCACTGGCAAAGGCTGCCAGGGAGGTGGTGAAGTCCCCATCCCTGGAGTGGTTTGAAAGATGGGTGGACGAGTTTCTCAGGGATCTGGTTCAGTAGTGGGCAGGTACTGTTGGACCTGATGATCTCAAAGGTCTTTTTCAACCAAGCAGTTCTATGGGTCAAAGTAGGAAACTCCCATTAGCGACACAAAATCCCTTTTGGAATCCAATTTAGACTTGCAGAGTTTATTTTCCAGTTATGCTGCCCGTCTTCCTAGAGCCCCCCAAGAACACGGAGCTGCACTGGTGTTACCATATACAAAGGCCAGGTTTGCAGATCTCAATTTATGTTATCCGTTTTGGAGATGCCACTTGGACCAGTGAAACGTTTCTGCTGCCCAGTCTCCTTCAGATGGTTACCCAGGTACACCTCTAGCTCCTACCACAGCTGCTGACTCAGCACCTTCTCCAGCTGTCCTGTCATATTCCTGTCTCACCTGGAAATGTCCGCTGGCTCCCTCAGCCGTTTCCTTCGCCAGGGCACGTGGTAGAGCAGCCACTATGAAAAACCTGAGCTGCCACGAGAAGCTCGACCAGTCCGGAGTGATTCAGAAGCCCGTGCTCCAGGGTTTCCGTAGGAAGTTCCCTGCTTGATCTACCAACACCACAGCATTCTTGCAAGATGCTTTTTTCCCCTCAAACAACCTTGGTTCAGAAGTGACGATGTTTTACCAGCTGATAAAATAGTGGAGATGTTTGTTTCCTCACAAGCAAGCGCACTTTTGACAGCAGTGACTTCAAAGACAATTTTCACTTAAACCTAAGCACTCACCTCTGCATCCTCGCTCCCACAGGAGGTTCAAAAAGCAAACCCAAACATCACTGATTTAACTGTGATTTTATACCTTTTGAAGAACTCCCCAACTCTGGCTAACACGGCAGCATTTGACCAAACACGTTTGCACATCAATTTAAATGGAAAGCAGTTATCATAGGATCACCCGAGCTGGAAGGGACCCAAAAGGACCATCGAGTCCAACTCCCGTCCCTGCACAGGACACTCCCAACACTCACACCGTGGGGCTGAGGGCGTTGGCCAAATGATGCTGGAATGCTGGCAGACCCTGTGCCGTAACTGCTTCCCTGGGGAGCTGTTCCAGTGCTCCACCACCCGCTGGGGGAAGAAGCTCTTCCTCGTGTCCAATCTACCCCTCCCCTGGCATCTTCCTGCCAGTCCTTCTGGTCCTGTCACAGGTCACCAGAGAGAAGAGCTCAGCACCTGTGTCACCTCCCTCCCTTGTGAGAAGGCAGCAAACAGCTATGAGATCCCCTCCCAGCCTCCCCTGAACAGACCAAGGGACTTCAGCCGCTCCTCACACAACTTCCCCTTCAGACCCTTCCCCAGCTTTGTGGCCTCTGGACACTCCCCAGGAGTTTGATGTCCTTTTTATCCTGTGGTACCCAAAACTGCCCCCAGTGCTCGAGGTGGGGCCACCCCAGTGTGGAGCAGAGCACTTTGCATCCGTTCTACAGCCTCATACGATGTGACATTACAGGTAATAAGGAAAACAAGACGGGATGCCACACTACAAGCCGTGTTCTGGCCAGAGAACACATGGGGTTTTAATCCATGAGAAAACACACGTAAAAACCACAGACTGCTCAGAGTGGTGCAGGTTCAACACATAAAACCAGTTTCAAACTCCATGGACATTTATCTCAGTGTTCACGAGTTGGCAAACATGGCTTTACAGCTCTTTCTTCCCAACAAGCCAATGCTGAAACGCACACAGAGCATCATCAGCCCAGGGGAGTGCAGGTTTTTCATTTTTAATCTAATTTTTAATCTGTTTTTCAGTCTAATTCTAGCTCCTATGTTTTCACAGTTCAAACACAAAGACATCAGCGCCAGGCTCACTGCTGGAACACACTGGAGCGTGGCCGAGCCCGCTCCTCTGTTCCTTTTGGAGAGAGCAATGGGATCTGGGATTTTCTTTCCATTCAAAGCAGAGTTGCTTTTTCGCAATATTAACCTCAAACCAGCAAACCACTTCTGTAAGTCTGAGCCAAATGCATTTACTAATCTGAAGATTCACAAATACCAAAAAACAGATAATAAAACATGGATTTAATCTCAGTAAGGCACACCGAGAGAGAATATAACGATATCCTTCCAGTGAGATACACAGCCTAAAACAGCTTTGAAAAGAACTCTGGTAGAAAACTGGATTCCATTTCAAGTTTGCCTAAATAAACCAGGGGAACGCGTCCAGCACCCCTCGCTTTGAACTCACAGAAAGCTCTGACTCACCCTCTTGCAATACGTTCCAGTATGAGGAGGTTCACAGGGTCAACTTTTATCCCTAATCTTGTGGAACATTCCTCACTACCTCCAGCTCCAGCGGCTTCAGACACGCCAAGATAGAGCCTGCAAAACCCCAGCAGCGACACTTGGACATGCAGAAACCCAAATGCAGACCAGGTCATCCCAGCAGTGCCGCCATCTCACGTTACAGCCGTACTGAGACCTCTGCATCCAGTACACAGAGGAAAACCAAGAGCAAGTGTTTCAAAGCTCGCAATTGAAGCCGGTGAACTTCTTAAAAAAAAGGTTTATGTTGTTTTTTTCCATCTGACAGTGAAGAAGTAGAGGTTGGTATGAAATGCAAACTTGATTAAACCTTGCTGCCAAACTAATCAAGGGAAAGATCTCAGAACAGCCTTCCAGTACCTGAAAGGGCCAAGGAGGGACTTTTTATAGGGACAGGATGAGGGGTAACAGCTTTACATCGGAAGGGGAAGACTTAAACTAGACATTAAGAAGAAATTCTTCACTGTGAGGGTGGTGAGACATTGGCACAGGTTGCCCAGTGTAGTCGTGGTTGCCCATGGAGTTGGAACTGGATGGACTTTGAGGTCCCTTCCAATCCACACCATTCTGAGATTCTTGAGTTTCTTCAACTTTGATTAAGAATTAAGGTCAAGGAATTTTATTTTCTTTTCATATTGGTTTTAAATTACAAAAAGGCAAATGTTTTATTTTTTTTTTACCCTCCAGGGTACCTGCAAGATTTAAAAACAGCTTTCAGAAAACAAAACTAGCGCCATAAATTAAAACCTGTGATGAAGAAATATGCTTTTCAACAACTGATTTTGCAGCAATAAAAATTTTGACTTGGAAAAAGCAATATTGATATATTCAACTAGAAATGAATAAAAACATCATCAAAACCCTAAAAGCCTTCTAAGCCTCTCTGGACTATTTGTAGTCAGGACTCATGAGGGAGCAGTAAAGAAACCTCAGGTTTTGTGATTTATGGCGAGGCTGGTACCAACCAGAAGATACAAAAACAAGAAGGTACTTCACACATGCTTCCAACATAGACCTGTAAATACCAGAATATGCACAGAGTAAGAGAGTTTTGCAATAGAGAGGAACATTTAAAGTGATCCCTGCAGTCGGTGTGTGTTTCTGTTAAGAAAGGGATGCCCGGCTCCATGTGCATGACAGGACCGTCCAACACTGTTGAGAAGGAGCAGACCTAAACAAAGAACAGAGCAAACCAGCCAGGGTACAGAAAATGAGAGCTGCACAGCCTTGTAACCCACAAAAATCCATGCATATTTTCCACAATGACCAGAGTTACCAAGGAATGCCTGTTCCTGCAGCCTCAGTGAGCGAAGATCTGGACATACTTGGATACTTCCAACGAGTGCACCTTGCCTGCCTTCTGTTTGGAAGCAACACGGACAGAAGAGACTCCAGCAGTGCCTTCCAGATAGGACTTTCTTTACTGGAGAGCATTCCACTGAAGTGTCTGCTTTCTCATCTATACAGCTTCCATCAGACCCTTGTTGCGCGATGCTGCAACCCTGCAAAATGGATTTAAAACACAATACTGCATATCTTGACAAACATTCATGCCTACATATTGGTGGACACGTTCTGTACCGTTTCTTAAAAGGCAACAGAGCAAAAAGAGGCTGGAAGGAATGCTCTCAGAAATCAACGCCAACACAGCATCACCTTCTATCCCAGCCTTAATCTGCTTCAAAATGCAACATACATTGACCCCGACCTCAGGTATTGACCAGACCATTCCAAAGTGTATCAGCAACACAGCTGAACACATTGCAATTCCAGAACAAGGTCTCGTTATATGCCTATTGCAAGTTTACACTGCTTTGTTTCCTGCTGAAAACATCCCTTTTAAGTAATCAAGAGACATTTCTTGGGCTCGTATATCCTTATTCCACAAGTATATAAATTCAAGCAGGAGGCAAGATTCACCCAGGAATTGCATACTACAACCACTCGTATTTTATTTTTCTTGAAGTCTGCCAAAATTAGCCATGGTTTTAGGTAAGTCACAAATAAACAGAAATGTCTCCTACAAAGCTCTAAATGAAAGAAGCTCTAATTCATACTGAGCAGTTCAGAAAATAATGTTGGACCTCAGCCTTCCCTGAAAATTGGGATGTATACAGGACAGATTTATTCTCTATAGAGCGCAAACTTTGCGCCTAAAACACAGCAAGCAGCAAGGCAGAAATGGTTCCAGCATGTGATTACAGCAGTGATCCGGTCCAACAGCCATAACACAGAACAGCAGCTCCAAGGGGTCGATTCCATCTTCACAATCTAAGGTGTATCCATGTAGCTCCTTGTGCTGCCAGGGGCAAGTGAAACTCAAGCAGAAATGGTTCTACAAAGCCAGATTGCAAAATTAAATGGCCCTTTTAATAATTAAGAGCAAGATTTTCCCCACAGGAGGGACTTTCCAAGTAGGAAGATCTGAACTAAGCAGTAAATCCTATCAATTGGCCTTTCCCATCACCCAACATTAAAGAAAAAAAAAATCATTGATGGGATGAAAAAGATCTGATTCACTGCAAGGAGCAAAGAAATCACGAAGAGTTTTCCATGGAACAGCACCTTAATTCTCCATTTATTAAGTGCAAAGAACCAGGTATGCAGAAGGGAGACAGCGGCTTTTCCTCATCAGGAGTGGTATTTAAACTTCTACAGAGCTGGCTCCAGTGAGTTAGTTTCCATCTAGGAAATGTACGCATTATCCAGTGTTTTGAGTGGTGGACCTGTCATCCTGATTCAGTTCCTACCCACACCGCTCCAGAAATGATACATTTAGAGAACAGGAAGATACTCAACAAGCAGGTGTGCGCATCTCCAACTCCTTCAGTTACACAAAAAAGAGGGTCAATGCAGGCAAACAGCAGAATGCCAAGCTGAAAGATCTGCATTGAGCAAACATACAAATTCAGATGCTGAATGCAATTTGCTCCATTAAGTTTTCTTTACTGGTTGCGTCAACCATTCCAGCTCAGCTGTTCAACGTCCATCTGTTTTCTCAGGAACCAAAAAGAAAATGGTCAAATGTTACATGCTTTCTGTTTCATTAAAACAGAATTTTAATAAACATCGAATATATTGAACAAAAAACATTTATAAACATTACTTCAAGGAAGAAGCTAAAGGAAGTTTGAGTCTGAACAATCCTTTGGGTATTGCTGCGGCTTCTAGGCAAGCCTGCCATGATTTCATGTGTCCAGCAAGCTGAGCTGGCACTGATGCTACTGCATCCCACACACCAGTCTGGTGTGTGTGCCACCCAGTCTCACCATCTTTCCTCCTGTTCCTTTGCCTGCAAGTGGCCGGGAAAGACATGATCTGGGATCAGTGAGAACCTGTGCTCATGCAAATGATAGCAACTGATGTCTTGTTTCCAAAGGGAAATACTCAAATCTTTTCACTACAGGAAAGTCAGCATGCACCAAATTCCACAACTTTAACTCCATGAAGTGTTGCGCTTCTCAACAAAAAAATGCTGTCAGCCAGCTCTGGTGTCTTACTGACAGCTCAAGTCCAAGGGTAAAGCAATGCTTCACCCCACAGCGCATCAAGAACACTTTAATAACCAAGCAGATTCAGATAAGCTTTAATCAAACCATGAGTGCCTGTGTATCTCAGCAAGAATTACTTGCATTCAAATAATCGTTACTGATGTCAAATTAACTTGGAGTCATTACCCTCTAAATGTCAGTGAGCAGAGCGTGTCCTTCACATCCACACTCCACAGCAGCATCCAGCGCCAGAAGGGTCACAGAACCAGTGCTCACTCAGCAGGATAAAGCCCCATTTCTTTGTAAAGTAAAACTTTTGGTGAACATTTCAGCATTTGCTTTGATTGGAAGTGATGGCAAAGGTGGGAGAGAGGATTTTATCCACGTGATAATGAAAAACGCAAATCCTGTTGTAATTTATTTCTTTTTAAACAATCAGCTGGGTTCACTGCTGTTGGCTGAAATGAAATCCAAAGACCTCCCCATCCACCATTGCCTTGCAGTCACCTTTTTATGAACAGAAACACAATTATGGAGTGAAACCCTTACATCTACCCGTGTTGAACAGGCACCACATAGCATCAGAACAAATAAGCTTTTACTTAGCTTCAGAAGAACAACTTCTTTGGCTGTTCCAGCAGCAACCCAATCCCAAACAGTATCTACACGTGAAGATGTAAGGTGGAGCCAGGCAGTTATTTACAAATCCTACCTGTTATTTGCAAGTACGGTGAATAAAAGATCGCCTGTACCTTGCAATGTAAGATCAGTGCAACACAGTCTTTTATTGCTGACCAGGAAACACTTCCACGTGCTTCAAACAGAGACCAGTGCCCTTGTTTGGGTCACTAAGCAGTATCAGACACCAAACAGTCTAAGTCTGCTTCCTTGCGTACAAACACAAGAGAAAAATCATTAACTTTCTGCAAAACTAAGCCTTACTCACTGTGAGATGGTTTTGAAATGAAGGAAATGATTCCAATACAGTGGACGGCTGTCACCACGTTATCTCAGGCTCTGCAGGAAGAGGATGTCTGAAAACTGTTCAATGTAGACAAGGAGGCAGGATCGATGAAAAGCTACGGGTAATCTCAGCTTTACAGCCTCGCTACTGCAACTTGGCAAAAACACAAAATGGGTTTGTATGAAAAACTTGAAATGAAAACCCTCTTAGAGAAGCGCACGTGCAGAGTTGTCTGCTGTCAGTCGTGTCACAGAGGGCCAGCGCTGGGACAGACGACAGTACAGGAGAAGCCCGTTAGCAGGTTTTGCTTTTATTGAACACTTGCTGCAACTGCAGATTACAACCTTGCCTCAGGCTGCACGCACCAACTCCAGCCTCGATAAATCCACACTCTCAGAGCTCCAACCCTAGCAGGAAGGGGTCAGCGTAGCAGCTGATTTCTGTAGGTGAAGGAATTACAACAGTGGAACAGTCACTCGTAGAAGCAGTCGGAGCAAGAGGCTCTTTGGTGCCAAAAACCAGTCAGTGACGCATTTATGAACGCTACTGAGTAGGAAGCCATTCGAATTACAACTCTGCCTCGCAGTGCTACAGAAACCTTACAGAACACTGGAGAACCCAGATCTCGAGCAGTCTGTAAAGAAATATCATCATTAAGGGAAAAAACAACGGCAAGGCTTAAATGAGAAAGTATCTGCTATCTCTCACCCTGAAGTACAGGTCAGGTATGGCCCAGCTCTCCAGCAAGCGCCTTAAATAATCAGATTTACAGGTGATCTACACATTGAGACCTGAAGGATCACTGCCTTCATCTGACACCCGTTTCAACAGGCATTTGTGGCAATGCACTTGCACCACGAACACCGTCAGCAGTGCCTAAAGCACACACTGCTCACACCAGCAGGCATTCAGAACACACCCACGTGTCAAACTCCTCTAATTATGTAGAAACCCCAGATTTCAACTGGAGTCTAAGAACTGACGTAACTCACAGTGTGTATTATCTACCGACTCGTGAATTCTTTTTTAAACCAGGTAAGTGTAACAAAAATGCAGGCTTATTTGTGACTTCCTTTCCAAACTACAGTGCACAGGCCAAGCCTCGTGTAGATAAACACATATATACAAATGTATAAAAACCAGAAGTCCGATTCCTAACTCGAGCAGAAAAACACTATGTATATCATGAAGGAGAAACAGAGATAAAGAGCCAACTCTGTCATCCCAAGCACTTAGGGCTCCACATCACCATCAGTCATTATTGCATGCGGAAGGTGCCTAGAGCTACGAGGACCTCTGGGTACAGTTGGGCCAACTGAACAAACTGCTCTTCCAGCCTCCTTCACTTCAACCTGATCTAAAAGACAAGGTACTATTAAGCATCTCAAGCAGAAGAGGAGGAAAAAATACCCTCCTGTGAATCACTACAGCGTGTAGTTATTTGCACAGCCTGGCTGAGTTTAACAGGACTGCAAGTCTCCATTTCAATACCTATTCCAACTTGCAACACCCGCACACTTATAAACAGAAAGGATAAAGCATGCAGCTTCTCAAGACACTTGTTGACAATCAATTTCTAAACGCAAACATTCTGTTTCTTTTGAGACGCAAGTGTGCTTCACTGACCTGTCACTGCCAATCCTACCTCTCTCGGCTGTGCCTGCCTCAGCGGATCTCGTGTACAGCTGGAACAGTTGCACCCTCTAGCTGCCACAGGCAAGACACGTTACTGGTATCTAACTTACATTCATTTCCAACTTCAAATTTATTGAGGCAGTTTATATCAATGTATCCATAAAATAATTGAGAAGTAACCCAAGTTTACCATTGAAACATCTCCATGATTTATCCATTGACACGCTCAGTACACAAACAACCCAGCCTCTGTACAGGTTCATCACATGCAAACCACCCAGAAAGACAAACACTTTTAATTAAAAATAAGTCACAACTCGGTGTACTGTTTCAACTGCATCTCCGTTTTACCAAATGGCACATTGAGTATTCTCTAAAATAAGATGTTTTTAACAATCTCATTAAAAAATTCTTGGGCAAAATATTTCTAGACTTAAAAAACATCAAGATTTTTCAAAACACTCAGATACTTTACAACTTATAATAACCTTGAAATAGGTTTACAAGGTTGGTAACCAAGGTATTTACATACCAAATATGTAAAGCAAAAATTTGTATTTCTAATGACAAAAAGTTGATGCATTAAAGATTTATGAAATCAAAATTAAGGCTCTTTGTTATAGTTCTTTATGTAACTTTACATAACAGCCAACTTTGGAAATGTCAGTCTTGCACATTCTTGTCGATCTACTGCATTTAAAGCAGCAGAGCATATTAAGTATTACTTTGAATAATTACATCGCTACTTCTATGTTTGAGCATGCCTTGGAAACACTGTAATCATGAAATATTTACAACATGTAGCCTTCAAAGGTGATGTAAACGCAGAACTACGACTGTCTGGTTCAAACAAACGACATACTTGCAAAAAAAGTCTCTACTTCTCAGAATCAAAAGCAAAATACTACAGGCTTAAAAGGCCAACCAGTTGTGAAAAGTTTAGTGTGTGTCTGATCGTGGACTGTAAGAGTTGTGTGGAATTGCCCAGACAGAACTGGCTTTCATTTGAGACCGAACTATTCTTTGTATCAGACCAGGTTTAAGCATGTATAAAAATTAAATATCTTTTAAAAAAAACCATTCTAAGTCCTACACAAACTTTGAGCTTGAAAAAATCAATACTGTCTAGCGGGGTGTAATGACTGGTCCACAGCTGATTTCAGGGTGATGTCTTCAATCAACCTGCTCTTCAAGCAACCTGCTCTTTCTCAATGTCATCTCTCTTAAGAAGCACAGTGATATAAAACACTGAAGACAGAACAAACAAAAAATGGAATGGTAACCTAGAGATCAAATTCATCAGCCATTTCTCCTACTATATCAAAATTTGTAGGCAGAATTGTCTTTATTGACTTTATTTGTAATTTTTGTACACAAAGGAAAACATGTTCATATCCATCATGAACAAAAACTTAAAAAGGCAGAACTAGAAGACATTTGTGTCCTTCACCAAAGCAAAGCTGTGCTAAAGGTTCCAAACATTTCCATTTTTAAAATAAATATTTTCTTCTTTTTTTTTTTTTTCATTGTCTACATTCCAGTCTTCAGAACGTCACTGGAAACTGCAGCCTATCGTGAAATACACACTTTGAAACAGAGTCCCAGCTCACTGCGTTTGGTAGCTTGCCATACCGTATCCAGCTTGGTTAGGTATTACCGGAGCACCTTGTCCCTGGGCAGGCTGAGCACCAAATCCACCCATCCAGGCGGCAGACGGAGATTGGCTTGAAAAGAAAACAGGATTGTTAAAAAAAAAAAGAGAGAAGAAGTAGTCATGCAAGCTAGTTGTTATTTATGACAGATAACAGAATCATCATTACAGACAACAAACTAAAAAAAACAGGGATATAAAACCACACTTCCTACACTGCTTTTCACACCAAAACAGAACAATCTCTCCCCTTTCCCGAGTACTTCAGGTTCAGTGCTCCAACGCTAAGTCTTGAAAATAAGCTCTTTAGGAATAAAGACAACAAGAAAGCCCCACAAACCTTGGGTAATGGTTGCAAGGACAACAGCCTCCAAAGGGCAGGTGGCTGCAAGTCAACACCAGGAATGCAGAAACGCAAAAAACTCCCAACACCTAACTGGCAGGAATACCAGCAATGGGTTTATCAAGGCTTAGTATGTTTAATTGGCAAGAGACAACAAAGAATTCCGTACGCAAAGAAGTTACTTTAGAATTACATCAAAGCAAGAGATCATGTGAAGTCTTCAGAGTCCAAGACATGAGGTATCAAAAGCGCACCCACACTCTGAAACTGTCCAGGTTACAGTGTCAGTATGTAGTTCCTTCTCTCCAGGTAAATGTTACCTCCAGGTAAACACCTTAATAACAGTATCTGAACGGGCTCCAGGAAAACTGGGGAGGGGCTTTTTACAAGGGCCTGGAGTGACAGGATGAGGGGGAACAGCTGTGAATTGGAAGGGGGAAGATTTATATTAGATATTAGGAGGAAGTTCTTAATTATGAGAGTGGGGAGACACTGGCCCAGGGTGCCCAGAGCAGTGGTGGCTGCCCCATCCCTGGAGATGTTCAAGGCCAGGTTGGATGGAGCGTGGATCCCCCTGACCCAGTGGGAGGTGGGTTGGAACTGGATGGGCTTTGAGGTCCTTTCCAACCCAACGCATTCTATGATATCCAGACTCCCTGATTCGGATTCTCCAGTATTCAGCACCTTGAGTCAGAATCCTGAATATTTTTAGGTATCAGACAAGATCACCATCCAAGAGTCTCCCACAGGAGAAGCCTTTGTGCCTTGAGTCTCCAAACACCACACACAAAATGTGTTACTGAGTACAACTCTGAGTGACTCACCCCGCTATCTGGTCTACATTAAATCACTAAACGTGAGCTTTATACACAGAGGAGTCCACCTAAGGCTTGAAACCCTCTGTGATCCTTGAACTACAAGCCTGAAACTCAGATACAACGTTCTTGGAATATTCAAAAAAATTCAACAGGTTTACTCACTCTACTCCAAAACCCTGTTGATTCCATGCTTGGCCGTACATTCCGTATGACGGTACTTGCCACCCGTTAGCCATGTATTGCCCGTACTGCTGTGGGTTTCCATATACTTGGCTCCATTGCCCCCACTGACTGTAATCCACCTAAGGAGAGAATCATTCACGGTACTTCAGGTTCTAGAGATGGGTTATGGTCCTTCTGTGCTGCTAAAGAAAATCTTTGGCTTTATCAACCACAGGGCTAAAACTACTCAGGAATAGTGAGATCAGAAAAACAAATAAGACATCACTGAGACTTACTTAGAGCCTTGTACTGCAAAACTTGTTTGTGGGTGTTTGAAATACCAAAGAATATTTGGTTGGAGTTAGTGAACCAGCAAGAATCAAGGTTACCTTCAAGTTTCTCCCCATCTTGAATCATACCCAGAAGGCAGTAACAGATATTCCAGCAAAACCACCAGCCCAGTTTGATTCCACCACACCATTTGTCTGTTACAGCTGGGAAGGCACACAATTGCTTTTGTGAGATAACAGCAAGGTTACCTGTTGGAAGTTTTTAGTCATATCAGGGGATTCTTTACCCCAATAACATTTGACAACGTGTCCTTCAATTGTGGTTCCATTAACTGAAACAATAGCATGTGCTGCGCTTTCATGGGTTGAAAACCTAAAGGATGTAAAAACAAACAAAGGTTAGGCCTTACAGTGCTTTCACCTCCATACAGATCTCTCTGGATTTCCCATGCGCTCTCACAGATACTCTTCCTCTTGGGTAAAAAGAGTGGTGGCCACTTTAGAAGTCCCAAATTTTCCTTTGAACATGCCGTGACAGCTTTTTATATATCAGCAGTTCAAACAAGTGAAATGACAGAAAGATGGAACCACTACTACATGGACAAACCCATGGGTTTTGTTTCTCTCTCTCCATACCTGACAAATGAGTAACCTTTTTCTGGAAACACTCTTATTTCCATAATCTGTCCAAACGGTGAAAAGGTCTGTCTCATAAGTTGATCTACAACATACAATGTTTTGAATTAGTAACCATCCCCGTGTCTAAAAAGCTTCAATAATAAAAAAGCAATAAAACAAATCCTACCTGTTAGCCCAGAGGCAATTCCTCCACAGTACACAGTACAGTTTTTGGGACTTGACTGATTTACTACGTCTTCAAATCTCAATTGTTTTGTATTATCTACAAAGAGAGAAGACTTTTGTAAGCACTAAACTAACAATAACCACAGACACTTACCTCGTACACAAGCATCATCTACGCATTTAAGAAAACACATCCAATATTTTATGACAACCAGTAGTGCCACTACACTGCTACAATATACCCCAAAATCCATTTTAAAAGATCTGAAAGTCAAGCCAGATATGCAGAGATGTTTAATTCCTGCATTGGACAGTGACGCGCAAGAGAGCAAACACAAAGGCCTTACTTTCTTGTGTGCTCTTAGGCGCTGGTGGTTTCCTCGTTGCCCAGTTAGTTCTGATCTGTCGGCCTCCCAACCACTGGCCTCCCATGTGTACAATAGCATTTTCTGCATCCTGAAGAGATGAAGAGACAGATTATAACACACCCAAACACGCAGTATGTACAAGTCTACTGCTCAGACAGACTTGGCTGTCAGTTAATTTTGTTGACAAAATCCATTAAAGGTACTAAAAATTACATGAAATCCTGAACACTCACAGCAAGGAGCCAAAACCGAAGCAGCACAAAGCCGATCGGTTAGAGAGAAGGCCCTCACGAGTGATTTGGGAAAATCTTTCTCCCACCCCCGTTTTCCACACACAGGGTAGAAGCCAACTACAATCACATCTGTACCACTTTCACACAACAAGCATCTGTTTGAGAATATCTGAAGGCTGCCCAAAGTATAAAGGTCATACAGATGCCAGAAGCAATCACTGAAATAAAGCTCCTATGATTTTTTTTAATAATTGAAATCATGTTATTCTGCCAACTGACTGTACTGAAAATAAAAAGCACAGAAGTTTATTTTATAGTAACACAGGGAAAGTCAGGAAACACTTTTTAATCCTAAAAACCTATCCAAATATTAAAGTCATTGTATGAACACACAAGTCCATGGCCCACGTGCATTAACTTCTTATCCTGAGCATAAGTTAGAAGATAACCTTTAAGTTCACATAATAAGCAGAAACACCTTGTAAGCAAGGGATGCGTTTCCTAACAGGTGCAAAGAGCCATTTTTCCCCAATCGCTTAGAAAGAAGAGAGGCAGAGCGAACAGTACACGTGCTGAAAATGCTTTTCCGGGGGCACAAAGCTTGTAAGAGACAACACCAAGCACAAGGGACAAAGAGAACATATCGACAAGTTAAAGGGGAGCAGCCAGCGCTGTCCTGCCTCACGCTGAAGGCTTCAGGCTGAAACAGGCTCCTGCTTCCCTAAACGCACCTCTGAACACAAACAGCTCCATTTTTCACATAATTTGCACTGATTTCTTACGCTGTCAAACATTTATTTAACTTCCAAATCACCAATGATTGTGAAGTCAGTTGTGGTGCTATATATAGTAGGGCACAGCACTATTTTTATTTATTTTTACACTGATTAAATTCAACCAATAATATCTTTAATATCAGTATTGTAAAGGGACACCAGTGATTTGCCGGGAGCATTCTTTCCATTATCTAACTACACCCAACACAAAACCAAGAACAACCTTCAGGTTTACAGTATCATAGAATCATAGAATTGCCTGGTTGGAAAAGACCTTTGAGATCGAGTCCAACCATGCCTGTCCACTACTACACCATCCCTGAGCACCTCATCTGCCCTGCCCATCTTTTAAACAGCTCCAGGGATGGAGACTCCACCAACTCCCTGGGGAGCCTCTGCCAGTGCCCGAGAACCCTTTCAGTGAAGAAATCTTCCTTGATGGGGAAGGTTCATCTGAACCTGCCCTGGCACAACTTGAGGCCATTTCCTCTCATCCTATCACTTGTCACTTGTGACAAGAGACCAACACTCACCTTGGTACAACCCCCTTTCAGGTAGTTGTAGCGTGTGATGAAGTCTCCCCTCAGCCTCCTCTTCTCTAGGCTAAAAAACCCCAGATCCCTCAGCCACTCCTGGTAGGGCTTGTTCTCTGTTCCCTTCCCCAGCTCCATTCCCTTTCTCTGGATCCTTCTCGGCAATGTTCTCACAGCATTCCTGTCACCTGAATTTATTTCAACCCCCGATCATAAATAACACAACTTTTTGACTAAGTTTGTGCCGTACAAGCAAACTGATTTGTGTGGGGAAGTCTGACAGGCAGTGAATACACAGAGGGGACGAGAAGTGGAAAACAGCAATTGTTTTAAATCTGCATTGCGATTACTCACCAGTTTGTTATAAAAAGATACAAAACCATAGCCTTTTGACTTTCCAGTTGCCATATCTTTAACTACCCGTGCGTCCCTGCGAAAAGAAGCACAGCTGTATGAGGGCGATATTAATAACCTGCAAAATAAAAACTAAAAGGAACCACACACACTGTATCGTGAGCATAATTTTGTCTTATAAATTCAGTTAGCCCTAAAACTACAGTCATTCCTGACTTCTCCCCTATTGCTTCTTTACCTGTTAGAAAAAAGCAGTAGGACAAAAAAAATAACATGTAATAAACATGCAACCTATCCACATAACCTATGCTGGCTACGACTAGAATGTTCAAATTGGAAGTATAAGAGAAACAAAATTTCCTTGTCTAATAATCTATTTGCTAGGGTCCACTAAGGTTTACTGTTCTATAAATTACTGCAACAATTCTAACTAATTTACCATGCATTTTCTATATATTAAATGTCTTCTCTATATATTAAATGTCTTCTGCCTAGTGATACAAAATATATGAAATATTAAAAAATCGAAAAAGAGGAAAAAATAGGAATTAAAAGGCATACATGGCCTGTTAACAGATTTCTTTATTTTTCCTGGTCAATTCTCTACCATCATTTTGGAGTTTGGGCAGCTGTAAATTTCGAAAAATTGACATTTTCAGAAATTTAAGAAAAGGAGAATAAAACTAACAACAATGCTAAGCACACCAGTACGAAAACAACAAATTTACACAGAGATTTTAGTGAGTAAGTTAAAATGATTGGAAATATAGAACTGCACTGAATATAGAATGTTAAAATGTAAATACTAAAATATGTATATATAAATAATGTATAATAAGAATAAATAGAAATGAGAAAAAATCTACAACTGAGTTCCAGTGTGCACAGTTCCTTGCAGTTAGCCTTCAAGATCCTGTCCATTCTTATGAGCAATTCTGCAAAATAACCAGAATGCTATTACTTTTAATTGTGACTTGGACTTTAGAAAAACTGCAGGTCTCAGATGTATAAATATAGATCGAGAAACAAAAAAACCTGAATTATTCTTTTTTAAAATCGATTTTTAAACAGTACTACTTACCACATTAAAGAGACAAAAAAAGCAAAGTAAACAAAACAGCAGAGGTAAGAAATCAGATTTAGGATTCATTTAAAAATACGTGTACAGAACGAGAAAAATAAGAATTTTGTTCTTAGAAATATATTCCTGCAAAGTAGTACAAAACCCTTCATGTGCAATTTTATTTAAAGATAAACTGATAGAAGATTAACAAATATCCCAGAATCCTGGAATGGCCTGGGTTGGAAGGGACCTCAAAGCCCATCCGGTTCCAACCCCCTGCCATGGGCAGGGACACCTCCCACTGGGTCAGGGGGCTCAAAGCCCCATCCAACCTGGCCTGGAACACCTCCAGAACTCTTAGGGACACAAACGCTTTAGCGCTTGTAATCGTAAATACGTTCAATTAAAACACCAGGTGATTCAGTATTATCTGAATTATCTATGAGAAGTTTAAAAAAGCCTTCTCTTAACTGGCAGAAACGTGCATATGTTGTCAATCCACCATTCTTTCATTTAAATGTTTTCATTTTAATTAATGCAATTATCATCCAAAACAGTAACTTCAATTTCATAAATATTAGCGTTTTTCAAAACATTCACCAGTTATTCAGCTGCTGTTTCATTAAATTAACCTCTAATTGCCCCGTTTTCTATATTGCCTATGAAACGCAGAGTGAATGCATATAAAACACCCTTGTCAAGTCATCATCACGTACACGCTCCAAACAACAAAAAGTCACACTTGGAAACAGTAATTAATTTTTAATAAGAAGTTGAAGGACATCAGCATAGAAATTAGGTTAAAAGCACATTACTTAATTTACATTAATGACATCATTATATACTGAGATGACACAACCACCCCTCTTTACTGCCCACCCCACACAAGGAAATGCACAGCAGAAAATTTATCTTAAAAGACAAGAAATAACATTTCAACCCCAAAACACATTTTCAATGTCACATTTTCTAACCGATATAGGAAATGTTTATTGTGATACTTACGATATTTTACCAAAAGGAGCAAATGCAGACTTGATGTCTTCTGTTGTTATTTCTGGACTTAAATCCCCAACGAACACATGGAAGTGATCTGAAAATAAATAATTTACTAATCAAATATTTAACTGCTATCTAAAGTTTCAGCTCCTGTGAAAGTGACGCTCTGCGCTCAGTGCTGGGGATCAGGAACGCCCAGGATTCCATTGCAGCAGCAATTTAATCTGTCCACTCCAGTTTCCCCAAATGTAAAGCAGAAACAGAAGAATTAGTTTGCAACATTCTATTAAACACAAGACGGGAAGAAGAAAAGGTCTGTTTAAATGAATTTATGACGAAATCATTACCATGTTGTGAAGCATTCGTTTAGAAGTGACACTGTGGCCTTGCTTTACTTACTGGATGTATCTTTTTTCTGGCTACTTGGTGTTGTTGCCCAGTTTACTTTGACCTCCTGAAAACAAGCATGAGATTTAGTATAAATGCACAAAATTCCTTTTTTTTTTTTTAAAGTTCATTCAAGGGTAGGTTATAACAACACAAATCATCATTCAATAAACCAAACTGTAGTAATTAAAACTTGAAACATATTTCCTAAACAAGACTGACTTTTATAAATCAGTATTTGTAAAATATCCTAACAATACTTAACCTCAGTAAGTTTCTTCAATAAAATGAACTCCCCAAGGTTTTATCCATGTTTCCACACAAACTTACATTTCTTAAATCTAAGATTACAACGCAAGCAACTTACCTTCCCCAAAATTTTTCTCCCGTTCATAGCAGCTAATGCAGCAGCTGCATCTCTGTGTTCATAAAATTCCACAAAGCAATAAGGGTCATTGCTTGTATGCTGCAAAACAGAAAATCCAACAGAAGAGTTGACCCTTCTGCTATCGGGTTGCTGAGAAGAAAATCCAGGAAAATATATTACTTATAGCTAGAAACGTTACAAATTCTTTGCATTAGATTTATGAAATAGCCTTTGACATTACACTTCAATGCAAGAACTAAGATGGAATTTTTATTAAAGGTTTAGCAGTTTCTGACATGCAGTTTGTATCGAATGAGGGTTCAGCACTAAGTTTACTAAACTAAAAATAATTAAACTCCCAGAAAAGCCACCTCCATGTTGGATGGAGTGGGGAGAAGGGGAAGAATGCAGAGAAGAAAAAGGGTCTTCTGCCACATATATACACACACTCAAACCTTGCAAGGTTCCCTCCCTAGACACATTTTCGCCAGTTTTCTCTCTCCTCCTACTTACCAAGTCTTTCCTTTTATTTGCTTGAACATCGCTGGCAGACAGCAACCCAGAAGTTGTGTGTTCTCAGTCCCAAGTGACAAATGTCATACCCAGCAACTGAGAAACACCCCTTGAAAAGGGCTCAAACCAGTCTAACTGAGGGAAGAAGACATTAATCGGTTGAGTGTTACTCTGCTAATCTTGGGTAGAACTTGGTTTTGCAGGACGGCCCATGGAATCCCCTTTAAAAACACCGACAGAGCTCACTGAAGCATTGAACGTAGCAAAGGATTAAGAGCAAAGAACCTAAGTTTTCTGAAAAGTCTATCAAGAAGAAAGGATAACTAGAATGCAAACTTCAACATGGGATTTCATCTGCTTGACAGATGGAATGAGTACAAAACCTAGACCTTACACCCTGACCTCTACGCTTACGGCCTCTGCATGTACACGTACCAAAAGATGATACTAATAACACTAATATTAAACTAAATTAATTACTTCTTGCATGGACAGAGAAGGCTCCAGCAAGTGAAGACACTTCTTTGGCATCAGAATTCTTGTAGATCAGCCTCCTTCAGTGTCAGACAGAGCACTCATACAAGTGAAGAGCAAGACATTACCAGTTTTACTATTTAACTGCTGAAAATTCATGCATGCTTATACAGAGAAAGGAATTCTAATTCCGCCCTGTAGAACTGAACTGTACAGATTCAAACACAGCTCTGTCTCACTTGAGCAAGGGAAGCTATCACGATCTCAGAGCTGAACTGATCACAAGGCCTTTATATACCTAAAACGACCAAGCAGTCTGAAGTCATCCTTCTAAACACTGAGTACCAGCTGTCTCTGATGCACAATGAACAGATGAGAGAAAAACACACCTGATACTATATATATATATATAAAAGGAAGAGTGTAAGTCACAACAGCTACAACATGCTCAAAAAACCATCTTCACCCTAGCTGTCCCCAAACAGTAAGAGTTAATCCACCCTTCTTCCCTTACTACTTTTCTAGTGCAATGAAAGCAAGATTTGGGAAACCCATTTAAGGCCTTGAAAGATTTAGTGCAGTTTATGCTTCAACTGAAGCACAATGTTACTTTCAGATTGTGGGAAGGTCTTCTTTTGCACCAAGAACTTGTCTGAACACAAGCAGAGCCTCTTTTGCAGATGTCTGGATCTGTAGGTGTTTTGAGACACATGTAAATGCTAGTTCCACCATCCCCTGAGTGTCATACACCCCAAAAAATCCACCTGGGATCTCTGAACACTTGACATGTTCACATCATGTTCTACAAAGAAGAGAGAGAGCAATCAGCTGATACACCTGGCTGCAAAGGGAAAAATTCAGGTATAAATGTGACCACTGGTAACTACAACAGACAGGTCAGAACTACTTAAACTCAACTTAATACCTATGAAAAGCTGACCCCACACTGATAACAAAGATGGGCAACACAGGCAGGTACTTTGACAGTTAGTTCCAGCCTAGAACCCAAGCTGTGGTTGCTGACTGCGTGGTGACAGGCGCTGCAGCCAGCCCAGTGCATCCCCCTCCCATGACTGAATGCAGCTGCCGGTAGCTTTTTGTCTGTCTACCCAATCATAAACAGGGCTCACTTGCTATTTCTATGGCTATGGAAACTCTTAAACCCACCAAGCCAAATCAAGGTGAAATGACTGCTGGAATTTCTCATCTAGTGCTCAGGAAAACGATTTGATGCTGGCACCTCTCCATCACTGAAGACTGGAGCAGCGGTGCCTGATTTCTGAAAGACTGTGACAGCCACAACTGTTTCTGCAGAGAAAAATCCAATGGTGCTCGATTATCCTTCCGTTATCGTGCTTCAAAAAACCTTACAGAAAATGTGGCAGAGCTCTTACCTTCACTATTAATAAAGTGCCACATAGGGAATTATCAGTTCAAAGATGAGAATGATTTTGAACAACCATTAGAAACAAGCATTAGGTGGACTGTGAGCAGCTAAAAACCCCAAAAGACCTAGTGTGCCACACTGAAAGAAAAAAGATGACCACTGAGGAGTTACATGTAGTGTTCCTGAAGAGGTCTGGTTGCAAGATTTGCCTTTTAATACCGCCATTAATGATCTTGATTAAGAAACATGGATGGGGCTGTACTCAGGAAACCTGTCATTACAAGTTCAGATGAACCGTAAGAAGTAGTAAAAGACAAGAAGAGCACACAGAAAAACAAAATTGAAGAGCAAAGATTAAATCTAGCAAGAGTTGCCATTGGTCCCTGCCTGCTCCAAGTTTATCAGTAAATGCACAAGGAAGGAGAAGTACTATGGAGTGACAAGTGGCCTATGATGTGGCATTAAGATCACAGGAATGGCCAGTAACCCTAAATGCACCTGAGTGTTCACAATGGAGAGAAGGAAGCGTTAATCCTCACCCCCAGTTTGTACACAAGACCTTATCTGGAATACTAGGGAATTTTGTCCCTTTGTTTCAAGGAAAACACATTAAAAAACAGGCAGGTGCAAACAAGAGCGATGCACACCAGCACAGCACCTTCAGTTGAAGGATTTTTGACTTTTCATCCATAGTGAAGAAACATTTCAGAGGGAAAAGAACACTGAGGCTCATGTTCAAATAAAGTGAAAAATCTACAAACCAGCCGTGAATAATCCGCGAAATGATACGGCTTCTACTCATCAGAACACCACTGTTTTGAAAACAGGGCTATCGGTCCTTTAAATAAAGCAGAAGCTCAGCAGCAGATGGTAAAACGTGTGTCAGGGATACAGGCACAGGTACAGGACGGCATACAACAGGTCTCCTCTTCAAAAAGTTACCCCAAAAGCCAAAACACAACCAAAACCTAAACACTACCAGTAAAAACACTGCCAATAACATAAAGAGAAGCCCCCAACTCCATTTATTTGGCACCGTACCTAAATTACATTATATTTGCTACCCTGCGGGTGTGGAAGACCTTACCTCTGTTATCATTTTACAGCTTTTGCATGGTCCAATCTGGCTGAATAACTGAAGTATAAGGACTTCAGTCACGTCTCTGGAGAGGTTTCCTACATAGCTATACAAGGAAACAGAAAAAACAACATTTTAAACCAGAAATTGTCATCTTAAAGGTAATTACGATTTTAAAATCTTAACTGATCATGAAATCTCCCTTTAAATATCCCAGTCAGTGAAAATGGTATAAAAAAAAATAGTCTTAATGCAACATTCACTAAGTTGGCCACACAACTGAAAAAATTAAGCTGGACACCGATACCTAGTGCCAGTCATTTATTTGGCAGAGAAATGCCAAATGCAGGAAGAACACTGCTCGAGGATGTTGGGTAGAACAAGCAACGACGTGGGCAAAGATGCTTTAAGTTTTAGAATCAGAAACATTTGGTTGGAAAAGACCTTTGAGATCGAGTCCAGCCATACCTGTCCACTAGTGAACCATCCCGAGCACCTCATCTGCCCGTCTTTTAAACCCCTCCAGGAATGGGGATTCCATCATCTCCCCCAGCAGCCTCTGCCAGTGCCTGAGAGCCTTTTCAGTGAAGGAATTTTTCCTGAATTCCAATCTGAACCTCCCCTGGCACAACTTGAGGCCATTTCCTCTCATCCTGTTACTTGTTGCTTGGGAGAAGAGCCCAGCACCCACCCCACCACAGCCTCCTTTCAGGCAGTCATAGACAGTGATAAGGTCTCCCCTCAACCTCCTTGTCTCCAGGCTAAACAGCCCCAGCTCCCTCAGCTGCCTCCCATAACCCTTGTTCTCCAGGCCCTTCAGCAGCTTCTCCGGACACGGCCCAGCCCCTCAAGGTCTTTTACTTCCCACTGAGCATCTAATCAAGACTACTTCTGGTTTTGGGTAGAAATCCACAACTTCCACCAAACATAAATTGTGCTGGCTTGGAAGTGACCAAATCCATTTTCCTGAAGGTCTGGGAAACCAGTCCACACCAACAGCTGAGGGAATCTCTGCAGTAATACCATTAGAATGCTCAGCACAGTGCCCACCTCAACAGCCACCTCTGCAAAAACTCCTTCAAATTTTGGCAGTGTCACTTTAACATCATTCATAGTTCTTGACTTTTTTTTTTTTTTAAATAAAACCTTAGAAATAATCCCAAATTTTTGAAACACCCATCCCGTTCAGAGCCCCAGATTTAACCAGATAGCCAGAAATACAACAGCAGTTTGAGAACTACTCCTGGATACTCTGCTGCCTTTTACACTCACAAATATAAAACCAGGTCACAGAGATGGCTGAGGAAGAGTCACACATGCAAAACTCAATTCTTAAACCAAAAGCGACTGATTTGTAACCAAACTGTGAGCAAAGCGATTGGTTCAGAGAAAGGCTTGTCCCAAACTCAAAAGGCATCAGCACACCGGCATTTATCATCTTTATGGGTAAGCCTGTTGATACACAAACTACTCAACTGCTACAACGATGATATTGACAATATGAGCAGAACTTCTGAGATGTGGCTGTTGAAACAACATACGTTTCCCTTATTTCCCTCTGCTCCTTTACAGAATGTCACAATATGGGACAGTAAAGTCAATCGAAGCTGTTGACGCACTTCAGCGAGCGTTAACGTGAACCAGTCTTTCTCAGCCTGTCCCTAAGCCAAACTCTTTGAATACAGCAATTTAAGTGCTTCTTTTTGCTTAACGAGTATCCCTTTAAACATTCTGAAGAGCAACTTCTGCATTTGACAACGGGGCTTTCACCTACCTTTAGCAAAACTAAACCAGACACCATTTCTGTCTGAACACCACACACTGACATTGGCAGGTTTGTGTTTATGTTAATTCTTTCAGCAACTCTGAAAAAGTTCTGCCCTTCCTCTGTCAGGACCCGAACGCTACACAAGGTGCAGAGTGAGTTTCTTACATATCATATCACCTGAATATAGAAATATCCACTCAAACTTTCATGCACCCACCACTTACTAAATATGTATGAATTAACTGAAACCATTAGCAGAAGCCACGTTCACAGCCTGTTTTGTTATGAAGCGTTTCAGTGGAGAAATTAAAAACAACAATATCCTGTCAGATCCTTCTCAGGACAAACCGCCCATCTCTGACTTTTCAATCCTCTACTCAGAAAACTTATCCACAGCTTCTTTCTGAAACCTTAACTCAGATTTTGTTAATCATTCACCAAGATTAAACTGTAAATGACTAATAGTTCTAAACGGAAATATTAACCTTGCAGACACTGCTGAAATCAGGTGGCAAATACAAATACAGGTAGGAATTCCCACCAAGTGTCAGTGCTGCTGTGAATTCGTTACCAGTATTGTTTCCTTTGCACATTGTAGAACAGTACTAGTTAACACCATGCCCTAAGAGTATACTGGTATCAGCACCAGTGTGGGAGCACTTACACGGAGTTAAATACAGGGAAGTCCTGTTGTCATTGTGTCCTGTGTAAAATCAGGTACAGCACGGAGCACAATTTACACTATAGAAACACAAAACCTCAGTCTCTTCTGAAGAATATTAATATGGATTTTGGAGATGCATGGACTCTGAAAACCAATCAGAAGAATTCCTCTTGGTCTGACAAAAAAAATCCACGAGAAGTAATTCCTTGAAATTCTGTTCACTTTCGGTAAGATAGATAGCACTGACTGCTAGAAGAGATAACCAGCGATCTTCCAACACATCTTCATCCAGAGTTGAGAACAGTGCCTCACAAACTCCAGCTATGGAACAGGTTGGTTCTTCACAGAAATCAGTGTAACCTGCACCACTGGACTGCTAGATTGGAACAGGATGCAAAGACCTAATGACCCATTAATTCTCTAAATGCATACGGTAGATACTGCCTGGACATTGCCACAGTCAGGAGGCATTCACACCTTGCACAAGTTACTAACACTTTGAAACTTACATAGTGCACACACTGAGGACGCTTCACAATAAAAAAGTTTAGATAACAAGGTCAGTATCCACAGAGACCCAAATGTCCTGAACCACATGTTGAAACACAGGAATAAAAACACCTACCAATAAGAAACAAGACACTATCAAATAAGACTTGATGGTTACTTTCCTGTCTTTGCGTAAAGCAGGTTGAGGTAACATTACCTCCTTCTGTACAGTTAAAGATGACTTAAAAAACCATACAAGCAAACATCCTCAGTGTACAGTGTTCGAGTGCTGTATGACTAAGGAACATACTCAACACATCAGGAGCAGAAACCTTACCTCTCTGGAAACACAAAACCTTCCCCAGCTGATGCCAATCCCCACACACACACAGCCAGCCGGTGGTGCACCAGTTTCCCCCTTCCTGGCTCCACTTAGTCTTGTGTAACCTAACACAGTATCTTCTATTCTACTTCAAGAAATCAAAATAGGCAGAGAGGCACGTAAAGAAAACAAACAGGTCTTAACACACTACTGCTTGGTATCTCAACCTTTTTGTTTTGCCAATATTCTAGAGGATATATTATTCAAACTTTTTAAAACTTATAAAAGCCAACAGAGAAGTAGAACTTACTTTTACAGGCTACTGTCTTGGTTAATGTGGCAGGGAGGTAAAAGCTGTGGATTTTTGCATACAGACAACAGTGTTTGTTCTCCTCTGCAAGTCTGAAGCACTTAAATACCAATTAATAAGCACATACTAAAAAACCCCCCAAACCTGATACAGATTTCAATACCTTACACTTTGGAACGCTGCTGACAACAGAAAGAATCAGAAAATGTATTTGAAATTCAGAGATCTTGTATAATTATTTAAAGAATAAAAGGAGCACATATCAACCAATAATGAGTTTTAGAGCTAAACTCTCTGGCTTGAACAGAAAATCCTCTTTGTGAGGGTAAAAAGGCTTTTATTGTATCCTAGACAGGTGGGAAGAAAGGGACATTTACAGCCACTACTTTTAGGACTACAGAACTCCCCTATATCCTGCTTGGAGGAACAACAGTGAATATGTTTTCACAGCAGACAACATGCAAGAAAAGGCAGATTCCACAGTCAGACAAAGAAAGTCTGACAGGCAATAAGGTAACTGATGTGGCACAAAGCCCATCGAATTCCAGCAGCATCCCTCTGCCTAGAGCTACAGAGTGACTGGGAATAAACTGGCACCAAGGGAAAGCCACTCTCCGGCCTCAACTAGCAGACACCTTTCCTCCACAGGAGAGCTGAAGTGCCAGCCCCGCTTCTGCACACTGCCCACGCTCCACGGCACTCGGAACACACCTGAAGTTACAGCAGCCTGTAGGCACTCGCAACTTCCATCAAGTTTTTCTCTAAAGCCATTAATAAGAACATACACATTTGGAGCTTTTCTTCTGGCTATCAGTGACCGCTGGTAACGTTACCAACACAGAAGGTTTCTGGCGGTTTATTTTCCACTTTGGATTAGAAATAGGACTTTGGTACAGCTTGTGAAGGAAGATCTGATGTACTCACAGAAAACAGAGTTTTCCAGTATTCTACAGAATGAGAAGCCCACCGCTCATTTTAGGACCAGTTAATTACATGCTGTGAATTTCCTGTATCACTTTACACTGAGGGGTGTGACAAAGGCTACAGAAAGGCCACCCTTTCTCCAGTTATCTCCAAGCCGTTTAGAGCAGCAAGGAAAACTTTTTTTGGCAGAAAATAGTGAACGTTACTCCTCCCATTTTTACAAAGGCCTCCTGGTTATGAAATGCAAGCAATAAAAACGCAAATGGTGTCCATTTTCTATATTAAGCCTCAGAAAATATTTTGGATTCTTAGAGGTTCATGACTGACCTATCATGATCGAAAACAACAGAACGGCCCTGTAAGTACTGCAAATGGAAACAGTTATTATTCCTGAGATATTTAAGATAGGCCTAAGTGCTCAGTGACCAGTGGTTATGTAGGCTTTTCTTTTTATAACTAAGAGTTGCTTGCAAATGTTAAAAAAAGAAAATTTCTTCCTGAACTACTGGTTTAGTTTTTCTTTCCTGAAGGAATAAATGAAATGCCAAAGGCATTCATAAAATATCTCTTCAACTATGAACCAAGTGCTTCTGCACATGGTCAAACATCTACAGAAACAATCTGTTCTTCACTTTTTCCCCTCCAACCCAAACAAAACCAAGGAGTACAGCCTAAAACATTATAAGTTGTTTTGGGGAGGGAGCAGTGAATTTTCTTTACATGAGAGATCATAACTAATCTAGATGAACAGTATTATCCAAGATAATCATCCTTAAAGCAAAACTTGCAGTTCTAAATTCAGAAGTATTTCAGACAAAAAGTAGGGACGCGCGAGAGAGGTAAGAAATGCTACAGCAGAATTTGTGTGCTTTATGAAAAATGCCCTCAAATAACTTCAGGAAAGCAGCTCCACACAACTGTGGTTACTACAAAACTGTTAGCAAATGAATGTATACGCTGTTTATTAGTTTGACAATAAACAGAGAGTCACACACATGCAATAAAACATCTCGGGCAGCTGCAGAGATGCTGTTTCAGACATCTCAGTAAAAATGTAATTTCTTCCTTGCCAGTCACTATGGGCTGTCAGGTCATCGACGGGTGTGTTAACAAGAACTCACTCCCAGTGTAGAGCCAAAACTTGTCAGCAGTAAAAAAACAGCTTAAAACTTGGTCTAGATACAGCAGAACATTGTAAAACTTAGTCTAATACAGCACTTAAGAAAAAGAGGAGCCATCAGGAAGAGGAACCCTGCAAACAGTTTGAGTGAAGCAGTGGGTAACTTTCCCCTTGTCCCTCTTCTCATTCTTGAAAACCACAGCCACTATCAGGGCCAAGCAAACTCAGATCATACAAATTCAGACCATTTGGGTAGACAACACCAAAAGCATTTAAGATATGCTTATTTAAACTATGCATCTCGAGGAGCAAAGACTAAGCAAGTATTTACACTAAACCCTAAACAAGTTGGAAGAACTTTTGCAGGCACAGGAAGGAGAAAAAACATGAATTGCCTTGAAAAGCTTTAAATGCCAACTCATCACTTTGGCAGTGGAAACAACTCGGAGATGTTTGACTCTGTTCAAGTAGTTTCTTTAAAGTACCCTTCAATCCAAATTATCTTTCAAAGCCTTTCTGAAAGCTCCTGTCTCCAAACTAAACAGAGATGCCATCTGCCCTGTCCTGAGCCGTGTTGCTCACACCGGCAGAACGAACGCTGTACAGTTGAGACCATCCTTTTTACAGGGACAGCCCAAACACCGAGCTGTCCCTACACAGAACACCCTGGCAACTAGTTACAAATAATCAACACCAGAATTACATGCTCTCAAGTGCCAAACCATACACAACTGGCCCCACTCATGTAAGTTAACAGGACAAAGAAAAGTCATCAAAACTACACCTGCAGAGCTGAAAAGAACTCAACAGCAACCAAAAAACCCTCACATTTTTATTTTTAAAGAGAAAACAGAAGACAGCCACCAACTGATTAAACCCTGCCTAGAAAGACGTGGCCAGCCCACGGCTCCCTCTTTGCCCACGGCCCAGGAGGCTGTTCCTGACCCACACTGGGAGATGCTGGATGAAAAGCTATTTTTCCTGCCCTGCCCAGTACACAAAGCCTGGTTTTAAGGCCTTCCCTCTCCTACCCACCATAGGGACAGCACAAAGAACTTTCCCAGCGCCAGGACCACTCAGAGGGGACCTTCGGCCTGGACCACTCACACCCCCAGACTCAGCCAAACCTCGAGCCACGGCCAACGCACCAACCAAACCCCAACCCTCCGACCTCCACTGCTCCCCAGGTCCCACACCCCCGTTCAACTCCCACTGCCCCCCTAGGGCTGCCTCGGCACCCCTGACCCCCACCCAGCTTCAACCTCAGCTGCCCTCCCACAGAGCTGAGACCCCCTCGACCCCAGCTGTCCCCACCCAGGGCCGGCTCCATCCCCGCTCCCCACTCCTCGACCCCCCGTCCCCCAGGCTGGCTCGGGACCCCTGACTCCCCACAAAACTCCCACTGACCCCTCCAGGACCAGCATCCCCTCCCGACTCCCGCTGCCCCCTCGAACTCCTCCCTGCCCCCCAGTACTGAGCCCCCCGAACCCCAAACCCCAATCCAGCCCCACTCCAGTCCCTGCAGCCTCCCTTCCCAGCCACGACACCCCCGAACCCCAGTGCTCCCCCCCAGCCTCCCTGCCCCCCCAAACACTGATGCCCCCAGTGCCAGCTCGGGATCACCAATCCCCACTGCACCCCCGAGTCCTGCTGCCCCATGGCCCCAGATCCACCTCCTACCCCCACAGTCCCACTACCCCTCCCTTTCAAAACCCCACTTCCCTCCACCTACCCCCCACCCCCATCCCAGCACCCACTTGCCCTCCCCCGACCCCTGCCCCCCTATTTCCACCTTCCCTCACTCCATCCCCAGTTTCTCCCCCTCCCGGACTGAACCCCACCTCCCCCAGCCCCTCAAACCCCCACTGCTCCCCCTTTTCCTCCATCTCCCTCCACTCCCTTCTCCCCTACCCCTTCTCCCTTCCTGCCCCCCACTTCCCCCCCTCCCCCAGGGGTCAAACCCCGACCCCTACTGCTCCCCTCAGCCCACTCCCCCCCCGAACCCCCACTGCCCACTAGGATCGGGTCCAGGACCCCCTACCCCCACTGCTCCCCTAGTGCCGGCCCCGGGACCCCCGACCTCCCCAGGACAGCCCCCCCCCCCCCCCCAAACCCCCACTGCACCCTCCAAGACCGACACCCCCAAAACCCCACTGCCCCCCCCGTACCAGCTCCGGGACCTCCGACTCCCACTGCACCCCCTCCAAACCCCCACCGCCAGCTCCTACCCTGGTTCCCCCGCCCCTTCCATCTCCCCCCACTCCCACCTCCCTCCCCCACTGCCCCCCCAGAACCTGCCCCCAAACCCCCGCTGCCCCCCCAGTGCCAGCTCTGGGACCCCTGTTCCACCGCCCCCAGCCCCCCCCCAGCACCTCCGCTCCCGCTCCGACCCCCCCCGGCGGCACCGTCCCCGCCCCCCCCCCCCCCCCCCCGGCTCACAGGGTGCGGGGCTGCCCGTCGTCCTCCATGGTGCGGGTCGCGGCGCTCCGAGCCCGCGGGGCAGCGCGGGTGGCGCCGCGCGGAGCCGAAGGGAAGGCGAGGCTGGGGGCCCGGCTCCCCGCGCGCCTCGCCCCGCGCCAGGCCCGGCGCCGCCGCCCGCTCCGCGCACACAGCGGCCGCCGCTGCACAAAATGGCCGCCCCGCGCGCGCCGACTCGCGCAGCCGCCGGCTCTGCCGCCCGGCGCCTCACGGGGGGCGGGGGCCGGGGCTGCTGGGGGATGGAGTCCTGGGCGCCCGGGGCTGCTGGGGAATGCAGTCCCGCAGTCCTGGGGGTGCCGGGGCTGCGGTCACACGGTCGCAGAACACCCTGAGTGGAAAGGCTTTGGAACTGTTGTAACAGGTCCAGGAGAGGCCGAGGAGATGGTGCCTTTGTAATTGTAATAGTGACTCACTTTGTTCCCTGAGCATTTACTTTCAGCTGTTTGTATGATCAGCACAATTATTGACTATTTCCTACGGCATTATTTATTACCCATTCCCTATAACATTATTTATTATTAGTTCCCTACAGCACTATTATCTGTTCCCTAAAGCAACAAGTCACAAACCCCACACATCCCACAATCAGCCCTGGGCTGTGGTGTCTGTCCGCAAACATTTGCCTCCCGCCATCCCACAAACGTTCGCCTCCCACCACCCCAGGAACATTCACTTCCCGCCATCCCAGGACCATTCACCTCCTCCCATCCTAGGAACAGTCACCTGCCACCATCCAGGAACACTCACCTCCCATCATCCCAGAAACAGTCACCTCCTGGCATCCCAGAAACAGTCACCTCCCACCATCCCAGGAACATTCACCTCCCACCATCCCAGGAACATTCACCTCCCGCCATTCCAGCAGCATTCACCTCCTCCCATCCTAGGAACAGTCACCTGTCACCATTCAGGAACATTCACCTCCCATCATCCCAGGAACAGTCACCTCCTGGCATCCCAGGAGATTCACATCCCAGGGGCCCTGTCTGGCGGAGTCCAAGGTAGCAGTGTGTCCAGGAGTGATATGATCCATCTCAGGGGCCCGTCCTGTACACACGGAGATGAATTCTATTGGTGGCTGGTCACAATGGTGTCCCCAGGGCTCAGTGTTGGGGCTGAATCTGTTTAACATCTTTATCCATGATCTGGAACAGGGGATCGAGTGCTCCTTCAGTTTGCAGATAACACCAAACTGGGTGGGAATGTCGCTCTGCTCAAGGGCAGGAAGGCTCTGCAAGAGGGACAGGCTGGATCCATGAACCGGGGTCAATTGCATGAGGTTCAACAACGCCAAGTGCTGGGTCCTGCACTTGGGTCACAACAACCCCGTGCAGCGCTCCAGGCTCAGGGAAGACTGGCTGGAAAAAAAAAAGAATCACAGCAATCTTACTCTGGAAGAAATCCAATTTGTATACATATTCAAGTGCTCTTAAATACTCTCTCTCTTCCAAAATAGTAACATCATGGAGAAAACTGCCTGTATTCTTATCAAAGTGGATATTTTCATGCCTGCTGTTCACACACTAATGTTTTCCTATCTTTAACTTAAACACACAGGACTGTTGCCAGGCATATATTTCTGGAAGAAGCTATTCTAGGATATAGGTGGTTTAAGTAACTTTTTAAAAAAGTGTGTTAAAACCAAGAAAGGTGCAGACATTTATGAATCCATCCACCAGGAGACGCAGCAGCATGCAGTGACTCCCCAGGGTGGTCCTTACTCCACCTTGCTGATACGCTGTCCTGAGGTTTCTGGGAAGCAGCCGAACCTGCAGACTTAGGTAACCTCAGACTATTGCATAGCTCAGAAGCTGAGGCCAATTCTCTCTGGAGTTCCAAGTAGGGTCAAAATTGAGAAATGATACAGTTGATGGCTTGGGGAAGGAATGCCTTTGGTTTGATTTGCAGTCCTGGGTTACTCCTTGGAAATCCAATTGTGCATACAAGCCTAATGATTTTCCAGCTGGTTAACTGCAATCATACCATTTTCAAGACAAAGAAACACGTGAAGACCCTGCAGAGTTTATTAGCTCTGGCTAATTACAATTCATAGAATCACAGAATCATAGAATCATAGAATGGTTTGGGTTGGAAGGGGCCATAAAGCCCATCCAGTTCCAACCCCGTGCCATGGGCAGGGACACCTCCCACTGGGTCAGGGGGCTCCAAGCCCCATCCAACCTGGCCTGGAACACCTCCAGGGATGGGGCAGCCACCACTGCTCTGGGCACCCTGGGCCAGGGCCTCCCCACTCGCACAGCAAAACATTTTCTGCTGGAGATCTCATCTCAGTCTCCTCTCTTCCAGCTTAATTACCTTGCATTTTGAGCAGAAGGCTGTGAGAAAGCCAAAGATGTCTTCATCAACTTTTCCCACAGAATTCCTCTGAGCTGAAAGTGTTTCTCATATGGAAGCAGACCCTCATCAGGAAGCATCTAGGGCCTTTACACATCAAAAGGTCATTCCACCAAAAATAAACATAAAGACACTGCCAGCTTAATGAACATTTACTTCAAATGCCATCCAGAATTTGTCATCTATTTGTCAACTCTGAGTTTGCAACAAGAAAATACTCACATACATCTTAAAATAAAACAAACCCTTCTGTTATGCCACGCGGTTCCTATCTGATCATAGCCTAAACTCTGAAAAAACATTGGCTGTGATCCCACAGGGCTAACAGGAGCAGAACGGGATCTGACAAAAATCAGTGAGCTAAATACACAAACAGGGCTGATGCAGCTTTGCTTTCCTCAAGCTGACACAAAGGCGCTTTGAAGACCAGTATCTCTGCCTTCACTGGAGCTGCTTTCAGAAGTGAGGATGTTCCCAGCGTCTTCACTTCTGCCACTAAACTGAGCAAAAACAACCCGAGAGAGCGTGATACCCTGGCCATCCCAACAGAAGACACCTGCTTGATACACAGTGAACGGAGGAAGGTGGACCAGGTCCCAGGGTCCCTTTTGCTGATCTGCAGCTCTGGTCACCATAACAAGAAGAACCAATTCCGATACTTTGTTTCACTCAGGAATTCAATGACCGTTAAGTTATAGGACTTAAATTTCAACAAATTCTTACCAGATGTGCTGACAACTGTTATATTCATTTTCCAAACTGAACTAGGTAGGAAACACACAGCTGCTGGAACTTCAATCTGCTGACAGTTCCCAACACCTGGGCTACATAATGATTTTATTAAATCTGCTCATCACAACTACCCCTGGCTTTGACTCTTGCAGTCCAAGAGTTCATTGGGCCGAAACCATGATGGGGAACTGAGATGCCTTTATTTGCCTGTTCAGAACCAAGAGATGTTATTCCAAATAATCAGTGTAAAGCTTATTTTTTTTTAAAATGTATTTATGTCCTTTATGTATATTTCATAATCACTTGATATTTTTGCTAATTATGATAAATGACAATGAACAAGAATTTTATACTGGGTCCCTGTTTCTTTACACCCTCATTGACTGTGCAGTTAAAACATAATTCCCTCTTGCATGAATACACCGTGCTATGAATGTACAACCTTGCACCAAACCTCTTATAGAGATTTTGTTTCTAAAACTCCAGTCCTGGAATAGACGAAAAGAGGAACCATGTGCACAGACAACTGGCTATTACAGAACCAGGACAGTGATCCTTAGCAAAATTCACCTGGATATGCTTTGACTGTAAACCTGCAACCTGAAATCCTCTTAATATTTTTCCTTTTGGGAAATTTTCTACCTGTTTTCATATTAGAGAAGAAAGAGAACGAGATCAGATATATCTGTCTAGATGCTACCAGATTGCAGTATCCCACATTGTTTATCGAGTACAAGGGAAAGTGGGCCCTACAGAGCCCAGCATCACATAGGGCTCGGTCGGGCAAGAGTTTGTCATTTAAACTGTTTGTTACTCAACTGAGTTTCGTTGCCTGCTTGAGATTTCTGCAGACTTCCCTCTCTTGCAAATTCTTCCTGGGTGTTCAGGCTTGGCATTGCTCCCAGTGAAGATGTGGAGCTAAAAAGCACAGTGAAATTTGCAGAACTTCAGTCTCAGAACTCCGTTCTGCCCCTGTGGATTAAAGCAGTGGAGGGCAAAGGCTTAACACAAAACTTTCAATGCCAAGATTTGTACCTAACTCAGGATGAACTTCAGCAAACAGAGGTACAGACCTGGCCTCTTACATGTATTTCCAAGTTTTGATGTCTTGAAAACAAGCTCATCAAATACACAGAGCACACTCATATAGGCCATAACTTTTACAGTCACCATTAACATTAAAAATAAAACTCCCCGATAAAGAGCCCCTCCCCAGCTTTGCTGGAGCCCCTTTCAGTACTGGGAGGCTGCTCTGAGGTCTCCCCGGAGCCTTTTCTTCTCCAGGCTGAACAACCCCAACTCTCAGCCTGTCCTCATATGGGAGGTGCTCCAGCCCTTGCCCCATGACCTTGTCTGTGCTGAGCTTTGAACCAGCCGAGAAGCCAGGACAAACCTTCACTTGCACAATAACCTTCAAAAGATGAAATTATATCCAAACCCATGCCTACAGGTGTAGTCAATGAAACAGCGAGGTTTGCCACAGTGAATTTTAACAGTCTTCAGCAGTAAGGGACTCCAAGGAGAAATTTCTCTGCATACCCCTAAAATAAACCCAAACAGCACTCAGAGGAGGCATTTATAAAATGCTGCTGACCTGAGGACTGAATCCTACTCATCATAATCCTTTTCCTCTTATTTCCTTGCCAATGGAGCTGGGAAACATCCCATCTCTAGCGATGACTGACTCATGTTCAGAGGTGGATTTGGATGGGATGGCTCTGTGATCACTTCTCACACCTGTCAGCGTTGTGTCCTCCTCCTAACCCTGAACAGGGACACAGAAGGAAACACCTCCGCTACACTGCACTCCACAAACTGCAGATTAATCTGAATTGGCATTCATTGCCTTCTTAAATCGGCACGGAGGCCTGTGATCTGTAGCTCTTGATCACATTTTATCTTCATTTGCCATCCCTGCTCGAGGGTCAGCAGTGCCTGATCCAGGGAGAGGGAAGAAACCTGGGACTCCACTTCTGCTCAACCAGCTGAGTCAGAACTGCGACGGAAACCCATGTAATGCATAAACCCTGCTGTTTGTGCAGCAGGAGGGGAGAAATCCTTTCCAAACTTAATCAGTTTTCTGAAGCACAAGATAAGATGATGCTTATCTGAGTTTGCAGAACTGCTGTTATGAGAAATGGTGACAATAATCTTTTCCCCTTAAATCCTGGTCTGCAGTGGCTAAAAAGATTGTTTCCAGTCTTTAGTTTGTTTAACCAGATGAGGCTGTTCTCCTTGCCCAGAATATAGGCTGAACACCCTATATTCTCTATTCTTCTGTGGCTTAAATATCACCCCTATTAAAAAAAATCACAGATGCTGCAAAACACAAAACCATTAAATATGACTTCCAGAGGGTTATGCTGGCATGGGAAGATCTGGGACAGCACAGCATTCCCTGGCGCTGGGAATGTGGCCTGGTGTAGAACATCTCCAGGCTTTAGCAAATCCTGAGTTGCCAAAGTAGTCTGCCCTTGCCTCTCCCTTTCCTGAGAGGCCCTGGGTGACCAGAGCAGTGGTGGCTGCCCCATCTCTGGAGGTGTTCAAGGCCAGTTTGGATGGGGCTTGGAGCCCCCTGATCCAGTGGGAGGTGTCCCTGCCCATGGGAGGGGGTGGCACTGGGTGGGCTTTGAGGTCCCTTCCAACCCAAACCATTCTGTGATTCTGTGGGTCTATGTTCTCCACTAAAATAAAATAGATGTTCTGTGCCACCCAGGAGTTTTAGTTTTACCTGCTCTGAGGAGACCTGCTCTGTCTCTGTTGGTCAGACAGCTGATGCAACCAGTAATGCTGTCCAGAAACTCCCCACCTCACCTGCCCACTCTGCTGGCACAACTGTCAAACCCTGAATGATGGAATTCCTGTGCAGGGAATTAGCAATAATGGCAATGTATAACATAGCCTTGTGGGAGCTTGGAGCAAGAGCTCAGCTGGAAGCAGCTCCCAAGAGCAAGAAGGGGAGGCACTAATGCTTCTTCCAGCTCTTCCCAACTGCTCTTATCAGTGACCCAGCCTCAAGTAGCCAACAGCACTCCTAGACGTGGAGGAGTTGCATTCCTGGCATTGACTCCGAGAGCTCTTCGTATGGCTAGGAAATGCTAATGCTTCCAGAGCTGAATTCTCAGGTAATACTGCTCCATGAAGGACAGCCAGAAGCAGCAGAGACTGAGCAACACGCAGTTGTTTGCCTCTTAGCCTGCTGCCTCCTTTCAGACTCCAGTGTGCCAGGGAGGGAGACAGTGATGCTACCAGCTCTGCGTCTGCTTCTTCAATTCAAGGGAATAAAAATACTTTGGAGCGATGATCAGGGACAGAGTGTCAATACCATTAAATGAGTTGCAGCGCCTCCAGAAAGTGGAGAAATCCTTCTGCCTGCCCATGAGCCGTGTTCTGCTACTGCTCATAAAAAGACCAATTTACTCATGAAAGAGGGTTTTCAAGTTCCCTTTTCAGTTGTTTTTTCCGTGCTTACTCTTGGGCACACTCAGCCTTGGATATAATTCTTTTTCTGGACTGAGATTTGCCAGTAAACATTGACAAAGCAGCCCAGATGTCCCCATAGACCATTGGGTCACGATAGCCTTGGGTGCAGAAGAGCTGTTCACCCACTAGATGGGGACCTGCAAATGCTAATGGATGCTGACTGCTGCACCAACCACAAAAATGACTCTAATTTATCCTCCAGGCTTCTAACGAAGTAAGGCAAGGTTAATCCTGCTCCCTGGGTAGACCCAGGCACCAAGGAGCTGTCTCCGTAGGCTTCTGTCTGACCGACTCAGCAAGAGCAGGGAATGGTCAACCAACCATACCTATTTTGTACCCATCAATTTAGCTTACATATGCCATTCGTAACATATTAGGAAAGTGAGGAGTTCTAAAAATCCAAGTTGTCTTCTGCTGCCTATGTTCTGGATTGAACTGGGCTTTCTCTGCACACAGATCACAGAAACTGAAGCTGGGTTTGCTGTGTTCACAGCCAGATTTGCCCCCTGTTATAATGAAGTTCCAGATGGAACCATAGAATGGTTTGGGTTAGAAGGGACACCAAAGCCCATCCAGTGCCACCCCCTGCCATGGGCAGGGACACCTCCCACTGGATCAGGGGGCTCCAAGCCCCATCCAACCTGGCCTGGAACCCCTCCAGGGATGGGGCAGCCACCACTGCTCTGGGCAACCTGGGCCAGTGATTCCACCATGCTCACAATTGCACAGTTTCTAGCTGTATCTGAATATCCTGAAGAAAATGCTCCAAGCAGCACTCCTGAGTGCGCAAAGCACCTCACAGATGTGCACCTGGAGAAGCCAGAAGTGCTGTGTTTGCACCTGTATGAAGAAGACAAAAAATAGCAAATGGTTCTTGATTGTTTTCCCCTTCTGAAATGGAATAGATAGACCTTGAGCCTGGAGTCTCCACTGCGATCAGCCAGACACCACAGAGATGAGATTTTTGCTTGGCCGTGTCCCTTACATGAACATTTCCATAAATTATTCGGATCTGAACTCTGGCTAATGGCAATGTACACTAAAAGCCCTATCACGGCAGGGCTGCAGGGACCACCCAGCGGCTGCGCAAGAGAACAAAAATGAATCCTTGAACTGCTGTCCCGGGTGACCCACCTAGCTGGGAGTCCTTTCACCTTGACAAGGCACCAGGCTAAACCCTCCGGTAATGGAAGAGAATGTAATTAACAGACAGAGCATGAGGCGTAGCCAATTCAATCACTAAAGTGCTCTTGCAGTCCAGTGTGCTCTCTCTCCAGCTGGATGCTGGTCCAGCCGTGGGTTTCTTCCCTGCAGCAGCTCAAGTGAATCCTGAACCACCAGCCCAAGCTAATTCAGGTGAAACATCATCCCCTTCATTCCTTAGCAGGGTGTGCTCTTGCAAAAAATACCTAATTTAAGCCTGTTAGAGATCACTTTTATTACTTTTTCACCTCGTGTCTGACCCAGAGCTTCTGCTGAGTACACGGTTAACTCGGCTGCAGCAAGACAAAGAACCCCCAATTTTTCTGGAACCCCCACCATAAGAAGGATATGGAACTGTTGGAATAGGTCCAGAGGAGGCCATGGAGATGATCCGAGGGCTGGAGCACCTCTACTGTGAGGCCAGGCTGAGAGAGTTGGGGTTGTTCAGCCTGGAGAAGAGAAGGCTCCAGAGAGACCTTAAGAGCAGCGAAAGGGGCTCCAGAAAGCAGATAGTGCTGTAGGGAATAGAGACCTGGAACCAGTGCCTGCAGAACTGGTATGAGGGGACCCAGTGCCACTGCCCCAGTGCAAATGGAACTGGTGCAAACGGAACCAGTGCAAAGGCAACCACTGCAAAGAACTGGTGCTGCTTTCCCAGTGCAAGGGGAACCAGTGCTACTGTCCCCGTGCAAAGGAACTGCGGTCGCTTCCCCTGTGGAAACAGAACTGGTGCAAAGGGAACGGGTACCACTGCCCTGGTGCAAATGGAACTGGTGCAAATGGAACTGGTGCAAAGGAATCAGTGCTGCTCTCCCAGTGCAAATGGAACTGGTGCAAACAGAACTGGTCCAAACAGAACCACTGCAAAGGAACCAGTGCAAACAGAACTAGTGCAAAGGAACTGGTGCTGCTGTCCCAGTGCAGATGGAACCAGTGCAAATGGAACTGGTGCTTGCTGTCCCAGTGCAAATGGAACCAGTGCAAAGGGAGCCAGTGGTGCTGCCCCAGTGCAAAGCGAACCACCGGTGTTGCTGTCCTGGTGCAAGTGGAACTGGTGCAATGGGAACTGGTGCTGCTACCTTGGTGCAAACAGAACTTGTACAAACGGGACCAGTGCGAAGGGAACTGGTGTCACTGCCCCAGTGAAAGGGAATTGGTACAAAGGAAACTGGTGTTGCTGTCCTGGTCCAAATGGAACCAGTGCAAAGACAACTGGTGCAAATGGAAGCAGTGCTGCTGCCCCAGTGCAAACAGAACCGATGCAAAGGAACCTGGGCCACTGCCCCAGTGCAAATGGAACTGGTGCGAAGGGAACTGGTGCCACTGTCCTGATGCAAACAGAACCAGTGCCAGTGAACCGGTGCTGCTGTCCTGTTGCAAGGGGACCCAGTGCAAGGGGAACCGGTGCCGTTTTCCCAGTGCAAGGGGAACCGGTACCACTGTCCCGGTGTAAATGGAACCGATTCAAAGCGAACCGGTGCCGCTGCCCCGCTGCGAACGAAACCGGTGCCGCCCTCCCGCAGCACCACATCCGGTAACCCGAGGGCTGGCTGGAGACACCCAGAATTTTCCAGCCGCCCATCTCCTCCTCCTCCTCCCCCGGGTCCCTCCTCCCGTTCCTCCCCCTCCGTTTCCAGACACTTCCAGCCCGGAGCCCCCGCCCCCCCCCGCCCCGGGCCGAATAAAGAGGCCGGAGCGGCGCCCCCGCCCGGCACTGGGCGCACGGGCTGGGGAAGTGGGAGCAGTGTCTGCAGCACCGGGAGCTCGGAGCAGCCGGGCCATGAGCGCCGCCGCGCAGCCCCCACCGCCCCCCGCCATGGACGGCAGCGCCGAGCCGCTGCCCCCAGGCTGGGAGATCAAGATGGACCCGCACACCGGGTGGCCATTCTTCGTGGATCACAACAGCCGCACCACTACCTGGAGCGACCCGCGGGGGCGCCCGGCACAGCAGGTACCGGGGGCGCTCGGGACCTCGGGGATGTTCCGTGTCCGGTCCCTCGGGGGATGCGGGGGACACGGGGGTGCTTCGGCTCCGGTCCCTCGGGGGATGCAGGGGATGCTCCGTGTCCGGTCCCTCGGGGATGCTGCGTGTCCTTTCCCCTCGGGGGACGCGAGGGTTGCTCGGGGTCGTTCCCCACGGAGAATGCTCCGAGCCCGGTCCCCACGGGGGAAGCGGGGCACACGGGATGCTCCGTGTCTTTCCCTTGGGGATGCTTGGTGCCCGGTCGGGAGGGGGGGGCGGGAGGGACACGGGGGAGTCTCCGAGTCCAGTCCCACGGGAACGCTCCGAGTCCGGTCCTTGGGGACACGCGGGGCGGGTACGGACACAAGGAGGGGACACGGGTGGCCCCGCATGGCGATGCGGTGAGGGCAGGCGCTGCCTTTTGTCCCTGACGCACCGCAAGCCTTTTTTGTGCATTGGCTCATTTGATACCGCGTGTTTATTTAAAGTTGGTGGGGGGAAAAACTTTTTAGCAGGAGGAAAAAACTTGTTGTCTGGGCTTGTAGAGATCGGACGAGGGGGAAGGGTTTTAAACTAAAAGAGGAGAGAGGTTTAGGGTAGGTCTTAGGAAAGCACTGTTCACGATGTGGGTGACGAAACACTGGCACAGGTTGCGCAGGGAGGCGGCTGCCTCATCCCTGGAAACACTCAGGGCGAGGTTGGATGGGGCTTGGAGCCCCCTGACCCAGTGGGAGGCGTCCCTGCCCGTGGCAGGGGATGGCACGGATGGGCTTTGAGGTCCTTCCGACCCAAACCCGTCTAAGTCTGCCTGACCCGTCCGGGGAGACTCAAAAGCTGTTATATTTTCAGGCCACACAGCGAATGCTCTTAGGAAAACCAGAAACCCGGCATGGACTGTGCCTCGTGGAGTTGCGTTTTCTTTCTTTTTTCATAGAATCACAGAATGGTTTGGGTTGGAAGGGACCTCAAAGCCCACCCAGTGCCACCCCCTGCCATGGGCAGGGACACCTCCCACTGGGTCAGGGGGCTCCAAGCCCAATCCAGCCTGGCCTGGAACCCCTCCAGGGATGGGGCAGCCACCACTGCTCTGGGCACCCTGGGCCAGGGCCTCCCCACCCTCAGCCTGAAGGATTTCTTCCAAATGTCTAATCTAAATCTTTCCCTTTTCAAATTTAAAGCCGTTCCCCCTTGTCGTGTCACTCCAGGCCGTTGTAAAAAGCCCCTCCCCAGCTTTCCTGGAACCCCTTCAGTACTGGGAGGCTGCTCTAAGCTCTCCCCAGAGCTGCCTTTTCTCCGGGCTGAACAACCCCAGCTCTCCCAGCCTGGCCTTTTCTCCGGGCTCGCAATCTCCTGTCGCTCCCTGTTCCACGTTTGTTCCTCAGCGCTGTGGGAAAAGCCGGATCCCACTCCAAATATGTCCATGGAAGGAGAGGCGCGGAAGGGAGCATGGTGGTGTCAGGGCCCTCAGGAGCAGCTCTTTTGGGTCAGATTCCCTCGGTTTGGGGGATTGCACTCCCCTTGGGAATACAGCCCCCTCCGCAATGCAGCCCCCTCAGGAGTGCAGCCCTCTGGTGTTTTTGCAGTGCCTGGCCCTGGGCAGAAGGTGCTGGAAACTTGACCTGAAGTAGGAGTTGCCTGGTGGGAAAAGGATTTCCCGGGGGCTTTCATGCAGTTCTCTGCCTGTGGCTCGGATTGAGTTTGGTCAGGGGTCCCTGCCTGCCTCTGGGCTCCCAAAGACGCGGTGGCAGCGGGAATGGGGCCAAGAGCCTGGCTGGGGGCCCGGGCGAGGCAAGGGGGTCACTGTTGGAACAGATCCAGAGGAGGCCACAGAGATGATCCGAGGGCTGGAGCACCTCCTGGATGGGGACAGGCTGGGAGAGTTGGGGTTGTTCCGCCTGGAGAAGAGAAGGCTCTGGGTAATGAGCGATGGGATGAGAGGAAATGGCCTCAAGTTGCACCAGGGGAGGTGTAGATTGGATATCGGGCACTGGCAGAGGCTGCCAGGGAGGTGGTGGAGTCCCCATCCCTGGGGACGTTTGAAACACAGGCAGATGAGGTGCTCAGGGGTGGTTTGGTGGTAGACAGGTACGGTTGGACTCGATCTTGAGAGTCTTTTCCAACCAAACGATTCTATGATTCTTCCAGAAACGTGAGGATCAGAGCGCTCAGTCACTGTTAGTATTTTAAGAACTTGATGTATCCTAAAATAGCGCTTGCCTGCTCCGAGTGCAGCCTGTGACCGGTGCTCCGTGTTGGAAAGAAAGGGAAGGGCCGTACTTACGGATCGCACTGCAGCCACATCCAGGAACCTGCTGGAGTTGTGCTCCGGGAGGGCTGTAATGAGTCATAAGTGACCAAACGCACCCTTTCCCTGCCTTTCAACCTTCTGAGGGTTCGCTCAGTCGATCTATAAATATAAACATACAATTCTAGTCATAATGCAAAGAGCTGTAATTTGATAACGTGCGTATTGAGACTGGTGTAGGAAAAAGTGTTTTAACTGCTTTTTGGAGACAGCATCTTGATGTGGTGAGGCACCTGATAACGCCGGCTGTTAAGGCAATAAAAATAATAAATAGTTTGGTTTTTATAACCATAAAACAGACTTGAGAAGAAAAATGGGCTGTTTACTCAAAGGCTTTTGTTATGGAAACACCACTTGAAAATAACCCATCTAACAGAAAAGTCACCTTCAAACTGCTTTAGATAAT
The DNA here is from genome assembly GCA_033558235.1 of Neomorphus geoffroyi. Taxonomy (NCBI): domain Eukaryota; kingdom Metazoa; phylum Chordata; class Aves; order Cuculiformes; family Neomorphidae; genus Neomorphus; species Neomorphus geoffroyi. The sequence continues at coordinate 2,108,998 of JAUMJM010000016.1, read as the reverse complement.
AGTGTGAAGTACTGGGGTGGATCTGAAGCTGCTTGAGTCGAAAGGTGCCCAAAACAAAACACATTTCACCCCTGCGCGGTGTGATATTTGTGGTAATGAAAGGTTCCTCCTCTTCTGCCAGCTTGCAGGGGTTATTGCATAGGGGGAAAGTTCTACCTATTTTGGGGCAGCTTTTGTGGGACCTGCTTTTCCAAACAGGAGAACCAGTTACTGGTCACTGTAAGCAGGAATGTGCGCGTGCTTTGGGATCATCCATGGAGAAATGCTTCCAGAAATGGATATGGAAAGTGGTTGATTTGGGGGAGTTCCTGTCTATCGGTGTTCAAAGAGGAAGCCATTCATGGTGGCAGGAGTTCATTCATCTGATGCAGCCACTTGTCAGAGCCTCGAGTTAGGAATATCAGTGGGAATTCATGGGCAGCCTCTGAAACGGTTGGTTTGTTGTAGCAGTGGGTTTCCCAAGGACAGGTGCTGTTCAGAATCTTGGAATCAGACCCAAGGAAAGTATTTATTTTCCTAAATAATAATGATAATTTCCTAATTACTTAGCTAGACAGATCACCCACTGGAATTTCAAATCCAGCAGTGATTTTTGAAGATGTTAGATTTTTTTTTTTTTTTACCTAAAGGGCAAAATCTCAGACATAGGTGGAGGGAGACTAGGTAAGAAGAGCTTTCTGATTGCTCTCAATTCTCTGAGAACTTGGAAGTTTTAGAAATGAGCTGACAATGGCAACAGCAAGCTTCATGCACCATTTCAAGGATGATTTTACAGAGATCAAACTTGCCCTGACTTTGCTTTTGTGGAAAGTGGCCAGTGAAACCAGCGGTTTTTAACATCACTTTTAGGGTCCTTAAATAACCCTTACACTCAATCTATCAGTGTTCTCTCTGAATATTTATTCCCATTCTGAAGAGACCTAGGCAAAGAAATAAGGTGTTATGCTGTGAGTGGGCAATGAACGGAGCACAGGTCTAAACCAGATTTTTCCAGCTGAGCGAAACACCGAGACAGCTTTAACAACGAAGTCCCCTTTTCCCAAGCGGTTGCTCGCTTGTTCCAGGCTTGCAGTTGGTATAACTGTGCTGACTGCAGTAACCTGTACTGCGTGTAGGATCGAGTAACACGAGAAGTGGCTCTTGAAAAATTCTAACCCATTTGAAATCACAGAACCAGACCTTGATTTTGCATTTAACTAGGTTTTTTTTAGCTGCATTCATTGATCCAGATGGCTCTTGGTTACGTTCTCATTTAGTCTGGTCTTTACCCACCTGAAGGCTGGGTTTCCTTCCTCTGTGTGTGTAGCTCTGTTCCTGGGTTGCAGTCATTGCAGGGTAAGGCTGGAGCAGGGAGATTTTCCTGTGAGAGATCAGAAAAATCTCTTACCATACTCCGGTGAGAAATAAGCAGTCGCTTTGCAAATGTAACAAAACCTCTTGGTAGACTAATGGATTTTCTTCCAAGTGTCTAAATATTTAATGGTAAGGCATTCAAAAAATAAGTTACAATCAATATCGTGAAGCATGTATTCTATTTCTACTAAACAAGTGTTTGCTAGCAATGTCCCTCTTCCTTTTTTTTTTTTTTGGTGGAATTATGGATTTCCTGTGCTTCTCTATTGTCAGTATTTTCTATGTTAACTCATGCCATCAACTCAGCATACTTTCTGCAAGATTGTCTTATAAATTGTTTACTTGGTATTTCCCAAAGTGTTGATAAAGGTACACTACATTTAAAGGAGAAACAGCAATGAGGCTTGTATAAGTATTTACTGATGCCCCCTCCATAGGTTGTTTCCACGTGCAGAAAGCCCAATGGGAAATAACGTGGCTAAAAATAGACTAAAGGAATTGACTGTGCTGAGCTTCGCTGAACTGATACTGCAGTGATCGATAGCTCGCTAATGCCTTAGGGTTGAGATAAAAGCTCTCCCAGCCAGACACAGAGTCTGGGAGCAGTCAGAAAAGTGATAAATATATCACTTATTGGTTGCAACGATGACTGCCCAAGCCCAAAGGAAGGTGCTGCCATCTCCTTCTCTTACTGATGACTTCACTGGTGTTTGGGGAACGGCAAACTACACCTACATTTCCATCTTCACCCTGTTGCATCCCTTCTCTCTGCTTCCTCAAATAAGTCTTAAGTCACTCGATTCCCATCGCTTTAGCAGTTGAGCTTATTTTTGAGCACTGACTTCTCATGCTTGAGTCAACTGAAAAATCCTCAGTAGACCAAATTAGAAATCGAATTGGAAGTTCAATACGGCCTCCCTGAAGCTCTGCGTCTCCGGCAGCAGCTCACATCAGTGGAAGGGAATGTCAGATCAGGCAGCAAGTTCAGTCTCTTACCGTCAGTTGTTTTTACGTTCCTGATGCTGATGTGTGCTCTGTCACACATTAATAAATGAGTTACTGGATTAAAAAGGTGCTTCATATAAAGGTGTAATATAGAGGAGTTGCAAAATCAACGGTAGGGGATTTTTAGAGTTTTTTTGTACTGGCTTTGTCCAGCTTTCCTGAAGCTGCTTTGTGGTGGTGTTCAAAGCCCTCCTTGATAGAAAATGGTGAGCAGGGAGTTAATTTATGGAGAGAGAGAGATTAATCTGAAAACAAGGGGTGGATCAAATCTGAAAGGAGCAAAGAATCATGAAGAACAGACACTGGGAGTAATGTGGCAGTGTCTGATGCGGTGGTGTCTGGGCAGTCATGCGAGAGGAGAAGCAAGGCTGGTCTTGCATGGCTGTGTAACTCCTGACACAGCGACCTCTTATCTGAAGGAGAGGGGGAAATGTGTGTGCCAGGTGGCAGCGTTCCCACCTAGGGATCATATTTAACACCTGTAGCCTGTACTCGGGCAAGGGTTTTCCATAACCACACGGCAGAAATAGTTGTTCCCACTTGAACCACGATAAGGCAGGTAGGGTTCCAATATGCTCTGGGGTGCACAGACAGTATTGCTTGATGTGAGCTCTGCCTCCACCTTTGTCTGTGGAAGATAGACCCTCTCTTCATGCCAAGTTAAATATAAATGTAAAATAGGAGAAATGGCTTGTTCACATCAATTACAGTGCTTAATTAGAGCTGAAAAGTGCTGTATCTTTGTTTCAGAAGCTGTTGGTTTGCTTTTTTTTTTTTCCTCCTTGGTTTTACAGGCAGGAAAGTGAGGCACAGGATGGGGAAGCGACCTGACTGATGGTGCCCGATGGGTTGGGTGGTACAAAAGTATGGGTTTATGGCTGATGGCAAAGCCTTATAATTGATAGAGGATGCAAGTAGTGACAGGACAAGGTGGAATGGCTTTAAATTGGAAGGGGGAAGATTTAGATTAGACATTAGGAAGAAATTCTTCATGCTGAGAGTGGGGAGGCCCCGTTCCAGGCTGCCCAGAGCAGTGGTGGCTGCCCCATCCCTGAAGGTGTTCCAGGCCAGGCTGGATGGGGCTTTGAGCCCCTCGATCCAGTTGGAGGTGTCCCTGCCCATGGCAGAGGGTTGCAGTGGATGGGCTTTGAGGTCCCTTCCTACTCAAACCGTTCTGTGATTTACAGTGTTGGAAAACCACTGGTTGAGAAAGTGAAGACAGAAAACTGCTGTGTGCAAAGGGAATTGAGGCGAAAATATCAGCCCTGACTCCTTCCTGTGAAATACAAAGTCACTCTGCAGTTGTTGGATACTCATTCTCCTTTTTTTATGGAGAATGTGTTCCGTGTTCCACATTCCTGGCTCACAGCTGACAGCAGGGAAGCAACAGGTTGACCCCCTGCTGCTTAGGGAAGTGAACTGGAAGAACTGAATAAAGGGTTTGTTCTCCTCACCTTTGGCAAAGATATTTTTGTTAGCGCTCTGGGCTTCTCTCTAACCCTGCCTGTTAAAGCTGGGACGATGGGTGGTGACGCCAGGTCTCTCCTGCCCTTTGTAGCAGCCCTTGCTTCTTTCTCCAAATGTGTTCTGTTCTGCCCATCAGAGGCTCTCTTTGCCCACGCCAGCTTCCACTTGCGGGCATGAAAGGTAAGTGTCTTCATGTCTGTGCCAAGGTGTTTTGGTCTAAGAATCATCTCAGTGATAAGAACAGTTCTAGTTATGGAACTGTTGGAACAGGTTCAGTGGAGAGCTAAGAAGATGCTGCGAGGGCTGGAGTACCTCCTGTACGAGGACAGGCTGAGAGAGTTGGGGTTGTTCAGCCTGGAGAGGAGAAGGCTCTGGGGAGACCTCAGAGCAGCCTCCCAGTACTGAAAGGGGCTCCAGGAAAGCTGGGGAGGGGCTCTGGATCAGGGAGTGCAGGGATGAGGAGGAACAGCTTTAAATTGGAAGGGGGAAGATTTAGATCAGACATTGGGAAGAAATTCTTCACAATGAGGCTGGGGAGGCCCTGGCCCAGGGTGCCCAGAGCAGTGGTGGCTGCCCCATCCCTGGAGGTGTTCAAGGCCAGGTTGGATGGGGCTTGGAGCCCCCTGATCCAGTGGGAGGTGTCCCTGCCCATGGCAGGGGGTGGCACTGGGTGGGCTTTAAGGTCCCTTCCAACCCAAACCATTCCACGGTGCTGTGACTCTGCGAGACAGCCAGCGTGTGTGCTGCAGGAAGGCTCTCTGTTCTGGAAAGCTCAAGATTAGCTTTCTCCTTGAATTTTCAGTAGCATTTATTTATAATTTCTAATGACATCATTGTGCTCCGTCGGTCAGGGCATTCGTTAATGTCATCCTTGGGTAACGCAACATGGTAATTACAGGAGAGAACAAGCGGGCTGTTTGCCTGCACATGTGTGTTGGGAAATAAGACTCAGCATCCAACAAGTAGAACATCAAAAGCAGTGTGGCATTAAATGGGTTGCATGATGTGACCAACCTGAAGCTCTACTGAGACAGCTCATGCGACAAAGCTTATTCCTGGTTTCCTTGGGTCATTAGCTAATGATATCTTGCTCAGATGCTAATGTGCTCAGTGTGTATATTTAAGCACAAACTGTGAGTAAGAGTGAGCATGTGAAAATCTTGGGTGGCTGGAGCCCAGCGGTGGGAAGTGAGGGGTCAGCAGTGAGAGCAAATCCCTCTCCACCTTCCCACCTGTAGAATTCTTTGGGATGTGTTAATGGAACATACTTCATGGTGAAGTTCTGCCATTAATGTGGTTCCACACAAAGTGCTGTTACACTACAGAAATACTTGGAGATGCTGATTTCTGGGAGCAGCAAAGGCAGTTGCTACAGTTCCTTTAATGCAGAACTGAGTTGGGTTCCTGGTTTTTATACTTTAAACTGGGAAAGATGATGGGCTAAGGCTTGTAATCCATGTAAGTCAGTTTGGTTTCTGTACTTGTGTTAGAGTAAAAAGAGAAGTAAATAGAGAAGTAAAAAGAAAAGGTCCGGCCAAAAGAAGGTATGGGATCAAATTCTAATAGTTAAGTTTTGCCTTTCATGACATTTTTGTTTAATAAATAAATAGAATTGGTACCTCATGCTTAGATTTGATTAGTAGATACTTTTTAGTTGTTAATGGCAAATTCTGACACAAACCAGATTTGAGTATAAGTGCAAAGTAAACAGTTGTCTTATTTCAGTCACTCCTTTTAGTTCTACTGTTGGATTCTGTTGGGAAAGAACAGACTTGTACTACTCCCTTCTTAAATATATAGGATCCAGGCTGCTAATCCTGGGAATCGTGCTCTCCAGTCAGATTTTGCCAGATGCTGGCATTTGGTCAGACATTTGAGCAACCAGAGTCCTTTTATTTGCATATTTACAGCAGCAGCAGCTTAGAAGGTCAGAACACACTGAAGTCGGCAGCCCTTCTGTTTGCAGGCAGAAAGATGTTCCACCTCTTGGTAATGCCAGTAAAACTGTGTGTTTCTTTGCTAGGTAATATTTACAGAACAAGTACAATTTAAATGTTTGCACTGATGCTCTGCAAGAGCTACAGAGGTGCCGCCTGTGTGTGATACACGCTTTGGAGAACTGAATTTACTGTACTATGAATAATACCAGTGCTGGTCAAGAAGAATGCAAGAGTGATGGCAGCAGAACTTCCTTTTTAACTTCTTTTTTTTTTTTTTCCATTTTAGTATAAAAGGGATGAGAAATGCATTGTGCCAGCAGTCTCGGAGGGAGATTCCAGGTTCCATACAACTATTGAAGCCGTGCAGAATACAGAATACACTGATAGCTCTCATTGCATGGGTGCCACCTGGGTGGCTCCTGCAGCAGTTTGGTAGCATCAGCAGTGGCTGAGTCTGCAGGTTTCTGTGTCTCAGTCTGCAGTAACACTTGAGCAGTCGCTGGGGCACACGGGGAGCTGTGCCATTATCCACGTTGGAAGGGTCGCACTGCTGGACCAACAGTTCGGTTGCAAGGTTATGTTTTCCTCCTGCCATCATTTTTTTCATTCTGATGGCGCAGAGTCAGAACTCACTTAAATCTGAGCGAGTTTGAGGATTTTAGCGTCACTCCTACCCGTGCCCTTCCCATGGGAAGCCAAGAGTAGGATGTGGGGGGGATGAAGTGGTTTTTTCCAGTTGCACAACGTGTGCTGGCTGCACCTTTATTTATCCTGGTGATGGCCTCACAACAGAAACGCGTGTCCTCGTCCTGAGAGGTGGGAGTGCTGCCATTCCTCTGCTGTTTCTCCCGAGCACATCTCTTGTTCAGAACTCACCGCAGCTTTTCTCTCTCTCCTTTCACCAGTGATGACTCCTTCACACTTGCTTGGCACCTCCTGAAGTGGTGGATGGGGTCCGAGTTCCTGGTTGTGTTTCAGGGTCCCTGTGGAGGACGTTAGGGCTGAGCTCACAATTTCTGAGCTGCTTGAGCAGTTTTCAGCATTTTTATGCTCCCTCTTTTGAGGAATTCTGTCTCTTAAACGTACAATAATGTGTGGTCCCAGGCAGGGTTCCTGCAGTGCCGGTTGTCAGTCCTGTTACCTGTGGGAAGACCCATCATAAATCACAGAATGGCTTGGGTTGGAAGGGATCGTAAAGCCCATCCAGTGCCACCCCCTGCCATGGACAGGGACACCTCCCACTGGGTCAGGGGGCTCAAAGTCCCATCCAGGCTTGAACACTTCCTTCAATGCGTTGTTGCTTGTAATTATCTCAGTTTCATTGCCAAATAACTCCTTGTTCCCTTGGGTGAGGGCAGGAGAAATTTACTTCCATTTCTTTAATGCAGAATTCTGAGTTGGGACCCTGGTTTTTATGCTTGAACTGGGAAGGACGATGGGCTTGTAATTCATTTATGGGTTTTATCTCTTTGTGCAGATTTGAGTTAGATGTGAGCACTGGGCTCTTTCAGATAATGTTTGTTAATATAACGAGTGAGATCTGTGTGTGATAGAAGGCAAATAAGAACAAAAAGTGGTTGTTTTTGGACTGCTGACTGGCTGTGCTGGAAAACAGGAATTCAAGCAGTCAGAATCCATGGCTCTCCTTTCTGTAGTGTTAGGACAGAGCTGGATTCTGTTCCTCCCCCCCCTTGCTGCAGTGCCCCAAGGCACACCTGAGCTGCTCCTGATGCCTTCCAGAACCTGTTTGTCCAGACTGGGAATGGCAGGGCTCCCTGGCACAGAAGAGAGAGCTGCTTTGACTCCACACTGGACTGTGGGGGTGCCAGGGTCTGGGTACGCTCGCTGTTGTGCTGGGTCCTCACTAAAGGTGAGCCTGAACAGCAGTTCTGCTGTCTGCCTGAGCTCAGGGCCTCTATAGCACTGGGGCAGGGGTGTCGCTTCTCAGGGCAGGGGCTGCAGAGCAGAGAGTTGGGCATGGAATCACAGCATGTTTTCATAGAAACAGAATCATAAGGTTGGAAGAGATCTCTGAGATAGAGTCCAGCTGTGCCTGTCTCCCTACTAAACCATGTCCTAAGGAACCCATCCATCTGTCTTTTAAACCCCTCCAGGGATGGCGACTCCACCCCCTCCCTGGGCAGCTGTGCCAATCCCTGACCACCCTTTCAGGGAAGAAATTCTTCCTGATGTCCAGTCTAGTTTTGGGTTGGAAGGGACCTCAAAGCTCATCCAGTTCCACACCCCTGCCATGGGCAGGGACACCTCCCACTGGGTCAGGGGGCTCCAAGCCCCATCCAACCTGGCCTTGAACACCTCCAGGGATGGGGCAGCCACCACTGCTCTGGGCACCCTGGGCCAGGGCCTCCCCACCCTCACAGCAAAACATTTCTGCCCAAGATCTCATCTCAATCTCCCTTCTTTCTGCTAAAAACCGGTCCCCCTTGTCCTATCCCTGCACTCCCTGATCCAGAGCCCCTCTGGACATCTGAAACAAACAGTGGAGAGGGAAAGAATACAAAAGAATAAGGAATGTTGAGGATGTGATGATACAAACGGGGTGACAGAAGCCACCGTTTATGGAGTTAAATAGTAATCAAGCATTGAAGAGAATGATGTGGGTCAGGCAGAGCAGCTGGGATGAGAGCACCTTCCTGAAACCTGAATTCTCCACCTCAGAGCTACTGAAGGTGGCAAAAAAAAGGGATGCTGTTCCTTCAGTGAGGACTGCTCCAACTGCTCCAACACGAGTGCTCCGAGACACACACACAAAGGACAGACTTGAATGCATCTGTAGGAACAGCACAGGCTTTCTGAAGCCAAGTTATAAGAGTAGAGTTCATGCTGTGGCTCTTAAAGAGGGACCAGGGTTTCCACTAAAAAAAAGTATTAAACTTGGGAAAAGTTTCAGTTCAGGTATAAATGGAATGGGTTGAAAAAGCAGCCCAACCTGATTTTTCCAGGGCTTTGGGCTGCTGCTTTTGTGTTTCTTACCAGGGCTTAAGTGACAGAGGCAGGTTTCTCAGGTTGCTAAGATGGTTCAAAACAAGGTCAGCAGCCTCAAGTGTCTGAAAATGAGGATAAAGGGGAAACGTGGGCAGACTCCTCAAAGGGGGTTCATGGAAAGGGAGGGAGCGGGACACTGTCTGCATTGAAGCCTTGGCAAGGAAGGGTTTATTGTTGGATTACTCCAGAAGACTGAAGAGGAGCAGTTCAAAACATTGCAGACCCCTAAAATGCCCAGAGAGGAGCTGGAGACTAATTTACGGTTGGATTTGATGATCTCAAATGTCTTTTCCAACCAGGTGATTCAATGGTTCTGATCCCTTGGGGCAGGTTTGTTGTGCACCCAGATGGAGTGGAGCACCCATGGATGAGAGCCTTATAGAATCCTGGAATGGGTTTGGTTGGAAGGGACCTTAAAGCCCATCCAGTTCCAACCCCTGCCGTGGGCAGGGACACCTCACACTGGATCAGGGGGCTCCAAGCCCCATCCAACCTGGCCTTGAACCCCTCCAGGGATGGGACAGCCACCACTGCTCTGGGCAACCTGGGCCAGCCTTCTCATGTCAGGGCATCTGTTGGTGCTGGCCCACCTGGCTCCTGAACCCTTCCCAGCACCAACCCTTGACGAGGCTGGAAGTGAGTGCATCTCCTTTTTATAGCCGTGGAGCCTTGCCTATAGGTGGGGTGGCTGCCTGTGGGCTCTCGGGTTACCCCGCAGCCCCACCGCCTGCTCCCTCTGTCAGCGAGATGGTGCCGGGCAGCCGGTGCGGAATGCACGGAGTCAGCACGGAGCGGCGAGGTGCTTCTTCCGACTGGCGAACCATCAGTTCCCCTCGACTCTGTGCCCCCAGTGCACATCTGGCTCAGACACAGCCTCGCGTTGTCGTTAGCTGAGCACACCTCACATTTATGTTATGGCCAAGGCAGTTCACTGGTGGAGCTGCACGTTCCTACAGATCCCAGGAGCACTGGTTGCTGGGACCACGGTGGATTTGGGGTTGGTAGAAGGTGAAGTGGTGGTGCTGGGGGTCCTGCAGCCCCTGCGAAGCCTGTGTTTGGCAGAGAAGTGCGGTTTCCCAGCAGGGTGCATTGCGAATGACTCATTGTCGGAGGTGGATCCTGGTGCAGACCTTGGCATGAGATCATCCTTGCTCTGCAACTGGAAAAGCCAACTCCAAATTACTTCTCTGTGCGAACTTTCTAGGCCTGGCTTTCCTCGCTGCTTCTCTCAGGATTGTTCCATTGTGTAGGGTTTTGGTTTTTTTTTTAATGATTAAAAGGAAATGCAACACCAGGGCTCTGCCTTTGAACTTGTTCCTTTTGGTACTTGCTATCTTTATTTTATTTGCTTCCCTAAACAATTGCCTTTATTCTCACATTTTCCTTGCTTACAAGAATTCTCAGAAATCACTTTTGAAGGGGATGTTGCCTTATAGGAAGGACATTCAGTCTGGTTGGTAAAATAGCTAATTCTTAATGAATTACTGCATTAATGCTTAGAGGCAACATGAAATATTTTTGCAGCTTAAACACCTCTTTAAAAATAGGATTTCCAACACTTGCACCATGTGTCCCCTTATTAAATTCTCTTCTTACTGAATAATGACATTACCCTCTGAATGACAGAGGTGCTTGTTATATGATCTGACTTAGAGATACATCTGGAACTTGGCCCTCGTGGGGCCTCAAAATAGCACGACTGGTGCAGGAAGAACTTACTAGAGGACTTGTGAGGGCTCTCAGTGCAACCTGCTCCCACCCTTGCCAGGGCTTTGACATTGTTCAGGGAGTGTACTCGGACAAGGCACAGATTTATTTTGTCTTGCTTCCTGCCTTCCCTTCTCTCTGTCAATATTTTCTGAGCTGGATCCTCCCCAAGCTGAGAGTGAACGTGTTCTGCAGTGCACAGCAGCACTGACTCCTTAGATGCCAGAGGGAAGAACAATACTGACAGACTTTGTGCTTCTGAGGGGATAAGGCTTCCTTGAACCCATCTTTTCAGATGGGTTGGGTTCAGAGAGGTGCTAAGGAAATGCTCCGGCCCCATGGCCGCTTGTTTGAATTGGAAAGGGCTACATCTGAAGGGGGTGGGCTGGTGGCTAAATGCAAGTAATGCACAATAAAGAAGAAATCCTAGGGCTATGAAGATGATCTGAGGGCTGGAGCCCCTCTGCTGTGAGGCCAGGCTGGGAGAGTTGGGGTTGTCCAGCCTGGAGAAGAGAAGGCTCTGGGGAGACCTTAGAGCAGCCTCCCAGTGCTGAAAGGGGCTCCAGGAAAGCTGGGGAGGGGCTTTTTCAAGGGCCTGGAGTGGTAGGACAAGGGGGAACGGCTTTAAATTGGAAAGGGGAAGATTTGGATTAGACATTAGGAAGAACTTCTTCATGCTGAGGCTGGGGAGGCCCTGGCCCAGGTTGCCCAGAGCAGTGGTGGCTGCCCCATCCCTGGAGGGGTTCCAGGCCAGGTTGGATGGGGCTTGGAGTCCCCTGACCCAGTGGGAGGTGTCCCTGCCCATGGCAGAAGGGGTGGCACTGGATGGGCTTTGAGATCCCTTCCAGCCCAAGTCATTCCATAATTCTATGAATTATGTATTTCTAAGCCTAAGTTGGTCTTCATGAGAAGTGGAGGTGAAAGCCTCACACAGGAGGCTGTTCAGGTGCTTCCTTTGCCTGCAGATCTGGAGTGTTGGTGCCTGCTGTGAGCTGCCCTGCAAGGACCCCAGGGGTCTGAACCTCTCCTGCACAAGCTGATACTGCTTTTAGGACAGACTGTGAGGGCAGCTTTTTCTCACCAGCTGTGTTGCTGTTTTCACCTTGCAGGACAGCCAGTCATCAGCAAATGGTCCATCTCGTGATAGCCCCAAGCAGCCGCCAGCAAGAGAAGGCACCATGGGCTACCCCAAGCTCCGGGCTGGCTACATCCCTATTCCCGTCATCCATGAGGGCATCGATGGCCGACGGCAGCACCCCTGCTTCTCTGCTCCACAGCCCGGTGTGCAGCGATACAAGACCGAAGCCATGCCCGCCACGGCGCAGGCACAGCCACCTCCGAGGGGGGCCTACACAGGCCCTGAGTCCCCTCCAAGGGGACCAACAGAGGCTTCCCAGGCGGATAAACACTGCGGACAGACAACGGCAGCTGCTGCGGCCCCAGCGCCGGCCGCGCACGCACCCGAGGTAACTTCTCACCATTGCTGGGCTGTGTGGCGTTTGTGACCTGAATGTCACATGGGTGGTTTCTCCTTCAGAAATCCAAATTTCCCCTAGGATGGCATTTTCCCAACACTTCCAGAGTGTTAAAAATGTAGAATTCACAGTCATGGCAGTGTGAATCTGTAAAGTGTTCTGGCTTTGCCTGCTTGTTCTTCTGCAATGACTCTGTAGAAATAAATGCATGTGAATGGCTCCTGAAAAAAGGGAGCCTCAAGCTGCACAGGCCTTGCGAGAGGAGGGCATTGGGTTAGGGTTCACACGGGTTCCCCCACAAGCCGAGGGGGCAGGGGGTCTCCTGGGTTCTGCACAGCAAGTTAGAAACCAAAGTGAAGTGGCCAGTTCGGTAAAAACCGCTTCAGCTCTTGCGCTGCTGGGGTCTTGGCTCTCCACTTCAGTAGTGGGCATGAATCTATACATCTACATAGCCAGGGCTTTAAAAGGGAGTTGAAAAGTATCCATGTCATTCACAGCTGTGTGAAAATACTTCCAAGCTGTGAACTTGAAAACCCAGAAGCCCCCCTGCTTGCCGTGCGCTTCAGAAGGCAGGGTGCCGGTTCGCCTGCTCCGGAGAAGGAGCAGGGTTGGGATTCCTATGATACCTGGAAATACCAATCTCATTTTTGTTCAAAGTAAGGCGAGCAGGAAATTCAGCCTTCACCAAGCTGAAAGTGCATCGTCAGGTCTGTAATTCAGTGGTGGCTTTTTCTCTGAAATCTCTTTGGAGTCTGAAGAATGTAATTAAGATTCTGTTTGCAGGTTTCTCAGGTGTCTTGACTGACAGTGCCTTGTCCATGCAGCACCAGGACAAGAGACTCAGCTTCTTCTCCCAGCACTGTACAGCTTTGTCCAGTACACAGAGAGCCTGCCCGAACACGTCCTCTGTCTCTCTGAAGTCCTCTGAGATAACTAATGAGGACTTCCAGACTTGCTGCTGAGAACTTGGGCAGCGCAGGGACCACAGCCTGCGACTGCTCCTTTACACCCCATGTCCACGCAGCCACCAGCAGTGGCAGTGATGGGTACCCTAGAGCAAACCAGCTTGGAGTGGCCTATTTAAGGCTTTTTCATGGAGAGCTGAGCTGTTCGGAAGCACCAGTTCCCCTTCCTAGAATCATAGATTCATTGAGGTTGGAAAAAGCCTCTTAAGATCACCCAGTCCAGCCATCAGCCCAACCCCACCGTGCCTGCTAGCTAAACCATGTCCCACGGTGCCACGGCCACGCGCTTTTTGAGCCCCTCCAGGGATGAAGACTCCACCACTGCCCTGGGAGCCTCTGCCAGGGCTTCACCACTCTGTCAGTGAAGAATTTTTTCCTGATTTCCAGTCTAAACCTCCCTCTGGTGCTCCTCTTGGCCTGTCACTTGTTCCTTGGGAGCAGAGCCCAGCACCCCCCTCACCACAACCTCCTTCCAGGAGCTGCAGAGAGCGATGAGGTCTCCCCTCAGCCTCCTCTTCTCTAGGCTAAACAGCCCCAGGGCCCTCACTGCTCCCAGAACCCCGGGGCACCAGCCCCTTCCCCGGCTCCGCTCCCTTCTCTGCACATGCTCCAGCCCCTCCGTGTCCTTCTTGTACTGCCTCTCCTGCCTTGTCTGCCTTTCTCTTGTCTCCTGGCTGTGTTGTCCTGCCCTCTCCTCCAGCTCCAGTCTGTCCTGGCCTTTTCATGGAGCTGTGTAACAAACCCACCAGGCAGTCATTCTTTTCCCTCACACTTAGTGAGTGGAACTGGTCAGAGAATGACCTGACGGCTGCTGGATCTGGTGTGGAGTTGGTGAGGGGATGGATTGGCATTGCAGGAGGTGGGAGGCAGCTGTGAGCAAAGAAATTGCTTTTCCCCAAGCTCAGCCCCACAGCCTGGACCATGCTGAGGGCTGGATTCTGCAGCCAGGTCCGTGCTGGCGCAGCTCCGGCTGCTGCTGTGAGAGGCTGAACTGCTGGAAGGTCCCAGGGAGCAGAAGGGGCCTCAGCCATAGTCTGCTGCCGAGTTCATGACGCGCTTTAGAAACCCAACCCCACCTGATCAAAATCGGTTAGCGTGACCGGGATCAGGAGTCTCATTGCTGCGTGCCTCTGCCAGGGCGCCGGTTCTGTCTCCAGCGTTGTAATTTGTTTGCTTAACTTTAGTTTGCCTCAAATTTAACAGGTTTGGACAGGACCAGCCATGCCAAAGTAGCAAACATTGTGACTGAGCACCCACTCCCTGCTCATTTGAGGGCTGGGAATGCTGTAGCTCAGGTTTGTACTTGCTGTAATGATGTTCTCTCACAACTTCTGTGGTTTGCCAAGCGAAGCTCGTGGCCAGAAACAAAGGAAATAGATCCTTTGCGTGCCGGAAACGCGACTTCAGTTTCTATGACTCTCTCCTCCTTTTCTCTTTGAAAATGAGAAGTACTGCGAGCACAAAACTGGTTAAAACTTAATAATGGCTTTTGTTTCTGTGGCAGCCTCAATCTCCTGGAGCTTCTGATTCTCCGACGGTTTCCTCTCAGTCCTCTGGCAGACCCAACGCAGGAAGCCATCAGCTTCCTCGCGGTTATATTCCGATTCCTGTTATCCATGAAAATATCCAAAGGCAACCACCGCAAGTCTACCACCAGGCACAGAAGACACACTACCCTGCCCAGCAGGGCGAATACCAAGCCCACCAACCTGTGTTTCACAAAATCCAACCCGATGAGAGGGAGCCTAAGCCAGCGCGAGCGCAATCTCCCTTCCGAGTGGCTCAGAGAGGTTCATCGAGCCGCGAAAGCTCCCCGGCCAGAGTTACCACCCAGATACAGCCCCCGGCTCCCATCAGAGTGCAGACAGTGGTAGACAGACCCCAGGTATGTGGAATCAGAGAGGGAACTCCCTGCGGGTGTTTGATTTGGTGTGACCACAGCTGAAAAGTCAGCTTGCACCAACAGGTACAGGAAAGCAGGGAAAGCCATCTCCATTTCTGGATTTACACAAACTGGGAGATGGTGAGATAATCATAGAATCATGGGATGGTTTGGGGACATTAATGCCCATCCAGTACCACCCCCTGCCCTGGGCAGGGACATGTCCCACTGGGCTCCTTGTAAAAAGCCCCTCCCCAGCTTTCCTGGAGCCCCTTTCTGCACTGGGAGGCTGCTCTGAGGTCTCCCTGGAGCCTTCTCTTCTCCAGGCTGAATAATAATAAGAGCAGCAAGCTGCCATTCCACCTCTCAGAGCTGTGGAGCCCTTGGATGGCTGAAACATGATTTAGCAGACGATTTGATCTTCCTCTCGTCAGAGCATAATTTGGTGTAATTACACTGAGGTCACTGATATTGCATTATGTTTGCGAGAGGAAAACCAGGTCTGCGGGCTTTGTGGCATCTGTAAATGCACCTCAGTGATGTCTCAGAGCCATTGAGGATAACATCAGGTGCACAAGGTAATTTTACTTACGAAGAAAGACGATCAGCAAAATCCAGTCTGGGAGCTTTTAATGCTTCCTACATGAAACACACTCTTGCTCATCAAACTTGCTGCTCACTGAATATTTTTTCCATGTTAAAATTCTTACTAAAAATTCCTACAATTAAATACCATGAGTGTGTGGATGGGATTGCGTATAAAAAACAAGCCTTGCTTTCCTCTCTGGAGAGATTTCACATACGAGCAGAATAGAGTTAATATTTCTGAAACCCCAGGTGCCAGGACAAAACAGTGAAGACTTTGGATTTAAGGACACATTCTAGGTTGTAAAGCTAATTTATTCTTACAGGTGAGAATGAGCTCCCTAGTTTTACATTCAATGGTAAAACAATAACAGATTGTCAGTGCAGGCCACCACTTACTTGGTTTAAATATAAAGGTAGATGTTTTACCTCAGCCATTTATACCCCTGAGAGCTGAGTCTTTTACCTTTTCAAAATCATGTGCACAAATAAGTGAAGAGGGAAGCAGGAAAATTTAGATCTCACAAATTCCAGTTTCCAAAACTGATCTAATTTTCAAGAGATGTCCGCTTTGATGACTGTTAGGTCTGTACTAATCCCAGAGATTGTCTCTAATCGCCACGGTGTGATAAGATTGACACAGTAACCTCTGTGTGTAAATATTTTAGGGATAAAATCAGTAAAAATAGGCACTAGCAAAAAAAATAGGTATGTCCTGGAAACAGGAATGGGGTGAGAATAGCCCAAAATGTGATTAAAACTCAGCAAGGTAGTTAGCTTTTACAGAAACACCAACTCTCGGCACATGACACTGAGGATGGAATCCTGACTGTGCAAAAATCCTACTCACTCAGATCAAGTGAAGACTTTGCTCTGAGGTTCAGTCTCGTAAAACTGCTTGTAAGGCTGATTTTAGCGAGTATGGGCAGGGTGTGGTGGGTTGAAGTCTAATGTCTTTGAGAGTTGATTTGTGCTTGTAATCTGCAGTAGAATGGAAATAATAACTGAGTTTTGAAACAAATTCAGGAGTGCACAGGGAAAATTAATCATCTGGGGTGTATGAAAATTGCACTGCTACAAGTACGGACAGTGGGATGTTGGGTTACTTGCTGCTTAGTTCCTTCTAGAGAGCATTGTTCGTTGTATCTCAACAAAAACTTGCCTTGCTCTGCAGGTTTCTCAGCAACAAGTTCCACCTCCAGAGCCACCCAGACCACCACCACCACCGGAAATGAAACCAGAAAACAAAGCAGTCCCCCCACCTGAAACCGAGGTGCCGTCAACATACATCCCAATTCAGGTCACCCACCAAGAACCAGATCCTAAACTGCCACCCCAGAAACCCCCGGCCATGGCAGAGAAAGCCGATAAAAAGGTTCCTTGTCCAGCTAAGGGTGTTCCCCCCCAGGAGAGGCCTCCTCCTGAAGAAACAGCGACACCGAAGACAGTGGAAACGGGAGAACCTCCAAAGCATCCTGGTGTTTTGAAAGTGGAGGCAATTCTGGAGAAAGTACAAATGCTTGAGCAGGCGGTCGACTCCTTTGAAGGCAAGAAAACTGACAAAAAATACTTGATGATTGAAGAGTATTTGACCAAAGAGTTGCTAGCCCTAGACTCAGTGGACCCTGAGGGTCGTGCGGATGTGCGCCAGGCCAGGAGAGATGGGGTAAGGAAGGTCCAGAACATTTTGGAAAGACTTGAACAGAAAGCAGAAGATGTCCCAGAACCAGTTCAAGTTGATGGACTTGAGCCTAATTTGCCAGAGCCAAAGCCCCCACAGGAAATCATGGAGATTGAACCTGTGGAAGTCAAGAGCAAGGGAGATAGCAGTAACAAAGATGCTAAAGAGGAAACCAAAATGGAAAGACATCAGCCTGAAAATAAGGAAGAAGTGTTTACCAATCTGGCCACCACAACAAACACATCTAATAACCCAACTGAACCGTAGCCCCGTGCTGAAACCTCTCAGACTTTATAACTGAACGTGTGTTTAAGTGAATTTTAAGTTGCATGCATTTCCGGAGCTCTTTACAACTGGTTTTTAATCAACATAGCAGCTTGGGACACCGTAAACACTTTGTGGGGGAAGGAGGGAGTTAGAGAGAGAGCAAAGCATTTATCCTTTATTCTTACACTATATAAAAGCCATGTTTCGAAAATAAACCCTGTACCTTAACCACTTTTAGATCAGCTGAGTGAAAAGAACCCCAAGCAGACAAACAACTTCAGGGTTAACATTGATGCGTGTTGTTCAGAGGGGGAGTGTTCTTCCGCAGGTGATTTTTGTAAAATCAGTGGCCTGTGTGGGCAGAACACGGGTCCTGTTCCTGTAGCCACTCTTAATGGTTAATGTTTTTATTTTAATGTTCACAGTTGGGCACTTTAAGTACTGATGGATAGAAAGTGTGTAAGAAACTGTAGGGATATTTATATGTGTGCAGGACTTCGATGCTATATTTTAAGAGGGAAATAAAATAATACAGAAGCCTCATTTAGTCTTGTCATTTTCTAAGCTGGCACTCTGGTTTCAAATGCTCTCTTGTAAGCTTGGATTTCCCACCGTGCCTACAATGTGCCTTTCTCCATTCATTTGCTCCCTCTTAATTTCATTGCTTATCACATATGGATTGAGGAAAGAATTAGGCTTAATATTTCCTTTTTTCTTTTTTTTTTTCTTCCTCTGCCCTGGGAGTCGCCGTTTATGACACAAAGACATCAATATCTGCTGCTGCTGTCTTACAGAAGTTTGCTTTACAGCATCTTATCTTGTTTTGCAAGTCAGTAGCCTGTTGTTATCAACTCCTTGTGTGAACTCCCAGCCAAACAAACACGCTCTGCTCACTGAACCAGCTACAAGGCAGTGCTCGCCTTTCCTGAGCAGCTTGAGCAATACTTAAGGGTTGTTCTAAGCGACTGGCAACTTGCGCTTGAGCAAGGGACCTAAAGCCTCCTTCACCTGCACCCATGTAGAATGAAAGCAGCGTCAGAGCAGAGCAAGTGCAAGGGAGGAAGGAGTCCAAACTCCAGAAGTTACCTTTGACTTTTGCATCTGTAAAATGGACAAACACGTTTACAGCATGTGACGAAAACTCTTAAGGTAGCAATTAAAAGTCAAGGCAATTGATTACTTACTGAATTGCAGTCTGAATCCTAAGATTAGATTGGAAATGAGGTTCAAACCCCTCTGAAGACCTGGTTTTAAGAGGCAGATTGAGAGTGTTGTTAGAACTGTCACTGATTCTAAAATAACAATGCAGCACGTAGATTACAATGCGGTGAGTGTTTTGAAATAACAATTGGACTGTGCTTAGTTGTGGGTAGAAGGCTGATGCTTCCTTTAGTTTTGTTTTGGTAGTTAACACCACCGTGTAGGAACACACAACGTCTTGTACCATTTGGCTGCTCCAGCGTTTGGAGCAGTGTTGTGGGCATTCCAGCAGGAGAGGTGTGAAAGTCCATCCGCCTGCATAATTCCTGTATGAACTCACCGCAGTGACACATTCCTCCAGTGGGATTACATTTCAGCCGAGGACAGGCAGCGCTGACATCATAGAACAAAAATACTTAAATCGAGGAAAATCAGCCATAAGCGCGGTCTGTGGGAAGCCCTTGGCTCTCTCTGGTTCCTCTGAGCAGCCCACTGGAGTAATTCAGAGTGAAACCACCTCCCTAGCTGAGATGGCAATAGGGAAATTCAGATTACAGTCATAAAAACATGCCATTTACAGGGAGCTAAACAGGTGCTCTCCAAGACGTCAGTTGCTGCTAATGGTGCCTGATTCATGTTGGACTCCAGTGGTGGTCACAGTAGGTGGAGTCAAATCTAATTGCGACTGTGGTTTCTTACATGTAGAGAACCTGAGCTACAGGCAGAGTTATGTTCTGCCAAGTGCTGCTTTAAAAGTTGATCATTGGAGTCGGTGATAGAAGTTGATTATTGAAGTTGGTGATACAAGCTGATTATTGAAGTTGGTGCTGCTGCTGCAGAGTTAGGTACCACTCAAAGCAAGGTTTTGGGATCTGGCCTAATAGGGAAAGCACTCAGGGCTGCCCTGGAGCTGCCTGGGTGCTCTGAGTCATGGTCTCTGTTTCCTTTGCTGCTCAAGAGCAAACTGCAGCCGGGCCAGCATGTGTGTCCGGACACATCAGCAGAGCTGAACGTCCTGCGTATGGACTGGCATGAGGGAGGAGAGGAGGAGGAGGCAGATGGAAAGTCCCTCCTTTTCCCTGCCAGTTTTTGACCCGCTGTTTGCGGAGCCTGCTTGCTTCTTGCGTTGGTGCCAGCGGTGTGGGGAGCTGGCAGAGGAAAGGAAAAGGATTCTTCATCCCTTTGCATTTCTGCAGTTCAGCACTGGCAGCTCTACGCCTTCACCCTGGGTAACAAACTGTGGGAGCTTTGGAACTCGGGCAGAAAGGAGTCAGGGTTTTAGTGGGAGTGATGAGAATTACATTGCATCACATTGCTTTTCAAATACAGCCGTGCACAACAAACGTGCTGTAAAGTGTGTGGTGTTCAGGCGCGCTCTCTGCATTTTGCAGTGGCCATTTTAAAAAGGGTTTCGACTGGGAAAAGAACAAAGCTGCCTGTTACTAATTTTGAGTAAACGTTAAGCATTTCATTTATTCAGGAAGCAAATATTTCCCAAGTCATAGAAAAATGCTGTTCAAACTCATTTAAAAGCAGCAGGAGCGAGGTGAAAAGCCTGTACGCAGAATGGCAGTAAAAGCTTAGGCTATTTTCTGATCGCATTATCTTGTCCAGATAGTGGTATTTTAAATGCCAGGAGTGGCCTGTTCTCTATATTTAAACTATCGCCACAGCGAGGCGATGTTTCCTATAAATATCGCATTTTAACTATTTACACACAGCCAGATGCCACCATACCCTGAGGAAGGGGCAACCGACAGCTACTTTGCCCCCAGGAGCATGCTAAGACACCACTGTGACACCCTCCAGCATCACATTTCTCCTTCTCTTTGGCGGGAGGTACAAGCCCTTTATCTGGGATATTCCCTCCCTGGAAGTGTTGAGTTCCAGGTTGGATGGGGCTTGGAGCCCCCTGACCCAGTGGGAGGTGTCCATGCCCATGGCAGGGGGGTGGAACTGGATGGGCTTTGAGGTCCCTTCCAACCCCAACCATTCCATGATCTGGATCTCTGGATATATAATATTGTCATTAATTAAGTATGAACACTAATGAATATGAAATATTTTAGCAATAAATACAATGATCTTACTGGCACTTTCACCTGTTTCTGTGGGTAGGAGTGTCTCATTGGGACAGGCGACATACAAACCAACTGCTTAGTTTAGTCTTAATTTTCGCTTAAGGCAAAGCATTTGCTTGAAGACAAATGGGTGACACCGAAATACATTGATCTCACTGCACAAAGAGCTCTTTACACTGGATAATTTGAATTTCCTGGCCTTACACAAACAGCACATTGATGGTCTTGTGTACAGTATCAGCCGGCGCTCCCATGAACCGCTGTGTGCGTGTGAACGGTCTGTCAGCTCTGTAACACTAGACACGAATGTGTTCCTGCGCCAGCCAGCGTAATCCAAAGCGAGAGTTATTTTAAGAGAGGCAAGAAGCTGGTTACAAAGCAGCAGGACGTACCCATTTGCAGACAAATACCTTTCCAGAATTTTTAAACAGGCAACTTTAAAAAATAAAGAGGGTATAAATTAGAGGCTAATTCAGTTCTTGCATACTGGAATTTTCACTGCTGTCTCCAAAAGATGAGAAACTGTAGAAAAGGAAGGAACAGGTCTGTCCTTCAAGATCCATGTGTCCCTGCACCAGCAAACTGCAGGGCAAGCAGCAGGAGAGGATCTCAGGTTGAATTTCAGATTACAAAGAAAGAAAATTGCATTTGCCTTGCATATTGCAGAAATGAATTCCAAGGGACACCAGTCTGTAAAGACATAATTCCTATTTCAGAATTGAGCATGGAATATGGAACTCTTTGTCTCTCGATACCTTGCAAGGATTGTGCAGCCTTCTGTAATGTTCGACAACCAATACAGAAATCACTGATAGAATCTGCAGTGATTGGTGATATTGTTGGAGAGTCTCAGTAAAAAGCCTGGAGACTGACCAGCACTGAACAGAAGTATCTTTTCCTAATGAGAAATGGTTCCTTTCCTAGGAATGAGGGCGTGCAGGCAGGAGGGTGTAACACACTTTTGAAGTGTTACGACTTCTGTTGCACCAGAGGATGCGTCTGCGGGGCTGTTCAGCTGCCTTCGGAAATATAACGTGAAAATTGGGAATTATCTCAGTTTTAAAGCCGTAAAGAAATACACTGAATATAGCAACAAAGGAGCATGGAACACTGCCTGGCTTTACTGCATTTCTGCAGCACAGATTAGATTTGCAGAATCATCTACATGGATTGCTTGAAGCCCTGATTTATTGCTTTTCATCATTTGGTGAACTTTGAGTTTCCATCCGTTTCTGTCTCGTAAGGAAAGCTCAGCTCCTTCTGTTTGCAGAAATGAGCAGTGTCTGGAATGACTCTCGGCGCCTTTCCCGCAGGGCTGCCAGGCAGATGATGTGTGTTTTCCGCAGCCCATGCAGAGCTGTGGCCAAGAACATGAGGAGTCAGGGGTCTCTCCTGCCTCTCCAAGTGGCTCAGCGTAAACTCCGTGAGAGCCGTAATGTGTGCCTCAGTGTGAGTTTTCTGTTTTATTTAAATGAAATTGAGATTAAACCAAGGAAAACCTGAAGCACCGTAGCCCACCTGCCAAAAAGACTTCCAAAGGATTGGTGAAACGATAACACATGACCCTAGTTAAGCATTTCAGTAGGTGCTGGGGATGACTTGGTCTCCAGGACCTTCCCTCTGTCATCATTTCTGATGAGCTCAGCTCCTCCCCATTCCTGCTCTCCTCAATTGCCTTTCCAGCTACCATCAAACCTCTTTTTTTCTCTTGGCCCATTACCTCTTAGGAAAGACTGAGATAAAACAGATTTGCATGTGAAGATTTCTCTTAATTTAGAGAGCTTAGTCAAAAAAAAGTGGGAGTTCGACTCCAATTTCTCCCTCCGTTTAAAGGTGATCTTGAACCTCAGCCATTAAATCCAAAGGTTTATCAGTTTCTCTACACGCCTGCACACCAGATACAAAGCCAGCTCTGAGATGGAACATGCCTGGAAGCACGAGGACAAAGATGAAGTAACTGTAATTCAATCCTCATTGGGCTTCTCTCCACCCGAAGTTCTGAAATCGTACGGTTTACTTTAAAACTTTGGGATTTTGTACTTCTGAAACATGCAAGCATCTGCAATAGGTGCTGAAAGTGCATGTTACCAACTTTTAGATGGCTTTACATGAGTATTTTGGTCAGTTTTGAGGATGGCACAAAGAAAGAAAAATCTGCTTGCAGTGCATCCTGACAAAGAGTAAATCCTCTGCGTCAGAGATATTTAATAATTCTCAACAGTGGTTACTTCAACATACTACTCTGAAAAAAAGTACCAGGGCTGCCATTTAACTGTATGGATATATTAGATTACACTGAATAAAGGATATAAGGTAGAAAGTGTTGGATAACAATATCATAAACAAATACTGCTGCCTAGAAACAGCAGGCATAGACACATTAAAATATTTAAGGTACCTTAAATATTAACTACCTAGCAACAAGTCCCTGATTACTTCAAGGAAAATACACACTACTAAGGAGGGTAGAAATGATAACAATCATTATCATTATCCCTTTTTTTACTTTAACAATTAGACACATCGCTCCTGTGACATAACACACAATTATAGGCACAGAGAATCCCTGCCTTACATAGTTTATGCTTGACTACACAGAGGAACGGTATACGGCTACGAAGTTATAGATACCTATTTGATAGAGCTGAGAAACTGGCTCTCTGCATCACTGGATCGCTGCTCCTCCTCTGCCTCTGATCTACAGCGTGACCACACCAACTCACTGATTCCACACGTTCTTGTGTTGGTGCTTGCCATTAAAATGTCTTTGTGCCATAGAATCACAGAATGGGTTGGGTTGGAAGGGACGTCAAAGCCCATCCCTGCCACCTCCCACTGGGTCAGGGGGCTCCAAGCCCCATCCAACCTGGCCTGGAACACCTCCAGGGATGCGGCAGCCACCACTGCTCTGGGCAACCTGGGCCAGGGCCTCCCCACTCTCACCTTGAAGAATTTCTTCCTAGCATCTATCTAAATCTTCACCCTTCCAATTTAAAGCCATTCCCCCTCATGCTATCACCACAAGCCTTTGGAAAAATGAGCTACTGGCTTTCTTTTTAGTTTATAAACTGTAAATCAAATTCTAACCTCTCTACTACAGGATTACCTTTTTCAGGTAACTCCCAGACTGGAAGCAGTTATTGGGTTGATGTGAAGCTTGAGAGTGTCGTGTGCTGGTAGGGTTCTGCAAAATCTAGTTTGGAAGCCAAATCTAAAAGCATCCCGGCTTTAAAAGCACTGGATATGTCAACGTTGTTTGTTAAAACCAGAACTGCAGGAACCCAAGGCCTCCAACATCCTGAAACCTGCATTAACCTGACACCTTTTATAAGCTTTAAAAGAAATCCTAGGAATGTAGGCAGCCACCAGCGCCTGCCACCACAGCGTGAGCGCCCTGCCAGCGTGTTTACTCACTGCTGTAATGAACACAGGCGAGATTAGAAAGTTTGTTTAACTATTACTGGGAACCATTTTCCATCACAGTCCTTTCAGCTGTTTTACCAATGGTGCAGGAGGAAATGCTGCCTTCGGGCTCATACGCTTGGGATGTGTAATCGTGATGCAGGGAAGACCTGGCAGTGCTGAGCTGTGGCTCTGGGGAGCTCCTGCACCAAGGTCATTGTGAGAGGAAGACATAGGACCTTCTAAGTGACATGAGCAGAGTCAAGGGAAGTAAGGCTGGCAGCCTGTCCTGGTTCTCTGGTCAGATGACGTCAATAACGTGCTTCAGATCATGTTAGTCCATGCTGTGCTCAGCCTGGAGAAGAGAAGGCTCCAGGGAGACCTTAGAGCAGCCTCCCAGTACTGAAAGGGGCTCCAGGAAAGCTGGGGAGGGGATTTTTACAAGGGCCTGGAGTGATAGGACATAATCCACTCCTGATGCACCCTCTCCTTTCACACAGGGACAGGAAAGTTGGGGAACTTTGTGTGCTTAAGATTGTCCCTCTTCTCCCTGGTGGATTTTCTGTCTCAAGGATTGCACAACTGAAGCTTCCGTTGTTGCCAGAATTCGGAACACACTCTGTTTATGTAAATTCCCAGGTGCAAGATCTTACATTTATCTCTGTTGAACTTCTACACAAAAAAGATGTGGGCAGGCTGGAGAGGGTCCAGAGAAGGGCCACTGAGATGGTCAGAGAACTGGGGAACTTCCATATGAAGTAAGGCTGAGAGACCTGTGTTTGTTCAGCCCTGAGACCTTATCACCATGTACCGGTACACCAAGGGTCTCCGCCAAAAGGATGGAGATTCCCTTTTTACAAGGAGTCACAGGGAAAAGACAAGGGATAATGGGTTCAAGTTGCTCCTGGGGAAATTCTGATTGGATTCCAGAAGAAAATTTTTGCCCATGAGAACAGTGAAACTTTGCAATAATCTCCTCAGGGAAGTGATGGGTTCCTCTGCACTGGACACTTTCAAGGCTCAGCTTGACAGGGTGCAGGGCCACCTCATTTAACCTATAGATCACCTGCAAGGCTGGATCAGATGGTCCCTGAGGTCCCTTCCAACCTGGCATTCTGTGATTCTGCGATATATAAATGGTGGAGGAAGAAAAGCCCAATTTGTGTACTAGTTCACGTGGACACTCCAGGTGTGACTCAAGCAGGGCATATGCAGAAAGGCACGTCTTGGTAAAACCAGGCTCTGAGAATCTTTCAAACCTAAAAAACTAAAGTTACTTGAGCTTGAGCCAAGAAACTTGCTTCTAACTGACTTTATTCGCTACCTGGTGCTCTGATAATGGCAAACCCCAATCAGTGGAAGAAACTAACAATGTCAGTAAGTGGCAGTTTACTCATACAGCCAACAGTTACATAAAGAAAATGCATCATTACAGCATCATTATTAAACCCAGCCTATACCGTGCAATTCTATACTGTGACAAAGTGCTCTTTCCCAGGGCGTCCTGATGCAGCTGCATTACTGCAAGCGGAAAATATATCCCGTTTGTTCATTCCAGCCGATTGCCACATTTAGATGTACTTCTCAGCTCCCCGTGCGACGTCAAAACCAACCCGAAATCAGCCCCGGGAGGAGAGCAGTGCCCAGCGACCAGCAGAGGGCAACAGAGCCCCGCGATGGGGTGCTACCTCCCGGGGCACCTGGCTCTCCCAGGCCCCTTCCTTGGAAATTGGCCACTCCCGGGTCCCATCCTTGTAAATCAACTACTCCTGGACACTGTTCTTGGAAATCAGGCACTCCTGGATCCCTTCCTTGAAAATCAAGCACTCCTGGATCCCTTCCTTGGAACTTGGGGACTCCTGGATCCCTTCCTTGGAAATCAGGAGGTGACAGGGGAGTCTAAGGGCTCGGTGTCTCCTGCTACAGCAGCCGCTTTAAAACAGACTTTTAATTAAGCATCTTCAATGGAGCACGGAATGAGAGAGCAAAGTGACAGAACCAATCTGTGTCACAGCAGCTCATAGCTTGCCTCCCAGAAACCCACCAGCAGTTCCAGGTTGGACTGGTTTTGGCATTTTTCAATACAGAAAAAATCCTATGGAAGAAACAAAGCTCCTTAATTTCCTTGATCTTGTTGATGCCCACCACACCACTAAGAAATACAGGTTCTTGTTCGAACTTAGCACTCGTATGTGAATATGACATGGAAGAAACCCACCTGAGCCCGGCACCAGAAACCAGGACAGTCACTGAGGTCACTGACAGTCACTTCCATGCCAGGGCAGGTCAGGTTTGTATTAGGCCTGGGGCACCTGAGCAGAATTTTCAGCTCAGGGCAGTTATGAGCGTACGCCAGCAAGAGACAGCTGAAACCCTTCAAAACTGCAAAGTACGAGCAGGAGTTCAGGAGTTCCAGTACTTTGTATCAGCGATTCTTCCTTACAAGGCACTGGGGAGCTGGGCTGTGAGGCTTTGGAGGACCAGCAAAATATAAAATTTCAGCTCTGCTTTGTAATAAAGCGGTGCTCCAAGAGGAAGGTTGCAATAATGATCTTCAGAGGTCCCTTCTGGGCCACCACTGCTGTATCTACACTTTGATTTCTGAAAGAGTCATCTTAAGAGAGCAAGTCATTAAAATCACAAGCGATTATTCAGTGACTCTTTTTCTTGTCGAGGATGCTGTCTCAAAGCCAGCCAGGCCAGAACTCCTAAGCCCATTTTTCCCTGCGATGCAGTGATCTCATATCCTATTTTAACGTGACTGACGTCAGCAACAAAGGCTGCCAAGGAGTCACAACCATCTGACTCCAAGGGCTGCTCCAACCTCTTTGATACGATGGCTGATGCAGCCTTCTCTTGAACAGATGGAGCTGTGAGAAGGGACAAGTGAAACATAGAGCAAAAGCTGCTCTTTGCATAATGAAGTACTGTCTGTGCAAACCCATCCTGTTATCACAATGGCCAGGCATTATTTTTCACCTAATTTCTATCTCAGGGAACTTTGCACGCTCTTATGTGTACTTATCTAGTTATTTCAATTATATGGTTCCAAAGTGCTTCCCAGTTGTAAAATACTCCACGGGGACAGGTCATATGCCTCTTATTCAATTTAGAAGTGGCACAGTCAATTATTTGCAGTATCAGTAGTTTAACCTGGTGGTGTTGATTCCAGCCAATCTGGAAGCATTTTCCCACTGAGGCAGGGCAAAATTCTTTATATTATCTTCCATAGGCTGAATCCAAATACACTGACCAGAACTGAAGGATGCACGGCTACTTAAAAGGACATGCTTCAACTGAGAATCTGAGCTGTGACCACAGCTGGTTTTGTAGCGTTAAATTGCATTTGCCTGGGGATGTTGTGTTTGGTTAAAAGTAAGGCAGTAG
Source organism: Neomorphus geoffroyi (assembly GCA_033558235.1). Lineage (NCBI taxonomy): Eukaryota > Metazoa > Chordata > Aves > Cuculiformes > Neomorphidae > Neomorphus > Neomorphus geoffroyi. The sequence goes on along the minus strand of JAUMJM010000016.1, from coordinate 2,081,595 downwards.
CTTCTATTTTGGAGATTGTTATCAAATTTAAATAGAGAGTCTGTATTTATCTTTTTCGCTTTAAATAACGCTGAGACAGAGGCAAATCATCAAATCAGCCAAATAGAACAATAGTATGCGTCATCCACTAATTGGTCTCAAAAACCTCCTTTCAAACCTTTTTAGTTGAGCAGGAAAGTTATTTGGGGACTTGTTTAGGTTTATTTTCTTGGGTTTGGAGGATTTGGCATATTCAGAGCTACTGCTTCCATAAAGGACTGAGTGGGGAAAAATGGAATGCCAGCCTTGTTTCTCTTTTTTTTCTGTTCTCTCTTTTTCACATTGCTTATTTGAAAAATAATGATGATACTTAATAGATACACGCACAAGAGAAGAAAGACTCAATGAGATGGATGAAAAGAAGGCTAAGGAAATGTAGGGATGGGCAAAACCAGTATGATTCAAAAAATAAGGTTGTTACAAATCATCATAGGCTTTGAATAGGAAGTGATCACTTTATTTCATTCCTGACCTGCCTAACCTGTCCTTAAAAAAGCACTGGTGGTGGGTATTGCCCAGCTAATTTCAGTGAGCACTCTACTCCCATCCTTATTTACCCAAATTCATCGTTTCTGTCTAATTTAACTAGTTCTTCATGGGATTATGCTCAAGACTTAATTTCTTACCTGAAATAAGACCTGGGATTGTTTAGCCTCAAAAAGAAAAGGCTCAGGGAGGATCTTATCAATGTGTATAAATGCCTGATGGGAGAAAGAAGACAAGGAGCCAGATTCCTCTCAGCAGCATCCAGTGACAGAACAAGAAGAAATGCCACAAACTGAAAAACAGGGAATTCCACTGAAAGTTAAGAGGAAACCTTTTGATTGTGAAGGTGATCTAACACTGGCACAGGTTGCCCAGAGCCTCTGTGGGGTCCCTATCTTTAGAGATACTCAAAACTCCACTGGATGTGGATTTGGGAAACCTGTTCTCGCTGATCCTGCTGTGGACAGAGGGGCTGGACCATGGGTACCTTTCAACCACAACCATTCAATGATTCATTGACAGCAAACAAAGAAACTGGTTATTCTTGTCCTCTTTTCAGTGACTTTTATATATTTCCAGACTGCTTTCCTGTTTCTCAGGAGAAATTTGTTTAAAGAATGCTAATTCTTCAAATCCTAGATCACAACTTCTAAAATTCAGACCATCCTTGGCTTACTTTGCTTTGTTTTCAATTGATAACTCTTGAAATAGCTGTGTACAGCATTCCCACTGAGGTCTTGCTCATAGTAGAGTAAAAGGATTTACTGTGTAGGCCTCATGTCTAATGCTCCTGTGTATTCATTTTAGTACATCTGGATTCTTTTTTATGCTTTTGATACTGGCTGGCTGATCAATTTGTGATCTAGGATTACCCCAGAACTCCCAGTTACCCAGCTGTTCCTGAGCATGTATTCATGCAGATGATCACTCTGCCTGGAATTTTTTCTCTTGCCAGTCATTCATTCATTTCAGATGATTTATTTGACTTACAATAATAATGTCACAATGGAATCTTGATGTTCAGTGGGCTTTCAGGCACTCCTAGCTTGATAATTTACTAAATAAACTTATTTTATTATTTGGGCCATCAGTAAATAAACAGGATAGTACTAAAATAATGAGTTAACCACTAGTAACCATTCAAGAAGGGAAACTTCCCATCTGTTTGGGACTGTGGAGGTGTCCTAATCAGAGCATATTTCCTTAGATAGTTATTTGAAAATCAGAAGAGATGGGATCAAAGGTCATATTAAGTGCAGATATACACGATCACCCAGGCCTGCTAGACTGCCAGAAGAATAAAGGGCATCAATTCAATCTTAAATTGATTATGTTAGCAGTTTCTTAAGATTTTGTTGTCTTGCAAGTTTTCAAAAGTACATATTTTGTTTTTTTTCCTATTCCTTTTCCTGTAAGAAAAGGGTCTGATTGATCTAAAATTCCCTGGTTATTCCTTCTTCCCCTTTGCAAGGCTCAGGATGGTGGCACAGTTCCATCAATATATATAAAGCTATAACCTTCCATTGATTTCACAGACCCTGGGAAACAATGAAAAATTAGAAGTCCTGCTTTCTAGAGCCTCGCTCAACCTCTGTTAGTTTCCAAAGATCAGCACTCACCTCTCCAAGGTGTCTCCACCTGGTTCTGCTGGACCGATGACATTCTGTAGGCTCCTGCGACAACACCACATGCCGGCCATTCCTTCCTTCAATGATCACTCTGAGACAGATCTCTTTCCTCCTACATTCTGAATGGGGTCAAGGTGCACATGGCAGGCCTGGGGTGCCTGAATAAAGGAAGCGGTGCCTTGCAATCCTTTGTGTTCCTTTTCCCCCAGAGAGGGATTTTATGAGCTGTTTATAGGACATGTTAAAATTGTGTTTGGAAACGGCTTTGACCTTTTCTCAGAAACATCATCTGGTAAAGCTGAGTCATCTGTGCTGCTGTGTATCAGTGTCACAGCTCTCTGATTGATCACACAGTCGCATCCCTGGGGTATAAAGCAGTTCTAGGGATGCAGTACATCTATTGTTCAAATATATATTTGTCAAACAAAGTGAAAAGCACGTTAGTGACTGCCAAGTGTTACACGTGGCTCCACTTCCACCTTGGCTGCTCACGGGCATTCTCCTTCAAAACCCAAAATCTGACTGACTCCAATGACTGCATAGAACTTCCCTGATTTCTCTGAGGTGTAACCTTACATCATATTTTTCTTATTTTTTCCACAAAATAGAATCATAGAATGGTTTGGGTTGGAAGGGACCTCAAAGCCCATCCAGTGCCACCCCCTGCCATGAGCAGGGACACCTCCCACTGGATCAGGGGGCTCCAAGCCCCATCCAGCCTGGCCTGGAACACCTCCAGGGATGGGGCAGCCACCACTGCTCTGGGCAGCCTGGGCCAGGGCCTTTCACTAGATCTCGCTTTAATTTATCTGCATATAAATATGAGCGTAAGCTCTCTCACAATAGCAATTTAAAACATTTTACATGTATCAATACAGTCAGGCTATAACATCCCTATCACACAGAAGGGAAATACGGTCTTTACTCATACATGCAAAAGCAAGGTACAAAGAGCTTAAGTTATTTATCCAAAGCCAGGCAGACAGGACAAGGACTGAGACTGTCTGATTTCCAGTCCTCTTTTTCAGTCTCATTTCTGTCTTCTTTCCCTGGGTTTTACAATGACCTACATATCATTGCATAAGAAATGCCATGCCAGCAATAAACACTTAACAATGACCATATATCCTAGTTATTCAAGTATATAACATATAATCTCACAGGGAAATAAAGTTCTTTTAACCTTCTAGTTTAGCCCTTTGAGAATCATAAGAATTCTAATTACCGAGACAGCACTTGACTGAACATCAAGAGCTTGAGGGCTGCAAATTCTATACAGGACTTTTTTATCCAGATGTCACGGATGAAGGAAAAGCTGATAGCGCTTTTTGACCTAAATTATCGCCTAGCAGCTGGAGATTCTGCTCTGGGGAGAAAAGGATTCAGCGTCACTTAGAACTTCATACATTCCTAGTCTTCACTTAAATACAGAAATATTTATCCGCAGCGTAAATGCAGCTTTATGCAGAGGTTGCGGATCGTAAACACGAGTTCTATTAGAGAGCAGTGGGTATGGATGTCAGTAAGGTTTTGCTACAGCTTTGTATGTCTGCTAGAATAACTTCACTAGCAGTGTTAAAAATAATCATCTTTTCAGCCAGTGTATCTGTGCTGGTGAACAGCAAGGCTTGCAGAAGACTGCTTTTACAGTTCCAGCTCACGTCATTTGGGAAGGTGATGGAACAGTCACTGGAAAAGCTGCTTTGGATGGCACCCTCTGTGTCTCACCACAGGGCTCTGCTGCTCTGACTGTGGATGAGCACATGAACTGGATTCTTTACAGTTGAAACAGAACCAGAAAATGTACTCCAGGGCTGCATCTGACGTGCTCCAGTTGCTAAGGGGTCTGCAGGACAGAACTAGATCTCATCTGAAATAAAGCTTATGGTATGTGCTGGATCCTCGGTGCCAGCTGTTTTGTTCTGCACATCCCTTCCTTTTGTTCTGCACTGCTTGCTGACGCAGGCACAGATGGCATCAGCATACTCGTAATACAGATACAGTCTGATTCCGCATTGCTTGGCAGCTCCAAATGAATTGCCAGGTGAGTGATGCTAAGGTAAATCCTGACCCTAAAAGACGAGGCTCTTTCAGGAAGGGCCAGGCAGGTTTCCCATTGCACTGGTCGCTGGTATTTGGAGGCCAGTATTTGAGCAGGTTATTCTGCATCCGCACGAGCCTCCTGATTTCAGCTCACAACACGCTGCACAAATGCTTGTGGCTGTCCCATGGAACGGGAATAGAAACACACAGCTGGGGCACGGGAAGGACTGTCGGAGCTGGCTTTAGTAGTATTGTTGCTGAATGTCACAGCACGTCAAACCTCACTCTGAAAAGTTCCCTCTGGAACATCTTCTGGAGCAAGGAAAGGAGAATTTGACCCCAAATAATTTATTGCATAGCTTTTTGCTGCAACTATACAAGTACTTATGCTATTTTAAAAGCATATTAGCCACAACGTACACAATGAAGGCAACTGGAGTGATAGAACATAAATATTTTGCATTAAAGATGTAATAATTCAATGGAGTAGTAAAGTATGTTTTCCATCACAACTTGGTAATGTTTAAGTCCCGGAGTGCTGAGATCCCTGCTTCCAGGTGGATCAATAATGTCTCATTATATTACTTTCCATTCCTTAAACATCTCATTCTATTATTATTCCTTGTATTTCATGGTGGTTCTAAATCCCTGGAATCTGAGCAGACACTACGCTCTGGCTTTGTACAGCGTAAGTGGGGGGATCCTTATCCATAACTGGAGTTCTCAGGCACCAGAGTAATGTAAAATAATAATTAATAAATATTGTCTAAAATAATTGGTGCCATGAGAAAGGAGAGTAAGAGGAAAGTGATTTTTTTAAAAAAAGGTAAAGTTAGTCTTTTCCTACATTTATTTTCATCACATTCACCTTACAGAGATCTTTGCGCTGCATAACTAACATTTTTTTACATAGGACAGCCAAAACCAGCGTGAAAAGTGACCAAAAGATACATGTAACACGCCAGTATTTGGCAATTATTGCTGGTTTTCAGGTGTTATTTAATGCTTAGTCTCAACAGTATGCATAGCACATGAAGTTAGTTAGACAAAGAATGGAATACGTGTATTTTGTTCTTTTTGCTATTTTACTATCAACTTGCTGTGATGCTAAGAAACTGAGTGGTCATATTCATAAACAGAGACAGAGGGCATGATAAATCTTGAGGAAAAGGCTAGATTCAGTGATCCCTAATAACATTACAAAGATAAATGGACAGACTTTTGGATAGTTTTTCTTCTATAATATTAAAATAAGAAAAATGACAGGGAAAATGAAGCAAGCTCCAAGAACGCCGCTTACAAAATTGATTCAAAATGATAGCAGGAAAAAAAAAGACTTTCAAAAATGTTTTTTCTAAAAGATATATTAAATTCTATTGATCCTAAAACGTTGTCATCCTTCCTAAAAGCTAAAGTCTTAGGTTTGTTTTTTTGAAATGTGAACTACTTTGATTTTAAAAAACACGAATCTCAATTAAAAGTAAAGCAAGGGAGGTAAGGTCTTCCAAAGGGCAATAAAACCATTAACTTGCTCAGGCTGCTTTTAAATTGTATTTTGCTGACTGAATCTTCAATGACTTGCTAATGGATTTCCATCTCATTTTGAATTAAATTTACTCTGCTCCAGTTTCAAGACACAGAGTTAAACACTGTTTTGTAGCCAGAACCACCAACAAGACAAAGTTGTCTTTGAAACATTTCCATAGCAGCCCAAATCGCGGCCTCAAGCCACCCTAATAAAGACACGGACAGTTGTGAGGAAGCCTTTTCAGAAACACCTACACTGAAACTTTCTTTGATCAAATGTGGGTCTAGAAAGGAAAGCCTCTTTTAAGGCAAACATGGAAAAGTCCACGCTTGGGGAAAGAGGAATCTGTTGTGTAGATTTCCTTGATGCTTTCAGCTAAATGGGATTAATCATCCCTTAATGAATTAAAAGATTGAAATGGGGCTGTGGAGCAAAAAATATGAATAGAACCTACTTGGTGTCTGAACAAGACTGCTCTCTACGCTTACGCAACCCCTGGAAAAGCATCACGCTGAGGAAAAGCAAGTAGAATTTGTTTTAAGTTGGCTGTGAATCTTTTTGCAATGGCCACTAAGAGCAGTCTCTCATTTACCTTGGAGAAATTTTGAATTGAATGTGACCTCAATATACTATAAATAGTATTTTAACTGGTGAAGGCAGACCAGCAACACAGCAAGGAGCCTTTTCATGTGTGATTGCAATAGCTTGGTAGCCTGCAACATGGGATTTGTGATTGTAGAATAAAGGAATCGTACGCAGTCAAAACATGCTCATTTATTTCTGCAAATGGTCTCATTGATTTGATCTTAGCGGCAAGTGCAACAGAAGGAAATCAATATGTTACCCACGAGCCACAGAGTACATTGCAGATGTTAACCACATGCATATTGCTTTGAAGGGAAAATGTTATTGTTTTCCTGTGGGCTCAGTGAAGCTCGGTGGAACCGATGGAAATATTTCCATTGGCAAGTAAGAGGTTTTCATGGGGAACAAGGAAATACCAGAGTTCCTCTTCCTTTAGAGATAACAATTTTAGCTGCCATATGAAAAAGTTGTTCCAGTGGAAAGCAAGCTAAAAATGAATATAGGCAAAAATTCTTACGTTGAACTGCTTTCCCTGTTTGTGAGAAAGTTTCCCTTCTTTTGCCAAAATCTAATATTCATGCTAGTGGTTTTCTTTGTCTATAATAATCCGTAACATACAAGTATTTTTCAGAGTATTTAATATTGAAAGTACATTTACAGGTACTTTAGAAGCGTTCTGGTGGCAACTGGTGGCTGTTGCAAACAAACTTCTCTTTATCCACAACATTGCCAGTTGGAAGAGCCCGTGGTGTTACTTCTCTTCTAAGCAGGCTCTTGCTCCAAGAAGGCTTTTCAGAGCGTCTGTTTAATGCGTAACATAACTTCTCTAAAAAGCACACAAAAGACATATTTCAGAAGAGGAAAGTAACTCAAGAGCCATTCTTGCATCACACTTCATGAACCGCCTCACATAGCTGGGGAGCTGTCAGCTTGGGAAATAGGGACGAAGGATTAGGTAAATTAAAGAATCTAATCGGAATATTGTAGAAGCTCTTATCCATGGATGTGATTTAAGGCGTTAAGAGTACAGCCTCGTGGATTTATTATTCATATTCCTGTATTAGTAGGGACACATTCAAATCATGTGATTTACACAAACAGGGAAACCAGTTTGTCTTGTCTGCAGAAAACCAGGAGATGCAACAGGAGGCCAGGCTGACTGAACAGGGGAAACCTCACTGAGCTCCAACGCAGAAAGGGAGCACGTGGAAAGCGTGAGTGGGCAAGGACTACCCAGGAGGAATACAGATGCACCACTTGGGCACAAAGGGATGAAAATAGGAAGGACAAAGTGCAGCTAGATTAAAAACTGGCAAGGAGTATGAAAGGTAGCAAGAAAGGCTCTATAGTTATTTTGGCATCACAAAGATGACTTAAGAAAAGGTAAGCCCACTGCTAAGTGGGGCAGGCAACCCTGCGAGGAAGGACATGGAAAAGGCGGAGGCCTTTTGTGCCTCAGATTTTACTGGAGGATCCCATGCCTCTGTGCCCAATAGCAAAGCTGGGATACAGAAGTCCTACCAGTGGTAGAGGACTATCGAGTTAGGGACAACTTAAATAAACTGATGTACAACAATTCCATGGGACCTGATGGGGCACATCCAGCAGTGCCGAGGGAGCTGGCTGATGTTACTGAAAAACTGCTGTTTATCATCTTTATCACAGCACTTGGCAGTTCTGTAAATGAGACTGAATACACCTTGAATAAATAACAAGGCAGCAAAAGTTATTTCCACCCATCAGACAGCTAAACAAGTGGTGGCTCAGCCGGCCACTCAAAAGCAAAGCAGCAATGTCTGTACTATAAAATTCCCACCAACTGCACCTGTGAATTGGTATCTCTGGTAGTAAAAGGGGAAAGAGCTGACTGTAATGATATCACGCAGGCAAATAGGAGTGTGTTACATACGCTATAGGTGAGTTCACTGCCAAAGAAATTTCTTTTATGTTTGTCTGGAAGCTTCCAGAAGCATGAAACCAAACAAATAAAGGATTGTTCCATGACTTCTTAATTGCAGCCATTGAGAAATCAAGATCCTCATGCTCTCTTGCAGGGTCATTTCCAAAACTGGTACTGCTCACTCCAGGAAGAGCTGTGTATTTGCCTGACCTATCAAGTCAATTGTACTTCCAAGTTTGGATTGTTGCTAAATCACATCACTTCCCATTAATCAACATTTACACTTGGAATCAAGCTGCGAGCAATCAGGTAATGCTGAGAGTGAGAGCGCAGGACGAATTGTCACCCTATGCATTTCCTTATCCTCAGCTACCGAAAATGAACTGCAAAAAACAAAAAATCCCTTTTCCCATTTTTTTCTTTCTGACTAAAGATGGCAGGGTCATAAAACCCTGCCCAGCCGTGAATATCTGGAAAACACGGGGAATATAAACAGAAAACTATCCTGGGGGAAAAAAAATACCCTGATCAAAAGGTGAACAAGGGCAAAGCAAAGTCTGTCCTTGAGTCCCCGCAAGGAGCTCTGAATTATTATAATGGCAATGCTATGCATTGCACCACAACGCTGAACTAGGTGGGAAATGCACGCCAAATAGAGATGAGATTGCAAATGGCAGGGATAAATATTTAGCAAATGACAATGCAGCCTGCCTAGAAATATAGGAAAAACATGGGAGCAAAAGTACAGGTTATGTTTTGGAGCCACTCAGATGTTCAGTTCCTTGTTTTACTTGAGAAAATTTCTGGAGCACATGCTCATCTTAAAAGATGTTAATGTCTGATCAAACATGTTTAATTTATACATCTAAAGTCATGCATACACTTAAATGCTTTTCTAGACTGGATGCTCAGTACATTCCAAAATCAAGTGCTTGCTTGGGTCTTGACTGTTAACATTTAACAAGGAGATTTCTCATTTCTTGATGTCCTTCAGTCACGTGTTTTGTAGCATAAGTATTTGAGTGCGCTAATGGGGAATGCTGTATGAGAGAGAAACCAGTCTTTTCAAAGGATGGTTTTAAAGTAGCGCTGTTCAATGGTAAATAACAGGTAAATCTTTGTATTTGCAAGTCTAAGAGTCTAAACTCCCCACCAGCCCACCTGTCTCTGTCTGCAGAGGCCTCAGTGCTTCTAGCTAGAGTGTGTCTAAAGGAACTCTTCATTTGTCCTGACAAAGGGAAGCAGAAAGCTCTGGCAGGGGAGAGAAATTCCTAACATGGATCTGCCACTGACAGAGCAGACTCATTCTGGAATCTCTGCCCTCAGCTGCTCGTTTCCGTGCCCAGCTAGAGATTCCCATTCTCCAGTTGTGTGACAAATGCCAAGTCAACTGCTCATGGAGCCGCTCACCAGGGGAGTCCTGAACAGGGGCAGGACAGCTTTCTCACTGTCATTTTCATATTATCATTTGTTCCTACAAGGCAATATTAAGCACCTTAACTAAAAGTCCCATAAAGACTCAGATCATTTGTTCAATGTCAATGTCAAAGTCAAAGGCTTGCATTTACACAATGAATGAAGGCACGGTACCACTGAACTAGATGTTTGCTTGCAATATCCAGAAACCAATGGCAAAATATTTCACGCAGGCAGGTGTGTACAACTGACAGCTGAAAGAGATTCTTCTGCCTACTGAGAGTTAACCTCTCAAAGATCTGCCCCACCTCCCATGTTAGCACATCTAGGCCCAAATAATTCTCAGATTTCTTTTTTCCTTCAGGCTTCACATGCTTCTCCGTGAGAATGGGAATGCAGCAGCTACTGCCACTAAGATGCCTGCTGCACGAGACTCATTATCTAATTAAACCACTGCCCCTCTGCCCTGCTCATCCTGCAAGTTGAGGAAGAGAGAGAGAAAGAGAAGAGCAAATCTCAAGAACCTCTTTTGAGCTCTCAATTGCTGGCTTTCTGGCAGGGTCACAGTGTGACTTCCCTCCATAAATAGCAGAAGCTGTAGCTTTCACTGAGCCGAGCACCTGGAAAACCTGAGGCTCTTGCTGCTCCTCGCCCTTCCCTTTAGGCAGCTAAAACTGAAAGACAGATATTGCTTTCTTTGCCCATCTGGAGCTTTCAGAGACACAAAATGTGTCCCATTGCCATCACAGCTCTGCTGTCCATCCGTTCTACGTGGTATTTTACAACACCTTTTCTCCTTGAGCTAGGCTTCATTTTATGGGACTATAAATGTATTTTGTTTACAAGTGAGGAAACAGCACTACGTTATTCTGCCAGGAAACAAGCTGTGGGCCAATCCCTGTAATGTGTTTTTGCGTATGTTTGATACGCTTTTGAAAATATGTGACATGGCACTGATGGGAAAATCAAGAAGAAAGTAATTTGAGAGATGTATTTATTAAAAAGTCATTTAGAGCCTTCTCTTGCCCAGCACCTGCAGGAGTGACCTGAATTCTTAGCACTAAGAGCACTCTGCCAATGGCATTGACTTCTAGGCAGGACAGGGCTATACTGGAAGCTGCAGGGCATTAACAGTGCTTAGCATTTTCAAAAATGGGATCTGCAGCCAAGGAAGAATACTGCGTCCTTTTGCATACCTGCCCTGGGGAAAATGTTAAGTCATACTAGAATCTTTAAGCTGAAAGTGGGGAGATTTAGATAAAATATTGGTACTGAAAATTCCTGCAAATAAACTGTCTAAGACCCGTTGTGGTGTTTTAGAAAGCATCATCCTTTATTTTGGTGCTGGATGCATGAGGGAATGATTCCATCAATCATGCGGAATGAGACAAGTGAGGGACAGAAGAAGAAGAAGGGAAAAGGGAAGAGTGGCACAGAAGAACCTGGGGGCGTTGGCTGACAGCCAGCTGAACATGAGCCAGCAGTGGCCCAGGTGGCCAAAAGGGCCAATGGCATCTTGGCCTGTGTCAGACCCAGCGTGGCCAGCAGGAGCGGGGAGGTGATTGTGCCCCTGTGCTCAGCACTGGTGAGGCCACACCTCGAGTGCTGGGGTCAGTTTTGGGCCCCTCACTCCAAGGACATTGAGGGGCTGGAGTGCGTCCAGAGAAGGGAACGAGGCTGGGGAGGGGCTGGAGAACAAGTGCTATGAGGAGCAACTGAGGGAATTAGGGTTGTTTACCCTGGAGAAGAGGAGGCTGAGGGGAGACCTCATCACTGTCTACAACTGCCTGAAAGGAGGCTGTGATGGGGTGGGTGCTGGGCTCTGCTCACAAGTGACAGCGATAGATGAGAGAGAATGGCCACAAGTTGCACCAGGGCAGGTTTAGACTGGACATTAGGAAGCATTTCTTCACTGAAAGGGTGGTCAGGGGTTGGCACGGCTGCCCAGGGAGGGGGTGGAGTCGCCATCCCTGGAGGGGTTTGAAAGACGGGTGGATGAGTTCCTTAGTGACAGGGTTTAGTGGGGAGACAGGCACGGTTGGACTCGGTGATCTCAGAGGTCTCTTCCAACCTTATGACTCTATGATTCTATGATAGTAAGATATTTCCCACTTACATGGGAATATTTTCCCAGAAATCATATGCATATTCTATTACTTTCCAAAGACTGATTTTAATTTTATTACGAACTTCACAACAGCCAAATCTCTTCTAGCTGGAGCTTGGGAGCCAGCTCTCTATGTGACCTTGTACTTTAGATAGGGAAACACTGCAGAGGGAGACACATCTGTTCAGCACAGACCACACTGAACACGGGACACTATCATTGATCTTGGAAAGGTGTCTGGGGAAAGCACTATTTGGCAAAAGCACATGCTGCCAAGAAAATGTGCAATCAGAGGGACAGTCTGCGTGTGCCTAACTTTCAGAAAGTAGTTACTTAGATTAATTGACCTCTACTTTAACTTAGACCAAAATATTGCACTTTTTTTTAACAGTAAAGACTTCTTGTATCAATACTGGGCAGAAATGTTTTGCTGTGAGGGTGGGGAGGCCCTGGCCCAGGGTGCCCAGAGCAGCGGTGGCTGCCCCATCCCTGGAGGTGTTCAAGGCCAGGTTGGATGGGGCTTGGAGCCCCCTGACCCAGTGTGAGGTGTCCCTGCCCATGGCAGGGGGTGGGGCTGGATTTGCTTTAGGGTCCTTTTCAACCCAAACCATTCCAGGATTCTGTGATTTGCTGGCCTTTTCGCCGGAGCAGCGGCCTCACAGGGAAAAGCGCGCGCACCCCGGATCCCTCAGCGTCTCGGGGAGGAGGGTGAAGGCGCCGCCAGGGGCCGAGAGGCGGGAAAGGGAGCGTTAGCCCCGCCCCTGCGCCGCGCGAGCCTGTGCTTGGGGGGCCCTGAGGGGCAGCGGTCACGTGCGAGGGGGGGGGAGGAATAGAAGGGGAGCCCCGCCCCTCGCGAGCCGCAAGCCCCACCCACAGCGCGGCGCGCTCAGCACCATTCACAGCAGAGCGGCGAGGGGGGAGTGTCTGACTGGGACGGTCACGGGCGGGGCGGAGGGACCGGCCCGGGAGCCCCGCCCACAACGCAGCAAGCCCCGCCCACACAGCAAGGCCTGCTTTGCACGATTCAGCGGGCACCTGGTGGGCGGGGACCAAGTAGGAGGGGGGTGGTTGGGAACGGGAGCCCCGCCCCTCGAGCGCAGCACGCCCCGCCCATAGCAGCGTAAGCCCCGCCCGCAGCGCATAAAGCCCCACCCACAGTACCATAAGCCCCCGCCCACGGAACCATAAGCCCCGCCTACCGCTCTGCGGGGGGCGCGGTGAAGGGAGGGTGCCTGACTGACAGCGGTCACGTGCGGCGCCGGGGGGCGGGAACTGCAGCGGGAGCCTCGCCCTTCGCGCCCAGCAAGCTCCGCCCACATATCATCAAGCCTTGCCCACAGCGCTCTAAGCCCCGCCCACACAGCGCCGGGCTACGCACCATTCAGCGGGCGCTCGACGGACAACGGTCACGTGACGTGGGTGGGCGTGGCTGCGCGGCGGCGGCGCGCGCGGGGCTCGTGAGCGCGCGCTCGCTCCCGGCGCTGCTTCCGCCCGGCGTGCGGGAGCCTTCATCCCCGCGTCCCTTCGGCATTCCCGCATCCCTCCCGGCGGCGCGCGAGGATGGAGCTGTTCCAGGCCAAGGAGCACTACATCCTGCAGCGCGGGGAGCACGCCCTGTGGTGCAGCCGCAGGGACGGCAGCCTGCAGCTCCGAGCCGGTGAGCGGGGACCGGGACCGGGACCGGGACCGCCTCCTGCGCAGGGGGGCGCGGGGAGAGGGGCGGGGGCCGCGCCGGGAGTGGCGGTGGGAGCCCCATTGCTGAGCCCCGGTGAGAGTGGCGGCGGCGGCGGCGGCTCGGCTCGTTGGGGGGCTCTGGGGGCAGCGAGACTTGGGGGCATCTGCGTTGGCTGTGGATCAGGCGTTGGGGCTCGTTGGGGGCTGTTGGAGCTTGTGGGGCTCTCTGGGGATCAGGAGGGCATTGGGGCTTGTTGGGGGGCACGTGGTGGGCTTGTGGGGGTAGCGAGGCTCTTGAAATGGGCACTGGGGCTGATTGTGGGGCGGGCAAGGCTTGGGGGGTTCATTAAGACTTGGGGGGGGGAGGGGCGTTTGAGCTCGTTGTGGGGGCACCAAGGCTTCTTGGGAGGGTCAGCAAGGCTCCTTGGGGCTGGCTGGGGGGGCATTGGGGCTGGTTTTTTTCCTACTCATACCATTGTCATTTTTTCTAGCTGAAACAGAGGAGATTTAGATGAGATCTTAGGAGGATTTGCTCCCCTGCCAGCTCACAGTGTGCGGCTGGAATGGGCTGGTGATGTTGGAATGGGTCTGGTCACTCTCACAGGGCATCAGGAACTGGGAAGGGCCACCTTGGGATGGTGTCAGCCTTATGTAAGAGATGTTCACAAGGGCTCCTGCTGTGTAGCAGCTCTGTGGATGAATGTATTCCGTGATCTCCTCTTTTAGGAGGAATTGCACAGCTCTGCTCTCTTAAATGTCTCTCAGATTATAGAATCGGAGAATCAGAAGTTTGGAAGAGACCTCTGAGATCACAGAGTCCAACCGTGCCTGTTCCCCACTAAACCCCTGAGAAACTCACCCACCCGTCTTTTAAACCCCTTCAGGGATGGCGACTCCACCACCTCCCTGGACAGCTGTGCCAATCCCTGACCACTCTCTCAGTGAAGAAATTCTTCCTAATATCCAGTCTAAACCTCCCCTGGCGCAACTTGCGGCCATTTCCTCTTGTCCTTTTAGTGTAGGTGACAATTACAGATGTGTTTGGACATCAGGCTGTGGACAAGGCAGTGGGAACAAAAACTGAGTTGTCTTAACTAAGGTTTTCATGGAATCATAAAATAGTTTGGATTGGAAGGGACCTTAACTTTATCATCCAGTCCCACCTCCCTGCCACTGGATCGGGGTGCTCAGAGCACCTTCCAGACTGGTTTTGAAACAACGTCAATTATGTCAATTATGCCTGTCTGGGAGGTCAGTCTGTAAAGGGGCCTGTGAAATGAAACTTCATCCTTAGAAATTAGCTTGCTTTGAGTTCTCTACATAGCTTAGATGTAAGGGACCATGGTGTACCTGCGTATAAGTTAAAAATACCCTAAATAGCTGGATATTTCACCTCACCGATGTGACTTGCAGCTTGCTTTCTGTTCCACCACAAATGCCAGTTTAGCATGTGTACGGCCCAGGTGGCTGCCTGGGTACAGAAACCCTTCGTGAGCTTTGGTAAACGGCTGGAATAGCTTCATACATAAACACCAAATGCCATTGTTATCTGTGCTTATCCGAAGAACTGTTTTTCATACTGGTCTTTCTTGTGTTATGGTTTCATACTGGAGGCATGGTAATGCTTTTGTCTTGTCAGTGTGATTTGTTTCTATCTCTTAGCTGAAATTGCTGTCTGTCTCATGGCTTATTCTTATTCTGCAGCTTCGCTCAGGGTTGAAAATCATAGAATTATATAATGGTTTGGGTTGGAAGGGACTTTGAAAAGCCCATCCAGTTCCAGTCCCCCTGCCCCTGCCTTCCACTAGACAAGAAAAGTCCTCAAATACTTGTTTTATAAGTCATCTTACAAAATACTTGATGATAAGCTGGCATACAATACTGTTAGTCAATGAAATGCATATTTTCACCAAAATAACTCGTTGCTTTTCAATTTGCTGTCGTTACCATCATCTGCATAGACATAAAAGCTCTTACTTGACCCAGAGTAATGGAAGCACAAACTAGTGAGCTGCGGTTCTGGAGACCGTTGTTTAGAAGCTTTAATTTTAAAAGCATCAATCACTTTTTTTCATGCAGCCATTGCTGTGATTTGTTTTTTTTCTTAGTCCATTAAATTCCCAGAAGCTTTGCCAGTGCCCAGCAGTTTGTCCACATGCTGTGCAGCAGGATTTTGTCCTTAGCCTACTGTTAAATTTTCAGCCCGTGTACATGTGATCCCTATTGTGTGTGACCTACAGATTAGCAGAAGGTAATGTGATATTGAAGTCTCTTGGTCTGCTCGAACTTCTCGATCGTTCGTCATGCTTTCCCGATTCGGTGTGCCTGTAGTTTTGTTTTTTCAGTCTTTCTGTGGTTCGTCTTATTGAAGGTGGGCTCTAGGGCTGTGAAATGAAATACTTTAATGTGTTGAGATCAAACCCAAGGAAGAAGCAGTTCTCTCCTAGGAAGTATTTCTTGGATCAGTAGCTCTTGTTTGTGTTAAGACAAAGCTGGTTATCTATTAAGACAAAGCTGGATATCCTGATGTTAACGATTTTATTACATTTCATATCTATAATTAAGGCCACTGACCGGAAATGAGTAAATGAACTCATTTGTGATGAGTCACTGCCATATGAAATAAAACAGAGTCATAACTTGTGTTTATTGACGTGTTTAATAGTCCGTCAAAAGGCCGTAACCTAGCGATGTGTCTCCGTTTTTGAAGGCCTTGATTTTCTTCTGTTTCACAGAAGCTGCTCTGAATTAATCTTTGCACATTTGTGGATTGAGATACATAAGGCTGGCAAACCTCAAAGTATTATTTATATGATCGGTCTGAATCTAAAGAGCTGATGCTGAACTTTTTAATTCTCTCCTCCCTCAACTCTAAAGGTGCGTTCAGAAATTTGTTTATCTTAAAAGCTGCATTTTTGACCTCTGAATCAGAGAGAACCACTTGAATTAGAAAAAGGCAAAACCACCTTGGTGCAAGTTTGCTGTTTTGAGGCTGGCTTTAGTTTGGAAGCTGTCTGCCTATGTTTACCACATATTTCTTCCGTGTTTTTCTCCAAAGTGAAAGCACTAATGAGTCACCTGCAGGAAATCCATGAATCACATTGGCATCATTGATTTTATTAGGAATTTAGCTGTCTGCACTGGGGTTTTTTCCATGTAGTGAAAAAACATGTGTTGTTCAACCATGCTTTACATACTTACATCAGGTCTTGGTTGGGATTTCACTCCTGATGTACTTTGCTTATGCCCTGACTGGTAGTTTGACACAGATTATGAACATGATTTTGTTGATTTTATTGGTATAAACTATTTATTTATAGATGCATGTGTATGCACATCTATTAAAAAGCAAAAGTGCTGAAGGCACTGAGTTCTTCTCACCATTTTCTTATCAGCAGATAAAGGAATGGGTCTACTTCATGGGGTGAAAACTGCTGTTACCGTTTTGTTGGCCTTCATAATAGTCTGGGCAGGAATGTCAGACTAAACAAGTCTGGGAACAGTTGCTGCTAAAACAGCGTAGTAATGCTGGTTTCTACCACCCTGGGGAAAAAAACCTACCAGATACTGCGTGATACATGGACTGGAATCATTCTGACACAACTTTGAGGGGCTTCATGCTCAAAGCCTCTGTCACCTCTGCTTGTGGTATTCAGATGGATGAGTTCCTTAGGGACATGGTTTGGTGGGGAGACAGGTATGATTGGACTTGATAGTCTCGGAGGTCTCTTCCAACCTTATTCTATGGTTCTAAGGTGTGTCTTACTCCAGAGCTATAACTAGAGGCAAATGAGTGTTTGTTTGCTTTGAATGCTTCAGGAAGTTGGTGTTACAGTGCTGGTTTTCATCTCTTTCAAATGGTTGCGAATCAGTGACTGAAGCAATACCTCTTAAATATTGTTCTTTTTAATGAGTTGTATGTTACCAAACAGCATTTTCAGAGTATCAGGGGAGACGTTTCAGGTGAGGTGTTGTAGTCTGCAGTGTGAAATCTTTCCTGAATCACAGATCATAAGACCAGCTGATGTTCCAGCTATGCACGCTTGCCTTGCTTCTCAAGGGCATTACAGGAGTCGCGTAGAAATTACTTGTTGGAATTCCTGTGCTGTTCTTCATGGTTTTATGCTGGAGGAGGGGAATAGTTCCTTGGTTTGAAGGCCATTGCCTGTAAATTCCAAAGTGAAGGCCTTGATGTGATGAGCGGTGCAAGAGGCGATGCAACCGATACCAACGGATATGTTGGTAGGCTTTAGGCTACACAACAGCCCTGAGCGTGGCTCTGGGCGATGGTGGCGCAGTGTTAACGCATATTACTAAATGATTTCATGCAGAAGTGACTTCCTGAAGTTCAGTAATATATCTTGGAAACTACCTATCTGTTCTGGAAAATATTCTGGAGGAGGTAGTTGTAACTTTGGAAGCCTTCTCTGCATATTTCAAATCACTTCATAAGGAACTTCAAGCTGTTTTTTGATGCTTTTTTTAGCTGCAGTGGTTACCGAACTGTTTCTCACCCTTGCCTGCTCATTCTGTTCTCTCTTTTCCGTACCTTTTCTTAGCTGTCAGCACAATGTATTTGTGACGTATGTGACAAACCAGATGTCAGGACTGGTCTGCGTTAGCTGCAGCCCAGCAAGAACTGAGAGAACAGAGAGGATGAGGGGAGCGGGGTGGGCTGCGGTATGTCCTTCATCTGATGGAATATTGCATGCTTTAGTCCATTTTATAGCTTCTGACTGTGAGACGAGACCTTCGAATATATTTACCAGAGAGAAATTATTTTGTGCTTTCATGAAATAAGATCCACTTTATAATTCCATCCGTGATTTTTTTTTTTTTATGGAGCATAGTAAATCTAAAACTGACTTAAATCAGTTGATAGCATGCTGTACCTGAAATGAATCTTGAGGTGAGACGCTTCCTGTTGAGTGTCTGTAGTAGCAGACGACAGGCTGAACAGGAGTGTTCCTGTGTCTTTCCTATTTTCCTATATGAAGAAGTCTGGGAATGCCAGACTTGTCCCAACTCAGATTCTTGGGTGTCCTGGAATTCTACACTGAAATGACTTTAGATTTTAAATAAATACATGAAGAACCTCATAAGCCTAATAGGCTGTTGCCATTTATTTATTTATTTTTTTTGTGATCTGAAAGTTGCGTGCTTTGGGAAGAAAAAAAGCTGCTTTTTTTCAGAATTAAAATAAATCTGTAATTCAGATGGATTTTTGTATCTTGTGTTTTGCTAGCAGAGGCTAGACTTCTCTTTGATCCTGTGGGTTAGTGTTTGCTAAATAGTGAGTAGGAAATTGTAACTGCAACTGAAATATTTAGAACTGAAGGCACTGACAGGTAGCAGCCCTTCAATTAAGAGGGGCCTGCGTTCGTATCAAAGGCTTGTGGGTTTTCGATCTGTGAATACTGTTGTTATTAGGTTCTTTCACAGTTTCACAGTGTGGGTGATATTTCAGCTGTGTGTGTAAGGAAATATTCAGACTTAGGGTGACTGACATTTTAAAGTATCTGAAGTGCAATAAAAGGTGACCACTTATTTGCTGTGCCGCCTGTGTTCTTTCAAAACAGCTGTTGTAGATTGGAATGTGATTTTTTTGTGGTTTTTTTTTTTTGTTTTAATGATCTTTAACTGATACTGTGGGACTTCTCATGTGGTGATTTAGAATTTTCTTTTGGAAGCAAATTCTTTGGTGCAATATCAAGCAGGTCTCAAATACAGCTTAATTAAATATTGAGTGTGTGTTGTGGAAACTCATCTGTCAGGGCTCTGTATTGAGGCTCGGAGTTTGGCAAACTGAACTTTTGTCTCTCAGATGCCTCAAAGATTTGAGACTAAGGATAAAAGCTTTTTTCATAGAATCAGAGAATCATAAGGTTGGAAGAGACTTCCGAGATCATCGAGTTTTTGTCTGTTTTTAGAGGGTTCATGATTAATGTTTAATGTTATGAAGAACTTGGATTCTTAATAGAGGGTTTATAGAGTAAGATGCAAATTTAGTAACTCAAAATTTGCTTCTCATTAAGTGTTAAACTTGTTATAAAGTTGTGATTTAAAAAAGTAGTTCTGCATTGAATATTCTGAATTTGTCACAGATGCATGTGGTTTCTAATTGAGAAATCGGCATGCGCAGCTGAATCTGTTTCTTAAACTCACTGTCCTTCTATGGCAGCCTAACTTGATCTAGAGCTGGTTAACTCTTCTCTCTAACTAAACAACCAGCGAGAACACCACTTCTCCCAGTTTCTTGTCAGTTGAGGTTTAGCTGTATCACCGACTCTTGCAAGTATCCCTGGCAAAATTCTAAGCCGGGCAATAACACTGGCTGTGAGACAGAACCAGAGCCCGTTGTGGAGGGAGGTGCCTGTGGGGATGTGTCGGCAGGGGTTCTCCTTCCATCCATTTAAACCTTTAGTGAACTGCTCCGATTCCCGTTTGTGGAGTTGATGCTTCCAGCTGCTGGTCCTCAGTTCGGTCAGCTGGTCGTGTTCTGATCATATCCTGACTTGTTAAAACCATTGCATTTTACATGTGCTCAAAGGAACCAGCGATACCATCAGAGTATCAAGAAGAGAAGAAATCGCTGGCAGATTTCTAAAGAAGGAATTGTGGATTTTTTGAAAGCTCTGTTTAGTAAATAGGAATATTAACCATTAATGATCAAGTTGTGTGTTCATGTTCCAAACTTCTCTAATTTCACAGTAAGAACTGGGAGAGGAATTGTTTTCCTGAAAAGCTGAACTGAAATTAATGGAATTCCACTGGAACACTTAGGTTTTCCTTTTAAGGAAGAAATCTTACTTGAATAGAAGCCCTGAAACAGTGTTCATGGTGTGTTCAAAAGAATGAAAACAAGGCACTGGAACGTACTTTGTGCTTGAAACTTATGCTCTGTTTTGACTAACGCAGTAAGTCTTTATCCCTGATAAAGCGTTAGGGATCGTAGGCAGGATCGCACTGAGTTGCTGAGGTAATCGCGTAAGATGCCAGCATTGTGCAAAATGGAATTCTGAGCCAAGTTTAAAAGTATATGACCTTATCCAAGAGGTAATTGCAAAATGTTAAGTGGCAGATGGGCTGGTTTGTCATTAATTGTTAACTTTCAGTTTGTTTGCTCCTTATCTGTTCCTCTGTTCAGGAGAAACAGCAACTTTCCCACTTATGACTGATGCTTTTTTAGCCTGTTCTGACAGGTATGGAGTGGTGTTTAAATGAGGTGTTGCTTGTTAATTAAATAGTCAATTGGTCCCTCCAACGGTTAAAAAAAGAAGGGGGTGAATATGTGATGTGTGTGGCATAAAAAAATTTACTTTCTGTTCCTGAAACATGCCGAAATTTTGAGTAAAACTCCCTTCTTTAGCGTTTGAAGTGGCTGTTCCCAGTCCATAATTAATTTTCTGCTTTGAGTTTGGGCTGTCAGATAGGGAAATGAATAATGGAGTAAGGAGAAAAGGTGATGGTGAGGGAAAACCTTGCCTTGCTTGGAGATGGCTCTCCAGACCTGTACCGATGTTTCTCTGTTGGCTCTCCGGAAGTGTTGGCATAAATCAGTTCAGTTACCACTGAAAGTAAAACAAGCTATTTCTCAGAGTCATGAAATCCTTCTGCTCAGTTAATGTTTATATTTAAATCCTTTGAGGATGGGATAGCTTTCTTGCAGTCTCTTTTGAGAATAGCTGTAACTGTTGAGCAAACTTTTAAAACCAGCCTGTCTTCAAAATGAGTGAAGGTAGTGTTTAAACTGTCAGCTTTATAAGTAGGTTTGAATAAAATTCTTGTCCTGGCTTATAATTTCCTTTTTACAAAGTAAATGGGATTAAAAAAAATGCAGACAGCCTGCTGCTTCCCTAGCTTTAAGAATAAACCCACAAACGACTTAAGTGTGGAAATACCAGCTGAATATGGGAGCGTGTGTTGATCTGTAATAGTAACTAATAAAGTGGTGCCGTTTTGGAAGGATAAAAGATATTATTTCCTTTCCCTGTATCACTTCTGAGGAAGCAGGCGTGCCCTAGCAGAGTTCAGAAGGGTAGCAGAATAAAGGGGAATTCTAAAGTAAAAAAAGAACTCCACTGAACTTCTTGGCTTAGTGCCTGTTCGCGTTTCGAGAGAGTCTCTGCTGGTCCCTTATCTCAACGGCATAGACAGGTTTGTGGAAGGGGTGAGGAGCGAATTCTAATTTCAGGTGGTTGAAACACATAACAGCTTGTTGCACGCATTCAGCCACCTACAGCAGTGATCCCTAATGTGGGGTGCATGCATCTTGGGGTGCACAAGACAGTCCATTGGCGTGTGGGAAGTAAATATTTTGTACTGTTAGTAGAGAAAATAATTTTTAAATACTGTTTATTTTATTCCCTCCATCTAAAACTTATTTTTGCATATGCTTTATAATATATGCAATTTATGCACATTCTGCTGTACTAAATTTAGAAACAAATACACACATCTCTGGGATGCATGCTAAAATATCTTTTGCTGATGTGATACATGATCAAAAAGGTTCAGAGACCACTTATCTACAGGGTCAAATTCTTGGAGGAAAGATGTTTCACTTGGTAACAGTGAACTTGGTAACAGGAGTTCCTTGTGTGTTGACTTGTAATGTTGGATACTCTCCAGCCAACTGAACATTTTCCGTATGTGCTTAAGTTTCCTGAGCAGAGCCTGGTGACTTGGGGAGATTCAGAACTGCAACAGAATACAAAGACGTGTTCTTCATCAAAATGAATAGTGGGGATTCATTTTTTTGTTAGGTGCAAAACTCTATGGGAGTTGCATCCTGCTTTTGTAACACAAACCGGT